>OX638360.1:12120244-13511756 GCA_951812935.1 Hermaeophaga mercurialis
AATCTGTTGATGTATGAATAGCACTGGGTTATTTGCCTGCATAAATATTGATAAAATATGTCCAAAAGTTAAGAGAGGGTGCAAAAATGCAAGGAAAAACTAATAACGTTCTATCAGGTATTTTAAAACAAAATTTTAATAACTTTTATACCGAGTTTTTAAATTCCAAAGAGTTTTATTAATATTTATTGTCTTCCTTTCCGACTGCTTTTCTTTCTCTATTTTAGTATTTCAAAGAAAGGATCTAATTTCTACTTGGTTACTCCAAAATTGGGCATCCTTCGCATTGAAAAATATTTTATCCTTTATCGAAAATAGTCTTCTCAGAGCTCTTTGAACCTTCTTTATATTATTGGTCCAGTAAAAGCTTATGTGAAATTTTTATCCTAAAGTTCAATTCAATGTGCCAGACAATGGCTATTGATTTTTGGTGTTACTGATATAGCCATAATGACAGTTATATTTTTGTAATGTTAAAAGTTTTAACTGCCAAGAAGATCTATGATGTCTTGTTGAACTTGAACTTCTACATAAGACAAAAAATATATGTATATACATTCTTAGCCATGGATTTAAGTTTAAAGTCGCTTGTAAACGAAAAAAAAGAAAGTTTGAAATACAGAAGAGACTTGAAAACTATATTTTCTTCTACTGTACGCATTTTATTACAATTTTAACCTATCTGTGTCCACTAAGGTATTTTTTCAAGTTGTATGTATATTTTGCGGCTTTTCTGTATTTTTTATCTCTTTTTATTATATTTTCAAACTTCTGTAACTTACTACACCTTATGAATAATTCTAATATTGAAATAGAGAAAAAAGTCTTCAAAGAAGGAATATTCCTAATTCTTTTTTTATGTTAACCTTTAGCATTCATAGTTCTCGATCACCAACGTAACAGAGCTCGCCCTACAAGTGGAGTAGTATTACACTGAGTAGAAATCAAGGACGCCTTTTTTTCATTTGTTGAGAAACCCATTTTGTTGGAGATTAATGTTTACGTCTTTAACAACAGCCGTCTCTAAGAATGGTTTCGGCTCTAATGGATTTTTTACTTGCCTCATTATTGGCATAATATATACTGGAAATTTCCGTACCAAAGCTTAATGTAATCTGATTATCAAATAGAGACCACAAATGAAATAAAATACCTATTGTGATACTTAATGGTTGGTATTAGTTACATATATACGGGGGTCATTCTTTAGGTAAAAACCGTTTTACAGTAATATGTTCTTTAGGAACATAACTTTTACTAAAAATAAAAATTGAAACATTTCTTGCTTTTTAAAATACTCTTCATTAATATTTAAACACTTGTTTAGCCGTGGGACAAGTATAATAATACCATGGTTAAAGAACTCTGTCCATTTAAACAATAAGAAACAAATTCTTTCTTGGCTTAGTTTGGATTTGTTTGATTTATTTTGGTTTCTTGTATCTTTGGTTTTTTATTTATTCCATTCCATTTTATGCCTTTTTCTAAGTTTCCTTTTTCTCCATCGTTCCCTGTGTTTCTTGATCTTCCTCTTCTATTCTTCCCTGCCACTTTTTCTTCATAAATTCTTTTGACCAGTCTATTATATTTTATACATACATATAATAGACTTCTCAATTGCTCCTCTTCAATTTCATCTTAGATATCATCATTTCTTATTTTGTGTTTCCTTTTTTTTTGCTTTGTATTTTCTGTTAATGTGAATGTTTTGCTCCTGTATAATAAAGATGGTGTGATTTGTTTTATTACCTTTTTTTATTTCTTTTTTCCCAAGAAATAGAAATGTCGGTATTTTGAATAGCTTGCCTATACTTTTAAATCTTTCGTCAATTTTTACTTATTTTATTGCGTCGAATCATCCTACATCATTTGTTAGTTGATTTTCATCTGAATTCATTAAATCTTCCTTCGTTGTTTCGTCTATGTATTTCTCTGTTTTACTTAATTCCAAATTCCTTTATACTTTCCATTATTTTATCTTCTTAAGTGAGCAATATTTCAAATTTTGTTAATATTGATCATCGTATACTCTTTCTTTTTCCTTAAATTAAAAATTAAAATAAAATTAAAGTTTACTAAAAAATGTCAATTTATAAGGATTTCTCATGCATATTCTTAATAGTTTGGATTAATGAACTTTTTTGAAAATATAAGTTCTAATCTGGAAATAAATTAATTACAATTGATTGCTTAGGTGGTAATCAACGCATTTTTTCATGTATATTTTAAATTACTGATTCTTTGTCTCGAAATATTTAGAATGTTAAATTAATGCATATTATGTCTGTAATTTGCAGTGTCATATTTTGTTTTGTTTTATTGGCGTAAATGTAAAAGAATTTAAATTGCTTTTAAATTGCTTTAATGTTTTCTATTGATGCAAGAATAAGTTTTTCATATAACTTACTCCCTTATCGGTCCCGTAGAAATTTTAATGCATCTGAATATGGTAGGGTTGATACGATGATTTTTATATTCTTATCCTTATATTTTTGCTCATACCAGAACTCAATATAGTTATATTATGACAATAAATTTCAATCAAACACAATTGCATGTTGTTCGATTTTCTGTTTATTTTGTTCAAATGGCATTCGAAATGGCTTCGATTATATTTGTTGTAGTATTGCGAAGTTTAAAAAAGATAAAAACTTTTTGATTTATACGTTTACACCAACTATTTCACGGTAAAATTTATTGTTCTGTTTCACAGAAGTTTCAGGAATTTCAAATTAAAAGCTTATGGCGTAATCCTTTTTTATTTTGTAAAAGAAAGAATTTCTTTAATATAAATCATACTGATAAATATTGCTTTGTATATTTTACTCTTCTGTATAGATTGGTTCTACAATAATTAAATTAACACGGAATATGAATTCTTCATTTAGAAATATTGTGACAAATGAACATATTGTTAAAACATAAATAATGACTTTTTTAACGAGAGAAACTTTAGGTGAATATACTAATCTAATATTTTAAAATTAAATCAGAGAATATAATAATGACTCCTAAGGAGTTATTTAATCCTTTGTTACTGGACACAAGAAATGTTATTAAAATTTAAAATTTTAAATTGGATATTTAATTAAAATAAATAAAAATTTTGTACCCTAATTTTTTCAAATTATGTTTTTGCAAAAAGGCTAAAAGTACATACTTCTGAGGAGACTCACTCCATACGACGAAGGTCCAGATGATTGCAATAAAACATAAAAATAAAAAAATATTTTTGTTAGTGAACATTAATATTATTTTTCAATACCATTGGTATAAAAAACATAAAACACAATAACCAAATTATGATAAACTAAAATTATGGATATTTTAATCAATATAAGTTTAAATACAGTAAAGTAATCTAGGATACTAAGAGGATTTAATAGTATCTGGTGGCTAATACTAAGAGATTTAAATAAATTTGAAGCCATTATACGAATCACTGTTCCAAAAATTGACACAATTGTATTTTGCTTAAAGAATTATACACTTTTACTAAATTTAGCATTTGTATTGTCTCGGTTTATTAATTTCGAAGTATTTTCTGGAACTACACAATTTACATACTTGTTAAAGCAGCATAACATTATAAGCCCTCGTGGGAGTTGTTGTGTTTGCTGATAGCAGAGACGAATGAAATGAGCTTAAAGAATTTACACAATAGAAAACCACTTTCCGTACTACCCTCAATGTGTATTTGAAATGAAAACGGAATTGTTGCAGTAAGAAATATAAGGCAGTAATGATATAAAGCAGGGGTGTAGAAAACAAAGCTCTATACTCGCAAACAAGACGAAAACGATTAAATTTAAGAAAATGTAACTATAGTTATAAACCTCTATAATATTGGATTTAAAGTAAAATTGTATAGTGGAAATAAAAGTAGGGTGTAAGTATGTTTGTTGGGTGAAATTAACTGCACTTTTGCTGTAAAGGTGCTATTTTAAAAAATGTCGGTTTTGCAAATAGGATTCGTGATACTGTAGAAATATCTTACGGATTATGAAAAGAAGATCTTGCATTTTGTTAAATGCTTGGGATGTACCTAACAATGCAAGACAGCAGTATTTAATTTCCTCTGCAGATTTTTAAATGTATTCACAAACGCGTTATGTCCTGTTATGTATAACTTAAATTTCTCGTAAATGGATTCTAAATTGGTAAGTTGCAATTGATATAAAAGCAGTGAAATTTCTTTGGATTTAATTTGTATTTGATTATTTCATTGTTAAGGAGCTTCAATAAATCTTTGGACCTCTCTGTGTATCTTTGTTGTTGTGTGAGGTTAGAAGTGAAAAAGATTGGATATGTGATCTGTAAAAGCTTCATATTTGTCCCCATGGTTATTCGCGCAGCTGTTGAATTGCAAAATTGTGAGCTTGCTCTGGATCAGTCGGTTACAAAGAACTTATTCTGTTGCTTTCGTTGCTGAAAGGTTTTTGAAACAATTTTTCTCGAATTAATGTAATCTTATCATGGGCAACTAGTGTCCTTTCACAGATTTTACCTAATTTACGCCTTAATTCAATATTTCGCACGATCACATTGAGCAATTCTTAAACCGCTAGTTTCGTTTAAGAGGATTAATTCCAAACGATATACGAGTACTAACTAATTCTATCAAAGTATTCTAGTGGATCGTCAGTTCCATGAGTTATTTTGGTGTTGAAGTATTTAAATTATTTTTCAAAATTATCTCAAAGTTATCATAACTTGTTTTCATATTGGTTAGTGGTTGTACCTAGCTCTCATGTTATTGCTGATTTTTGCTGAGTGTATCCGTTGATTTTTTAGTGTAATTATCACATTATCCCCGTATGTATTTCCCAAATTCCACAAATGAATATCTGTTTACTATGTGACAATTGAAACAGTATATGGAGGATATTGTAAAATTTCAAGCTAGTTTTCAGTAGTGACTGGTATGTTGTAAGTTATCTTGTTAAATATATTAAGTATCATCATATTGTATCTTTAAATGTATTATAACAATTGTTATTCCTTTTATTTTAACGTAACTAGTAGTAAAATATATTTCATTAGCTTGTTGGATAAGCAATTGATAATCCTGTGACCTATATAATAGAACTTACTCATTTTGTTTATTTAGGACGAAGTTACAACCTTTAACACAATCTCCATCTGCTAAATATATTTTTGGTATGTTTTTAATTAATGTTATGAAATTTTGGGGGCTAATTTTATTACAAAGGTGGTTCTTGATTATTTTTAGTTTTTTGAGCAAATGTAATATTGTCTGGTACGTTCTGTCCTATTCTTATTTTGGGATGGGATTGTAATCGTTTAGGTCTTAATAGTGGGTCGGTCCTATTATATTGCAGTCTTTATGAATGCAATAAACCTTATTGTTGGCAAAGTAATTATTTTCATAGAGGACTGTTGCTGTTATTCTATTTTATTAGATTACTTTCTGGCATAGTAGTCAAAGCGGTTACTGCGTTAAAGTATTTTCCTTTTTGACCGAGATGATTCCAATCTTATTTTACAGCATTTTTTTTTAAATTTTTCATTGCTGTCTATTTGTTATGATTAACTGGTTAAAAATCAGTGTAGAACATACAGATTGGTGCTTGTTTTATAGTATTTTATATTCCATATATTTGGCTATATGTGATCTTGTTTATTTAGGGAATTCCTGATTTATGTGCTCTACTCCTTTGATTATTGTTGTATAAACCTGAATTATAATTCGGTTATAATTGAAGACCTTTATCTCGTAACAGTATCTAGCAATTTGGTTCAGTTTTTCATTAAAACCACCTAAATAAATACTGGTGGGAGTTTTTACTTTTACATTATATAATTACTCATTTCGTCTTTGTAGGATGTATCAACTCTTAGCTTATTGTTTCGTAGTGTGTCAAATTTATTATAGATTTTCATTATGAAATTTCACAAATAGTGATTTCCATTTTTCTATGTTTAGTTACTATATAGGCTGGGCTATTTCTACTTTTTTGGCATTGCTATAAATGTTGTGGAATTTAAGAGTATAGATTGAAAAAAGACTGACATTACCTTTAATTGTTTGTTTTAGTGGTATCTGTAGTTTGGCTACGGCCTGATATATTTTGACATTGTTAGAAAACTATAATCCATTACGTGTCTTACTGCTCTTATTATATGTTTATAAGGCTCTATTATATTTTCGACTACTTTAAAAAATATGTAAGCATATTGGATAAAGCGCCCGCACTAATGTGTTTACTACCTACTCTTTATTACTCGAGTTAACATCCGATTTTAAAGAATTCTCGAAGATTGGTTAAAAGTTATATCTTTTTTCGTTAACTTGATTATTGTGGTCGCTTCGTTTATTTTATTTAGAATACCCAAGTATCTTTTTTTTATGTAATTTAAATGTATTACCGTTGTTTCTAGTACCATCTCTACTAATTTTGTCGGCTTTCTGGTAGTCTTCTTTGTTTATTGCTAATGTTATTTATCTAGCTGCATTTGCTAAATTAGTTGCCCTCTATTTATTACGTAATTATTTATTCCTTTTCATATTAGTCTTTACTAACTTTCCCAAAGATCATTTCTCTGATATTTCCTCTTCATTAGTTGGTGCACTTTTTTATTAATTCATACCCAGTATAATAATTCAGTATCCGTTCTGTTGTCACCTGGTAATTTTTCATTTTTAGTTCTGTCACTTATTTCTTGTTATTTTTTTCTAATTATCTATATTCTCGGAATCAATTTCTCGTTTTGACAGAATTTCTGTTATCTTTATCTAAATCTTCTAAATCTTTATTAAAATTCTCCAACCAAATTTTTGTATGACGTAGATCTTCTATTACTATTTTTGTCTTATTTTTTTAACTTACTTTACTTGTGTTCCTGTTTTGGCTTTATATTGTTTTCTCTGTTAGCTTTTTCCTTACTTCTTTCCCTGTAAACTTTTTCTATCTATAATTATATTTTTTAATCCTTTTATTGTATTCCCAAATTTTTTAATGAATCAACCTTTTTTATTAATATTTTTAATCACTCGAATTTTGTTATTTGCTGCTTTCTTTATTTTCCATTTTGATTACATTTAATGTATTACACAACTCGCTGTATTTAACTATTTTTCAGCCGCCCTCAGTGGTCAAATGCGGCGGGAACCGACATTCGGTTCCGAGATTCCAGGTTCGAATCCTGGCATCAGCCTGGATATAGTATGAATGTGTGTGGATGTCTCGTATAAATGTATGAATTTTAAAATTTACAGACTTAGTGCCTGGTTGTATGGATCAACTCCCAGTGCCAAAAAAACTGTTTCTCTATATATAAGATGCATACCTATATCGTGTTTTTAATCTAAACAGCATTCAAATGGGGAACGCCCTTACAAGTCTGTTTAAATAATATTTCTATCTGTATTATTTATTTATCTGCAATGCAATCGTAAACATTATTTAATTAGTTTACCTTCTGCTCTTACTCTTCTGACTAAATCATTTTCAACTTTGATCTTATGATGCATTATGGTTTTTACTGCGTGATTTGAGTAATTATCAGAAAATTGATTTTAGGTAGATTGAAAAAGATTGGTTCAGTCAATCTGATCTGGTAATTAAATATGTTAGATAGCTGCTCTCACTCGTTTTGTTTGAATAATGTGTCCAAAAAACCAGTTTTGTCTAAATATACATTACAAAATTTTAGCTCAATAAACGGGACGAAACAGATTTAATATAAATATTTTTGTATTTAACAAAGTTCGATTCCTCAACAGAATTTAATAAAAGTGAAGTCTGGTACCATCAGATTGTGAATATCTCTCTGAACGGAAAGATGGTTCTGGGTTAAAACCCTTAAAAAAGGTCTTAGATGAAGACGTATTGAACACTGAGCGGTTCGTTCAAGGGTACGAAGTTTGGCTTTGGTGTTCAGAACAAACCCTTGATTGCTTATTACAGCAGGATTCTGAAGTGTGCTTCTAAAATTCAACAATTAGACTTACAAGAGCTGTTGTCTTTGATTATAATTTTATAACGAGTTGTTACTTTTAATGAGTTCTTAATTTCGTGTTTATTCAATACACAGAAAGTTCCGAAGCTAAATCTCGTTGTTTACAGAATTCATTTTCAAAATTATAACGGGAATTATTTTTTTGTGGTTTACCATCTACACGTTCAAATTAAGTTTTACACTTTACTAAATGAATATTGTTTAAAATACAATATCCCTATCTACAGATATAATTAATTAAAAGCAGTAATTTTAAAGTACATCATGTCTCGAAAAAGCTTACACAAAGAAGAAGAGTTTTCGTTGTTAACAACAAATTATTTAAATAAATTATACTTTGTAACTCAATCTAAAAATATGACTTTTAAAAATATTGTTTCTTCAAAAACTGTAATAAAATGTGTCCTTTAATCTATCTTATAATTTATGATGAAATACTTATTTGTATATACATAGCAGTGGAAAAATAAACTTTTTTTCTTAACAGTAATAGATGCACAATTAGCAATAGCAAAATAGGGTTATATGATGAGGTCTCATTCACAGGTTTACCCAGATTTAATTACGTGGGTCACTTTTTATCCGGCACCTACGAGGGTTGTTGATTTAATTTCGTGATATGGTATCATTGTAGTTACCTAATGAGCATTTGCAAAATTTGTTATTTTTTATGACAAGAAAAAGTGATAGAATTTGAACCTAGTGAGTTCTTCAATTACAATTTAATTTTAAAGTAACAAATCGAAAAGAAACTACGGATTTATATCGCAAGCATTTTCAACCAACGCTTTTTTTTCTTTTTTTTTTTCGATTAAAGAAAATTGAAAATAGTATCTAGATGATCTACAAACTTCTTTTGGCGTCGAGGCACCATTAAGAGCAAGTGTTTTTCGAAGGTCTTGTTTAAATGTGTTTCCATAGATATCGCATGATTTAACAAAATGTTAAAAACATGCTCCAGTCAAATGATACAAGAATGAATCGTTTGAAATTCAACTTAGGTTTGTTAGATTTGGTCTACGACATCATTAGTGGTGATAAACTAGCTGAATATATTTTTATGAATTGGAAATAAAAAAAATATTCCACTATTTGGGTGTTTAAAAATGAAACAAAGTAAATACAAGTTATTCGAAATCGTCGTACCGTTTCGAAGTAAATTATTGCTCCTTTTTTGACGAATCTAAGCATCTCGCTACTATCCCTTTAGAAAATCGCAGAACAGTAACTGCTGAGTGATACACAACTATTTGTTTACCAGAAGTTTTCTCTGAAACAATAAAAATCAATGGAATACCCTACACAAAAGGAAGAATTAATGACCTATCCTTCATAAAGCCCTGATTTTACGACTTTCATACCTTTCTAAACATAAAAAATTAATTGCATGATCAACGTTCCTCAAGCCCAGAAGATGCATCTGACCGTTTAAAAATACAGTAATGAGTGTACCACCTTCAGCTTGGAAATAATTTTAAAAGCAATAAAGCCGCTTCTTGAATTCTAAACGTTTTTGTTTTTGTCTATCCCGAAATTAAAGCAATAGCTTTCGTATTTTAACCGAAATGTAGGCACTTTTTAAATCAAGTCTAAATCTTCGAATACCTCTATTCAAATATTTAAGATTTCTTCTGCATGACTGACTCTATGCTAAACATTCATGTTTCATATACCTTAAGTTCTTTTAGTTTTTCTGTTGAATATATTCAAAATGCAGACTATATTATGAAGAAGGTCAACTGCAAACTTATCTATTTTCTTTCGCAAACCATAACATATTAGAATATAAGTATATTTATTTACGAGGAGAAGACTTTACTGAATTACAATAAATATATATAACAAACTACTACAGTTTATCATATAGTGAACTTATATACTAAACTAAATATAGTCCGTATTTTAAATGTTTAACAAGGATAACCAAAGCTTTTTTTTTAATTGCTTAAAACTCTCTTCTCTTATAATTTTTATCTTCACCTTTATAGGTAACATTTATTATATGGTCTGCTTGTCATTTAGTTGAAAAGTTTATTCTAGGTAACAAGCAAACACTGCTGTTTTACTAATTTAATTTTGCCCGATTTCTATCTGACTGAGGGCTATACAGGGTATCCAGAATATTACTTTACAGAACAAAACTCGAAAATCTAGAGTCCATTTTATATCGATTTGACGCAAATCCCCTGATCCAAAAATGCTATTATTTACGGGCGCTCGAGCTCTATAAAGATGGCACTCTAACATCGGTTTAATTCAAAATACTTTAAAATGGTTTTTTTCTCTGAAAATGTCACCATTTTGGCATACTAAACAAGTTTCCACATTTCTACTAAAAAATTATTCTCTTATCTGAAGTCTCTATAACCAACAGTTTTCGAGAATAATGGGTTTAAACTGTGTCTATGTAACGTTTCCTCTGACTAACAAAGAAATGATAAAATATCGACATTTTGGATACACTATACGTCAATTATAGGTATTTTGTTACAGAATTTCTATCACGAATTTTTGTTTTATCATCTGCTATACCTTTATTCTATGTTAATTATATAAAAAAAATATTTTCCCCTCCAAGAACTCACAGAAAAGAACTTATAAAGAAGCCTACTTAAATAACACCAAAATAAAATGTAACATCTGTGTATTGTTTTGAATAAAAATCATTGATCGGGTACAGAAGCAAAACGCGGCTAGAGGACCAGAATGTAAATAAAATAAACAAGGTACACAATGTGAACATAAAGAATTGAAAATCGCAAATAAAATAAGCCTCGGATAATTGGTGTAAAAACAGTTTTACACTTTTTTAACGTTTCTTATATCTAAGTAGAAAAAACATTTCTGTAAATAGCAGTGTTATGAATAAATTTAGTTTATAGTCAAATAATATAATATTTTGGTAGGTTAAGTGGTTTTTCTCATAGGCTGCTAAATAATACTGTGCAACCAGTTGAAGTCGGAAATTGGCTGAAGAAATAATAAAGTCAGTTTTACAAACATCTAGTTAGTAGTATTTATTCCTGTGATTGCGAACTGCGCTAAGAGTATAGCATTGCTATATTTTATAATTTAAACGATAATATACTGAAGTTGCGTTATTAACTTCGCCTCTCTAACTAGTGAACAAACCTAGTAAAAATAAATTATACTAAAAACTACAACTAAACAGGAAGAAAATAATTACAATACTAATTAAGAGCTTTTCCCAAAACGTAGACATAAATTCTGTAATTTAAAAATTAGACCCGCTCGAAGCTAAAATGAAATTCAAATGTCGATTTTGTAAATTCGGTAGTACCCCATCCGTCTACTTTTTTTGTTGTTATGTTCATCTGTATCGTGAAGCTCATGAGAAAATTATTTACTATATATGAAAGAGTATTGCTTTATACACTCAGAAGTAAAATGTATGTATGTATATAAAAATTAGTAATTTTAATAATAACTTTTTGATTAACAGCTGGACACTAAAATGAAAGAAACAATTTAATTAAAAATATGTGTTCTCCGTTTTCAAAAATATGGTAGAGCGTATCTCTTTAAGTTTTAGAAGAACTGTCCTTTCTATAATATTTTCTGTTCAAAACCAGTCAGTAAAAATAATTTTCGATTTTATATAATTTTAAGAAAACGAAAAACAAGGAAAATTTTATATCAAGAAAGACAATATATCCTTGACTGCCATACGCCATTCTGGTCTAAGAGCCGAACTAGAGACGACTTTCACCCATCTGTTTAATGGATTAATAATATTTAATATGAAATTTAGTATGTTAAAAACTATCTTGCGAATGGGTTTTCTAAAATATTCCTGGCCATACAATTTTTAATTAATTATTGAAAAATGGGTTTTTATTAAGCAGGGCACTCATGAGTTTAACGAATAAATTTAATACCAACCGAAAGTATAAAGCCTATAGAATATACGAACGTTGGGTTGTCTATTTTTTTCCTGGCGTAACTACTGGGTTGGCAGGTATGAACAGGTATGTCGATTCTAGTTATCTTCACCCATTTGTTTAATAAATAAATCGTATATCAAAATAAGCGCTGTTTCATTGCAAACAAGATGATATAGGGTTGTCTGCAAAAAATCTGGTTTGAATGAGAGTTGTCGAGTTTTAAAAAGTACAATTCTGATGCGAATGTAAACTTGCGACAAAGAGGTCCGAGCCAAGTATCCCGTGTGATAGAAGAGGACGCAGCATAGCAGCTGCACGCGGCGCAACCATCGAATGAGAGAGAGTGCGCATGCTATTTGTTCATACAATAGAAAATGCTGCGTCCTCTTCTATCGCACGGGATACTTGGCACGGACCTCTTTGTTGTAAGTTTACATTCGCATCAGAATTGTACTTTTTAAAATTCGATAACTCTCATTCAACCAGATTTTTTGCAGACAACTCTATATCATCGTGTTTGCAATGAAACAGCGCTTATTTTGATGTACGATATTTATTAAATAAATGGGTGAAGATAACTAGAATCGACATACCTGTTCATAACTGCGAACCCAGTAGTTACGCCAGGAAAAAAATATACAACCCAACGTTTGCATATTCTATAGGCATCATACTTTCGGTTGGTATTAAATTTATTTATTTTTTAATAAGTAATTAAAAATAGTATGGCCAGGAATTTTTTAGCAAACCCATTCGCGATATATTTTTTAACATACTAAATTTCATATTAAATCAATCATCCATTAAACAGATTTGTGAAGGTCGTTTCACTACCTTTCAATCACGTTAACGAATACAATTTAAATATTATATATCACTGAAAAGGTAATTTTATGGGTAATTGAGCCATATGATTGTTTTTTGCTTTACTTTTGATTATAGCGCTCTCTTGCGGGAACAAATACGGTTAGGTATTCCAAAATGTGGTACTTCATTTGAAAGTTAATTTTACAAATGACTCACTACATAGTGCAAATTTGTTATTTTAATTGATTCCGCTTAAAATTAAGTTAATTTAATTTTAACTTTAATGCCAGCAATCTTATGTAACTTATTTACTTCAATTATATTTTGTTATGTTAATAAAATTAGCTTTCAAATGAAATGACATGTTTTTAAATAAACAACAGTTTTTGTTCCCGCAAAGGGCACTAAAATCAAAAGCAAGAAATTAATTATATTGCTGAATTACCCATAATATTTCCTTTGTATATTTAGCACTTTCCATATTTTATATTTTAAATGTTGGATAAATGTTTCGCTTGATATATTTTTTGCTTTTCTTAAATTTACGTGAAATCTAAAGTTATATAGACCGACTGGTTTTGAAATGAAAACTTTATATAACGAGTTATGTCATGGTTGAGTTGTCATGACACTATCTAGTTAAATTGAAAAGCAGTTTTTAGAAACAGATGGCTACGTACTGCTTCATCGTTCGGTGTTTTGTTAAATTTAGCGATAATCGAGAGTTCTTGTGACTATTGATTTCGGCTTCTTACTGGGAGATAAATTGAATTAGGCATTTGTTGAACACAAAGCGTCGTTAGATATTGGGCTAGACCACTTAAAAGTTCCTTTAGAAATTTGTTCCTAATTGTGAAAGTAGAAACGGAGTTCTGAGGTCCTAATTGAAATAAATGAACAAAGAAGCCCATTATTCAAGAAACAGTAAAATATGTTTTTGTTCAGTTTTTTTTGAAAAACTTATTTTTGTGATTGTGACTGAGTTGATTGAATTGTTCAAATCTTATAAAAAATATTTTTTAAACAAAACGAATTTTTTGTTTACTATTAAAATTGATACTTGGTATAAGTGAATATGAAAGCGATTTTTACTTAAGGCATCTACGCGTCATGTATTAAAAGAAAGAAAATCAGAAGTTCTACTTATTTTGTTGACTTTGCAGGGGAAGTCTCATTTGTTATTTTACTGTATACACAGCAAGTAGCTTTCCAGGGAGATTTAATAAATGAGAAAAATGTACATCGTCGCGGGGACCTAAAGTGGACTAACATATAAGAATAAGGAAAATTTATTTCTGCTCCATTTTTTTAACGAAAATAAATGATAGTGAAAATATAGGAAGAATAACAACTATACTAAAAACAAGTATACCTACATTGGTGAGTCATAAAGAATGGTAAATATTTTAATAGTAAAAATTCAGAGATTTTGTTTAAAAATATTTCGTCTAATGTTATGTGCGATATTACCTTTTATTAAGATACAGGACATTTAAATTTTTATATTTACAATATTTTGATTAATAGTTAATGAATATATATAAAAGTTTCTACAATTTTTTTCGGTATATATATTACGAGGTATTTATTGGAAATGGAAACTGTTAACCAGACTATTAAAAAATTTGTTAGGAGTCACGAAGATCAACTTCATCGTCATGTTAATGTTGAGGTCATTCAGGTCCTTGACAACAACGGATTGGAAAGAAAGCTCAAAAGTACGAAGCCTTTTCAGTTAGTTTAGTGGCAAGTTAAAAGCAGAGCCTGTGAAAAACATTCCAAGATTAGTGTATATAAGTATCAGAACCACCTAATGAACACTATTGAGTAAACCTCAGATTAAGTTGAAAACCTAGTTAGTTTAAGCTAGAACCAAATTGTTCATCAGCATTTACCAGATTGTAATTAGCTAAATACACCTTAAGGAGTATTTTTTTTTTAAAAAGGGGTATTTAATATTTATTTATAATAAATGCACGTATGAATTTTGCGGAATTACGCAACCATCAACACTTTAATAACATCCAATAGTTCCTCTACAATACGAATTAGAAAAAAGTACATCATGCTCCGCTCTTTATAAATGTAGAGAGGCCTTAGCCCTTAAAATACATGTACTTAAGTGTAAAGGAAAACTCGTTTTGTGGAGTACTCAAAATAAAACCCTTAATTTCCACTTATAAACATACTTGGGATCATCAATAAGTTTTATCTTCTTTGTGCAAATTCATTCATTTCTAGAGCTCACATTTTACAATGTTACCTTAAAATTGACCACGTTGATAGCATTAACTTCTGCTTAAAGAGTGCAAACTTTGACAAAATTAAAAATGATTCTGGTATATCCTTTGCTTAATGAAAACCGAAATTATGCGAGCTTTAGTCATTTTACATTATGTGATAATCATTGAAACTTTAGAAAAAAATAACTAAAACCAACAGTCGAACAATAAGCAGATTGCTTAAAACTATTCTGTCTAAAAGCGGAATTGATACCAATTTATGTCAAGTAGATAGTTCGTGTTATGCTTCAACCTCGAAAACTGCTTCATCCGAAGTAGATATAAGAAACCAAAATGAAACCTCAAAGTTGTAGTGAAAAATTTCAATCATTGATAAATTCTATAATAAAAATGTTAAACCAATATTTGGAATAGTAGGACTCTCCTCTAAGACATAAACTTCTGTGGTATATCGTTTCTTTTTTTTGTACTAAAATATTAGTTAACCACATGCTTATCTTTTCTCCACGACCATTAGTGAATATATTAATTCCGAAATCATTTTTAGTAATAGAATTCTCACTCTTGGGTTAGAATATTTATTCTAAAATACTTGATTCCAATGTGTTTTACATATATTTTCATTATATAGCAAGTCACGGAATGAAAATATAAATGTCGGCGTCATAATTATTTATTTAATATAATAGTGTGTAACTCGGTTAGAATAACAAATTTCGATATTCGTGGTTCATCACGTTCGCTAGCGCTCGCGTTCGGAATGTTCCACTCGTATTGATTTCTTTTCATTCTAACCTTGTTACAGAATCTATTATTAGAACTCCAAGATAAACTGACAGTTGAGATTTTATGTATTAAGGGCTCGTAAAGAAAAGTCCATATTATATAGAATTTTTTCCATTCTAACTTTACTATAGTATATACTATTCTATATTAAACAACTTTTTCCCTCCGACCATTTCTCTTTAAAGTGGTTACATATGGGAGAATAGACAAGTAATAATACATTCTGTAACAAGGTTAGAATGAAAAAACTTCGATACGAATGGAACATTCCGAAAGCGGGCGTGAGGAACCACGAGTATCGAATTTTGTTATTCTAACCGAGTTACACACTATATTTTTTCCACGACAACAAATTTTTCAAAATTCAAAACTTCAAATTCAAAATTCTCTCTATTAATAGAAAAATTGCACATGATACAACAATTCATAGCACCATACAATTGAACATAAGAGTCATAAAATAAATGTAGTTCAAACTGAACTCTAGTATATACAGGGTGTTCCAATATTCGACCAACAACGCTTAACAGATGATAGCACTTGTGAATGATGAAGAACGATGTAGGAACATAAACTCTTAAAGTGTTTAGTTTCTGAGATACAGATTGTTAAACTAGCAAAAATAAAATTATTTTTTTTTAAATATTCAGAAAACGCTTTTAGATTTTGGATTAAAACTTTGGACAAAGTTTTCTAATTCGTAACCTAAAATTTTAAAGTAGATTACAATTTTACATATTCATCCAGTGACGTACTGTAACCCTTAGAAGTAACTTTAATACCCCTAATTTGAACGCCACAGGCTAAGTCACTATTTTTTAAGCTTTATCTAGTTGCTTATTTATTTTTGATCAAAAAAGTCAGTCACTTTTATAGTGCCAAGATCAACCATTTTTGAAATATTTAGCTTTAAAAATAAGTCTACAAATCGTTTTTATCATGTCACTTTGGTATAATTTGAATTTATTCCTAATAATCTTATATTTTAGGAACACCTCTTGTCATTACGAATAACTTGAAAGATGAAGTGCAAAATTCCCAAATTCAAAAAAGAGTTAGTTAAGAGTTTCCACAACAATTTCAATTCAAACATAGTGTTTCAGAGAACTAGGTGAGTAAAAAAACTAATATTTAAGGGTTAAAGCAGTATTTATTGCAAGTATTGCATGATTATAAAACAAGTAATAACCAATCTCATAATAAATGTTCAAAATGTTCGCTATTAACTTGATAGCACAGCCTACAACGTTTTTGCATTAAAAAACATACTTACTAAAACTTTCGTTTCAATAATGGTGTCGTAGACTAACGATTTCATACATCCCCATAAAATGAAGTCATGGGGTGTAGATTGGGTTGCAGATCATAAATGTGGTCCACCACGACCAACGATTTTTCTCAAACTGTCTGGTAAAATAATTTTTGGCACTTCTACTAAAATGAACAGAAGCTCCGTCATGCTGAAACCATATGTTTGCTCTAATATATAATGGCACATCATCTAAAAGATCATCAAGAACTTCTTCTAAAAAACGTGAGTAGATTGCTCCATTTAATTTATTTGGCAAAATATACGGCACAATTAAACAATTTCCTACTATACCTGTCAATATGTTTATCGAAAATGGGGGTTTTTGTCAGACCAAATGTGGCTATTTCGGGAATTGAAAATCCCCTCTCTCGTAAATTTCGCTTCACCCGTGTACAGAACATGGAAAATCTTGTTAATCTAATACCTGGACTTTAGTAAATTTGTAAGGCTGAAACATTTGTTCTTGCATGACCCTCCATACAGTAGTATTACACACATTAACTGATTTGCCTAGAGTTCTCGTACTTAAAGACTGTCGCTCAAAAATATTATTTAATACTGCTACTTCAATATGAACAGTCCTTGTTGTTCTTTGCCCACTGCATCATTCCATTTAATTATTAAATTTCCAGTTTCTTGCAATTTCCTCTCAATGCTCGCAAAAGTTGAATGGTGGGGTATTCGGCGATTAGGGAAATTTTGGTCATACAAACGTACCGGCAGTTTTCCATTTTTTTGAGCTTTTCCGTATAATAATGTCATTTCTTGGAATGAAGATCTCATTTTTTTAAGGAAGAATTTAAAAAACTACTTAGATATTTTAATATTTAATGAATAACAAAATATGCACCTATCCAACAATAAACAATAAGCACACAAACTGTCAAAAAACAGTCATGACATACGTCTACATTTAGTTATAAACCTAATATTAGTAGACGTTCCAATAGTCATTTGTTTAAAGTCAAATATCTACTCAAAAATAGTTGATTTTAACATTTATGAAAGTTTACGACTTATTTTTAATATTGCTAGCATTAACAATGGACTAAACTGTACTAACTAGACATAACTCTAAAAGATATTATGCAGGAAGGCATAGAATGTATATTTACGATCTGTTAATATCATTATAAACCCTCTTCAAACTTAACTATTTTCATGTTATTCATAATGACAGGAGGTATTCCTAATTTATAGGATTATTAGCAATAAATTCAAATATTCCAAATTGGCATGATAAAAACGATTTGTAGACTTCTTTTTAAAGCTAAATATTTCGAAATCGGTTGATCTCGGCACTATAAAAGTTAATGACTTTTTTTGATCAAAATAAATAAGCAACTAGATATAGCTTGAAAAATGGTGATTCAGCCAGTGGCGTACAAATTAAGGGTGTTAAAGTTACGCCTAAGGGTTACAGTACGTTACTGGATGAAGATTTGAAATTGTATTCTACTTTTAGGTTACGAATTAGGAAACTTTGTCCAAAGTTTGGATTTAAAATATGAAAGTGTTTTCAGAATATTTAGAAAAAATCATTTTATTTTTGCAATTTTAACACCCTGTATCTCAGAAACTAAACACTTTAAGAGTTTATGTTCCTACCTCATTCTTTAATATTCATCAAGGGCTATCACCTGTTAAGCGTTGGCGGTCGAATATTGGAACACTCTGTATATAGAGCCATCAGGGTTGCCTACATCTACAGGTAATTTATATCTTTCCCCTCGAATCATCCTGTATACCTTTGAGACCTCATAAACGTTAACTTTCTGTAGAGTGAGTGCACTGAGAGTTCTAAGACTAAATGTTTGATTACCGTAAGGTAGAAACAGCAGTACTTCTTTTAGTATTCTATCTATACTGTTTTAACATCCTATTTCCAGTAAATTGCCATTTATAAATCAAAAAAGATTTAATTTTTGAAGAATTTCATTAGAAAAGATTTACACAATCACTATTTTTAAATAAAGCAAAGCTTTGTTTATATGTGAATATATTCTTATAAAGTTTAATATTCATTTCTCTTTTAATAGAATGCATGACATTTTAATAAAGAATGAAAATACAAAATTTAAAAATAACAGTATATCTTTAGAAAAGGTTTAATTTTAAAGAATTTTCTTCAAAGCCGAATAAAAAGTTTTATTAGACCGCTTTGTTGTGGTTAATGAAATGTGCGTTCACTCCTTTGAATCTGGGTCTTAACTTCCTTATAAAGTTAGAGTCTATTTCTGGTCGTACAAAATTAAAGCATTATTTACCAAACTTCCTTATTACATTAAAGAAAAAGGAGAAAAATTGTCAAGAAAATTTTAAGAAATATTTTTATTTGGCGGTTTTCAAATTCTTGGTTTCCCAGTAGGCAATGTTATTTATTTTACAAAGAACAAAATGATTGAACATTATTATGAATAAATTAGCTTGAGTAATGATAGCCACATTTTTGTATGAATGAAGAACGCAATATGTAATGATCAAAAAAGAAGTATAGACAGTTAGTAAGCCGGTACTAACTAAAACAGTATGAATAATCCCAAATACTCATCAAGTGCAAGATGGATCTCTACATTATCAAGAATAAAGAGTATTTGAAGAAAATAAAAGAATTACACTTTTAGCAAGCGTTATGTAACCATACATTGAAATGGTCACTTTGATAAAAAAATTCATAGATAAAAATTTTTTGTTAATTTTATTTCTGTATTCTAGTAATTCCTATAATATATTTCTAATGATATTTTCCTAAGATATATAATAATTAACTTTCATTCAAAAATTCAATTCAGTCTCTATAGAAATCTCGCGAGATATCGAACAAGATGCGATCCTTTTGAGTGAAACGGGAAAATGGGGACTTTTATTGGAAACATCCGTCTCTGGTTTTCGAGATGTATTGGAAAAGATCCCTCAATCTCTAGGAATCCTATCTTTATATGGGAATCACATAGTCGTAAAGACAGCCAATTTCCTCTCAGTGTTTTATGCACGGGATTTGAAAAAGGTGTAAAAGAGATTATTTTCTACGAAAATATGTGCACTGATGGGAAAGGTGTATCAATTTTGACTATATTCTCTAAAAGGGATAAATATGCTAATGATTCGACAAAATAGATTACCATCATGACGAGTTGTGTTAATCTGTTAATATTAATCAAGAAAAAATAATGTATTGTTTTTTAAAATGAAAACCCAACGGGAAGTCCAAGTTGTATCCATTAATCACAGGGTAGTTGTTTTGTGTTGTTTGTTATTTGTTTTCAAATAATTGACTATATTCTCTACAGGGTGGTCTAAAATTAACGAGCAATACTTCTAGAGATTGTAGTTCACCTAAATATAAAGGTATCTTTTTTATACACTTTTTTCGAAAACTTAACTTAACCTCTTAAGGTGCACACTCGAGTTAATTCAAGTGCGCTCAGCTGGCAAAAAATTTGTACTCGAGTTATTTCGAGCGATGTCTTATTTTATGCTGCTGTCATTTTCACATACGAAAGCTAAGAAAAAAAATCCTAAATATTTTTACTGATAAAAATATGTTTTTTTCAAAATAGCAATTCGAAAAGAAGAGTAAGAAAAGTCGATGTATGTGCAAGATTGCAATATTCGACTCTTCTCTGTGATGTGGATCAAAATAAAAAATTAATACAAAATTTTTGATTAATTTTATATTTCTTTTTTGCCAAAACTAGGTTTTAAAATGTGTTCTCTTAAATAAAAAAAAATAATTTTTCTTTTACAGTTACCTTTATATTTAGGTGAACGATCACCTCTAGAAGTATTGCTCGATAATTTTGGATCAGCTTGTTTATTCCTTCATTCATTATATTCTCTCTGTTTTGGGTCCCCACTAGTACCTGGTGAATGTCAGGGTGGTCAAAGGATTAGAACCAAACATTTTTATCCACAACTCCTGTACTGGTTTAAGAGTCAGTTTTGCAGTTACCGTGAGCTTTTATTCATGCTAAAAATGTGATTTACAAATGGTTTGGCCAGAGTTCGATAATTTTCTAGTATTAGTACAAGTATACCGTCTGAAAGAATTTCCACTTTATATTTCTTTTGCTTATTTTTTGACTGATATGTTGAAACAAGTAAATTCAGTTTGAAATACGCTTGCTTTTTTCCCATCACATTTATCAATAAATTTATTTATATTCGAGACTATTAAAAACATAATGTACTTTTTAAACGCTAAATAAATATATAACCTAATTATTATCAGTAATGAGCCGTTGAGGGATTTTTTAAATATTTTTTCTTCCGAGTAAATTATCCATTAGTAGACGTTAAAATAAACTAACCGAGGGTAAGTAGGGTCCAATTTACATTTGTCATGTTTAATAATTAGGGCGGAGGATCCGGAGTTGTTTTCACGTGAAAAGCCGTGTGCAAATTCAATCTCAAAACTGTTGAAAATCAAACAATTCCAAGGCGGGATGTCTACAACTTTAATATTAAATTCTCATCTTCAGCTGAGTAGGGTGGTGGTGTTTTTGAAAGGTATATTTACGGATTTCCGACATCGCACTCGAAATTTGTGCCAAGGTTTATTTTAAGTTATTATGTTAACATTGCTCCATGTGGCTTAAGATAAATGGAAAATTTTACAATTAAGATAAATATATTTCATTTTTCATTTATCCAAATAGAAATACAGTACCTGTAAAGCAGAGTAAGGAATGATTATGAAAAATAACAGAATTAGACATTTAATTCAAGAGACCGCTTTATTATGCGTGGTGTTCGTGTTATAATGTCATATATGACATTTGACTGGGCAAACAATTTTAATAAGTCACTTTAAATTTACAATGCACAGTTCAATATCGTCCTACCAATACCCTTGTGAAAACTTCATTATTAAGTAGAATAATTAATAAGAAAATTACTGTAATTT
Organism: Hermaeophaga mercurialis; assembly: GCA_951812935.1. Lineage (NCBI taxonomy): Eukaryota > Metazoa > Arthropoda > Insecta > Coleoptera > Chrysomelidae > Hermaeophaga > Hermaeophaga mercurialis. Next base: position 12,142,187 of record OX638360.1, read on the forward strand.
TAGGCCGCTTTAGAAACATTGCAGAATATTTCATGTTTAAATGAAAAGAGAAATCATTTTTATTTTTAATCTATTGAACATTCTGCGTATCAAATATCATAAACAGCAGATAGGAGAAGCTAAGTTTTACATTAAATAATTTGAAAATTGTATTAAAATTAATGGTGATTAGCAAATTTAACTCATGAGCCGTATCGTTCGATTTTGAATTTCGTACAGCAAAGACGTGTTGTTTGTGTGAGATATCAAGTGAACGATAACGAGGTTAGTAAACACCATTAATTGCTATACACATAAATAGGCCGGGTGATAGAAGCAAAAAGCAACATGAAATTTAAATTCAAAAAGATTTTTATTGAATACACTTAAAACAAAATGACTAGCCCACAGAACCAGCCAATGTATTTAGACTACCCAATACAACAACAAATGCAGTATCCTACGCAGCCGCAAATGCAGCAAATGATGCACCCACAAATGCAAAATTCAACCCATGTCTCAGATTCAACCAACTATGCAGCAAAATGCATGTAATTACGTGGGATCATACAAACAAATCCCGCAATCACAAAGCCTAGACGAAGAGTGGAAAATAGCTGAATCTCGAAAAAGGTCAAGAAGAGATAGTCCGGAAAATACAAAAACCATGAAGCAATCCAGTATAAAAGACTATTGACTCAAACAACCATTAAAAACCACCAATAAATTCGAAGGTCTCCAAGAAGAAACAGAGAATGAGAGCCAAACAAGCGCCAGCGCTGCTGAAAAGGTCCCGAAGCCATCTCCAATCTTTGTGGCCGAAGTAGGTTACTTAAATCCGCTCACGAAACTCCTTGATGAGATAACACCGGGACTATATACAATAAAGTGGCTCTACAACAATCAGATTAAAATCCTACAAACAACAAATGATAGCTACGGAGCCATAATAAAAGCACTAAAAGATAAAAACACTCAATTTCACACATACCAACTAAAACAGGACCGATCATTCAGAGTTGTACTGCGTAATATGCATCGGACTGTAGACAAGGACATGCTAAAAGAAGAAATAGAACAGCTAGGCCATGAAGTTACCAATATTTCCAATATATACGAGCTCAGAACTAAAACAGCTCTACCGCTCTTCCACGTGAAACTAAAAACAAATCCCAACAATAAAAATAAATATGAAACAAAAACCCTCCTAAATATGATAATAACATTCGAGCCTCCTCACCCCAAAAGAACAGTACCACAATGTACAAATTGTCAGCGCTAAGGACATACTAAAAAATTTTGCCACATGAATCCCCGCTGTGTTAAATGCGCGGGAAACCACCAGACCGGAAATTGTTCTCGAAAAGAGCGTAGCAACGACGTAAAGTGCGTACTATGTGACGGAAACCACCCTGCAAATTATAAAGGCTGTAACATCTATAAGGAAATTCAAAAAATATATTTTCCCCAACTAAAAAATAAGACTGTACCAAGTCAAGATAATAAACCAAATCAAAACTACAATATCCAACAAGGAGTATCATATGCTCAAAGAGTAAATGGAAACTGCCTTCCCCCCACAGAACAACAGTCTATCGACTCTATCCCATACCAAAACATCCAGCAACCCTCAAACAATCTAGAAAATGTGATGGCCAAACTAATGGAAAGAATGGACACTATGCTAAACCTACCAACAGCCATGATTTCTAAATTAAATGGATAGCAGTCTCCGGCTAGCAATTTGGAATGACAACAGTCTTGCCCAACACATGCAAGAAATCAAAGTATTCCTAGTAGATTACGACATAGATGTCATGGTAATATCCGTAGCACATGTGATTGATGAAAATTATATAAAAATACCCAAGTATCATGTTTACTGTACTAAACATCCGGAAGGCAAAGCGCGAAGAGGGGCAGCTATAATCATCAAATCAATAATTAAACACCATGAACTAGTTAAATTCAGTGAAACGTATCTTCAGGCAACAAGTGTGACAGTAGAAAGCAATCGAGAAAATCTAGAACTATCAACAGTTTACTGTCCTCCAGGTCTGTTGTAACTCATGAACAATTTACAAAATTCTTTAGCTTCCTTGGCCACAAATATCTTTTAGGTGGAGATTATAATGCTAAACACAACAGCTGGGGGTCAAGACTGACAACCCCACGTGGTAGACAGCTGCACAAAGCAATAACAGAAAACAACCTGAGATATCTATCTACGGGTGAACCAACATACTGGCCCACAGGTCGCTCCCTGATCTATTAGACTTTTGTATAATAAAATGTATATCACATAACTACTTAAATATAAAACCTAACTGGGACTTATCGTCGGATCACTCTCCTATTCTGGTAACCATCAGCATTCAAATAATACTAAAACCAAAAACCATAACATTAACAAACAAACATACAGACTGGAACACATTCCGACATGAGGTTACTAAGAAGTTAAACTCAAAATTGCCACTAAAAACCCGAGAAGATATCGATAATGCAGTAGGACATCTAACCACATCAATTCAAGTAGCAGGGTGGAAAGCAACTCCTGAAATACACAATACTAGCCAAACAACAATAAACCCGGAACGAATCAAACAATTAATCAATGACAAACGCAAACTTAGGAGAAGATGGCAAATCACTCATGCACCCAATGACAAAAACAATCTTAATAGAGCAATAAGGAACATTAAAAAAATATTCAACGATTATAAAAACTTTAAAGTAATCTCACAGGCACGGAGGAAACAAATTTTTCACTCTGGAAAGCCAGTAAAAAGATCAAATATACACAAGAATAATTTCCTCCAATAAAAAAAAGCGACGGAAAATGGGTCAGAGAGACTCTGAAAAAGCACATACATTCGCTAAACACCTGGAAAATATATTCCAACCATATCCAGAGACTCCAGCTAGATTTGCCGATAAAAAATTTAAAACTAAAGAAATAGAAGATGCCATTAAAAATAACCTTAAACCAGCTGGATAAGGTCCTAAAGGAACTGGCCCCAGACGCAATCAAACTTATTACTATTATCTTCAATGCGATTCTAACAAAAGGACACTTCCCGCTACAATGGAAAGTAGCTCAGATAATACTAATCCTAAAACCCGGTAAAAATCCAGCAGATGTCAGATCATACAGACCTATTAGCCTTTTACCAGTACTGTCAAAACTCTTCCTTCAAAGGCTACAACCAGTTTTAGAAGAAAAGAACTTAATACCGAATCACCAGTTCGGATTCAGAAACGAGCACGCAACCATAGAACAGGTTCATAGAGTTGCCAATGAAATAGTGCCTTAGAACATAAACAATACTGCTCTGCTGCCTTTATAGATATCACCCAAGCCTGGTCTGGTATGATGGGCTTCTATACAAAATCAAGAAGAACCTACCATACACCTTCTATGTAGTACTAGAGTCCTACCTGACAGAGAGGTACTTCCAAGTGAAATTCCGCGAATCCTATACTCACTTAAGCCCTATAAAAGCTGGGGTACCGCAAGGTAGCGTGCTAGGACCTATACTATATTTACTATATACCGCTGATATACCCACAAATAGCCACACTGTCCTATCTACCTTTGCAGATGACACCGGTATACTAGCTACACATATCAACCCAATTACCGCCACCAGGAACCTACAAATACACCTCAGTGAGATCGAGCTGTGGATGAAGAACTGGCATATTAAAGCCAATGCGACAAAATCTGGGCACATCACATTTACACTTAGAAGAGAAACGTGCCCAGCAGTATTGTTGAACGGTAACATCCTGCCCCAAAAAAATGAGGTAAAATACTTGGGAATTCATCTAAACAGACATCTTACTTGGGCAAAACATATCTGGTACAAAAGATTACAACTTGAGTTGGTGTACAGAAAAATGTACTGGCTAATAGGTTGCTCGTCTCAACTATCACTATTCAACAAAATTCTGGTATATAAGTCCATAATAAAACCCGTATGGTCATATGGAATACAACTCTGGGGATCAGCCAGCAATTCAAACATTATAAAAATTCAACGCTTTTAATCTAAACTACTCAGAGTCGTAACAAACGCCCCATGGTTCATACCAAATTCTCCACCACGACTTACATATCCCAACAGTTATTAAAGAATGTTCCAAATCAGCCCTGCGATATCAAGAAAGACTTAAAGTTCACCCAAACATGTTGGTTACGGATCTTCTTATCCAACAACGGCGAACTCGCTAGGAGAGATATCACTGGATATCTCTTCTCTATGGCATATTTGCATTTCTTAACCTAAGTACTTGTTGTTTTGTAAAAGACAGATTGTATATTTCTTGTTAAGTTAATAAAACATACTTTTTTATAGTACTAGTATGTAACACTTTCAAATTTAAAGACAAGAAAAGATGTGGATTTTAATATATAATATAATGAATTTAATTAACACTTCTGACACTTCAGAAATTGACAATAATTTGTTGTTTTATTAATATAGTTACCTATTAACAAATATATCAAAATAATATTAATATTATATTATACTACATTAATATTATTCTAGATTGATTCATTCATAATTTGGAACTTTTTCCATTTCTGTTTATTAGCAATTCGTTTAATATTGTAAAATTTAAAATTGTTTATTTTTTCTATTTTGATAAATGTAAAATTAGATGAAATTGTAGTTGTCGGAAGTAGCCATTTGTTTTATCTAATAAAAATCTTGATCAATAAAAGAGATGTTACCTTTAACCTTACATTTGTAAAACAATCTAAAAAAATAATTCATACAAAAGAATTACCTATTTGGGAAATATTTCAAATAAAATATCAAAAATTATATATCGAGCTACATCCTCAATATGTTTTTTAAAGTTAAGAATAATGTAGATTCCTTTTTAAAAAACGTAAAATCCCAGAAATTGTAAAATAAAAAAATGAGGTATTCAAGTTAAATTATTCATAATGATATTTATGTTATACAAATCCTTAGAAATTTTGAAATCAGATATAGTGAACACTTTTGGGCTTATACATTAAAAAAAATAAGTTACATAATGCACAACATCTCATTAACGCTAAACACAAACCTACATTTGACAAAATAACAACAATGGAAATCCTTTTATCTATGCTAAGAAAAGAGAAATTTATTTAAAAGCAAATTAAAAAAGAGATAAATACGATATCCTCAGTATAAACAAATCAACGAACAAGTAAATCTGGGAAGTTTTCCTCTATTAGATTATCTTCTATACCAAATACATAATATTACCCAAATATTGTAGAAAATGAAAAATGTATGTCAATTTCTTATCATCTTATCTGACGGTGTCAAAGAATATTGATGAAACAATTGTCATAAGAATATTTTAAACGTCTTATGGAGTTTTAAACTAAGCAAATTTTATCTTTTATATTTATAATGGATAGATTCCACATAGTAAGTATAGAATAGTATATTCTGTAACAAGGTTAGAATGAAAACAATTCGATACGAGGTTATTCTAACCGAGTTAAAGGCAAGACCAGAAATGTACTCGATTTTTAACTCATTGTTTTATTTAAATTAAAATTTGTTATTACGGCGCCGTGACTTACATCTGACATGAACAGTTTTGACATCCATAGCTACGATATTCAGGATGGCCAAACGAAAACGAAACAGAGCCATTATCAGGAACTGCGTCAACGTTTTAGAAAAACACAAGGACCCGTCGATTTTTGATCAAAGGGGGACACTTTTTTCCGGCACTGGATTGGGCGAAGAGGTAGCATTGAATGGCCTCCACTGTCACAACTAAAAATAATTTAAACTATAAAATGTAATTTATTAAAAAGTATTTGGCCGAATTTTAAAATTTATAGACTGTTGTAAAGAGAATTGAAAGGGCTTTAAAATGATACCTTACTCGATCCCTAATGCCATTTAAATATTTTGGGATGATTGTTACCCTCGCTTAGGGTGTAAGCAGCGAAGTCGAAAATACCGGAAAAAAGTATCCCCCTTTGATCAAAAATCGACGGGTCTCTGCGTTTTTTTAAAACGTTGACGCAGTTCCTGATAATGGCTTTGTTTCGTTTTCGTTTGGCCACCCTGTATATTTAGAACAATTACGGAATATGCATTCTGTCACTCGTTATAGAATGAAAATACATGCGAAACACATAAGAAGCAAGTGTTTCAGAATAAATAAATTATTTTATTTATTATTATTTATTTATTATTATTTATTTATTATTATTATTATTTTATCTCAAGAAATGGAGAAACAATCATTATTTTTGTTATTTTCATTTCATTTATTAACGAATAGCAATTATTGAGATATATTTGTTCATCTTTAACCTCTGCATTCTTATTTCAAATAAGTAATTATTTTTTACCCCATCTTCTTATTTTTTACTCTTGCTTGATGGGATGAGAATTTTTGCATATTGTTTATTATCTACTTTAAGAATTATTAAATATATGTAAGGTATTTTTTAATGTATTACAAAGGTTGTTTCTGTTATGTTTGTCTGTTTTCTTTTAATATAATTATTTTCGATTTAAGTTTCTTATATGCTTCTATACAGGAGATAAAAACTATAATATATTTACATTTTAAGAAAAAGTTTATTCATCTTTTAATGGTTTTGTTTCAAATAATATACTTTTGAAACAACCCACAAAAAAAAATTAGTGAGAATCGAACAGTTGTCTATGTTATCAATCTATTTTATCTCTTAGACGAGTAAAATATTCCTGAGACAATAATAAAATAAACAAAGAGCATATTTTTTTAAATTTTACTGAAATATTTAATCCATATCTTTGTAAACCGTAATTACATCTACTTTATTTTGATTTAATGCACTATTAAACGAAATCTACTTAAAAATACTTGTGTGATATTATTTTAATTTAGGTTTAATAAATTTTGTGGTTTATTTATTATTTATTTATTCAACCAATGGCAAACATTTATTGTTACGTATTTTTAAATAGGTTTTGGAAAGATAAATAAATATTTATGTTACTCACTTTTCATGGCAGATTTTTGAAAAATTTTTACTTTATCTTACACTAAAAGTTTCTTAATATTTATTAAAAAAATCACTACATCATTAGAACAAACATTAAAAAAATAGTAATATTAATGGTTCCGGAAGTCGTCTCGAGTCGAGTCCAGAATTTAGTACACAGTTAAAAACCGAGCAGTGTCTTTCTCTCTCATTGATAACACTATCTCAAGAGGAATCGGCAATGCACATGTACACACGACCTTGGCGTCCTCATACAGACTGGTTGGCGTCCCGGCGACCGAACTCGCGCCGTAGCGACGCAAACGCCACCTACAACGCACGGGACCCGAATCGGATGTATTTTAATTTAACCCTTCGGATTTACATAACCCTTGGATTATTTTGTATCTCGTGTATTTCGACAAAATTGAGGCACTTAAAATTTTGAGACCTTACATAATGAAAACGAGAAAGTTGTTGACTTACGGAATTCTGTGTAAAGTTTGCCTTATTAAAAAAACATACCTATAAATAAAAGTTTATACACCTAACCGGATTATATTAAATAATGTTTTTAATCTGTAGCATTTTTTACCTTTCAGTGAAGTAACGACAGGCTAATCGGCACATTTTTTGGGTGACTTTTTTACACTTTAGAAATAGAGTTTTGATGACAGAAAACATGCGAAATATTTTATAATATATACAGGGTGCCCCACGACGTTTTGACAGTCCAATATTTCGAAAACTGTTCACATGAAAAATACAAAATTTTTCAGCTAGAAACAGTCGAAACTGATTCTTGTATTTATTATAAAAATATTTACTTTTTTCCTCCGATTTCTGATCACGTGACACCAACAATTTTTTTTTTAAGGAAAAACTGGTTTAATATTACATTTTTGGTTATATCTTTCAAAAACAAATTCACGATACCACACATGTCATGATTCTATTGTGTATACACACAATTACTACAGTAATGAAAATATGAGCCATTTATTTTTATTAAATTTATTAAAACAAAATTTTGCACTCCAATATTGGCTTCCAATGTTTCTCGCGCTTTCGGTTACGTGACGCCTACTATACTTTTTTGAACTGGACAACCGTAATACAGGGTGTCCCACGACGTTCTGACAGTCCAATATGTCGAAAGCTGTTCAAATTTAATAAAAATAAATGGCCCATATTAGCATTACTGCACAATAGAATCATGACAAGTGTGGTATCGTTGAATTTGTTTTGAAAGATATTACCAAAAATGTAATATTAAACCGGTTGTCCTATTTAAAAAACTTTGTTGGGGTCATGTGACCGGAAATAAGAAGAAAATATAAAAAAAGTATTTTTATAATAAATACAAGCATCAGTTTCGACTATTTATAGCTGCCAAATTTCATACTTGTCATGCGAAGATATTGGACTATTAAAACGCGGTGGGACACCCTGTATAATTAATATTATTAAAACTGAATAGTAAATTTTTCGTATAGAGTATAATATGAGGTATAATAAATCCATTATTATATTTAAATAATTATACAAAAGTAAAATTTCGTCTATGATTTACAAAATATTTAACTAAAATTTAAATTATTTTATACGTTAATTTATTTACTTCTATTTAATGCACTTCCAATCATTTTTTCATGAGTAAAATAATAGTAATCATTCTTTAGTAAATAAGTAGAATCGTCATAACAAGTTCATTCTGGACAAATGATCTGCACTTTTAACAATATAGTCAATATTTAATGCTATTAAAAGTATTTCAGAATAATGGATTTAAAAGAAATATTTCCAATGGTTTGGCCAATTTGCCAAAGAAAGATTGTCGCTACCCTCAAAGCATCCACTATAAACTATATATAGAAATGAATTTTGGGCTAACATTGATGTTGTATCATTTATGGTAGTTAGAAGACAAAGACCCCTCTTTCTGAGTAAACATACTTTCAATAGCCCGAAGAGTCTGTCAGTTATATTTCTATTTAAACTAATTAATAATTTAGTTAATGATTCGTTGTTTGTATGATCTGTTTCAATTATTAGTTTTGACAGCATCCGGTCGGAAGGTCATATTTTATTTAAAAACTTCTCGAACTAATATTTTACAGAATTCACCACTTTTTGAAATTTATACAATAAGCAGACAGCATCATACGAGGTGTCCACATGAATATTATTTCTGGTGTTTTTGAAGATAAAAACTTAATATTTTGGATTGTTGTTTATGATAAAGGGGGACAATGAACTGTGTATCTCATACCACCCCATCGGGTCACAGACCGCCGCCATTCACCTCCACTTGCAGATTGTAAATGACAACCGGTATTTTTTATTTGGTTGATTTTGAAAGAACACAATTTGTCTAGTTGAAAAATCTAGTTACTAGCAACATGAAATTTATGAAATGTTTAAAGCTAAAAAAATCATATGTTAGACATGAAAATGCTTAAAACAAGATTTATTCACACCATTTTAGTTCAAATAAATGCTCAAAATTTTCACCGTTTACATTTAAACAAAAATGAAGTCTATTTTCAAAAGCATTTTTGAATCATTTCGGCGTTAAAATTCGAACATTCTTTGTTAATATATTACGTAAACCACCTATTAATTGAGACGGTGTCTTATAAACAACAGACTTCAAATGTCCCCACAAAAAAATTTTGGAAAATTAAATCGCCATATCCAATGTCCTGGAAAAACATTATTCAAATAATTCCTAAATTCTAAACAGTAATGTAGCTCAGGTCCATTTTATTACAAGTATAATTGCTGTTCCATCTTCTCATTCAGCTTTTCTGCCAGACACTGTATGATAAGAGGATGTATTAGCTCTACCAAAAAAACTGTCAGTACTTAAATCCAGTTAATTTTTCCTTGAAGAACATTGGGCCAATTACTTGGTTATTAAGGATTCCAGCACATATATTAATTTTTTAGGGATATTGTATCGTAAAATATGGAGATTTACATCACTCCAATATCGACAGTTTTGTCTATTCATAAGACCATTTAAGTAAAAGTAACTTTCAACACGGAAGCAAATACTTAGCAAACTTTGTTTAACTTTAATATTTTATATCAGGTTAATTTTTGTACTCCCGACTTCGTATAATTTTCTCAAGGAACGCTCTGGATCTCAATGAATTTGCCTAAGAATTGCTAGTTGTGTACTTTCATCTCGTATACAAGAATTTTTTGTATTCCGTTTTGTATTATTTACCAATAATATTTGCAAAAATGTTTCTATTAGCGCTTTTAAAACAATAGATACGTTTCTCTTTGGTGGTTTAAGTTAACATCTCCGTCAGGGAAAATTTTTGTTTGTATTCCCATATAAAATAACAATTTCAGTACTCCTGTCCTCTAGAGTATAAACCATTTTTGTAAAAAAGACGAAACTGTAACAATTTTATTATTAGTATTAGTATTAATATAAATAAAACTAAAAAGTCACAATTTTGACGATTTTAATTTAAAACAAACTATTTTGATAGCTATCTTATGATTTTTCGGAGCAAATAATTTCTGATATCTGAAATTTTCAACATTAAATATCTCATAAATTTCAAGATGTAAGTAACTAATGTTTTCACATAGGGATATAAAAAAAATTGCTTCTTTCAAAATCAACCAAAAAACACAGTGTCATTTTAAATCTTAGAGTGAGAATGGCGTATTAGCTGACAGTATAAGATACATTATTCATTGTCCCCCTACATCCTGAAAAACCACCCTAAATTTCAAGATTTTAACTTCAGAACTACCAGAAATAATTCAATATTATGTTTTCGTGTAGACACCTTGTATTGTTAATTACTGTATTAGACATGGACATATCAGAAAAGCAACAATGCGATAATAAATAACCATTTTGAAATCACTTTTTTCTGTTAACTTATTTTTGTACATTTTCGTTCCTATTACGGATTAATATCTATACTACTCTTTCGTAAACTATAGACATTAAAATGTCATTTTTTTTATTAATAATCAAAAATTCAACTTAAGTAAATGACACTAAAATAAAATATGACATTTTTCATCACTTTTTTAAAAAACTTCACCGCCTCCTGCCAAGAACACTTATTCGTAATTATATGGCATAATAACACCTTTATTATTAAAGTTACGAAAAAAGTGACAAAAAATAGAACCTGTCCATGAGCTGTAGTGATCGTATATGAACTGATAAAGAATTCTGAAATCATAAACAAATCATCTCTATTCATGACACGGTTCGTTGTACCACTGTCAAAAAAACATTTTTTTTTCTTCAGATGAGGTTTGAAAATCATCTACTGCCATCAAAATTAAGTTCACGTTTACTGTAGTTAACTGCTTAGGTAGTTTTGCATCTACTATCCATTTTTGACATTTTCTTACCATATGACCAATTTCCCCCTAATAGTGGCATTTTATATTTTGGACTGTATTTTTCTATGTTGGCGGTACTCTCTTCCTCTTTACATGTTAGTGCATAAAGCAGAATTGTCAGGTTCTCTATCGTGCGATCCTTCTTTGACATTAACAGCCAACTTGATATGAAGGCAAAATAATCTTCAGGAAGAGTATCTAGAATTTTACAGAACAGCAGGGTATCGGATAATTCTGTATTTTCTTCCTTCTTTAATTCTTTCTTAAATTAAAACCATATGTTCTTCATTTTGAATATATTGTTTGTTATATCATGAGCCGCATGCTTGTTGTAGTTGAAAAACTTCGTACATAGATCATAACTGCGTTCCTCTGATGCGCCGTCAAATAATCTGTTCATCCCAAACTTTCTTTGCTGCAAACAATCGCATTACCTTCTGTAATGGTTCATCTGGCATATTCGTAGTCAGTGTTCGAGGTCGTGAAAACCAATGATTAAGTGGACAGTATAAACGATTTTTAATAAAACTTTTTATAAACTGTCAATTTTCACCTTGACAACATGCCACCTTGAAAGGTTGGTGTTTCAAAAAAAACAGAACTCTTAATGTACATAATTTTAGTTCTCTTAATAACACTTTCTGATGGTAATCGAATGGATACTACTCGCACAATAGAATCTGTTCCGGGATACATTTCAACTATTCTTCCTAATGGCCACTTCAAGGGCAGAATGTTATCTTCCATAAGCAAGACAAGGTCACCTGCCTTGGCTGTGGTGTTTGAAGAAGTTGTCTTCCACTTCTGCCGCCTGTGTAAGTGCGTTAAGAAGTCTCTAGACCAACGAGACTAGAAAATCTGATGAAATTGAGTTAGTAGCTGGTATCTATTGAGTTATTTCACTGGTAAGGTTTTCAAGCTGCTTCAGGAGTAGCTGCTAATGAAGCTCCAATGAGGAAGTGTGCGGGAGTTAGTGGAGTATAATCATTGGGATCAGACGAGAACGGCGAGATAGGTCGGAAATTTAAACACACCTCAATCTGAGTCAGAATAGTGTACATTTCCTCGTGGTTTAAGCAAACATTACCTACAGTCCTGCGCAAATAAAATTTAGCAAATTTAACCGCAGATTACCAAAGTCCCCCCATATGTGGTCAATGTGCCGGAATTCGCTTAAACTGTATGCTATCAGAAGCTAGATATTCAGTGATTTTTTTGAAAATTTTTATCATTTTGAAGAAACTCTTTCAGTTTCAAAAAATAGTTACTTGCTCCAATAAAATTACTGCCGTTATCTGAATGAATTTCTTTCGGTTTTCCACGTCTAGAAACGAAACGTTTTAATACACTTAAACAACTCTCTGTGCTAAGGTCATTAGCTAAGTCTAGGTGCACTGCACGTGTAACAAAGCAAATAAATATTTAAATATATGTCTTTATGAGTATCGGTTTACGAATAGCTCCTGACTTTATAATTATAGGTCCAGCATACTCGACACCTGTAATAAAAAAGGGCGAGATGGAATCGCTCTATTTGGAGGCAAATCACCCATGAATGCACTTGAAATTTTTGGTTTCACGCGAAAGCATGTTATACAAGTGCGAATAATTTGTTTTATCATTGTTTTACCGTTAATGGGCCAAAATTGTAGCCTTATTATAGACAACAGATTTTGTACTGCATGCAAATATTTATGATGAAAATGACGTATAACTAAAATGGACGCCCCCTTTTAGTAAGTAAATCGGGTGTTTATTTTCAAAATTTAATTGAGAATGTCTCAATTTATCTCCTACGCGTAATAAGCCGTTTTTTGTCTAAAAATGAATTTAGGTTTAGTATATTACTACGATTATACAACTTCTTTTTCGTTTTTAAGGCAATAATTCATCTACCGTTAGACATATTGTCATTTACTAGCCTCGATACCTCGTGAAATCACATCATCCGCGTTATTTTCCGATAACACGTAATACCAATCATTTAGCTTTGTTACTTCTACAATTCTCGCAACTCGGTTCGCGATGAATGTTTTTAATCTGCTTGGCTTCATTTTTAACCAAGCAAGGATTATAGTAGAGTCTGTGTAATAACAAATTTTGGAAATGTCAAATGTCTAAAGCACCTTTTATAGCATAGACGAGGTTTGCTAACAAGTGAGAATTTTCTCGGTTAAATAATATTGCCTTTAGTATATCGTTACCATTCGATGACCATTTCCACAACTTAAATCCATAACGTTCTAGTAAATTTGTGATCGTCCTGTATAAATGTAATGCTTTCGCCTTGTCAATTACGCTCACTAACAGGTCATCCATATAAAACGATTTTATAATTTTACTGATGGCGGGAAATTCATTTTCCGGTTGTAGTGCAATTTCGAGTAAAGTACGATACGCGAGGAAAAACGCACATACAGTATCGTAGGTTACCGTGTCGAGTGTATAAAGTTTGATCGTCTCCGATTCATTAAAGCGCTAAAGCATTTGTTGATATTTGCGGTGTTCTGGATGTACCCATATTTGCATAAACATAATTTTTGTATCTGCATTTAGAACATATTTTTCAATTTTTGATAACCTTTTTTGCAACTCAGCTAATTTTATTAAATTTTCTGGTTTGTCTAAAATGTTGATAAGCGCGTAATAACCTTTTAATATACCATGATTATGTCTTAATTCTTTAATTTCTTCGAGAGCTGGCAACTGCGCCTGTGTTACACCCTCCATCAGTGGCGTAAAAGTGGGATGTCGGCGAGGGCGGACGCCACCCCCAAGAACTCCAAAGCGGTGGCGAGGGCGGCCGCCACCCCCAAGAACTCCAAAGCGGTGGCGAGGGGTGGCAAATGATGTCGAATTTGAAATGCCAGACAGTGAATTCCAAGAAATCCCAAATTTCATATTTGTTTCAAATGAATGGCACTTCATAAAAGAGGCAATACATTTTGGGGAAATATGAGGGGGCCTTACAAGGGGGTTGCGGCCCGGATTCAAGGAGAAAATCCGCTCGCTATGAACATTCACTGCTCCGCACATATATTGAATATCTGCATTGTTAGTAGTTGTAAAGTAGTCCCTCAAATCGGCAATCTGTTCCACTTGCTCCAGTCTGTCTACAATTTTATCGAAAAATCTACAAAACGCCATGCCATTTTTGAGACGATATCGAAAAAAATTAAATTATTCTCATGGCGGACCTCAGAATCTCAAATCTCTTAGCGATACCAGGTGGGCATGTAGAATAGAAGCAATTGTAGCATTTTTAGAAAATCTAGAATAATCGGGACTTTGGAAGAAACCAGCTCGAATGATCATGTTAATGGAGGCGAAGCGCTAGCCCTTTTAGTTAGTATTCAATATTTCGGGACATTGTTTTCATTAGTGTTATTACGAAGGGTGCGATGTTTTGTCAAAACATCTGCAATCACCGGAAATTAATTATGCGCTTTTAAAGGAGCAAGTGAAAAGTACTGTGGAAATTATCACTTCGTTTCAAGATAATTACTTTTTTGACAAAATTTGGGTTTATTGTGAGGAAGTGTCCGAAAAAAATGGTTTCCGACCACCAACTCTACCGAGGCGGGGGAAATACCTCAAAGAGTTGGGGGCGGTTTGAAAAATCCTTATGACACTGTTAAAAATTTCTATAATATTACCATTGTTCTACCGTTAATTGACATATTTGTACTGGAAATCAATTCTCGAATCTCTGAAAATTATATTTCTATATTGGAAAATCTCAACAATATATTGAAAGGCGATCACGTAGACGATACTTGTGTACAAAATATATGCAAAGAATATGGGTTTGATGCGGACCTATTAACGATCCCATGATGATACCACAGCAAATCATAATAATCATAATAATCACAATAATAATAATAATAATCACTTTGCCACCCCCAAGAAAACGAGATTTTTACGCCACTGACCTCCATTTTTGATGAGAATTTGAATTAGTAAACCACCAATTTTAAAATTAAAGAATAAAATGCTTGCCAGACAAAATGTACAAATTCAACACAGAATGATACATACATAGGATTGGATATGAAGAAATGAATGAAATGGAACGCACCGACCTTTGCACTCCTGGGTGTCTAATTCTATTTTCTTGTAAACTGTCCCTGTTATCCGGCTCGAAGGCCAAAAAATGTTCGAGGTCGTGAAAACCAATGAGTGAGTGGACTGTATAAACGTTTTATAATAAAACCTTTTAATTCAGACTTTTTATAAACTGTCAGTTTTTATCTTGACAACTGTCCAGCATTGTTGCCAAATTGTCCGCGCTGTTGAAGGAAAAATACAAAATTACTAAACAGTTAGTAAGAACAAGGTTATACTTTCTATTTTCAGACATTTTTCTAATTCGCTTCCATATTTTTCAATGTCGCTTAGCGAATGAAGCGTTCTCTGCTCAATAAGTAGACGTCTGGATGTTTTGGGGTTACAATTCTAGATGAAAAGAATATTTTCATAGAGAAAAATCCTTTCTGACTTTTTCTACAATGTTCAATAAACGCGCCCATATTTTTACACAGATTATAATATTAAACAATAAATCTGCTTGCGGGTTGTTCGGTCAGTTTTTATGTTCAAACAATAAAATTTATTTCCAACTAAAATTTTAACATCTATTTATTACTTTAATATGCAAGCCTAAAAATACCTGTAATATATTTTTCTCATAGATCTTCTGTACTGTAAAGAGATTTTGTGACTTTCCCGAACTATTGAATTTTTACATTTGAAAATAAATCAAAATTCTTTATTAAGAGCTTCTAGATTTCTTAGAAAATAAAGATTTTTATATATTTTAAAATTTTTACTGTCCTATTTCAGAGACATCTCGGTTACCTATCTTATTATAAAAACAAATATATACTTTCACTATTTGTAGAGACACAGCACTAAAACAGGGATTCTCAATATAATAAATAACCTAGCGTATCTGCAGAAGTATATAACATTGGACTCTAAAAGATACAAGGACAATAACATTTTTACATTATTCAGTCAACGTTCGTATTTGGGCTTTTATTATTCTAAAGTTACTTTCTTTACTTTTAAAGTATAAATAGGTTTTTTGGTACATAATACTTTTTTTTAACAAACGTGTTATGAAAAATAAGAAATTTTTATACAGACCACAAAATATAATATATTTTTCTTCTTTTTAAATATAAATTATTCCATAAAATTCAACTTTTACAGCAAAAAGGTTATTCGGCTACCTTGGACAAAAGATTAGCATGGACACAACATATTTTTAGTAAAAATTTTAAATTTTAATAAATTTTACAAATGAATTAGTCTCGCTTATTGGTAGAAAACCACGTAAGTGTTTATAATATTTAAAAATTACCAATCTAATCTTAGGGCGCCCACTTGGTTTATTCCCAATTCGCCACATGCCAACTCGTCACGAGAACCTATATTGTCCCAAATCATCACACGACGATAAAATATATTTGAAGAGATCCCAACAAGACACACTTAATTAGTAATTTAAAATAAACAACATTTTTAGTAGGTCAGTATATAAATATATATACCGGGGTGTTGAGAATGGGTACAGAAAAATTATAAAATCTCGAAACTTGTGTAAAGTAAATAGATTTTTATGAGACTTGATTCATTTATTTATATAATATCTAATTTTTGTTAATACACAATGTAAAAACCATTATTTAATTATTTAAACATAAAATTATATTGCTTAATTACTCATACGTAAAATTAACTAAAAATTATATACTAAAAATACATAGTTATTTCAGTTTGTAATATCTCTTTTTAACTAAGTTTAACAAAATATTTAAGTTTATTTAAACAATCTCCTATACTAATTTGATCGTTAATAAATTTATCCAGTATGCTGTTAATACAAACATCTACGTTAATATTCTTTTTGGATCGTTTTCGCGGCGTCATATTTAAATTAACTTGTGAGGAAATAAAATTATAATGCATACAAATACTACGAGGGTAGTGTGGCCAGTTGACACTGTTTTATATAGGAATTAAGGTTAGTGTCGCCAGTTGACACTTTTTTTATAGGAATTAAGGTTAGTGTGGCGAGATGACACTAAAACAGGTAAAATTCCTTCTCGTGACAAAATGGGTCGTAACGAATAATGAAAATATCGTCCATTTATAAGTTTCGGCTATTTAGGTACTTTATTATTGCAATTCTTTTTTAAACAGTGTCTACCCATATATTCTCCACAAATACTTAGTGAAAAATAGGCCAATATTAAAAAAATAAGTGAAAACTATTCATAAAGATGTATATCTAAACTTAATTGATTTACAAAAAATCAATTACTATCTAATGTAGTATGTTAGTTAGATTGAAAATTTTAGAATTAAAAATTTGGATGTAAGTAAATTCTGTTTACCTATTTACACTGAATTTTTGGGCGACTATAGAGATCATTTAAGATAGGCCACATTACTATATTTATTAATAAACTCTCCGAAGTAATCGACTATCTGTATCGCACGTACCAAATATCTGTATCGCACGTACCAAATAATAATTGTTATGGGAAACCTTAATATGAACATTGATGGAAATTATGAGTATTCTAGGGAGTCACATCTCACTTTGTATTCGAAAATTATGGCATACAATAACTTTCTGCTTGAAATCTCGATCTTGTGTCGATAATATTATTACATACCTATATTAATTATAGTGGTCCTCTTATTTCAAGCCATTCTGGAACTTTTCTCTTATTGAATCGGAAATCCCCCAGCTCAATCAATATTCACTACAAAAAAAAAACAGTGGTCAATAATTTTAACCTCGGTAATTTTGCACCTGAATTTGCAATATTAATTATACAATGACTCTAATTTTGCTGAATGTATCTCTCATGATTTTCGTAGTATAATTATTATTAATACTTTAACCATAAGCGGTGATTTATGCATTCTATGTGTTTCATAAAAGGGTTGAAATAAATTTAAGAAAACTTACTTAACTTAACTTAATTAATGTAACATTTGAAAGCCCTATAAGAAAACTTTGAAGGAGCTGAAAAAGAGGGCTTATGAAGAAGCAATAGTAACATCCGACCGTAAATCTAAAACTGTTTGGAAATTGATTAATGATCAAAGATACGGTAGAAATAAAGCGAAACATAGAAATTCTATAAATTTAGACACTTTTAATACATTGTTTAGCTTTGTTTCTGAATCTATTCGAAGCAGGATTACTGGTCACACTCATAATCCATTATTGTATCTAAACAAGCTTCCTAAATTTCCTTTTTCATCCTTTATGGCACCTGTCATTGAGTCTGACATTAAAGAGTATATTTTGTTTATAAAACGCAAACCCAATGTTTATTTCTATGGACTAAATTCTACAATGATCAAGGCATAGTGTCATTGCTAGGACCTCTTAGTGATTTATTTAACAAGTGCAGAAATGTAGGGTAATTGACCGAATGCACTTAAAATGCCACAAATTGTTTCTCCATATAATAAAGGCGACATGAACGTAGTTGATAACTATCATAGACAGTTACCATCTTATTAAAAATAGTCCAAATTTTAAATAAAAATAAATTGGTTTCCTTCCTCGAAAAAAGTCAATATTGTTGACGTTACAATTTGGATTCTAACAGAACAATCCACCATTTCCGCACTCCACTATTTTGTGGAAGTAACTGAATTGCGTTGACATTGGTATTTAATTAAGGAAAAAGGATTTTATAGATTCCGTGGCAAGAAGCTACAATGGTTTATTTCCTACTTAGAAAATTGGAATCAAAACGTTGATTTTAATAATCGTAAATCTACACTAATTTCTGCTAGGAACTGTGTACCACAAGGCTCGGGACTGAAACCAATTATTTTTGTTATATAATATTCAGGGTGAGACATTAGTGCGTCGAAGTACGATATATCCGTTATTATTGAAGTTACGAAAAAAAAGTTTTTACAAAAAGTGTAGGCAATCTTGAGAATCACATTTTAAAATTAGTCCCAAATATACAGTATATTCAGGAACGTAGTGTCAGGCAAAAATGTTGTTTTTTTAAATGGAACACCCGGTATATTTTTACATTTTTATAAACCTCTTGCCGAGTCAAATTTTTGATCACGCTGTATCAAATATTTTTTAATGCCATAACATAGATCTTGAAAAGTTAGGATAGGAACATGTAAGCCGTTTTTATTGATTTTCAACGGCTTGGCTGCTACAGACATCTAAATTAAAAAAAACGTGATTTTCAGGTGGTTGTAGAACCTTTATTAAACATAATAGAACATCAGGTATGATAGATCGTTGAAATTAGCTCGGCAAGAGGTTTATAAAAATGTAAACATATACGGGCTGTTCCATTTAAAAAAACAACTAATTTTAAAATGTGAATCTCAAGACTGCCTACACTTTTTGTAAAATCTTTTTTTTCGTAACTTGAATAATAACGGATATATCGTACTTCGACACAGTAATATCGCTCCCTGTATATAAACAACCTTTCTAGTATAGTGGAAGAGCTGTGTAATAATATTAATAACAATACAATGCTATAAAAATAATGTAGGCCTAGGATATATAGTGACAAACAGTAACAAAAAATTTCACTGATTCTTTATACTAAATCACTACTTAACTATGTTATTTTCTAACTTATATATATAGCAAAGTAATTTTTACTGGTCTTGAGTTTCCAAACAATATCTCTCCATTTTTTCCTATTGAGAACATTTTCGCACAAGTTCCGGATATTACTATCTTTAAGGTCTTTCTTAACACAGTTGTACCATCTCTTTCTTGGTCTCCTCTTTCTCTCTATTGAGCCTCTCCTCAGTACTATTTTAGGTATCCTATTCTTATGGAGCCTAGCCATCTGGCCCTTGATGAACTTTTTTATTTTAGGTTCATTATAAAGCTCCTCCAGTTCTTTGATGGTCCTTCTTTCCCAACATTCTTCTAAGTTTTTCCTGCATAGATTTCCCTGAATATCTCTCTTTTCCATCTCCTACCATGGCTTCTTCTGTATTTTTTTAATATACGTCTCGCATACTTACATTGCTGTGGCTCTTATTACAGTTTTATAGATTCATATTTTTTATTTCTTTAGACGAATTTCGATTTCATCGGCGACTGTAAGTTTCCGTACTTTTAGGTGTATTTGGTTATTCTAGCCTTAAGCTTTAATTCTTCTTCTCCTTAGTCTTCTATTACCACTCTCAGGTATATAAAATTTAAGACTTTTTCGAATATAATTTGCCTTCTGGTGCCGCAAAACAAACATACATACATATGTTCCTCTGTTTCATTTTGTATAACCCTATAATCACGTACTTAGTTTTTTCTTGATTTATTTCTAGACCAAACTATTTTGCTTCTATTTCTAACATTATTATAACCTTTTTAGTTCTTTTTTGTATTTCTCTAGTAGGGCTACGTTGTATGGAAAGGCCAGACATTGGTGTTCTTTACTAAAAATTGTTCCTTCTTTTTAATTGGATATAACGATAGCTGTATTCTGCAGTATTATTTGCTAATGATAGTACGTTTCTTACAGTTTTAAGGGCTAATAATGATTGCCCCAATATTGCAAAAACATGGTCTTCCGTCAATAAACGTATGCTAAACATAAAAAAAATAAAGAAAACTATTTTAGGTTTAATCAATTTGTAACAAATTCAGACCCCGTTAAATTTTTACAGATAACTTTTGAATCTAAATTAGCGAGGGGAAATCATGTCAATAACAATTCTTCCAAAATAGCACGCCAAATATTTATACTGAGAGAACTACGATATTGTATTAAATGTAATTTAGTAACGTGATTACTTTACTTTGCATTGATTCACAGCCATGTGTCACATGAGTGGGGCTGCCACTCATGTAAATAAAGTTTTTGTATTGCAGGAAACTGCAGTACAATAGTTACTTATTATTCCAGAATCTGTCAATCAAAAAAAAATAAGCTAGACATTAAGTTGTAGAACAAATTAGATAATTTGTTTAAAGAGGTAAACATTCAAAGATTGTATAACATTTTTTACGAAACACTGCTTTTACTCTACTTATGCATTTTTGAATTTTAACTTTTAAATAATGATTTAATCTATATTGTGTGTTAGTCATCTATATTATGTCTTATTGTTATCCTCTATTTAATAATTCCTTACTTTTTAATTGTTCATTGACTCATATTTCTGTATTTTATAGTTTTGCTCTAGATCATTTCTATATACTTGCAGAGAGTTATAACAAATCATTTATTGCCTTTAAGTTGCAATAATTTTATTTATATGGACTACCAACGTACAATATGTATTTATATAGTAGCCAAAATAAATATTATTAATATTGTTATTATTATTATTATTATTATTATTATCATCATTATTTTTCCTAGATTTAAGAAGTTTTTTTAAATGACTAACTCTAAGAAAGTAAATTAAAAATGCTTAAAAAATTTTGAGGACATGGAATTGATTTCAGTCACTTTTAGCATGAAAACACTTTAACTTCATGCAAAAAGCCATGTCCTTATATAACAAAACATAGGTACTATTTGTATTTTCGTAAATTTTAATTTTTAGTGTATCAGTACTTAACCCATGGGAAAAAAGTAAGAAAACATTTTCTTAGGTATTAGCTTTATTCTCAGAGATTATTTGATTCTAAACAAAACGAAAATTAATTATGGCTTTCACATTAATACCAATAAAAACAAAAATCACTTCATTCATTCATTCATTAAACATATCAGCTTGAACTTCTTTGTCCTTTTAATTTGGTCGGGATCACCATCTAAATCCTATCAATTATCGTGTCCCGGGTTAATTCTGTAAATTCTCAATTGGCTTTGACAATAAATGAGAAACAACATTATTTGCTATTGAATTAACAAACGAACATCTGATGTCACGTCCGTAATTGGTTCATTTCATTTACGTGAGTTGAAAATGGAGGAGAATAATTTGATTATGTATTCTGAATATACTGAAGATTCTTGTCAGTTAATCAAAATGTTATCTGTTTATCATTAGTGCACAAAATTATGGCTTTAAACACTGAAAAGTAAGTAGATAGATATAAAAGTTCATTCAATATTTAAAAACCGTTCTTCTTTATAAATGTGAAACTTACAATAAATTAATATCAGTATCAATTGTTGTTCGATTGTCATAACTAAAGCTAAAGCGAAAGATCTTTTCCTAATTCCAAGAACGTTTCTCCTTCAATGATCTAAGTTTGCTATCAATAAAGAAGATTAATTAATCTTATTTTGATGTACATGAAAGCAAGGAAAAAAAAAATAAAAAACCGTTATACGTGGAATAGTGAGAAACAGGTATAGATTAAAAAAAGTTTGCTTGCATATTACAACGATAAATATGGATGTTGTAAGAGAAAGCGAAAAAAAATCTATTCATCGTATTACAAGATACCATTTTTTTTTCTTTTCTTAAATTAAATGTATCAAATAAGAAGATGTTGAATTTTTATTAAAATGTACATCAATTTCCTTGCGATTCCCTTTTGTGTTATTTTACAGTAAAATCCGAAAACAGAATTTAATTTATTAGGGAATAAGGCTCATACTATTACCGAAATCTGCCGTATATTTTTCTTTATGAAATAAATATTGGAGCAAAAAGCAACACGTTGACTTTGCGATTCACGCCACGTGCGTCTAAATCCGAATAGATATGATGTTCCAGTTCCGCCATAAATTATCCCGCTTATTCCTGTCTGGATAGATACATTCACCTTGTGAGAGGACGATTATTGCCATTTATCTTCCAAAGAGCCACTATTGATTTTGCTGATGCTCTACAAATTATTCATTTAACTCTTGGCAATGATCTAGAGGTCAAAGTCGTATCTGTAAACAGAATTGATTAAAAAATAATCCAGTTTTGTAGAAGATAAACACCTAACAACACTTCTAAAATTGAAAATACTAAAGAGGACTCTAAAGTAATGTAGTTTTTCCGCATGCTCATATTTACTCGTCATTATCTCGTCAATAATCATATTTTGTGGTAAAAGTATTTGTTTACTTGTGAATAATTAAAAATCTCTTTTGTTAGCAAATTTATGACAAATGGTAAGCCAAATAACTTAACTAGACTTTTTGACCTTCGGAAGGGTAGGAAGCCTAGATACAATCTGGACCGAGTGTGACGTCACTCTTACATTGCTATCGTTGTAATGAACATTCACAGAGTGAAAGGATACTAGAGAGATCTTAGAGAATATGTGGTCTAATATAAAGATGAAAACAGAAGGAAATACAAAGCGCTCAGATGTATACGCTATGTATAGCGCTGTAACCACAATATCAACAATACTGATTATGTCCCCTTCTATTGACCTCTCTCTCCAGTTATGTTCATGTCCGTTTTCTCTAGAACACACTCGATCCAGAGATCATATATGCTCTAAGGTAGGAAGGTAACAGTTGCTACCAAAAACATTTGCGATATTTATCGAAGTGCATTAAACATTCGTTAATGCCAAAGGTGATTTTCCTAGTTCAGATAATGTAATTTTGTTCTTTCCGTCACCTATCAATTAGGAGGACCAACAACTTTAAACAATGATGTGTTTCGGCCAACTTTGGTCGATCATCCAAGAGTATTTGAAGCAGATTCGGCTAGTAAGCAAGTACTTGGGTACCACATATTCTATTTAAAGAAAACAAAGCCAATCGATCTACCACATGCAAATTTTTCTTCAACGGTGCCACACGAAACGTTGATCGCCTGAGAACTGGAAATAAAAATGGTTCTCTATAATTATCGGAAACGTAAAAGCACTGGTCTCTCCAACTAAATTTCCAGGGACTACTACTGAGTCCGAATTATATCGTAAAAAGGCGCTTTTGTGTGTTTGGTATTAGCGAAATAATTCATTTTGAAATACTGGAATATGGACAACCTGGGAACGCTAATCTTTATCCTACTGCAAATAGATAATATAAGACCACTCTAGCCAGGAATAAAACTAGCTAAAATTAATGAATTATGGTAGGCGGTACTGCCTCACCAAAAATGTATTGAACCATCTGATATCAATTTATTCTGATCGCTACAACAAACCTCGATGTTGGCAATATGTCTTTTTCGGTTTTTTTCATCTAAATTGATTTCGAATCGATACTGCATTAGACACAAGATGGCAAAAGTTTGTGGATAACGAGGGTGAGTACGTAGTTGATATTAATAAAAACTTTCTAAACATTTTTTTAGTGTAAAAAACTTTCCGTTCCACCATTTGTTTTGATTTAAGAGAGATAAAAAAATTGTTTTTATCTATAATTTACCCGAGAATTTTATGAAGAATGAACGCATTTGCAAAATACCCTCGATATAAAATACACATAGAATACCTGAAGTTATTTTAGTTAAAAGTAAATATACATAAGAAAAGCACAAAATATAATGTTATCCAAACTTCCAAGAATTTAATAATTATATAAGCCAAAAATATTTTCACTTTTGTCAGGAATAAACTTTAAATGAATAAATATGAATTACGAATGTATTACCATTTACAAACACAACAAGAACAGGACTTTAATCATATACATATTTCCTTTCATCTTCTCTTTTCTTTTCTCACATTTGTCGGCTGATTCATCTTCTCTTCTCATTTCTCACATTTGTCGGCTGGTGTTTAGATACATTTTGATAACAACTATTCGCCTACGCCACTGTAGATTTTACTTTACTGCTACTAAACGACAGATTAAGATTGAATGAGTATTTAGGACAACAGGCCGAAATAAACCACTAAATATTTAACGAATTCATTTTTTGCCCCTCCTTTCATACTAATCGAGAATTTAGGCTGATTAAACAGAATAATACCCCGGGGATGTTAAAAGTCTCCGTGAAATTTCTGCAGCTTCATGAATTTTATATCAGAAGTAGGCATCCTAAGAACACATTAAATGGTAAAATACTTAAAACTCATAATATGAAATAAAAGTGCTGCGACTGGGTATATACAGAAATTCTATCAACGGAGAAAAAGTTTTCGAAGAAGTTGTGAAATTTTGGATGTTAGGTCAGGTCAGTTTTTTATGAACGAAAATTGAAGAAAATTTTCCTTAAGTAGAAAAATGATTAGAAGTTAATAAATTAATATTAAAGGTTATATTTTTTATTATATCTTTAAGTTAAGTATTTAAACCTGAAAATTCCTAAAATTTCACTGCAGTCTGTTTTATCGAAAGTATTTAAAAATGCAAAACTTAAGCAATTAATTATGTGGTTTAAGATTCAACCGTTCAAACTTCACAGCCCAAGAAGCTTTTTATTCAGGCGGTATAAGCACTATTGAGCGCACTGAAATTCAGAATGGTTTTCCTCTTACTTAAATAATTATGTTCTTAATATTAAAATTAAAAATATTGTACGTTATCTAGATGCAGAATTATTACAAATGGCGTACATCGGGGAAAAATTTACAAAAATTTTAGCTTTCGTTTTTAATTTCTACATAACTTGATAATTGTACATACAGAAATTTAAAACGAAAGTAGGAATTTGAAAATACTTCTCAGTGATTATCTAAAATTAACGGTTTTTTATTTAAATATCTATAGAAAATTATACACAAAATAAAAAAAATCACAAATTGATTAATTATTATAAAACTGGACTATATTTAAAACCTTTTGCTAATGTTTTAAAATATACACAGGAACTTTACATAATTTTACAATATATGGAGTTCTGACGTGGAATATTCTGTGACTATTAAAAAGTGTCATATTCCTTTCTTTATTAATATACAAGGTAATTGCTAAATTTAAAGGAAAATTCATTTGACTCTAGTATCTTGATAGCATATTTTATTTTTTTATTTTATTTTTAATTAATAATTATTATTTGACGTATTAATAATTATAACTAACATCAAACACAACCATGCAAGTACATCAAACTATTACCACATATCTTGATATTCCTTTGAAATTGTACTTGTAAAATTAAAACAAAAAAAACGTCATATACAGATAAAAAATAAGCTTTAATCAGGTTTGATTAGTTAGTAGAATTCGCAGCTTTTAATTATTTATTTAAGCGAGTTAGTCCCGATTATTCAAACATAGTAAGCACAATTCTAGTACAGATGAATTTATCATTAATTAACTCGAATAGTTTAATTATTCATTCAGTGTAAAAAAATATACAGAACGATCTCTACTGAAAAAATATATAATGCGGTCCTGAATATTAAATAAAATGACAGTAACGGTGTATTTATAACAAGAAAACACTTATCTTGTACTTATTTTACCCAAAATATCTCCTACCCAATGTTTATTACAACAATGTAATACAAAATGTGAAATATACACTTTATAAAAAATTTACATACAGGGTGGATTTTTTTACATGATCCGTCCCTGTTATTTTTTAAAATATTGTGTAGATCTACCAAAAAATTAGACAAATCATTCCGTCTAGATATTAGAGTTAAATAAATTTTCCCTCCAAATTCAAAAATTACCCTGTATATTGTAATGCGATTTCCTATAGGACTATGAATAAAACTAAATCTAAGGAATTTAGAGAATATAACGCTAAAATTGATTTGATTAAAAAGGAAAAATATACACAGAATTTCTTTTAAAAAACTTATTTTGAAATATATTGTCTGAAATATTAAAATTTGTGTGGATATTATTTAAAAATGTATAATATATCTAGTAAAATCAAATAAGTAAAAATTATATGAAATTCTTTTATGTTCAGATTAGAGTAAATTTAACACAATAAAATTTTAGATATTGATATTTTGAAGAAGTGTCAGATATGATATGAGATGAGTTAGTTTAATAGAGATAAATGTTTAAAATGGATAGAAAATAAGGGACTACTACATGTTAGAAAAAAAATTATCGACTAATATTCATTAGAAATTAGTTAAATTGTATGTATTGCAAGAATTTTATAATATTTCTAATAATTTTGGTATAAAACTGAAAAATTGTATAGATTCTAAGACAGGTTCAAAATAAGTTTAAAACATCATTGTAACAAATGTTATTAACTAAGGAAGACAGAAAAAAGGTCAGATTAACAAACGAAAGCAATAAAAATGAATCAGAAATTATTGTAATGGAATATATTCTAGAAAATTTTGGCATTTTAGACGTCATTTTCATGAAATCTTGTTAATTTAGGCTACTATAAATCGAAAGAATATAAATAAACCCTTAAAATTTGGGAAAAAGGACAGTTGAATTTGAGATACCAAGGGTGCATCATGAATTTAGTGATTGCCAAAATGTCAAAAATGCTAACAAGTGATTATATAACTGAAAATTGTGTCTTACCTTTTCAATAATAGGACAAACAATCAACATTTGATTAACTTTAAAAATAAATAGTGAAATTATAAACAATTTAACCTTTTGCCAATGTTTTTCCCAGATTGGGCATAACCTAAAAAGTATGACAAACAATTAGTGTCTTATGGTACTTTCAAAACTTACAAAACATAGTGTCACGTTTATACTTACCAGCGAATTGGAACTTCATCCACATGTGTTTGGTTGGGACAATGTATGGAATGGTTTACTATATTGGAACTGGAGGTTAAACGGTTTGTGTTTAAAAACTAATACTTACATATTAACAAAACAATTTAATTTTTTTGTTTTTTCGTTTTTCTTTTCTAAAATTTTTTTTGATTGACTTTTTTTTTAATACATTGTATATGTTCTGTTTACATTTTTCTTTTATTTTGAATCAAAATAATGAAGCAGCTGGGATTATATATTTTAATAATATATATTTTGTTTAAATTTGGCTCTCAACTATATACGTACATTTTTATTTGGACTCAACCCAAATAAGAGAGCATTACAATATTAATAAAGAAAGGGAGTTGAGTTACATCTAATAATTTATATCGTATTATATATAATACTGATTTTATGCCGATTTGACGTAAATCATCTTATCCAAAAGTGCTTCCTAAAATAGCTAGAGCTCATTAATGTTGGCGTCGTATCCATTGTTTAATTTTCTTTTTAAACTCATCCACTTACATTAGTATTGAAAACGATCTACGTTTCATTGAATTATTTGCTGTTTTTGTGATATGGGGGAATATGAGTTACAACGTATAAGAAGCAAGAACTTGATTATTTGGAAGGGTTTGAAATAAAGATATATTTGCGATTTCCGCAGTATGAAGTAGAAAACGAACAAATACATCTGGAATGTTCTCCTCTTTTCGATTACCTTCTGAGCTAAAAATAAAATATTAACCAAATATTATTGTTTACAACATCTATAAACAAAATCAAATGTGCATGTCAAATATCTATCAATTTCTTATAATCTTATCTGTTGATGCCAAAGAACATTGCTAAAATAATTGTCTTAAGAATATTTAAACGATTTTAGAATCTGGAGGATTTTTAAAATAAGCATATTCTATCTTTCACATTTATAATGAATAACATAAGGATAAAAACAATGATTAAAAATAAATTAGGGAATTTTTACTGTTTATTAAATTTGACAACATCAAAATTCGCTTTTTTAGAATTCTTTGTCAAAATCTCTGATGCGACAAAAAACCGAATAAATTCACTGATTTCTGCAAATCATAGAAACGCGCAATACTAGTTCCTAGGAAATTTCAAATTCAAATTTATGAATATATACATAAAGTATTAGGTAATAGTTTCAAGGTAAGAAGTTCAAGAATACAGGGTTATCGGACGTCGAGAAATGAAATTTGTAAGCTATTCAAATCCATAGCAGCAGTGATAATAAATTAAAACTGATTCGATTATTTTAAATTACTAAAGATATTATGATGTGACTATTGAGAAAGTTTAGATAAAATAAAGGAGTAAAACGAAAACAATATATCAAAATATTTGAGTTTTTTTATTTTTTTGCTTATTTGTATCAATCATACATTATAATATAAGATAATTTACAATATTTAAATTCGGTCTCAGATAAAAGCTTTTAAATATACTACAATACATTTTTAACAGAGCTGATTTTACTACTTATTAATTTGCAATACTGTAGATGCTAATAGAAACAATTTTCGTTGGCGAACAAATTATTTAGCATTGCACTTACACATGCTTTAAAGAGATTTCGCACTGTCATACTTCACAGTAAGGTTTTTTAGGCTGATTTGTACTATAAGGTATTCAAAGGCGAGCCTAGTGTTACTAATTAGAAGCCTACAGAAAATTATTTATTCCCTTCTAACTCCAAGGTTGACCACCTATATTTAAAATGTGTTGTTATTTGGGAAAGGACGTTCTTAATAATCGAAATAATTAACAACAACAATATCAACAATCTACTAAATATTAAGACTTTGGAACTGTGTGGAATAAGAGAGAAAGAAGCAACAACGGAAATTAACAGTTTATTATTCTACTCAGGAAAAGAAGAAAATAAGAAACAAAGGCGAAGTAGTGGGAATAATTTTAAATCAAGTGGCACAACGCAGCAAATTATTACAATTGAATTCAACATCAGAAAGGATAAGAATGTTGAACAAAAGAAAATGTCTACCAACTGTTCAAAGAGGTTTTCAGAAATATAGATAAAGGAGGTATAGCAATATTAATAGAGTGGGAGAGGAAACATGGGAGTTAAAGAATTAATGAGTAAGAATGGTGTCGGAATAAAAAATTATAATGACCTTAGATTATTTGATTTTGTTTGGAAAATGAATTCAGCATAAGGAGAATACTTTTTCCGCCTACGATATTCCATAAAGTTACCAGGATTTCATGGTATTAACAAATCCAAAATTAAATAGACCAAATAGCTACGGAAAAAATAACCTGCCAATGTAGGGATTGACCATTGTCTTCTGATGAACTAAGAATTGAAAGGAGACAGTATAATCTACACAAGTTAAGATAAAATCAAACCAAAATCGAAAGACTCAGAAAAACGGAAAAAGAAAACGAGGAAAGACCTGAAATTAATGGAAATATATAAGAACCCTGGACTTCGATAAAAGTAACAATACATGAAATGGCGAAATAGGTAATTGATTACAAAGAAAAATAGAAGAGAATGGATACGCGATGATACATTAGCTCTTAAGAATTAGAAAAAATACATAGTCAACTTACAAACAAGTAAATACTGGGGCACGAGGAGATAACAAACTCCTAGTATCCTAGTAAAGCCCGAAAGCAGGGGAAACAGGAGCACCAACAAATGTCAGAAACTATACAGAAACACACAAACTAAATTGTGGAAAGTTTGAATGGAAATGGAATTGGATCGAACATTAAAAAAAATATTTGTGATATAACAATAACTGCAATAGAATGATCGACACTTGGACAAACAGATACAGGAAAACGTAATTTGGAAACAGAGATTAATTTGGATATGTCCAAAAAATCGTGGAGAAAATTCAGCCCTAACAAAAGACAAAACAAAATGGGAAAATTTCGTATAGTCTCTATGCTCATTAACGGCGCCTTTATACCTAATTTGATTCATGTTAGTTTTTTCATATTATGATCAAACTTACAATCGACAAAACTCATGTGAGATGCACCTAAGAAATCATTTAAATTAACAGTAACCTTTGTACTTTTGGTCGCAAATATTTTGAAAACCATAGACTCTGCCGCACTAAAACAAGAGGACAATATATACTAAAGAAATAATGGTGTATCAAAAAAAGGTCATACGAAAATTAAGATACTGGCGTAGAAAGTAGAGGAGAGAAACTAGGTGTCTACCCCTACCGTTTGGTTCTGGTAATAGCAAGTAACTATCTTCTACAATATTTTAATATGTATAAACTTTTTGCCTAGTATGAACGAAAAATATTACAATATGTTAAATTTTAAAATAAAATACCTTGTATCTAGCAATATTTCATTTACATGTTTGAGGTTCAATCATCGTATTTTGGGTAAATGATTCTCAAGGTACAATATGGACAATTTTAGTTATGAACCCCCTGTTTATATAAAATAAATAAATAAATATACCGATAATTTAAGTAACAGACAATTTTTTTCGGTATAAGTTTATAGCGTTAACATGTGTAGGTTCAGTGTCATGTAGTCTTAATAAGATGAAATTAAAAAATTTCAATTTTTTTATATGTGCCTCATAGAGAATGGATTTTATTCATTAATAAGGTTAATAATGAATTGAATGATAATCTTGACGCAGATTACAGAGAGAATGAGGGAAAGTTTCAAGTTTACTACTCTTGGCATATAAGTGTGCTTGAAAAATTACGGAAAGTTCGTCTGTATAGTGTACACACACACTGTACATTATAATCTTTATACATTTTATAAGATTTCAAAGAAATGGTTTTTATTTCTGCATATTTAGGTTTTTTTCAAATATGCATTTAAAAACAATTTTTATAAAAATATTGTCGTACTATGACATAATTTTCTTTTATTTTTACACCTTGTTACACGAGATGTTAAAAATTTAATTCTATGGCCGTAAAAGTAATTAGTTATTCCCCTCTAGATCATAAAATTATTTCAGCTCTACATATATTAATTTCCGTGCACACGATGCAAGTAAGAACACGTACAGGAAATCAATTGTGTAATGTTCGACATTGTATTAAGGCTTGCTCTAATTTGTCGATGAGCCGCTACTGTAAACTCATTAATTCTGTCTGTTCAATCAATTCATTAAGTCTGCATAATTTATATCTACCTCAGCTTAACCGTATCCTAAATCCTTTAGAAATTGTATTAATTCAAAAAGAAGATTACGAACTGAAAATATTCTGTGGAAAAAAAGTGAAGTGGAAATTGTTGTGGAAAATATTTAAATAAAATGTTTCGTCGTTTGAGCACTATTATGTGTAATGAGTGGTCAATAAAATTGCAAGATTTTTAGTAATTTCAAAATTTCAGCAAAATTTATATTTAATTATGACTGCTCGAATGATCTACCATTGGCCGATGTAAAAAACAATCTACATTGACTAATGACATTGAAAACTTAGTTTTCAAACAAAAGTTATCAAGTCATTTATAGTATTTATTTAGTAACAAACAATACTCGACTAACTTTTCAATAGTTACATATTTACTTGTAAATAGTATTTATTATTGATATATACGATTACTTTTACATAAATATAATTATCAATGACACGCCCACTCCATTGTCAAGTGGAAATCCCTGCTTTTCCTTTCATGTCACACATGATGATAATCATAAATTTAAAAGAAACGATCAATTTTTGTCTTAGAATTATCTGAGAATCGATTTTTTTCCGGTGATGTATAAAACTTAAAACAGTAATGAGTTATCAGTGCAGAGAATCAATCAACTATATTAATTTAGAACACAATAGCTATTGACCTCGATTTTAAAATAAATTATTTCGTCGATAGTTTTGTAGGTTCGAGTTTTAAATAAACATGTTTGAAAATTGCACTAATATCAAGATATTAGTCATTATTTCGAGAGTATTGATTATTGAGTAAAATTTTGAAATTTAAAAAGTCAATGATTAGTGAATATATGGGTTGTCCCAAAATTCTGACAAAGTTCAAGATCTTTGTTATCGTAATATGATAATGAGTACGAAACAAAGTTATTAATACAAATTAAAATCACCTCTAAGCTCTACTTTTTTTTATATATAATAGTGACAATTACAATCTCTAAAATAGAATACCACATATATTAATTTTAATTACAATTCTGATCTATTTAATTTTGTATATAGAGTCATACAGACCTCGGTGACAGGATTTTTTGATTATCTAAAACGGATCATCCTAAAGTTAGTGTTTAATAAGATTTTTCATAATTTCCTTTTATTTTTAGCAAATATGTTGTATCTCTACTTAATCGTACGTCCTGTATACTTCACACTAATTTTAAAACGTCGAACTTAGAATGACTTTCAATTTATATTTATAACTTTTTATTGTAATTATTATGAAAGTGGAGGTTTTGAAATTTGTCAGAGGTTTGTGACACCCAGTATAATATTTTAATTATTTAATGTAATTTTAATTAATCCATACAGGAAGTCAATTTGAAAAATTCCAAACATAAACATCTTCCTTCGGTAAATGATATGAAAAATGGACACGACAATTTTAATTTCAATCAATATTTTTAACCATATGGGCTTTCGAATCTTTGATATACAGAGGGACGATAACTTAATTGCTCGAAAAATGAAAAAAACCTTTGATTATACACACAAAAAATATTGACATATCAACTAAAAAGCAAATATGTTATAAGGGACAGAAAGGGAGAATTTAGTTAGATATTCTAAATAATTGTCAATGTATTTTCATTTTAAATTATTAAGATCTATTCTTAAATGTTTTGGATATTTTCCCAGATTGTATTTTGTGAAAATTAAAGATTATTAACATTATTTGAAAATTGTAACGATTGAGCCCAAATTCTGAATTATATCATTTTTTCAGAGATAAGTTTTCATATATAAACGTTATAGAAATAAAAAAATTGTTGGTTGAAAAATTCTGAAAGACACTTAGAAAAAATAAGCCTTACACCGTAGACATATATGAAATAATACTTTTGCATGAATATTTAAATAAATGTAATTACCTATACATATTCAGAGTGTCTCAATAGTATGTAAAAGTCTAACTGGAACCAAAAAATCATAACAAAACGAAGGCATTAAACATTAAGCTTTATAACCTAAATTATTTTCACTTATACAGAGTGTTCCGTAGCTGCATTCCAACCTAAACATACATTTTTTTGTCAGATATCTACTGGATGTTTAAAAAATTATGACCACTTTTATATCAAAATCGTTAAATATTGACCAGCCTGTATCTAAATAAGAACAATTGTTTTTCCATTTTTTGTACAATTAGTAATTTGGGTATGTAATCTATTTTCATTTATTTTGTTATTTTTTGACAAAATCTTTAAATTGCATACAGGGTAAGTCAAAACTTGTACCAAAAATTTTCTCAAATGATTTACACGGAACGGCCCTTTTATTTTTGTAAATCATTCCCTATACCTATATTTTTTGGTTCCAATGTAATAAAGGAACTGTTGGACCTTTACACACTATTGGGACACCCTGTATTATTAAATTAATTGTCACAAGGGAATTTTAAATTTATTTTGTTAATTATGGAAAATGTGTGTTTATAGAATTTAATTAAATTAATATTTATCAAAATCATTATTACTCCTCTGATTGGGAAACATTGTGAAATAATTAATTTTTAATATTGGAACTTTTTCAGTCACTCTTTTTCGAAATCTACTTAGATTGTTAGATTATCAAAATTTTCGAAAAAAGATCTATATTTTTTCATTTTGCAACATTGAAATTAGAACCATTTGGGTTCTATAATTTACTAATTGTGAAAACACATTTTAAAAATATAAGCGAATTAGTTTTACATTAAGAGTCTGTTATCATTTCTATGTAATCATTTATTGGTATACCTAATTGTAAATTCGGTTTATTGATTTTTAACTAAATTGTCATATTTGCTCCAAATTTTCTCCATTTAGTTCTGTTTTTTGTTTCTTGCCATACATTTTGATGGGTCTCTCTGGTAATCATGTTGCCTCAGTTATCCGCTGTTTTGCATTTTTTATTCATTTATTATTAGACTTTATTTTAAAGAGACCCAAAAAAATATTTAAATAGGTTTTTAAATTTATGGTAAATTGAGCAGAAGCCAGTGATTGTTGAAAAATAATATCCAAATTAATTTTTTAACGGTATCAGTTATTAGTGGGTCGAATATTGTTTTTAATAATTCTAGATTTTGGTAAAATAAATATTTAATTTATGATATAGTCATCCAATATTCCTGCACAAATATTTTTATGAGGAAATGTGTTATGATAATGTGGTAGGTATTATTTTCAGATAATAATATATATATATAATAATAAAAATAAGAGAGCGCTGGTTTAATATTAATTCAAGTCAAGACAAGTTTGTTTAATAAAAACAGCCATTATCAAAAAAAACACAGTATAAGAGTTTTTTTATTGTTAATATTCAATTTTGATTCGATTATTAGAATTTAGGTAAACCTCCCGATTTTTTTATAAATGTAAGAAATGTTACTTATGAGCGAAGAGGGATAGGATGCCGAGGAACTGTGAAGTAGCCTCCATAATTACCAGATCT
Organism: Hermaeophaga mercurialis; assembly: GCA_951812935.1. Taxonomy (NCBI): domain Eukaryota; kingdom Metazoa; phylum Arthropoda; class Insecta; order Coleoptera; family Chrysomelidae; genus Hermaeophaga; species Hermaeophaga mercurialis. Next base: position 12,177,730 of record OX638360.1, read on the forward strand.
TACTCCTTTAGACTTTTCATGAAGTTACCTTAAGTTTAAAATTTAGCAAACCATGTGTAAATCGATAAAAATATATAACGTAGAATTACTTAAAAATACATGGAAAGCCACAAAAAGTACACTTAGTCTTTATTATTTTATATAAATTTGTCTACTTTCGGATGTCAGCTATATGACGTGGAACGTTGCCATAAATTAGTGCTGTTTACCAAATTAAACTGAGAACCGGTGACCCGTCCTCCAAAAAATAAAATTAGCGTAATAAGATAAAGCCTAATGATAGTTCGGAAATGAACTTTGCTTTAATGACATAATAGTACGCTTAATACTACGGACTGTACTTTGAATACGCGTCGGCCAATTTTATTACATGTTACCCAAATGTAGAACGTTCCTGACTCGTCCCAGACAATCAATCAGATGTGCTGAAACAATTACCACAATAAGTACGACGGCGTATGAATGCAGACATATTGTACATAGATATAATAGACTGCTTAAACTCAATAATATCAGGTATAAGGGGAAGTCTTCTCGTATTTGAACAAGTGCAGTTTTATGCGGTGTCGATCCTTTGCAAGAATTCTGATCCGATTAAAACCGGTTTAAACAGTTACATTGGTATATGATTGATCATTTTAATACATTTTTTCGTATTTTAGTCACCACCGTCCACATCCAAAGCTGGCATAAATCAGAAGAAGGTTATATTGTGTTGTTTGTGGGACCGCAAAGGTATACTGCCCTATGAGTTGCTGAAAGAAAATGATTGGGTCGATACTAATCATTACTGTTTGCAACTTTATATTTTGAACAAAAAAATTCAACGTAAAGTTACATGTTTGGCCAACAGAAAGGGAGTCATTTTTCACCACGACATCGCTAGACCACACGTGGCAAGAAAAATCGCACAAAAAATTGCAGAATTGGGTTTAGGAAACTCTACCTCAGCCACCATATTCTCCAAATATTGCACTATCATTGACTATCATCTGTTCAGGTAGCTGCAAAATCTCATTTGATGGAAATGAATATATAAAATATGAGTGTGTCCAAATGGCTGTGGAAGAATACTTTCCTCCAAAACAGAGGACTTCTTTTCTAAGAGGTTAGATAAGCTACAAGAACGCTGGGATACAATTGTAACTAACAAAGGACATTATATTTTGGATTAATTTTTAAACAAAAAGTGAAAAAAAATTGTTTTTTCTTTGGAATAAAACGAAAGAACATTCCCTTACTAACTATATTTTATCCCCATCGTAACCAAAACCGTGAAAGGGTTTGGATACATGACGCGCCGACGTACTGTTTACTGGTTTATAAAAATTAGTTAATGTAGAAAAATTGTTTCTAGGAAATCAGATCATGACGTCATCTGTTAAATGACTGAATAATATCTTTATTTTATTGTTTGGTATATTTCACAACTTCTCACAATAAATTAATTGAACAGAATTGTTTGGTATATTTCACAACTGAACAGAATCAAAATAAAATATCACAAAATACCTCAAATTCAATCAAAGATCAAAGATATTGTTAACAAAATCATTAGATTGCCAAATTTAACACTTATGAACCTGAAAATTCAATATCTCCATATGGTAGAAATATAAAACTTGCCTAATTAAAAACATTACATTTTTGTAATAATTAATAAAAGGCATATTGATTCTTTTAATTGTTATATTAAAAAGTTTTAGACAAATTTTAATGCGATGTTTTCCAGTTATATTGCAGACAAACAATTTCTAAACAAAAGGTAGGTGTCTACCAATCCCACATCTTCGGTTGAAAGGTTAAGTTAGGTCATTATTCTGCTTATAAATGCTAAACGAGGCTAATAACTTTAAGTCTAAGTAGGTCTAAAAAATGAGCTGAACATTTGACTAATAAAATTTATTGTTGCTACTAAAGAGCACAATACACAAAACAGAAATATTTAGAAATTAGAATTTAGAAATATATACATTTAAAATGTAATGAAGATTTAGAATTTTTAGGCAATAAAAAAAATATTGGTAGCGAGTAATATAAAAGAGTAACAAATTATTAATTATACATATAAACCCAATTTTTGTAAACATTTACACAATTTCTTTAAAATAGCTAAGTAAATAAACGGTTATGCGTAATATCTTACATTATAATCAACGATATATCATAAATATATTAAACTACACTATATGCCCAAGCAACACATTTGGTATCAGGAACAGATATTATAGAAACTGGAACTTTATAAAAGTAAATGCTTCAAACCTGTTACGTATTTTTTAACTTAAGTATGGAAACTTTTAGTACCATATATACATAGAACCCGGGTACCCTCCAGTAGAAGACTGTGTTCTTTTGAAAGTAGCCGCTTCTTACACATGCCACCATATAGTGAATTATACTTAAAATCGCTACCCTATGGTATCATTATACTATTTAGTAACATCAAGTTTTTCAAAAAGGCTTCCAAATTAATTCATCTGATAGATATTCATCTACTTTTTATAGAAAACTAAAAAAAAATAGCAAACAACCAAGCGAAACTTAATTTATCTGTTAATTACATACAACAATAAGCCATCTAACAATTCTAATATAATCTACACCTACATGTCAATTGTCAATAGATAAAATCGATTTTTCAAATATCGATATTTTGATTAGGTATCGGACAAAAATATTGGTTGCTGGAGAATCAGTAATTTTTCAGAAGTCATTGTTAAGTTGCATGAATTTTTTTTCGTAATAGTTTGTAATTTTTTACATAAGTCATAGAACAAACACTGACAATATAATATCGATATTTTTAAGAATAATTTAAGATATTTTCAGCATCAAAATATTTATATGTGTAGTTTAGTTCAATATGAAACAGGATATAGAGAAATTGTATTTTATTCTTCAAAACGTATGAATATGGTAAATTTTTAACTAGCGTTTGGTTCAAATTTACTTTTTTGTAAATGTACTTATAAAGTGGCAAATGGGATCTTGGTGGTGAGAAAAAGTCGTACTGCACTTTATCAGGATGTTTGTAGTAGCAAAGTAGAAACTGCTACCATACAGTTACATTAGGCTGGTTTCGATTATTATTTTATAGTAGCGAATACTTTAAAAGACATAACGGTTGGAATTTGCCACCTTGTAGATGGTTAATATAACATAGAAATAGCAAAAGGTACTTTGAGATACATAGGAACCATTTTCGCCATTTAAAAAATTATAATATGGAATCACACCATTATTTTTAAGTTTAAAAAGTTTAAATATAATGCTATTTCCGATAATCTAACAAAAGAATCTTATATACTGTCTTATTCATATTTATACTAATATGAAAAAGATTTATTAAAAAAATGAAAATTTGTTATTATATTTTAAATATTTTTTATTAAATATATGTATATATTGAGGGCGCTATTATTTTTTCAACATAATTTTCAAAAATTAAATAAATTTTCATTTGTTTGTAAATTTTGTATCCGATATGAACAACACATGAATTAATTATATATTATCAATTCTGGTTATTCAGCCATATTAAGTATAAGTATTAAAAGAATGATGTTATGGAAACGTTAGTGAATGGAATAACAAGTTAGGTTAAGATAAGTAATATTCAGAAATATGAAAAACAAAGACAACAAACATGGAAAATATCGGAAGTGAACGCTGCTACTACAAGGGAACTACCCTGGAATGTTGCTACAACGTAGCTGTGAGGTTCAATGAAGTTGTAGGGACTGTAGCCGGAACGTAGCAGATACGACTTGGCTACGGGATATTTGTTCCTCACTTTGGTACCAGTAACAGATTTAATCCGTTCCTATGACTTAGCGGCAACTAAGGCAAACCACTATGGAGTGACATATTTAGTCGCTACCACGTAACAGATACTAAATGTGTTGCTTGGGTGTATACAGTACTTTCAATTCAAAACCAGCCAGTTTAAAGTTTAAAAATATGATCCACCTATTTCCAAGTTTCACCCCTTCAGCGCACCTTTACCCCGCATTAAAAATCAAATCGCAACTCCTACCGTGTGATACATCAAATTAAAGCTTAACAAAAATGCAACCCAACTGTATAATCAAAAATTGATTCTGACAATTTATTTTTCAGGTAACATTAAATATAGTGAAATTACAGTAGACCATGAAATAAAGCGCCTAGGCCCATCTGGGATAGGATTTAGTAATCAAATTTACTTATTTCTGAATACATATCATATTTTGTCATTTTTTTACTTATATCAAAAATATTAATGCCCACCTAGTTATTTGTGTCGTTTTAATAGTTATTTATTGCTGTAGCATTCTGAGTTTGTTTAAAATGGTGTACTCCCTGCAAAAAAATAGAATAATTATTAATTTACGGAGCTCAAAACAGGTGCGCTCGAGGAACAGCGTTCGAGTTTTTAATGAAAGGCATCCCAGCCGCTTCATAAGCCACCAGGTCATAGGTTTATTAAGGAAATTTGAAAAAACTTGATGAGTTAGTAATAAAAAAAAAATAAGAATCACAGAGTCCTCAACGAAGATGTACAAATTGAAGTCTGGGTCAATTTGATGTATATCCTACCCATTCCGTTCGAAAAGTGTTAAAATCGAATAAGTTTTTCCCATACGAAATATAAGTTCATCAACAGCTTAGTAAAGGCGACTATAACCGTATTATTGAAATTTCTGAAATAATGACCCAAAAAGTACAAGATGAGGCAAATTTAGTCAAAAATATTTGTTTCAGTGATGAATAAACATTTTAGTTAAATGGCTTTGCTAATAAACATAACTGTAGATATTGAAAGAAAGAAATCCCTCACCTATTTCGACAGGATAACACTCAGTTTCCTGCGAAGATCCATGTATGGGCTGGTATTCTTGGAAATGAAATAATTGGACCACTTTTTGGGAGGAAAATTTGACGGGAAAATTGTACCTCCAATTATTAGGAGATGAAACTGATCCACTTATTACTCAATCATTAGCAGGACAAGTTGATGAACAGCGAAATATGGTGCTAGACGAACAGAATATATACCTTCAGCAGGATGGAGCTATACGACATTATGCAATAGCAGTAAGACAATGGCTAAACGAACGATTTCAGAGACATTGGATTGGTAGAAGGGATTTTATTGAATTACCAGCAAGATCTCCAGATCTAAAACACCTTGACGTTTTTATGGGGCTATTTAAAAACGTTGGTGTATAAAACCCCTCCCGAACATATTCAACAACTAAGACGTAGGATAACTGAAGAATGTAGACGAATTACCAAGGAAACGTTCGCAGAAAGATTATATTATTGTGTACAGAATAACGGAGTCCACTTTAAACAGTTTAAACAGAATATTGGAATTTTTGTTCAATAACTTTATTTCAGTTTCTGAAGTAATTCCACTATATTTAATGTTATATATAAATTAATCGATAGAGTAGATTTTTGTTTACACGGTTGGATCGCATTTTTCTTAAGCTTTAATTTGATATATCACAAGGTTGTCATTTGACTTTAATAGTAGTTAGGGTGAGCTGAAGGGATGACACTCGGAAATAGGTGAATAATATTCTTAAACTTCCCTCTTGATATAAAATTTAACGGGTTTTTTATTTCGGCTGATTTTAAAATTAAAGCTCTGTATAAAATATAGTAACATAACAAAAATCTTAGAGTCTTAGGCTGTACACATTAATACAAATTATATACAAAACTGTTATATTTTTATAAAATTCTAATTATACTAATCTAAATTTGTAGGGGTTGATATAAACCGAGCATCAAGCAGGTACTAGCAGAAAATCCGGTATGTTGACCAGGCATCAGAATTTTTAATCCTTAAAAGGGACATGATCAACTGGGCACCAAAAAATAAAATATAATAATTAACTGTACAGTTTACGTTAAACTAAAATAATATTTATTGCTTTTACATGTCAAAAAGTATTAAACCGAAGACAAATATTCCCAAATTTAGTTTATTTATTGATAAAAATATTATAACTAATACATTGAGATTACATAATATAAAACTTTTACATAAAAATATTATAACACCTATTACAAACATTTTTTGGTAACATAACAGACACATTTTATTCATCTTTTTCATTTCAACGTTTTTTGTTCGAAACTATTTTGTCTTTATTTCTATCTATTTTATTTGATATGGTATGTGTTAGCTTTGTATTTTAACATTGAGTAAATATCTATATAAAATTCTATTAATTTTCCAATAAAAAATTTCAATAATAGAGGAATATTTACTATACAAAAAGTAATTAAATCTTGAATGAAAAAATTCGTGAAGGACTTTCTTCACCCCATTGTTTTACTTCAGAATCATTATTTTACAGTATTCCAAATTAAACTAAGCGCATTGTGGATCGTTTTGAAAAATATAAATGTTTTTTTATGGATAAACTGGATACTAAATTGATTAATTATTTCATATGTGCATTTTGAATACCATGAATGAAAAATTACTGAATAAATTACTTGGTGCAATAAGAAAATGTACCTGCCATATCGGACAAAGTATGAATATCCATTTCACAATTATATATATATATTGATATTGTGATCTAAGTTATTTAAAAATAAAGAATATTTACCTTTAATTGTAATTATTTTCGTAAATATTGATGAGTTTCTGCCACATTTTTTGGAAGAAGGCCTGGTAAAATTCGACGAGTCTGTTTAGATGAAAAATATTTCTTGTTGTCAACGATTCCGTTAAATCCGCATTAAAAGCTTGCCTAATTATTTTTGAAAGTTTTCCTGAAAATTCGTTTGCAGATTTTCGTTTACAACACTTGTTAATGAGTTTTATATTAAAATTTTATTCATTTTCAAATTTCTTTTGAACGTTCACTTTTTTTTTCGGGGATTCAATATAACATTTATAACTTAATTAACGGTTAACAAATACTAAATGAAGTGAAAAATTATAAATGTGATAATAATACCATTCTCTAATATAATGCCTAGTACTCCGTTTACGGATAGAATTAAGAAGCCTGTTCAGCAAAACAGGTAAAAAGTATTGTTTGGTGCTCGGGGACATCCGCCGATTTGTAGAAAGATTTTAACTTGAAAATGATTCATCTATAGATGTAAACGTAAGAACTAAATACTATTTTATATAAATAATAGAGAATTGTTATCTTTAGATAATACCAATTTTATCCGCCTTTTCTTAAATAAAAATTAATAAGAAAATATTCATATCATATTCATATTAGGTACCAATTAATCTTACAAGGTTATTTCTACTTTTTTTACTATTTCATTCCTATTTAACTGAAGGCGTGAGAAAGTTTATAAAACACAATTCATCTTCGGGGATCCCTGTTTTTCATTCACTTTTATTTAATGATGAAATAACTAAATAACTAATAATTTCTATAGTATCATAAATAAACGGTCGGGAATCCCTTTTTTACCAATTAACTCATCTCCTTCCATAATTATGCTAACCGTTTAACCACAACTTAATATTGTTTACTTGGATCCAGCATAATTATGTGATTATATTTAAATAGACTTTAAACAACTCTTTAATTGTTATGGTATTGAAAAAATCAAGAAGAAAATGTAATAATTTGATAAATAGACCTGACTAAATTAAAAGATATGAAATGTGTCATAGAATACAAATTAAGTTCCTTTCCTATTTTCTTTTATGCTATGTACATAAAGATGGTACGGTATTTGAGAAATTCAGAGTAATATATTCTTATTGAATATGATACGGGCCTGTTATCTTAAAAATTCGAAAACGACTTTGAGAGATAGAGTAATGGCAGCTAATTACATTACTCATAGTGATTATATCTACCCTTACTTTGTGGAATCTACCTATTGAAATATACTTATCTTAAAATGTATTATATTTCATGTGATAAGAAATTTTTTTTTTTTTTTTTTTTTTATTAATTTCCCAAGAATTTTTACAATCTATCCTTTATAGGATAATAAGTAAAATAAGTGAATAAAGATAAATAACATAGAGAAGTCAACTATCCATTGATAACACTTCTGAAACGTTCTAAGAAATAAGATTTAAATTATTTGGAAGAATTTGAAATAACGGGATATTTAGATAATCTTCAGTATAAAGTACAAAGCGAACAAATAAATCTGGGAAACTCTTCTTTTTTCGATTACCTCCTGAACTAAATATAAATATTAATCGAATGTTTTAGAAAATGAAGAATATTACTGGTTAGAAAATCTGTGATTAAAATCAAATCTGTATGTCAAATGTTTCTCAATTTCTTATTATCGAAACTGACGATGCCAAGATTAAACAATTGTCATAATAATGTTTAAAGAATCTTTCACATCTATAATCATACAACTATTTCCCACAGTGGCAGAAAAAAGCATTTATAAAAATAGGACCACCTTTTAATAGGCAAATTATGACTGCCTCATTCTCATTTATTATTATCAAACGTGCAGTCTAATAAATTTAACCGGTTGTATATTTTTCAAGGAAAATATTTATTTGGCACCACGAAAATGAGTTACTATAGCTGTTTTGTTGCTGAATCAATTTTCATTATTCGGAGACAAAAGTTAAGCATTATTTTCAGTAACATGTAATATAAAGAATTCTAATTATTGTTATTGACTAAATTTTGAGTTCAGGTACCTTAACGAACTCAGAATATTAACTGTTTATTATCCTATCCAGAATCCCTTCTTTACCATTTATATCGATAAAGCAAAACTATGACGCATGCATCAATAAATATGTGTAAAAAATCTGTCTTCTCTCCAGTCATGTATCAATTATGAAAATAAAAAAATCATAAATGCATGTATGAGAAAATAATAAAATATAGTATTAAACAAAAATTATTATTATATATATATATATATATATATATGTTAATGAATACAATAGTGACTGACCTTGGTTTTGAAATAAAAGATAGGATTCTTTATAGATTGTTCTTACTTGTTTTATTTAATTTTTTAAGCCAGAATCATTTTTTAATTGGGAGGGTTTTACTAACAGTATAGTTTTGAGAAATCTATATTCTACTTCAACATATAAATAAAGTTATTTGTTTTCCTGACATATCTCGACATCTACCAAGTTGAAACTTGTTTTCTTTGTGTACCAAAGAAATACGACATTCAAGTGGACGTTTAGGCACTTATCTCCCATTTTATGACATTTCTACTTTATTTTTGAGTAGTCATATTTAAGTTGATTTAAAGATAGAGATCAGAATAAAGATAATTATGAACTATAGTGATGTTTTTCTCAAGTAACCTCTCTTCGTCTTTAATATTGTAGTTTTTTTCCGTTACATCGAATATGGTTTTTTTTGAAAATTATTATAATCTCTTGGACAAAATAATTCCAAATGTTGAAGATGCTGAAAAAGACAAAGAATATCCTTATAGATAAATGTTAAGAAAAATTAATTCTTTAAGGTTTTCATAAAAAAGATTTGAACTAAAACAGTTCTAATAAATATGTTAAAGAATCATTTATGACCTCACCGTTTACGACATTTGCAACTGTTTTAATTTAATAAATACTCGAATAGTTACTTTTATAGAATGAAGGCTTTCATTTAGCACATATTTGGTACACTCAATTAAATAAATTAAAGAAAACAGTTCTATATTACTGAAAAAAAAATCGTTTATTACAGAAGGTTTCCTTTTCACAAAACTTATGCATTCCAATTAAGATCAATATTTTTTATCATTGCTTGTGGCGTCATGCATTTAAAAATACTTTTTTCTATGGCTACTAAGAAATACACATATTGTTTTTATCACATTTCATGAAACTACAATATAACAAATTCTCATTCCGTGGGAATTTTTCCCATGGTATTTATCCCTCTTTATGTACATTTAAAATGAGAATCAACAAAAATTTAAGATTTACAAGTTGACTTGGGGCTTCTGTCATAAACGTCAAAAGATCAATTTTTGACTAATTCGGTTATAATTGCAAAAATTTCTCTAAAAAATCTTAAAATAGTAACAAAAGTAATTTTGAAAGTACAGGACCAGAAATTGTTGTAAACGCAGCTACCAACACTCTATATTTATTACGTACACCCCAAATTTCCCGGAAAAAATACAAAACAGCTTATGGGAAGTTTATATAGTACATGCAGAAAAAATCTATAGTTAAATCGTATTAATTAGCACTCTAAAAAAAGTGTTCAACACGTGAAGAAAACACTTTTCTCGCTCTTATAATTTTAACTTTCACACTCATGAGAAAAGTCTCAGTTTCATCCCTATTTAAAACATTTTATAAAACATGGGAGTCGAAAAATATAATTTTGATGATACACATCTTTCTAAAACATAATGTTAATTAAAAATAGATTTTAATTGCAATACAATAATTTTCAAATGTAGTCTTATTGATTTACATAGTATAAACATTGTGTTGTTAAAAGTTTATTGTTTTTGTCACTTTAGAGTAAAATGACTTAATATTTAAAATTAAAAAATAATAAAAATGTGAATAATAATAAATTCTGTGTAAAAACACGCATTCAGTAAATCATCAACACTTCATCTCCAAAAGGAATCACTCATAATAAAAATTGTGTATGTATACTTTGTTTGCGTGGTTTCCACTTATAACAAGAGTCGGTTACACATTTGGAAATTCCTTCCTTCTGTGATTCGGTTAAAGAGATTAGAATTATAAATATATAGTCGAACTGGTCTGGTGAGTGTAGTCAGTCTGCGGTTTTGAAAGTTGGTGTAAAGTAATTCTGATCTGCGTGTTTAATAATTCTCGTATAGTTACTTTCATTAGTTTCTAAAATACTAGCTAATTAATATAATCATTATGGTAAGTAAAGCTTCCTATTTATGTAAGTAATTATGAAATAGTTTATAAAAATATAATAGTTTGAACTGTTATTTTTATTGAATCAAAAATGTTATCAAATAAATAGTTCAACGAGGTCAAAGTTGTTTACAATTTCTATATCAATCTTATATTTACTCAAGATATTCAAATTATTAGTTTTTTCCTAAATTGTAAAAACATAAAAATACAGTTATATATTCGAAAAAAAAATTAATTCTAATGCCAGAATTTATTGTCGGTAAAATAACCTTATAGCTTTTATCATGGTCATTTAATCAATAACAAAACTGTTTGGAATAATAACTGCCAATTATTTATATAATTAATAAAATTTAATAAATATAATAATATAAATATGACGCAAATACAGTTATGAAAAATAATGATTAAATTTTATTTTAGTATATTGAATAACGCTAAAAATGCAAATAAATTTATAAAATTTAGAGAACCCTAATTCTGTAAGGTTACTTTTCTCTCTACAGATCTTTTCGAAAATCGTAAAATATATTATTAAATTAAAAACATAGAACTTAAACAAGTTAAACCCAAAACATTAAATGTATTTGTTTTATAAAGATTTAGCAGAACCCAAACTTTAAATTTATTTGTTTTATAAGGATTTTGCAAATATCTTTCTTTTTTCCTCTCTATGTTGTACATGATACAGGGTGTTTCATTGGGAAAGAGCTTAATTTTAAGTCTAGAAAGGCGTCAATTTGGTGCTTCCAAATAACCTATATTTAATGGATCTTCCACCCTTTATAACTGAAATAAAGGGTGTTTTATCAGTACGGCCCCTTAGTCACACTTTTCAGTGGTCTATATTTGCAAAAATAGAAACTCAATTCAATTTTTGGGATGTTTCTCTAAAAGTTAAGTGCATTTTTTTTCAAACGAATTATTAAATAAAATCTCTCGGACGCCATTTCGTACTCCCAGAACACACATAAATTATATTTTGAACCTGAAATCTTGGCACTGCAATTGTCTGCGCCAAAATAAAAAGTAGATGAGTAGATTCAGTATTTTTCTGCTCTTTCGAATTATAAAAAGCGATTTAAAAAAATTCGATATACAGGGAGTTGTTTTTCGAAAAGACAATTGGGAGGTCCTGGATTTTCCTTTTGGTAATACTTTGATAGATTTTCCAGATAATGGTTATTACTAATACTTTGATAGATTTTCCAGATAATGGTTATTACCCGTACCAAATATCAAAATAATATACAAAGTGAATCGATCTCCAAAAGGAAAATAGGCTAACTTAATAAAACACCCTGTATCTCAATTACAAAGCGTGAAAGATCCATTAAATAAAAGTTATTTGGAACTACCAAAATGACGCCCTTCTACAGTTAAAGTTAGGCTATTTTCTACTGAAACACCCTGTATAATATGGCAACGAATAAAAATTGTTTACCGAAAATATTTTTACAAGTGTGTAATAATACGGTACATTATATCACGTAACAGGTTTTGTAGAAATAGCCTATTATTGTACTAGTACAAAAAAGTATTTTTCATTTTATTACTAGTACAAGAAAGTAACCATAGCAACGAATTAAACAAAAGAGATCTATCTAACCTAGATTTATTAGAACTGCCATTTTGATATTTAGTGTTTAGTATTTATCCACATTACAAAACTGCACATTTTATAAATATATTGTAATAATATTTTTATTTATTTAAAACTTGTTTTATTCTCAAATCGTTAATACAACTTTTGAAATCAAAGATTTCATAGAATACAAAACATTACTGTCATTTCTCATCTGACAATTAAATTAACAGCCTATTCTATTTATTATTTTATTTATTTTTATTTGTCCACATAGGAAATATTTCTATAACTGTTGTACTCGATGGCCTTTTTATTTGTAAATCAATAACCTATTTACAGTATTTTCGTTTATTAAAGAAAAAATCATTTTTTTACAATGCTAACATTGACAACCGTTACAACAATTAGAAAAATGACAACAAGAATAATGTCATTGACAGTGTGGCTAACCCATTATTTTTAAAACCATCAAAATTGTCACAGAGATGCAACAGAACACAGTAAAATTTAAAAACGTTACATAACAGTTGAAATATTTTTTATATTTATTTTTTATTTCATCGCTTGAAGAAAAAATACTATATATCACTCGGAGTAGAATGCTCATTATATGTTTTGCCAACTGGGTGCAACAAATAATGATAGCCTTCTACTCCTAGTAACATAATACACTATTACTTTAACATTATTACAAATAAGTTAATTTTCTTTTACAGAACTTTTTGGTTTTATTTGCTTGTTTTGTTGCGACCGCCATGAGTCAAAGACCATCGTTTGCCGGAACAAGTCCTAAAGGCGTCCCCGAGCTTCATCCCAGATTTCGACCAAACGGAAATGATAATTCCCAACCCTTAGGCTCCAACATCGGAAACAGGTTAGGAGAAGTGGATGGTTCCTCTGCTAACTTACCGATAGACGCCCGCGGTGATGTTAACCTCGTTAAACGTATCAAAACTTGGCCCGAAGAAAATTGGCCATTCTGGTTCAGAAATTACGAAATTATTGAAGCACAAAGGGGACGTCCGACTGGTAGTCTTAGTGGTCAAAGTGTTAATAACCAAGGTTTCAGTGGTTCTCAAGATGCTACTTTCGTAAGTCAACCAAGTGGAAATTCGGGATTTCAACAAAACAGTGGTACTGGTCAAGTTTTAAATAGTAGATTTGGCGAGGGTGGTAATCAAGCCAACATTAACGACTACAATTCCTTTTCTATTGTTATAAATGGCCAACGGAGACGTTATGCATATAATCCTGCATCCGATTCTTGGGTCCGAAGACAGTAATTTAATACTGATGTGATATATTTTTATATACTAATTGTGATAATGATTTTACTTGATATGTAAGAATGATAAATCATTCCATTCATTTTTACCATTATTTTTTTAAAGCGATGGATTAATTACTTTTCTTTAAAAATAAGATTATTCTTACATTTTACGGTGTGTATTTAAGACTGCCTTAGTTTTTCTAATAATAATAATAAGGGAAAACTTTTCAGATATATGGATTTAATTAATTTTCATTATTTTCCAGTAAAATTACTTTTTAACCTGAAAAAATTATTTATTTTTTATTCCACGTTTTATATACCTATAGTTGATAATTTAGATTAAGTTTATAGTTTTATAACCAAAGATGTGGTAAAATAAGTTGTTTGATTTGTTCTTAAAATAAAAATATACTTAAAATTGAATTTTTTTTTAGAAATTAACCATTAGTACTTACCATTTTAATGAAATTGATAACGTAATGGTTACCAGTAAATAACTTTTTATAAATGACTAAGGAGTAAAAGTACAGGAAATTGTTTATTCTGAAGATTATTTATATTAATAATAAATTAATTATAAGTACGAGTGAACCATGTTATTTTTATGTTATGTTATTTTCTATTATGTTGTAATGTGCAATTTAAATTGAATAATACGTCTTGAATTTTTATTTCTGCAATTGGTATTCTTCTTTTTATGATATTCTCCTCGCATTACTCCGAACTCCCATTTATGTTTATTACTTGTAAAGAAAATTCAAGAATATACATATAAGTTATAAAGTATTTGGGTAACAGCGAACCTTCTTTATAAATAAATAAAAAGGGCAAATTCACAATTTTTCAGAAGTTTTTTGATAAACTGAATGCAAATAGTAAAATCTACGAGTAATAATGACTTAATGCTAACTCTTTCAATTGATATGGTAGGGTTTTTACTATATCCCAATTCAATACGAAATACATGGTTTTGCAGATATAGTTATGTCCTCTTTTGCAGAATTAGGAATTTAAGGACTTTATGGACTTTCTCCAAATAAAAGAGCTTTAGATAGTAAATTTTTACTTTTAACTTTATTTCTATCCGGGTTAATTTAAATGTATTAAAATTTTTTTATTAAATAATATGTAAATTACCTATATGAAATAAAAATGTAAATATTTAATATACTTATCAACCTTATTTTTATTATGAAGTTCGAATTTTATTCAATGTAAATTAGTTATGTTAACCAGTATATTTTGTATATTCGAAATTAAAGTAATCTTTCTTTCAATTTTATGTTTTATTTATATTAACATTTTTTAAAGCCAGCATGAAGTTTGATAAAGGAATATTATATTTATTACTACTACTATTTTTCTCTACTATGAAAAACAATTTGCATCAGATATATATACTTTTCGGTAAGCAATTAATACCTTTACTTCCTATTTTAAATGAATCTTGATCATGGTTCTCATTTCATATTAAGCTAGAGTGCGATTATCAACTCCTAAAATAAAAATTAAATAATAAATAAAGGGATCGATGACTACCGTGATACCGGACAGATTAAATATTTAACTTATGAAAAAATAGTATAAAAGTTATAACAAAAAAATCAATAAGACGTATGTCACCTATTTTGAAGAGGGTTTGAATGCTTGAAAGGGTTCATAATCATTTATAGGTTGGTGTCACACAGTCAGAAGATCGCTGGAAATGCACAAATGTCTAAAAAAAAAAAAGAAAATTAGCAGATGTTTTATTTGCTAGTTCAAAATATTAATATTTCACTCAATCGCAAGACGTTGTAGGCAATACATAGTAATATACCTACTTTATAATGCTTTAAATCTCTCGACTAATATTTACGGTCTATTTTCGTTACATGACTTAGTGTGTGTACTATATTCAGGGTGACCCAACGAAAACTTGACATGGGGGTTTTGGACAATATTATCGTAGGAAAAGAAAAACGCTCGCAAAGGCGATTTTTGTTCCTAGGGGTCATTTTTTTACGCTACTCGCAGCATCGTCACTTCAACCCTAGACCAGTGGGGTGAATAACCACTAGAATTTAAATAGGGAATTGGGGTCAAGTTGCATATCGTTTGAAAGTCCATTAAAATCTCTAAACAACGATATGTAGTTTTTTAAATTTGGATAAATGGAGACCATTCTTCTTTATATTACATTTTTTAGCTTAATTGAGCACCTTTTTTCTTTTTATCATGCCTAACCTCATCCACTCTACTCACTATTAAATCATCAATATAAATTCCTATATCTAAGACTCATTGGTTTTTGAAAAATCAGAAAAACAACAAATCATAAGGGAGCCTTTAGAATTTATACTTCCTTCACCTAAAGGTCTGTGTCAAAAATGTCATATCAATAACCGAAAAAAAAATTTTTCACCTTAACTTAAGAGCAATATCCTCTATGGTAAGAATTTGATGATGATTTAGACAAATATACTTATTAAATTAAGATAAATCTAACCAGAACCAGAATTTTGAAAAAGAAGAAGAGGTACAGTCTAAAAAAGGGCATTTCTAGGCGCTACTTCCTTTATGAATAGTCAGAATATTCCGGTTATATTAGGTCTAAACGGAGCCGAATCCGAGTCTTGATACTTGAATTGCCCTATTTTCGGGGAAAATCGAAAAAAGTTAATTGCGCGAGTGATGGAGCCAATTAATACCAAAATCAAAGATTACAAACATAAAGGAAGAATGAAGCAAGAAACTGAATCGAAAAGCGAGGGAAGACCTAGGAGTAGGATTAGGAAAGAGAAGAAGGAAACACAATCCAATGCCATTAAAATGGAAATTAACTCAAAAATGAAGGAATTTATGAGAAACCCAAGAATGTTGGAAAAACTGAAAGACCCAAAAATTGCAGAGGAATTAGATAAAAAAAAGAAAAAGAATGCATGAAAAGGGGTGAAGAGTACGACCCGATAAAAGCATTGGAAGAAGTTGAAGAAGAAATGAGAGCAGATAAATCAAAATAGCCAATGGAAGAAGAGAAAATGTGGAAAATAAATGTGAATGTAAGGGGTACAGTGGTAGCAGAACCTATGGAAGCTAAGGATATAAGTACGTACGACAGTGATTGGAATAAACCAGTCCTAAGCAAAGTGGTAAGGAAAACAAAAATGCTAAAAAGCTTTGAAGTTAAAATAAATAACAAATATAAATCATTGGAGGAAGTAGAAGAAACAGCAGGAAAAATACAGGAAAAGAGTGAGGAGAAAAAACCAGAAACATCACCAGTTGTAGTAGAGATGCACGTCTCGAACCAAAAAGAATTTGTAGATTAGGTGAGAGAAACATTAAATAGTCAGGACAACATTAAAATAATGAGTCAATTGAAAGAGGTAGAGATAAACTATTACACATACATTGATAAAAGAGATAAAGTTAAAAGAATAGTAATGAAGGCAGCTCCAGAAATGGACACAGGGGAAATAATGAAGGAAATAGAATTAGAGGCTAAAATTAAAATAGAAAAAGTTATTCCGTTAAGCGCAATAGATGATAAAATTAAAAGCAGAAGTTATTTAATAACGATGAAAAAAGATGTTGATTTAAAAATAATATATGGAATCTTGAAAATAAGAGTAAAGTGGGAGCAATACTGTAGAAAAAATAAACTCTCTCAATGCTATAAATGCCAAAAATACGGTCATTCACATTTAAACTGTAATATGAAGCCTAAATGTGTGAAGTGTGCGAAAGAGCACACCACAAGAGAATGCACACTAGTGAAAACTGAAAGTAGTGTAGCGAAACGTGTAAATTGTGGAAGGCAGCACGCTGTTAATTACAAGTAGTGTCCTGTATATATAAAATACTTAGAAAATGTAGAATTAAACAAATCTAAATGTCTAAGAAATCAAACAAATTATATAAAATATAAAGAAAATTATATCAGTAATGTAACAAATAATAATGAAATAAGGAAGGGAATTTCATATAGCGACGCGGCCAAAAACAAAATAGAAAATCATAGGGAAAACATTCAAAATAATTGAAATTAAAAAACTATTAATGGAAATAAATACAATTGTAAATCTAAACAAAATGAAAGAAACATTACAAACATGAGAAACGATTTAATAAAAGCAAAAACTTCACGGAACAAATGACAATATTCTTAAAGTATGAAGAATTACATAATGAAAAATAGACACATTAAAAAGTAAATATTAAATGATCACTAAAAATAAAATATTTCATTTAAAGATCTGTTTGTTTAGTTTTGTTAAATAATTATATAGTCCGACATATGCCGTAAAATGAAATTATAAAGTAAAATAGATTGATGGTTAGACGGAACAATCACAAAAAATAATATGTAAAGGAACAAAGATTAATTTAGAAAAAGGTAATACCCTATTATTATTATTATTATTATTATTATTATTATTATTATATTTAAAGGAAGCCGCAGTATAACTTGCATCTAAATATATATCTTCATCCACTTTGTCAGCAGGAATATTGTAAATACTTTTCAACTTTGGACTAACTTCGCGAATAATTAACATTTTTCTCAGATGAACGGATTTGAATGTTTTGTACTTAAAACAGAATAAGCTGTCTCTTTAAATAAAGCGATTATAGATTTTTCTAGAGCACCAATATTTATTTAATGACTAGAATCAAGATTTGCCAATTTTTTAAACAATTGTTTGAAATTCGTTGGAAGCCAACAAATTCCAAATCCCACTTCTCGAAACAACTTTCGGGTATGTCACCAACAAACTGCCCGCATTAGTCATAAAAGTTGGGTTGCACTTTTGTTGTTGTGGTTTCCTCAGCCTTCTTTAGCGAACTAATTGGTTCAAAGTCGTTGGAAATTCCTTTGCCCGATACCACATTTTCGGCTTATTCAAGTTTAAATTAAGTGGGTTTATTACGATAAATAAATAAATGGGAGGACCAGACTGGTCATTCTGTCCGAGTTTGTCAACTTAGTTAACCTGTATCGAAGAAATTTGTGTTGTTAAACAAGTTTCAGTAAATTTACGATAATATGGTAAGTATCTAAAAAAAAACTTATAGTATTTAGTAAAAAATTAATATTTTGTTATGTAAATTTGAGATTATGTTTTTGGAACAAACCGGTTATACAGAATGTTTCACAATTCAGGTATTAAATTCATACCAGTAACTGCCCTAAAGAAATATTTTATTAATTTACTTGAAAAAATATAAGTACACAATTCCAGTAAACGCTAAAAATTCTTTGTTTGACGGTAAATCAAAATTTAAACAATATTTTTCCTTAAAAACATGAGTACCTGTCTCCTTTTTATGGAAATAGATTTTTCTTTTTAGTGGTGTGATACAGGGAAACGCTGGGTCGTTAAAGTAAAAGAATTTAGTGGTATTTTCATTCCATATTTAATTTTGTTTAAATAATGAACATCTTTATTTATTCAAAATTAATCCAATAATAATTGTTTTCAATTTATTTCGCAAAAAGTAAGAGTGGAATAAATTAAAATACATCGTTTTTATATAGGTAATTTTAAGTTAAAGGTTACTATTTTATTCATAAGATGTACTGAGATAAAAAAAATTAAACATATAATATTGTTCAGTTTTTGAGTTAGAGATTATCTTTAAATATTAATCCTAACAACTTAATATTAAAATTCATTTAAATGTAAAACACCCAAATTTAGCAACATTTATGTATACGTTAATTAAGTAAAACCATTAAAAAGATAATTTTAATATAAAGGGTGTCTCCGAAAAAAGTTGAGTTCTTTAAATATAGGTGTAGAATCGACCAATAAAAAAAATATATTTTTTTAAATATTACTTATAACTATATATTTATTTATTATTATCTATAGAAAAACACTTAAAACCGACAAATGATATCATTCAGCACATTTTATTTTTAATTTTAATTGTAATCAGACTCAATTGAGTTATAAAAAGTATTAATATCCCTATTAAACGAACCAGGCTACAATTAAAAAATATTTTTCACTCCATACCACTTAATTTGAATTGAATCGATTTTAAGACGCTACCTTTAAATAGTTCTAATATTTTTGGTTCAGGTGACTAATGTTAAAACCTTTTGCGAAGAGACTTTGTGAACTCCCTGTATACATAATATTTTTTATTTAAATTTTAATGAACTTGAAAAGTTTGGAAAATTCCTAATTGAATTAAAATATATGAAAAGTTGTAAACTATTACTGGTTGTAACACTACTGATATTCTTCATAGGATGACGATAATTTTTAATTTAGTTTTAATTGCTAAAGAATAATATACAATAATATTCTAATGACGTAAAACTAATACTGTTCTGATAAGTGTAGATTCTGACATATTACTAATTATATAATGTAATATTGCCATTTTCGTTTTCAAACTTTTTAAATAATAATAATATTCTAAAATATTCAAAAGCAAAAACTACATTTAATTGATTTAAATTAATAATAATTAATTTATGGCTCTCTTACCTCATCCATGTAAGAAAACTTGCATAATAAAAGAAGAAGAAAATATTTAGACATAAACCTCTTTATATGGTTATTGTATTGTTAGTTTGTTCTTATTTCTTTTTAAATAGCTAAATATTTTTTAGATCTTGCTTCTATACAATTGTTATTTTCTTACAGAAATTCTTAGTGGTACTCGCTGGCTTAGTTTCCGCCTCCGTCGCCCAACGGCCATCATATGCCGGTTCTTTTGCAAGTGGTGTTTCAGATCTTCATCCCAGGTTTAGACCATCCAACAACTCAGCTAACCAGGATGGTACGACAATAGTTGGAAACAGAGTGGGAGATACTTCTTCAAGGATTCCAATAGATGCCCGTGGTGATCCTACAATTTCAGGAAGGCCTTTTGATTCTCGACCAAATACCAATTCAAATCAGGGAATTACTGTGAATAATCAAGAATCTTCTATTAGTAATCAAGAAAGTAGTGGTGGCAATCGAAGAACTACTGTAAGTACTCAGGATCCTACAGTTTCAAAAAGGCCTTTTGGGTCTCGATCAAATACCAATTCAAATCAGGGAATTACTGTGAATAATCAAGAATCTTCTATTAGTAATCAAGAAAGTAGTGGTGGCAACCGAAGAATCACTATTAGTACTCAGGATCCTACAGTTTCAAGAAGCCCTTTTGAGTCTCGACCAGATAGTAATCAACTTTTTACTAGCAGGTTTGGTGGAAGTGCTAATAGACCATCAAGTTTTGGCCGATATCCATTTTCTAGTGATATGAATGGTGGACAAAGAAAATATGTTTATGACTATATGCGTGATACCTGGATCAGAAGATTTTAAGGAGGTGTTAATTTAATGTGGTGTTATACGTACTTAATAGGTTTTTTAACATACCCAGCAGTAGATACCAAATAATATTACAATAAAATTAGGTACTCTTTTAGGAAATAATATTATTATATTTATTATTATATATTATATATTATTTTGAAAAATGTGAAAATTTAAGCTGACGTGAAAATGGTTATTTATTTTACTTCTACAAAAATTGTTTATGCGACAAATACGACCAGCGAAGTCCGGCAAAATTATGGATCCAAAAAAACATTTTCTGTACCAGTACAATATAACTGTTCTATTAATCATTATCATCAATCTAGTTGTCCCAATGAAATTATACATGTATTTAAATGATTAAATCTTGTTATTAGGTAAAACCTATTTTATATTTAATTAAATTAAAATAATTAGTTTATTTATTAGTTTCTATCTCTTATATTTAGCACATTTTTTTTGTTAAAATGACTGTTCTTATTATGTGAATAGCCATAAAACAATGTTATACTTATACATTTTTTTAAAAATCCATAATTATTAAACATCAAAATTCATTCACGGTTGTCTTGAGATCCAAATGAAAATTAACCGAAACATTTAATACGTAACATCCAGAAAATTCAATCTCACAGTAGAGTTTAAACGTTTATAAAAAGTTTATGCTCCGTGGGGTCGCTTGAAAATCGATTTAAAAAGCCACGTTCAAAAATGTTGACTAATGAGAAAGTTAAAGGAACATTGTTAATAACAAGTAACTGGGAATTCCGAAAAAAAACCCTTTTCAGTATTTACATTTTAAATTACTAGGGTGATTAAAGCTTCGATAGAAGTATATTTTTAAGCAGAGTACAATTTTAAGCTTAAAGTTTCTTTTAAATATGTATAACATTATCCCTTAAAATATAGATGTCATGTTACATGTACAAAACAAGAATATGAAATTAATTGGTTTGATTTATTTATAAGTATGTCTTACCACTTACAACACAGAAAAAAATTTGAAAAAGTTCCAATACAGTTTTAGGTGCATATCTAGGTCCTTTTGCCTATATTTGTAAAGAACTTTCTTCTATTTCTTCCTTAAATGCTCCCTCCTCTTTCTTCTACTTCTATTCCTATTAATGTCGATTAAACTAATCTGTTCATCGGTATCTCTGCCACATTTAAAAAAAATGCAGATACAATACATATATATAGAATATACAGAAACAATAATTGCAATATAGGTATCACGCTTATATTTATGAAGTTATTCAACAACATTAATAATATAAAATTTATAAATATTTTTGCAAAAGTTAAAGACAAAATTCCAAAAAAATTTAGAGAGTCATATAGATTATTCCATACCATGTCTCCATTGTAATAAAGAATATATTGGACAGAAACAAATCATTTTAAAATATAGAATCAATTCTCACAAAAATGATAGTATGAATTACAATGCAACAAAAATTTTAGCTACAATCTAATTATTCCAAAAGACTGTCAGTTAAATGTTACCAGTATTATAATAACATCTATAAAGAAAAAATTTCTCAAAATGTAAGTACTATCATTGGTTAAATCTTCTTGTTATAGTTGTAATAATACTCCATTGATTTTGTAGCTTTCCTGAAGATGGAATTAAAATTTTCCGAAAGCTCAGAAATATTTTAAAGAGTCCACTTTTATTATACTTGAATCCCAGTAAATTATAAAATATTTGATAATTGATCAACAAATAATTAGGTTGTAAATAAGTTAATACAGGGTGTCCCAATAGAGTGTAAAAGTCCAACATGCAAAAGTTTTTGGTTCCAATCTAATAAAGGAACTGTTGAATTTTTATACACTATTGGGAAACTCTTTATATATAAATATATATATTTATTTTTATATAACATATTTATTCCAAGCTTACGGAAACTATTATTTCCATAATCAAGGAAAAACTAGAACAATATGGAATATTAACAACTTATTCTAATTTTTCATATAAAATTGTATTATATTAAGTATCTGGTATAACTAAATGTGAAAATATTATAAAAAGGTGAAATAAAGGTTTTATTTGGCATATACAGGGTGTCCCACGACGATTAAGACAAGTAATATATCAGAATTGGGCAGTAGTAGAGAATTATAATTTTGGGGGTGTAAATTAGAGCAAATGTTGCATCTTTTCTTGTTATTGTGTTGTTGTGGAATTGTTTTATCGGGAGGAATACAGAAAGGCACAAATATACAGGTTGTCCCATTAATAATTTTGAATGCGACGTCACGTGACCAAAAACAAATACCTCATTGGGTAACACAATAACAAGAAAAGATGCAACATTTGCTCTAATTTACACCCCCAAAATTATAATTCTCTACTACTGCCTAATTCTGACATATTACTTGTCTTAATCGTCGTGGGACACATAAACATAAACAAATTGGTCAAATAAATAACTATAAAAATGTGGAAGGTATAAAAAATTTTAAATTGACATAAATCTTAATGTAAACATGATAGTTATTATAATATACCGTAGTAACTAGTAGACAAGTAAATATTGAAAATTGATGTCTTCTATATATATACTAAAAAGTATTAATCTTCTATTTATTGTTTTTAAATTTTGTTAAATAGTTTATTAAAGGCTTGTATTATCGAGATTGTTATTATTTTGAAATTGCTTATTATTATTTTTAAGAGACAATAAACAAAAATATTTTATTACGGAGCCTAATATCACATATTTTATTAATAGATTCAGATTCTTTAAAGATAAAAGTAATTTATAGGTTAATACTTTTAATAAGATTACTGTTATTTGAGAAAGTTATTACGTCGCAATAATTCATCAAATAATTTTCTTTTGATACATGTTCCGTTAAAGTACATCTTTCTGAATATAATCTAGAGTCACTTTTATGAGAGTTGACATGAAGTGATACAATATGTGAAGTTTGATCGATATATTTCTTATTACAATTGCTATAGAAATACAATATACCAAACATTTAATAACATATAGGTTGTTTCATTCAAAGAAATAGAACAGTAAAGTAATACTTTTTTGAGACACTCGGTACACTACAAAATATTTTCAAACTATTGTCACTATTCACCTACATAATATTGTTTAAACATACAAGTTCGTCCAGTTAGGGTTAAATACCCTGTATACGTTTTCTCAATTCTTTGTGTTTTTCTTTTATGGATATGCTTAGATAAAAATCTATTTTTTAGCGAAAAAAGACTGCTAATTTATTGATTGTCTAGTGCTTAAGGCATCAAAAGTTTCAATAGATTTCCAGACAAGCAGGAGAACACAGGACACACCTGCAACTCGCTCAACTTTTGCAACTCTTTACTAATTTTCTAAGTTTTGGTCTCTGGTGGATCATCATTTGTTTGAGTTAAGTGTTCTGAAATCTCCCGATCGTAAATGAAGTTAATGTGAAATATTTTTCTGGAACTTTTCAACTGCAATAAAGGTGATACATGATATTCGCTTGGAACAACATATTAATGACGAATTTTCATGCAATATTTCTTGAAAAAGTAATAACTTGTTTGAAGGTAAAACATAAATATTGGTCATAAAAGATCAACTTTCTTGAGGAGTAGATTGAAAGTTCGTTAAATGTTGGATAAATATTCGGGTGACATTTTAGAAAATTACAATTTAATATTAACAATGGCAATTTGGAGATGCCCCTATTATAAGCGTCGCTGTTTCGTTACAATAAACAAATCAACATTTAACATGATTATTGCTACTAATTCATAAATAAGATATTCATTTGTCAAAAAATAATTTTCATAATCATGATTAATAACCTTTGATTTTTGTTTGGTTTGGTTTTCATTTTAATAGAGCCACAAAGATTTTTTTGTTAACAATATGTGCTCACTCGATATAAACCTTAATTTCCTGTTTCTTATTTTATCACAGAGGTAACTATGAAATTTTAAAAAGATTCCTTAAATGGTCTTTTATCATAAATTCTAAAAGAAACAATAAAAGCCTGTCAAGCTAACAAACCAAACGTACACAGGGAAACCACACAAAAACATGACTTATCGGCCAGGGAAACCACACAAAAACATGACTTATCGGCTTGCGTTCACTATAAACGCGAGAGAATGTTTTTGTTATAATAAATAATGACTAATTTAGTGGTGGAGCAGGTGGCAAAACCCGAAAATAGCATTATCATTCCTTTGCCTGTCCACTTTTCAGGCGCGGTCCAATTACCTTTCGTAAACGTACTCTGATCAAATAGAGGCCCAGAAATAAATTTTATGAAACATTTTTAACTGTACCATACTTCTAGGACCATTAAACACTAGGGTTTTAAAATTGATACATTACATCGTTTATCTCTAAATCTTCTCATTTTCATTCTAAAATTTAAATAAAGTGAATATTGAAAGATCTTATTTTTCTAAATATCGGTTACAATATTATTGACATTAGATTGAAATTTTTGCAATCGGTGCCAAAATTAGTATTGATACAATGTACAAGGAGCAGAAAGCTAACATTAATTGTTGAAACTAGTGTAATTTATATTGTTATTGTTTCGCGTTCTATACTGATATAAAAAAAGAAGGTGAGATCCTAAAATAAATAAGTAAATAAAAAATATTACAATGTGGAAAATTACTCAACACTAAATATCAAAACGACAGTTCAAATAAATCAAGACTACATGGATCTCCTTTCTTTAATTGGTGGCTATGGTTATTTTTTTGTGCTAGTAATAAAATGAAAAATACTTTTTTGTACTAGTACACTAATAGGCTATTTCTACAAAACGTGTTACATTATATAACGTACCGCTTATTATAGTGAAGAAAAACGAAATTTCGTATTCAATAGTTTGATGAAAAGCAGATGCACCTTTTTCATCTGCAGGAAGTTAAAAACCCATATTGCAGGATAATTTCGTCTCTGAAAAGAAGAAATCATTTTTTTTCAGTAATACCCTTTTCTATAAATATAACTTTGACATGAATGGATTATTTGATAATGAGCATTTATATGAGATGAGACTAAGCAATCTACCAAACTATTAATTTTCGGAGCAATTATAAAATTAATATTTGGGTTGGAATAAGCTGACAGAATTTTTTTTATTTTATAAGAAAACTGATGGAAACGTATTATATACCTTACCTGAAAGCGTTTTTTCTCTTTGTATAGATTTAATATATAAATTCTCTGTGATAATAACCTTATTGCATTTCTCTATGCCAGTAGCAAAAGCTAGAAGAATGTCCGTATGGTTTAAAAAAGGATTTATGCTTTTTTGTTATGACAGTATTATGGGACATGTATCTTGGTAACTACTTTTTCACAGTTCGCATCTTCCTGTGAGATATAAATCCATAAAGATGCTCGTATACAAACATCCTGTAAAAACTATTTCAGCTTATTTATATATTTGTGAAAGATGTAAACGACTGCTAGAATGACATAAAGAAGCTGGAAAATAATAATAATAAATTCCCATTATAAAGAAACTCGTTCGAATCGATTTCAATAACGGTTTTGTGCATTTCATTTTAAAAATTCCCCGGTTATTGAGGTCATCTTTTATCCACCGTGAAATTCGTCCATTTGCTTTGGCAAACCTTGAATAAAATTCGCTCACCTACTTACCACAAAACTAAAATTGTGCTTGTTTGTCAACAACCAAGATGCACCCAAATGGAGCCCATCTTAACCCTCATAAATTTATGATATACATATTCTTTTGGAATATCGACTTACGATTTTATAGTCGAAAACGAAATGTTTTGGCACTAAGTGAATATGTAATATTTTTAAATAGATTAGTTAAATCTACTATCAATGACCGATAATTGAATAAGGAAAACATCCGATTATAAATAGTCAATTAATTTACGTAAATAATATCAACAATTAAAAGATTCTTGTTTTTGTTTTTATTGGTTTAGTACTATTTGAAAATAATCATGAATCACATTGTCCTCAGGACTGTGTATATTATAAATTTGTAAAAAGAAATCCTCACGTATTCTATATTTGAGAAAAAACTTATACTTTATGGTCGAATCAGGCCAAAATATAAAACAAGCAAATCATTTAAATTAATGTTGATTATCTCTGAATTAGAATACTTCAAAGAAGCACCAAAATAAAACTCAAAATCAACATCACAAATCAATTTTTAATGAACGTAGGAGAAAACTAGTTTCAACTATATCGCCATTATCGGGTCCATAGGAAGATAATCTTATATAACTAATAACTAATGTACATATAATGAAAAATTGATAAAAGTAAAAATGAAATTGATACTAAATGACACGTTCAAAGATTATATTTTATACTTAATGGAAGTTTGTTTTGTTTTATTTGACTGAGAACTTAGGGTTTTACTTAAATCTAGAAGGATCTTATAATACTCAGCAGGCCTCGTTCTTAAATATTTACTTATACTCTTTGACTAAACACATATATACATAAGTAAGGAGCATAATTCAAAAACAAAATTGTTTGAGTAAATTTAATTTCGTGTCGCCATACATGGAAAATTCTTACTTCACCGATATTAAATTGGAGCTTTTAATTAAATCTACTACTTTAATGTTAAAAATAAAATCTTCTTATTGCTACACATGAAAATTAATATTCTTCCTTCATTGTGTCATTCATAGCGATGTGCAAAAAAACTAGATAAGGATATTGATTCATCACATATACAATTTGCGGAACATTGGATTTAACATTGATCAACGTTGCTCGGTTAGTAAACGAATCAATAACGCTAACGATTGTTCTATTAGTTTGGTACAGAGAGAAATATATGCGCATTACCAGAGCTTTAAGCATTCCATACTCAATAGAAAATGCTCACTTAATCACAAATACTTCATACTACCGGAGATGTTAACGACTCATGGGGGAGGATTTAAAAGCTATTCACATGACTATTTAGGTAATAAGTGGCATAGAGTAAAAAAATATCACAAAGAGATGAAAACGTGAAGTCGGTGCTGACGTTCACATCTACAATAGATGGGTTCCAAATACCGGCGAAATGTAAACTTCAATAAAACTCACGATCGACAAGGGAAAAGAACAAGATCCATGATTTCCATATACCGATAAATGGCAATACCGAAAAAATCTCCTACAACAGGAAACAGAAGAAGCTGACAATATGTCAATATCTGCCAAAGAAATTTTCTCCCGACCACGTTTGATATTCTAGGACAGACTCTTATAGGCTAATACGAGACAAAAAATAGACAAGATGACTTCGCACTAAGTTAAATCAGTAGGTAACGGTTTATAAGAACATATATAGAAGTTAAGAAAAAAAAAAGAAAATGAACTCAAAAATATTTTGCTATTCCAGCAAGTTATGAAATGGAACCTTTACTTTGTAGAAATAACAAATTATCTATCAAACACTAATTATTCGGATAAATTAAATAACATAGGTTACATGCAATTATTCTGTATCTAAATAAGTTATATAATCTACCCCAAATGCATCCTCTAACTCTGTAGGAAATCCTAATCACATTAAGATATGGTTAATATGAGAAAATGACCAATACAATTGGAAATCCATAAAAGGCCCAACGCCCTAAAATCCCCGATTCAGAACTATTTAATAAGTCTTAGATATAACATTGTTAGTTTTGAGTATTTGGATTTACCAATAAATCAGTGTATAAGTGTAGAAAATAAAGTTTTTAAAAACAAGTTTCCACAATCCAATGATATATTAAACGTAATCATAATGCATAACAAATTTTGTTACTATTCAAAAGACATGAAAGAATGTATCTCAGACAATATTTAAACGCCTACTCAAAATTAAAAATCGTGCACCAGCTTAGCCCGTATTTATCGCCTTTATTTAATGCCAAACGTGTTTTTAAGTATACCCTTGAAAAACCAAGTCCACCAAACTCAAGTTTTATCGTAAAAAGTATATTTATAACCGTTTTGTGTCCATCTCGGCGAGCCGATGATTGATGAATAAGTTGCAGTTGCATGAACTAGGTGTAGGTCAACGTGAGCTGTTAAGAACAAGCTCTTTGAAGGTTATTTTTGTGAAAACATTAGTCGATAACGTGAGGCAATGTTCGTTTTTCCTCGGCCTTCAGATCTTTGCTCGACCTTCAATTTCGTTTAAATGCGTTTCGTGTGGATAACATGCCAAATTAACAGTAGCGGCCTCAGCCTGTATAAAATATCTGTAAAAAAATTACAAAGTCAAAAGTGAATGATAAAATTATTAATATAATAAAATTTTGTTTCAACTCTTATTTTGTGGAAATTATCCATAATAAATATGAAAAGATAAATTATACTGTTCTGAATTTCCACAGTATTTATTATAAAGCTTTTTAAATTATATTTAATCGACGAGGTTTCGTTATTCGCTTCGTCAAGAATGACATAAGATTGACAGATTTTTTTACAAGTATAAGTAACTTATATAGGTATTTAGTCGAAAAGGTAATCTAAGATAATTGAACTTCCTAGGTTTAATTGTTCATTGAATACTGTATACTGCGGACATTTTAGGTATTTCTTTATTTCATATTCCTCCAAAAAATCAAGGTCTCCTTTCTTGTCACTTAATGAAGTATTTCCACTGTTATTTCAATTGTGTTGTTAAGTGTAGGTTTGTGTTTAGTGTTATCTTTAAGATCGTAAGTATTCTCTGTACTTTACTTCAAAATTTCTTAGGGTCTGATCAAGATAGATGGCTCTAGGATCCGGACAATTTAGTTTGATACCTAATTTTCTTAATGTATTAATTTTAGCTTTTACATTTATTAAAAATGAACCTACACTCTTTTTTACGTTGAAAGATGTTGTACGAGATATAATGTATGCTATTTTTTTTTAAATATTTCCAAAATATGTAATAGCTTTGTAAGACCTGTCTTCTTTAAGCTATTTTGATAATAAAATGTTAATAGCAAACTTTTCCGCCTTTTTATTAATCAATCTTTTTCTTAGATGTAATGGATAGTTATTAGAGGTAGCGATATATTTTATTATATTAATGTCCTTTTAAAATTATCTCTACTCATTGGTATTGAAAAAAATATTTTTAAGAAAAGAAGAATGGTGTTGTACATATTGCTTGATAATGATTGGTTAAAATGATTATGATATGAAGTTATTTATGCTTATAGAAAATCTGTCAATCTTATGTCAATCTTGAAAATGCTATAGATAGATAGCGGAACCTTGGACGATAATATATAATATAAAAAGCTTTGTAAAATTATAAGTGTTAGCCACAAGGAAACCCTCAGTGGTTTATGGAAACATACACTTAGTATCTACAAAAATTGAAGATGTGAGCAGGTATTATTAATAATTCAATAATCGGCCTTACTATTTTGAAACAAGAGTTGGCAAGAAACAGAAAGATTAGGTTACAAAAGAACGTAAGGAACTGATTAACCAATAGGGATCAATCAAGGTTAAAATTCTTATAGAATAATTTAGAAACCTATAGACGACAATACCAAGAAATAAGAAAACTGCATACTGGCAAAAAGGTTACAGCCATCAAAAAAATTGGAATAAGAAGTAAGGAAATTAGAAAACTTTACCAAAGTGTCAGGAATCTAAAAGTCGGGCATCAGAATAAATTATTGTACCGTAAGATAGAAACAGAGGAAGAAATCTACGGAGTTGAAGAAAGCATCAATATGTGGGAAAAATATTTTAACATGAAGAAAGTTCTCCATTGGGCTCAAATGTGGCATAGTGGATTAACCAATAGAAACTCAAAATTTTTACCACATTGTAAGTATTGATTATCAAGTAATATTAACACGACTAGTTTCGACTCTCAAGAGTCATCTCAGGTCTAAAAGAGACAATAGATTAAATAATACAAATAAATTTTACACTAATTCTAACAAGAGCAAACTATAAACTTATAAACTTATAAGAGTCAAAATAACAAATGTAAATGATTGAAACATTAAATTACATGTGGTATTGTATAAATAATTGTAATAAGAATCATTTACACAATAAGTAATAAATGAAAACATAACATCAAAATTAAATTAAGTTAATTGATTTTATACTTAAATAATTAAAACAAAAAACAAAAAACGAAGTGAGACTCGCATACGGGGTAGAAACAAAATATATGGCTATGGAGGATGGAGATAAAACGACCATAACTAATTTAGAAATAAGAAGGATGATAGATTCGAAACAATATAGCTTTGAAAAAGTGGATGACTTCACATATTTGGGCATAAAATTTGCTAATTAAAGAGAGGAAGATAACATAACAGAAGAAAGAATACAAAAGGGAAATATGGCAGCAGGAGGGTTGACAAAGTTAATGATGGCAAAACAGGTGTCTAGAAATGCTAAGTTTGATATATACCAGACAATCATTAGACCAGTGATGACATTTGGCTGCGAATTTAGGAATATAAATATATTAGAAATATATAAGAGAAATAGGCTAAGAGAATTTTTGGAGAAGCAACAGAAGGGGTTATTTGGCGTAGAAGAACAAATGCAGTGATATAATTTTAGAATAAAATTAAAATTAGTTCATATTGCAAAGCCCAAAGAATTAGATGCAGTCTGTCAAAGAAGAAGTAAGATAGCTACGAGTAGAAGATTGGGAGAAATACGCAAACCATAGAGACCAATGGAAAAAAAATATGGAAAAACAATGCAATAATAAAAGATTTTATTTACAAAGTTTTTGTATAACTTTTGGGCATGTATATACTATAATAAATAATGACAAGGAAAATGAAAAATATTATACTGTTAAAATGACAATTAAAATTCCTTTCAAACATAGTATACAATTCACTACTTCTTATTTAAAAAACTGAGGGAATAGCTACACCCTAAGAAGGACTTCACGTCAGGGTCAAAATGATTAATTTAAAAAATAATAAAAAATGTACCTGACTTGGCATTTTCCTTAAAAATGAATTTATTCATTGCTTATGCCGCTCACTGTATAATACTAGTATAGCTTCCGAAATATTAGTGAGTACCCCATAAAATTTAGCTCAAAAAGCCAAAATGGGAGTAAATCTAGGAAATCAAATAGAAAAACGAGTGGTAGAGGTTAAGTAGTCACTGAAACCTAAATCATTTTAAATATAACATTTATAACTTGACACAGACAAATATTATTATTGTTAAAAAAAAGAAATGATAAAACGTTTTAATAATTATTATTCTTACGTACGTATGTTTTGCTTCTTCCATAAAGAACTTGTTTTAACAAAATAAAATATATAAAAAAATATTTCTTTTCATTGTATTAGTTTCTACTTTTTCTAAACTTCCCGAAGACGGCAAGTCTACCTTACAAACTATACTTACAAAACTCTAATTTATTTTTGAAGAACAAGTCTATCTTAGTATTATTGTATTTGAAATAAAATTGACTGCATTTCCTAATGGAAACCAAGAGATAATTCACTGCCGACTCCATCTCCGAAAAACCAATTTACGAAAGGAAAGCTGAAGAGAGCTTTTAAAGATAAGATAATCTCATTCGCAGAGAAACAATAAATAAGTCACTACAGACGCGTCGGACATTAGTTAGAAGGTGCTCGAATCGACATCCAGAAATAAAAGTGATATTTTAAAAGTAGCGATTCAGGATAATGTAATGGATAATGTTTGAGGAACGTTTAAACGTGGTCTGAAAGAAGACATAAGTAGTTTCGCAAACAGTATGTTTGTATCACTTTTCAATCCATCATTAACACCATTAACAAAATAAGTTTAAAAATAACGTATTATTGACAATTGACAAGCAACGCAACAATAGAAAATAATAATCTTCTTATTAGTGAAGTAACAAATACTAAGACAAGTATCTTGAATACATTAAAAACAAGAAATTATATTAAGAATTCAACAATTTTACGTGTAGGTACACTAAAAAATGTTTCTTTGATTTAAAAAAAATAAGTTTATCCAATCGTATATTTATATGATATATCGAAACAAATGTTTTCTTTAATTTATTTGACTTAAATTTAAAAAAATATTGTAACTACGAACAAATTTTGCATTTGTATTCATTAGTATATAATTCCTTGTATATACAGGGTAGTCCAAAATTGTTGAGCAATACTTCTAGGGGTGATAGTTCACCTAAAAATAAAGGTATCTTTTTATATACACTTTTTTCGAAACATCAATAATAAGGGAGCTACAGGCCTCTAAAATTATATAAATTTAAAATATTGAAAATGATTTCAAATTCTCAGCATAGAAACTTTGCATAAATACACTTAATTTTACGTTATTAATCATTTCATCCCTTCTGATTAAGGAGTAGTTTTTGGCGGTAAATACAGACAGATTCCGTCACTTTTTTTAAATATGTAAGTATTAAAAAAAATTGGTAACTGAGATTCCCTGGTCTATTTTACACAAAAAATGTAGTCTTGATATTTTTCCATAAATAGTACCGTTCTCGTGTAATTTAAACATAAAAGTAGACAAGCAATTTACAAATACAACAAAAAAGTATCTAATAAGGCAAGTAGGCTTTGAAACCAACAATAATGAATATTTGATTCTTTCTCCATCAAATTTCGTTGAAATCTTTGAGTTTAAATTTCTTCTAAATTATTAATTTTCAGATGTTACATCAAGAGTAACTTCTTCAAGAAAAAACTTCAGGATATAAAAACGTAAATAGTCTTCAAGGCACATTTGTTGCGCCAGCCTTACATTAATGTCATTTCAACTTCTTTATTAGAGACTTTTTTGTTATTATTTACAAATTGCATGTCTACTTTTAAGTTTAAATTATTCGAAAACGGTGCTATTATGAAAAAGTATTAAGAGTACTTTTTTGCATATAAAAGGCCGGGGAATCGTAATTACCATTTTTACATATTTAAAAAAATATGATGGAATCAGTATTATTTATTGCAAAAGGAAAAAAATGACTAATAACATAAAATTAAATGTCTTTATGCAAAGCGTGTATGTCCAGAATTTTAAAGCTTTTTTCCAAGTTATTTTCAAGACATTTAAAAAAAACACTTTTTTTAATACACATTTACCTCCCTTATTATTGAGCTTTCGAAAAAAATGTATATAATAAAATATCTTTATTTTTAGGTGAACTATCACCCCTAGAAGTATTACTCGACAATTTTGGACCACTCTGTATAAATTCATATTTTCGAATTGATAATATATACTTTTTTATATTCTATTTTTTACTCTCTAGTATTATTTGCCTAATAAAACTTTAGTAAGTTGCTTGTATACGTATATATACCTAAGTATATGTGTTTGAAATTTGTTTAGGATTTAAGTGTTACCCTGAATATAACTTTTTATGTATGGCAACAGAGACACTTCATATATCTTTCAATACCAGTTTTGGAAACCACTCCGAGTATGTAGATCACTAAAACCAGGCATTAACTGACTAAAATCCCAGGGATTTGAACTTTCTTGAGTGGAAAGTTTTTAGTTCCTACTGCCCTGTACCAAGCAAACTTTGTTACCCTACATTAAGATTATCAGGATGAATAGTTATAAAAACTAGTTTAAAAATCTTATACATTTTTAGGTTATTTTAAATGTATTATTATCTCATTTTACAGGAAAACAATTTTAAAAAAAGTATACCAATATGTTTAAATTAAAATGACTAAATAAAATATTCCGAAAAACACTTTTTCTCCAAAAACACAAAACGGGAAGATCGGAATTTAAAATACCTGAATAACTTTTTTAATTTGTTCCTCATATTCTGAAGGAAAATAGTACAAGCTAAACTTGACTTTGAAATAAGTTTTTGTGGAAAACAAATAAGGTTCTAAAAAGTAAAAAATGAATGAAGAAAATGTAAATTATCTCATTGAATTGATTAAAGTTGGAAACTCTAAAGTTAAATTTGTTCCAAATTGCGTTTTGTGACATTTTTTATTTCTTATCTTTACCAGACTCTTAATTGAAAGGAAAAATGGAATAAAGAGGAAAATAAATGATGACATAGCTTGCCTTGTTTTATACAAATAATATATAAATATATTAAATTATTTATCAACAGGATAAATGTATTCCATAAAATGTTAAGCAAAACAATTTTAGTAGAAATAAATTCAAAATGTTAAGTATCTCACCTGTCATTACAAAAGTAAAAGAAATAAGTTCTTTGTACCCTGGCGATATATTCACGTAAAAGGAAAGTATAATCTAGCAGAAAACCGTGTATGATGGAGATTTATAGAGCATATATGATGTCTAGTTGTCTTTATCAAAGTTGCAAGAAGAAAACGTTTTAGCTTATATTCAAACTGTCTCTTAACCTACATGTGTATTTTCATTTATAAAATGTTGTGATGTGTTTAAATAGCAAACATCTTTGTTTGAAATCAAATTTTGGAAATATCAAATAGAGTTTAAAATCAATAATAATAAAAACCAATAAGTATGTGGATTTAAACATCAATTTGAAAGTTATTTAATTTTTCCCACATACATTTATTTCAGGATTATTATCATGTAGGACATATATTACAGTTTTCACAACAGACAAAAGTTAATGTTAGTTGAATCAGTTACCAACATGAGTGAAAATTAATCCCAGTACTTTTTATAGAGAAATCACAATTTGTTTATCTGTATGATTCAATGGTTTTCAGAAATGATTGAATACTCCATAATGAAATTTTTACATAAAAACTAGAAAGATTAAGTATGATAGTAAATTTAAAATAAAATAGATGTAACTTCCTTTGTAAAAAATTATATTTGAGTTATATTATTATTTAACACGATATATTACCTAACAGAGAATTTTTTTTTTTTTCGAAATTACTGATCCCTTCAACAAGGTAGACTCTGTCTGGGATGTCAAATTGCATTTAAACTCATTAAATACAAGTTATTTAAATTACCAATCCTAATTTTTCAGAGACGAAGACCTTGATTTTAAAAACTGCTCCATCAAACGTAACTGTGGTCCATTACTCATACTAAATACTCTAATATCCAAAAAATTTAATTTTAATTCTACACTAAAAGATTTTCTCAGTGAAATCTAGTGTACGTTAAATGCGTAGGGAGTCACCTTACAGCAACCTACACAAAACCAACGAACATACCAGCGAAATTTGAAGTTGATGCATACTTAGCAAATTAAAGAGGCTCTGTCATCACCAAGGAATTTCAAAAAAAAAGTAACAAAAACAGATAAGGTAAACGAACGCCTAAACCAAGAATGTTTACTTCCAGAAAAATAAATGAGTAAGTTTCTTATCCAAATGTTGTAGGTATAGGGAAATAACATACAACAAAAGCAGTTCCAATCTATGGATAAAACATCGATGCTCCAGACGATGTAACAAATGGTGAAAATGATGAACTAATTAGAAGAGCGGTTGAATTGCTTGGAAGCTAGGGCGATTGGTATATTTCCAAAAAGAAATTAATAGATAACCAGGACCTCAGAATAGCAACATGGAATACCAAAGGCAACCTTAATAACAAAAATAAATTAGAAGTATTCACGTATATCTGATCTCAGAAGCACATCTAACGAATCAATCGTTAATCAAATTAAGAGGCTTTAAAGTTTATCACACATTCTAGTTTGCTAAAATTAGTAATTAATTCGGCCAAATAAATGTTACCATGAGTACACTCTAATGCATAACAAGATAGAATTATTTAAAATAGGAAGATAACAAAGCTCTTTTCTTTTACGACACATGGGTGAAATATTTCTAGTAAGTGAGATTTTAAAGCCAAACACACAAACTGGGGAGCAAAACTAATAACTACTAAAGCAAACAACTTGAAAAAAGCCATCATAAAAGTAAATAGTACAGGGAAACCAACCCACTGGCCAACTGATAGATATAAAATCCAGTCTTACCAGATTTTTTTATTTCAAAGAATATATCACCAAAATGACGGATTGGGAAAGCTTTACAATAGAATTGCAAACAGAAATTCATTTAAATAGTAATTTAAATACAATTGAATAATTGGAAACGAAAATTTTACCAAAATAATACAATCAACTCTATTTGATCATACCAATACAATAAACCATATCACAAAGGGAAAAAATTATAAATGTATAAATATAAAACTGTTGCTTAAAAGGTTCAAGCCAATAATTCAAAGAATCAAAATCATTCCTGATCATCAGTTTGTATTTAGACAAAATAATTCGACATTATTGTTATATAATATAAGAACACTTTTGTTCTAATACCTTCTTCCATCTCTCAGGAAGCGTCATTATGGCTTCTTTCCAAAATTGTTGTGTTTTTGGACAAGAAATAATCCTCCAGAAAGTATACACTAGGGAGCGCAGGAGTAGTAACCGCGGCAAGTTTGAAATTTTTACTCTGAAATTTGTGGCTGAAACTAGTAGAAGTAGCGGTACTACAATGTAATCTCGAAGAACGAGACTCTCATATAATTACAATAGAACATCACTTACAGGTAAGTTTGTT
Source organism: Hermaeophaga mercurialis (assembly GCA_951812935.1). NCBI lineage: Eukaryota > Metazoa > Arthropoda > Insecta > Coleoptera > Chrysomelidae > Hermaeophaga > Hermaeophaga mercurialis. Next base: position 12,215,242 of record OX638360.1, read on the forward strand.
TGATTTTCAATTATCATGCACGCAATTGCTGTATGGTCATCAACGGCGAAGACAAATTGCAATAAATTACAACCTATTGAAAATAGTTTTTACAGACTAATTAAAGGAAAGACAAAAAGGAAATTAGTAATCATGAGTTAAGGGAAGAGAGGATGTGAAGGAAATATATAAGAAATTCTACAGAATACCAAAGAATACAAGACTTTTAGAATTTTAGAATCAAGATTGATTAGAGAATAAGTAATTAAATAAAGAAAAAACTCAACTAATGCCAAAAAATATCGAGTCTAGAAGCAAATTAAGAAAAACATAAGAATAGTTGATAAACGAGGAAATTATATAACTTGGTGGATTCGGAACAAGTAATAAATAAGTTTTAAAAGAACAAGGACTCAAAAAGATAATGGAAATAAGGCCATAGCCCATTATTATTGTTATTATTATTATTATATATAATTCGACCATTTTGAACTTCTACGTAAAATAATTCAAAACTGCCTCTGATATAACCAACCCGAATTTTAAAAAAATCTGTCCAAGTTACAGGGGCTGGCCCATAACTCATTTACACCCGGTAAACCATTGGTCAATACACTTGCTGCTAGGTTCAATTTTGATATCGCTTAATTTGGTCTCTAAACGAGATAATCATTTTTAGAATATAATTACTAATTGGAAATAGTTTAAGTTTACTAAAAAAAGCAACATTTACCATTTACATTAGAGCTAAACTTTTAAAAATATTAAAATAAACGAACAAAACGATTATTTCAACCAAAACGTAAAGTTAAAGAAAATGACGCAAAATGATTTAACTAGTGAACTAAACGAAATGTTATCGTTTGATGTTTAAAAGCAACATTAGCATAAAGTATTTGTGTAATATATGTGGGAAGCCAATTGTAAAATGTGGATTGGTTGTTTATAAATATATGTGTGATACAACATACAATGTTGTATTGGTTCTGACAGGCGGCAGCAAAAGACATAGATCTTACGATATATTAGCCAAAATATATGAAACAGGTTGGATCAATCAGCCCATAGCCATACTATATTAATGTTAAAAATCGGCGCATACCAGATTCTTATGCTTTCTTGTCTGGTGGTCTAATTTTTGTGAACGCCCCGTATGTAGGTACACTTATAGTAGATAGGTCACTCAAATAACAAAAGAAACGAAACCGACCTTTTTCTAACTTATTTATTGGGCGAGCATTATGTTGAAATTACAATAAAATATATGAAGAAAACAACAAATAAAATACACAATACAATGGAATTTAATTAACGATTTGAATAATTATTAACCCTCACCGAGTTCGTTAGTAAACCGTTTGTATATATTAATTAACTCTGGAAAAGTACTGGCAAATTATAACTGACAAAAATTTAACATGGATAAAAGCTCTATCGCATGAGTGGATTGTTCGAGATAGCGGTTAAACAACAAGTGATTTTCAAAATTGTCTAGTTTTCCGATCTGAAGTTTTAGCGCTAATTTTGCTTTTACTGATTTTTATGACTTTTGGTTTATTATGGAACTTCTACAAATCAACAAATATACTCAATTCGGAGAATTATATGACAGGATAACAATTTGAACGACAGCCTTTTTAATGAAAGGAAAAATTCCGAAAAAAACCTCCCAAATGCCGTTCAGTTTCTCCAATTATGTCCATTAGTTCTATGCAACAATTATAATCGGAAAACTCATCTGTGATCATTTGAAGCGTAAACTTATATTTTTTATTTTTATTCCAAAGTGAACACATTTTCACGATACAGAGACATCTGTCATTTGTCAACCCCCTCCCTTCCACGTTTCCATCCCCTTAATTGTAAAAAGAGAATATACTACGTGTGGAATATCGTTAGAAAGGGATTGCGATGGACTAATCACCGAAATGATCATCCATGACTTTTCTTTCGATATTAACTGTATGTTTGTAAAAGAAGTCTTAATTTAATTAAAGTCTAATACCTTTTAAAAATTAAATCCAACGCCTATGATTGTTTAATGTGTCACATTTTTTTCATCACGTCAAAAATAACAAACTGCAAAGATTTACTAAGTAGTTACTAAGACATTTGGTTTCGTTCACCAGCGGTGCTAGCTATTAGGTATTTTTTTATTATTATTAGCCAAACATAGGGGTTCATTTCATCGTATGGTTGATTAGTGCACTGTAATACCTTTATAATGATGTGCAACACATGGTATATCCCCTATTTAAAATTAAGGGGTCCGAGACGGGGAAGAAAGGGGGCTGACATATGACAGATGTATGAAATTGTATCCTCTTTGGAATAAACATCGATGTGTTTCAGCATTTCCTTAAAATGTAATGAATACTGCCAATTACCATTATGTACTGTTTTGAGTGGCATACCCTACCCTGTATTTCCGTAATATGCCTGTGAAATGAAATTCAACATGTGTTAGTTGATTTTTAAAACTCGTTGTATGTTTTCCACGATAGAACCCTTGTATTTAATAGAATTATAATTCCCAGGCTAGTATGATTTTTAACTAATGAATTTGTAAATTTGGATATAAATATAAGCACGTTATTGATTTATTCTTAGAAAAATGATGATTACTAGTTTTCTACATTTTATGTTGCTTTTACAGAGAAGGACGGTTCTGTTACATATGCAGACATGTATATCTACTCAAAACAATTTTATTTATTTCACCTATCTTGTATCCGAAAGGCTAGTGCAACCAATGGAGTAATCTACAAAGATAATAGTAAATACAATAACTAGTAAGCTGCAGAAATCCTGGTTTTTCAAATCGCTATTAAAGGGATATTTGACGCATCCTGTTTTAAAAATTATAGGGATTCGTCCTAAAAATCCTGTTTTATTTACTGCTTGTTTTCAGTCAATTGCATTACGTATACAATCTCGATAATTTTTTACTGCTGATAGCACTGATAAAATCGCTTTCATTACGTAGAATACCGGCCGATGTAGTAGAAATTCAATTGTTGTGTCATAGTGTTTACAGAGAGGCTTATTATTAAATGCTTTAATGGAGTTGTTAAGAGGAAAAAGTTGTTTTGGGATCAAGGTCAGTTTACCACATGAATAACACTTGAAAAAGGGGATCCTTAATAAAAATATTTCTTTCTATATTCATGTTTAAGGCTTTTTAAGGTTAAAGAAAGCCTTAAATTAATAACTCGGGAAAGGAAGAAAACAACAAACACTTTTAATAGTATACTGACATTTGACCATTTCAGTTCCAAATTCATTAAAATGAACAAATATTTTAGCGAGTAGTGTCACTATGCTTAAATAGGATAAAGCTACAAGAAAATATTTAATGATAGTTCGATTGAACACAGTGACAACAATTCCTAAATGTCGATTGATTTTAAATATCTTGTTTTTGGACTTAAAATAGTCAATTTGGTCCAGATATGTTATTAAGCGTTCGATTGTTGATTTTCTTTTTTTATGGTTTTTGTTTATTCTCATGAAGGAATTAATTTTACTATAAAATTAAATTATTTTTGATTTATATAATCCGAATGGGATCTTACCATCTATTTCCTAAAGTTAATAAAAAAAATAATTTTAAATATGCGCATTCCCAATTTTGATTCTAAGCGAAAAAAAAATAGACAACGAAACTATTGATTTAGCAAACTAGTTAGAGTTAAGCATAGGAGTAGAAAATTTTACAAGATTGATTGAAACAACAGTATTTAATAATAGCTACTAAAATTACTCAAGAGATAAATAGAAGGAAATAAGAAAAAAATCGTATATAATAAAACAACGTATTTGAAAAAGAAATAAAATGCAGAAATTGACTGCAGAAGATTATTCGTACGTAATCGAATATTTGCAATTAAAAAAAAATAACAGCAGGCATACCCTAGGGAATAAATATATTTACATAAATTATGAATATATTTTGTATGATAAAAACATAAGGAATAACGAACAGTAACGAATGTTTACTTAAAGATAAACAAAAGTACGATTAAAGAAGAATTGGTGCTAGCCGCCTTAAATATTATGAAAAATTACAAATAATGCAAATAACGGCCGTAATGCAGCAACCTATAAACAAAAAAATATTTAAAATAAATTTATTGTCTACTTGTAGAACTGAAAATTCTTGTTTTTTTAGGTTTTTTTAGGTTTGTGTTACCTTTAATAAAAAATGGATACAATTCGACAATGGGTTAAAAAGGTAAAAGCTGTTAAGCCCTACAGTATAGGAGGATCGGGGTTCAGCTGCCTAATAACCAAACCTTAGGCGACTGAAGGGAAATAATTAGTGTAGTATTAATACACATGTATTTATTTAAAATTAAGATAAGGAATTCGAATTAAGCTTTAAAACATTATTGGAGGAACTTAAGTATAATGATTACGATAAGATTAAAATGATTGATTGGTTGAGTAGACCAGTCTAATTAACAGCAAAATATTTCTCAAGGAATATTTTTCTTAAGAACGTTTTTGTAAAATTTTAGAGAGTTGCATCGACTGTAGGCCACACCTCTAAAAAAGTACACATATAATCAGAATAAATTATACTTGCGTACTTAGAATTTTATCTGATCGGGTTTAACGAGTGTTTATTTACTAATAAAGATCGTAATTCGTGTATTTATCGTCCCGCAGACTTATTTTAGAAGGGTAATAAAAATTGCAAACTTTGCAAATTTTTTAAAAAGTATCAGGCCAAATTTTAAAATTTAAAGACTGTTATAAAGCGAATTGAAAGGGCTTTAAAATGATGCCTTACTTGACCTCTAATGCCATTTAAGTATTTTGGGGCGATTGTTACCCTCGCTGGGAGGTGTAAGCAGCGAAGTCGAAAATATCAGAAAAAAGTATCTCCCTTTGATCAAAAATCGACGAGTCTCTGTGTTTTTTTAAAACGTTGACGCAGTCCCCGATAATGGATGTGTTTCGTTTTCGTTTGGCCACCCTGTATAATGATTTTCCTACTTGCCGTTTTAGACATATTAATTAATTTAGACATGTACATTTTTACGGTCTTTTACATCTACTTGTATGATCGTTCTTACCCCCATAATATTTTTATACCTGTTGAGACTTTCATCAAATATTTTTAATTTTTTATATCTCATTTTATATAAAACTAAACTCAGCATAACACATAAAAGTTTTATCCTCTTGCTCACCTCCACAATTGTACGCCCGTGAACTTGGTCACAGTGTGCATCCTCAAATTTGGTGAGCTCATTATTATGCACTATATTAGAATACTTCTAATTCGTTTCATTCGTTTTTATTATTATATTGAATATGGAAAATATTTTATTTTCGGGAGTATAATTATTGAGCTCGTTAAAAAATATTTTCTTTGGCTCTGTTCTTGAAAAAAAAAAGGGAAAAAATCATCAGCCCCAAAATAGACTAGTTTTAGAGGGTTATACTGAAACCTGCATGAGATTCCGAGTTTTAAACAAATATATCGTTAGTTTCGTTTCTGGATTACTAAAGAACAGTTTCAACAAGCAATATTAATGTTCTCTAATCTTTGTTCCAGTCTTAGTCTATATTTACACTATTATCTGTAATGTCTAGGCGTTCTAGAAAATGCTACTATTAATGATTAAAACTCCTACTGACAAATATTCAAGAGACGTATTTTATCTTTTCAATATTTTTGGACCTTCTGGTAGTATATTACATCAGTCTCAGCATTCTCAGGAACTATCTGAAGAAGATAAAATAAACAAAAAGTACAACAATGATAAAAATAGGTTGTCGGGTACAACGCTTCTACACCCAGGGTAGGTTCAGGTGTCAGTTGCAGAAGCTATACTCTGTGCCAAAATAGGCTCTACAAAAATATGTTGAAATACAAAAGTTTGTGATAAAAATTCGGGAATAACGAAGAAAAGAAATATTTATTTGCAATTACATTCTTCGCGCTTTTTCATACTTTCAAACCAATTAGTAAAACAATTATTTTATTCAGAAGTTAGTTTGCTCAAAATGTTTCCTTTGAATGTATCTCATGCTTCTTCAGGCAGAAAAAATTTCGACAAGGCATTTGTTTTAATTGTAGCAAACATAAAAAAGTCGTAAGCTTTCACGGCCTAAGTAAATCTGAGGACTTCTGCTTCCAGAGGACCGCGTCATTTTTGAAATCTATGATAAGCCATTTCTTCATGAGGTCAGATGTGCACCGTAATGGGAAAGTCAGTGGATGTTAGAAATATGGATCTTTTGTTAGTACTACCATATTATCGAAGAAAATCTGGTGGCCTGTTTGGGGCTGGTATTTGGCAATAGCGGATTGTGTTAAAAAGTCCTTTTTCTTATATCTACGATATTCCTTGATATATGTATATGTCATTGGAAGATAGGGGAAGCCGTAACCTTCTTAACTTCCAAATAAAGCCGAATATTCATATACTCCAGTTAATAAAGCCAACTCAACAGTAGTTCTTGACAGGAACAAATATATCCAGACAAAGAAAGAGTGCACGAACGTGTCTGCTATACTCCCATTTCTCGAGATCCAACAGTAAAAGATGATTGCATAATTATTTCACTCATTCGAGGTTCTGTCCTTTCAATTGACCTCCAAAAACCCTTCTTATCTAAGAATTCCATTTTTCATAAAAACAACTGTCCTCTCCGTCCAATAGTCACTCCACAACCTAAAAACTGACCAGTCAACTAGCCCAATTATTTGAAGAATATACTGGAAAAACGTAATCCTACGTTCTCAATTTCCAACATTTTAATTCAAGTTCACTTTTCACACAGATTCTGACATGTTTTGCCTAGTTTCGATATCACCTCACTGTTCATCAATGTTATAATCCCAGATTTCCTCAATATCCGATCAGATTTCCTAGCTAAAAACAACACTTATTTTTACTTGGTCCAATACCACCTTCACATCTTCGGCATTCCAACACATACACATCCAGCTTTTCTGAATTATCTTAACAACCAACATTCCAATATAAAATTCACCATGAAATCCAATGACTCCCTTCCAGGTTAAATTATTTGTAGAAAACCAACCTATACCGATTTCATCTTCTTACTCGTCTTACATTATTACGAGTACCAGGTTAAACAAATTGTACTCTAGTTATTGAAATATTCCTCATAACTAAACAAAATAATGTACATTTTTGTAACTACTAAAGGCACCACTTTTTTTGGTCCATCTATTATAGAATTTAACAGTATTTCGATGTATAATGACTAATAACCCTTAATAAATAAACAATATTAATTTTTTTGGTTTTTTTGCTTCTTTTTCAAGGCTGTAAAAACACATATTTATTTACTTTTTCTCCCGTTTTTTTAAACAGACACAGACGTATTTTGTTATTATTACAATGATATGTTCAAGTCTAATGCAATAATAAAAGATATACAAAAAATCAGATCTAACTTACAAAACATATTCAACTCACCTATTTTAGTGAAGTTTGGTTGTGTCAAAATTTCTTAAAAAGGGGAAAAAGAAAATCAATAAATATGTAATTTTACAGCCTTGAAGAAGAAGCAAATAGACTTCGAAACATCGGCCAATTTGAAAGAGTATTTGTTTTTTATTTATTGCCCTCATCCCGGTATTTCTAATCCATTAGCCCTAAAGATATTAAATAGCTCTCTGAACAAAGGCCGTTAAGTTAAAATTATTTGTTTTGTTTATCCATTTTACACTTAGTCCGCCCTCCCATGAAATCTTAAGAAAGTACAATGAGTATTTAGGTATATTTTTTTACATAACCTACAAAAAACAAGGGAAGTCTCCCTTTTTTTAGCAACTTTTTGTTTCATTCAGACTTGTTTGGAGTAAGTAGATTACTGACCCTAATGTATTTCGACAACTATAGAATATTTTATTGATTCAGATTATGCGACTATTGAAACTCAAGATGGAAGGAAAAAAAGCCAAAATGGAAAAAGGTTTAGAAACTTCATCGTTGTATAGAATTGACAGGCTTATAAAATTAAATACCACTAACACAAACAACACATCAGCCAGGAAGAAATTAATAGCTACAGAAACTCAGACAAAATGAATTTCTTTTAGAATTCTAATACCTAAGATTATGAAGTCGATTAAGTTAACAGAGTGATTGGCTTTGAGGACTATCAAAAGACTATCAAAATATTTCTTAGAACATTATGTCTTGGTCGATGCGTTTAGAGTAAAATATCCAAGAAAATAAAATTGATCGCTCAATTTTAACAAAATTATCCAAACAACTAATGCATTCTGATTATTTAATTTTGGTCCATTTTTATCTGAAAACATGATATTTTCTTGCTCTTTTTGCTAGATAATTGTTTCTGATGCAGAAACTGGCACATAAGCTTAATGCTAGAGTCGTTGACCCTCTGCACAGATCCAATCGATACGAACTTGCCCCGGTCCTGCATATACCTCTCGAGTTGTTTCTCTAACAACGCTTCGACCCACTTTTACATTCAATAATACGGTGCTTCTCTGAATATTACCGTTTTTTATTCAGAACTGTCAGCTAAATTGTCGTTTAATTTTTCTGCTGCAATAAAGTGGCGACAAAAATTAAACGAGAATGAAAACATATTATATAATATAAGTAGCAATTTGTTTGAAGTGTTTACAGAATATATGTCAACAACAACGGAAGCGAATTTTGATAAATTTCGCGATGATAATTTAAGTTAATTTTCTTTTAGATAAAGGAAGTTATTAGATGAATTTTAATAGTTTTGAAAGATTATATAAATAACCTTACTTTAATTATTTTGCATTGTTTTCAGAGAGAACTTACTTTTTGTAAAACTACAAAGTGTAATTTTTTTTTCAATAAAGTTTGTTTCCGATATGTATAAAGTGCATAATACCTTTCACAAATATCAATTGTTGCAACAGGAGGTTTTCGAGGTATATAATTATTCGCGTATTTTGTAATTTTAGGTGAAATATTTGCCAAGTCTACCTCTGATTTACTTATTTCAAGCAGTCTGAATTGATAATATCTTAAAATTCAGATATTCATACAGAAACGTCAAAATTATAATGAAATTTGTACGATTTCTCCTAAAGTCTGTATTACATTTCACCTATCGCATTCAGTACATTATTCAATATACCAAATAACCAATTGTTTTAGAATTTTCTTATTATAAAATACGAAAAATCAATTTAGACTACGTTAACTCCTCAAAATATCCTTCAGTTTGTTAAATGTAATTTAATCTTCATTATAATGAGTTGTAAGCATTTTAGTGACTCTTTCTAAAGAAGCCCTTTCATATTTTCTTTCTTAGTTACCTCTTCCACTTAACCTAAATATAACGGGTCCATATAAAGTATCCAAACCGTACTTTATCAAACAAGATTTTTGGCATAATTTAAACCTTCAAACCAGTTAAATAGGATAATATTATTCCGTCAAAACCGGACTTAACCCCAAATTATTATATCATAATGTATATTATCCTATCCGTATTTATTTAAACCCGTATAACTTCAAAAGATGAATTTATGAGAACCGTATTACCCTAGAAAAGTTTTCATCCAACTCAAAAAACGTTATAATCGAAATTTAGGCAACTAGTATATCATCATAACCTTATTTAGTCCGAACAGTATTTACGTATAACAGTTATTTGTCAAAACCGTATTTCATCCAACAAATGTATTTGTTGACAAGACTTTAAGGTTAAGTAGTGACGTCACAACTACGATAGTTGGCACTGTAGAGGTTCCGACAGATTGCTCTTAAATTACACTAACATATTTTCTACCGCCATATAGATGGCACTATAGACTTTTCGAAATTTTCTGGAAACTATTGAAAATTTATACATTTGCTTAAGTGGATATATCCATAACTTTTGTGATTGCGTAATTTTTTTTATAAAAATGAAGTTCTGCAGGGTAGTGAATTGCAATGAAAATAACAAAACTCAAATTCTGCATAAATTTCCTAAAGGTAAGAATAATATTCATTATTTATTATTACAAAATCATGCAAATAATATTTGTGTAGCTAACAGAAATTATTTTTTAGTAAACAATGTGACTGGCAAAATTAGGGTCAAAAAATCGGCCGAAGCCACTGCGAACCCTGAAGTACTGACTAGATCCTTAGAAAATCTGACTAGTATCTATATTTGTAGGAAGCGCAATAATAGGTTTGCCCTAACAGCGGTGCCTACTTTGTTTCTACTTGGTAATTTTAGTTTTTTAATCATACTTTTATAAAGAAAACACATAATTTTGTTTTTAATTATTACAGAAGAAGAAAGTTCTTCAGATACAGATCAGCTGGTTCTGACAGGTATTTTTTTTCTATTTTGTATAATAATAATGTTAATATCATAAAAACGTAAGTGAAAAATTTACATAATGACAGTAAATAATAATTATATTAATGTAATAAATTTTGTCCACAGGCTTTTCTATTCCTATTGGTTGATATCAGCTTTTCAAAGTCCACACACCTCACCCCAAAGAAAAAAAAATGTAAGAAGAAATTGTAAACATTAGAAAAATGTATAAAAAAATAAATTTATTTATTCATTTACTTATTTATTTACACTGTTCAACAGGTACAACCCAATTACAGAACAGGAACTTACAATATAATTATACAATTATACAATATATAATTAATATAATTTAAGTTTCTACTTATTTTTTTTGGTTTGTTTTGCCTTAATTTTAATGATTATTTCTACCCTTACTTTGTGGAATCTATCCGTAATAATTAAAAAGATATAAAATACTTAAAATTCCACGATATTCTAAATAAATGTTAATGTTCAATGAACTTTGTTGGAACTATTGTCATAAGAATATTTAATAACATTTATTTTGAGTAAGGTAGAGTTTTAAGATAAGTATATTTTATTTTTCAAAATATATATTTTAGTAGTATTCATGTCTTAATAATTATTTTGTATCATTTCAACACTTCGATGCTTATTCAATCGAATATGAATGAAAGATTTCATCAAATGGTGAGCAGAATTCGTGAATTTAAATAAACCGCTAAATGTAAACATTTTCTGGACCGGCTTCGAGGCGGCGATAAAAACACTCCTCTAAATTTAAAACGGAATTTTGAGAAAAAATGTTAACAAATCTGTTGATTTAGTTGTTAGAGTTCTCACTTGTGAGGCTGATGGCCCGGGTTCAATTCCGAAAAGAACCGAAGATTATTTTATATTTTTTCTAGACTTTAGTTCTTCGCCCGGCTATCAGATGGCGACCAAAACAGTGGTTTGGCAGTCATCACGGGAGTGGGCACTCTATCTTAACATATATCTATGAATATAACCTAACTTTCTATCTCGGTCATTCAATTATTGTATATCGGTGACGTTTAGTGTGACGTCATCTGTTGGATAAAATACGGTTTTGATGATTTACTTTTATAGGTAAATACGGTTATAGGAAAATACGGTTATTTGATTTTAAGGATTTTACATTATTCGTTTCGACAATTTTGACATTATGATGTTTTCTGGTTATATAAAAATATTGTTCTAATACTTTATTTTAGGCTGAATTATGGTTTTGCCAATTTACGTGTTTGATAAAGTAAGGTTATGATTATATTTCTTTGGACGTTTTACGTTATGAATTTTACTTGATTGGACAAAATATATGTTTGATGAATTTTATTTCTGTTGGTTTGTCGGTTTTATCTAATACGTTTCTGATGACTTATAGTTATGAAGCTTTAAATTTTGATAGATTGTGGGCGCCCAATATAACTCCTTAAATGAAAATTTAGAAGAATGGGATCAGGAAACCTAAATTGCAAAAATATGGAACTGACCCTCTGTATAGAATAAATAGGAAGGTTTATCTCATCATGGTGTATCAACACAATGGAAACCACAATATTGATAAAATACATTCCGAAATCTGCTACTATTTACACAATTAATTTTATGAAAAATAGAATACTCAGGTTACAATATTTTGTTGATTAGGTATCCACAATATGCCACCTTTCGTATTAAATCTTGAGATAGATAACAATTTTTGGTGTATCTGAAACGAATCAATAATATTTTTAACAATATCAACGTATTAACAAGCCATAGATTAAAATTTATTTTTTCCATTATCGTGTATCAAGGTGTAACTTTATTCACTTTTCCCAATTTGTATTTTTTATCTTAGTACCTTAGCACTTATATGAAGTACTTCCACTGTTGTTTCCATTGTGTTATTATGTGTAAGTTTGTGTATGGAGTAAATGAGGTATTTTGCGTAATGTGACTTATCTGGTTGTTTTAATCTATAAACTCGTAAGTGACTATAGTAGCGTATTTTAAAATTTTTAAATGTCTGGCCAAGATAGATTGCGTTACAATCCGGACAATTTAGTTTGGAAACACAATGGAAACAACAGTGGAAGTTCTTGATATAAGTTCCTAGAAAGAAGAACTTGATTTTTTGGAGGAATATGAAATAAAGAAACACCTAAAATATCCTCAATATACAGTATTGAATGAACAACTAAACCTGGGAAGTTCAATTATCTTAGATCACCTTTTGAACTAAATAATACTATGCAAATATTTTTTTGGAAAAGGAGAATATTGCTTAATTCTGATTGGTTGTCAAGTTTATGATATGAAATTTATTTACACTTTTAAAAAAACCTGTCAAACTTCTATCTGTCTTGGATTATTTTGATTAACTTCTAAAAATATGGAATATTATTTTACAAATGTAATTAATCATGAATGACTATATCAAATAAATATGTTTTTTATTTAAAATGAAACCGGTTTTTTTAAATTTGTTATCATAAGATTAACTTTTTGTTTTTGTTTTTTTAGTTACGCCAGAATGAAAGAAGATATCAAATTTTCCAATATAAGATTTCTCGCGATATCTGACGATCTATTTATAAAAAGAATAATGTAAATCGACTTTGTTGATCTTTGAAATTCAACAGAGATGTATTTCAAATGTATTGTGATCAGTTATTTTAAATTGGACCCTTTAAAAAAGCAATTCGGATTATATAGTCAAAAATTTTAATATTTGAAACAACATACAACTGTCCTGATATTGCGTCTAAAGTGCAGGTAATAAGGACTAAATTTAAACTTGAATCAGACAAAATGTTCTACGACTTCACCCGGGGAGCAAATTTATAGTATTTTTCAATGGAATATGATGCACTGGTGAACCTTAGACAAATTTTGATATAATTAAAGTCTTTAAATATTGATTTCACAGGACCATATTTCTCCGAAAAATGATATTAGGTTGTCCAATTTATACAGGGTGTTCAACTTATACTACTATACAGTCTAATATCTCCGTTATCTAGAGATGTGCTTTGAGCACAGAGTTAAATTCCTCATTTTAAAATTATTTTGAGATTAGCAGGTTGGCAAGCCATATTAATGGTACTTTTTTAAATATAATTTTCTGCTTATAATTTTAAATGTTAATTATGCTTTCATTTCGCATTTGAAAAATAAAGGGTTTTTAGAATATACAGGATGTTTTTAAAGTTATTTCCACTTTTATACACAGAATTCCTAGGCCACTCTTAAAAATTATACAATATTTACCAAAATTTTAGTTTTGTTTTTTTAATTTGAAATAATTCCGTAACTGTAACAATAGATATATAGAACACTTTAAGAAATAAAAATATTTAAACAAATCTAATATATTATATAGGGTCTTCTACTTAAAAAAACTAAACAAAGTCATGAAAGTGTGCTTTATGTCATTTTGTCTAAAAAATAAAAGCAGAATGAAGAAGTTGATTAAATGCAATAAAAATGGACTATATTAAAAACTCTTGACCAAAGAAAAGTTAACCCTGAATGCTTTGTTTTCATACAAAGGTTTTAGTTGAGATTTAAAATATGCAACTGAACCAGACAACATTCCAACAGAACTCTTACAAAAGAGCAACGAAGACCACATTAGTGCTCTAGTTTTTAAAAGATTAACATACTACTTGTGAAATACCCGAGAAATGGCTGATGAAGTTAGTTTTTATAGCAATTCCGAAAAAACAGCGGGCAAAGTAGTGCGACGAATAATTAGTCTGACGAGCCACACATTGAAGGTTATTCTTCGCAAAGAGACCTAGATGAAACCCAGTTTGGCTTTAGGAATGCATTTGGCATCCGTGAGGCATTTTTTGCCATAAATATACGTCTCCGAAAGTGTCACAACCAACGTACAGATATTTATGTATGTCTCATAGATTATGAAAACACTTTTAATATGGTCCAGCATGGAACACTTTTGAACATTAAGAACCTTAGGAATCGATGGTAGAGATGTGAGTATTATAGAAAACTTATATTGAAAGCAGAAAGCGGTGGTTCGAATCGATGGAAGATTAATCGACGAATGTTACATTCAACGATGCGTCAGACAGGGATGGATTCTATCTCCGCTATTATTCAACATCTACTCGGATATAATTTTCAAACAGGCTTTGCAGTGAAGATCAATGGTAAACTGATTAATAATATTCGATATGCGGACGACACATCTTGAGCGATAGTATCCAGGGCCTTCAAGAGTTGTTGTATTGTGTAAACCCGACAGGACGGGATATGGGTCTAAAAATGAATATAACTAAGACAATATTTATGGTATTCAATCGCCAACCACATGCCGATTTTTCCCTACAAAAAAATCAACAAAACATTGAAAGAATTACCCAATTCAAATATCTTGAATGCTATATCACAGAACAACTATAACCAGATAAAGAGATTAAGTGCAAAATTGGAACAGCTCGCACAACTTTTCGGAGAATGAAATCATTGTTCTGTAATAAAAACTAAAATTTCGTCAAAGAATGGTTTAATATTACTGTGATGATATAAGGAGCTGAGACGTGGACTTTAAAGACTGCCTGGAAGCATTCGAGATGTGGTTACCTAGAATAATGCTCCGAATACCCTGAATAGCTATGCAATCCAAAGAAGTAGTATAAAATAGAGCAAATGCCGATCGTGAATTATTTAAAACTATTAAAATAAGATATCATACCTACAGCATATTCTTAGAGGAGACCGACAAAAAATCCTTCAGCTTATAATGAAAGATAAAATCAAAGACCTCAGAAAAATTGGAAGGAAGCAGATGTCATGGCTAAAGAACATTCGCGATTGGACCCGAAAACGATGTACCGAACAACTATTTAGATTAGCCAAAAACCGCGAACAACTCGCCAATATATTGACAACATAAGGGCACCTGATATGGCACCGACAGAAGAAAGAGTAATATTGATGGATCATTTTTAACAAATGTAAAAATCAAAATTCCTAAATTAAAAAACCAAGTAATTATAAGTTAAATTGTCCTAATTGTAATGCTATCTATATTGGCAAAACCCTCAGGAATTTTGAAATCACATGTAGTAAACATTTACAAGCTTATAGATTAAAACAACCAGGTAAGTCACATTACGCAAAACACATCATTAACACTCAGCACAAACTTACACCTAAAAAAAAACAATGTAAATTCTTCGTATATGCGGTAAGAAGCAAGAACTTCATTTTTTAGAAGTACTTGAAATAAAAGGACATCTATGATATCTTCAATAATCAGTATTAAACGAACAAATAAATCTGGAAAGCTCACCTTTTTTGACTACCTTCTCTACTAAGAACGTAATATTAACGATTTTCTTTTGGAAAATGAAAAATATAATTTAGTAGAACATTTATAATACAAAATTCAATCTGTATGTAAAATGTCTGTCAATTTCTTATAATCTTATCTGATGATATCAAAAGGTGAAACAATTGTAATAAGAATGATAAATTATATTTATCTTGAATTTCCACTATATTATAAAGCTTTTTTTACAATATATACAATCATTATCAAGCAATATATGTATATATATAGTATGATTTCTTGTTATAAAATTTTTGAATAATATTATTCTTTTCCATAGAAATTTTGCTTATTATACATTTAGTTTGAAAGGCAATCTAAGATCATTGAACTTCCAAGATTAAGTTGCTTATTCAGTACTATGTATTGAGAATATTTTAGATATTCCTTGATTTCATATTCCTCCAAAAAAGCAAGTTCTTTTTTGTAACATACATGAATTACTTCCACTGTTCTTTCCATTGTATTGTTATATGCACGTTTCTGTTTAGTGTCAACTATGTGTTTTGCATAGTGTAACTTATCTGGTTTTCCTAGAAACAAAGGAGGCAGGTAAATATTTACGTTGGAGATCAAGTAATATCACAATGATTTTGAGATCTCCACAGATCGGGGATTTATATTTATCATACTTAACAGATGGTTACAGTGTTTTAAATGTTTCATAAGCTTCTTTTAGAGGAACGAAGTGCCTATGTTAGCGCTGTAGAGAATTCTCCTTCAGCATTAAAGAGTTTTTGAAATTCTTGATCACTGTATCGATATCGCGATAAAATAATGCCAGGAACCAACAACTTTTAAGCAAGCAGCTTAGGTGACGCTTTGGGTAGGTTTAAATCTCTCATAATATCACAGTGAAAATAACTTTAGTTGTTTGTTTTCAGAGGGAATGTTTACATCACCACTGTTGCTGTCATCATCAGATTCACTCTCGGATAGCTGGTTGAAGGGTTGGGATAAGAATGGTCTGAGTGCGATGTAGATATTTTATCGTTATTGTTCATTCCTTTAACTTGACCATGCAAAAGTAGCAGTTTTGTTCTCAATTTACAAGGGAAATAGGCATAATAAATTTTCTTAAGTTTGGCAGTAATCCTTTTTTTCTGATCAAGAGTCGCAAAGCATCCACCCCAAGCAACACATTTAGTCTCGGGAACAGGTAGTATAGAAACCGGAACTTTATAAAAGTAAATGGTTCCAACCTGTTACCTATTTTTTAACTTAAAAAGATTAATAACTTTCTGGTACTGAAAAGCTGTAGCAGCTACCTATTTGCTACTTAAATTGGCTACAACAAAGGCCCGCTCCTTGAAGACATTTTTAAATTCAGTGCAACTACCCGGCTACTCTTCAAACAGCTTTTAAAACCGCTGCTACTTTGAAACGGCAAATTTCCGAGGCAGTTACTAGTTTGTGGAACTAAATTGTGACTTACAAGATGTGGTACTTCATAGTCCCAGATAGCGGTTCTAGGAACGTACCTGGTACAAACAAGGGGACCTAAGAGAAAAGAAACTTTAAGTAACATATATAGAACCCGGGTACGTTCCGGGAGTAGACTGTGTTTTCTTGAAAGTAGCCGCTTCTTACACATGCCACCATATAGTGAATTATACTTAAAATCGCTACTCTATGGTATCATTATCCTATTAAGTAACATCAAATTTTACAAAATGGCTTCCAAATCAATTCGAAAGAAAACGTCTTATAGATATTCATCTACTTTTTATAGAAAACTTAAAAAAATAACAAACGGCCAAGCGAAATTCGAAACAAAGACTGAATTGCAGAGTTCAAGTGAACATGAACAATATATTGACACATATGCAAACAAGGAAGAATGTGATTTCTTTTGTAGTAATGTTGAGGATACATTAGATAATCCAAGATATAATGATAGTAGTGATTTAGAAGAAATAATAATAAGTGTTTCTAAATTTACATTGTGGCAACAAATAAAAAAATTATCTCTGACTCATAAACTCAGTCACAATGTATTAAATGGAATTTTAGAATTGTTCAATTGGATGGGAATTCATTTACCTCGTGACAGTAGAACTTTATTGAAAACTCCAAGAAACCTAAAGATAGAGACCATGGGAAATGGAGAATTTTGGTATAATGGTATCCGAAATTGTTTAAATACCGTTTTAAGTCAAAGCCATATTAAACATATTTCGTTAGTTATAAATATAGATGGTTTGGCACCATTTAAAAGTGCACAGTTAGATTTTTGGCCAATATTATTTAAAATTGATGAAATGAAAAAAGTACAACCTATGGTGGCAGCTATTTATTGTGGTCAAACAAAGCCATCTTTAGAGTCTTTCTTGGCACAGTTTGTTACAGAAATGACGGATTTATTGAAACATGGAATCATGTGTAATGGTAACAGGATATCTGTGGGATTAAAATATTTCGTTTGTGATACTCCAGCAAGAAGCTTTATTAAAGGTGAGCTTATCTACTTTCCCAATTTGTATTTAGTAGTATTTTTGTGATTCTCTTTTAGGAACAGTGGGATTTAATGCATCAGCTGGTTGCATTAAATGTACAGTGGTAGGTGAGTTTGATAAGAAAGGAAGACATATGAGTTTCCCTAGGTTAGATTGTCCATTAAGAACAGATAAAAGTTTTCGTCAAAAAATCAATGAAGACCATCATAAAGAACAGTCCCCTTTGGAGAAACTTCCAATTGATATGGTAGAAGATATAATTATAGCAGACTCATTGCATTTATTTCATTTAGGTAAATACTAAAATTTAATTACTCTTCCAAAAATACCAGATTATAATAAAATTTAGTACAATGAATGATGACCATAAATTATCGTAAATTAGTAAAATTCATCCACAGGACATATATTCTAACATAAACCATCGTTTAGGTTATAACTTTCACAATCTACACTAATTTTTATTAAAACTTAGATATTTGGAATGTTATTGTAATTGTTAATGTGTCTAATTAGTTTTTTGAAATTATACTTTTGTCTATACATTATATTTTTTAATTGCAGGTGTAATGCGAAAGTGTTTAAATGGATGGGTTCATGGCAGTTACAATTTTAAAACAAAATTTTGTGCTAGAGATATAGATCTATTATGTAGCCTGTTAGAAGAGTGTAATATGAGAAAGCCGTTTGAAATTCCTAGAGCTATCCGTTCGCTTAAATCTTTAAAATTTTGGAAAGGCAGTGAATACAAAACTTTCTTGTTGTACATTGGAATAGTAGTTCTAAAAGATTTTTTATCTGTTGAGGTGTATCATAACTATCTTTCATTATTTTGTGCTGTTACTATTTTATCTTGTAACCAGTATTTACAGTATAGCAATATTGCTCATCAATTACTTATTGACTTTATAGAACAGTTTATCGATATATATGGCCAAGATTCTATCAGTAGTAACATTCATAATCTATGTCATGTTGTAAAAGATGTTAATAAATTTGGCTGTCTGCCAGAAATAAGTACATATCCTTTTGAAAACTATCTAGGTAGTATTAAATATTTAATGAGATCAGGAAATCGACCATTGGCTCAAATAGGAAATCGGTTAATGGAACTTAGTTCATTTAATTTAATAAATAGTGAGTCTCATGAAAACAAGCCTTACGTAAAATATGAAATTTGCGAAAAGCATCCCTTAAATGGTTGTAATAAAATTTTTAACAGATTACATATCTCCAATGATTTTATATTATCTAATGATATAAAAAAATAAATGGTTTTTAAGTAATCGAAACGATATAGTGTCGATGGTCAATGCTACATATTTTCAAAATGCAATACATATTTATGGTGCAACAATAAAACACAAAAAGGATTTTTTTGGTTTGCCCATAAAATCATCCTACTTAAATATATATCAATCTGATGGTCAACAATATGAACCAAAACTCTTTAGGTTGAGTGATATCAAATGCAAACTTTTTTGTCTGAAGTACAGAGAAAATTTTATATTCCTGCCTCTACTGCACACATTAAGATAAAAACTTATGAATGTAAATATTCTTGAGATATATTTTTAATTGTATCTTTTTATTAAAAATATATATTGTAATAAATTTGGTATAAAGATGTCTGCTTATTTTTATTTTTCAGACTAATATTTTTGAAATATAACATATCCAAAAAATATTTAGCAGCTTTAGACTTACTTAATTTAAACAGGATATTTTTAAGGTTAGTATAAATGATTAGTTGCGATGTTGAGTAAAAAATAATTTTATTTTAAATGAAACAAACTATTCCGTACAAGAAAAATAAAAAATATAAACAAAACTAAATGAGACATGACGTCGTTTCACTGCAATATAAAATAAAACAAAATACAAAATATTAAAAACAACATATAATGTTAAAAAGTGAGTTGGTCAATTTTCTGGTTCTTGGTCACTTTCAATTTCAGTATCAACTTCTATATCATTTCTATTTTCTATTTGTGTTTTTTCAACATTTTCTTTTTCTTGTGACATTGCGATGGATTTTTGGTTTTTTCGAATAGTTCTTTTTTTTGCATGTTTTAAAATGCAATCTTTGAATATTTTTTCATTCTTTTGTTTATTGTGTCTATTGTCTGCTTTTTTTAGAACTTCTACAAACACTTCCAATATTCCTTCCAAACTGTGGAAGGCCTTTTTTTCAGACTCTTTAGACCTACTTACTCCTGTCCAAGAATAATTAGTTAATAACTGTGGTTCAAATAAATAGTCTGTTATTTTGTAAGCTATTTTTCCCGCATTTTCTTCTCCCGACGAACCTCCAATTTTTGTTAAAAACTGTACCATTGCAGATTTAAATTCAATATTTTGTCTTATATTTTCATCCATGTTTGTGATTTCATGACAAGTTTTAAGTTGGAATGTATATTTTTCTAATAGACTTTCGTTATTATTGTTATGTTCCGTCGTTAAAAGCTGAGGTACGTTGTGTAGTTTTTGAATTTCAGAATGAATTCTGTCTAAAAAAACATATGTTTTTTTATTTCCTATTAAAAAGTTTGTCTGTAAATCTGCTAAATCTTTTATAATTTTATTTATATTTTCCTTTAACTCTTCTATGTCTTGTTTGATTATATTAAAATCTAAAGTGTTATCATCTATAATTATTTGTGATTGATCAGTAAGTAAGGAAGGTCCCTCTAGAAACTCACTCAAGTCTTCAGCAGGAGTAATGCATGTATGGTAGTTTGATTAATTTGTTGATTAATTAAACTGTTTCTATCTGTTAACTCCCAAATATTTTTATTTTTATTTCTACCTTGTTTTGAAGTATTTACTAAATCTTCTTCTGCTTCCGTATCTGTGCAATCACTAATTTTTTTCTCTAAATCAAGAGCATCCCTAAACGGCATTATTCCTTTAAGTTTTACTAAGCAAGAGTATTGCGACCAATTTTTTTCAGGGTTACTGAGTCCATTACTTCGTAATTGTTCTCGTTCTACTTGTTTCAAATGTGATGGCCAAAATAAAACATTATCTTTTTTCCACTGATGGGGTACAGCAGTAATGCATATACCTTTTTTTTCGATTGTTGTTACTATTTTAAAAGACCACATTGCTCTAAATCTAAAATAAAATACAGAATTTTTATCATAATTCATTGAAATGTTTTTAACTTAATTTACCTGTTGATTAAAAATAACAAAATACAGTCTAGTTCTAACTTAACCTACAATGTCAATTGTTAGTAGAAAAAATCGATAATCGATAATATCGATACTTGGATAATGTATCGGACAAAAATATTGGTTGTTGCAGAATTCGTCATTATTGACAAGCCATTGTTAAGTTGAATGACTATATATTCGGATGTAATAGTTTGTAATTTCTTACACAAGTCATAGAACAAACTGAATAACACTTACAATATAATATCGATACCGCTAGAGTATCGATATTTTTAAGAATAATTTAAATATAGTCACTATCAAAACATTTACATGTGAAGATCAATATGGAATAGAGCATAAATAAATTTAATTTTATTCTTCAAAATGTTCGAATATGTTAAATATTTAACTAGCCATTGGTTCAAATTTACACTTTTATAAATGTACTTATAAAGTGGCAAATGGAACCTTGGTGGCGAAAACAATTCGTACTTCATTTTATTAGTATCTTTGTAGTAGCAAGGTAGAAACTGCTACCATATAGTTACATTAGGGTGGTTCCGATTGTTACTATATCGTAGCGAATACTTTAAAAGACAAAACTGTTGGAATTTGCCACCTTATAGATGGCTAATATACCATAGAAGTAGCAAAAGGTACTTTGCAGTACATAGGAACCATTTCCGCCATTTAAAAAATTAAAATATGGAAACACACCATTATTTTTAAGTTCAAAAAGTGTTAATATAAATGCTATTTTCGATAAAATAACAAAAGAATCTTATTATACTTTCTCCAATTATACATTTATACTAATATAAAAAATATATATAAAAAATAAGAAAATTTGTTATGATATTTAAGTATATTTTATTTAATAAGTGTATATATTGAAGGCGCTTTTATTTTTTCAACCTAATTTTCAAAAATTTACGATAAACTTTCATTCGTTTGTAAAATTTGTATCCGATATGAACAACACATGAATTATATAGATATTATCAATTACCGCCATGTTAAGTATAAGTTTAAAAGTATGATGTTATGGAAACCTTAGTGAATGAAAGAACAAGTTAAGTTGAGATAAAAGTATTATTCAGAAATATGAGAAACAAAGACAACAAACATGGAAAATATCGGAAGTGAACGCTACTACACGGGAACAACTCTGGAATGTTCCTACAACGTAGCCGTGAGGTTCCATGAAGTTGTAGGGACTGTAGCCGGAACGTAGCAAATACGAGTTGGCTACGTGACATTTGTTCCCCACTTTGGTACCAGGAACGGATTCAATCCGTTCCTATGACTTAGTGGCAACTAAGGCAAACCACTATGGAGTGACATATTTAGTCCCTACCACGTAGCAGGTACTAAATGTGTTGCTTGGGACATATCTAGCAGAAAGTATCAGGGTGATATATACATATTCTTAGCATCTTAATCAATTACTTGAAACTCGGAGTACAGAAATTGTACTTAAACTAATCGAGAAAAGTTTACCAGAAACTTTGAACTTCTTAAATAAACTTTTACATTTAAGTAGCTATATCACAATTTATGTAAGACAACTAGAATACAATACTGTACTGAATGGACAACGAAAGGCAAGTGATTAACTTAAGCACTAAGGTGAGTTTTAGTTATTTTATTCGGGTTTAATCAGTTAAACTACTAGACTAAATATAGTTGTTTCAATGAAGCCAAATAAACTGAGGCAACACATGTACCTTCAGTGATACAATTATATAGGTACATGTAGTAGTTAAAATTGAAATTACAATTCTGCAAATATCTCAAGATGCTGAGATGATAGAGATATGTATAATATGCCCAAATTCATTACATATGTCATACAGTACTTTCAGAAAAACCTAATAATACAACACATGGAAAACACTATAGACTAGTTTAACAAACAATGAAAAACTGAATGAAAGTAACAAATAAACTATAATTTAAAATACATTTTTATTATATATTGATGTTAAATTAAACGGCCCAGCTTTATAGTGGATACGCCTGTGATGCGATAACTATAGTTAAGCGTGGTCCAGCGCGGTTAGTAGTTGGATGGGTGATCATCAGCGAACACCGTCGTAATATGCCCGTACAGCCTGCAGCGACTACTAGCATATCACAGCTCGCAGGCTCTATACCAATAAGCACGAGGTATAGTGGAGATATGCCGTCTTTCGGAGGAGACGTTAAACTGTCGGTCCCGAGTCCATGGATGCTGGGTTCGTTAAAGATCCCTACGGAATACCTGAAGATTCGGCAATATTTCCGGTTAGGGGTAGCGTGCTCCCAGCGTCGGTGATCAGCATTGGTCACAGAACTAGACCGACCCCAAGCAACGGTATCAGGAACAGATATTATAGAAACCGGAAATTTCTAAAAGTAAATGCTTCAAACATGTTACCTATTTTTTAAAGTAAAAAGTGTAGCAGTTACCTATTTGCTACTTAAATTAACAACAACAAAGGTCCGCCACATTGATGACATTTTCAAATTTAATGGAACTACCCGGCTACTATTAAAATAGCTTTTCAAAAGATTACTATTTTGAAAGGACAAAGCTTTGAGGCAGTTACTAGTTTGTGGAACTAAATTGAGACTTACATGATATGGTACTTTATAGTTCCAGACAGCGGTTCTAGCAACGTACCTGGAATAAGCAAGGGAACTTAAAAGTATAGAAACTTTAAGTAGCATACATAGGACCCGGGTACCCCCCAGTATAAGACTGTTCTTTTGAAAGTAGCCGCTTCTTTCACATGCGACCATATAGTAAATTTTACTTAAAATCGCTACCCTATGGTATCATTATACTATTTAGAAACATCAAGTTTGTCAAAAAGGGTTCCAAATTAATTCATCTGATAGATATTTATCTACTTTTTATAGAAAACTAAAAAAAATAGAAAACTAAAAAAAATAGAAAACTAAAAAAAATAGCAAACAACCAAGCCAAACTTAATTTATCTGTTAATTACATACAATAATAAGCCATCTAACAATTCTAATTTTATCTACACCTACATGTCAATTGTCAATAGATAAAATCGATTTTTCAAATATCGATACTTTGATTGAGTATCGGACAAAAATATTGGTCGCCGGAGAATCAGTAATTTTTCAGAAGTCATTGTTAAGTTGCATGACTATATTTTCTTTCGTAATAGTTTGTAATTTTTTACATAAGTCATAGAACAAACTGAAATAACAATATAATATCGATACCTAGAGTATCGATATTTTTAAGAATTATTAAAAGATATTTTCAGCATCAAAATATTATGCGTAGTAATATGAAACAGGATATAGAGAAATTGTATTTTATTCTTCAAAACATATGAATATGGTAAATTTTTAACTAGCGGTTGGTTCAAATTTAAATTTTTGTAAATGGGATCTTGGTGGCCAGAAAAAGTCGTACTGCACTTTATCAGGATCTTTGTAGTTTTATCGTAGCGAATAATTTAAGACATAACGGTTGAAATGTGCCACCTTGTAAATGGTTAATATAACATAGAAGTAGCAAAAGGTACTTTGAGATACATAGGTATCATCTCCGCCATTTAAAAAATTAAATTTGGAATCCCACCATTATTTTTAAGTTTAAAAAGTGTTAATATAATGCTATTTCCGATAAACTAACAAAAGAATCTTAATATACTTTCTTCAATTATACATTTATACTAATATAAAAAATAGAAAATTTGTTATTATATTTTAAATATTTTTTATTAAATATGTTTATATATTGAGGGCGCTTTTATTTTTTCAACCTAATTTTCAAAAATTTACGATAAATATTCATTTTGTACATTTTGTATCCGATATGAACACATGAATTATTTAGATATTATCAATTCTCGTTATACCGCCATATTAAGTATATGTATTAAAATAATGATGTTATGGAAACCTTTAGTGAATAGAACAACAAGTTAAGTTGAGATAAGTAATATTCAGAAATATGAAAAACAAAGACAACAAACATGGAAAATATCAGAAGTAAACGCTACTACACGGGAACTACCCTGGAAGGTTCCTAGAACATAGCCGTGAGGTTCCATGAAGTTATAGGGACTATAGCCGGAATGTAGCAAATACGAGTTGGTTACGTGACATTTGTTCCCCACTTTGGTACCAGAAACGGATTTAATCCGTTCCTATGACTTGGCAACTAAGGCAAACCACTATGTAGTGACATATTTAGCCGTTACCACGTAGCAGGTACTAAATGTGTTGCTTGGGACGTTAAATAAGAACAAAGAAATAAATAAACTATTTATTGGTATATATTTTATTCCTTATGTCTGTCTATCTATATGCTTACATACCGGATGCCCAAAATCTGAAGACGGCAATTTATGTTGAAACTTATTTTTTGATGAGTCGTAAATATTTTTTTGATAGCCGGTAATTAAAATAAAATTGTATCTTACTCATATAAGTACATAGAATATGAAAACGATTATCTTGGTGTATGTATTTGTAAATAATAAATTTCGTTACGTTTAACAAATATAGTTCAAACAAAAACAAGAATCTTTATTGAAATACAAAATTATGTTTTTGAAATAGAAAAATGTTTGTTCATATTCAGTAATATAAACTTAATTATAACAATAATAAGTGAATTTATTGACAATTTTTCCTTCATATAAATACAGGGTGTCCAGAAACTTACTTTATAGAAAAAATCCTACAAAATCTAGAGCTCTTTTTAGGTCGATTTGATGGAAGTCATCTTATCCATAAATGCTTCCTAAGGGAGCTGAAGCGTTTTAAAGATAGTGCTCTAACTTCGATTTAATTCAAGTAACTTCAGAACTATTTTCTTTTAAGTAACATTTGGTATATTTAATTTTATAATATGTACCCAATTTATTAACGTAAATAAGATTTATTAAATGTAGTCACAAGCGGCTCGTTGGATGGGGTATTGGACAGTTTGTTCAGACTTGTCAAATCTTGACATTTTTACAAAAAATTATACTTTTATCTGAAGTTGGTACAACGAATCATTTTCGAGAAAAATCGATTTACATTTTTCCTGTATCTATGCATACATTTACATTGACTAAAAAATAAATTTTTGATTTTATCATAGACGGCAGTAAAATATCATTTTTTTGTAAAAATGTCGAAATTTATTACCATGTCAAAATAGCGACAAAATAATTATGAGTACAAAATAATACACCACCCAAACAATCCGCTTATAACTACAGTTAAAAATTCATAAATAAGTAATTTGATTGGGCACATTTCAATAAATAAATGTACAAAATAATATCATTTAAAAGTAATCTGTTTTGAATTATTTGAATTAAACCGATGGATTGCGCATCATCTTTAAAGAGGTAGCTCCCTTAGAAAGCATTTTTGGATAAGGTGATTTGCGTAGTACTGACATAAAATTAGCTCTAGACTTTCAAGACACACTATATAATTCTTACAATTTAAAAGCAACAAACAGTTGGTTACATAATAAAAATCTTCGTAGGCTTACTACTATAAAAAAATAGAAAAATGAAACAAAGGACAATTAAGAAGTAAGGAACAATACAGTACAACAATAAATGAGAATAGAAATGACTAACAAACATATTACAATATATATTTATAACATTATTTGTTATTTATTCTCTTACTATGTACCTATGTAATTTATTGTATAACACAAGAGTTAACTTGTTTGACAGATCCTGGAATAATGAGGAATTAAAAAGTGAGTTATATTTTAAGACATCAAGACGTACAGTCATCAAAAATTCAAAAATAAAAACGGGGCATAGAGAATGCACATGTGTCTAAGCACCATCGTTTATCAGTAACGCAGATTTCTGCAATACAAAAACTTTATTCATATGATTGGAAGCCCCCAAAGGGTAACTCATACGACAAATGAGTGTGAATCAATGCAAAGTAAACTAATCATATTACTAGATTACTTAAGAAAGAGAACTAATCCTACAGAGCCTTGTGGTACACCCTTTCTTATAGAAGCTAGTGAGGATTTATGATTATTAAATTCAACGAATTGATTCCACTTTTCTCAGTAGGAAGCAAACAATTAAAGCTACACGTCAAGGAATCTGTAAAATTATCAACGCAATCGAATGCCTTGCTTAAGTCACACATAATAAAATAAGTGTTGTTACCCCGATCAATACCCTTCACAATATAATTGAGTGCAATAACAACTGCGAACATGGTGGAATTGTGTTGGAATCCAAATTTTGACATTGACAATATTGACTTTTTCTCGAAGAAGAAAACCAATTTATCTTTAATTATAATTTAAAATAATGTTGATAAAATGGCTACTATCGATATTGGTTTATAATTATAAACTGCAGTTATATGCCTTTCTTGTGTACCTACGAGTGTTGAAACTTTAATCGTTTTACCACCCGAATACAATTTCAACACCATTAGTATTGCGTACCAACTCCAAGTAGTAGGTACTTATTTTAAATTAATCAAGTTTACCTTAAAATATTGTTTTTAGACCATACATACAACTATTTCAAATAAGACACAAAATATTTTAAATAAAATATCTAGATAATTACAACCGACTAAATCAACAATACAAGGGATGAAATAAGATATATAAATAAATGTTTAACTGAAATACTAAATACTTTCAACCAACTAATTGGTTTAAAATTTCAAATAAATTAAAACTACAGATTTCTTTAATTAATTTTACTTTGTTTTATGAAATTATTTTTCAGAGTGTATGCATGCATTTTACTTGCCTTTATGAAACCACTTTTCATGATTTTATAACAGGTGGCGCTTCATTCTACTATTTTTAATCAATATGTTTTTACGTATATGCTTCCATTTGTTACAGGATTCTGTGATGTGTCGTACTTGTTTCCATTCTCTGCAGATTGCTTCTATTGATTTGCCATTTGTGGGAAATAAATGTGTAATTATAGATGTCTCCCTAATGGACAAACCAAATCGATTAATCCATTATCACCTCTTGGGACTATTGAAATTATTGTAGGGACGATAATAGCATTGTTATTAAAAACCGGTACTATAAATCTTGAGCTTCTTGTTGCAGAATCATTTATTATTCTGATACATTAGGGAGCGACTTTTATTGACAATAAAAAATAAATTGTGTTGTAAGTAAACAAGACATTTTTTGCCAGATTCTTCAAAGATCCTTTGTTATTAAAATTTCTGTTTGAATTATTGATTGAAAAAGTAATTCCTCCATTCTATCTTATTTCTTTTATTATTAATTTAAATGTTACGTAGTTTGATTTATTTTAGTTTTTGAAAAATATTTACTTTTTTTTTAAACCTCTTCAAGTTCTTGTTCTATGCTAGACTGTTCAATTATCTTAGATCACGTTTTGAACTAAATAATTCTAACCAAATATATTTTTAGAAAAAGAAGAATAATGCTTACTAATGATTTATTGTTAGTTTTATGACAACAAATTTATTTACGTTTTTTAAAAAGATCTGTCAAATTTCTATCTGTCTTGGAAAATGGTATTGTCAGATACCGAAATCTAGGTAAACTAGAATACATATTATAACGCTAATGGAAATTCAATATAAGTATTATTCATCTTTCCATATTTATTAAATAATAATATGGCAGTTTTTTTTATACTGGGGTCCAAATGTTAGAGTAAAAGTAAGGATAGTTATAAATTATTTTTAATTGGTTCAATAGAATTATTTTTTATTAATTATTATCATTTTAAATTTCCCAAAAATAAGAAAGAAAGGCCTACGAGGCAATGTTCATAAATTTCCGGCCTAATCTACTTGCACATAATGTAGTTGAGTACAACCCCCGGTATTATGAATTGAGGCCCCGGGTAGTATTGTAAGTTTCCGCCAAACGTTTATTTCCAGTTGTTCGGTTTGGATCTTGATCGAAAGTGGACGTATTTAGTATTTTTTGAAAATGTTTGAAATCGAGTACCGGGCGGTAACTAAAATTTTAGTAAAAGAAGGAGTTACACCCACTGGAATTAAAAACACTCGAAGATTATCCTCGACCTGACAGACTAGTGGATACGGCCATTGTGTAAAACATTAAGAGTGTTGAGGTTGTACTGTTTAATGACAGAAAACTCAAGACTAAGGAAATCGCGACAACTGTAATAAGAATTATTAAAGAACATGTGCACATAAATAAAGTTATCCCGAGATGGGTACCCCGAATTTTTTCTGTTGTACAAAAGCAAGAACATGTGAATTACTGCATGGAGTTCTTAACCGAGTACATCCTAATGCTGAAGGGATATTAGAGTCAATGGTGACTGTAGACGAGACAATGGTTCTTTATTATGAGCCATTATCCAAAAGCGAAAGTTATTCAATCGACAAAAATATTTTGGGATTTTAGAATTTTATTAGTTGACTATAAAGAGAGGAAGACAACAGTTACTGCAGAATACTACGCAGCTCTTCTACACCGATTACGAGAAAATATTTAAAGAATGGAAAGAAAGTTTTCTCGTGGTCTTCGGCAGCTCCAAGACATTGCTCCAGTGCACACAGCGCTTGTTGCCAAGGCTGCTGTGAAGGACTGTGGGTTTCAGGAAATTCGCCATCCACCTTACAGTCCCAACTTAGCACCAGTGACCATTATCTTTTCTCAAAATTGAAATCTGACATACGGGGTAGGAAGTTTAGCACGGATGAAGAAGTCCAAGTTGAAGATCACTTTCAGACCAACAAGGCAGATTATTTTTTAAGTGTATAAAATTGTTACCAAAGCGTTCTAATAAATGTGTTGGTATTCAGGGTGATTATATTGAATAACAGTAATTATGTTGATCTTATTTCTACGTTCCTTTTAGCTTAGGCTAGAAATTTCTAGAGCTTACCTCATAGATGTATTAAAATTAAAATTATATACCTACTTATTTCTAGTAAATGATTCTTTATTTTTTATGCTTTGCTTTACCTTATGTTTTAATTTAACTGGTATATTTAGATCATATAGTTAGTTTTTGACTTTAATGAATCTTTACAATCTCTATAATTTCCAGATTTTGTTCTAAATTATTTTAGAAGGTTTGTCTGGAAATGTTTTGAAGATAACAGATAATTATTTTTTACTCAATATTCTGCGGATATCCTTGAAAAATTTATAATGTTTTAGCAAATATTAAACTTGGTTCAAAGTATCTTTCCTTTGTTTAAATTTTTAGTTTATATCAATTCCTCAAGGTTAGAAATCCAATTATGTTTTTTATCTTTTTTTAGTGGTTTTTGTATGATAATGTAACAGTTGTTAAAAACTTAAAAAGCTAGAAATAAAGATAACCGTTGATTAACTGCATCCTGTTTGTTTTGAAATAATTTTATAAATGCCTCTTATTAGTCATTTTTTTAACAGATAAATGTCTCTCTTTTTCTAATAACAAATCTGGTTAATTTCATGTAATAATTAAAATTAAAAACTTATATAATAATCGGTATTATTTGTTTTCATAAAATTAAGATAAATTATTTAAGTAGTTCTTGTAATGAAAGTAACATCCTTAAGTTCTACCTAATGTTACAGATCAATTACATTTTTTATTATTTCTGTTAAACTTAATACCACTTTCATTTTGCCAAAGCTTCGTCAAAAACAAATGTTTTTAATAAATAAGAACTAAACAAAAAATTAAGTTTATTTTCGAAGAAATTACCAATAAAATTTGGAAGTCTATCTCCATTATACTTAACAGATAGATTGAGCCTTAAATCTATTCAGTCCCACTTTTCAGGAATTCACCAGAGTTAAAATGGTATCTCAAATCTGGAAGGATTATGTCAATTTCGAATAATAATACTGACATATTAATATTAAATCTAGTTTAACTCAAAAATTAAGATCGAAATTGAGTATAGTAAAAGATAAACAGAAAAATTAAAAAGATAATTTTGGATACGAAAATTTTTCTTTATTATTTTTTGTTAGGGTATTCAATAACCGAGTATTGAATTATCCTACGACGTGAACTATATTACAACTTGGCTTGATTTTACCAATAGCAATAATATAAGGAACAATCATAAACTAATGACTATTAAACATTAACAACTTTAAATTGTGCAGCACACTAAATTATCCAATATACTCTATTATAAAGCAAAATTACGTACGAATTCCTTAGGCACTTTTAAACATTCGTTGGAGGAATTTGGAGAAAACTATTGACTTATTTGGAGCTGTCTACTAATTTCTATGTAGGTTTCTGGTGAGTAATTGATTTACAAAAACAAACAACTGATGGACTCAATAGTAGGGATAGGAAAATCAGGGAAACAACTAATAAAAACTTCTTGGTACTTTCATTATTACAAAAAATTGTAGAAAATTTAGTAGTGAATCTTGACAGGTCTGAGTCCAAAGTTTTATAATAATTTTCTTAAAAAACGTCAATGTCAATTTAATGAGGCTCACAGGTATATCTAGTTACCGAATTAGATGGTAACACACCTGATTATACAAAGATATTGGTGAATTGAGAGCTCTTCAATACAAGGAGTAGAACGGATGTATATTATAAAAAATTAAAAAAATATATTAACAATTAATCGATATTATGAGTCTTTTAATGACTAATATATGTTTTTTAAGTGCGCGTTTCAGAAGTATGCTTTTTTTTCATTTTATTTAAGAAATTCTGTAGTTGCAAGTTCATTGAAAGTTTGTTATTTATGTCTTAGGATAAATAATGTTTTATAATTATCAACAAAAAGTTTTCTTAAAATAAATCAAATGATTAAATAATAAGTATGAGCAATGTTTATTGGGTGCAATATATGATTTTTTTTAACGAACAATATGTTCTCTTCGTATTATGCTCTACACCAGGCCTTCTTAAACTATGGGTCGCGACCCCAAATGGGGCCGCGTAGCAAAATTCTGGGGTCGCGAGAGATTTTAATGTTTGTATGTTTCTAAACGAATTCTAAAACTATATTTTCATATGTATATGTATATTGTTACCTAATAAATAAATCATCAAAAAAAAATTATTTATCTTTCTTTTATATTTATATGGGGTTGCCAGGAAACTCGCAATCATAAATGGGGTCGTGAATGAAAAAAGTTTAAGAAGCCCTGCTCTACACCACTAGTAGGCAATAAAGAAATGTAAATAATTTACCATTAATAAATGCTAATAATACACTACTAGTAATATAATAATAATAAGATGCCAGTGGGGTTCGAAAAAAGTAACAAAATGGGGTTAATGACAACCTGAGTAGTTGAAACTCGTGATACATCAGGTAAAAAAAGAACACCTTGTTTAATGGTAACTCTAAGCCCACTAAACGGACAAATGTTTTTCAACTTTCAAAAACTAATGTGAATTATTAATTTAGGAGCATACAGTACATTTTATGTAAATTAAATAATGCCTACATTTGTGTTGATCATGACACGTTATGAGTTTATATTATATATTGTTATATTTTTTAGTTTAGTTTAAGTCATTATTTTTTCTTAAATTATGTAATGGTTCTCAGATATCGAATTAAATTTAATGTAAAAGAATATTTTCTCAAGCGGCTATGCTAGACCGAAAGAAATTTGTAACAAGTCTATGGAAGGGTTCATCGGATTTAATAATCGAATTTTTGCTATTTTCTTACCAGGCGCTACAAAAAAATATCAAATTTTTTGGATATACTTAGCTATGAATTGCCATCTACTGACAAGTAGATGAACAAAGATTTTATTGAATATTTTAGAATTTGGGTTCTCTCAAGATACTAAAAAACAAGCTTATTTATCCTATATTTTAATAAATAATAAATGTTTTTATACTTCAATAACTGATTATTAAAAATAATATTTCAAAGATACTTTTTTCTTCTTGTTAAAATATTGCTATCCACTTATAGATGCTTAATATTTTTGTAATAGATTTTCCTTGACCTCAACAATATTTACAGTCTTCTGATAAGGAGAAATCAATATCAGTAAAGTTTTATGTCCCTAGTACAGATGTCGCTGTATGTACAAAGTTCAATATTTTAATTTTCAGCGTATCTCCTCTTTATGAATATTAAATATCCCTATATGGTATTACCATGTCTAAATTTTTGGATCATTTTAAAACTATATTTTAAAATCATGAATGACTACTTACTCAAATAACTTTTTAACAAAAATGCTATATTCATATCTTCAATTACGTGCTTTCAGCAGGATTGCTCAGATTTTTTTTTTCTAACCGAGGGTATAAGATGAATATATCCTTTATTTAGCTATAATATGCAGAGTGGTCCAAAATTTTCGAGCAATATTTCTAGGGGTGATAGTGCACCTAAAAATAAAGGTACTTTTTTCGAAAGCTCAATAATAAGGAAGATACAGGCCTTTAAAATTGTATATAAAAACGGTTTCCTTAAAATGTCTTGAAAATGAAAATTTTCAATTCCTAGACATAAAAGCTTTGTATAAAGATACTGAATTTTATGTTATTAGTTTTTCATCTTTTTTGACTAAGGAAGTATTTTTGGCGGTAAATACCACTGATTAGTGTAACCGAAACATGGCTGAATGCTTCTATAAATTCTAGTATTATATCATTGCCTGGCTATATACTTTTTAGAAGTGACAGAGTAGGAGGTGGTGTTGGTTGTTATGTGAGGACCTCCTTAAACTGTGAAATAATTCATTACTATCCTAATAATGTAACTTATGAATTTCTTCTAGTGAAATTTAAAATTAAAACTTTAAATATTGCACTAGCGGTGTTATATCGTCCGCCCAATTCCAGTCTTGTTGAATTCTCTCATTTTAGTAATGATATCCTAGCACTAATGCTTATTGAATATGATTACTCTATTGTAACTGGTCATCTAAATGTTGATATGCTAGTCCCCAACTATTTACTAGACTTGTTTGAAACATATGGATATATTAACACATTATGAGCGGCTAGCTCAGGATATCGGACAGTGCTGCGTAGCGGGCCAATTTGCCAGCTAAGCAAAATATACGCGTGTGAAAATAAACTTGATAGACGTAAAAGTAATGGTTAGATTTTTGCTAAATTTGGTAATGGGTCTTATGTGGAACTATATTTTATATACATTAATTTATATTTTTATATTTGATAAGCATATTTCAGAAATTCGTGAGATTATGCAGGACTCACTTGTTTTATAAAAATACAATATTACTGTCGAATTTCTTATGAACAAAATTATACAAAAAAACAATACAATAAACATTTCAAAAATATAAAGCCATTAGAATTATAGGCCGTTGTTCCCAATTTAACGGGCGCATAATAAAATAGTCCGATAATATATACATATGTAAAAAAAAGTATGAAACCAAATATACAGTTTAGTTAAATCCTAAAATAGTTACAAATGTATATACAATATATATATATGTATATATATATATATATATATCGCCGTTAACGTTTTATTTTATAGGATATATATATACAGGACAATATACTAGTTTATAAAGTTTGGTGTAGTCAAGGCTATAGTCCGTTGCAAAATATAAGAAATGGACTTTCCAAATCCCTCGATAAGCTCTTCATGGGCAGGGTAGGCATTAGGATTGTGAATAATAAGAATGAATATAAATAAATCCTAAAGAATTATTTATTATTTATCATTTTTGTTAATTTAGTTATTTGTTATTATAAATGCAATACTATTAAATTTTAAAATTTTATTGATTAAAAATAAGAATATATATAAACAAAGTGAGGGTTGAAACAGTCATTATAAAAATAAGAAATTACAAAGAATTAAGCTCGCTATCACTATCACTATCACTATCATCCAAATTTATAATAAGACTATTTATTTTTGGAATTGAATTAAAATATTTATCTTCAATAGTCTTTACATGTTTGATCGCATTTTTCCAGTTCTCGTCAGTAATTTTATTACATGAGTCTTTAATACAACCCTGTTACAAATAGTACTAAACATGACGAAAGCGTACCAATGCAGCAGAAATTTCTACTGAAAGTCTGACGAATGTACAAGTAACATAAGGCTTAATATTGCCTATTCGAAATGGTTTTAATGTCATACTATCGAAATCGCTGCCGTTCTTTGGGGATTTGGGAAGTCCAATTATTATATTTTGCAACTAACTATAGTTCCTAATATTTTTCTTGAGTGTGATATTTGAAGAAACAATCTCCCCGATGCAGCGAAACTTTACAAAATTCACACATATAACACGTTAAACTTTTTTTTTATGTGCGGCACATACGCGACACTGTCTTTGAGGTTTCAATTTTGTTCCACCAGTGGTAATTTTAACCAATTTATGCCTTTTGGGATCTTTTGATAACCTCCCTGGAGGATCACTTCTGCTGGACGTAGCCGATGTACCTGGTACAGGATCATCTGTATTGCCAGGAAGAGCTTCGCTAATCCATTCCTTTGCCACATCATGTAAAAACACCTTATACTTTTTTTTTGAATGTGGATTTAATACTTAAAAAACTCTAAATGCATTAAATAACGCACAATTGATAAAAAACATAACAGCTCGTTTCGTCCATTTTTTGGTACGACGCACAATCGAGTAATACGATAAGTATTGGTCAGCGCGATCAACACCTTTCATGTATTTATTATAATCAATCACGCATATTGGCTTCCAAATTCTTTGTTTTGTTGCCCAGTCAATATTATGGCTTTCCGCAATGTCAGCTGAATATATAGTTGAAATCATTCGGACTGTTCTTTTTGATTGCCAACATTGTAATAAAATATTTTGGCGGCGACGAAATGTAGATTCCCCCCTTGCTAGGTCAGGATTTTTCAAACAACTGGGAAGGCCTCTGTTTACCCGAATAGTGCCGCAAGTCCGAAAACTATTCTGTAAAAGTAATTCACAAGTGGCAACACTATTGTAATAATTGTCCATGTATATGTGATGCCATAAGTTGGAATAGGGTTCAAGCAGATTTAAAATTGTTTCTTGCAAACGACTTCCTTCACCACAGTACATGCGAAAATTACAAATGTATCCCGTTTTAGCTTAACACACCATTCTTATAAGTAAACCATACTTTATAATTTTTGATGCATTATAAACTTTAAATGACAAACGGCCCCTCCATGGCATGATGCTCTCATCCAGTGATAACTCCCTCTCTGGCTTATAAACCTCCTGAAATTTAGGTAAGAAGTAAGATATAATCGGTCGGATTTTTTTCAGGCGATCTCTGTCATCTCTGTCATCATTATTGGAGAAATGCCACGCATACCATATCTGTCTAAATCTATCCCTGCTCATTACTTC
This sequence comes from Hermaeophaga mercurialis, assembly GCA_951812935.1. Taxonomy (NCBI): domain Eukaryota; kingdom Metazoa; phylum Arthropoda; class Insecta; order Coleoptera; family Chrysomelidae; genus Hermaeophaga; species Hermaeophaga mercurialis. Next base: position 12,251,827 of record OX638360.1, read on the forward strand.
CGCGAAAATTGGAGTTTGGATAGTTTTATCTGTAGACCAATATTCGTCTCTTGTATCTTTACGAACTTGTCCCATTAGAAGTAGTCCTAGCATTTTTTTTAAATCTACCACATTCACATCCTTCCACTTCACAGATTTTGCTCTGACTCGAAATGCATCTGGGTTTTGTTCGCGATACCGATTGGTTTCCGTTGCCATATATTCAAATAAGTCATCTCCAATAAATAGCTTAACCACATCTATTACACTTTCTGAATTATCTGGCATTACAAAAACTCCACCTTGTCCTAGGAATTGTTGAATAATTGGTACATTATCAGTTGTTGACCAATCAAGCACTTCGTCATCACTGTCTTCGGAGTCGCTAGATGATGGTATTGGCAAAACTCGATTTCTTCTAGGTTGAAATAATTCCTCGTCACTTTCACCATCTAAATCAGGAAATTCCGCGTCACTTGAAATCTGCGACAAGTCATCTGCATATACATCACTATCACTATTAGAATCCATTGTCTTTGAATAACAAAAGTTAAATAAATTTATACCGCTTTAAAAAGTATTAAAAAAATAAGAGTTGTTCTGAGAATGCAAACTCAACGAACTCTTGTGGCTTTATGAATTTAAACTAAATGAAAAGTCGGAAACAAAATATTATAAGACCTGTGTAAATGAAAAATAAACATTCTGACGAAACATTATATACCTATTATCATAAGGCTAATATACAAACCACAATAATTAACTTAACTCGCAACGGGTACAAATACCTGCCCCGCTTATAAGTGGCAGTCCTCGCAACGGGTACAAATACCTGCCCCGCTCATAATGTGTTAATTATGTTATAGAGCCGACGCGTATTGCAGCTACCTCAAATACTTTTCTTGATCCTATTTTTATCAATGGCAATTCTGGAAATATAGTTCGTGAAAGTGGTACATTGATGTCACATTTAAGCGACCATAACATAATACCGTTTTGTATTCTAGATATCACAATTAACAAACCTAAACAGAATTTTATTAATACCCGATATTTTAAAAATTTAGATATAACCAAATTCAAAAATGATTTGTCAACAATACCTTGGATTGATATTTATTACATTGAAAACATAAATGAAAAAATTAAATTTTTAACCGACAATATAAATTTACTCTTTAATATATATGCACCTTTAAGGATAATAAGCGTCAGCAATCCTTCATTACCTTGGTTAACAAATAATTTGAGACTAATACTTAAAGACCGCGATAAAGGTTTGATTAAATTTAGAATCATGAAAGCATTGATAACTGGAATTATTATAAACAGTGTCGTAATTTTGCATTAGCTTCAATCCGTAGAGAAAAAACAGCATTTTTGAATAAACTCCTCATGATAAAAACGAAAAAGTATCATGGCAACACCTGCGTAAAATGAAAATTAATTTATGTCATCCCAATGTCATTAATAATTATTTCATTAGTATTTTTAAAAAATCTAACATATGTTCAGGAAAAGTACAGTTTTATGATAACAATAAATTCAATAACAATATTTTCAATTTTACTTTAATTGATTAAAATATCATACTTGACGTATTTCATTTTATCAAGTCGAATGCCGCTGGTGCTGATGAAATTTCTCTCTATATGCTAAAACTATGTTTGCCTAATATTCTTGACCATATATAACTCATATAGTTAATTGTTGCTTACAGTGTGGGTATTTTCCTAAGATCTGGCGGGAGTCGGTAGTTGGTTCTCTTCCTAAAATAACTAATCCTAAAACGGTGCAGGACTTGAGACTAATAAGTCTTCTACCAATATTATCCAAAATTGTGGGATGTGTTGTTTACATTCAGTTATATGAATACCTTACAAACAAAAATATTCTACCTTTTCAACAATCTGGTTTCCGCAAAGGTTACAGTACTACCACTGCCTTATTAAATATAATTGATAATATTGTTAGAGCTATTGATAAAAAAATGGGAGTTTTATTAGTCGCTTTAGATTTTTCAAAAGCGTTTGATTTAATTGATCATGAACTACTGTGTAGTGTAGCTATATGCAGATGGCACGCAATTGATTCATTGTTTTGACCCATCGAATATCCCAGCTGCTAATGAATCTATAAATAGTGATCTAACTCTGATATCTCAGTTCTCCAAAGCACACAATTTAACCATAAATCCATCAAAGACAACCGCTGTTTTATTTTGTAGTAAATATAAAAGATTCAATATTTAGAATTCGATACAACTCGAATTAGATGATGTTACAATTAATTTGTCGGAACAAGCAAAAAATTTAGGTCTGATTATAGATCAGTCATTAAGATGTAAAGGTCATATAAGTACACTTGTTTAAAAGTTTTATATGAGAATGTGTATGCTTTATGTCAATAAACATATAATAAATTTTAAAATGCGTAAAAAACTAAGCGAAACTTTAGTTCTTTCAGTTTTAAATTATGGCAACATTGTTTACTATCTTTGCCTAGACCAGGAATCTAAAAATATCTTAATGCATAGCGTCTATGTTTAGAATTCGAATTTTTTCTAATTTAATTAAACAATTTTAGAGGACTGTATCTACGTTATTATTGAGCTTTCGAAAAAGTGTATGTAAAAAGGTACCTTTATTTTTAGGTGAACTATCACCCCTAGAAGTATTGCTCGACAATTTTAGACTACTCTGTATATGACTTTACAAGGCAATAAATAAATGATCTAAAAATTTAATAATTTAATAGTTTTCATATATTTTGGTCTATGTAATAATTTTGCAAACGAATTATCTTCTATTTCCATCTTAGAAATATATTTGCACAGAATTAAAATGAAATATTTAAAAAGTAAAAGAAATACGTTACTAAATTAGAGGTTTTCCAAACTTATTTGGCTTAATATTCTGTAGAGGTACTGGTTCGTGTTATTTTCAACATTTCACTAGGTAATTACAACCAGGATTACTACACCTTTTCATAATTTTGGTGCAAATCACATAGATTCTTGAATTAATTGTTATTCTGATTTATATAGTTTGATTTATAGTTGCTAGTTTAAATGGTTTAGCAATATTTTTTATAAAAATAGTAATACTGCGACCTCGTTTTGATATGTTGTTATTGTAGTTGTTGATGAAAACAGAAAACTATTAGTTAAATAATAAATAATAACAATGTATGTGATAAAACATGAATAATTAAATGAGTAAAAGAGAGATAGTTAAGTTGGGCGTTCTGATTTTCGTTCAAAGTTGTCACTTTGATTATTACTGCCAGGAACCCGCAACATTGGCAGTATTGGTTAGAGATGTTGTCAATACTTTTAGCAACCAGAAATTTAATGAAATTATAAAACTAATCTGCTAAAAATTCATAATGATTATTTCTACCCTTACTAATTAGAATCTATCCATTATAAACGTAAAAGATTAAATTAATAGTATTTACCTTAAAATTCTATGATATTATGTTAAAAATGCATTTGAATTTTAAACAAAGACTTTTTTACTTATAACTTTTCAGTTTCCAATTGCTGTGCAGAATTAGATCATCATTTTGTCCGAAATGAAATATGAATCTATTTCAAAAATCGTGAATAAAAAATAAGTTAACTAGTTTTCTAAATTCGTTTTTCAAAATACTATAGAAAAATTTCTTACTTTTAAATGTAGGCCAAACCTTTTCAAGTAGAGTTCAAAATAGTTACTCCAAGTTTTTTTTTTTTTTTTTTTTTTTTTTTTTTATTTCCCATTTATTTACAATCTATAATAATTATTATAATAGGCAAATTATGTGATAAAACAATACAATTGACATGCTCAAAAGAAATCCATTGATTCCTTTCTCTTACAGCTATAATTAATGACTAGATTAATTAAATTTTGTCTATTGGGATCGCACTAACATTCATTAAAACCTATTAACCAGGTCGCATGGAACATGTCGTTTAAGTCTACGCTGAACTGCTGTATGTACCATAAGGTTAGATACCAGTCTATTGGGGTGATGGCTTAATCTATTTTTATAACTTATGGATAAGTTTTTTATTTCCGTTTTGACCGATGCCACTTGGAGGTCACGAGCTATAACAAAATTTGGCACAAACCATGGAGCGTCTACCATAATTCTTAACACCTTTGATTGGAATCGCTCTAAAATTTCAATATTGGAGTTGGCAGCTGACCCCCACAATGGGCCGCCATAGGTCCATATGGGCTTGAGGATTGACTCCAAGTTAATTTAATATTTTTCATGCCAACGACCCTTTAACTACCAAAACTTATAAGGAACTTATTGCACTTGTTCTTTTTTATAACATATATGGGGGTGAGTATAATTGTCAACTAGTGAATTTAATAATTCCTATATAGAATGTTCTTTTTCGGCAGAAAATCACGTTTTTACATAAAAACCCAACACAGCGAAAGGAAATCAGCACCTCCAGCAGAGCATTCTGGCATAAAATTAAGCGTGGCGTTCCCATCTCCCTGGAAATCGATTTAATTTCTTTCCAGGTTTTGCCTTCACGAATCCCGTACGATATCAGACTTCAGAATATTATATTTTCGTGAGTGTAAGACAGGGCTCATCATGACACTTATTATCAAAGGAAACTTTGACTAGAAAATATTAATTTTCTTGGAGAGGTTCCAGAAAGATTTCCTAATAAGAAAACCTTTACCATGGATATGGATTGCAATCATTACGTAAATTTTAGAAGAAAATTAGGTTATATCAAATGAACAGCAATTTTAAAGTTTATAATTCAAGAAATATATTTTTATTAGGCCTCGAATTTTACTTGAAATGGGCTAAAAAGTAAAATTAATATACATATGCTGATGGCAGATATTCAAGCCGATACTGATGTAGTATCAGATTACTTTAAAATATTAAGGGAATATAATTTTAATACGCTTAGAAATATATATACTTGTATACATGTATTTTATACTATTAAACTTTTACTTTACTATTTGTATTATATATGTATATATATATATTATACAGGGTGAGGCATTAGTGTGGTAAAGCTCGATTAGTCCGCTATTATTTAAGTTCGAAAATAAAGTATTTACAAAAAGTGAACGGCTAAATTAGGGAATAAGATAATTTTTTCGAAAATCCTTGAATTTTTAGGAAAACCCGAAACAGGTCGATTTTTGTTGTAAAATACTCATGTTATAATTTACAGAGAGTAGAGATGACGTCACCGGAGTTGGTGTAGTGACGTTATCGTTAATTTTTTTGTACAGAGATCGATGTCATGTGGTACCTCATTTGAAAGTGATTTTAATTTTCTATTTAACGACACTACATTTTTAACTGAATTATTTTGTACAGGGCGGGAAAAATATTTATTTTATTTAAATTCGACCAACCAAAACAAGTAAACAACATTCGCATAAAATTTATTTTAATTTAGATGTTCGAAATGCGATCCATCGATTTCTTGACAATATGCAAATCTTCTGGAGTCCTGTAAGTTTTGTCGTCTATAAACGTAGACTTTTGATTTTATATGACCCCATAGGAAAAAGCCTGGGGGTGATAGATACGGCGACCTTGCAGGCCACTCTATAAAATCTTGTTTTCCGATTCACCTCCCGGGAAAGCAATTATTTAAAAATTGACGTACGCCACGTGCGTAATACGAAGGGGCTTCATCTTGTTGAAACCCGACATTTTCATTATACAGGTAAATTTGGATTATTGGCATTTGGAAACATGTTTGCAAGGACAGGTATAAGTTCGATTCTCAAAAAATTAAATAACGTTGTGCTGTTATATTAAAAGCGCCAATGATTCTTTTATTTATGATCCCTGCCCATACATTCACTTTCTGAGAATTTTGTGAGTGTGTCTCAGTCATCCAATTTGAGTTCTCTTGCAATTTTGACGATTCACTGTACCATGTAGAAAAAATGTGGCTTCATTGGAAATAATAATTAGATTAATGAAACGTGGTTACATAAATCTTGCATAATTTTAGAAAACTTCAGTCGGCGATCGGGATCCTCTTCGTTTAATTATTGATGTAGTTGAATTTTGTAGCGATTGTATTTTTCTTTTTTGAAAATACGTAATACCGATCGTTGAGAAACTCCAGTATTTTGTATATTTAAACGTAATTTTTAATTCTGATCAACTTTTTTTAGTAACATTTTTCGATATTGTCAAATTTAAAGGTACTTTACTCTTGAGTAAAACTCATATTTTTTGACAAACCTCGTATACCACTAAAAAAATTTGATATTTGATGACTGTATTCTAGGTTTTAGATAATGCAGAACTTTTTATGAAGAATAACTTTTTTTCCTAAAATTAATAATAAAAAAGTTTTCTATATGATTCCAACTTAGGGGGACATATTGTATATAAATGTTGATTGAGGTGATTCCTCTAAATCAATTCCAATGTTTTGTCTGATAGTTTCGTTTGTTGCGTTCCGCGGTCTTCCAGGTTTTGGCAAATTTTTGACTATCCCAGTTGTAATGTTTTAGTAACTGTTGAACGTGATATGGCATTTTTTCAGGATGCAAATCATTAAATATATGACACACTTCTTCATGATCATCACGATCATCATAACCGATCATCATTAATATTTTTATACGATCTGTTTCACTTAAAACCATTCTTAATCGTACAATTTATTTCCGTAAATTACAATTTGACAGTTTGGCAACAGTTACCTACTAGATAGTACTCGTTTATTTCTTACTATTAATACAAACAATATCAATTTGTTTATCTAAATTGTATTTTACTCTAATGTATAAAAACTTAAAAGTGGTTTATTAAAGTGCTGTATTACTCGTTTTTACAGATTTTTTACACTAAACCCAGTATGTACGAATTCGAAATAACAAGATCTTTCAAAATCTGCAAAAATATATAGGGTGTCCCTTTTAAATAAAAAAAGTTAAGGGTATTTCCGGTTAAACAGGAAGTATATTGTTAACAAAAAATGTACATTAGCTGCATTTTGCCCCATTGCACTTACTTGCAAAATTTCATACATATCGTCCGTTTCGTTTTAACGATATTTACTTGGTTCCATACTTTATCCCAACCCCGTATATTATTTCTTCAAATTCAAAGTAGGCTGCTAAGAAGAAGATTGTACTACCAAAACTCTCACTCTTTACTGTCTAAATCGTAAATAATTAGGCAGTTTATACATTGAGAAAGTGGTGGGGAACAAAGTTTGTTTTAGGGAGCCCTGCTCTTTGAAGTTTGTTGCAATTAGCTCCAAAGACTGGTTCGAACAATTAAAATCTAATTCTCTTCCTAATAATTAGCGAAAAGCTCTTATGCATGAAATTTGCAAACTGAAAATGGGTCAGAATGAGACGGTAGCTTTTTACGTAGATATTAGTCTATTGTCTTAAGAATATCGGATAATAGATTTTTGAAACCATTAACAGAAATGTATTACTAGTATTATTATAATTATCAATATTACTTCTTTTATGTATGTATACATAGCATTTTTACCTAAAAATGTGTGTACTTTAGTATCTCAAATACATCTCGTACAAGCCGTTTTTCAAGTTTTCTCCATTACACCCACATCACTGTGTTGGTTTAGGTTTTTTGTTTCCTAATTTTCCTAATTATCTCTTGAGAATTAAGCAAACGTCAAAATATATACATAGGTATAGTACATTACGCTAATGAAACAACCGTTTGATGGTCTTTTACGACTACGGTAAACGAATGGAAGTCTTAATTAACTATAAAGTTTCTATTTAAGTTGAGAATAAAGGTGGAATTTCAAAATAAGTTCAATGAGAAACAACGCAACAAACTAGGTACTATATTTATTTTGTGTATTAAAGGATTTCGTAAACGCATTTATTAAAAAAAAGTTATTCGAAAATATAGAACATAATTAAAACCTTAGTGTTTGATAATTTATATATAATGTCGTATAATAGTGTCGCTATATTTAAAGCTTCTCCCAATGTAGTTGACACGGAAGTGCTTAAAAGACAACAAGAGTTAGCTACCAAAAAACCTTTTGAACGCGCGTTTAACGAGATGATCGGTTAACGGATAAAAATAGCCAATTCAGCGCTGAAAAATCTATCCCTTCCGTTGACGATATCTCCTAACCCTTCAATTATTGAGACCCTTCTTTGACACCTATCTGAATATCAAAGCCGTAACCTCATTTCCTTTATTATCATTAAGTTAATGTAAGGAAAATGTTAACCTGTGTCTAATGTTACAAAGTACGAGAATATGTAAGTAGTTTCGTTTAACGTTTTTACCATATGAGCATCATTTCCAAAGCAATTCGAATTTAGATATTATATTTTAGGATAAGTTCATGCAGATATTCAGAAGCTTAGATAGGTCTTTAAGTCTTTAAGTTAACTGTCGCATATATTTGATTACTAAAACAACGACATAAATATTTTAATGTTTCCATGATTTTTACTAATTTTATCTAATTAATAAGCTAACTTCAGTTTATTTCCACGTTTATTCTTACACAATAAACGAATTAACATATATTTCCTGAGTCTCTCAACAATTTATCTCTTTTTAGCTATTTAACAGGAGCTCTACCTGCTTTTCTATAAAATTGTACCTGACTTATTTTACTTTGAATTTTTTATGTACGAGATTTTCTATTACGTTTAAAGTGTATATATGTATTTAAAATTGGCAATAAAGGTTTGTGGTCAATAAAAATTTTAAAATCCTCTAATAACAGAAGTTAATCTACATTTATTGTCAGAAGAAAAATTCATTAACTGGTTGACCGTGCTCATAAAACTAATAATTGCATTGCTGGCATTTTTAAACTGCATCAATATTTTTTGTATTGATATTAATTTAAATTATTTTTTAATTAACTTTGTATTTAGAGAACCAGTTCATCTGAGGTGAGTATAATTTCTCTTTTCTTAAATAAGTTATTTTATATGAAGATTTAAAATGTCATCAAAACTGAAAACTAATTTGAGCTGCCAAATTTTGTAAAATATATAATTTTAAAGTTCTTAGTTCGGACAATTACCAAAGGAATATTAAATAGCAAATCTAGATCCATTTTCAATTATTTTCTTCAAGCAAATAATATTCTAGGCGGGCATGTTAGGGCATGATCAGTTAGTTACATTTTCTTTTAAAGAAACATTCATAACAGTTTTACATGCATCAGCTTAATGCTTCATTTAAATTAAAACTCAAAGCATTATTTCCTTAATTCACCACGAATCTCTTCATCTGTTCAGCTAATATATTTTTGAGGTATATTTTAATTTCTGGTTACTTACCGAACGTATTGCTTATTGTGATTTTGTAAATTCTTGGGGGATAATACAATAATACCAAACAATGATGTAATATACGTACGGGTTTAACAAATTTTGTTTAAAGGAAAATTCACAACTGCCTTTCTACAAACTGAAACAATAATAATCTTTGTTGCTCCTTATGAATTAATTAAATTCAAATAGCAAGAATGCACAGTCTTATAATGGTTTAACTAAAAAATATCAAAAACCAAAACTACTAGCTAAAAAAGGAAAACAAAAGCTACTCATTGAGCACAAAAGATCGCAATTTTAATGCACCAACAAAAAAAATTAATTGTAGAATTTATACAATTTACACCATGTTCATTGTAATTATCCAACAACATAATAAACTGCCCTTATATAAAGTACAGCGTAGTACTATAGAGGGTGTTAAAAAATGGTCGAATATTTGAACAGGGTATGGTATAGACCAAAATAAGTCAAAAATCCACAAATTGACGGTTTTGGAGATACAGAGTTATTTATTTTTGAAGCATTTAGCGTTTACACATTATTTTTATTACTTACAAACCATCGATAGAAATCAAAAGAAAGAATGTTAGATAAGATGTTAAAAATGCCCTCCACCCATTTCCAAACAGTGCCTGTTTACATCTCTGCCGGAAGGATATACGAACTCTCTGTAAAACTATTACTTTAGCTCAGAATTGGTGACATTCTTCATTGATTTGTTGTTACAGATTTCCGAGGCTATTTACAGGAACAGGAACTTATAAACAACATCAAAAGAAAAGGGTTAGATAATATGTTCAAAATGCACTCCTCCCATTTCCAAACAGGCACTACATCTCTGCCGGAAGAATATTCGAACCCTCTCTAAAACTCCTAAATTAGCTTGGATTTGGTAACATCCATGATTAATTTATTGTTGCAGCTCTTCGAAACTATTTACAGGAATATCCCCAAAAAAAAAGAAATCAAAGGGGTTTAAATCAGGCGAACTTGCAGGCCATGATACAGACCCGCCACTTCCTATTCATCGACGTGGAAACGCTTCGTGTAAATGCTCTTTAACTGTAATCGGATAATGAGGTGGAGCACCTTCATGCCGGAACCACATTTTTTGCCTTTGTTTTAAAGGAATATCACGAATTGTGTTTTGGAAAAAGTTTAGATATGGATCGCCTGTTAATGGATTTGGTAAAACAACAGGACCTAGTAACCTATCTCGGCATTTTGTTCTACTCCTGCTAAAACTGCCTCATCTGCTATAGGAGTCGACACCGACCTTGGAGTCCCAGAATTATGGGACTGTTTGTCGCATGAACCAGTATCACGCATTCTTTGGTAAATTTTTACAAAAATATGATCTGAAATGATTTGTCGGTTTGGGAAAGCTTCAGCATAAAGACGTCGCGCTTCTATAGCAATCCCATTAGCACGATCATATATAAAATGCATGTTGGCTAATTCGATGTTAGAATAAACCATAGCAATCGAAAACTTGAGCACTGGCAACGATTGTAAAATACTTGATGATGTTTGAAGATTAAGAGCCGACTAAATAAGAAAATGCAAGTTTTTACAAATAAAAATAAACGAAACAAGCTTCAAAAAAGAATCTTTTATATCTTATCTGTCGTTCTTTATTTTAATTTTGTTTATAAGTTTCTATCGTTTGTTTGTACGTAATAAAAATATTGTTTTTCTTCAAGCGTATAATAATACGGTAGATTATATCGCGTAACAAGTTTTGTAGAAATAGCCTATTATTGCACTAGTACAAAAAAGTAGTTTTAATTTTATTACTATAGTACAAGAAAGTGTTCATTTTATTACTAGTACAAAAAAGTAACCATAGCAACGGATTAAACAAAAGAGATCTATCTAACCTTGATGTATTAAAAATGTCATTTTGATATTTAATGTTGTGCATTTTTACACTTTACAAAACTGCACATTTAATAAATACATTGTAATAATATTTTTATTCATTTAAAACTTATTTTATTCTTAAATCGTTAATGCAGCTTTTCAAATCAATGATTTCATAGAACACAACACATTACTTGCCATTTCTCATCTAACAATTAAATTAACAGCCTATTCTATTTATTATGTTATTTATTTTTAAATCAATGACTTATTTAGGGTATTTTCGTTTATTAAAGAAAAAAGCATTTTTTTACAACGCTAACATTGACAACCGTTACAACAATTAGAAAAATGACAACGAGAATAATGCCATTGACAGTGTGGCCAAACCATTAATTTTAGAATCACCAAACTGGTCAGAGATAGGCAACGCAACACAGTAAAATTTAAAAACGATACATAACAGTTGAAATAATGTTTTTTTATATTTATTTTTTTATTTTAACGTTATAAGAAAAAAGAGTAAAATGCTTCAAAAATAAATAAATCTCTGTATCTCCAAAACTGTGAATTTACGGACCCATATTTATTTTTGACTTATATTGATCCATATTATACCCTATTCAAATATTCAATTTTTTTTAACACTTCTTTATAAATGAAAGATCAATTTCCTTTATGCATGACATAAATTGGGGTAAGAAAGTAAGTTAGGAAGTAAGCAAGGAAATAAGTTACTAAAAGTGCATTTTTGTAAATAATAGTGAAAATTGCTCGGCAGTTTACACGAGTAAATTTAATACAGAATAGATTGATATAAAACAAATACAAAACCGCAGGCTGCCCGCATCGGTAGTAAAATTACGTTAACGGCTAACAGTAAGTTTTTATTGCTTTTGTAACTTTATAAATTGCTCAAAATGGTTTAAAATGGAATATAAACTGGTGCTAAATTGAATTGTGCTCAAATAAAATGAAATTGAAGCATTCCTGCAAGACACATATATATTTCCTGTGAGCAACACAACTAAATAACATGTATGTTTTACCGCTATTTAATTTAATAATATTTTTCCGTAATTTACCATATTATGGCATGAGATAAAAAGAAAACAGTTTTTGTATTAGAAATGATAAAAAAAGCTTGATAAGTAAAAATGGATTAACCTACAACATTAAACGGTCATTAAAGTGTTTAAATTTCCAAAATCATTATCAAAGTACTTCGAAGGAGTTGATGTTCACGAAGACTCATTTACCTTTATATTCCTGAGGTAACAGTCGGATTGTTTGCCAAAGTCCCTTAAGAATGAATGGGTACTTAAATTTGATTATCTCAAGTATATTTTCCAAGAAATTAAATCGAACGTTAGCCAAATACTTCAAGAATAAACTTTAATTAAATTGGTAGAATAGATGATGGGATAAAAATAAAGTTTTTTGAGCTAATTTAATTAATTTAAAAAAATATCTTTAGTTTATTTTCAAGAAAATCCAGTAAATTATAATAGATTATAAATTAACAGGAGTACGAGTTATTCATTTTATAAAAACACATTAACAATACTACAATTATTTTGATTTGCAAACAACAAAAAGAGAATTTAATATAAATATATTTTAGAATCGACATGATATATTTGTATGAATAGTAAAATCAATTATGTTGTTGAATTTTATTAATTTAATTTTAATAATGCTTTTTCAATTGTGGTATATATAGTACACGAATACCCACACATTCTATCTAATATTGTAATATTGCCGGTTATAATGATCTGGTTACGTTGTAAAATTTATAATAGATATATAATATAATAGAATTTATAATTTATACAGTGTGGAGCAATCAAATAGCAACCAAATTGAATAAATTGAATATCTGTTTCATTGATATGCCAATCGATTTTTATTGTAGGGGATATTTACCGGCTATTAGCCTCAAATATTGATATTGATTTAATTGCTAGTTTCTTTAGTTGCTCAAAATATATCATTTGCTTTTACAATAGGTATTATCTGTCCTACTTATATCTTTGAGAAAAAAGACTTTATACCAACGAGCACCACCTGTGCTGCGTACATATATACAGGGTGATCAACTTATACTCTGAAGTTTGATATCTCTGTTATCTTAAGAAATAGGAAAGAAAGTTCAGCATATCAAAGTTATGTTTTTAGCATAACAGACATAAAGTGTGATACATGATTGAAATTAACTCAGCAAGAGGTTTATAACAATTAAAAAAAAATCATAACTTTGACATTCTCTGACCTTATGAGACTGGCTGTATATTACGAAATAATTTTAAAATATGAAGCTTAACTCAATAACTTTTATTATTAGTTGATCACCCTGTATGAAAAAATATTTACAATTTCCATGTGTTTCGTAAGTATGCGTTAAAATTTTCTACTTCTGGAGCACCTATTATATTTTTCCGTTAAGTACATAAATGGATGCCGAATATAACAAAAAAATACAATTTCTTAAACAAGGATAGATATATGTAGATGACATAGGCATTTTGGACGATCAGATTTTTCTTAGAATTTTTAAAATATTTGCTTAAAAAACTGTAATATACATTAAAGTCATCACAACTTTTTTCTTCATAAGCAATATGTATGTTGTGAATATGAAACTTTTAGTCAAAGAAATTTGTTTTGGGCACAATGTTATACAGTACTTTCATTTCAAAACCAGCCAGTCAAAATAACTTTTGATTTTACGTAAATTTAAAAAACTAAAAAACACGTCAAATTTTATATCAAAGTGGAAGTTAAAAATATTATTCACCTATTTCCTAGTGCAAACCAAAATCTATTCTGTCGATTTATTTATCAGATAACAAATATAGTGAAATTACTTCAGAAATTGAAACAAAAGTTATTTACGAAGAAGTCCGAAAATGTATTTATAAAAATTGTTCAAAGTTGGTTTCGTTATTTTGTAAACAATAACTTAATATATTTTTAAATTCTTGTAGTACTTTCTGCAACGTTTCCTTGGTAATTCGTCTACATTCTTCAGTTATCCTACGTATTAGTTCTTGAATATCTTCGGAAGAGGTTATTTTATAAACCAACGTTTTTAAATAGCCCCGCAGAAAAAAATCAAGTGGCGTTAGGTCTAGGGGTCTTTTCGGCCATTCAATAAAAATAAAAAATTGTCAGAATTGATTTGTCTTTACGAGTATATGGTTTAGTTGCGTTTTAATTTGACGTTCACAAAGTAGGGATTGCCATTTGACTATTTCAATTGGGATTAGGGTGCGGTGAAGGGACGAAATAGATGAATAACATTTTTAAATTTTTCCCTTCATATGAAATATAATATGTTTTTTATTTTTGTTAAATTTAAGTAAAATCAAAAGTTATTTTGACTGGTTGAACTTTAAATGAAAGCACTGTATAATAATCTGTATTAATGAATTGCCTGAAGCTCTAAATGACGTATAGTCATACAGGTATTAGTTACGCGATTCTGTTAAGGGGTAACTTTAATTATGATGCTTTCAGTATATAAAAACTCTTGGCTTTGGCTAAAATTTGAGGTCGATATTAAGTTCTTGCCAATTTTATAATTATAAAATGTAAAAAAATAATTTCACATAAAAACTGATTCGTATAATATTAGAGGTGCAAATAACTTAGTGCCTAATTATTAATAAGTCAAATAATTAAAGATAACAAATTAAAAATAAATAAGAACATACAATTTTTTTCAAGAAAAGTCGTAAAAATAACGTTTATATTAATAGAGAGAAGACAGCCGGAGTGGTACAGCCACGTACAAAGACTAGACAGAAAGAATTCTAGAAATGAATGGGAATAAGAAGAAGAGCTCCTCGACCTAGGAGTACATCAAAGAGAGGCATAGCAGAGTTAGAACATGGAAAGGAAAAATAAATCGAAGATATTAAAAAAGAATGACACTCAATAGGAAGGCATGCAAGAAATGGGTTAGAGAGGGGCAACGCCTACAATCCGAGACCCATGAAGGTAAAAGGATAATCGGTCAAAGACAGAAGAGATTTGTCTTTTAAAATTAGTAAGCTCAGTTTAAAGTATACTACTATTTATGTAATTCTTTATTAATATACAAAATCTACTTTTTAAAATTTTTAAAATAGGAAAAGTCTACTCGACCATGCTTTAATAAAAATATACATGGTATTCCTTATGGTATTCCTTTATAGGTGTGTCATATTACTAACTAATTATCCAATATGTACTTAAAAAGAATTTAAGAATTTCATTCAGAGTAGCTTTCTAGTATGGCCTGATCTTTTGACACCTTCTATGTGTTAAGTTCGCGGAATAAAAGGGTTGGGAAAGCACGTGAGTGTTTCCCTGGTACTTTGTTCTCTTGCGACTCATTATTATTATGTATAAATAGGGAGTCCCTGACGTAATCAGGTAAGAACTTAATAAGATATTATCGAACAATCAAGAGAATGTATGAATAAACATCGAATCTAGAGTAAATTGAACATTGCGCTGTTATGAAGTTCTTGAATAAGCAAGGAAAATCTTTACAAATTATTTTGGAAGAGATGTTTTTAATTTACGGGGAATGTTCCCCTTCAAAAACAGTGCTGTACAAGTGGAATAGTTTATTTACGTAAGACAGACGCTCGCTTGAAGACGACCTATAGTCTGGGTGGCCCATTGAAGTGACAACATCAGAACTTATCCAAAAACTCAAAAATTAGTACTGGAAGATGTTAGTCTAAGTAAGAATCAGCTTACAGAAATGGTTACAGAATCCGATTCAACCATTTACAAGATCTTTCACGACCATCTTGGCATGAAAAAGATCAGTATGGGTTTCTCTGCAGCAATGATATGGATGGAAAATTACGTAAGTCATATAATACACATTAACAATACACCGCTAATCATTCGGCCGGCTTTTAGTTTACTTTTTGTAAATACTAACTTTCGTAAACTATTAACATTGCACGTCACCTGTTGTGTATTGTATGTTCCTTCCTGAGTGTTCAAACTTTCCATCTTTTAGCTGCTTCGAACATTGACATCCATATCTTACACCAGTAGAAAAACTTACCTTTTAGTTTGTGTAACCAGGAAGCTTCATAGAAGAAAAAAAGTCGTTTTCCTCCACTACATGTTACTCCAAGCCAACTTTTTTATCCCGAATTTTTTCGGTCAATCTTATTAGCAGAAAAGCCCGTCTAACATCTAAACGTACGACATCTCCGTGTGTCAAATACTGACCTACTCTATTATAATCGTTTACTCACTGAGTAACCATTTTAATAACTACTACTTCAAACCATTCCTTCAGAGCGTTCTTTACTTGCAGAGTTTTCGAGAGAAGCATTGCCCGTAGGCTCTTCCTCTTAAAAGCGCATTTAATCGACGTCTGGTTCGACTTCTTCTGATCGGATTTAAAGTGTTTTTTGACTAATAAAGAAAATAGGTCTTACATGAAATAATTGCACTCGGCCGATATTTGCCAGATGATAATAATTTTAGCTGGAGACTTATTTATTTTAAAAAAAGGCTAAAATAAATTAGTATACTTTCTTAATTAAGGTACAGTTTATGTTAATCCGGAGGCTTAAAATCCATTCCATTAGTATAGGGCACTTCATGAAGTTGCAACTGTTAAATGTGCAGAAATCAAATTGTGCACTTGATTATCTTTGTCTTTATGTATGTGGAATTGTTTACTTTTTATATAATATTTACGATTTTTTATAATTTAGTAAAGTAGTTTGTTTGTAATTGAGCGTTTTGTGTTTCATCTAATTTAAAATGATGCCTCCAAAAAAACTAATTGGTGTAAGAGGAAAATTTAAAATCGTTAAGTTAATGATTTGAAGTCAAACATCAAATGACAATATGGGGCTGGTTATAACAATACGTTCGCACATACGCTGCAACTTCACGGTGTGTCCTTTACTAATGTAACAAACCCTACCCATATTCCTTGTAGAATATTATTAGGATTTCATTTATATACATTTAATTGTAAAAGCAAATAAATAGTGTATATATAGTATATACAGTTATGGCGACCATTTATTTATAATTCTGTGATAGTGATAATAATTAAAGTAAATATTGAATTGCATTATTTTTTTATTACAATACCCTATTGCCTGATTCCTTAGTTTCAAAAATTTAAGAGATAATTAAAATTTAGAAAACCCAGGATTGGCTTGAAATAGTTTTATTTGCAGGGTTCTAAACGAATATAACTTTTTCGTCTTACTTATATTTTGATAAATCTTGCTTTTTTAAAAAATGAGTGTTTCGTTAATGTGACAGGACAATTTCAATATCTCAATACATTTTGTGGATAAAACTAATAGGTATGAAATGAATTAGTTTATTACAAAAAAGCGAAAGTGCCAGTGAAAGTTTTAATTTATTAAGGTTTTAAACGAAATGAAAAAATATTGATCATGTTCGAAATACAGTAAAAATGTACCCCTGTTTTTAACAATTTAACAAAAAAATCTCACCTTTTTGGTTACACTGAATTTACCACATTAAGTACTTCTAAATATCTGTATAAGCAGATTTAGAGGTATTAATTAATTCTGACAAGTGACTTTCTCGCTTCTTCCTGTATTTGCGAGTCGTTCTAACATTTGCTTCGCTATTTAGCACGACTTTATTGAGAGCCCTACAAAATATAATAATGTTTCTATGCACCGTTTTAGAAAAATTAATTTACATGTAATATTTTACGCTCTTTTGCATTTCCCTGTATAGTCGTTCCGACCCTAGATAATATTAATACGTCTGTTGAGATCTCAATCAAATACTGTAATTTTTTATGCCATTTAACATATAATAATTTAATTAAAATCAGCATAACATTAAAAATGTTTAGCCTCTTGCTTGTCACTATTATTCGCCGTAAACCGTACATAAATTACAGGGAGTCTAATGTTTGGAAACTTTGAGGGCATCCTCAAATTTAGGAGGATCGTTACTTACCAATGCATTATTAAGCAATTTCTTAGAATGTCTCTAATTCGTTAATGTAAAAGTCTGAATTTTTATTTTTCTATGTAAAATACTAAAAATATTTAAAGAAAGAAAAGGCAAAATTTTGTACTTCAAGTGTGTAAAAATTCTTTAATAGGAAGATTAGTGTTAAAGAAATATATATATATATATATTTCTCAAGTCAGACAGGTCGAGCGCTTTCGGCAATACAATGCCATCATCAGGACGAAATACTATACAAACTTGAGGGCAAAAGGTTAATTATATTTGATAAAGACAACATTCAGGCCTGGGCCTCTAATAACTATTAAAATGTTACACTCATACATTTCATTGATGTCGTTTAAGATACTTAATATGGTTTTGTTCCTCCAAAAAATGTTTTAAAAAGAATCTTCCTATTAAAGAATTTTTACACACTTGAAGTACAAAATTTGGCCTTTTCTTTCATCATTAAGTGTGTACGCACCAACACGTAACCTTTGTTACTCATCATTCATTTAAAAATATTTAGTTTGCAGAGTTCATTTAATTTGTTAAAAAAGTGTTTTCTTTAACTTTTTTCTTGACAAAAAGGAAAAAAATCACGGAAAATACGCGCATATGATTTCGAGTTTTAATATATAAGATAAAAGTATTCTCACACTTCATCATAAAGATTAAAGAAGCATTCTTTTTCATTTTAACTTAAACTTAATATTAACAATAATTACTGCTCAGCGATTATTGATATAATGTAAGCAATTTCATATTAATAATAATAATAATAATAATAATAATAATAATAATTATAATAATAATAGAGTTTGGCCTTTTTACCTATTATTTTCCTAAGTTAATTTCTCTTTTTTATTCTTGATTTCCTATCTGTTCCGGAAAGCACCAAATTATTATTATATCTCTTCATTCCTTGTATATTATGTTCTATTTATTTTATTTTTCACCCGCTGTTCTTACGATGTTGGTTTGGGTTTTTCCTTGGTTTTATGTTACTAGTTGATCAATAAATCAATCGCTTTTAATTTTTCTAATTTTAAAAGTATTTTCTTTTCGTTACTAGTTCATTTTCATTATACATTTCTTCATATTTTAAGAATACTGTAGCTTTTTCTATCTTTTAGCTTGTTTTAGCTCTTCTCTCATTAGTTTTAATAATTTTGCATGTTCATATTTAAATTGTTTTTAGAGATACCTTGTCTAACGGTATTACTGTCAAACTTTTTTTGCTCTTTGATTTCTACTCTTCCTTATCTTCTGTTTTTAGTCCTCGACTTCTATATTTTGCAAGTATTTTACATAAACTGGGCACATTTTATAATGAGCTGAGTAATCCCCTTCACAATTACACATTTCGCTTTGCTCGTTTCAGTCTTTACTAGTTGGCAATCCTTGGTGGCATGGTCTTCACCACATCTTACGCATTTAGGCCACATGTTTCAGTTGATTTGGTTCTTTCTCTTATATTGTACCCATCTGGATTTCATGTTGCTAATTTATTTTATCTTGTACAACCCTTTTATATTTACATATTTCTTAACAGTTAAAAGGTTGCTGTAACTTTTAATTATTGGATATTTTCCTTTAATAGGTATTATACTCTCTATTTTTATTAGTATTCCCTCTGCTTTTTTAATGATTCTGTGTCTATATCTGGCACCGCCTTTAACATAATTCTTTTAAACATCAGATTTTCGTTATATGTATAACACTTGATTCCTTTATTTTTCATATGGTTAATCATTATTTCTCTCAGCTCTTTGGTTCCCACGAATATTTTTGTGTTATCTCTGTTAAATTGGATTGTAAAATCATTAGATTTAATAGTACTTCTCAACTGGTCTGCCCGCAATGACTACTGGTGGTGTTTTATTTATTGCCATGCCCACTTGCTCTTTTTCCGCCATAAAGCATTTTCTTGGAATTGTTCTAGTGTTTCAAATTTTAGTTTTCACCTCATTAACATCTTTATTTTTCTTGGTCCTGGCATTTTCCAGTCTTCTTCACTCTCAACGTTCTTTACTTCCATTAGTTCTTCTTCTATTTCTTCACTCCATGATCTTCTCTATCGCTTCGTCTACTAACTCTTGTAGTAATATAATACTCTTCTCTTACTGTATTTTTGATCTTTTAGAAGAATTGGCATCTAATACCACAGCTATTGAACACTTTAATTCACTTTCGCGAACACTACTGTTCCCCAAAGATTGGGTTTTTCTCCCCTAAAATTGTAGCTTTGGACTGTAGTTTTCATATTTACTCCCAGAGTTATGTAAATACTGGCTTTGAAACAAGAAAGTAAACTTACGGCTACATAATTTAAATATTTTGACTGAAGTAGAGTTTTATCTATTTAAAATGCAAGAAACACTAGTTTCCATAGCTACTTAACCACAGCGTAATTGAGTGCACTGTATACTTTCTACCAGTAAACAATCTGCCAGCTATATCCGAACCTATTAATAATAAATGTCTTTATTCTCAATAAAATAATTGGAAAAAAATAACGAGACAGTTGCCGAGGCTAATTAAAGACCTGAAGAACTAATAGAAATGGGAAACGACAGCAGCACTTAAAAAACCAAACTCGGTTTTAAGAAAAGGAATTATTTTTTTAAGGGACTGAAGGTACTATATCGATTCTGTCCGGATCTCCAATGCTAGAAGACGATTTATACTTTCTCAAATTTCTCGGTATAATTGCTTCTACAAACTAAGTAAAAACAAGGTTTCGTCTTTTTGTATTCGTTTCACACACACGTATCTGCTCACGTACCTCCTTAATTAGGTTTGATATTTGTTCATTTTTGTTTTCATATGGACAAAGTTAAACACATCGGATGTGCTTGGATTATTTTTCTCATAATTAAAGGTTACACAGTGTGTTCCGTGATGTATGTCTAAATACCAGTGGTTAATATTTATTTTGAAATCAAAATCTGCATCTGCTAATTTTTGAAAATTTTCTTTAAATTTAAGTTATTTTTGTATTATACTAATCTTCATATTATATTTTCAGAAACACCCTAAAACGTCTACTAAAATATACACTCTTTGATTATTAATGAACATAAGAAAAAGCAAATAATGGAATTCCACACTATAATTCTTCACTTTAATGGGAGGCTTCCTGATAAAGGATCCTAAACGGTTACAAATTGGCTAAGTTAACCAAATTGCCTCATACTTGACCTGACTGGCCTCCCTTCGCACAGATATGATTAATCGTCCTGGTTTACATTGTTCTCAGTATAAAAACATCCTTTCCTTGAGAGAAATATCTTCAGCGCTTATGGATGAGTTGTAAAGAGCAAATTATTAAGACTAAAAATGTACAACTTTCAGTTAAGCAACTGATAAGTATTTTTTCTTAATCTTGATTAGGATTTTCTGACAATATTACTTACTAAAATATTTCGTGACATGTTTATACTTCTACAACGACTACCCGTTTATATTATATATATATATATATATATATATATATATTATATATATAATGTATATATATATATTTATAATATAGTTTTATTGTAATTTTTTTACACTCTACATACTAGATTTAAACCAAAAACATAAAGAATTAAAGTCACTTTTTTTAAGTAACTACATTACGAATACTTCATGCATAAAATTTGGTAAACACTATCCGAGGGCAATAACTGATATGCGACAAAAATTTTCATGTTTATATTTCACACTCCATTCTCGTAGAATATCAAGTCAAATTCACTCAAATCAGATTTTATTTGAAAAATTGGAAAGTTTATGCTCATAACCGTAAAAGCGCAATCTAAACTTATACCTTTAAAAGGTCGAATAAAAATTCTCAATTCAATTTTTTTTAATAAAAAATCTTTGAGCTAAAAATAAAGCCAACATTTTTCGTCATTAAATTTTTTCATTTTAAGGTTAATTCATTAAAAAGATATTTAATTAAATTAGACTCAAGGGCCAAGATAACTTGTAATTTCCTACTCTATTTTTAATCAACGTATTTCATTAAAGATGAAGAAAAGCGCGATTTGATAACCCCGGTAAAAGAAAAGGTTTTGTTAAAAAAAGTTTAACGAACCTTTGTTAAATCTTTGATTTGGTGTTAATACGAGGGTAACCTGAATAGTTTCCGGAATCGGCAAGAGATAACGCATGAAATATGAAGTGGATTTATTGTCCGGCAAGGCCAACCTTTTTTATGACAGCTGTGAAATTATCAGAAGGCTAGTGGCAATAGTTGTTGTTTACTAGCGTGTTTTGTGTAGCAAGTCAGGCGGTTTCGCAAAAATCGATGAAATCGATTATCGTGCAGTGATAAAAAACTTCTAGATGGCTGGAAAAACGGCCACGGAAATTCGAAATTTTTTGCTGGCGGTTAATGGCGCATCTACTCCATCATTTTCGACCATCAGTTTCTGGGTGAGCGAGTTCAAACGTGGCCGCACTAGCACAAGTGACGAACCACGCAGTGGACGCCCAAAAACCGCTACCAATGATGAAGTGGTCGACAAAGTTCATGATGTCGTGTTAACCGATCGCCGATTAAAGCTTTCGGCGCGATGGGTACCGCGTTTGCTCACACCGAAGCAAAAACGAAATCGTGTGACCGTTTCGGAGGAGTGTCTGGCCAGGCTTCAAAGCAATCCACGGGATTTCTTCATGCGTTTCGTAACCGTGGATGAAACTTATAACCACCAGTACATACCGGAGACCAAGGTACAGTCGAAACAGTGGACTTTTCCGGGCGAATTGGTTTCGAAGAAGGCAAAGACCGTTGCATCGGCCGGAAAAGTCATTGCGACCATTTTTTGAGATTTCCAAGGTGTGATCCTCATCGACTATCTGGAGAAGAGAAAGACGACCAAAGGGCAATACAGTAGCGATTTATTGACCCGATTCGATGCAGTGTTAAACGAGAAATGACCTCGTTTGAAGCGGAAAAATGTGCTCTTTCACAAAGACAATGCAACGGTTCATTCATCCCGTATCGTCGCGTCCTAATTGAATGAATTGCGCTACGCATTAGTCTCTCATTCTCCATATTCACCGGACCTAGACCCCAGCGACTTCTTTCAATTTCAAAACCAGAAGAAATCGCAGGCTAGAAAGAGATTTGCCTCAAATGAGGAGATCATCGCCGCCACAGATGCCTATTTTGCGGATTTCGAGACATCCTACTTTTCCGACGGCTTAAAGAGATTGGAGTAGTTTGAAAAAGTGTACTAATCTTCGAGCAGACTACATCGAAAAATAAAAATAAAAACCAATACCAATACCCTGTCTTCTTGCCGATTCCGGAAACTGTTCAGGTTGCCCTCGTATACAGTTAGATTAAAGAAGGATTAAACTCAAAACCATAATAAAAAAACTCTTTCTTAGGAGAAATTAAGCATTTTAATATATTGTTCGTATTTGTTACTCATCTCACATTTAAATTAAATATTTAAAACTAAATTCTTCTTTTCTTCTTTTTTTAAATCTTTTATTACGTATATTTCGTAGGGAGCGAAATAAAAGTCAAAATCATTGCTGTTATTTATTCAATCTTTCATTTCTATCCAAAAGCAATTGTCAGTTTCAAAAAATTGAAACAACAGAGCGCATCTTAAATTACATAATTTAATATAAAAACTATAATTAAATACACTAAAAATCACAAAAAAAAAATCTTAATGAGAAGATATTTACAAATAAAAAAGTCATCATAATGTTTTCCTAGTACATGTAATTCGAAACATTGATAAGATGTCTATATTAAATTATTTAATTACACCAGTATTATAAAAAGTATTTTGGCAATGCAAATAAAAATCCAAACATATTAATCAATTGTTCAAATATCTTTTCGTTATATGTCTTGTAACAAACACAATTCAAGTTAAATTAGGATTTAAAATGAAAGTCAGGTCGATTTTTTAAAAAGACTAAATTTCATGATGTTGTTGTTATGCCGTGTCTGTAAGGTTTAATATATATTTTATTACTTTATATAGAAAAAATTATAAATATATGATGACTGTTAGAATAAAATTAAAACGGTATAAAAACCTTTAATTATTCGCCATCGTTTAAAATAACACTGAAATTTATGACATGTTGATATTCTATTTTATGTTCAACATTCATGTTAACATCGATTTAAATATACATCCATAATATTATTTATATTAGGGCAGATAGTGTTTGTCAGATTCAGATATTTGATATAGATAAGTATTAGATTTTACACATATATTTCAGTTACAAATTTTTTAACAAAGCACAGACATTTTGTAGCCCGACAATTTTTAAAAGAACATATAGGTATTCTGGATCTGTTTAAACACTAAAAATTAATTCAAGAACATTAGAAGAAGACAATACATAAAAACTTATTACCATTGTCAGTTACCATAATTCCATCTAATAAAAATGTTCAACATGCTTAAAATAATATTTCTTTTCCTCTAATAAAGTCAAAGCATGTCCGCAACTGATGGTTAATATAAAGGATGCCCAATTTGAGTAGCCTTCAAGCTTAAACACGATAAAAATATTAGGCTCTTTCGGATGTACCTTAAAAGCACCCTGTATAAGTCCTACTCAATTGCTTTAGCAAACGAGAACTATATCTATTACCATTTTGATTGAAGTTTTTTACAAGTATAATGCAATTTTAATGTATTTTTTATATTCTTCCTGAATATTTACGTTTGCATGCGTTCTTTTCTTTTATATAAATTTAATAGAAATTGGACACGTTTATTTTTTTATTGCTATTTTTAATATTAACAATGTTAGATTTATTTCATCAGTTTCGGTTTTGATAAAAAATTGTAATAATTTTTATCCAAATCTTGAATAACTTTACTATTCATTTCAGTTTGAGTTTAATATTAAAACATTTTTCCTACTCTCTATCTAAATGAATAGCAATAATTTAAACATTTTAAACATTTTTGTAAATTCTTTATAGACTTTATAGACACCGGTACTATAATTTCGATGTTATCAATCCTGTAATATTTTAAAGTTATTGCTTTAACATTAATACTATTGGTCGAATTATCTAGGTTGATTTTCTAAAAATTTCAAGAATCCTGATAATATACAAAATATGAATCAGAGTACTCCAGACCACTTAAAATAAATTTCTTATTTTTCCACATATTCCTACATTGTACGTAGTAAAAACAGCACGGAAATTATTTTCTGGTCTCTTTGAAATGTGAGAAATATTAACTTTAATTTCATAATTGAAACACTTTGCCTAATAATAGATATAGACTTTTTTTAGAGATATCTTGAGTTTTATTAAATACAGTATTTAAATGCTTACTAGTATGAAATAAAGTTTTAAAAAACTTTTTCTATCCTTAACTATAGATAAATTTTATAAAACATAAACTCTTTATAAAAATATGATTTCAGAAATCTGTTTTTTTTTAAATAAAACAAAAGCAAAGATATCAAGATACCAGACGTAAGTTGAAGGTTCTTCATGAGAACAGAAAAAGATTTTTTAAACTTTGATTCACAACAGTAAATATTTAAATATTTAAAATCATCAATGTAAACCTACAAAAAATACACATATATCTATTTGTTTTAGTTAGAAAATGGAATTTAATTGTATATGTAATTTTTTTAATAATATAATAATTTAATAATGTTTTTCCAATTTCAAGAAGATCAGCAAATTAACTTTTGTAATTTATTACATAAGTATAAGTCGGCAAGTTTAGTTTGCTTTTAAAAGAAATTTTCCGCATTGTTTTAAAATAGAATATATTAGCTAAAGTGGTTTTATGACAGAGTTGTTTGGTTTTAACTGATTTTTGATAACAAATGTTGGCATAATTATTTAAGTAGTTTGGAGTTACTATGTATTACGTAGATGAAAGCTAATTTCTAATTTCAACTGAGTTTGTACAATTCTGATAAATAGTTTATCGACTTCTCTAGACATATGATTGTATTTCGCTACAATTTGTTAGAATCATTTCGTTAGAAATATGGAATTACATTTTTACAGATAGAACATATTGTATTACGACATTCAACATTAATTTAGCTAAGAATCTTCACCTTTAGTCCTGGTAGTTAAATTAGATTTAAATACAATATTATAAAGAAAAATAATGTACATTAATATTTTTTGATATTTTTGAATCGGTAAAAAAGAAGAGCTGGAAAATAGAGAAATTGAAGTTTATATTCTTTAATTAATGCATTAAATAAGAAATAGTTATAAAATAGTAAAGGCCAATTTAGACGGAATGGTTTTTTTACTGTTAATTATAATACAGATAATAAATTAAAATTCAAATAGTAAGGTGGCTCAAATCGTACTACTGGTCTATAAATCGTATTCTTTTTTAAATAAATACTACAAGTAATTTAGAGGCCTTTGATGTAAAATTCCTGCAGATTTTGAAAAATAATGGTCGTAAAGGGCGTGTGTTATATTTATATTTTGTTTCAAAATTAAAATTTATAAAAATTTATTTGGTATATTTCCTGTTTTGAAAATGCACGAAGCGATAAGTGCCATTATAGTTCATGACCAATTTGCATATATGTGACTACGAATACAGGTTTAGAAAGTATCTAAAAGGACATAGGCGAAATTTTAAGACGCGGTCAGCGATGTGTCCCCTCTCGACCGAACTAGAGGTACGACCACGACTGCATATTAGGAAATACTTTTATATTGTGAAGCTTGACTTTATCAATAACTTTTATTTGAAACATTCTTTTCTTTTTCTCAAGATATCGGGGATATCAAACTCAAAATTGATCACCCTGTATATTTATATATATATATATATATATATATATATACTAATAATACCTTTAAATATAGAATAAATGTATTTGATAATTTTTTATGTAATTGCTGTGCAAACTCTCCAGAAAATATCTCTTATTATTATTTATTACACCTACTGTGCTTGATTTATATGTATTTTTCAATCTATTTTCAAACTCTTCTTAGATTTAGATCACTCTAAAATATATTCTGTAAAATACATATTCCTCTAAAAAATGTACGTTAAGTAAAACTACGAAATATAAAAACTATAAATAAAATCAGTAGCATATTTTTAATTGAAATATTATTTAGACACCTGCTCAACAATTACAATATTAAATATTAGATAGTAATAAAATAAAAAAATAGTTTATTATCAATATTAGAAGTATCAGAAAGAGCTTAAAAATTCATATATATTTTGTGCTAAAAGTTTATGAAATCAATATGCTATAAATAGTCCGTTCTACTATACCCCTTCTATTGACACGAACCTAATTTTAGTTAACCCTTTCGATATAATTGATGAATTTAAATAACACTAATGTAAGTACTTGGAAAGTTTTTTAGCCATTTCGACTTTCACTTAGAAGTTATTAACAACATTAATAACCGATAATTCGGTTTCATGGCCTGATTAACGCCATGAAAGAGCCTAAACCTCTAAGGTTGCCTCTTTGAGATTTGGATACTCTACTCCTCAGAGTTAACTTAGCCCTTAACCCTTAACTTGGCGATGTGTATTCTAATATACACCTATTTGACAATTTTTTTTTATAAACCCAAACCCAAAAATATGTGTTAAAATAGCAATGTGAACCTAAATACACATCTCTTCTAATAGTTCATAACACTTGTATGGCTTTTTTAAATTTCGCGCTATCAAATCTGTCAACTTTATTTGGCTTAGTTCTGTAATGGCCGCTGGACAGTTCTAACTTCCTGTGCTTTAGTAAGAAAAACCTAAATATTGTGTGTCTTGTGAAGTTACATTGGTTTGTTTCATGAAAATCGGATGAGGTAAGCATTATCCTTTATTGTTGTATAAATAATTTCCCAGTATAATATTTATATAAAATGTAATCTTCGTCTAAAAAAACATGTGTATTTAGATGCACACTGTCAAGAAATCGAGTAATGACATATGTGAATTTAAATACACATTGCTCATTTTAACCATTTACGTACATTATAACAGACAATAGGTGAACAGGGTAGTATTCAGTTTATTTAAAAATACATTAGTATTTTGTAATTTTTTAAGTAATATGGTCATTTTCTATTTTATTTGCTTTGTTTCAGAAAATGGCTTCAAATAGAACAAAAAAAATTTTGCAATTAGCGACTGAACAAACGGATGAATCCAATGATTATATTTTAGTTCCCAATAGAAATATTGATTCAGATATAGAAAGTGATAATGAAGAATATATGTTACCATCCGCTCCTGTAGCTTATCCTGTATTAGAAAATATTGAACAAACATCAGAAAATACGTCTAAATTTATTATTTTGTCAAACATTTTGTTAGAAAATGAGGAATTGTTAGAAAACTTAGGAGAAAATGAAGCAGAATCAGAAAACACAGACTTAATTGAAAATGAAAAGGAAGACGAAAGCAATCCAAATGTAGGTGAAGTTATTGAAGCGGTACCTAATCAGGAACCTCTTAATTTAAAGAATAAAAATATACGAAAATCCGAAAAAACTAAAAGGGAGAAAAAAAAAAGAAAGAAAAATATACAACTGGATAAACGAACCTTTTGAATATGCTGTACAAATAGATGATGATTGTTTTCAAGACCCAGATGAAATTTTATCCCCGATAGATTATTTTAAAATGTTTTTTGATGAAGACTTATTACAATTAATAATATATCAAACTAATATTTATTCTCAACAACGTTCTGGTAATTCAATTAATATTAATAAAAATGAACTTACGGATTTTTTGGCAATTGAATTATTAATGGGAATTGTTCAAATGCCGGCTTACACAGATTATTGGAGTGTAAAATTTAGATACGAAAAAATAGCTAATATAATGCCATTAAAAAGATACCAAGAAATTCGTCGTTATCTACATTTTGCAGATAATAATTCCATTAATGACGACCGTTATTATAAAATTAGACCTGTCATAGATCGTGTTAGACAAAACTGTTTAAAAATTCAAGAGGAAAGAAGGATGTCCATTGATGAAATGATGGTACCTTACAAAGGAAAAAAAGCGGGTTCGAGGCGGCAATACATCAATAATAAACCAAAGAAATGGTGTTTTAAGTTATTTTTACGCTGTGGAATCTCAGGAATGGTCTATGATTTCATCCCTTATGGCGGCGATGATACATTTCGAGATGTTACGTTTGATGAAGATGAACAGTCTTTTGGCATTAGTGAGCAAGTGGTTATAGCTCTTAGCAAAACTATTTCGGATTCCATATGCAAGGTTTTGTACTTTGATAACTTTTTTTGTTCTCCTGATCTTGTTTCATACTTACGAGATATGAAAGGAATACTTTCAGTTGGTACTTTACGTACTAATAGAGCAAGGAATTGTCCTATCAAAACTGAAAAGGAACTTAAAGCTGAAGGAAGAGGTTCTTATTTTAAAATGGTCGATAATGACCAAAGGGTAGCTATTGTACAGTGGTACGACAATAAGGCAGTACTAATCTGTAGTTCATATGTAGACGCATATCCTTTATCTTCTATTAAAAGGTTTGTTAAAGAAAGATCTAATGAAAAAACAGACATAATATGCCCTCAAATTATTAAACATTATAATCAACATATGGGCGGAGTAGATTTTGCAGGTATGTTTGTATCTCTATATAGAACATCATTAAAAACACACAGATGGTATATGTCCATATTTTCACAAATCTTAGATATTTGTGTTAACAATGGTTGGATTCTTTATAGAAGGCATATGAAACTACGACTCCCGGTGAAAGAACAAAAAATTTAAAAGATTTTCGTTATTCTGTAGTCGACAGTCTTCTTCGCAATAACAAAAAGCGAGGAAGACCTTCTTATGAGGATACGGATATTCCTAAAAAGAGGATCAAAACTGTGTTTAAACCCCGGCCAGAAAATGACATTAGATATGACAATGTTGGACATTTTCCACAATTCACCATAAAAGGTCGATTACAGTTTCTATGAATTGACAAAGACTTCGCAAAATGAAAATTCTAATAAAAAAGTAAGAGTAACTTCTGGCTCTTTGAACAATCATGCATGTAACTCCTTCGGCGTGGTCAGATATGTACAAAGCAACTCTACAAATGTCGGCTTAAAGAAAGCGTAGGGTTCAAAGTGCAGAAAACTGGGAAAAATCAGCAAATAAATAAAAAATAGTGCTTTACTATTCTTAAATAATTTATTACCCTATTTAAAAAAAGATAGGATTCAAACAACCAATTTTCATTTTTTATGAAGAGGTTTTGAATTACAATTCTTTATATGTGCAACTTTCTCTTCAATCTCCGTACTCTTTCACAATAACAGTCTCCTCTTACGACAATAGAAATGATACTGAATATGCTAATCTTTTAAATGTAGATTTTTTAAACTTAGCAGAATTATAACAATACCTAACAATTTGTCACTTACTTCAGTCTCATTGTGAAACAGAACTAAAATTTTGGTTTTGGTCCAGTTTCTATAACATGTAGGTGTAGGAAATAATAGTTCATGTTTCACGTTTCTAGTTTCTTCAATAGTGGCATGCTTAAAGATTCTTCTTTAGTAACATTCTCTGCATTTCGAATATTTCACATGTACCATTAAGAGCTTTGACAAAATGTCACCCTAATAATTAATCAAAATGTCTTACATTTTAACTGTATTTAATACAGACAAAGTAAGTTTTTAAAATATAAAAACGGTAGTAGGTATTATAAAAAGTTATATGTATTTGATATATTGTTTTCTGGAAAGTATGACTAACAAATGAGTCATATATTACAGACGTTTTGCGTCAAAATACAATTAATATTTATATATATTAGAAACGAAAAATATTAATAAAGTCGAAGAGAATCATCAAGCAGGTGTCCTTGTATAAAAAAACACGCCTTTAAGGTCTCATTTAAGCTATTATATACAAAAATATTTTTCTTTCAAATTTTTACGACGTAATAAGCTAACAGAGAAAGTTCTTCAGATCATTTCCGGAGTTTGTCTAGTTCAAGTTGGTATCTTATCAAAGAGGAAATCTGATTGAAGTGACTCACTTTAATCTGAAACATAAACTGCTCGGGACATCTAATTACGTAACAGGAAGCGTTAAACCGATTTTGGCATTGCACTTAAAATAAGATTTTCCTTTGAGTTTATTTGAATCTATTTTAGTAATTCTCTAATACAAATTTTAATGACTAAATATTTAAAATAGAACAAACTTATCATAGAAAATGAACAATAAAACCAAAATTTAAATGATGCAACACAGAATCAGCTATACACCATATACAGAGTGGATAGATCTTTACAAGAAAAAATAATTGTATTGTGGTTTTTTGAATCAATAATAACAAAAAGTCCTCTTCAATATTCTACTTCTTAGAGATTATTTAATAATTTGTCGGTATATAATAAAAGAAAAAACCAGTCCATACCTTTTTTACACTCAATTCGAAAAATATTCTGTATATATTTTCTTTTCACCAGATAAAGCTTTAAATGGGAACTTTGCGTAATTTCTACTGTCATATTTAGGTATGAATATATTGAAAGCTTAGAACGTAAATATTTTACAAATTGAATTTTAATGTTGATTTTAGTAAATTTATTACTCGTTTATAATTAGTAAAAAATTATAATTATTTGTAATAAATAATTCAAAAATATCGTTACCGTAACTAAATAAGGTAATTTCATAATGTACACATACATTTTTAAGTATATCCAACAGAAATTTATTTTTTTAAACTTAAGTACTTTTTCGTTGCACATATACCATTTTTTATTAATTATGAAATATTTCAGTCACAATTTTTTAAATATTTAAAAATATTAGTAATGCTTAATAATTGCTCGTTAATAAAACATGAAAAATAAATATATTACTTAGAATATAATAGGCAAAATACACAAGAAATAATATAAAATGTAAATTTTAATTGGACATACCTAATAAATATTTTATGCCAAGAAACACTCTTCAAAATTTATTAACATCATTTACTTTTATACTATACATTTTTGGCAATTCCAATATTTACAACACCAAATTTTATTAATGATATTCTAAATAGTATTTACAGTCCTAAAAAATCTCGGATACTGGAATATACAAAAACAGCACCATAATAAAGATTAAGCATAGATTAGAAAACATAGATACGACTAAGAATAAAATATTAATATCGAATTACAAGCATAAAAATAGTAAAAAAATTATATTATTGTGAGTTTTTCTTTAATGGGATTAAAATAAAAAAAATTAATAAAAAACTTCATAGCCGCATCTTTATTCATCTTCTAATCCATGATTTAAGTATTTACCTACTTTGAACTAGCAGCAAACCCACCAACAGTCTTTAAAAGCTTGTGGTAGTGAGTCTGCTGCTAGTTAAATCTACTCAAAGACTCGAACCGAATTCGGAGCATCTCCTGTCTACGTGTTTGAGATAAGTCTCTGAGTAAACGCTTCTAGTCCTGTCCTCGTACCTCATAGATGGTCTTCTGTGGTCTATGTAATCTAAATCTGAAGGAGGCCTTTTACAGAGGCTACAAAAAGCGCACTGCAGCGTATTCTTGAATGCTTCTCTGAAGTCTCGATTGAAATAGGCGTAAATAATGGGGTTTAAGGTGGAGTTGAAGTAGCCGATCCAGAATACAACAGCAACTACTTCTTTTGGACAATTTTCACGACAAGAATCACACAGATATACAGAGTCGTACCAAAGAAAAAATGGCAACCAGCAAAGGATAAACGTCCCCATGATAATACCTAAAGTTCTTGCAGCTTTATGTTCGCGTTTCATTTTAGAAAGAGTTCTTTCTTTAGTCGGGGTGTGGTGAAGATCTTGATTGATATCGTGGGTTGTAAGGGTCTTTGAAGAACCTCCTGAGTTAGACAACATATCACCATTGGTATTGTTTTGGTGCAAGAGTAATGCAGCTCCATGTCTATTAAACATTTCGCGTTCCTGCCTGTTAGCTTCCCTAAATATAGCCAGGTACATAAAAATCATGATTGTGCAAGGAATCCAGAAGGAAATACTACTACTAATTACAGCGTATGGTTTATTTACAATAAATTCACAAATATCTGGATGTTTGTTTCTAAAATCTTGATTCTCTGGCGTTGTGTACCATCCCTTAAATATTGGAAGAAAACTTAATATACCAGGGCTCAACCAAGTGTTTAAGATCATGAAAGCGACCACATTTTTAGTCATTGTTAACGGGTATTTTAGGGGTTTCACAATAGCGTAGTAACGATCAACACTGATACAACACAGATGGAGAATAGAAGAAGTTGAAAAGTAAACATCTAATGAGTTCCAAACATCGCACATAAAATAACCGAACTTCCATTCTTCGTATATTTGCACACTCGCGTTAAACGTCATTGCGAACATAGCTACCAGCATATCCGCCAAAGCTAACGATATTACATAGTAATTAGTTATAATCCGGAGTTTTCTGTGTCTCATCACAGATACTATAACCAAAAGATTCCCAAAAATGGAAGCTATAATGATTGAGCCCATGATTGTTGCTTTCACAGCCAAAACTAAGTCGTCTGTCCATTCTGTTTGTTTTATTGCTTTGTCCGTGATGTTGTCAAAACTGGAATTCATACCGTCCTCCATATTTTATTAGTTTTTGTTCTAGCCCAGTTTACTGCAGGTGCACTTCTCTCTAACTATTGTGTAAATCGATCTGTAGGGAAACATTGTTTGCGGTCGGTGTTTAAAATTGATTGAAGTCTCTCTGCTGAACATGTGTTTCATTTAAACGATTGAATCCAATGGAATCTGCAACAAAGAGAAATAATAGTTAATATGATTTGAATTTCACAAATGTCAATTTTAAAGATTTTGGTTTTCATTAATTTTACAGGATGAGTACTTTTCAATAGGGATAGTA
Source organism: Hermaeophaga mercurialis (assembly GCA_951812935.1). Lineage (NCBI taxonomy): Eukaryota > Metazoa > Arthropoda > Insecta > Coleoptera > Chrysomelidae > Hermaeophaga > Hermaeophaga mercurialis. The sequence continues at coordinate 12,285,859 of OX638360.1, forward strand.
TTGCTATAATTTAAATTGTATAGATTAGGAAGTCGATTAAATGGAAAAAATATTTATATTTTGTAATGAAATATATAAGATAAAATAATTATTCTGAACAGAAAAAAAAATTATATTACTAGGAGCGAAGGCTATCATTATCTGTTGAGCCCAGTTTACAAAAATAATGATAGCCTTCTACTCCTAGTAACATAATATACTATTTTCTTCAAGCGTTAAAATAAAAAAATAAGTATAAAAAATATTATTTCAACTGTTATGTATCGTTTTTAAATTTTACTGTGTTGTGTTGCCTATCTTTGACCAGTCTAATGATATTAAAAATAATCGGTTGGCCATACTGTCAATAACACTATTCTTCTTGTTATTTTTCTAATTGTTGTAATGGTTGTCAATGTTAGCGTTTTAAAAAACTAATTTGCATTAAATAAAAATATTATTACAATATATTTCTTAAATGTGCAGTTTTGTAATGTGGAAAAATACTCAACACTATATATCAAAATGACAGTTTTAATAAATCAAGGCTGCATAGATCTCTCTTGTTTAATCCGTTACTATGGTTACTTTTTTGAACTAGTAATAAAATGAATACTTTTTTGTATTAGTACAATAATAAGCTAAACGTAATGTACCTCATTATTATACGCTTGAAGAAAAAATACATTATATCGATTTCCTATTTCAAAATCTAAATAAAATTCAAGATAGGTAAACTAAACTAATCTTCAAAAATTAATCCGGTTGTATAAGTAAGAAAAAATAAAATTGTACCTACTTATTATATTTCCAAAATTTAACAGCTTAGGTATTACTTTTAAAAGGGTTAAGACAAAAACGAGCGGTTTTTATTGAAATATTTTATTTTGCTACAAATCTTAACGCAGCTATATCAAAATGGTTTACGAGTTTTTGAAAATTGAATAACATTTTTGGGAAGAGTAGCGTTTTTAGGTACTATTAAAACAGTATTAGATTATTTAAATTTAAAAACGAACTATTTTTGGAAACCACTCTGTATAGGAGATAATAGTGTACCAACAAATTGTTTCCATTGAATTGTTTTATTTTAAATGTTGTACCAAAACAGTTCTTAAAATATATACGATTTTTAAATTCGTTCTTTTATAAATTTAAATAATATTTTTTATATCGAATACCTTTATTATGTCTCTAAAGAGAGGTTCTTTAATATTCGAAAAATGTATAGATGTTAAATATTTTTATAGAAGAGATCGATGTTGTATAACATACTTAGTGAACTACCAACTTTCTATAGCAAAAATAAAACATTTCATTGAAAACAGCTCCTTTCTAACGAACTATTCAGAAAAATAATAATTGGAGAAGTCTGCGAAAGTTAAAGGTATTGAGTTGGTACTTTAACTACTTCTAAAGAATAACATTTAAATGATGAAATTGAAACTGCATGTTTGTGGCAAATTTTTCAAAACTTTCATTAAGGCAATTAAATTGAAACTGACCCAAAGAGCAAAAATTATTGAATGTTATTTCCGTACAGGTGTGAAACTAAATGGGGAGAGGCAGTATTCCAGAACGCATGGCTGATTTACATGAAGAACTTTCTGAAGTAGTGTTTGACTACAATTTTTTGACAAATTCTGTGCAGTTATCCAGAGAGACTGGCAGCGTCAGTCGAAAAACTGGAAGTGGGCGGTCGTCTAAACGGACAGTTGAAAATATTGAAGGCGTTCAGCATGTTATTGATGACAGTTTAAAAACATCCTTTTAAATAGTGACCCTACACAAAAATTCCTCTTATGGCACATGACAACTCTAAAAAAAGACTTATATGTATATAAGGTCCAATATTTTCATGCAGATGTTTATCCAAAATAATCTAAATAATAAGGATATTCTGGACAATATACATTACAACAATATAAGGTGGCGTTTATCTAAAAATCTTAACTTTTTTGTTGACTGAGAAATTATACAACAGCAATCAGCAACTCACCGCAAATGTTCCATAGTTCCAAGTTTTTGCTAGGTTGTAAAGAATAGTTGGTTTGTATTTAGAAGTATTGAATAAATGAACAACATTGTGATTTTAATATTAAATAAATAAATACTTATTTGTTGGACTATTATTTCGGGGTTTTAAACTTTGTCTACAACGTAAATATAAAGCAATAATTGTAATTTAGTGGGCGATGGCTAAAAAACCAAACCAAAACATTAAATATTTAAACTTCAGAACCTACTGCAATTATGATTGTTATATTAAAAAAAGAAGAGAACCCACATTGTTGATTTTGTGAATATCTCTGGATATGATATATAAATACGATTATTATTCCATTAAACTGACTTTCTAAATTATAGTTTTAATAAGACAGACAGACAGACGGACAGACAGACAGAGAGAGAGAGAGAGACTAATTAAAGAACTTACTTTTTAAAATATGGTGGATTATATTATAAAATTTGCAGACAAGAACGATTTTCAAATTTGGAGAAGGAGAAGTATATCATATGAAGACGAATACATTAATATGCTTTGTTGCGAATATGACTTACAGGGTTTTTACAGTACTGAGTATAGCAAAAACTTTTACTGAAATGCCGGGCACATATCTATTGTATTACCCACCCTGCTATAAGTACTGTTCCAGTTCAGAAATAACTGCCGCATAAGAACTCCTCGTACATGTCGTCGTGGAGTAGCTAGTTTATCCTTATTTATGTGATTTCTGGATTGTTTCACTTTAAACGTTAATTATGAATTTTTCGGTTCAATGATGGTAATAGGGAACCAATACAGAAACTTTAGCATTAGTCTCCAGGATTTTTCCGCTGCCAGTAAGAAATTCCATAGCGTAATAATTGATTTGCCAATAACTTCATCTGTAGATTCTCATTCAAGAATTGCACTAAAGAGAAAGAAAACCATGGACAAACTAAACAAGAAAACAAATAATACGAACCAATGAAGGTGAGGCAGCTTATCTTAGATAAAGAATATCAGAATATTATGCAAAATTAAAAAAAGTTGCTTAGATAATAATTTCTGCTTCGTTCCGTGTTGCAGATCATCGCACGGAACTGTACTAAGTTTACCCTTGATGGAATGAAAATTTAATTTCTTGTATTAAAAATACATATGTGGTTACTTATTTCTGTGCAGCAATATAAGTAAAATATACAATAATAATTTATCAGAACAAAAATAATAAGAATCAGCCTCTTGTGACCCTCTGAATTCCTATATCGAAACCCAAATCGGGAGTTGTCTTATCAATTCCAGACCACAATTGCAGATACAGCATTTGTTCGGAAAAGGGAGCCTATGAAATGGATTTATTATTAAAGTGAAACTTTTAGAGGCGTTCGGGACCGATCCTCCTAAATAATGTCTAGTTTACTGCTCAATCTGACGTTTTATAGGGCCTTCTCTCCTTCGCACGGAGGACCTTGTTCGATATTGACTATTTGATAAGAGTGACGGAATAGCCACTGAGCTTATAGTCAGTAATAATTCTCCTTTGGTCTACTTCTGTGGATTTTCGTTATGTGGTATTTTGATGAAATTAAGAGATAAATAATGTAAGGTGGATATTCTGCTCCTGCTATCGTAAGCATGATTTTCCGTAATACATTGATATGTATGAGTAAGTTAAGCTACTAGTAAAAGATATCAAATTCAAAGCAGATAGATGATTTGTTTTTTTTATTGTTAGTTATTTGTTAGGTAGATTATAATTTAATGTATTTTTACATAGCAATTAAATGTACAGGGTAAACCATTTGTGAGTAACGATATCATCGACAATTTTTTTAAATGGCACACCCTGTATATTTTATTTTTTAGATTGCAAATTTCAAGACGATTCCAAAAATATATCATGCTTGTGTTCGATAATTATTAATTTTGAAGATACAATAATTTTAGAATATGTATTTTTTTACAACCTTTAATTAAATTAAACTAACAAAATAATACAGTAACAATAAATTGACACACAATAAATTACTGTAAGTGTTCCAAGTATCTTCCTTCTAGTGCTTGACAGTGTCCTAAAAGATCTCACTAAATTCCTGCTGAACTTTATTAATGCTTTCTTGCGAAATGTTATTTATTTATTTCTTGCCTTATTCTATATTTTAAATCATTTATGTAGTCGGGTTTACATTTATACACAACATTTTTTAGATGACCCCACAAAAAGAAGTCTAATGACGTGAGATCCGGTGACCTTGGTGGCCACGCAATGGGTCCTCGTCTAGCGATCCACTTATTGGGGAAAACTTCGTCAAGAAGAAGAATGTTTGCACTAGGGAATAAATTCATTAAAGTTGGAATCAAAAAGTTCATTAAAAATTACAGATAAGTTGGCCCGTTTATAGTTCCGTCAAAAAAAAGGGTCCAACGATTTTATTCCTGCCGAAACATTAATTTTCTGTGGATATTGAGTGTGATGTTCTCTCATCCATTTAGGATTTTCCTTTGCCCAAATCTTCAATTCTGTCTGTTGATTTCGCCGTTTAATGTAAATGTGCATTTATTAGAAAAAATGACGTTATTTGCGAAAAGTGGATCATTACGACACTTATCCATCAAATCCATCACTAAATTCCATTCTACGATCCGGGTCGTCATCTGATAGTTCTTGTACAAGGTGCACCTTAAAAGGAAGCCAGTTTTCATGTTATAATACTTTATGAATAGGAGTAAAAGGAACATCATGTTCTCGAGTGACTTGACGAACGCTGTTGTGTGGATTTTCTTCCATAGCCAATAAAACGCTTAATTTAGTATCCTCTGTAAGTGCTGGACTTAGGTCTTCTACGGTACTAAACCCTCTAAATTTTTATTCAATTGCCATTTAAAAAAATTGTCAATGACATCGTTACTCACAAATGGTTTACCCTGTAAATTTCATTGTTATGTATAAATACATTAAATTATAATCAAAAACCGATTTATCTCAGGATTTTTTCTCAAAATTGTTTGTTTAGTTTAAAATGAATTTATTCCATACTTTATGCACTGTATATGAAATTTTGGAAATCTGAAATTTAAAAATTTTATGCATATACAAAAATTGATATATTTGTAAATTTCCAAATATGTGTATAATTTATCTGAACATTTTGTATTATATGAAAAATATATTTACGGGTTGGTTCCAAAAAGGAATATATCTAGCGGGAAAAAATTTGCCTATTGGCCCTATTGTATAAATGATAAAATTGCACGAAGTTCCGGTTAAAAGCGGAAGATGTTTTCACGGTAGAGCGTGCACTTTGGAATTTTTGGACTTTTGTTATTTTACCCTGAAATACTGCGTGTTTATACTCGCTTAGCTGCTTTGCGAATGCACGAATCCTTTAAACTTGATATTCAGAATATCATGAAAATGAAACAGAATCAGCTTTTATTCGCTATTTTATTTATTTTTTTATCTAAAAAATAACATCAATTTTAAATATTTTATAATGTTAACGTTTTTATAATGCAGTTCTGATTTACAATTGCGTGGCCATCATAATAGTGTTTATGGTATACTCTAAGAACTTTGCAATAACTCTTAAATACCACGTGGTCCTGTTATGCTTTTCGTCTAAAGTACCATGAAGACCTCTATTGAAATGTAATAATTTAACAACACAAATAACTTATTCGATGCTCTAAATAAATCCCCATTCTGACTACAAAAATCCACAAGCGTGTTCGCAACCAATCTCACAAGGTAACTCTTGGCTGCACATTAGGTCTGGCACATTGTATGCAACCCCAATGCAAATAAAATTCAGGTAGAGAGAACTAGCGCATTGCGGTAGTTTGTGGCCAATTTATATGAGGAAAACTGCAGTCTCAAAACTTCCACTTACATAATATGAGCGGTTTACTTATGCCGCTTGATGCTCCTTGTTTTACTGTAAACATAACTTGTAACACATATTAGAATTTAATCGATCAAATGCATTGTCGAATAGATGTTTACTGTTCGAAGCTTTGGAATACGTTCCAAGGCTTTTCAATTAAATGTGTAAGTATCTGTCATTTATTTTTATATACTGTCTTAAATTGATTTTCGCACCTTTTATCATGGGTTATATTTCATGAGAGAAGACAACAACTGTCCGTTGTTAAAATATTTATTTTCTGCTAAGAAGAACTACTACTTTCAAAAAGGGATTAAGGAAATTTAAAAAAGGAAGATACCTAAATGTAGAAATTTATATATGTGGGAGCAATGATTTTCTTCGAGTGTACTGTGCAATTTTATATATTCAAGTTCCACACAAATAAATATTGTTTATTTCAAAAATATTTATGCGAAACGTTTATTGCGGTGCAAATTTCATATACTACAAATACACTTCGTGTGTCTTTTTAATCGTGGTTTGCATTTTAATAATAAATTAATTAAAAAATGTACTTTTGTTACTGAAGAGGTATTAAAAACAAGTTTTGTTTTGTATTCAAATAAACAATTTCTATTTTCTTTCTCAATCAACTTTTTTTACAAACTATGTGTGTGCTTGGTATACGACTGCATACTTCTACAGTGTATACGAGGGGTAACAAAAAATTGATTATTGGTTTTACTGGTTCAAAATGTGTGAATTTTAAACACCTAAATAAATTCAAAGACATATTTTGTATGGTAATAAATCCATTTTTTTTGGCCTGGGCTATCCGCCATTTGCAAGCCAGAATTATATATACATTGTAACATAATTAGCTCTCAATTAGAATTCTAAAGAGCTCCAGGTAGGGCGCCAATTGTAACATAATTAGAATTATAAATTTATTAATAAGGAAACTTTAGCTTATGAGAAATTATTGATTATAAAAATTTTATTTACTGACTTATAATTTTTGGTTTACTGAAATATACATCTTTTTATTTAAACAAATTAAGAGATTTATCAAAAAAATGATGTCCCATAAAATAATACAAAGTCAAATTAAATACAAAACAAATCTCAGAGCTTGATTCGACTTCTTGAAAAGAATTTACAAAAAAATAATTAAATTTTACAAATACTTAAGAATAAACCTATTATAAATTAGTGCTTAGTACTTAGACTGAATTATAATTAATTTAAATTATCACCAATGTTTTTTTATTATATTTCCCACAACGTGCCGAAATGTAAATTAAATTTTTATAAGGCACTATTATTATATAAAAAATAGCCATAAATCCAATTAATTGGCAAGTAAATTATTTTCTCACCAGGAATTACCTTATTAATTTGCAACGTTTAGGTTTGAATGTGTTGCTATACAAAGTTAGGTTAAATGATTGTGGAGGTTAACAGTGAAAGTATTGATTAAGAATTCTATTTTGTATTGATATTTTATAATTCTAACATTTATATATTTTAATTGTCCTTATTTTGTTAATAAATATATTAATGAAGTGTATACTTATAAAAACCTATTCCTTATATTTTAGTTTATTATATACATTTTTACTTTTCATAAAATTTCTTTATAATTTATTATGAACTTAGTACTGTCTAAAATATATACTTTTTTATTTCTCATATTGCAGAAAAAGCAAGTAATTTACAATAAAATATAGTACGAACCTTGCAATTTTCATTAGTTAATACATTTTGGTAAGATTTTATAAGTAATTTCGAAATTCATGTAACATGCCTTACTAACTTATTGTAAATTCGATTTTATTGGGCTGTACAAAAATCTAAACATCTAAATTTCCTGTTATTTATTAAATCTCAATTATACTTGTAATTGACTTCTATAATTTAATATATTTTATAGTTTTCGCAAATATGTCCAGGTCCATTCTATGATTTGAACCTGAGATGTCAAAATCGACTTTTTTTTAGTAACTTTTGATATTTATGAGCTACATTATAAAATTATTGTTGGCTGCTACCGAAGTATAATGTTTAATCGGAAAGTTTTCAGAGTAGTCTATTTTTTCACAACGTCAGACTGAAATGTTTGTTTTCTCTGTCAATTAACTTATTTGAAATGATTCGAGAAATCACTTCGACAAATACACTTGAAACCAAAATGGTGCCTAAGATATGTTGAACATTCTTTGTAATGGATATCTTCGAGACGTAATTGAAAAATTTTAAATGAACAAGAAAAACAACCAATATCCAGGTTGAAGTGATGTTAAAATCCCTTTTGTGTTTTCCTTATATCAACGGAGAATTCCAAAAAATACAAGATAAAAACTTGCTACACATTAAGAATAACGTTGACAATATTTCTCACAAAAACTGAACCAACGTTACATAACAACAATTCCATTACGAGTTTAGATATACCAAATACTCTGCCCTGTTGCAAATCCTATGTAAAATAAACAAAGAGCCTATGGAAGTATGTCAGACTAAAATACAAGAAAATTACACAACACAAGCAGAATAAGAAGAACAAACAGTCAAATTGTCTGAGAAAAAAATAATTAAAAATCACATGAAATCAAAATACTAAGAGATGCAGATTTGTAAATCAAAGAGGAGGACGTAACTTATTTTTCAGAATACTTTTAAATATAGGAAAAAATGACAAAAAACTATCAAAACAAATCTGGTTCTCGCCTGACGCTCACTGCGGCCTAGCACACGTTCTCGGTAGAAGTTGAGTTACTATCTGTACAGTACCGTTGCGAAAATTCTAAACAACTTGAGTCAAACATGAGTAATTATGGCGTGTCTGAATAAAATATTTGCACCGAAAATGATAAAAAAAATAAAATAAATACAGTGTGCGGCATTAGTGAGTCGAAGCTCGATTAGTCCACTATTATTGAAGTTACGAAAAAAAAGTTTTTACAAAAAGTGTATGCAGTCTTGAGATTCACATTTTAAAATTAGTTATAAATATACAGGGTGTTCAGGAACGCAGGGCCACACCAAAGCTTTGTATTTTTAAATGGAATACCCCGTATGTTTTTCCATTTTTATAAACCTCTTGCCGAGCTAATTTCAATTATGTATCATACTTGATGTCTAATATATTTAATAAAGGATCTACAGCCACCTGTAAATCACATTTTTTTGAATTTAGATGTCTGTAGCAGCCAAACCTTTGAAAATCAATAAAAACGGCTTACATGTCCCTATCCTAACTTTTCAAGTTCTATTTCAAGAAATGGCCTATATCAACATGAATTCGTAAGTGTGCACCATCCCGGTACAGTAATTAACATTACCTTAATTAAACCACTAATATGGACATATCAGCTTCTACTTTATCTAGTTCCAAACAAACATTTTGTTTTCTGCATAAATTTTGCAACATTTTGCTCCTCATATTATATTTTTTACTCAAAATTTTTCATTATAATCCAACTTTATTTTTTAATAAATTTTCAACATTTTTTAAAATTAGGTTAATTTTGTAAAAATAAAATTATGAAAACTGAATTACTTTCTTTTTATTATATTATTTGCTTCGTGTAAATTCGATCTATTTCAGAAACAACTAATTTGGGATTGTTACTACCCATTTCAGTACAATCAAAATAATCAAGAAAGAGTGAGTCACAATTTGGCCGCCACCTAATTTAGAGTTGTTCTTGTACCTATTAAATAGTCTTTTACTAAAATCTCAATTATAACATTCTGAAACAATATAAATCTTATTGCTTGTCTTGCTTATAGAGTAAAAACTGAGTGAAGGAAAATGTAGGATAACTAGTTTCCTGGCAGATTTTAATACATATATGACGATATCCAGACGAACAATTTAATTTATTCATAAATATACAGAAAAATTTGACAGTATTGATGTATGTAGGCATAAATGGAAAATTTGAGTGTACCAAATATTGTTTTCTATCTATCTTTAATATCATTGTTTAAAATTGTATAAAATATTTCTTCTACAACATCTTTTAATATATATTTCTTTTCAAAGGTCTGTTGTCCATAAGGTGTAAAAAAATATGTTGTGTGATCCGAAATAATCAAATATTTCTTACGTACTCCAAGAAATCAAATAAAGAATCTTGTCATGAATTTTCCCGTCGGTTCGGAAAAATTAATTTCTGATCCTTTGTAAAGTCTCTTCTCCAGACGCGCTGACTCTGATTTTTTTTTTCAATATCTTTTCAGAAAATCCAGATTTTTGACGGTGAGAGGTAACTGGATTTACATAAGTCTTTGAAATAGAATACAGATTAAATCACAATTGAAAACTTCAGATAAAATTTTGTGCGTTGAATCACATCTCATTATTGTCGCTATTCAAAATATGTAAATGAACATTTTAAAATCGGAATAAATTACATTTCTAGATGTTTTAGATTTTATGCAGTGTTCTCTTCTTTGGCAGATAATTTGTTACAGTAGCTAATTTTATTTAAAGAACGAACCGGGAAGATATTGTGCCGGTTAGTAAAGACGGCCGTGTCCGATTACATTAAAAATTCTAGAAGCAAGTGATTTTATTTTTTTATTGAAACAAAAATTACTTTAGGCTAATACTCTACAGTAAATAGAACATCCAAACACTCGAAGAAATTATATCTGTACTACTATTTTATCTAATTTTTAATTTATTTTTTGCGTTTTATTGAAAGACGGTTTATTCGCATTGGCATGCTTTGTGGAAAACATTCTATAGCGAACTCCTAAAAAATAACAAGCGTAGCATAAAAATAAACAAATTGAACGAAGAACAGAATTGCGACCAAATACTGATCGATACGGCTAAATCAAAAGTCGAGAACTTTTTGGGTAAAATTGGCGTTTTGGGGTCCAGCGAGGCACGAAACACTCGATCTCATCCATTACGTCAGAAGCGGAGTCGCCCAAAACTACGAGCCTAAAAACCAAATTATTTATTACTTTTGTGTGATGTATTAAAAAACTTTTATATATGGAAAAATGTAATGAAATACTAATGTATTGATAAACGATAACAAAGTAGCATTGTCCTATTGTTAGATTAGATATTTATCCGTTTTTGTTAATCTTGTATCTCGAGCTGCATCGTTTGCTTACGAGCTTTTGGTGTAGCAAGGCAATTTATATCTCCCATATTCTAGATATTTTTTTGCCAGCATGTTTTCCCCATTTCCAATAACATTTGAAGGGAAAATTGCCGAAGTGTAACCTTCGAATTTAAAAACTTTGTAAAAACACCCACCATATTTTCAATTGTAAATAATTTATAAACCTTTAACATATATTTAAAATAGGTTTATACATTTTAATTTAAAAATGGCTATAATCCAGATATTGTGATTTGGAATTTACTAATTACGAGGATGTATCAGAAAATAACGAGATTGGTGCTATAACTTCTTCAGAGATAGAATTTTATGACACAAAAAAATGTGACATGAAAGCTTTATCTTTAATGCACTTTTCCTCAAATAGCCTTTGATTTAACTTTTCGCATTTATTACAAATTAATTATTGAATTGTCAGTGTTTTGCATACCCGCCGAAAAAATGGAAGTAGTGCAAAGATATGCGATAAAATTTTGTGTTCGGTTGGGTAAAACACCAACTGAAACTTTTGAAATGATTAAAAGTGCATATCCATATAATAGTTTATCATGATGTAGAGTGTTTGAGTGGTATAAGATGTTTAAAGACGGTTGTGAATAAGTTGAAGATGAACTTCGTCCTGGTCGACCACAAACTTCACGAACTCTCACAAAAATTACAGGAATTAACGACTTGATACAAAATGATCGCCGGATTGGAATAAAACGAATTTCCACATTGTTAATTTGTCTTACGGTTCCACTCAAAAAATTATTCATGATGATTTAGGGTACCGGAAAGTCGCAGCAAGATCGATTCCAAAAGTGATGACCGATGAACAAAACGTGAATCAAGTGACAATTTGTCAGCAGTGAAAAAGGCAACTGTAACGTAATACACAGTTTATAAATATTATGGTTACATGTGACGAAAGTTGGTTTTATCATTACCATCCTGAATTGAAGTCTCAGAGTGTGCAGTGGAAGCATAAAGGCAGCCCAAGACCGCAGAAGGCGAAAACTATTAAAAGCGCTGGTAAAGTGATGCACTTGATTTTTTTGATAAGTGTGGCGTTATTTACGATCACATTGTATCTAGAAGATATACTGTAACTATTCTAATGTACTTTGAGGACTCTTAAAGGCAAAATTAAAGAAAAAACGACCGCTTTATCGAGACTTTGGTTAGACGCTGCATCACGACAATACTCGGGCTCACAGATCAGCGATTTGTCAATGAACAATTGAAAAATTAGAGGTACAAATTATGGTTCACTCCCTCTAATCTCTCGACCTTACTCACTGTGACTTTCCTGAAGTCAAAAAAAAATTGAGTGGTCGAAGATTTGAGTCGGATTTAGAGCTGAACAACGCTGTGATGGGTTGTTTAGTATACCCATCAAAAAATGGTTTCTCAGGAGTTTATGACAAGTAGATAAAGCGATGGGATAAGTATATTGAATAGATAGACTGAAGAGTACTTTGAAGGATAGTTGTTGAAGTTTTTTAAATAAATGTTTCATTGTTATACTATAGCACCAGTTTCGTTAGTTTCTGATATATCCTTGTATGTTTTGTTGTTGTTTCACTGTTACAATTTTTCCTAAAATTTTAAATTAAAAAAATAAATCGAAAAATCATTTTATGAAATATGCCACACTTTTAAGTAGTAGTTTAAACTGCTACCGTTAAAAATCTTCCGGATAAATTTCTATTCGGCACTAGTCACAATATCATCCGATTTTAAACTTCAAAGTTCACTTTGGTTCTTTCAAGACGAGGGTCAAATCTAGTGTATGTTATTGAATCCCCTTAACTAGTGTAGAGATAAAATCTGTTCTGTCCTTCCTTGTTTTTCTGTAAAATCGAACACAAAATATTTACATTCGAAATTCAAGGTTTAAACTAATCGTTTTAGAGGATCTGTTACGTTTTCTTTTACTTTCGTACTTGATTCATATATTTTTTTTTGAGAAAAATAAAGGGGCACTTTTTTAAAATAGTAGCCGTGATTAAAACACGCGGATTGAGAATGGTTATGTTCCAGATCAGTGGGAGAATGGTAACATTTTATATTGGTCCCAAGCCAATTTGAATGTTTTACAGGCCGATACAGCTAGTTACCCAGGAAGTGAATAAAAGCAATACAATTGCAAAATTAAAAACCTATATCTTTGGAATAGATCAGACAAAACCTTGTTATTATTGATTAAAAAGCCCATCCATTATAATTTGAATTTTTTTTTTAATATGCTTAGGTACTTTTGTGACTTAGTTTCTTTGTTATACATACAGCTTTACGATCAAGAAGAAACTATTCCTTTATGATAACTAAGTTTTTAAGGACTTTTAAGACACCATTCACTTTAAAGAAATTATTAATCATTTCCGACCTCAGCTAGTACAAGTAGATCTGCAAATTCAGGTTTGTTTCTTTTCAAAATTAATCTCTAAATGAGTTATTCTTTGTATTAATTAAAAAGAAAATGTTTAAAGAATATTAATATTGTAACACTAACTACAAAGACATTTATAGGTTATAAACGTGTTATATTGACTTTAAATTTAAAATTCTTTATCACATAAAATGTATTTTTATTGTGTAAATTATGTTGCAGAAAAAATGTCCTTAAAGTTTGAATTGAATGAAAAAACATTTTCAAGATTAATAACTTTTTATGTTTAATTATCATAAACTTTCAAGTAATAGTTATGTTATTTTTAATTTAAAGACATTAATTATGACTTACTAAATGGTTTATATTCTTTAGTTTTCTAGTTGGTCGTTATTCAACTTGTTGTAAAACTTTATGGATTTTCCCACATGTAAAATGCGTCTGGGAGTAGCTTTACTACAATAATCTCTTAGTGACTGCTGTAGCTTCACCTTTAATTCGCTCTCTATTTTTTTTCACAAGTAAGTAAGAGATGAGTTATTGTATTCTCAATACTTAAAGCGTAAATTAAATCTTATAGACTATTTAAATAAACAACGTGGCCCATAAACAAAACATGTGAAAAATTTTTCAAAATGATACTTCGGTAATGTTTCCATTTCTGCCGGTCCTACCCCGTCTTTAACTTTTATCAAAAAGCTGTCGATATTTTTCATCTATGTTTCTTTCATTGTATATTTCATATTGGAATAAATAAATCGAGTAGCGAACGTTTGTTTAGAATTCGAATTCGCACCTTCGAAGCTATTCGAATGCTCGAAATTTATGTAAGGTACATTTAACAGCTGGGCGTTCTAATAGAATACTTTTGGTTCATAAAACGTTGATGTTCAAACAGATTTTCTGGTGAATAAAAAATATATTTTCACTACCTGAAAAAATGTAAAATTATTACGAATCATGGAAAAATGGTTGAAAGATATTTTGGATACTATGGAAGCTTATATAAAACAAAATTAATCCAACATAAAATTAACTGAAGTTTCACGTCCCTACCAATGGAGTAGGTACTTTTCATTATCAGTTCAAAAACTTCTTATAATTTTACGTGAGTCTTTTTAAAAATCCGGAAACTGTATGGACGTAATCAAAAAGATAATATTAAAAAATATAGAATGTTAATGGCTTTCGATGAAACATTTACCCTTTTTGTGGAAGCCAATGAAAAAAAGTTGATTAAAAATAATCGGAAAGAGGACGTCGACTGATGCTGCGTCCCAGAATTTTATTTCGCAATGAGAAAAGATAAAAGTTCTCGAAAAGCCGCCTGAATTTTTTGGGTCTTTAATGAAATATAAATGATTTAGAGAAAGTGCTGAATTTTTCAAATGTATAGGCCAACCCTTTCCACGTTATTGGGACACAATCCGCCGGGGGTAAATTGAAAGATTTCTCTCAAAAGCCATTATTATTATGCTCCAAACGAAATAACTACTTTATCAGTTATCCAATTGGAAATGTACGACTGGCTTTTTACATGTGGAATAATTCCAAAATTTACGGAAAAGCTATTAACACAACATTAAATGAAAATAAAAACAATTATTTATATTTTAAAGTGAAATGACAACATTAGGGTTCATCAGTTTCGTAAATAGATGTGGATAAAAATAATAATATTATGGATATCGATAAACAATGAATCATTCCTTCCATTATACTACTCCTTGTAACTATAGGTTCATGGTCTATTCAGTTATCCCTTTGACATTAATAATGACTACTAGAAAGGGATAAGAGATAGTTCACTTTGGAGAGGAGTCACAAACGTAGACCCTTTAGACAGATACAAAGAATTGGTACATTTGCTTAAAACTTTTATCTTATTTCGACAACCTAAATCTTTGTCTGAATTCTTCACTATTCCATTTAAAAAAGTGATTACCTCTGGGTCTAAAATTTTTATACACCCTCGAAAATGTTACCATTTCAACAAGCTCAAATCTCACGGAGATCGCCTCTAGGAATAGTATTCATATTTATATATATTTATACATATATACAGTATGGTCCAAATGAAAAGAATAGATTTATTATTTCGTAAATCGGCAATCTTAGGGAAAATCCTGAAACCCGACGATTTTTATTTTTAAATAGGCGCTTCGTCAGATCACCTTTTTATTTTGGACCGTAATTATTTTTTGTACGTTTTCAAAAAAATACTTTATTAAATTTTTAATGTTACAATGAATATTGTAATTAAGAACAACCAAATTTAAAGCAAGTGCTCAAATTGTTTACCGTCAGCTAAAATACAATGCGAAAGACGAGCAGGGAAATCTTCTCGAACTTTCGCTATAACTTCCGGAGTTATTTTTGCAATCTCAATGCGTATCAGTTCTTTGAGTTCATTAATAGTTTGTGGTCTATTTATGTACACTTTACTTTTCAATTATCCCCATAAAAAGAAATCGAGAGGAGTTAAATCAGGTGACCTCGGTGGCGACTCAATTGCTCCTCTTCGACCTATCCACCGATTTGGAAAGAAGTTGTTCAAGTAGTTTCTCACCAAGACAGCATAGTGAGGTGGCGCACCATCTTGCTTCAGCCACAAATCATTTCTGTTTGGGAACAACCGGTTTAATTCTGGGAGAAAGAAGTTCTGCAGAAATTGTAACTATCGAGGACCTGTTAAGGTTTCTTCGAAAAAGTATGGTCCTATAATCCTATTATCTATTATTCCCGCACAAACATTCACTTTCTCTAGGTATTGAATACGGTACTCCTCCATCCAGTGTGAATTTTCTGTAGCCCAATACCAGGTCTCTGTTATTTTTTTCTGGTAGATTAGAGTAGTATTCGCTGTTTATTATTTTTCATTTTTCAATGTAGTCAACCAAAAGAATTCCTTTTGAGTCCCCCAGAAAACCGTTGCCATTACCTTTCCGGCTGAAAGAACGGTTTTCGCCTGTTTCGGAGCCCATTCACCCTTTGCTGTCCATTGTTTGGATTGCTGTTTAGTCTCTGATGTATAATGGTGTATCCCCACAATCTCTGTTATCTCATCCAACTTTAATTAATTTACGATCTTGCAGTACTGTTCTGTGGATTTTCTCCAGCATTTCAGCAGAAGTAGCGGTTTCCGGTTTTCCTGGATGTGGTGCATCTTTAATGCTTGTACGCCCACGTTTAAACTCCGGCATCCACTTTTTAACCATACTGAACGATGGAGAAGATTAACCTAACGTAGAATCTATTTCATTTTTAACCTCTGTAGGTGTTATACGTTTAATATAAAAATATTTTATCACGACTTGAATCGAAGTTGTCTCCATTTTTTCAAACACCGACAACTTACAAACTTTGATAAGACACTAAATGAAAACTACTAGACAGACTCGGACAAAATTTTAATGTCAAACTGTGACAGGATGTTGTTAGATGCAAACATAAAAATTAAAAACAAAAACCATGGCCTACTATAGTAGGCCGCGAATACATCAACCCATCCTCGTACTTAATAAATTAAGAAATCTGTTCGAATGTCATTAATGCTACTTTTTACAATAATACTTAGACATAATTGATATCGGTGATTATATATTTAAAAGACCTTTCAATTGGTGTATTACGAGATCCACTTTTCTTTTTAAAAATTTTATTGATGACGTCATCACGCTCATAGAAATAAATAGGTGGGGCGAAGCGCCTATTTAAAAATAAAAATGGACGGATTTCAGGTTTTTCCCCTAAAATCGCCGATTTACGAAATAATCAATATATTCCTTTCATTTATATAACACTGTATATATAAATAAAAAATATTTAACTCAAATGAAAAAGTTGTTTCTTTCCTCAGATGTGACGTATATATATAAAACTAATTTTATTGTTCTGTTCTTTGAACCATAGTTAAACCTTTAAAATGTGGAGATAAAATGATCAAACCAGTTGTGAACAATTCTAGAAATGTATCTATCTCGATGTAGTAAACACATCTGAAAATAATTAGTTCTGAACTAAACAAACGTAAAACATGACAATTATTTATTTACCTTTACTTATAGAAAAACTATTAATTGAAATGATAAACAAGACATATTAAAATAAATGAATTGTTGTGGAATAACTTCTGTTAAGTGCTGTTGGTGTACTCTTAAATGCACTGTATGTACAAATAAAGACGCCTGTCTTAATATTCTCAATTGAAACACTCGTTGGAAGTTCTCGATTACAATAATAAAAGTTAATTACAAAAAATATGATAACTTGACCTTCAGATCTCGTACAAAAATAACGGAAATTGATATTTATGGCCGTCTTTTCCCGAAAAATGTAACAAATGTAGCATCATACTAATAAAAGGTTGTTTATATACTATATTTAACTCAGGAGGTTACTCAAATTTTAATGTCAATCTATACTGGATGTCCCAGATATATTACTTTCATATTTCCAAAATTAAAATACAAATAATCAATATAGTGATGCACTTAAAGTAAACCATTTAGCTGTCCCAAAATTTTTTTGTTAATGCTCAACCAAAACACTTTTCCTGTAACTTTTAAATTATTCATTATTTCTTAATTAAATAGCTTAATATTTTAATCTTTTATTGTTTAAACTATTCAAAGTCAAAAATGAGAAATATGCGTAAACTTTTTTATGAGCAGCCTCAAAGCCAGCTAATTTTAAGAAACCATATACTTATTTTTGGTTTTGTTCGCACTCTATATACCTTCTTTAGAAAATTAGTGTATTTATAAAAAAATTATTTTATAATCTTAAGAAAAGGTACAAAATATCAAAACTATAGTTAGTGATCATTAAAATATGAGTCTTTCATATATTTTTTAACTTATCTAAATACCTAACGATTTTATTAATAATATAAACAAGTATATTATTTTAGCCTCGTTGACATTTGCTTTGTTAAAACATTAATCAATCTTTAGGTTCCTTCGAAATCGAAATTTCCATGAAGATAAAACAAACTGTAGATTAAATATTATATTATTACCCATTCATATTTCAAAATGCTTTCCCATTATCATTGCGAACTGTTATCCTTTATCTCTTCGGACATGTCCCATATCGTTTTGATAGGACGCAGTCGAAAAATGCTTACAGCCAATTCGCCCTCTCTCCTCCATCCATGTCCTGATTTTGGCTCCTGTCCAAATTATTTTAGCGAAAAGATTAAAGGATAATGTTGTAGTAACATCAGCAATTTTAAAAAATTATATGTTTTTCCCTCATTAATTTTAGTGGTCCGTTAAAAATGATGAAATAATTCCTGTAGAACAGAATACAATTTTTTTATTTAACTCATCAGATGCACTTAAAGGCACATTATGTTTTAGTTACCTATTTCTTTGAATACGAGAATAATTCTTTCCAATAAATAATTTTACTTGAATTGTATTTAATATTCATGTCTCGGGCGGCATTTATATGATATATAATAAAATTATTTTTTCCTAAATTGGTTCACTTGTGGAAAGTGTCCACTTATTTAGTTTTTTAGAATCACATTCACTATTGGAAATACTAATGAGAAATCGAAAAAATTAATATACAAAGGATGGTGTTAAAATAAAAATTCATACACGAAATATAAATATAATCTATAATTAAGACATGTAAACAATTCATCTTCGTCAACAGTTATTAGCCCTTTCTTTAAATAAATCCGAAACAAATATTTCTGATTGGATTTATCTTTCTTAAATAAAATTTCTAAAAATTTCCTTTATATATTCGCTGTTTTTCGGAAGACATATTCCAGTATTATTAATAATGTATTCTGTTCATGTTCTAATCCTCATATTAACGGCAATTTAATTTTTTAATAAATGAAACGCAATTTGAAATCAGACATCCATCGATCTAAAGTACTTCTAAAAGAGCTCGACTAACCTCGACAGAATTTAAACGACTTTATTTAAAATTAAGAGAGCTGCAGAAGAACGTATTCCATTTTATTCAAATATTTATATAGATTGATGTGGTAAGAATAAATTAATAGTTTCTTTGCAATTTACTTATAGAAAAATATATTGGAAATTAGGGTAAAGCAGTTTTCCTAAAAGTAATTCAAAATTAATGTTTTTTGAAAAAAAAGTTCTTGGCTAGAAGGTTTCAGTTTGGGTATCAAATTGTATTCCTCTTTTTTATATACTCTTACTTATAAATACAACAAAATGGAATTCGAACAGAATTTGAAAAGGGATTAATAAGATAGGAGGAATCAAAAAAAGAGGGTACATAATAGAAATGGCCAAAGAAATGAACAAAATATCTTATAAACTTCATTTTAACATATTAGCCGTGTACTATGGAATAGAAAAAAGTTGTCCCAGGAAATACAGCGTTACTTAATGAATAAAATATATAAAGGTGTAAGAGTAAAAAATAAGTACAAGTTAGCTACAACAGGAAGCACTTGTCTACAATAATACAATAATAATTTTTGAGAAAACCAATGGTTTACCGAAAACATATAAGAATTTCTTGTTGTTAATGTTGCCCTTTCAAGTGGGCTATTTTCGGAGACACCCTGTATATATATTGTTGTGTTATTTTATGGTTTTGTGTTTCTATTGATTTAATTCTTTTTATATTAGATATGTGAAGAGAACTTTAATTTTGAAGGATGTCATTATTGATTTTGGACGTCAGGTTGTTAAAGGAAAATTGTCATTAGATTAATATTTTGTTAATTGAAAATAAAAATAAGTAAGGAAGTATATAAGAGTATATTAAAGAAATATAATTGCAATTTAAGAATGTCATAATAATTGGCGCAAAACGTTGAGCAAAGAAGTTAAAAAGCCAGTTAAAAATTTTGAGAAGCCTGAATATGAAAACGAGAATGAGATTTAAAAAACAGGAGAGAAAACGTGCAGAAGGATGCAATAAATATCAATAGGAGATGAACAAGAAATAAGAAAGGAGAATTTATAGAAGATGCTGATAGAATTGGTCATACAAGAGAAGAGCAGGAAGGTTGAATAAAGAAGAAGCAGCCTTAAACAGGAAATATTAGAATGGAGGGATTATTACTTAAAATATATGAATATAAAAAATATGAATAACTTATATAGATTAAAGAAATGCAGTGTAAAGTCATGAAGAAATTTGAAAGTTATACAGAATTTAGAAGTCAAGATGTTGATGAAAAGCGAGAAGAGCAAAATGTTAAAATTAGAAAGATAGAAGAAAACTCTAAGAAATTTAAAAGTGATACTGAGAAAAAGGTAGTAAAAAATGGAAGTAAATAAAGAGAATCTGCACGAAGTAGAAGAAAAGGTTAAAAGTACCATGACAGGAATACAGATAAGATTGGCAGAAACTATAGAATAAGTGAAAGAATATAAGAAAAAGAAGTTATAATAACTAGAGAAAAATTATTTGACAATACCGTGAAATTTTATAGAGATACTTGTATTAGAAAGGTACCTCCGAAAATATTTAGCCGTTCATGATGAAAATAATAAAGAATATAGAGGAAACAAAAGAAGTCATGGATAGTTCATTAAATGGGCATGCATTGTTATGGTTGCAATATAAAAAAAATGATTCAAAGTACTAAAAAATTGAAAATTAAATTTTTGGAATATTTTTAGGGTTAAGTAAAACACTGATATGCAATACAGATACACAATAGTGTAAAATATTTACATCCAAGAATGAAGAAGAGAACAAGAGAATTAGAAAAAGAGTAAGGTTTCAAAAAAAGGAGATTTAGTTATTCTAAAAGCATTAAGAGTAGCGAATAAAAAAAGGAATGTATGCTCATCATTTTTATTACCATTTAAGAGATCATATCAGATAGTAAATAAAAGGGTGTAATAGTTATAAATTAAAAAATCCGATAAGAAAAGTAACAAGAGGAGTAATTAATTAATTTTGGATGTCAAGTGGTTAAAAAGAAAAGTGACATTAGATTAAGATTGAAGAACTACAAAAAAAAATCAGATTTTATTTTTTACTTTGTGAAAAGTAGTTTAATAACGGAAGTTTATAATAATATAAAGCTTCCAAGTTAATATTCAATTTGCTATTAAATCAGGGATAAAAATCATGAGTTTTCTTTCAAAACATGATATTACGTCCAAATTCTACGTTTTTTATACAGGAAATTTAAAAGGAATAGCAGACCCCAGGCAATTTTCATTTTTTGTTTACCTACCTCCGTTTCTATGGTCTGATTTGCCTACGTGCCCGCCTACCTTCGCTCTGAATTTCCGTTATCAAAATCCAGGTGAATTGGCCCAATTTCACCGAACATGGTATTACTGTTTGGGGTATTATTTCTGGCAGTGATTACAAGGCATCATTATAAGAATTATAATTATCTATCAATGTACAATAAAATATGTAGAATTTCCACCGGAATATAAAAAAAAATGAATATTGCCGAATATTCCTTTCGCGCAAACAATACTACTGTCACTATTGCTCAAAAAAAATACTGAAAACAGGTTTCCAAGTAAAATATTTATACTTATACTAATAATAAATTTGAAAGTCAAATTTGTATTAATTTTGTAAATACAAGAATTAATATCTTTGATACATATTTTCTAAATATCGTAAACTTCAATTCCATATTCATTATTATTTTAATTATATTAATTATAGGAAATGAGTTCATAGTCCCACTGAATCCATGTTGTTATAATTTATAATAGG
The DNA here is from genome assembly GCA_951812935.1 of Hermaeophaga mercurialis. NCBI lineage: Eukaryota > Metazoa > Arthropoda > Insecta > Coleoptera > Chrysomelidae > Hermaeophaga > Hermaeophaga mercurialis. The sequence continues at coordinate 12,307,912 of OX638360.1, forward strand.
AGTAGAAGGGACGGGTTAACCCCAGAGGAGTTTTGACCCAAGGTCTATTCCTCAGCTTTGCGAGTTTCTGGAAAATTAATAGTATACAAGCTCGTAGATATGATAATTTTCCAAAGATAGTTTACATAACTTTAAGAGGACACTAATTAGGTAATTAATCAGAATAATCGACAGAAGTTTGTCAGTCAGTTAAATATAAATTGTTAATATTATAGTCATATACATAATATGATAAAAAGATCGTCTTACTTTAAAAAAGAAGGTCCAAAATTATTTATCTAAGACCAATTTTTCATACACAGTTATTACCAAAACTTAATAACGCGGGAGGTAAAACTATTTAAAAAAAATAATTGGTTTTTCATTGTTTTCAAGATACCTGTGAGTAACAGTTTAATTATTTTTAAACGTCACTAAGACAATTTTTTTATTATTGTTTGAGTAGGGACTCTACTATAATTTCATACAAATGCACCTGTAATTTCTAGTTTAACTATTGGAAAATGGGAATATTTATTAAAATAAAAAATATTATCTTTTTTGTGTGGAATATCCTAAAGAATGGTCTTTTGAATTTTTAAAATTAATTACTCAATTTTCATATAACTTTTTCTAAAATATAAAACTGTTATTGACAAAGGTCCAGAACAATGTTTTTTAGTTTTACGCCTTTAAAGGGATGTATCTCCCTTATTGTTAAGTGTGTTTTTAAGACAAAGAGGCCCTATTTTTGAGCAGTTCTAATAATAAGAGAAATTATTCTGTATCACACTGTATAAACATACAGGTATACTAGTACAAAAGGCGATTTAATAAAAGCTAATATGTTTTATTTCTTCTTCTTATAATATTTCTAAACAATATGTTATGAAACAAGAGTAGTAAATTTCATTTTAAGTATAAATATGCAAGGAAATAAAACTTGGTTTATCAATGTATTTTGCCAAAATTGTCCACAATGCTTAAAAGGAGCTGTTTGTTGTCAATAAATTAATAAATATTTCGAAATCTAAAAATTCTAATGGTTGTCCTAATTTTAATTCTTATAAAAAAACCTAGAAAAGTTAATTTTTTATGAACTAAAACCTCTAAAAGTATTTGTAGTCCCGTCTCTGTGACAAAGTATTTACTAGAGATAAAGATTTCTGGGTTTTCGAAATGGCAGAAAGAAAAATGATACTGACTTTCAAATAGACTGACTGAACAAAAAGTAATAGGAAGGCGTTGCCCCAAAGAGTATAAAGAAAAATATATGACAGAAAGTAGAATATAAAAAAATATTGAGTCGTCCTTGCCGCATAATTAAATTCCTTTGTATGTAAAACGACTTCAAATGGAATTAACTTTATGAAATTTTGTGCAATAATAAGAAAACAAACAAAATAGTATTAAACAACAGAAAATAAAGAAGGATTTCAGCGTATCAAAAACAACATCGTTGCATTACGCAATTATATTTAAATCCAATAAAGCTATTTATTTATTTTTGAATGAATTGTATTCGTAGTTCTCTTTTAAAGAAAATTGTTAGCTTAAAAATTTAGTTTAGTATGCAAAAATGGTTCTTTTAAAATTTGTACTTTTATATGTGAGTGGAAGAAATTAATTATAATCCCTTAAAAAAATAAAAACAGAATATTAGAGGCATTTACTGAAACTGTAACGTGTCAAAATTTGTACCGTACATTTCCATTGACCACAGTTCTGAACTAAAGGTTCGCGTGACATGATCATCTTTAAAAAGAAATAATACAAGCACAGAATAACACGAACATGAAATAATAGAGAAACTACCTTAAAAATGAATTCTTTGATGATATTAAATCTGATAAAAACGTTTTAGTATGCATTGTTTCGATAGCAGTATCGATGAGTGGTAAATTAGGTTAAAAGGAATAAAACTGATAAAAGGAAAACTTGAAACCAATATCTACGATACATTTACAAAAATGACTAAAACTAATAACAGTTAACTTAAAGGTATCTTTTTTATGAAACACAAGAAATATTACTTAAATCTATAACCAATACTAAAATATAGACTTCCACAAGGGAGAGCGTTAGGTCCTCCATTACATTTTTTATTGCTGATCTTATAGACTAAGAACAACATCATAATTCACATTATTTTTCAAGGAAGATTACCAATACATCCCATTTTTGCATTTTTGTGTGTATCAACGATTAAAAAGAAACCGAAAACAGCGTTGAAGATTAATTAGATAAGATATTAAAGACAAATTAAACTTTTACCTCTCTTGGACAGAATACTGTTAATTGAGATAAGAAAAAAGTTTCTACACGACTATTAGTGGAATGTGTTAATTCTAAACTCATTTTTAATAATACAATGTAAACATTATCACTCTTGAGATAGAATATTTATTCTGAAAGACTTGTTTCTTATGTGTTTTGCAAGTATTTTCATTCCATAACAAGTGAAGGAATGAATATGCCGTAATTGTTCTAAACAATATCGACAGCCATGAATGTCAAAACTGTCAATGTCAGATGTAAATGGCGGCGCCGTAATAAAAATTTTTAATTCTAATAAAATAAGTGAAAAATCGAGTAAATTCGTGTTGTGGAGAAAATATAGTCTATTACTCGGTTAGAATAACAAAATTCGTTACTCGTGGTTCCACACATTTTAACCTTTTTACAGAATATACTATTCTGCATTCTAATAAATTTTGAAATCGGTAAATTCAAGCTGAAATAATTATCCATTTTGGCTAAAAATATAACTAGATTTTAAATTTAAATTAACGAAACTGCATGTAAAAGTTATTTTCCCTTTTTCTCTCTACTTTCGTAGTCCGCAGCAATCATCAGTACCTACATACCTGCAATGTTTGAGCTACTCTTTTGTATTCATTTGGCTTTGAGCAACTTGTTGCAAAACAAATATTTGGTTTGTGTAACCTCAAAGAACTTGAGAAGCAAGCTTCCTTACATTTTAAACATTGGTATACGATTTCGAAAGATATTTCATAAATGAACCTCTTATGTCGTACTTACATAACACAGGATGGAAGTATTAATAATAATCAAAATATAAATAATCTACTTAAATATTGGTCGAAATTATACTTTCTTTTACAGTATTTTTCAGTCAAATTTCAATTAAAACCAACAATTTTTCGTTAAATTTTAATAAGAATTGGTCTTTCTTAATGTAAATTGTAATTGTTTCATCAAACTTTAATAAAAATGCATGTTTTTTTACTTAAATATTGGTCGAAATTATAGTTTTTTTAGTAAAAATAGTATTTTTCAATCAAATTTGAATTAAAACTAACAATTTTTCTTTAAATTTCAATAAAAATTTGTCTATTTTAATGTAAATGGTAATTGTTTTATCAAACTTTAATAAAAATGGATGTTTTTTACTTAAATATTGGTCGAAATTATACTTTTTTTTTGTAAAAAAAATTTATTATAATTGTAAATAATTTAAGTGAAAAAACACGGGAACAAAATATAAAGATTTAACCTACTATGGAAACCAAAATAAGACTCTTTATTGAGTTATAGTGTTCCATATCAAAATTTTAAAGTATTGCTTGACCATTACTTTTGATATTTTCCTATCACACATAATAGAAAATTTAATTAAATTTAGGTTGTAAAAATATTTAAAAATAGTCATTTTATTAAAAATTTAATTTGCCTTTAAGCTTCCTCCGGATGACATTGAGACTAATTCTGTGTTTGGTGCCTAGCGTTATAAAATTTTTCCTCGCCGGAATTCCCGCGCCATTTTCCTGCATGGCTCGTGCTGTAAATGGGTCGTGAATATTCATCACTAAAACATTTTCTTCTTTATAAACCATGACCTGACCTTAGTGCTCCAACCGGGGAAAACACAAGTGGTGTCACATAAATTCTTGGTAGGATGTGCCGACGTAAGGACAAACAAACTGAACTATGCGGAATGGCCTGCTACGATCCACGCTTTTAGTCTTTAATTTATCGACGTTAAATATACGCCTGATGGTATTCAACAACAAAAAACTATGCGATAAGTTCATCTTAATTCACGATATATCCATCAAACGAATTCACCTACCCAAATTATACTAGCAAGATAACGCGTTAAAAACATATTTTAACGCCCATAATCCAGCTACATGAATAAATATTAATAATAATAATGATGATAATAAACATGATAAAGATAAATCATACTTATCTGAATTTCCAAAGTCTTCCAAAGCGTTTAAAAAATTTATTCAAATCGACAAAGATTTCGGTATCTGACATACCTATTTCCAATATTGACAAGAAATTTGACAGATCTTTGAAGCGTAAATAATTTCATGTCATAGACATCACAACCAATCATTATTAAGCAATATTTTTCTTTATAGTTCAAAAGATGATCTAAGATAATTGAACTTTCCAGGCTTAGTTGTTAATTCAATATTGTATATTGAGGATATTTTAGGTGTTCTGTATTTCATATTCCTCCTGGGAAGTTTAATTATCTTAGATCATCTTTTGAACTAAATTATTTACGTTTAAAAGATCTGTCAATCTTGGAAGATGGTATGTCAGATACGGAAACCTAGGCCAGATTTAAATACATTTTTAAAAACGCTTTGGAAGATTGTGGAGATTCAGATAAGTATAATTTATCTTTTTCATATTTAATATGAATAGTTACCACAAAGTAAGAGTTGAAACAATTAATTTAATAACGATAATAATAAAGTAAAAATAAAATAAAGTATTAATAATAATCAAAATATAAATAAATATTTAATTCAACGCCTCCTGCTCTAGAATCACAGCATTCTTGTATGGGAAAAGGCTAACTATTATTATTATTATTTACCGTGACACAAATGAGTTATAGTGCAATCATTCTTATCGGCAAAATCTGTAATGACCCACAAAAGTTAAAAAAAAATGTACATGGTTTGCTTTAGGATTAGAACAAATTACTTGGCTAGGTTAGTGAAAACCAGCCGTGTAATGCAATTGGTATCTGTTCCACTTACTTTCACAAATATGTTGTTTGTTGTTTTGGAAATTTAGCTATTGTTATCATTTACTTTTGTGGAATAAAAACAAGTAAACTCCAAATATAATTGCCTAAACTTAGTATAAATAACATATTAAGGCTACTGAAGGCCTTTAAAAACTTTTGATACTAACCATTTTGAATGCAGTTTAAATTTATATTAAGCCTTCCTTCTTAAGCCTTTGAAGCTTCTTCAAGTCCATTCAAGTTTTTTCAAGCACTTCCCAGCAATTCCTACATGCATATTTTAATTTTTTTGTCAACCTTTTTTGAGTAAACTACCATGTAAATATTAAAGGAAGCGTTTGCTTATGTCAAGGTTAGACACTCTCGACCTGTCTCATACTGTTCCAACTCTAAGTTTTGTGTCTCTACTAGAATTTGTGGTTACGAAATACTGCTTTGTTTATGGCCGTATCGATAATGAATCTCTTCAAAGCTGAAGTGCGATCTATAATTTGATTTTTAGCAGCAAGAAATTCACCGAGAGCTAGTTGAAGTTTATAAAAAAAAAGAATGAATGTTGATGAAAGTTTTTCGGTGAGCTGTGATTTGTATAGAAGCAAACGGAAAAGATTTCAAGATGCCCAACTACAAAAATGTAGAATACAAATACAGAGATAGAAGAGTAAAAGTAGTTCCTGATTCAGGAAGAGATTAAGATTAAGAAAATGAATACAGTATATATGCAGAAAGAAATACCGAATGAACCAACAATATCTAACAAGTTTTGTACTACCCCAAGAGGAAGCGAACAAGAGTATTATGAACAACAAAGAAAACTGGAAGCTAAAGAAGAGCAATAAATGGAAACAGATAGTGAGAATAAAATAACATATGAAAATACAGAAATAAAGAAGGTGATTGGACGAAGCCCGAATCCAGCAAAATGGCCAGAACAATAAAAAATAAAAATAATGAAGAAAAACTAAAATTAACTAACCGATTCCATACTTTGGAAAGATTTGAAAAATAAGCGGATATAATAGTGGGAATGGAAGATGGATATGAAGTTATGGATAAAAGTGCAGAGGAAGGAAAAACACAAGCGAAGACACCACCAATAGTCGTAGAAAACAAAATCCACGACCACATAAAATTTATTAAGCAGGTAAGGGAATCTTTAGATAACAATAATTTTACCGTACAATTTAATCGTAACAATACCAAAATATTTACAAATACTAGAAACGATAGAAATACTTTAATACAGCAATTGAAATTAGAGGGCGTAAACCACTATATTTATACTGATAAAACCGATAAAATTAAAAGAAAATCCTAAAAGATCCACCGGAATTAGACACTAATAAAATAAAAAACGAGTTAGAAAAGAATAGCGGAATAAAATTTGAAAGAGTTAATAACTCTTAAGGCAAGTAATCTAAAAGTCAAAAGTCATAGTTACCTGGTTATTGTTAGATGATATAAATTTAAAAGAACTATTTAAGATTACAGGGGTACAGAATATAAGGATAAAATGGAAAACATATAATAGAAGAAACATAATCACTCAATGTTACAATTGCCAAAGATTCGGCCATTCCCAGAATAATTGTAGCATGAAACCGAAGTGCGTAAAATGTGCGATGGAACGATTAATTAAAACAGAAATAAGCATTACAAAATGTACAAATTGCACAGGTCAACATACGGCGAATTAGAGATAATGCCCTATACATCTAAAATATATTGAAAAAATAGAAAAAGATAAATTAAAGAAAAAACAACCATATAACCAGCAAACTAATAGAACCATTGGAAATAACAATAGTTTAATTAAATCAGGAGTATCATACAGTAATGCTCTAAAGAATATAATGCAAACTATTGCACAAGATGGACTAAAGGAAATGAGTGAAATAAGAAACTTGATAAAGGATATTAATGAAATAGTTATTGTACCCAAAATGATATTGTTATTACACAAAAAATGAAAAAGAACTAATGGTGCCTAAAACATTTATGAAAAAGGTAACTATATTCATTAAATATGAAGAAATTTACAATGACCAATAAAAATATAGGAAAATTATAATAATTTCAATTAACCAAAAATTAATGTTTAATTAAAACTAAATAAAGAAGACCTAAGGATAAAAATTTTCTATACTAATAATATAGAAAAAAGTTATCACATGCCGAAAAAAGTGAGGCAATAGAACATAGAAAAAAATAAAATTTTAAGAAGATAAATTAAGAAAAGGCCAAACCTTGTTATTATTATTATATTATTATTATTATTGACGATGAACGAGCGAGATGGCCTACTGTCATAAATAAATAGTTGAAACAATAGATTGATAAAAAAATTGAACAAAATTGGAAGGAAGTTCACTATTCAAAAATTTCCCTAAGATTCAAAATTCAGAATTTAGTAAAATCAATGCGCTTAAGACAATGATGACATGTTGAAAAAACCATTAGTGAGTGGGTTATTGAACAGGCAGCAGAATTTTGTGAAGATAGTATTCAGAAGCTTGTGCTACGACTTGATGAGTGTTTAGATATTAATGCAGATTATACTGTGTTCTCATTTACATTCTATTATATTTACAGGGTAACCAAACGAAAACGAAACAAAGCCATTATCAGGAACTGCGTCAACATTTTAAAAAAACGCAGAGATCCGTCAATTTTTGATCAAAGGGGGAAACTTTTTTCCGGCATTTTCGACTTCGCTGCTTACACCTCCAAGCGAGGGTAACAATCACGCTAAAATATTTAAATAGTATTAGGAGTCAAGTAAGGCATCATTTTAAAGCCCTTTCAATTCTCTTTATAACAGTCTTTAAATTTTAAAATTTGGCCTGATACTTTTAAAAAATTACATTTTAAAATTTAAATTATGTACTTGTTTAGTTTTTAATAAGAGTTTTTAAAATTTTTCATTTTTGTCAAAATAGTGAAAATGACACATGGGTCGTTGAGTACGCCAATTGTTTAAATGTTGATTGTAATTTTTTTGTCACATTTATAAAAGACAAATGGATACGATAGGGACACACAAAGAACGTAAAATTAGTGGATTCGTATATCGAAGCGAAGGTTTGTTTGTGTTTTTGAAAATTAAATACCATGGTTTATTCCATTGCGAAAAGGGTAGATATAATTTCGCTTTTTTTTATGAACAATAAGTATGCAAATGTAACGGCTCAGTTATTTAATGAAAAATATCAAGATAAACAGGTCAGTAGGAAGTATGTTCTATAGTTAGTGAAAAAATTTCAAGAGACTGGAAATGTAGTTAATAAAAAACGATAAAATAGACCGCCTGTAGTTAATACAGCTAGTGAAGTTGCAGTTTTGGGACATCTTCATCTAGATCCTACGTTAAGTACAAGGCAATTAGCATCTGTGTCTGGGATCAATCGAACTAGCATTTAAACTGTTTTAAAAAAGAACAAATTCCATCCCTATAAAATACATTTAGTGCAGGAACTTAATGAGGATGATTATGACCATCGTTTGCTATTTTGCGAAATAATGAGTGAGCCAGTAGCGAACGATCCACAGTTTCTTTTTAATATCTGTTTCTCCGATGAATGCAGCTTTTTTATGAACGGTACCGTAAATCGTCATAATTGCCGCTACTGGTCTGATTCAAACCCAAGAATTTTCCAGGCGGTACATACACAGGACGGTGCTCTTACGCAGTATGCTTTGATTGTTCGTCAGTATTTAGACCAACATTTTCCACGGCACTGGATTGGGAGAAGAGATTGCATTGAATGGCCTCCACGGTCACCAGATTTGTCGCCCCTTGATTTTTATGGGGATCCCTCAAAAGTAAAATCTACAAAACACAACCAGCCTCTTTAGAAGATTTGCGTCAAAGAATTGTCAAGGAGTGCCATCGAATCACTCCGGAAATTCTTCGGAATGTGCGAGAACGTTTCGAACAAAATCTTTATTATTGTATGGACGTAAAAGGGCTTTAAAATGATATCTTACTCCACCCCTAATGCCATTTAAGTATTTTGGAGCGATTGTTACCCTCGCTTGGAGGTGTAAGCAGCGAAGTCAAAAATACCGGAAAAAGTGTCCCCTTTTGATTAAAAATCGACGGGTCCCAGTGTTGACGCAATTCCTGATAATGGCTCTGTTTCGTTTTCGTTTGGCCACCCTGTATAACCGTCTCACTTAAAAAATAACTATCGTATTTTAGCCCCTCAAGTGCCAGTTTTTTAATTTCTTCTCTCTAATCACTCACATTGTATGTCTGAAAGTTGGCAATTTCATTATTGAATTTATTAAGTTCCGTTAACTTGCCACCAAATCAAATAAAATAATAAGAAGAAAGTTTGTTAGATCCAGATTTCATCCGAATCAGATAAATTACAGAATTAAGCAAGTTATCACGTTTTATTAAGAACCAATGAAATAAAATGTATTGACTGGAGTTAATGACAAGAGAAATAAAATAGACAAACAACTCCTAAAAAATCGGAAGATGTAAGACCAGTCAGTGGTAAAATTATTTCTGAGAAAAAAGTCAAGAAATTTTAATTGCGATACTAACTATAATTTCAAAACCAAAGTTAAATTAGAAACGGGTATTAATTTAAATATTCCTCTTTACTTTTGCTACATTTTTTCAACAAAACAGTTGTACACAAAAATAAAAACCAATGAGTGCCGAGTTATTTTGTTTGTTTATTTTATATTTTGAAATTAATTAACTTAAAAACTAATCTAACAACTTTAAAGTTCGAGTATTTAATCAATAGAAAATAAAGTCTTTTAAATAAGCGCCAACTCTTAAAGTTTGAAATTACATTTTTAAAAGTAAAAATGTGCTTAATCACAAATAAAAAGTATCCTTAGATTTTCTCGAAAATTCTTTCGTAAACATGTTTCTAAGCATGAGGGGGAGAGAGAAAGGTAATGAGTGCTATTAGTATTAATCGGTTTGAAATAAAATGCACAAAATACGAGTATGTAGCAATTTGGATTCATTTTTGTTGCTAACAACTTCTTCTATTTTATTACTCCAATAAAGGACCTAGGGCGAATGACCGAAGCAGTTAAACCAAACGTGAGTCTCAACTTTAATACACGATAAATAATTCCTCTTGTCGGTTCTTCGGAATATCTATAGTTATTACTAACATTTGAACTTTCTGAATTTGTATTACGGGAGGGACAGTTTCAAATAATTGAGGAGAGAACGTCTAACAGTTCTGACCTAATAAATGTTTCGTAACATTTATTATACCAAACTCTGTAGATAAACATAATAATACAAGTTTAGTTTTGACATTTTTAGTCAGAATGTTTGCCCAATTTTGTTTTGTTATTATTTTTAAAACTACCTAAATATTTAGTGAACAACTAACCATTATAAAGTTATGAAAACTTTTTGCTGATTTTAACACATGCCTTGTATTGTTTAAAGACACATAAACCACGTAAGTTAAACTTAAAAATCCATAACGCTTTTCGATTCAGAAAGTATGTTCGACCTTCTAACTAAAGCCAACTACTTGGGAACTACCTTCCGTTCCCAACCTAACACTAGCCAAGGCTTTCAAAATATTCACACATCCTCTGGATTTTTCATGGAAGACAAAACCAAAGTTAAGAGTCTTACACGAACTTGTCCATTGTAAAGTAAAAAGTGTTCTTCGCACTTTCTATGCCAAACAGCCTCCACAATTTGTTAGAGTGAAGCGCTTTTGTGTTTCGTTAGTTCTTTTATTATACAAGGCGGACTTCCGCTTACTAAATGTAAATTTTATAAAAAAAGTCAAAACATCAAGAGTGATATTCAAAGCCAATCAGAATATTTTTAAGAGATTACAAATATTGGCAGTAAAAAACGAAAAAAAAATGAATTTCATGAATTGTTTGTGATTTAAGGTAGATAGAATTTTATCTACCTACAAATTATCTATATGTATAATTATGGCATCAGAACAAAATCCTAAACGTAACAGTTGCAATTTTCTTAAATTATATTATTTTATAATCCAGGATTAAAACATAGAAGTATAGTAAATAAACTTGAGTAGACAAGAAATATATAATAATTGAACTCAAAGATGATTCTTCTTTACCGGCATTATCGACAATGATCACTTAACTCATTGACTCTTGATATTAATGGTACCTATATGCACAATAACACGAAATACTTAGATATTATTTTAAATGTTAAGTTTCGAAAAAATGTGTTAAAAACTGGTATAATTACGTCTTCGATTCTTATTTACACGATACAAAATTCTAATCTAAATTATTACTTGAAGTTGTGTAACCTTTTGATATACACCATTATTCTCAAGGTTTAGTCGAAATATTTCTTGAAAATAATATTCCAGTAGCAGTAATGGTAGAATAACAATGTTTGTGTTAACAGAGAAAAAATGACTAAGAAAACGGAAACAGACTTACAACAATTTAAAAAGAGTTCAAATTTTTATTAATAAAGAAATAATAATGAGTAAAGTAAACTACATATTTTTATAATTGGTCATGCGCTTTGTATCGTAAGTTTATTTGTTTGTTCTGTTAAATCGGTTCATACAAATTATCAATTGGGCTTCATTAAATTTAAAAAAAAAATCCATTCCTTGATGAATGTGGCAACATTATTTGTCATATTCTACTGTACCCCGTAATTTTATATGAAATCCACATGTGTAGCTTGTTACTACCAACATATTAACTTTCGAACAGCTTTCTATTTAGAACATTGATATATAACGATAAAATTTCCGGAAATTAATTTATAAAAATCAATACCTATAAAAAGCCTTTACACATTTTCTTACATAATTTTCTTTAGAGCTAACCGCCCTGTATCCATCGGCTGCCGTCAATTCAATCTTTTTTATGAGAGCCGGGAGTTTTCTTGACACACATGAGAAAAAACGTCAGCACTTGAGATTTACTGGTTTTGACAAAATTGATTTTTACGTAAAAAGTTAGTCCAACATAAAAAATAACACACTTGAGAAATATTGTTTATAAGAAATATTGCGATAAATCACGTGGTTAAGTTTTAAATACAGATTGGTACGAGTGAGTAGAAACAAAAATAAATCTTGAAAAGGTATTGATAACTTTAAATTAAACTATAAATAATGAAGATAAATCTGGCCTGTGATGCTCAATCAATGTGTCTTTTTCGATCGATTTTTGCGGAAATATCTTATTCGGTTATTGCCTCTTCATAGCAAACAATAAGATACCGTATTTCAAAATTTGTAGATATGACTGAACTTCAAAAAAACAACATTAGTTTGCTTAATTAAATAATCTTTAATAATTGCTGAAATTATGTTGTATTTTTTTATATCCTATCACCTCGAGAAATATTATCGTAGGCTTGTGTATAATTTTATAAAGAAAATCTCTAAGAAATCAATATTAATTTTCTTCTCAAATATCGGGTTGTCTAACAATTGATTTGTTAATTTTTGTATACTTTATTGATTCAATCTCTTCATATTTTCATATTGAAGCAACTGAAGAGACTCGTTATTTACATTTAAATAATAAAGTAGGAAGAGCCATTTGCTAGGTTGAAACACAATTTCTAAGTAGCCACTCTCGTGCACTTGGTGCGGGATTTGTATAAAGAGAACTCCAAACGGCTACACAGAATAACAAATAATTTCGCCGTAGAGAATCATTTGTGTGCCAGTTTCAGCTTAATTTGTATTCTACACCATTGTGTTTACTAACATACTAGATTATGACCAGCAATGTCAAGATTACTTGTCTTTGTTTACATAGACCATCAGTTGCATCAACTTCCTTTTGTGCTAAAAGTCTGCTGTCGAATATGAATATTAAAAATAAAGTTAACAAATAACAAAAAATCGTTAAAAAAATGAAACAAAGCTGGTAAAGTAAAATGACTAATAACAGAAATGTTTGGCAATGTTATTGAAACCTTAGAACATAATGAATTGAAAGTTGAATACAGAAATGACAAATGATTTATTGAGTTTGGATCAAACAAAAAATAAAAAAATAGGAATATCTAGTAAACGATGAATATATCATGTCCAGTAGAGGACTTTTATAGATGTTTCAACATACAATAATAAAATCTTATTTTTGATAAAAATAAACTATTTTTGATTCAAAATAGTTATTTTTCATGACAGAATGGCAAATACCTTTTTTGCATTTGAAAATACGAAAGAATATAGAAATCGAGTATCAAATAATATTTTTGAGTATACTTTATCCCCGCAGTTTATTAAATTGCGAATAAAAATTTTATTTTATGCAAAGATGAAAACATACCAGAGCATAGTGGTGACTTTAAACAAAAAAATTACCAAGACGGAGATCATCTTAGAAGTACGAGTTTGGGCCTTATCTGCGAAGCCATCTACGACACACGAAGGCTACTGGACGATATCAATTGGAAGCTACTTTCATCTACACTAAGCTAAGCAGTAAGTTACACCCAGTAACCAGGTTAACCAACTATCGAACTTTAGACCAGAAACTGGTGCTAGATTAACAACCGAAAAGCAGAAGCAAAAGTACGAAACACAGAAACAAATTCAGATGCCAGAAAGAGGTACATAACCCTTGGACCTAGGACATCAAAAAGCATATTCTGCATTTCACTACAAAGTGCGGCGGAGAGCACATTGAGCAAAGAATTTAACTACACGGAAGCATCTAACCATAATCTAGAGAAGATTTTGCAGAAATGAAACAATTTTTTTAGAAAAAAAAAGAGAAACTATTTTTAGAAAAAAATATATATCAAAAGTTAAAATATATATCAAAAGTTAAAATATATATCAAAAGTTAAAATATATATCAAAAGTTAAAATATATATCAAAAGTTAAAATATATATCAAAAGTTAAAATATATATCAAAAGTTAAAATATATATCAAAATTTAAAATATATATCAAAAGTTTGTTTCTAAAGGAATTTGTAACCATAATATATATACATTAAACAAATTATTCGACAAACGTAAGGAAAAAATTAGAACGCAGCTTATATAAATAATACTACTTTGTAAGAAACGGTCGTGTTACATTTTTTTATCAAAGTCAGACGAACAAAAAAAAACACCTCGCTGCTGAATATTCACAAAATTGTTGTTTATAAGAAACGGACAAAGTTCCTCGCGTTACTTTGTCGCGAACAAATAAATTTTGAAAAGATCAGCAATGACGGCCATTGTATAAAAAGGTGGACATGAACATTGAAATCGAATCGGAAAGAATTACTATTGGTCACTTTCAATTAAAGTAATTTCCCACAATACCAGGAGAGGGATTTTTACGGGCAGTAACTAATAATTTTTTGGGGTTTCTCGTGAATAGCCAGGCAGGGTCGGCTCGCCGCGGTTGAACTTGTATTTGATTTTGTTCTGTTTCCTTGAGGTTTTTTAGTTTTGAAATAATGGGTAGATGTATACAGCCTGTGTCTATGGAGTTCTTTTCTTATGTTTTGGATCTAAAATAATAACGTGGATAATTTTAATAACACGATAAATCGATTTCGGAAGACGATTCCGAGACCAGGGGGAACTGGTGAAATAGCTACAGCCAGCCGTAGATGCCATTTTGTAGAGGGTGGGATATCCCTCAGTTTGGATCCCACTCGTTTGAGGAGCATTCCTGTCTACCTGACCGAGTTGGTTTCTTTTGGTGAGAAAAATGTTTTCTTAGTAACTAACCCCAGTTTAATTTTTATCTCAGTGGATCAGATGGAAGTAAAGTCTTTTATTAGAGGGTTCTCTCACAGAGTTAGCTTTTTTTTGGGTACGGCAATAAGTATCGGGCATTAATTAAGTCAATGTAATCTATTTTTTTTTGGTTTTTAGAGTTGTAAGATATCACTACGTTAACACAAGAGACCGCTATTAGCTTCACACCTATGCTGATTATATTTTTGTAATTATTCATTTTGTAGGTGCGTATTTAATTTTGCGTTGTTGTAGGGAAAATTCAGTGAAATTGTACCAGGCATATTAACTCGTAGCTATTTTAACCTATGTCATATTCTTATCAATCTTAAAGTTTTTACTTAAAATAGGTCAATAAAAATATTATTAAAAGTCCTTCAATTGTTACATTGGTGATAAAATTGTATAAAAAGATTACAGACTATTTATGTTGTAAGGGGTTATTACAATTTTCTCACCCTTAAGAAATAGGAGGACAACAAATATATGGACATGGCATATCGTCCAATAAACTCCAACTCAACAATAAACCTAGGGAAAATCACCAAGGCCAAAATTAAAGTCAGCTCAATTGACACAAAAGAACAACAGAGACTTAGACCTACAGAGAGGTCGTTCAAATTTACAAATCTATATAGTTCGCAATAAACACCGGCCAAGAAAGAAGATCATAGAACTAATCAAACATTGTGTTTATTTACAAAGATCAGAGGTACAAATAAATCGAAGGAGTACCAATGGATTCAACGCTATCACCAGTCATAGCAAACCTATTTATGTAAGATCTGAGACAAGTACTACCGTGACATCAATTTGGAAACCAAAATTATGAATGCATTAGATAGAGGACACATTCATCATCTGGACTCACGGAAAAAACTTAAAAAATTCCAACAACCTTAATGGATAATAGTAAAATAACATTTACTACGGATATAGAAAACAACAACCAGTTACCATTTCTACTAAATAATATATTGTACTGAAAGTAAATACTGATAAAAAACCGGTTGTAAGAATTCTATTTTTTGCGAGATTTTTTACAAACAGCTGATGTTGCTATTATTCTATATGATAAATGAAATTTTTAAAATAATTTAGTTTTATTGCTTTACTCGCTTTAAAACTATACCTCCAGTGAGAAGACGCCATGATTTTTATCAATTAAGTGAACTTGAACGGGATAGGATTATAGGGCTGCAGGAAGTCCGAATTTCGTTTCGTGAAATTGGTAATAGGAATGGTAGAAATTCATCCACGGTACTTCCAGTTTTCTACTATTGGACCACAGAATAAAGGCACCAACGTCGTAGATGTGCTGATGCTGTCCGAAGAACTACAAATCGTGGAGAACGCCTCTGAAGAGCAAATGCACTTAGAGACCGATTTTCTACCACTAGATTAGTGACACAGGAATAGCTGCTAAAGGACTCTCAACGATAAGTTTATTGTAGGATCATGTAGTTTGGGTTGCAGTCTTATCGAGCGCATATCATCTTGCTACTGGTGATGTAAAAAAAGTGTCCAATGGGATCAGGAATAAAATGGAATTGTCTTGATTTTGTTTATGGGCTCATGATTGTCGAAGAAGACAAGTTCAAAGACATGGCGAAAGATAGGAAATTCAATTTTGTCTAGCACGAGAGGCAGCGCTTACCCGAGGAGTTATGGTATGGGATTCAATTTCATATGGAAACAGGTCTCTATTAGTATTCCTTGAAAGAAACATGGATGCTCAAAACCACATCTACATTGTTTTAGAACCAGTTGCTGTACCATATCACCACTAGAAAACCCAATTTTTCAAAAGGATAATATCAAACTGCTGTATGAGCAGTAATCACTACCAGGTTGCTTTGCGACTCTCAAGTTACTCTTCATCCCTGGCCAGCTAAGTCTCTTGATCTTTCACCCATTGAACATGTATGAGACATGATATGTAGAAGATTGGGTCAACTTTCTGGCTCAATAATGGATTTGCGTTGCCTAAAAAATGAAGCTCAACTTACTTGGAACTCAATTCCTTTTGAAGACATTGATCATCTAATTCGAAGCATGCCTCGGAGATTTGAAGAATGTATTAATAGGGACACTAACTCTTTATTAAAATTTCTTGGCACAGAGTAAAGAAAGTGTTTTGAAACTTTGATTATTTGATGTACTATGTAAACCTTTTTATTTACTGTAAAATATATGAAAATATTATCATGTTAGTGTTCCATTTTCAATATCACAAAGTATCTACCGCCACCTGTCGTAACGAAAAGCGGTGGTGGCTACCCAGTGTAACAAAGGCATTGTCAGGTAATCTCCTACTGTCCGATGAAAAGAATGATTGTGTGTGGGAATGATGAGGACAAATCTGGAGATCGTGATTGGTGGACAGAGGTTACCTGGCTTTTACATTAGTACAGTAAGAGAGTAATAGAGCCGAAACTAAGAGACCCGGGTTCAACGTGTATGTGTGTAACACGAAAGAGAGCAGCAGCAGCAGCAGCAGTACGGAAGAACAAAAGACTTGAATATGGCAAGTGAGAACATGCCGAAATGTCATTAATTAAACGGTTCAACCGAGAACCAAAGTATGACACTACGCGGAGCAAATCTCGGAAAACTAACTCTACGTATTACTATCATGTTTACTATAAATAATGTATTTTAATTATTACATTATTATCATATTTAATTTCTAGTTTTATAAGAATAGATAACAGCTATTTATGAACATGAAAGCTTCTCTATATCAGGTTTACAAATAATTTATAAACACAAACAATACTTATTTAAGAGTATTTCATCTTATTTTCTATAAAACAAAAGGCTTCCTGTTGTGCTTGTGTGACTAGAATATTTTTTGTCTCCTTTTGAACGAAACAGAAGCTAGAAAACAAAATCAATTTTATTACGCGAGCCTCTTCAAAGATTTCTCTTTCATACAGAAAAGGAGGGACTAGGACCGCAACAAACACAATATAATCCGACTTCCTAGCAGTGGTGTTTGCAGCTACCGGAAAAACAGGGATTTGGTTTTTCGATTAGGAGAAATATCTTTCGACCTACTTTTTATTAAGGAAGTTGGGTTACTAGATGAAAATAATGACAAAGTGAAAAAAAATAAGAAATAGGTTAAAGTCAATCTTGAACGCACAAAATAATAATCACAGAAAAACCAAATTTATTCTTTTCATTCCATAAACATTGACAATTTAGTTTGTGAATTATCTAAATTATTAGCTTTTCAATTTTTACTATTTTTTTGTTGATTGAAGCGTTGATAATAATAAATTGCTTCTTTTCTTATCAAAATATACATTTTCTTCTTTTTATTAAAATTTCATCTTGGTCAAACAAAATTGAACCAACTGTTTAAAATTGTTGTAGCTCCAAACCGCTCAAAGTTAAATAAATTCGATTAGCAAAAATAACATATATTTATTTATTATTTATAATATTTGTACTTTTAACTTCATTTCTTATCATATATTTGAAAGAAAAGTTTTCTATATTTTTTTTTCTTGAAGTTTCGTAACCTACTTCTGCTTATTATAGATTATTCCTAAATAATTAAATTAAAGATTTTTTATAGTCAAACTCAATTTCTGGATATATACTACATATCAACAATCAACAATCATTAGACTAAAAAATAATTTTAAAAATATTATTTGGCAAACATATTCAAAATATTTTTAATCCTGACTATCCCATCCCAACTTCCTCAATAGAAAAAATACTTCATTCCACCACTCCCTTCCTGCTATTGATTTAATATTTTTCTTTGATACAAAAGGGCCACCAATATAAAATTTTACATTCTTCTACATATTACTGCACCGTTTTAGATACTCTTCCGGGTGAAATATAATATTTTTATAATAGGCCTTTTAGAGATAATCACCAGTAATATCAAGATAAATTTATTCAATATTTAGGAAGTAAATGGTATTTCGCCTATGCAGCTAATATCATCACGTTTTCTCAACTGCTTTTATTTTCACCAAGCAACATAAGTTATAGGTAAAAATAACTAAAATATAAATGCACAGTAGACTAAGAAATAATTTAGTGAAAATGAATAACTCAAAATTAAGCACACACATACATTTTAAGAACCCAAAAAAAATTGTAAAGTTATTGCCCTTCCTGTATGAGATAAAAGTGCATTAATCTCCATATTCGTCCAAAATCCTTATCTCTCCCTTGATTTCCGAGAGTCTTATAAAAAATCTCTATATCCCGCCTATGGTTTGTCTTTTGGAACAGAAGTTGATATGAAGCCTTTCTTTAATGGGCTGGATCTCCGCCTACTCGAATCGCAAAATAGTCCTACGAGCTTTGAAGAATTTTCTGCAGAGGGATGTAGCTACTCGAGAGGTAGATTTATCGTCGTGCGAAAGCTGGCTTCGTACCACGGAAATGATATTTCCCAGTAATGAAACCCAAACTTACCTAATACTGGGAGAGATATTAGGGGTTAGAAGTAACGCGCCAATAAAAGTAGGCATTTTTTAAAATCGTTTAAAAAATAATTAAGTTTTAATTTATTACCAAATAGTTTTTGTAAAAATATTTCTTATCTTAAAATTAAAACAAAGCGTACGCTTTCAACAGCAAACTTTTTGTCATTAAAATGATATATGTGAAAGATCAACACTATCATCCGGGCTGCTACATTTGAATCAACTAAATATGACAAGATAATCCTCTAGGCTGCAAACACATGGAACTAGAACGGAGAATAAACTGCTGATTGAAGTACAAAAATTATTTTACTCAGTCAAACAGTTGATTAAAAATTCGTGTTTGATTTAAAAAATGAATATTTAAAAGCCCGAGTTGATTGGAAATGCATTAACGTAGGTGTAGTCTAAATATTACACTAATGGAAAATATTAAATATTTAAATTATTTACTAAAATATTCCATCTATAAACGTATCTGAAAGAATAGCAACTGACTATTAAATGCTTAAAATAAATAAGTTAAAATAATCATAGATTGAATCATGAAAATAATTAATAGACTTGGAAATCCTTACACGTGCATGGAAGTATTTTAAAAACCAATCGAAAAGTTCAACTCAAGCATGTACAAAATATCTATATTTTGAAAGTTATTTTACGATTATATGTATAGAAAACTGTATTAAATTTAAATTAAGAAAACATCATTTAGATAAGTACTTTCGCGGTTAAACTAAAAGGCTGCCGAATATAAAACGTTCCTAAAAAAGTAACCTAAAATTCCCAAAGGGACCGAAAGGAACGACCCAGGGTTAACCGCGGGTTATACCTTCTGTAAGAAGTATTCAATTTGTCTGGAGATCTGAAAATCACAAAAACAAGCTACCTGACCCAACAAATGTACATTAAAAAGGTCCTTAATTGGAATACATTGGTTTAAATGGTTATCCTTTTATCCTTGATTGAAAAACAAAAGGCTTTAATATTAGTCATTTTGTTAATAGTTCTAAATGTAATTACTTCTAATCATAATAACTATATTAGATTAGATTAGTTTAGACAATAGCTTTTCATTGTTACTTACCCTAATGTAACCTAAGTTTAATGTTAGTATTTTAAAATGTAAAAAAGTCAGTTTATTTTTTTTTATGTAAGTATTTCTATTTCTATCCTCTAGATGTTAATCCACAAATTAAACGAAATACATTATTTTTATTTATTTAGAGTATGCTTTTTTATAAATACGAATTCCTTTTTATAAAAGTTTTATTCTACGTCTATGACCCACCCGATTTTTTTATATTACTTTTCGAATTCGGTCAAAGCGTACATAATTATAGAAGATATGGAATAGAATGTTTGGCGAATTAGTTTCCTGAAAAAAAATGTTTGCTGTTCTATTTTGGTAATGACTTTTGAACGATGTTGGCAAAACAAACTATTAAGGATTTCTTTTTTATAATCGTTGCAAAAATTATTTTCGAAATAATAATGCCGTGTTTTTTTAAAGATTCCTGAAGTAATATTTATGAGATTTAATTTGTAAGAAAACAAAATATTTCTTAAAGGCATATTTATTACTATATCTTAACATCACTGTTTATTCTCTTTAAACTATGAAATATTATATGTATATCATATAGAACAAACTGACCCAATAATAATGGAGGTCAAAAAACATCCTAATTCTGGAGGGCTTCTATTTCTGTTTTCGCTTAAAATACCAACGATATATATGTTTAACGACAGGTAGTTAGGTAATATGTTCATCGGATTATAATAAATTTTATCTCAAATATGGGTCAGGCATTTAATTTTTATTACTCCCAATTTAGTATCGAGGGTAATAAGATCATTTAGGGTATATAAATTAGATTAGGTAATTCCAGAATGACAAAGAAAAATAAAAATATTTTCATAAAAAACCTGTAAATAAACAATACCGATTTTATTTAAAAAGGAAAACCCCGTATATTATGGCACATCTAATAAAACATTTTTCCACTATCTATTATATAATACTATATAATTATTTAACATTTTTGTCAACACCTTTAATAAAAACCAAATCTTTCAAAACACTGTCAAGTAGCATTTGTGCAATAAATGTACCCTATGCTATTTCTTGATCTGGAAATATTTTACTTAAAGGATAGTGTTAAAAAAAATAAAAAGGCATCTCTTTAATAGTGCCACTATTTATAGGATATTTCATTTAAAACAAAACCGGCACATTTTTTAAACATCTACACCTATAAATGGAAAAAAATAGGTGTAAGTCAAATAAAAGATTTAAAAAATAAAAATTTGCAAAAACTACTCGATCCTATTTTGTTCCCTTTAGACGTTATAAGCGCTAAAAATGTATCACAATATCTTGCGACACCCTGTTCTATAACAGTGGGTGGCGCATCAGAAATGTAATGAATTTGAGCGGTGTTTAATTATTGTTTATTGGCAAAATTTGGGTTATAGAAAACACTAAGGGGTAATAATCTTCACTGCTACATAAACGTATATAGATAGTCATTATTTTAGTATTGTATCATCAGTAAATATAGTTTAATAGGATTAGAAATGTATAAAAGTAATGTTTGCGTCACATAAAAGCAAATTAATTTTATCAAAAAAGAAATACAAAAAATAATCAAGACGATTAAACAAAAATAGATAAATTAGAGAACCAGAAAATAAATATAGTATATTAATTCTATGAGTTATGTAATAACATTGAAAAAAAGACAAACATAGTATTAATTTGACAAAAAATGTATATCGAATATTGAAATTAATGTACTTACCGCATTTCAGCTATTGGCAATTTCCACAACATTGCTGGATCCTGAAACAAAGTTAAAAATATATTTATGAAAGCTACACTTACGGACCTGCATGTGAGCTTTTAGTTTAAATTTTTCAGTGGTTTTTCGGGTTATAATAGATTAAAAATGATTATTAAAAGTTTTAGATAAACTCTAAACCAAACTTTATATATAATTAATTCATGGTAGTTTGAATAATAATTGAGAAAAAAATATTTAAAAATGTAGAACGTGGTATTTTTACTGAAAACTTCTCATTTTGTATTTTTAAAATTGTTTTATAATGCTAAAAATTCAAATTTCAAGCGCCTGCTATGTGTGACCTTTGCATTGGATTTATAAATCAACTGTATTTAATTTAAAAAAAAAGTTAATAAAAGGGAAAAATCAAAAACCGTATATTGAAAATGGGATATTGCAATATTTTCAAAATGAGCACCGCCATAGTTTTCAATATTGTCAGTTATCTAGAGTGTTTCAAAAAATCTAAAGTCTGATTCTGTTTTATTGGAATGACAACTCAAAATCGAATAAAAATTTTAATTTTAATCACATGCACTGGAAAAATAATGACAGAATGAAAAAAAAAGTAAAAAGTAAAAAGAAAATGTGGCTCAATAAGGAAAAGTTATCTAATACATTGTGTCGCATTAAAAAACATATTTGGATAAACATGCATCTAGAGGACATCCATGTAACCGAAATTAATTTGAAGCCATTGGGGTCTTTTTTTACCATATTTTCAATATAACAAGAGTGAAAATAATTTTTATTTTTGCAAGTTCTCTACATTTTAAAACAAATGCTTCAACTCTGAGAACATTATGTATGGACAACATTATTGACCTAACCATTGTACTGTTTTCTAAAAATGTCTGAATAAAGTACTTATTTCAAATTACAAAATAATTGTCCTAAAATCTCTATAAATATAATAGATCTCCTCGGGAAATATAACAGGGATATTTGAATTTAGTGCTAAACTCACGAGGGAATTTTGCTGGAACGTACAAACTGACCCTGCAAAACCGCGTGCGTTTTCTTCGGTAAAAAGTTTCCCGTTCGAGATTGTGACTCTGCAATACATTTTTCACATACAGAAGTATATTGTCAGTGAAGTAAAAAGCAGAAAAAAATGCCTTCTAAGGATTTGATTAAGTCCTTGATAACTAATGTCGCTAACTAATGAAAACGTTGCCTACGGTAATCACAGAATTAGTATTCTTTTAATAAGTTATATATAGCTTGACCAGTATTTTCTAAATGAGTAGTTAATAATATCAAAATTGATTATTAACGATTAATTTAATTTTACGACGGCCTGGATAAAAATCTATTATTAAACTCATTTGAGTTAGATATTGAACGATATTATCTAATTAAGTTAGATAGTTATTATATATAGTTATTATAATAGATAATTTTTGATGCAATTCTTTCAGATTCAGACTCACTCATATTACCGCGTTTTCTAGAAACTAAGATAAATTAACAACAATTGACGTTGTTAGTAACAAACTGTCAGGTAGCCATATTGATAAATAACTATTATAGAATCGCTTCTTTGATTTTAAATAAAATATTCTCCACTTGTCATTTATATTTATCAATATTTGAGTTGCTGATAATTCTTGGCAGTCGTAGATGAAATGTTGTATTTTAATTCGTGTGATAAGCTCTAGTAACATATTCATACTGTTATCGACTACTACCAGCACTCTCTTCTACCGCATTCATTTGTTAATAATAACCTTAATCCAATAAAAAAATAAATATTGTCTTACATTATTAAGCTACTTTGTTTTTATTATTAATTTTGTCATATTCTTTGCCGAGTGATTAGTTGAGAAAAGGCTATTTTCATTATGTTGAATGCATAACCTAACCCGTGATAAGTGTATCCTATACTGGGCGTCCTCCGAATCAAAGTTGGACTTCTAAGGGTAGACGAATCTAGTACCATTTTTATTTATTTACACAGTACAGCTATCGTCATGATTCGTCTTGAAAAATATATCACAAGAACTACATGCTACCGCTCGCATAAAATAATCTATCTTTGAGTTTAACATCACCAACCTGATGTAGAAGAGTACAATAAATTAATAATTCGTGCGCCGCGCCGACACACGTATTACATTTGGTGTTACAAGAGGTTCCTATTTTACTTTTTTGTCAGGTGTGGGATATGAACTCTTAAATAAAAATGACGCTTTCTTTTACCGAAAAACCTTATACTACCCGAAACGTGTGGAAACTATTCTGTATTACCTTCTAATTTTTGCATTCAAAATACTATAAAATATACTAATTTTTTGGACTGAATCCACTCCTGTTTCCTGCAGATTGTGTTAAGCAGGGTGCTCTCACCGCGCTCCACCGTTTGTACACGTTATGTACTGTAAATTATTTATAACCAATTAAAAATTCAGAGTTAATTTCGATTGGGAAGCGGCTTGGATTAGAGAGGATTTCCAAAATCTGCAGGATAACGTACAGTGATAATTTGGTTGTAATTTTACCGTTTGTATCTCTGCGTGAGTTAAAACACAATGTTTATTTAGAAAGTTTTGAATTGCAAATTTTAAATACAGTTATATGTAGATTTGAGGTAATTAGCGCAAGATTGTTTAGATACAGTAACTAATATTTTATTGCACAATTTCGTTAAGGATAAAACTGCCTTGTATTCTTTACTATTAAACGTGTTAATGTCGCAATTAGTAGAAACAAGAAAGAAAACAAAAAACTTAGTTATTTTACACGGCAGGAAGGATTACATCTTTGAAATGTTTATTCGTTTATCATATTAGGTTACGTAATTAGTTTTTTAAAACAATTAATTTTTCTTTTTGTTATTGAACAAAGGGAGGAAAATATTTATAACATACATTCATGTCAAAGAAAATATTTTGATAATTATATCATATGTAAAATAAATTCATTTTTTAAATGGAAAAAATATAACCTCGATAAATATCAAAGAATCTTTCTTGTGGGAAAATAGGTTTCAGTTAAATTTTCTGCAAGATTCATTTGATGTAGAATTTGATGCACTAACATGTTCTTTTATTCTAAGGCTAGTTTACACAATACAAGGTGTGACAGTAATGGTTATTTGGCATTAAGACTTTAGAAAAACATACACGTAGATACCATAAATTATTTATAATTGTATTTATATTTGCACTTCCACCAAGACTTAAATAGATATAATAAACTATCCGTAAAAAAGACCATCACGACACAAGACATTGTTTTTTTTTCACTTCCATCAAGTCTCTTAAGAATTGTGAATTGTTAGAGAAGGCGTATATTTTTCTATCATTTTAATATTTAAAACTCTACCTACAGTGATTGTTGAACATATTAAAATGCATTCATTTTTTATCCTATTGTATAAAATTTTGGTCAGAAAAATACCCAATTTTTTATGTATAAGATAGGTTGCATCTTCAAAAATTAATCATATTTATTGTAAAACGCTTATATCTATTTAATTAAACAAATTTTATATAAACTCGAACTTTATATACAGGGTGTCCGCGAAAATAATGCATTCCTTTATGGGGGAGGTATAAAATGTGCTATTGATTAAAAAAGTCTTATAACATTTTTTTGTAAAGTCAACGGTTTTCAACAAAAAAATAACATTGATTTTTGTATACCTGGTATGATATCTACAGTAAATTTACTAAAGCCGACAACGCCGCCTATTCTGAAGCGCCACGAAAAACAGCTGATATCTGGCTTTAATAGGTCAGTGGGTTGGTTTTATGCAAAGAAAATCAGGTGTCTTGTTTTTATTGTATTCGATGATAGCTAATCGCAGTAAATACGAGTAAAAAACTTTTATTTTTGTAATAGATAAGAAATAGTGCTAACAGCTGACTTTGTATCTTGAGAATTTGTTTAAAGTGAACTTATTTTCTTGCAATTTAATTGAGAAGTACTATCTTTATTTTAGAAATAATGACCTTTGAAATGTTTTGATTTTTGATTTTGATAAATGTGGAAAATTTAATTAGACTAGATACACAAAATAACTTACCATAACGTCAAGCTACATTTAAGGCATATCGAAAAGTTTAGGTTCAGCGACTGCGATATTGTTTATAAAAAATGTTCAAAATGGTTTCCATTTGCACGCACACACGCATTAACGCGGCGAACCCAATTTTCATTAATATCATAATTTAATAAATTATGACGAATTGTATCGGCTGCTGCGAAAACGCGATTTCGTAGTTCATTCTCTGTTTCAATCTCAGGACGATTATCATACACGAGGGACTTCATATGACCCCAGAAATAATAGTCCATGACATTTAAATCAGGCGATCTTGGTGGCCATAAAAATGGTCCATTTCGACCAATCCAACGGCGAGGATAATGATCGTCAAGAAATAATTTTACAGCTCGAGCAAAATGTGGTGGTGCGCCATCGTGTAGAAACCACATGTCCTGACGAATGTTCAATGGCAACTCTTCTAGTAACCCTGGTAAAACATTTTCCAAAAAGTTTAAATAGCTATCTCCACGTAACTGTCTCGGTAATTCGTATGGTCCTATCAAAGTATGTCCAATAATACCAGCCCACATATTAATGGAAAATTTTTGCTGGAAGTTTGTTCTACGCGTTGCGTGTGGATTATGATCATCCCAAATATGGCAATTGTGGAAATTCAAAACTCCCTGTCTCGTAAAAGAAGCCTCGTCTGTACATAATATTTCAGAAGGAAACAAAGGATTTCTGGTTGTTTTATTCTGAAACCATGTACAGAATTGTAGTCTCCTTGCAAAATCACCTTGATGCAAATCTTGCACCCGTTGAATGTGGTACGGATGTAATAGTTGTTCTTTTAATGTTCTGTGTACACTAGTTCTACCAACATTAACTTGCCTTGCGACAGATCGTACACTCACTGTGGGATTTTGGGCAACAATATCTAAGATATCCTCCTCCACTGCTAATACACGATCCGTGCGATTTCGACCACTAGTTTTTTTAGGAATTACACTACCGTTTTCCAACAATCTTTGAGACACGGAAACAAAAGTACGACAGTTTGGTTGCCGCCTATTTGGGTATCGTTCATTGTAAAGTCTTACAGCAACACGACTATTACCCTGTGATTCACCATAAATAAGTAGCATATCGTGGTACTCGCGAGTTGAAAAAAATGCCATCTTAATATTTTTACATTAATTTGTACCATCCATAAGCACCTAGATACACCTCCCAACGTTAAAACTGGCAGTGGCATCTAGTAAGTGACTAATTACTTATGCTTGTGACTACCAAAATATTAAAAAAAAAAAAAAAAAAAAAAAAAAAAAAAAAAAAAAAAAATAGTTCCGATTCTTTCTATCTTCGCGGTGTTGTCACGTTGTGATTTCCGAAGGAAAGTTTATTGATCATTTTTGTGAAAACTATTGATGTTAGAAAAAAAAATTATTAGAATTTTTTGTTGCTAATAACACATTCTACCAATCCTCTAAAGGAATGCATTATTTTCGCGGACACCCTGTATATTTTGAGCTTTTTCTAATATTATTAGTTATTAATATCTGCCTATTATTTTCAAATTATATTATGTACGATACGGTTAGAAAATTGTGGCATTTCCCAAGATCAACCCCATACCGATAAAAATAGTCATGGCGTTTGTTTGTATCCATGACACTTTTTATCATGGTAGTGAGTTCTACCTATGACATGAATATTTTACATTTGATAAAAAATAAGTTTTTCATAAAACAAACTTGTTTACGAACTAATATTAATCCTTGTTGTACACATTTATGTATATCCTTTCTTATCCATCACTTAAATGAAAAGAACGGCTTACGAATTGTATGCCTAACCATCAAATCATCTGGATATTTCCTTTTCTAAATTTGTATTCGTTGGGAGTAAAACTAGTGTTCAATCACCTCGTGCAATATAGAGGCCATTACTCGCACGGAAATCTTCATTTTTCAGAACAATTTATCTCTATCAACACGGTTCGATATGAGAGCCAAAATAAATAACTGATCTGTGACCCACTTCAAATAAACTGCAGTCAATTTACTTTTATGCTCTAGAAAATTCATTTAAGTTATCAGGAGTTTCCATTACAGCAACTTATTTTAAGTTTCACGTAGAATTGCAGTCTATTAGAAGAAGAAATATCACGGTGGTATTACGAGTCTTGGTAGAACATTTCTGAGATTTGTTTTCGGCAGAAAAAAAGAAAAAGTACGGGCATAAAACAAAGTTAAAAGGTAATTTATTTTTGATTCGGGTTGGTGTTATTTACTCTCAGACCCAGTGTTTTGTTAAAACCGCGTACTTTATTTGAAAGTAAAGATTCTGATTTTAAACGAATTCCATTGTCTTAGAATAGTTCTCGTAATGGAAATGGATACAATTAGAAAATTCAATAAAAAAGAATATAATTTCAATTTATCTTATTTAATTTATTTTTAAGGCTAAAAATTAAAAATACTGAAAACTATTTGATATTTTATTCATATTGTTAAATTGTCATATAAAAGCTGTTTACTGCTGATTTAAAGTCACTATGACTAATGGCGTTATTTTGTTCAAATTCTAAAGAACTGAATAAAAAATAGAGCGGAAGACCTATTAATAAAATATAAATAAGAAATGGATATGTAGATATCGTTACAAACGATGAAATTGAATCTAATAAAATTTGCTACTCTGATGAATCAGATTGAAGATAACAATAATGAAGAATGACATCAAGCTAAAAAATGTAAAATAACAGCACATGCGAAAAATAGGACATGGAAAAAAGGGAAAACGAAGATAACAGAAATATTGTTGGTTCTAATGGCACTTAAAAATAAAATGGGCAACATCAATCATTACTTTAAAAGGGTCTGAAACCAAATCGTGTTTTAATGGACAACTTAACGAAAACTTACAATGAAAAAACTGCTCAGAAAAATACATTACAAAAATCAACATGGATTAAGATTCTAGCAGAGATTCTAGCTTATGAAAAAAACAAAAAATACAAACACATAATGGAATCATTCTTATAACAAGTCGAACCATATCTTTACACATTCTTTTTGTAAAGATACAAACACAATTTAAGTTCATAACTTGATCATAGTTGTTCAAAGAAGTTAGTAAAGAAAATGTTACTTTCATAGTTTCAAATGAAGAAAACCGAATTGAACATAAGAAAAAAGACTAAATAAGTTTGGGCTTAATACAGAAAAATTATATAAAATAGGTACAAAAGAAATTTAAAACGAAAGACTGTAAACATTTCTACAAAAACTATATTTAATGTCAGAGAAAACGAAATTTTTTCTAAAGCAGGCAGTTAGTTACTTAAGTTATTTTAATACCTGTTGTGAAGAAGAGTTTTTAAAGTGTATTGAAATATTTTCAAAAATCCAATAATCTAGGAAACATATGATTTAGCTGATGTAGACGTTTGACAGAAAATCCATATTATGATAAAGTAAACCGCGCTAAGCATGAATGCATTTTTGACGTTTTGAAACCTCACATTTTTCATAACTGTTATTACATCACTAGTTATATAATAATTTTTTACGTAACTCAATATATTAGCAATTAGCATTTTATATTAATCTCTTAGTTATAGCTATGATGTGTTATAGTAATGTTTCAAATACAGTGGCATTATATTATACCTTCGCTTTAAAAATGCCACTAAAGTAGTATATTTTTGGATATCACTGTTTCTTTTAACATTTAATTCTGCCTTTATCATTGAGTAAGTACTGCATACAGCATATGTTTTATAGTTTTTCATTTTTTAGTTTTTTTTTTCATTTTTTACACCATTTTTCAAATTTCTTGTATTTCCTCGTTTATACTTTTTGGTTTACTAAGTATTATTGCAATTTTTATTAAACTAGCTGATTTTTCTATATCAAAAGGCATATCCACATTTCCACTCAACTATTCAACGTAGCCATAGGCGAAACACACCTGGGGGGAGGAGGAAGATATGCACGGTAACTCAAGTACTGAACGTAGCCAAAGGCGAAATAAAGAGCAACATGTCATTATTTTAGATGTCATTAAAATATTAGTGGTATCATCTATTAAGTGTTTATAATATGTAAGGATGTATTGGATGGTAGAATGAACTTGATCTAAACATAACAATAACATACGTTATATATTAGATTATATACGAGGGTTGCTATTTATGTATTGAGTACTGGCAACACCAGTGTTGCCAGGTGAACTCTGTCATTACCATCTTATAGTTTGACATTTTTGACAGTATACGTACTCAAAACGTTTTGACGTGCAAGTACTATTTGTGTTGTTTACAGTAAGTTGAAAATCTCATCTCGGCCAAAAAATGGAATTAACTCGCGAACATTTTCGAGCTATGATTTATTACGACTTTCGACGTTGTGTAACTCAAGAACAGTGCATCAATTAACTTGATTCAACTTTTGGCGATGAAGCACCATCCAAAGCCAGTGTATATCGCTGGTACACTGAATTCAAACGTGGTCGGCTTTCGCTCACGGACGAAGTTAAAGAAAGGGCAAAAACGGTCGTTGTACCCGAAAACATCGACGTTATGAGAAAACTAATTGAAGAAGATCGTCATGTGACATACCGTGAAATCGAGGCATGTTTAAGCATTAGTATGACCAGCATACATAAGATTTTGCACGAACATTTGGGTGTGCAGCTACCTGCGAGTTAGATTCCACATTTGTTGATAGATGGTCAAAAGAAGGCTTGTATCGATTCGTGCCGTAAAATAATTAAAAAATACAACTGTGGTGCGTTCAAAGCCGTATACAGCATCGTCATAGGTGACGAGTCTTGGATTTATGCATATGAGCCAGAAAAAGAAAGGCTAATTGGCATTTTGGGTGTTTCAATGTGAAGAAAAGCCAACAAAAGTTACTCGTTCTCGAAGTGTTAAAGAAGCAAATGGTGGCGTGTCTCTTCACGAAAATCGGTCATGTGGCAACTGTGGCTCTCGAAAATCAAAAGACCGTTAATTCAGTATGGTATACGACCATTTGCTTGCCAGAAGTTTTCGGTAAATTGAGAGAAACCAATCCAAAACGACGAATCATTTTGCATCGCAACAATGGGAGCTCACACACATCAAGTAAAACAAGCATGTATTTGGACACACAAAAGATCGAATTGATGGGTTATCCCCTTAGAGCCCCGACTTGGCATCTAATGACTTCTTCTTGTTACCACAAATTAAAGATAAACTGCGTGGACAACGATTTTCATCGCCCGAAGAAGCAGTATAAAGCTTAAAGGCGAATATTTTGAAAAACAGTAAATATATTTTTGATAAAATTCATTTGAATTCATTTGTTTGTTCTTTCTATTCTTAATACATAAATAGCATCCCTCGTATAATCAGATGTCTGAGAAGAAAGGAACAGCCTCGAAATGAAGTGACCTACATATTTTTTCGAAACTATGCATTTTCAGTAAATATAATATGCACAATAGTGCAAGTAATGTCTGCGACAAGTTACCTCATTTACTTATCGCAATATCATATTTATCAAAATGAAATTTAGAAGGATAGAAAGTTGACTTAATGCTAAGTAAAACTACGGGGTACTAAGTCTTTCAAAGATATATTTTTGGTTACTGTGAAATTGCTTCAGTTACTTCAACATAAGAGAAATTTTAAATATGTGAGCGGATGAAATAATAAAAAATAGAGGTGTAAAGAGAAATAATAAGTTTAATGATTATTAATAATTAAGAGGAAAATTATAAAACTACGAAACTTGAAATTAGAGGAACATAAAAAAAAGTAACCGCTTTCGAATACTGACGAAGCTTAAAATGATTAAAGTGAGATAATATATACGTGTATCGCATATATAAAATATATAACATAATTTAAAATAAAACGCAAAAAAGGATATCCTGGATATAATTAACAAATTACGTCATATGACATCAGGAGAATATCGGATAAAAACAAAATAGAATATAGAAATTCATTTAAAAATTATATAGCTAGTAACTCAACAAGATTGAAAAAATAAATAGCAACTTAACTGTTTCGGACACTTTGTTAGAATAGTATGTGAGAATTCTATTTTGAAAACCAGAAAATAAAGGTAATGAAATACTGGAAAGAATTGAGTAAAATATTAACGAGTGTTAAAATCCGGTAGTCTATGGGGGTAAACAAGGATAAAAAGATAGGAAGAAGATGAAGAGGTGTAAACATCTTATAAAACATTAAGAGTTCAATGTCTATCTGTTTTACATTGTAATCGTACAACGCGCCATGTGAAGTCATCTATGTCTTCCAAATTCTTTATTAAAACCTTCATATTAACAATGGCAGCTTAATTTCTTAAATTCTCTTATATCCTTCTTGAGATTTCTTAATTTAAATTGTCTATTTTATGGGATTTAAAAGGTGAAAGACGTGATTTTTAGCCGACCTTTAATGAGAAGGTATGAAATACCTTGAAATCCTTAAGGATTAATTTTGAATAAAGTATGAAGAGCATTTTCTTTTTTTATCTATATTGAACTCGTTAGCCACCTTTGCTGGCTATTCATTTTTTGTGATCCTGAGAGAAGATGCTGAATTAATTGGTTTGAATGTGAAAGAAATATACTCCATTCTTTAATGAGTTTTGCCTTTATTCCTTAGATTTTATTTTGAGGATTCTGAATGAACCAGAAGATATTGATTTTTGAAATGTGGTATTATGAAAACATCACCTAAGGGTTGCAGAGGCATTATAAACAATAGGCTTTAAGTAAACTCTTTAAAAATGCTTAATTCTCTTCAATTATAACTATATAGACAGAAAATTGCAAACAACCTATTTCCAAGACAAACAGTATCTGACTTTTGTGAACAGAATTAATCGATATTTATCTAAAGATACGGTTAATTATGTACATAAACTCTGTTCTTAAAGTTCCTGTTATTTATTAGAATTAGTTGGAAAAGCATCACCTACTTTTGCCAGTTGAAGTTTCATTTTCAAATAAAACACGTGAAATATTTGCCCCATGTGTTTGCGATGAAAACGGAGATTTGTAGGTAATAAGTAAACCTCTGACGGGCCATAAAACAAGCTTAAATTTGAAATTATTAAATCCCTACGGATGTTTTGCTTTCTGGAAGTTAATTTATCATAAAAGAAATATGACGTGGTTAGAACGAAAATATAATGGGAAATTACTGGTGAATACCCTGACTAATTTACAAAACATATGCAGTTAAGAGTTAAATAGATGCGGAACGTTAAGGGTACACATGTAGGTATACCAAAAACTGTTTTCTTTACACTACGCATGAGACACATATCAGGTGTTCAAGGCTTGTACGCAATTTATAGTTAACTAGGTCTAAATTCTTCGATTTACTAAGAAATTATTATTGTTATTAAATTTAGATTTACGTCAATACCGAAGCTGTTTTGCCACAAAATGTAACAAAACTTACGTTTTTAAGTAAATATGGTGGGATAGTCAAGGTTTATACACATTTAGATAATCCTACTCTATTTCAAAAGTAGACAATTTATAATTAATTTTGATTACTTATTAAAGAGGAAGTGCAGACACATAGTTTCGGTTAAACTTTAATATTGACCATAAATTTGATATTAAACACAAGCCTTACAACAACCCTTCCAAATATGTATGTAAGCATAACTTATCACGTTGGGGTTTCTACCCTAAATAAAAGTCAGAGAAACACACTTTAATGATTTATTGACGCAATCATGTCAAAAGCTACTTATTGAATGCCCCTTCTCCCTTGCGCCATCGTGACATGCGTCATCGTCACGTCGGTCATGCGCGGGCCTACTCGGGCCTACTCGGGCATCACGTCTTTATACGGGGTTTTACGTTATTACTCTAACATGTATATATATGCCTTAAATCAATATAGTTACACTAAGAACCCTAAAAATGCGCCGTTGAAAAGTTAAGGCTCTTTTGAAATAAAACAAAAAAGTAAAAATTTTGTATTCGATAATTACAATTCCCATTAAACTTTCAACATTAAAAAGTTGTTTCGTGAAGGCGCTAGAAGAAAATTCAGTTTTGGTTCCCAATGTAATTAAAACTGAACTGATATGCTCAGAAGCCCCGGAAAAGGAGACGATAAATAGCTACCAGTTGCAGGGACGAACTTTCGCATATTTGCTGTAAGATTTTGCATGTAATTTTGCCGGTTTAATTACTATCTAAGAAGTTTCGGAGTCGTCGAAATTTGAATGTATTCTGCTAGAGTATAATGTTAAAGCGTAATTGTTGAGAAAGTTTCGCATTTAAGTGAACAGCGTTGTAACAATTCCTATTACATTTTCACGTACGTAACCTTCCTTTTTTAATCCTAAATTAGTTTATTTTCAATGTATAATGCTCACTATAATATGATCATAATAACAATATTTAGACGGATTGGATAACGTTAGAGACTAAATTATAAATTATATATTTATTATAAATATGGAAAGATAAATAATGCTTGTTTTAAATTTGCACAGTCTTCCAAAGCGTTTTAATATATTTAAATCTACCTAGAAATAATGTAGGTTCATTTTTATTAAATGTAAAACCTAAAAGTAATAAATTTTCAAAATCGGGTATTTACAAACTAAATTGTCCGGATTGTAACACTATCTATCTTGGCCAGACATTAAGAAATTTTAACACATACTACTATGAGCACTTACGATCTTATAAATTACAACAACCAGAAAAGTCACTCTACGCAAAACACCTCATTGACACCAAACACAAACCTACACTTAATAACACATTCGAAACAACAGTGTAAGTACTTCATATAAGTGACAAAAAAGAAAAATTTTATTTTTTGGAGAAATATGAAATTAAGAAACACTTAAAATATCCTAAATATATAGTATTGAATGAACAACTTAACCTGGGAAGTTCAAATACCTTAGATCATCTTTTGAACTAAATAATATTAACCAAATATATTTTTAGAAAAAGAAAAATATTTCCTCATAATGATTGGTTGTCAGGTTTATGATATGGAAATTTATTAACGATTTTAATTTGTCTTGAGAATGGTATTGTCAGATACCAAAACCTAGATAGATTTAAATTTAAATATATTAAAACTGTGGAAATTCAAGAAAAGTATTATTTATCTTTCCATATTTATTTTGAATAATCTTCAGAACGCAAGAATTGTAACAATTAATTTAATGATATATTTATTGTGTAACGCACTTCTTTCTTTTTTCGCCATGATAAATTACTCCAGGCAACCAGACTATTGAATATTACTGAGAACTTATTGTTCGACGATCTTCTAAAGTAATCGTCCTTTTGGTGGTTAATCCTCAAACGAAACGGTAAATTCAATTTCCTGAAACCTGCAATATACCCTCGTTTTTGATAGGAATTCACCACCATGTATTGTTATTTAGGTATACCATAAGGAATATCATAATAAATCATGCGTGCACATTTTTTCTCATTAATTTCGTTTTTGATAGGGTACGTAAGCTGTATGACCATACAGTTTACAATGGGATAAAGGTTCCTACAATCGGAAATAACTATACTCACAAATTCTGGACATATTGTACCTACTATACCTCTGGACAAGTGTCGCTAATTCACACAAGCAAGGTTATAAGGTTTGCCCAATTCGACTATCTGTTTTTTAAATAAAATTACAATTCAATTATTTAAATATATTTATGATAAAAATTATATTTACATTTCTAGCATTTCTACGGTACCAAACTATTATTATACGACCTTCATGTATAATTATGTGGTCTTTTTTAGATATTCTGCCCGACTTCTAACCTTATATTCATATACGAATGATTATTAGATTGCCAAATTTCAACTGATCAATCTCATATGGAAATGAGTAAAGTTGGAAACATTTTCTCGCAGTTTTAAAAAGGTTTTTTTGGGACAAACGAAGTGATTTTAGAGGTTTTTTTTATTAAAGGCGCAAAAACACTCCGATTCCAGATCTGTATTTCTTGTTCGAAGTAAGAGCTGCTATTTGTTGGTCCGCCTGGACGACTGGATATATATTCTGAGTCATTATGTACCATTTGGAGCGCATAATGGTCAATTCTCCAGGAGATGCCGCTGGCTTGGCGTCCTAATTGCTCTCATCGTGCGTATTTATGAATGGAGTATATCCTCCTTTCTTGGCAAAAGCGCGATAAAAGAGATTTTTTAAGGAACAAAGCAACGTTTTCGAAGAGATTTAATACTAACAAAAAGGAACTCTCACTATATTTTGAATAAAATAAGGATTCACAGTCACACTTTCAACTTTAAATGGTGATCAATACATAATATTAGTGTAAATGAATTCATATTCCCTATGTAATAAATTTTAGTTTTTCGTTAACATAGAGATAAACATCTCCTTCAAGGTTAAATGTAATTATAAAATTGTATAAAGGAGTGTGTATAAATTAATATAAACTTAGCTCTGGGCTATTATTTTACAGTGGGATCACATTTTCGGAGTTTCAAACCGAGACGTATTCAAGTATGCTTTAGATATGGTTCTTATTGTAAGACTAAAAACTATACATTTCAAAATATGTTCTTCATATTTTAGGGCAATATCTTGATCCCAGACTTAATCAGGGTACTTAGTCTAGATTTTGGCGGTGTATTATAATATCTCCATTTACTGTTACTATACTACTATACTTTATTTACGCTAACTTGCTTACTCATAATCGATGTAGAGAATGTTAATGTTAATGTTTAAAGCCAAGTCGAATGCCAACAAATATTCCGCCGCGCCACCTGAAAAATAATCTAGACAGGTAGTCGTATCTAGCCTTTTCGGTAATCGCACTATTTTTTTTGAATTATACTACACTAAAGTTCAGTCCGATAAAATAAATTAACGATTGAGAATTAAAGATAAATATTCATTTAGTTAGAAAATCAGCAGGTTTGGCGAATAGACAGAACATGAAATAATCATCATACGAAAATTCGAAAGAAACAGTAGTTTTACAACATATTAATAAAAAATATAAACAAAATATAACAGAATCAAAGGTATGATTTATTAGTAATTTTTATAAACTAAAAACCCCATTAAATGGAAAAATTCGTCTGTCCGATTATTTATAAAGCGAAATTTTTTCAACGTATAAAAGGTCAAACTGTTTACTAACAAGTTGAAAAAGTAAATTAATAAAAATTACAATTCACGCTTTTTCGTCGTTAAGAGCCCCAAAATATAATGCACAATTCGATTGTAACAAGAATTTGTTAGAATAGCAGACTTTCTGTCGAAGATGATTTAAAATGCTGAAAGTCAATATTTTATAACGTACAGTTAAAAATTTAAGAAATATTATGTACTAATGTAAAATATTTAAAAAGTAGTTATTTTTGAAACGCATTATTGACAGTAGGAAAAACCGGGAAATAATAGGGTCTTTAATCTCACAGTCTATAAATTTTATTTATAATACAAAAACTACCGGTTTCGTGGAAAAATGGGCCACATCTTCAGGTTCAATTACAAAATTCTGCAATTAAAAACAAATAGTTTGTTATAA
Source organism: Hermaeophaga mercurialis (assembly GCA_951812935.1). Classification (NCBI taxonomy): domain Eukaryota; kingdom Metazoa; phylum Arthropoda; class Insecta; order Coleoptera; family Chrysomelidae; genus Hermaeophaga; species Hermaeophaga mercurialis. Next base: position 12,345,488 of record OX638360.1, read on the forward strand.
GATAAATGTAAAAAAATCGTGTATATGATTTGTAAGTAAGGGCTGTTTTTGTGTAGAATATATAAGTTTTATTTTTATGTTAGAATAATTATTCAATTTTATTTTTTGTAGTTAGTTATTTTTAGGTTTTTAAGTAAAGTATTCGTTAGTTTAGTAGAAAAATAAGATAAAAAACTTATCAATGTTGTAAAATAGTCGAATGGACTATAATAAATGTTATACCACATAATTTGGCTATAGGTAAATCGCAAATAGTTTGGTATAAGATTTATAATAAATAGTCCATTCATCTATTTAACAATATCGGTAACTTTTTTACCTTATTTTTGTACTAAACTTAGGAATACTTTACTTCAAAACTAAGGTACTAAATCAAAACTCTTAAAATAAAAATAACTCGTACTAACTACAAAAAATAAAAATTAGAAGTGATTCTAAACATAAAAATAAAGAAGGTTCTTCATTGGACTCAAATGTGGTACAGAGGATTTTGATTTTTTTTGGATAATAAATATAAAACTACACCAAAACAATCCTTACTTACAAATCATATAGACAATTTATTTACATTTATCTTTGACTGAACTATTTGTTTTTAATAGAATATATTAATATATGCTCCCACATGGTAACACCCACTCATTTGTATTAATTGGACTTACAAAATTATATTGTATATTTTTATACTAATTTTATAATTTGTAATCTGCAATGCTTTGCATATTATTAAGTTTAAGTAATACATTATTCGCATAGAAATGGAAAACAGTTTTTATAAAAAATATTTTCCAAATTCCTATAATTAATAGACACGGGTTCAGCTTATCCCAGGTTCGCTTTGGTAATTTAGTGCCTGTAGTTAAACAGTGCTAATCGTGATTAGTACATGGACGGATGATCATGGAAACACCGCATACATACCCTAAATCCACGGCAAAGCAACATATTAAAACCTTTAGTTATTTAATAATTACCATTTAACAAGGCAGAAATCTCAGCGCCTTATTAATACAACAAACAAGATTTTCAGACATTTGTATCTTCTGAAAAAAAAGTAATTGCGTGTTTCTCTAATGGTTCTGTTTAGTTTTCATTTTTATAAACTGTAAATTATAAATAAATTAAAGCTTATTTAGTTTTACGAAATATTTCTGCTTATTCTTTATTATAATTTCTTTTGTAATAGGACGATGTTCATAAAATATTAATCTAACTGTTCAAACAATGTATATCTGTAACCAGAATTTTATAAGAAAAAGAGGAAACCAGACCCATGTATGATATTTTTTAATAATATTGTCTCAATTCCCGCAAAATAAAATTTTTTAGTTACAATTTTTCAATATTGTAAAAATTGGCGTATTTTACCATCACCAATATTTTAAATTTGTTAGCTAGACTGTTGTAACTGCATGGAGAAAAATTATTTAATTAATTAATATCTAGGTATCACAAAAGACATACTTAGTGCACAACTCTTAAAGAAATTAATGTATCACTATTATTCATGTCCGCCGTAAATAAAATGATAGATTAAATTGGCAACATACTAATACGTGAATTTAAAGCTCTTTTTATTTTTTTTTGCATGAATTGGTGCTGAAACCTGACATAATCTAAAAAATTTGTATTTTATAAAACCTTTTTTCCTAGTCTGAATTTTCGTGAATTCAAAATTTCCCAAAAGAGCACTGCTCCAATCAATATTATCAGTGATTGAAAAGTTCTCATCAACAAATGGTAAATTCGAATATTTCATCCCTGAAGATAAAAATATGGGCTGTGAAGTATATCTAAAAATAATAAAAATAATGTAATGTAATAATACCGTTTTAAAATTAACGTATTTCCAAATTACAGAAACTTGACTAACCATAAATATGTGAGTAAATTATTTAATAAACAACGTTGATAATGCACTACTTACTAGAAAAACACAATAATTATATTTTTAAATATTGAATGTTGTAAATGTTACTCTAGAGTGTTTGTGAAATATATATTGTGCTTTAGAAAACAAATTTGTCGATTAATCAAATAATCTTCATCAATTTTTAGTGCACTGAATATTGACTTAAAATGGTTATGTATTAATACATTCTTTTATTGACAAAGTTTTTGCACAAATTTTTTTTTATTAAGTGATAATTGATTTCTATGAATTCAATCTCTCGCCAACCGTCAACCATAAATACCGAAAATTTAGAACATTAGCATATGCTGAATTAGTGTGAAGTTATAATATTTAACCATTAACCGTATTTTCTAAAATGGCATTTTATAATGAATCACTCTGTAAACGGAGTACATAATCATTTATATGCTTGTGGCACATAATCTTTTAATGTGGCTTTGGTACCGAATGAATTTTTTACTGCATAATAATAATCCAAATCTTGTTTTTTCATATAAAAATTTTACATTGCTTTTCCTTTGGTAAAATTATTCAAACAATATTTTTATTTGTACTTATACTGCTATATATATATATATATATATATATATATATATATATTACTCCGTAAATAATCGATTTGGTTTGGGACTGCACATTTTTAATTAGATCAAACTTTTTGTCTGCATTAAACTAGATTGTATATTGGAATTCTAATCAGTATTTTTAAAACTATGTGTGCCATTCTTAACAAATGTTATAATAGCAAATTAGTAAATTTTTATTCTTATAATGATTTTTTAGGAGCAAGGAGTGGATAAGTAACAGAAACAAGAAGGTATTTTGAATACGACTATCCTTACTATTAAATTAATTGTTTCAACTCTTACTTTGTGGAAACTATCTATAATAAATATGAAAAATATAAATTATACTTATCTGTGTTTCCACAGGATTCCTACGCTTTTTATAATAATAATAATATAGCATTTTTTATTAAAACTGCTTTATGTGAAAATAGCGAAACCGTGGTCGTTTTAATGCAACTAAAAAAGCGTTGGAATCCTGTGGAAACACATATACGAGGATGGGTTAATTAATTCGCGGCCTACTATAGTAGGCCATGGTTTTTCTTTTTAATTTTTATGTTTGCATCTAGTAACATCCTGTCACAGTTTGACATTAAAATTTTATCCGAGTCTGTCTAGTAGTTTTCATTTAGTGTCTTATCAAAGTTTGTAAGTTGTCGGTGTTTGAAAAAAAATGGAAAAAACTGCGATTCGAGTCGTGATAAAATATTTTTATACTCGTATTAAAGGTTTAACACCTATAGAGGTTAAAAATTAAATAGATTCTGCGTTAGGTGAATCTTCTCCATTGTTCAGTATGGTTAAAAAGTGGATGGCGGAGTTTAAACGTGGGCGTACAAGCATTAAAGATGCACCACATCCAGGAAAGCTGAAAACCGCGACTTCTGTCGAAATGGTCGAGAAAGTCCACAGAACAGTACTGAAAGATCGTAAATTAAAGTTGGATGATATAATAGAGATTGTGGGGATTTCAAAGAGCGGGTACATCATATCCTTCATGAAGTTCTGGGCATGAGAAAATTATCGGTGCCGCAACTCCTTATCCCTGAACAAAAGCTCATCCGAAAAATCACAACTGAGCTATATTTGACGCTGTTTCAGCGCAATCCAACAGATTTTGTGCGCCGATTCATAACAGTCGATGAAACTTGGATACACCATTTAACACCAGAGTTTCGGGTTTTATTTTAATTTTCGTTTTCATCTTTCTTTTGCCCTTTTCCATAGCCTCTTACATCATCTATAACTCCTGTCCTGTATATACTTTTGTTAGTTATTTGACTCTTTTTTCTGTTGTTTCCTCTATTAACAATTTTTTTCATTCACCTCTTTCTTCTGTTGCTAAGTTTTTGATTTCATCTGCAGCTACCTTTTTGTCTTTATCCTGTCTGAGGCAAAAATTTTTTATATTCCTTAAATTCGCTTAGTGTGGCTCTTATTCTTTAGTATATTTATCTTATTACTCATTTATTTTGTTTCTACGACTTATGTTCTATAGTTGATTTTTCCGGCATTAGTAATCAATGCATTTACTGCTAAATTATCTTGTATAAACGATTCTAATTCGTTTTTAAACATTTTGTCATCTTTTTCTTCTACTTATAATTCTGTAGTGACTGACCTTTTCCTTGTTGCACTTCTTCCCATTTGTTTCACTCTGTTATTAGTTTTTTTTAAATCCATTTCTAACCTTTCATTCTTTTCTTTTAACAATTTTTTCACATTTTTTTGTTCTTTTCTGATTTCTTTTATTTCATACATCACTTGTTCATTTTTCTCTATTAATTGTTATTTTATCATTGTTATAAGTACTTTTTCTGTTCCCAGATCTCCTCTTTTTTTATTTGGGCATTTTTTAAATATTTTGCTCTTAACAAAGTATTCTTCGTCGTCTCTTGATTTTTTCTTACTTTCTTCTTCATTATTTTCTATTTCTATATCTAGCCTGCTCACTCACCCGCCAGTTTGTAGACAAAATGATTATGGAGGTCATATTTTTTCAGCATTATTTATTTATCTTTGAATTCAGTTTAAATTATCTTCGTCCTAAGTTTTCGTGAAATAGTACCGCCCAGCTTGAAATCCGAAACTCAAAACATAGCAATATAATTAACAAAATTGAATTGAAAATTGAACCTTAAAAATATTTTATTACATAAAGAATGTAGCATATTAGGAAATCTTTTAACGTTCAAAATGTATGTATTTTAATTGAACCTTTCGTTTTTTGCATTGTACTTTTGTAATTTTGCATATATGATTGGTATTTTCAATAATACATATATGGTTTCCTCTTGAATGTTTTTGCTTTTCCTAAATATCCTCTCATTGCGTCATATTCGCGAGCTTGCAAAAAAGTCAATAACATAAGTTCTGCCCCATATGTTTCTATCCTATAAAATAGGCTCCTTCGCATTTTTCCGGCTTCCATATAATTTTGGAATCGTTTGTTGGCGATTACAATGCATTTTGATTTTTTACATTTGCTGATTGAATAGGAAAATATGAAAAAATTTTAAGGTTACAGATTACAAATTTGCTCCTTGAGATAATAACAAATTTATGGTTACACACTCTTGGTGAATTATAAATGACAGATAACAGAAATACGTTGTGGAAAATTTAATAATGCGAATAATCGTAAAATTTTATTTGACATAGTTTTTTTACATGCGAAGAAAATTAAATACAAGATTAATGTTTAAGATTAAGTAAATTTCTTAATTATATTGAAACATTCTGATTGGTCAAAATAGTAGAACACCCTGCAATTTTTTTTAAACTGAAAGAATTTTAATTAATAATGCTTTTAATAATGTGTAATCAGAATTTTCCTTGTTTTAAATTATCCATCCAAAAACGCCTTTTGTATTTATCTCAAAGAATCTAATTACCACTGAGACGTGCAGTGCTTAAAATAAGAAAAATTGTTATTCCTCTCTTTTCCTTCTTCGCACATCCTATAAAATTTCAAATGACAATTAACTCCAAGCTAACTTTTCGAGTTAATTCTTGTAAAATAACTTAAAAATCGTTGTGCCTTCCACCAGAGTTCCAAATGACAGGCGCCATTGTATCACAAAAGGTACACATTTACGGAGTTTTATCTGATTTATTTTAAGAACGTTATAGAAATTCTTTTTATCTTTGAATGGGACATCTCATTACCTCCACTTTTTATGCCCAACTCTGATCTTGACTTGAATTTATATATTATTTGATTGTGTTGGAATTTTCTTTTTTTGGAAAAGGATCCGACTAAATTGAAAATATAAAATAGGATTCTAATGCAACAAACCATTATCTTACAACAGATTTAATGGTTTTTAAATCAATTCCCTTTGAGTACTTAGGTACTTACTATAAGGAAGCCAGTAAATCGTCAATTAAGGAAAAGATGTACGAGATGATCCTCTTTTTAAACGATATTCAGTTAGTGTAGAGGTAAAATTGTTTAGTTCTAGCAAATTTATGTGCCTACCGTTGTTATACTCAAAATATTTCATTTAATGATCTTTCATTATTATATTTCGCTATTTTTAGAAACCTATTTCAGGAAAATTCTGGGTTTTGGTAGAATTAAATAAAAACAATTTTGCTTAATTTAAAATTCTAAAGGTTTTTTTCCTGGTGGTCTTGCACGAAAATAAGAAGTGAATTCATCAGGATGTTCGCTATCTACACCTTCACAAGGTTCATGACCCCATTTTTGACATATATAACATTTTATCCATCCTTCACATAAAACATTTTCATCCTTCTATTTGACATTCCTTTGCCTATTCCTTTCCCTTTCTGTTCCTCTGTAGTAAGAGATTTTTTGTGTTTTCCTATTTTCTTTTTAGTTTTTTTCGACACGTTTTCTTTTCAAATAACTTCTTCTACCCAAACTCTTTGGCAATGGTTGAATCAGGGTAGGCATAACAGCATAACATAAAAAATTTCATCATCATCAAGGATTCATGGAGATACACTGCAGTTGAATACGTAACCCCTGGATGGCATCGGTGACAAAGGACTGAGGGCTAGAGATGTTTTTTATTTAATGGGTTTGTTGATAGCCGTAATATTTTATTCCGCGAAGCTTCGATGTATTGTCAGTATTGTTGATCTTCCACTTTTAGAGTGAATTATTATGGTGAACGCTCAAGGGATATAGAATACTGGCGTCTAAGGGTTGTAGGTTGTGAGTGCAGTGTGGTGACAGACAGACAATGATAACGGTGTTTGTCCGTGTTTTTAAATTGACTTCCAAGTTTTTCATGTGTGAAAGATGACTATTTAAAGTCAACAGCACCTGGTCCTCTGCAGAAGGCTTCTTGTAGAATAAGAAATTCAAACCCCTGAGTAAAAACATCGACCTTTAAAAAGATAAACAAAGATCAAAAGTTCCTGCAGCAGACATATAAACTACAGCTGTTGTAGATTCTCCTTTTTCAGCTAATATAACTCTTGCTACCTCTTTACGTTGAGTTCCTGCAAACACCTCAGTATTTTTGGCCGGTACAGTAGAAATTCTCATCTCATCAACGTTGTAGATTGGATTTCTTCGCCTCTGGTACGGCTGTCAATACGAAATAAAATCTATCTATCTCAAGCAGTTGAAGTGGACTCTGGAGCATGACGAGGATCTGTGTGTCGCATACGAAGTTCTCTCTGCCAATTATAAGCAGCTTTTTCTCTTAGGAAAGGGTGGGTGGGTGAGTTTGTTTCTTATGGCAAGTTGATATGCCAACGATAAAACATCTTGTCGCATTAGCCCAAATAATCGTTTCCATATCTCTAATGTGCGATTTTCTGTTCTGGTGTAAAAACTGTTTTTCTTTCACTTAAGCATTTCGTTACAACAATAGTCTCTTTATTTTTCCCTTGGACCCGTCTCTTTAATGACATAACCGACTATATATACTGTTTACTTACGGACCTATATTGCATTCTATTTTTTATAGCATCCTGTGATTTAATAATATACGAGTAGTCTTCCGACAATTCGTTTTTCTTCTAGAATTACGCGACATACTCTGAAACAAGAAATTATTTTCTTTTATTATTAATCGAGGTCGATAAAATAAACTACTACCACTTTATCCTCACGGATCATCTCGTATAATATAATGATCTTGCCCTAACTTCAACTTTTTTATTATTTGTTTAGTAATATAATTTATAAAAATAAAGTCGGTTGTTGTTGCCATATGTGAGTGTACATTTATGAAAGTAAAATTGGGAGAAATAGGTCCTTTTAATCTCACATCTTCAACTTTTATTTTTTCATAGAAAAAAGAGAATAGAAATAGAAATAACATGTTTCAGAGTTTCATGTATTTTATCCTAATTTTAATTAATTTTTAATATGTTTGTGTTCGTCTGTTACGACTGCTCTAATTCATGTTATTTTATTTTATTATCCCATTTCATCTATTCGGCATGTATTTTTTGTGATTTAACCAAATAGTTTGGTATAAGACTATTTTACAACATCGGTAAGTTTTTTCTTAAATTATATCCTACTTAACTAATTAATACTATATTTATAAAACTAAGTTACTAAAAACTAAAATCTACTACTAAAAACCCCTATCAACTAAATAAATAAAATAAAATTCTAAAAATAACAGTCGACATAAAAAATAAAAATCTCCTTATCTTACATTAAAAATAATACTTTATCTACAAATCTATATACAAACTAACTATTTTACACCAAACTATTTGTCATTTTTATTTTTAATCACATAAATTTGTATTGTGAACCTGAAGATGTGGCCTATTGAGCCACGAAACCGGTAGTTTTATTCTTTTTTTTGCTATGAAAAAATAAACGCTTTCTCCCAATTTTCCTTTCATAACCTGTATGCTTTTGACAATTACCATGTCAATCAAAAAACTAAGTAAAGGGTTATACAAAACTACTGCGATTGACTGCCTAAAACCAGAGTTACCCAAGCTAAAAATTAACCTTGCTTTAGATCAAAATCACACAATTTATATTTCCGTCCACAAAAATCTAATCGTAATTCAGGCCGGGTTTACGAATTTCATTATAATACCAGAAATAGAAGAAGAAATTAATAATGTGCTTAATTTTTATAGAACTATATTTATCCTGTGTTGAAAATTGAGTCAATTTTACACAGTGCTTTCTCAAAATTATACTTCGGTCTGTTCCATTGTGGGTCCAATTTTTTTTTATACCTAATTTTTTTTGTTCAAGACTGTATTTAATGAGACAGACATAAAACAACCTACGTAAATAAAAGAAACAAAAATCTCTACTGTAACAAGAAAAACAGGAAAAATATATTAACGAATACATGATAAGAAAAATATAAATAAAGAAATGAATTCCGAAACTGAAGGGAAAAGCAAAAATGAAGAAGAATAATAGGTAAAAACGAATAACATGGATAGATGGCAAGTATATACTTACTCTTTCGATAGTTCGCCTTTCTTATTTGCTCCAACTGTAAGTTAGTATTAGTGAAGTAAATTAAATATTACACTTTATTTTATTACTTCCACAAATTTAATGTAATATTAAAGTAATGTTATGACTAATCGCTTAATGTATATATTTTGATAATTAACCTTGATTTTAAACATATTACGAGCCACCACTAATGAATGAAAACTAAAATAAAATTCTTCGAATTTCACATAACTTCCACTGTTTTATGAGTTATTTATTTTTTCCGAAAACAAGTCGTTCTTGTTGTTCTTATCTGTGTTATTCGTTTTTGGCGTAATGTTTTATGGCCTTCCTAATTCTGACAACAAACACGTTCTATTTAAGTATAGGCCTAATAAATGGTAACTCTCAAAACATTATTTCTCTTCCTTGTGTCCTTTCCTCAGAGATATTAAGGCAATGCAATCCTCTAAGATTCCTTATTAATTTATTAATAAAGAGGAAACTATATTTAGATTAGTATGCGGGCTGTGAAAATATTCAGTTTCTATGTAGAACAATAATTGTCAAACTGAATTATTGCAACTTTTTAGATAAGTCAAGTTCAGTACGTGGTATAATAAAAACTATTTAATTTTTGTATTAGCATAATGACAACATAAGATCATTTCGTCGAATTCTCCAATATTTAAATAAAAGGACCAAATTCATAAAAATCCGTCAATGCGGCCCCGGTGTTTTTTCAGATCTTTTTTTGTGATGAAGTCGTATTCTTAAAATATGTTTTTGTTTTGAAAATTCTCCTCATAGTAGAATTAATAAAAATTTGAGTTATTTTACAACGTCAACGTTGTTTTAACTCTCCTTGTGTGTAATCATATAGTAATTTTCCAGCAAAAGTTTCAAATTTACAACTCTATAGTGTTTAATTTTACGTTGATTTCTATAACTAAATTAAAACATGAAAACTTATTGTCAGTTAACTAGTTGCTATATCAACAGTTCGTTTTTGGGCGTCACGGTAATTGAATCATAAGAGCCAACATCATCACGTGACTTTCTCCGACTAAAAACATTTGCCTCCTTATAGACAATATAAACCATATAGGACCTACAAATACACTAAATATAAACACGTCCCCTTTCTGCCGATTTGATTACATGAAAGAAAAAGAGAACCGAATACAATTTCAATAAAACTGCTTTGACAACATAGCTTTAATTCTTTTTGCGTACACATGAATGGATGAGGTATAAAATATGTTCCATGGTTACTTAAGTCTAACTCAAGTTGTTTACAATTTCGACAAACGGTACTGTACAAATAATAATTCAAATTTTGCCGAAAACCTGTACTTGGTCGTAGTCAACGTCATTCATGAAAGCATAATCTGTCAAAATGTATGAAGACTGTTGCCAGATTATAGATTTGTGTATTTCTAATGTATAGACGTAATCTACTGACTAATTTTTTTACGAAATATTTGCGGTATCTTTGCCTCTTAATAATGTGTAATAAGCAAACATTTCAGGAAATCGTACCTTTTAATCATAATATTTTTCAAATTATAGAATATGTCTATTAGAATTTAAACTTGACCCATGGACTATTAACTAAAAGTTTATGTACTTTTGCTTTTGAGTTGATTTGTGGGTGGTTTTGCGTTTCCTGATGTGAATGTTAATGAGTAATTTACCTATTAATTTAATTACTTACTGGCCATAATAAATCCTGGAAATTGTATAAAGTATCTGATCGTTTAGTGAGAGAAATAAATTTTACAACGCTATAATTATATTTAACATATAATTACTCTGCAATTAGCTGGCAAAATAGATGCTATTACTATTACATAAAGAGCCTTCATAAAATAATATAATTTTTCCATGTCAAATGTTTCTCTGGGAATGCCTTACGGAAATTCAAAATATAACATTAATTGTATCCAACTCAGGTTAATAGCTAATGAGAGAATTGAAATAAATATTTTTTATCTATTTTACCTTTGTCTTACTTAATGACTCTAGGTTATAAATTGTATATTGAATTATAAGGGTTTGATAACATAAGTGGATTACATAGTCTCATTTTAAAAACAAATTTCGAATGGACGTTTTATTTTAATCCAAAAAAATAAAAGTCTCTGGGAATATTGTCTTTTTAGATGAGAGAGAAAAATCTGCTTTCACATCGAGTTATTTGTTTAAAAAAACTTTATTTATATAGTCTGCTTGACAAAAAGAGATTCAAAATAAATTAGAGTTGGAAAGCGATGAATCGAAAATGATTTAGAGAATAATTAAATTTCCATCAACGTGACTTTTCTCTCCATGTGACATTTTACAGTTCATTCTGTCTAATCCAATAGAAAATTTGCAATTATTTAATACGAAAATATTATTAGGGAAACATAAAACTTTTTTTTTAAGATTTTGCTCCGAAAGAGGAAAATTAAAATAGCCTTGAAAAACAGAAATTATAATTGAGACACTTTTTTTTAAAAATTTACACATAAAATAAATTTGACTAATGTGTCCAATATCTGATCTTTTATTAATAGAATCAGATTCTTATTTATTGTCCTTTAATCAATTTCAAAATAATATTATTGATAATCTAAGTTGTTTACTATTTAACACATCTTCAATAAATTACTAAAAGAAGAATTATTATTTTTGATAACAGTTAAAATTAATTATCAATATTTTGATTACTACCTATTTCTATAGATATTATAATAAATGTCATTTTTATAATTTGAATTATGTCAATTTAAAACATTATATACTTTCTACAATTTTAAATTTATTTTAAGATGAAAAAAAAACAAAATGATCTATTTTTGGGAATAGGTTAATGAAGAGAGAAGATTAATTTTTAGTTCAAATGCCAACGTTTCAGCCGCTTTATTTGGCCATCCTCAGAGCTCTATAAATAATAATAATGTATAAAATACGTTAATAAACATAGTACTAAAGATTGTCAACGAATAAAAACAAAAACCAGTAAGGCAAAATGCTGTAATTGTCAAGGGGATTACACGACTAATTAAAAAATGTTCCAGGTGTATTTAGAATACCTGGAAAAAATAGAAACGGCTAGATATAGAAAGAGAAAACAAGGAAGAGTAGAGGTTAATATACTAAGTAAAGTTGATAGTGAAAGGTCTTTCTTATAGTCAAGTGACCAAAAATAACTTAACAACAAATAGACAAAACTACAACCTAAATCAAAATAATTATGAAGATCAAATAAAGGAAGTTCAGGAATTAATTAAAGATATAAATCAAATAGTACATATAAAGAAAATTATTTAAGTGCTAAAATTAATATATATAAATAAGTTTTATCGAAAAAGCAACAGCATTTTTAAAGTATTAAGAAATATACTTATCAATAATAAATAACAAAAAAACCGAAGAAAAATCTCGACCAATGCCGTCACAATATAGAGAGAAGAAATAAAATAAATAGAACATAAAATACAATTAACTCAAAGGAAATAATAATCTGGTGGTACCAGAACAGATAAAAAAAAATAGAAAAATAATAGGTAAGAAGGCCAAATCATATTATTATTATTATTATTATTATTATTATTATTATTATTAATATTATTATTATTAATATTATTATTATTAATATTATTATTATTAATATTATTATTATTTATTTTACTGCTTTCATTTGTAAATCTGGCCTATGTTCTTTCTATATTAGTCGATAATATGTAGCAGTGCATTATTTTCTATTCATTTTAAACATTTACCCTTATTAAACTAACACATCTCATATCATATCTGACATTTTTTCAAAATAGCTAAAATTTTTCGAAAAATCTTTTTAAGGATGTGAAAAATTTACTCTAAACTGAACATAAAAGAATTCCAGATTATTTTTATTTATCTCACTTTACCATACCAGGTATAGACTATAGATTTTGGGAAAATTCATTTAAAAGTTTTTCATGGAATCTTTTGTCAGGTTCCAAGAAAATTATTTGTTATATAATACATATACTAACATTTAAATAATATCCACACTAATTTTAATATGTCAGATAATACATTTCATAATAAGTTTTTCCAAAGAAATTGTCCATAATATTTTAGTAACATGATCTGACTTTTAGTGGTAACATTACAAAAATTATTTAAAACCTTTAAGTGGTTATATTTTTCCTATTTAATCAAATCAATTTTCACATTTTATAGGAAATCTCATTACAATATATATTATTCGTATTCTTTAATTTCAGTATATTTCTGTTTAAGGTAGATTCATTATATTTCTGGACCTGTAGATATGTGGTAACAAGAGTGGGGTAGAGTAAAAATAACATAAAAATAATACAGGCCTTCCAAAATTATATTCTATAAAAGACAGTCAATAATTAGAATGAATAACCTTCACTAAGACCTAGAAACGGGACATCATTAATCAGACAATTAAGAAGTTTGCCAAATTTATTATCGAGGTCCTCCAACTTCTCAGTAATAGGAATTTATTTTACTTCTTTTCCATAATTATTATTGTAAGTTGGGAAACTACATTCAAATATCCTTGTTATATTTCCCGAGTATGTCTATTGAATTTGTACTTTAAAAAATTAATCCAAAGTACCTACTTTATTAAGACGTTCTTTTACAGAGATGGTCATGGGTTCGAATCCCACATATGTTAAAGTTTTAATGTTGTTCCATATACTGCAAACCTTAATCTTATAATGCATATATTTAATAAGTAAAATAAACGCCCAGATTTTACGTTTTATTGATGTATACTTTAAAAAAGGGACAAGGATGTTCCACAATAAAACATTCATCCCTAATATTAATTTTGAGCAGTATTATTAAAATTTATGAACTGTGGACCCGCCAAAGTTTATAACCCAGCCAGTAAAAAGTGGAGAAGTTTTACACAGAGAAAAGTTGAAATGTCCTAAAGGGGAACGCTGGCTAATTTATTACTTTTATATACGATATAAATCGTGCTGGTCCCCATTGAAGAGATTTTTTGGAGAATGTGTTAATATGTTATTGTTATTGAAAAAAGTTTGGAAAATATGTAATGAACGAAATTCCGAAATTATTTCCTTTACACAAATAAAGTATAGATATTTTAAAGAAATTAATTAAAAATTCCAAAAATTGTTTGAATTTTAATATGATGTAATAACAATAGAAAAGGTAGAAAAAAATTAATCAAAAATAAATTTATCAATTTCATTTGAGGGCAATTAAAAAGTTGTTAATAATTAGCTAACTTTTTCTCTGTATAAGTTTGTAGCATACATGTTCTTTATAATTTTACTTTCGAGTTCGAAATGAATCAATAACTTGGTTTTGAATAATAAAGAAATGTACATCTTAGTTGGGTAATGATGACGTAAAAAGGCGGTAATAATGAAAGAAATAAACCGCTCGCTTGGGGTTAGATTTCCACAAAATGTGATTAAGTAAGTTAAGAAGTAAGTTCGAATGCTTCGAAGTTAATTTATCTGGCAATAAAAACAAGAAACTTTGATACATTTTTTGTTTCTTTATTCTACTTCTGATTAAGTTTGGCAATTCGCATTTTTTATAGCGTTTTTTGAATTCACCTGCAAAAAAGTACAGGCGACTAAAATTTGAAAAAAGACAAGTGGGTACATTTTCCGCTTACATTTTATAATCATTGGTTTTCTTTTTAATCATTAAGAAGATCATGCGAAAAATAGATATTTAAAGGTTGTATATGCTGCAAGTTTCAACCTGTTTCATTGTTGCTCCCCTTTCCAAATAAACAGAATGTTTCAAATTTCATGCGCAAAAATCAATAAAAGTTCGTTGTTAAAAATTATAATGAATTTCCCCATAAAAAAAAATTTCGACTTAATAATAATAGTCTGAAATACAAGTTACTGTAAAATCTTTAAATTTAGGGGATTACGTACCCTCATAAAGAGGGTTTTGTGCCATTTTTTTCAGTATTGCAATTATGTTATAACATTTATTATAATTTATGTTAAAGTTAAGAAATAAAACAGGAATTCCGAATAATATTTTTAATATATTATATTCTACTCCATAAAAAAATTCTACCTAAAATAAAATAACGATTTGTAATTTCTGGAAAAAGTTTCTACAGTAACTAGGATTTGAGACAAAAAAATAAAAATTCTATTTTAATTCCATCTTTTCGTGGGTGCTATCTCTTTAAGGGTTGGGCTGAGAAAAAATTTTTATATGAATGACCCCTCCTAATTTTCAAAGAGGAATCTCCTCCATTCGCACGAATTTAGAAACGCCCTGTATAGAAAAACTGACTACATTCCGGAAAAAAGAACGGATATTATCGAATCAGAATAATAAAAAGAATAAATATATCAGACCAAGGTATACTGTTTTCAAGATGTGGTTTAACAGAATGCAACAGTATAATTTCTCTAAAGAAAAATAATTTGGAACAAATAAAATACTGGCTAATGAACCAGAACAATTAGAAAATTCTGTAAATTTTATTATTCTCTTTTATAATAAAACGATTTATTTATCTGAATGGTTTAGAGAAAAACTTGATTTTAACTATTTCAGATTTAGCTTTTTATTATTTAATTCTCAATTTAGCCTAAGCAGTCCGTTTTTTACGAAAAAACCTTTAATTATTGTGGCTTCAGTATCGTATTAATGCGTAAACTTCCCAAGAGAAAATGCCTTATCCGAATAATCCCATAGGGCAAATATTGCGTCTTGGACGCTTACTTAACCACATAACATGAAGTATTTGTTATTTAACCCAAGGGAAGCGTTTACTTATCTCAGGGAGAGGTTAGAAATATATTTTATCTGCCGCAGTTGCTCGACATGTAATTAGACCCTTACAATTTGGAACCAGTACGTATTTTAGCAAAATTGATGCCACGCTAGAGAAACGTAAATATTGTAACCGTTAAAATCAATCCACTAAAAGTTTTCTTAAAATGTTCAATGGTTATCAGCGAATATTACGAGGCAAATGTTAGAACCTAGACGAAAGGAAAAAAAACTTTAAAACTGACCCTATAAAGGAAAAAAATATCCTTGAAGATACATAAAAAAATGTATATAAATATAAAAGTTTAGACTAAAAGTAATAAAAGTAACATGTAAGTAAAGCAAGAAAAGAGAAAGGGAAACATTTGTATAAAAAATAAAAAAAAAAGAATAGTGTGACGAAAAATTAATTTTACTACAAAGAAGAATACATAGAAATTTTAACTAACTAAATAAAATCACAAACTAATTATTAATTTGAAAAATAGTTATTATCTACATATTTTAATGGAATTGATAAAATCCATATTAATTAGTTTATTTGTAGAAACATGATTATTGTTATGCTTAAATTAGATCAACATAGACCGACATTAATTAACATTTTAAACATTATTATAAATTAGAGTAAATTAAAATAATTGAACAAATCCTAGTAGATAGAACGAATTTATCAATAAAATCAACAAATTAAGTTAGGAGGGTAAGTAGGGTAAATTCGTGAATAGGTATACAAAAACTAATATAAAAAATATTGTTTTCGAAGTATTCGCCATTTTATTGTACTCATTTTTTCACATGACCTAACCCATTATTAAAATACTTATTTTATTCAGAAGTTGGTATGGTTAAAATGTACGATTTGAATACATCCCACGGCTTCCTCAGGGCAAAAAAAAAATGTTAATTCGATGTTTATACATTTTAAATATTCGTCTGTTACAGATGCGGTATGGGATGTTGCATTATCATGATGCAAAGATTGCACGTTTATAATTTGTTTTTCATTACTGATGATTTACTTCGGGACAGCAAACTGTTCTATACCACTCGAGAGAGATATAACCAAATTCAAGTATTTGAAATCAGCGATATAATGGCGATTTTATTTTGTGTGGTATTTAATAATAATGTCATGTTTCAAGCAACTTCTTGCCAATTTTACTAGTATCTTTCAGAGATCAGGTTAGGTTAGGTTTGACAGTATAACATTTGAACTAATGTTATCTCTTTTAGATAAACAATATAGATTATTTTAATAAAATAAATAAAACTAAAAAGACAAATTGCAATCTTTATATTAAGCCGTAAAAATGGCTATAATTAATAATATATTATTACCACAGGTAATAAAACCTGTATTATTGGTCAATTCCAAATAATTTCTAGTATTTTTTAACATTGGTTAATCACTGAATGGTATTAACATCTCATAAATAAAAAATGGAAATTATTTTCAGTCATGTATTAAATATATTTATTCATAGAATTAATCAATTATAATTTACAATGTCCGAGAATTTATAAAATATTTTTCACATTTGTTTTATTCAAATGAGTATAGCAAATATGAGTTCGATTATTTTATGTAATATACTCGTGTGTAATTAACCTATCACTATTTCAGTGTACTTTAAAATTCCAATTGTGATTTACTGTCATACCTATTCGTTATAGGTTAATGTAAATTCATTATTCGGTATTGTTATGTATGTATTGATTACATTACATTAATTTTTAAAACTTAAATAGTGTATTGTTATAATAATTAATTTTGATGATTGAAAAACAGATAATTTTTTTCTTAAAAATTTTTTACAGGTACGACTTACTTTTTAACTTCTATACGAGCATGGCTTTTTGTTTCGACCAGACATCACTATAACATTTGTGTTTACTAACAACCTAATTGTTTAAATGTTTTCTGGCACAAACAAGGTTATCGTTTGTTGACATTTTTTAATTTGTTTTTGCCAACAAAAATCGGCAAACTAATATGCATAAATATATCACTCATAATTAGTAAGTTTAGTTTTCTCCATATCAGGTAAAATTGTTAAAACTACAAATTTGATTTTTAATTAAATTAGAACTCAAATAATTATAAAAAAATTGGATATACTGGTATGAATAACAAGTATAATAGTTACAGTTACACATTATTTTAATAATTATTATTATTATATAATTATAATTATAACTAAATATATATAGATATAGATAGATAGATATAAATAAATATTTTTCTAATTAAAGTTGTTACAAAAATAATATAATTAGAATAAAATATCAAAGTTAATAGATGTAAGCTATTGGATTTCAAAAATTCCCGATGTGGGTATTGTCAAAATCTCAATTAACTTCCGTAAGACAAAACTTTTGGTTATATCCATTCTCAATCAAAATGTCCACATATCCTATAATTTACAAATAAAGTTAAATATTCATAAGAAAATAGTTTTTACATGACGCTCTTCATACAATCATTTTTAGAAAGTAATATAGTCTATAAAGGAAACACAAGCTTCTTTCACTATATTTTTTTGATACCTGATAATGATACAGAAAATCTACATCAACACGATATCATCAATGAAATCTAAAAAAGAACCGAATTAATTATTCGACATTAAGAAAAATTATTTCACCTTAAAAATAAATTTTATTAGCATCTAAAATATGTGCCAATGTATAATTCATATAAAAGAAAGATCAAATGACCCATAGATCAAAAGTAAAATCCTTTTACCATCAATCTAGAAATAAATATTCACTACGTAAAAACCTGAAATTAGAAAAATGGACAATGGAAATCCACAATTAGAATAAAAGATTATCAACACTGTTCACTACATACATATTATCGTAGGAAAAGAAAAACGCACGGACTGGTCGATTTTTGTTCCGAGGGGGGTATTTTTTGCTCTACTCGCAGCACTTCAACCCTAGGTAATAGGTAATAGAGGTCGACTCGCATGTAGTTTGAAAGTCTGTTGAATTCTCTAAACAACGATATGTAGTTTTTTAAATTTGGATTAACTATTTACAAAAAAATATTTTTTTTTGCAAATGAACCTTTTTGTAACTTTTACAAATTTGTGTACATCACTGGACAGTTTTTTGCAATTTATTTGTTACGATACTTGAAATGATTTTGTTCATTTTTCCTCTTTGCTGAAAACTAATACAAAAACTAAAAAAATGCAATTTTTATTTCTCTGTTGATTTTGAATTTGATTAGTGTTTCGTTCTGAACTTAATTTTAAACTAAAAGGAAACAATGGTTTACTCAGTAGCAGAGAGAATTGAGTTGATTTAATTTTATTATGAAAACAGACGATGTGCTCAGAGGGCCGCTGAATTTTTCAATCAACAACATGGGAAGAATGTTTAGTGACAGTATGTTTTAGATTTAGTTGCAAAATCCAAGAAACTGGATCTGTAGCAAATAAAAAATGGCAAATAAACTGTTTCCGGTATCTCACGAACCAGCACAATATTAAAAATGCATAAAATGCATTCTTATAAAATTAAATTAACGCAAGATCTAAATGAAAATGACTTCGATCAGTGTTTGTAATTCTGCGAGGTAGTAAGTGAGCTGGCGAAGGGAAATCCACATTTTATTTTTAACATCTGCTTCAGTGATGAATGCTCTTTTCTCTAAATGGCACAGTTAATCGCCACAATTGTAAATATTGAGCTGATTCTAACTTCCATATATTTCTTGAGGTACATACTCAACAACCCCAAAAATTAAACGTATAGGCTGGAATTTTTGGCAACCGTGTTGTTGGTCTTTTGTTCTTAGAAGGCAATCTAACAGGAGAAATGTATCTGGAGCTTCTAGAAGACACTGTTGATCCCTTGCTGATTGATGTAAATAAACAAATTTTCTAGCCGATCAGTTGGTATTTCAACATGATCCTCCCCACTATGCTCTGCCTGTTCGCCAATATCTAAATGAAAACTTTCTGGGTCACTGGATTGGGAGACCAATCAAATGGATCAATCGACTGGCCCCAACGATCACCAGACCTTACTTCTTTAGATTTCGTTCTGTGGAGTTATTTGAAAAGCAGAATTTACGACAACGAATCACCAACGAATGTTGCCAAATCACCCCAGAAATGCTACAAAACGTTCGGGGACGTTTCCAACAAAACCTTTACCATCGTATGGAAATAGGAGGTTTTTTTTCCTACGGTAATATTATCCAAAACACCCATGTCAAGTTGGACCAACCTGTATAAGCATCTACTGGGTGCCCAACGTTTTAAAAAAACGCAGAGCCCCGTCGATTTTTGATCAGTATTTTCGACTTTGCTGCTTACACCTTTAAGCGAGGGTAACAGTCATCCCAAAAGATTTAAATGGCATTAGGGGTCAAGTAAGGCATCATTTTAAAGCCTTTTCAATTCTCTTTATAACAGTCTTTAAGTTTTAAAATTCGGTATGATACTTTTTAAATAATTACATTTTAAAATTTAAATTATGTACTTGTTTAGTTTTTAATAAGAGTTTTTAAAATGGGAATGTTTTCATTTTTGTCAAAATAGTGAAAATGACACATGGGTCGTTGAGTACGCCAATGGTTTAAATGTTGATTTTCTTGCTTTGCATTGTTTTTGTAATTTTTTTATCACATTTGTAAATAACAAATGGATACGATACGGACACACAAAGAACGTGAAATTAGTGGATTCGTACATCGAAGCGAAGGTTTGTTTAATTGTGTTTTTGAAAATTAAATACCATGGTTTATTCCATTGCGGAAAGGGTAGATATCATTTCGCTTTATTTTATGAACAATAAGTGTGCAAATATAACGGCTCAGTTATTTAATGAAAAATATCAGGATAAACAGGTCAGTAGGCAGTATGTTCTAGAGTTAGTGGAAAAATTTCGAGAGACTGGACAAGTAGCTAATAAAAAACGAGAAAATAGACCGCCTGTAGTTAATACAGCTAGTGAAGTTGCAGTTTTGGGACATGTTCATCTAGATCCTACGTTAAGTACAAGGTAATTAGCATCTGTGTCTGGGATCAATCGAACTAGCATTCAAACCATTTTGAAGAAGAACACATTTCATCCGTATAAAATAAATAAAATACATTTAGTGCAGGAACTTAATGAGGATGATTATGACAGCCGTTTGCAATTTTGCGAAATAATCAGTGAGCGAGTAGCGAACGATCCACAGTTTCTTTTTAATATCTGTTTCTCTGAAAAATGCAGCTTTTTATGAACGGTACCGTAAATCGTCATAATAGCCACTACTGGTCTGATTCACACCCAAGAATTTTCCAGGCGGTACATACACAGCAACCGCAAAAATTAAATGTATGGGCTAGCATTTTCGGTAACCGGTTGGTGGGTCTATATTTTTTACCTGGTAATTTGACTGGCGATTACTGGAAGATGCTATTGAGGATAATTAGGAAAAATTTATTAAATGAACAAACCACTTCCTAACCACATATTTCACATATTTTGCCTCTAACGCATACGAATTTTGATAGGCAAATATGATGTAGATGTTGGTACGTTCCCGGCCTTTACTTAGTCACCCACTCAAATAGTAAAGGCCCTCAATACTGCTTAATTAGAGATATTGAAACAGGGAGCAAAACCAACAACCTAAGCATTGTCCTTAGAAAACTATACCAGTTCATTGGCCGCAACTCATTCTGCTTTGTAAATCAATATTGGAACCAACATGCACAGATAAGCGACATAACAATTTTATAATCTAACAATTTCAAATAATCTCCCTACAAAACAAAAATTAACAAACTAACGATGTGAATGGTTTTATTTTTTAACACTATGTATTCTTAATATTGAAATCAACTGTTTAAATATTTAAATTAAATTAAATATTCCTTAAATAGAAGAAAAACGCCTGTATACGTTATAGCTATTAAGAAGAAACACAAAAAGTATTAAACAGAAAATTGTTGTGTATTATTAAGATATTTTTAAAGACTAAAATTCGTCCCTATTGACTATTTTGTGGAAACTCTCTTGAAATCTTCAGACTTTCAGAGAATAATCTCCATCGAGACTGGAATTGATTAAAGGCGCCAATGTCACTTCCTGAACAGATATATATCATTTCATCCCAAGAATTCCCAATTTTCAACACTTTTGCAAAATGTCGCAGTCGATGCCCTTTCCGTTCTCAAACCCAAATACATTCTATCGTTTTTTCTGCCATTTATCATTCAGAGACACTTATAAGCTAGTCAGTTTCAGAAAGTTTTCTGAAATATTTATATAGTTCTAGACTTATGGAAACTTCTTCGACATTTTTCAGGAAAATAGTCGAATACACAAATTCTTTGTCTTTTAATCAAAATTGAAAAGAAAACATTTTTATACTAATAATTTCGTAACTATACGAGTATAACAAAGAACGTACGTCCTGTATCTTAAAAAAAAAACAAAAAATCAAATACAATTAAAATCATATGAGTAAATATTTATCTTATAAAACGGAAATTTAGACACTACATGTCCTTCCTCCGAAAAATATGTTTTTTGTGCATTTTATTTAATCGCTTGCCACAATTCACAATAAGCAGGAAAAACCAGACGTGCAAAGTGTAATATTCCTGATTAATGACATTAAGATAAATTAAGTTGAACAACCTTCTGAAATATAACTACGTATAATAGATAGTACGCCAGACTATATTTTTTCACAATATGAGAACTTGTAAGTAGGATCAAAAGATACGGTTTTCACTAAAGATTTCAGTTGGGCCACAAATTTTGTTTTGGCTATATCAGAAATGAAATACTAACTAACTCTTTAGAAAAAACAAAATTACGTCTTTTTAACGTTGATAATCAGCTTTGTCTTTAATGGATCAACCTTCCCTGTATGTAGTTACGTTTTTAAAAGGCTCCATTCTTCAACTTGATTGCTTTAAGTAATTTCATTTATTACGTTACAATTATTACTGAAAAATAAAAATAATTGAAAAAAAGGACATATAAATCTGGTAACTTATTTAGAGTAGTAATATTCAATTTTCCCCTAACGTAGCAACATAGTCTTTTCTCTTCATGAATTTCTAGAGTTTTTTTTCTGCCGAAATTCGGCATTAATGCAGTTATATTTACTCTTCCGTTCAAATGATATAGCTGGCCTCATCAGATTAATTAAATCAGTTTTTAAATAAATCTCATAACTTTTCATATAGTCTTGCTTTTCAGAGTTTCTCCTGTCAAGTTTTGGGTGACTTTGTAGTTTGCAGGGATTTGATTGCAGATTTGCAGATTCTAACTAAAGTTTGTATAATCCTAAATGGTAAGCAATTTTTCAAAACGAACTTTTTCGATTTTTTCGCAAACAGCCATATTATTATATTATATATATTATAACGGTCTAAAGGAGAAATCAAATAATTTAGCTTTGAATTAAACGAATTAATAGTTACAAATTCCTGAATCAAATAAAATTTGTTAAAACAATATCATTTTCAATGCTATTTTTTATGTAATATTTACAATATTTAAACAAATTAAATTTCTGTAAATTTAACAGGAATTAGTAATTAAATTTTGGTCACTACTTAGAACAATGTAAGAATATAAAAAAAATTCAATAGTAATAAAATTAAAGTAATTCATTGTAAAAAAAATTAGCCTGTTGTATTTGAAGAATAAATAAAATTTTAATGTAGAAATAAAAATTATGATGCTAATATTTTAAATATATATAGTTAATTCTTTAGATACAATAAAAAATTAAACATAAGGAATACTATGATTTCGAAAACATATTTAAGAAAATAACCTCGTAAGTAAGAAATTTAAATTTGTTACTTAACCTAAAATTCAAATTTTACATGCAAATCAACATGACCATTTTTACGAAAAATTACCAGTATTTGTATTTGTAGATTATATTACCATTATTGAGGAAATTAAATGTTTCATAAAAAAGCAAGTTTTATGGGGTTTAGATTTAATAGTAATAAAACTAAATATGTCGAATTGGGAAATTATTGACTTAAGAAAATAATGAACAGATAAGAATAGAAGAATGAAAATATGGATAAACTGAACATTAAGAATAGCAACTGGGATCTAGAATAGTATTTCAACAAAACGGGAGAAATAACGACAAGAGTCGTCTTAAAAATAATAATAATAATAATTGTGGTTTTTATGTTTGATAAAAAAGAACCTACATTATTCCTAAATCAAAAAAATCAAGCATTTATAAATGAAATTATACCGATTGTAATGCTATTATATATATATATATATATATACATATCTTACAAATTTTGAAATTAGATATAGTGAACACTTATCAGCGTAACATTACGCAAAACATTTCACTGACGCTAAATACAAAACAATAGACAGTAAAGGATTTCTTCACACATGTGATAATAAGCCAGTAATAAATCAGGAAAGTTCACCTTTTTGACTGTTCGCCATATCTTTTAGAAAGTTAGAAATTTAGAATATTATTGGTTCGAATATTTAAATAAAAAATGAAGTCTTTATATGAAACGCCTGTCAATTTCTTACATCTTACCTGACGATGCCACCTAGCGAAACAATTGCCATAATTTTGGAAAATCATGGAATTTTAAGACATATATTTTATCTTTTAAATTTCTAAAAGATAAATTCCACAAAATAAGGGTAAATACAATCATTAAAAATATGAAGAAACTTCGGAGATTAAAAACAATGTTATAAGAGAAATATTCGAAGATGAATGTTTCTCCAACAGTTTTTATTGGATTTTAATGTGTATCGGAATCTAGAATTCTTATCTCCGTTAGTGTATTCCAGAAAATTATATTTTAATTTACTTAACTATAACAGGCTGTATTTATATTTATTCTATTATTGACATTGTTAACAATAATTTCTCCTTTAGACAATAAAGCAAGTTTAAAGTTGATTTAAATATTTTCCTAGAAATAAGAATTAGTTATAATTTGAAATGAGCTAGTAAAAGAAAAACGAAAAAATAGTCAAATTTTTAAGCATTTGTTCTTGTTTTTAAGACTTTCTTTTTTGTAAAGAATGTAGCTTGTTTTGTAATTTTCAAAATTTGAGCGAATATTATTAGTTAATAATTTTAATTTTTACTTCTCTTTCTTTCCGTAACGATGGTTATTTTCAATATTTTCGGTAAGAGTAAATTTAATGCATCCGCTTATTTACTATTCAATTTATCAAATGTTATCTATCATTCATTGAATGAAATAAACATGAAATAAACATTAGCTCTCAAAATATGGAAATATTATTTTTTGTTGTTGGCACATGACGAATTTTCAATCGGTTTTCAACATTTATTTCATATTTTTACTGCGGTTCAAAGTTAATGATGGATGGATGAACAATAGGAAACAAAGGTAAAAATATTTGCAGTTTGGTATTTTTGTATTTTAGATTGTTTAATGATTGTTTTTGAGGTGGCATATTGTTTCAAATAATCAGGAATTTAATCGTACATTTCAGATATGTATGTAAATTATTTTGAAATTTGTAAAGTGGTTCATCTAAAGCATTCATATTTTTTTTAAATATTAAACAGTTCGAAATGGAAGTTAAAGCAAAAAATAAAAAATTCAGAAGTTTGATAACCAAATTTATATTTAATATTTAAATGTTAAGAAAGATAATCATGTACACACTTCCTGCCAAGTAAGAAGAAAAGTACATGTGTATACTTTTTTTTCGTATAAATATGTCTTTTCTGTTTACAAAGTCATCATTAGGACATTTCTAAAATTATTTAATACAATCAAAATTATGAATATTACATTCGGATTTCATAGTGGCAATTTAAATTTACACTTGATTTAAAACTATTCAAATTTAGTACAAAAAAGAAAAAGGATTTAATAAGAAATTATAATATTAAAAAAATATATGGAACAGTAGGTTAGAAAGTTTAAATACTTATGGTCGAAGGGAGACGCTATTCAATAAATCAAAATCAATAGTAAATATAAATAATCATAATATACAAATGTAATTTTGATTACATTAAATAATTTTATAAGCGTCCTGATGATGGCTTTATAAGCCGGAAGCGGCATATATAATATATATACAATTAAAAAATATAAATGCTCCTTTCTTTTTATTTAATAATATTAGGAATATAGATCATTAATACTTACTAACATCAAAGAATCCTTAGCAAAGAAAACTTCCTAACACCTGTAACAAATAAACATTTTAATTAAAACATAAGCTTTCCCTTTCCAATTGCAATGAAATAAAATATTTTTATTGCGAATTGTACATCATGTCTGTTTTATAATTTAATATGCGCTTATTTATTTATTTATTACTCATAGGATTATAAAACAAGAATGATTAATAAATAATCATTCCTATGTATAATATATATATGTATATATATATATATAGAATGTAAATTCTAACTTTAAAAATGGTGGGTGGAAGTAATTATTGGAGCCATGTTAAAAGAAAAACAAGTGGTTTTATATGGCGAAGATCATATGTCTATCAGAAGATCAAAAGTGCACTGAGAATACATCCTGAGCAAGATATCAAGAAATCTACAGAATATAGCAAACCATCACATTTTTATTCGATAAGAGATTGTAGTTTATTACAAACAATTATATCGATAACTGAGACTGTCATATAAAAATATTTCATACAATACGGTTTTTATGAATTGTTTGGATTTATATTATTATGTCTGTAAATATATATTGAATTTCTCACTGTACTAATATACAGGGTGGCCAAACGAAAACGAAACACAGCCATTATCAGGAACTGCGTCAACGTTTTAAAAAATGGCAGAGAACCCGTCGATTTTTGATCAAAGGGGGACACTTTTTTCCGGTATTTCGACTTCGCTGCTTACACCTCTAAGCGAGGGTAACAATCACCCCAAAATATTTAAATGACATTAGGGGTCAAGTAAGGCATCATTTTAAAGCCCTTTCAATTCCCTTTATAACAGTCTTTAAATTTAAAATTCAACCTGATATTTTTAAAAAAATTACATTTTAAAATGTAAATTATGGATTCGTATATCAAAGCGAAGGTTTGTTTAATTGTGTTTTTGAAAATTAAATACCATGGTTTATTCCATTGCGGAAAGTGTAGACGTCATTTCGCTTTATTTTATGAACAATAAGTGTGCAAATGTAACGGATCAGTTATTTAATGAAAAATATCAAGATAAACAAGTCAGTAGGCAGTATGTTCTAGCGTTAGTGAAAAAATTTCAAGATACTGGAAATGTAGCTAATAAAAAACGAGAAAATAGACCGTCTGTAGTTAATACAGCTAATGAAGTTGCAGTTTTGGGACATCTTCATCTAGATCCTACGTTAAGTACAAGGCAATTAGCATCTGTGTCTGGGATCAGTCGAATTAGCATTCAAACCATTTCGAAGAAGAACAAATTCCTTCCATATAAAATACATTTAGTGTAGGAACTTAATGATTATGATTATGACCACCGTTTACAATTTTGCGAAATAATGTGTGAGCGAGTAGCGAACGATCCACAGTTTCTTTTTAATATCTGTTTCTCCGATGAATGCAGCTTTTTTATGAACGGTACCGTAAATCGTCATAATTGCCGCTACTGTTTTGATTCAAACTCAAGAATTTTCCAGGCGGTACATACACAGCAACCGCAAAAATAAAATGTTGTGGCTGGCATTTTCGGTGACCGGCTGGTGGGTCCATATTTTTTACTTGGAAATTTGACTGGCGAAATGTATTTGCAATTACTGGAAGATGCTATTGACCCTACCTTGACCGATATTATTAAAAATGACCAACAGTATAGTGAAAATCATTTAATGTTTCAACAGGACGGTGCTCCTGCGCATTATGGGCACTGGATTGGGAGAAGAGGTAGCATTGAATGATCTCCACGATCACGAAATTTATCGCCCCTTGATTTTTTTGTTGTGGGGATACCTCAAAAGTAAAACACAACCAGCCTCTTTAGGAGATTTGCGTCAAACAATTGTCGAGGAGTGCCATCGAATCACTCCGGAAATTCTTCGGAATGTGCGAGAACATTTAATTTAATTAAGAAATAAGTAAATAACTAAACATAATTTAAACTTTAAAATGTAATTTATTAAAAAGTATTAGGCCGAATTTTAAAATTTAAAGTCTGTTGTAAAGAGAATGAAAAGGGCTTTAAAATGATATCTTACTCCACCCCTAATGCCATTTAAGTATTTTGGGGCGATTGTTACCCTCGCTTGGAGGTGTTAACAGCGAAGTCAAAAATACCGGAAAAAGTGTCCTTTTTTGATTAAAAATCGACGGGTCCCTGTGTTGACGCAGTTCCTGATAATGGCTCTGTTTCGTTTTCGTTTGGCCACCTTGTATAACCGTCTCACTTAAAAATAACTATCGTATTTTAGCCCCAAAAGTACCAGTTTTTTAATTTCTTCTCTCTAATCACTCACATTGTATGTCTGAAAGTTGGCAATTTCATTATTGAATTTATTAAGTTCCGTTAACTTGCCGCCAAATCAAATAAAATAATAAGAAGAAAGTTTGTTAGATCCAGATTTCATCCGAATCAGATAAATTACAGAATTAAGCAAGTTATCACGTTTTATTCAGAGCCAATGAAATAAAATGTATTGACTGGAGTTAATGACAAGAGAAATAAAATAGACAAACAACTCCTAAAAAATTATAAGAAATTGACAAACAGTTGACATATACACTTTCATTTTATTATAAATGTGCTAAGAAATATCGTAATAATGTTCAATTTTAAAAAGATTTGATTAATATTGAATACTTAATTCAGAATGTAATTTAGAAGAGCCGACCCCGGTGGTCAAGTGAGCTGAGAACTGACATTTGGTCCTAGAGGTCCAAGTTTCGAGTCCCGACGAGGGCATAGATGTGGTATGAATATGTGTGAATATCCTGTGTGTATGTGTACAATGTGTTAAATAATAAAAATCATTACAAACAGAGTATGTGGCTGCACGAGTAAATTCCTAGTATCATTAAAAAAAATCTAAATGAGGAGAATTTCCCAGATTTACTTGTTCTCTTAGTATTTTGTTCTGAAGGTATTTTATACTGAGAATATCGCAGATATTTCTTTATTTTAAATTATTCAAGTTCTTGATCTTTATATATATATATATATATATATAAATATGAAAGATGTCCACTGTTGTTTGTATTGTTTTGTGAAGTGTAAGTTTCTGTATTTGGTATAAATGAGGCGTTTTTTCATAATGTGATTTATCTGATGTTTTAATCTATAAGCTCCTAAGTGTTCACTATATCTGATTTCAAAATTTCTGAAGATGATACTAATAATAATAAAATACTAACCTTTTTAGATATTTAGGCGGAAAGGTGATTGTATATAATCAAACCTACGAGTTACTACACGGCAAGTACTACTGACCATTATTTGATGTTTTTTAGAAGTAAATAATTGGATTGTAAACAGTCTTAGCCCGAGAATATCAATGCGACGATAGGAAGAAATGATTAAAACCAAAGCCGTAAGGCCATGCCAACATTGCACCATTTGTTCAACAAACGCTTATAGAGGACTAAATCCTTTAAGTTATAGCAAGTCATTAAAGCGCCAAAGCGTCATTGTAGAATATGAGTTTGTTTCAAAATTTTTTCTAATCATTTATTATATTAAATTATTATTAAATTATTTTTACAAAGATTTAAAAGAAATGAACACTGGTCTCAAGGCCAAGGCCACGAGGTCGCGACCGTGGCGCCATTGTTAGTGGTGTCAAGGCCAAGGTCAAGTGTGAGTTCGCGACGGTGGCGCCGTCGTCACTAGTCTCAAGGCCAAGAGTTCGCGACGGAGGCGCCACCTAGTGGCTCTTATCTGAACTAGTTAGCTAGAACCGGCCTATTATAACTACTTACAGAGTGTCTAGTAAATAACTTTCAAAAATAACTGAAAAATCTAGAGCTCATTTCATATCAATTTAATATAAATCACCTTATCCAAAAATTCTCCTTAAGAGAGCTAGAATTCTTTAAAAATAACTTCAAAACGAATTCCTGTTAAATTTGTACGCTTCTTTCTTGGAATGGAATCTTATGGCTTAAATATGATTTGTTTATGGTAAGAGGTTCATTTGGGTGGAGTTTTCGATATTGTTATTCATATTTAATAAACCTTAAGTTTTTACTAAAAAAATTATGCTGTTATCTGAAATCCCTTAAACTAAACAATTTAAACTATTTATGTACACGTTTCCATTGATTAATATATAAATGTCTAAATGATCATACCTACATGGCTGTAAAAAATCAGTTTTTTATAAAAAAATTATTAAACATGTAAATTTGTACACAATTTAAGAGACAATAAAATTATCAATAAATTATGCCTCCAACACAAGTAAGCCACTTATGATTTAAAAAATCGTATTCCTGCAAAATAATATCATTTAGCAGGAATCTACTTTGAAGTTGTTTGAATTTAATCGATGTTAGAGCGCCATGTTTAAAGAAGTATGGCTTCCTTAGGAAACATTTTTGAATAAGGTGATTTGGCCAAATCAGCATAAATTGATCTCGTTTTTGCAGATTTTTTCTCTGTATAGTGACTTTCTTGACACTCTGCATATTTTATCACAAATGATTTCATCACTGTAAGATAGAATGGTAATTTTATGGTTATTGTAAGATTTGTTATTTTTCTAATTTTCGTCCATAAAATTTGGAATATTTATTGTGATGAATACATTTTTACCACGAATTTCTTTTAAACTGTTTACCTAAATATCGGACCTCGCTTTTGGTTTTGTTTCTTTTTACAAAGCTTGTCTACATTCTGCTCTCCATCATGGTATAAAGTTAATGCTATTCGGTAATTGTATAACCTAGATAAATTTCAGCTACTTTATTGATAGTTTCAGTTATGATATTTATTTCGTCGATTTCTAGTTGGGAATTACAAAATTGCCTATTTACAGTGAAATATTGCTCCAATCTGCTCTTTTCGATTTCCATTTAATAAGTTTTTCAAGCTCGTTGCGATTGTGTCTTAAGATATATATTACATTTAGTGGCCACCACATTATAAGTAGAGATCTGGTTTCCAAAAGAGACTTAAAGCAATACATGCTTCGTAGAAATTTCAGTAAATTGTAAAAAAGTCTCCTGTGATTGGATTGATTCTGGTGTTCTCACCTGCATTCAATAATATGAACTTGCTATTGTCTATTAGAGTTTCGATGTCTTTTCCACTTTTATTTGAGGCATCGGATGTAAAAATTATATTTTTTATTAAAGTCTCCAAACAATCTTAGGCTGGATCCGTAGTTAACTGTACATCTTGTGTGCTAAAATTTTCATTTAAAGGATTATATATGTTTATTATTCATAACTTTTTATCATAATATTAAATACTAACAGCAACAGTCCCCAATTCTAAAACTAGCTGAACTATTTTAAAAACAAATTTGCTTTTATGTTTGTTGCAACTCCTCCTAGTACTGTACATATGTATAAAACATGTACAACCCTCTAAAGAACAACATGTAATATACTTTCGAAAGAAATTAAAAGTTGCATATTGTCTTAATTGCCTACTACAAAAAATTGTTCGTAGAGACTCATAGGTTATATGGGCATATTCTTTTTCAGTAGCATTTGTGTAGTCTAGTTGTTGCTGTTGAACTGAAATTTTTAAGGTATAATGGTAGAAAATACATTTAATAAGATGATTCGTGTATAATGAAACTTTTCTGTTTATCTGTTACCATTTTTACTACAGACAAATAACTTATTATAGGATTTTTAATACAAATCCCGTTGCACGTCATATATCAATTATGAGATCACGACCCTGCAGTGTTGTCGGCTTGTCTAAATTGTCGAGGAATGTAGGAAGTTTCAAAAATGTAAGGTAAGGTTATGTTGTTTAGCTTTATTATTATGAAAAATTAATTTATTGAAGCTTATATGAACAATATATGATCCTCACACTCAAGACACTTCATCCTGTCAGTTTTAAAGTACATTTGAAAAATGTTTTTCTCAGTTGATTCATTAGCAATCTACAACTGTGATATTCTTCTTCTTGCTGTATTATCTACTTTTAATATTCAATAATCTGTTATAAAAATCGTTATATTATGTTGTTTATTTGTACTATATTTTTATTAAATAAATAAAATAGAGACATATAAAAAAGATAGCAAACTATTTATTGTTATTAAAATAAGACAATGTTTTGTTTAAATAAATATATATTTTTCTTATAAGAAACAATTCAACTACAATATTCGAATTCCTACAAAAGGTAAATCCTTTCTCCTAATTCAAATCTGAATTTTGTA
This sequence comes from Hermaeophaga mercurialis, assembly GCA_951812935.1. Classification (NCBI taxonomy): domain Eukaryota; kingdom Metazoa; phylum Arthropoda; class Insecta; order Coleoptera; family Chrysomelidae; genus Hermaeophaga; species Hermaeophaga mercurialis. Next base: position 12,377,528 of record OX638360.1, read on the forward strand.
GAAATAAACGTCAATAATCAGCTTATTCACACTATGTTTGTTTTGAAAAAAACAGTTTTTTTTATAAGTTAACTATCTAGCAAAGCAAAAAAATAAAGACAGTATTATAAAATTACCCAAAACGTGGTGAAAACACACAACTGGTTGACGGCCGGACGTCAGAAATCGTTGAAATATTTCAATCTAAATACTCGACAACGTCGCATCAAGGCATGCCAATCGCTACAATGTCATTTCTTCATCATAAATACGAGTCTCATGGGCGTAGAAAATTTCAAAATTATTTAATGTAAATTATGGTTTTTTGAGTACTAAACATATAATAATGATTTATAAACTTTATATTATAAAGAATAAGACGTATATAAGCCAATATAATTGAAATAATTCTAAAATTATCAAAATAATTACGATTACTTTTTCGGTTTTTTTGTACTGTGACTACGTTTATGAGTCCTCGTGAATTTTCGTGATGTTTCGTATGATTTATCTTAGTTAGGGAAATTTTAATTAGTTGGCAGTACTACGACCAAAGAGGTACGTCACTCCTGACGTGCAACGGTATTTGTACTAAAAAGCCTATAGATTATTGGACATTCATGAGACAAATGCAATATTCAATATTTCGACTATGCTATGGCTGTTATTTAATAATATAGATTTAGATTATCATTAAATTTAAATCTCCTGCTTGTTATTACTAATGAGGGTTAGAAATTTGAGGTTCACTTGATGGCCCCATAGTTGAAAGGCCTCTTTAGATAGTTTAGATAAACGGAAGATAAGTGTATTTAAAGCAAGTAGTATAAAATTAATATTTAACATAGCTCGAGAAATTGGAAGTGGAATTTTAGCTTATGTGAAATTAACTCTTACAATGAATTTTAAATACAAGAAGAAATCTTTTAGGCACATTCTCTTACTATCTTCGCACAATATTTATTCAGTCAATTACAAGCAGCGGAAAATATAATGTATACCAAGAAAATAAAATACATGTTATATTATAATAAAATTAGTTACGCCTCCTTTAAATACTAGATGAAATCACTTTATTTTTTTGCGCAATATTTATATAAATTTATGTTAAGTAACGAATGAAAAAAAGAGACAGACAGTTTAAGTTTTATACTAACTGTAAAACTTTATTAAACAGCATTATTTGAATAACCAAATTACGAATGCTATTTCTTTAAAAAAATGAAGAAAAGTATTTAATGATAATAGTTTTCAAGTCTTTTATAAAAAAAAAGATAAAATTCTTTTGTTTTCAAACAAAATAAGGTTCGAATTTGATTTTGATGATAATATTTTTATAATACTCACTAACTCATAAATAATTGTTTACTAACAAAGTCGCCGGAAACATTTACATTAAACCAAAATAACATAAATTTGTTCATCATAACAATGAATGAATGATAACTATCTTTATATTTAAATCATCCGCTCCTAAATATGTAACCAGGCTATTTTTAAATGCTTAATTATCATTTTGATACAACAAATGTAAACGTAATTATAATTTATGTGGTTTTTATTATTAGAATTTAAACTTAGTGAGACTACGGAAGCTTATAAGGGCTAATTTATTGATTTCAACACATGTGCCGTATGCATGGTAATAAAATTATCTGCATCAGTAGAGTAACCAGCTAATTTGTGTGTTTTAATATGCAAACGAGATTATAGCCATGATTAAATACAGGCCATCCATTTAAAATAATATCATTAAATGATTTTTAATTTACTTCCCTCTCATTGACGAATCTGTTTTGTTTTTGAGTCCGTTTATAAAGAGTTGTCTATCCATTAATGTTTCAATGGCTTTTAATCAACACATAAAATGACAGGAATATACCAGTCAACAGAGGATCTACAACTGTAGTATATTTAATTTATTAAAAAGGGAAAATCTATTACTTAACCTATATGAGAATACAGCTATTACTTATTTATTTTAACCATTATGAAAATCATTTTTAATAATAGAATTTAAGCATTGTCACTCTTAAGACAGAATATTAATTCTGATCACACTTGCTTCTTATGTGTTTTGCATGTATTTTCATTCCATAACAAGTGATGGAATGATATTCCGTAATTGTTCTAAACAATATCGACAGCCATGGATGTCAAAACTGTCAATGTCAGATGCTCAGATGCAAATCGCGCCGTTGTAATAATCCATTTTCAGACAATATCGATAGCCAAATTTTAATGTATTTAAAATATTGAGTAAAAAATCGAGTGAATTTCTGGTCGTGGAGAAAATATAGTCTGTTACTCGGATAGAATATCAAAATTTGATACGAGTGGAATTTTTTTCATTCTACCCTATTAGATAATCTATTATTCTAATAGTGTGTAGTGTTTAGACTCAATTTGAACAGATAACAAAACTTTAAATTATGTGTGCTATTTTTTTTCTCAAATCCTTTTCCCAATTTTAAAATCGGATATGCTGAATGCGTTTACAATGTTCAATGTACCTACTCCACGCGTTCTGGTATCTGACAACTTTTTGCTTTTGTTCTACTTTTTCTATTCTTTGCTTCCAAATTCTTATTAGGTCTTCTTCACTTTATTCCTACGGATACTTCTTGGTTGAAATTCCTTTTTTACCTATTCTGTGAATTCTAATTATATGGCAACAGCAATTCCCTTGTTTTTTTTTATTTAATGTCAATACTGGAGACCTATTTAATATACCTTTAAATTGCCATTTTACAATGATTGTTTTATTTAGAACCTAAGATATTTGGTTGCAGAGTCCTAGGCCACAAGAAAAGACTCTCAAACCTAACTAACTACTGACACCGTTGATATTTTCCTGAAAACGTTAAGAATAAGAATTTGATAGAATCATCAAGAATACATGAAAAGGGTATGAATAGGAGAAAAGTGATAGTGGTGAGGTGACAGTGTACGACGCAAGAAAATTAGTGTTTCACAGTTATTCACGTTAAGTTAAATTTTTAGGCAGTTTTGTGAAGTTTTTCCTGTTAATAAATTTATTAAACCCACACAAGTGTTAACAATATACAGAAATTCAGAAAGTACATAAATGGACATAGGCGAATTTTTAACCAGCGCGCAGCAATCTGTCCCCTCTCAACCGAACTAGAAGGTACGACTAAGACTGCCGGTACGTTAATATCAAATTGACTGGAACGATGTTCCCACCTCGATATATCCCTATTTCAAGATATTAGTAATACGTTCTCTTTTTTCCATAACGCGTTTATTTATCACTCGCATGTATTCCTGTATGTCTACAAATATTTAGGCTGAATAATCTGTATACTATATTATTTCAGTATTGTATTATTTATGTTTCTTTCTTCCGCTATTATTATCCCTACATTTTCGAATATTGATTCTTGTCTAATTTCTGATTGTTTACAATCATGATTTTACATTTTTCTATATTAATTTCGAGACTTAACTTCACATTTTGTATAACTAATACTTTTACCTTTTTAAGATTATCTATATATATATATATATATATCTCTCTGTGACATTTCTTCACTCATTTAAATTCGGCAATTCGATAATTCCATTTAATAATGTTCGTAATTACGCGTAATTACGTTATTATAAGTTTATGTACTTGCATTATAAGTTGCTCGTTTATATTATAATTAACTTGCCATTTCATTTTGAATTAATTTTTTAAGTAGATTATGTCAATTAATAGTTTTTTATGATGTAGTTTTAAAATATACATGAATATGTTAAGATTAATAGATCTAGAGTTTTTAATCCCATACAAGTGCAAAAAGGATTTAAATTAAACTACCATCCCTTTTTTACCCTTCTAATGGAAAAGGTAGGTAAATTTAGAAGTTTAATACCAATTAGTCGCCGCAGTAAAATTCTCTTAACCAACCCTCGAAACCAAAACAAAACAAATGCATTTAGAGAAATGGATCAAGAAGTTTATTGACACAAAAAGTGTATAATTACTAATTTCTCTCTCCAAGTAGTAACGAGACAACCACATAGTTTGCTATTTAAGTGGTTTGAAAATTTATTGTTCATTTTAAGAGATTCATGCTCCGGAGTTAAATACTAAAGGAAATTAAATTTTCAGAGAAACAAGTTTGACTAAAAGCTCCTCAGGATTTCTTCATAGCTTTCTTAGTTAGTTTACACTAAAACAAATATTCTAATCACATAAAAATATGTGAAAAAAAATACACAAACAGAAAAAACCTCATGGAAGTCAGCTAATAGTGAAAGGGCGGATAATAATTATTATGTATAAAATAAGCAAATCATAAAGTAATTAAAATCTGATATCAAATGGGAACATTAAAATATTCAAAAACTGAATGCTCAAAGGTTTTCATATACGTCATCTGTAGGGCAAAAATGGGTTTTAAAATTAGAAAGCGTATTAAAGTTTATATTTAGAAAAGGAATCTGACACAAATAAGAATAGCCATTTTCTCTTTCTATAAAGAAGTATAAATAAAAAATTGCAAGACCAATGATCTTTATAATCCTTATAATCACCAAGAGATACCTGCTATATTTCGTGAGCTTCCAGAACAACCCTAGTTTGAGCAAAGCAGAAATGCAACACCAAAATCCTATATGAAAACTTTATACTAAACTTTTGCTTACATAAATATAGAGACATTAGTTTAAATATTAGCAAGATTACATTTACATTATTGTCTAAGATTGTTTGATAACACTATATTACTTTGAATGTGTAGACTGTTTTGTGATAAATAAAATTACAATAGATAAAACTGATAAAATAATTAAACATTAAAAAATATTAGATGTATTTCAATTTCTAATATTTACTTACAACAAATTTAAAAATCATTTCAATAGTGTACGTTAATAATTAACAACTCAAAGCTCCAGTTTACTATTTATCGCACTTTTAATCATTCATACCAGTACCTTATTCACATGTGTTTTATAGATTTTAAAGAAATCATTTACAGTATGGTCCAAATTAAAGGAATACATTCGTTATTTCGTAAATCGGCGATTTTAGAGGAAAATCCTGAAACCCGTCGATTTTTATTTTTAAATGGATATATCCTCAGATCACCTTCTTATTTTTGACGTCATTTCTATGAGCATGATAACGTCATTAATAAACATTTTAAATAGTGAATCTTGTAATACGTCAATTGAAAGTTATTTTAAATATATATTCGCCCATATCAATTCTGTCTTATTGTCAAAAGTAGTATTAATGACATTTCTTAATTTATTAAGTATTGTTATGACGTATTTATTGATATCCAAAAATAAATTTGGTAAAGGCCGTCACTGACAATGAAAATATGTCTTTTTAACTTTTTTTTTTTAAAAATCAAAATTCCTTTATTGATATTCAACATAATTATTATTGTCAAGTCATTAATGATATTGTAGTAGACAAAATCAAAAAGTTTTTTTACTCTTTTATCAACATGAAGCTGACTGAAATTGAAATTCTAATATTAATTGGTTGTTGGAGATAAAACACAGAAAGAAGTATGTACGTTATTCAATAATAAATATCCGAACCGAGAACCAATTTCACAGTTCACAGTAAGAAAAATTAAGAAAACATTTCGAGAAACGGGTCATGTAAAAGACCTACCTAAAGGTAGTAGAAAACAAATATCTGAAAACAATAAACTAGATGTTCTGCTAGACTTTGAAGATAATTCCCACACCAGTTTACGGGAAGTAGCGTTAGACAATGAGGTTGGCCATCAAACAGTTCTTAGAACGCTTTAAAAGTATGTATATGTATAATATATATATATATAAAGCAAATTTAGCACAGGAACTTATGAAAGAAAATTTTGATAGACGAGATGAATTTTGCGAAATTCTAATGGAAAAAAATAACAGAGACCCGATGTTTTTAAATAAAGTTATTTTTCTGATGAAGCTACAATTATCCTAAACGGTCATGTGAATCGTCAGACCCAGAGAAAGTGAAAGTTTGGGCGGGAGTAATAGATAATAGGATTATAGGACCATAATTTTTCGAAGAATCCTTAACAGGTCCTTGATATTTACAATTTCTGCAGAACTTCTTACTCCCAGAATTAAACCGGTTATTCCCAAAAATGATTTGTGGCCGTAGCAAAATAGTGCGCCACCGCACTATGCTGTCTTGGTGAGAAACTACTTGGACAACGTCTTCCCAAATCGGTGGATAGGTCGAAGAGGAGCAATTGAGTGGCCAACGAGGTCATCTGATTTAACTCCTTTCGATTTTTTTATGAGGATATTTGAAAAGTAAAGTATACATAAATAGACAAAGTATTAATGAACTCAAAGAACGTATATGCATTGAGATTGCAAAAATAACTCCGGAAGTTTGGTTGTACTTAATTATAATATTTAAAAAGTTATGGGACGCTAAATTTTAAAAATATATCAGGTAAAAGTTTACAAAATGTCAACCACCGACTTTGGTATCAAGAAAATGAGTACGATATTACATGTTAAGATTGCACCCAACTTTTATTAAAATATGTTTATTACTAAAAGAGTTATGGATACTTAAATTTTCAGAATACATCAGGTAATAGTTTACAAAATTTCAACATATAGTTAACTTTTTTATTAATAAATATACTTTCATAAAAGCCACATTACATTTATTAGGTGCGATTTACATCCAGTGACGTACTTTTACATGATATATTTTAATTTAAGCCATTGGCTTCAGAAATGGTAAAATAATAGCTTTCTTTCGATGTACGGAAAGTGTTGTAGTCGTATCCTTTCTTTATAAATATGATATACTTATACTAAAGTCTTTTTTGGTAGTTATTTAAGTATTTTCTTTTGTACACTGTCCTTCTCAAGAGCTTTCATAGGACGGAACCAACTAATCATACTGAAGTGATATATTTTACTTCGCAATGATCTGGGTAGTTCGGAAAATTATGTCCCTTGTAATTATGTCTAAAAAGTCTTTCGTTAATATGTGGTTTTGTTCTAATGTATCTCGACAAGTTGTTCTTTGTTTTTTTGTTTATTATGTCTCTGTTAGTTGGCCTAATTATTCCTCCTATAGAACTACCTTATCTTTTTTCATTAATAGCTTTACTATGATTATATTTGCATTCTTTAAATATATTTAGAAAATAGATCCAATCTCTTTAGCTAATGGAACCATTCTCTTTAGAAATAAGATTCAGATATCTATGACGCAGACAACGTTTTTATTTTTTGCCAGTCATGATTTATTATGAATCTAGTCCACAGACTACTAGAAGTGTAGATACCGCATGTAGGATGGAAATAAGTACCTTTATGTCCTTTGGAAGCATAACTTTATTTCTTGTAAACTACTCTTATTATCTACAAATGTAGCAAGTGCATAGTTTCCAAATATCCTTATTCTGGATATTCGAACCATACTGAATAATTATGTCCTAATTACTGCCCCATAGACACAGTTTCTAGTGGTCTGTATTTGTAAAAATACACATTCAATTCACTTTTTGGCATGCTTCTCTGGAAAAGTTAAGTAAATTTTATTTCAACCAAAAAATTAACAAAAATCTCTCAGATACCAATGCGTAACCCCCAAAACGTTCATAAAGTATGAATGTAAAATTTTGTAGTACAATTGTTGGCGGAAAAATAAAAAACAAATAAGTAGATTCAGTTTTTTCTCCTCTTTTGAATTAGAAAAAGCTATTTAAAGAAAATCGATATACAAAGTGTCGTTTTTTGGAAAGACGAATTTTTATATTTTTTGTTAAGCCGGTCCTACATTTTCTTTTTCATGTAACTCGATATTGAGTACATGAAACAGCTTGAAAATCCTAAGAGAAAACTTGAAAAGGATTGAGCAAGCTTGGAGCTTAGAAAAGGTTGTAATCTTGGTTTAAAATTTGGTTTCAATAAATGAGTTTAATAATATAAAGCATTTCTCTTATAAAACGCAAATGAACATAAATATATGTATACTGGAATTTCCAATTATTCTTCACTAAGTGTGTTTATTTTTCAATTATGGGTTACATTATCGTAAATATAATAATACCTACATCAAATATGCCGAGCCATTAATTATTAACGAAAATTTTTTCAAGAATTTTTAAGAATAAAAAGGAAACAGAAACGGTAAAAATGCAATATTATTGATTGAATAAACGAAAGTAGCGAAAAAGTTGGCTAAAATAACCGAAATGGAATCAGTGAATCGGCAAATACGGGTAAACTTTTCGAGTAACTTTAGGTTTCTGAGAACATAAATCAGGCAAATACAGCATTACCGTAAAGCTACCACCGGCGAAATTGCGGCTGAGGGATTAAACTTCTAAATCAACTACGGTATCGGATATCAGCTTACATTTCGAAATTATCTTCTAACGTGCTAGCAGTACGAATATGGGCTAGACTATGATTTATAAAAGGGTATGCTTCCAATTAATGAACGTGCTTCGATTAGATTAAAATGTTATTGAGATTTTAGGTTTATTTCATCCTTCAAGTATTGGAGGACATAGTAAATATTAACCGAGAAATATGATCAAGTTTATATGAAGCGGTGTTAAGATCTTCCAATATATTTTTTTTTAAAATAACGTTTTTCCAAACCATGGTTATATTTTATTTCCAATTACATGTTTTTTTAAACATTTTTATTCGGATCCTTATTCATTATTAACGCAAATTTTCTAGATGAAATATTTACTTAATGAAGCAAAACATCACGTGTATTAAATCACAACTCATTTTTAAGGTAACGCCGTATTTAATTTACTAATTACTAATAATTAATATTTTCTCTTCTTAAGGGGTAACTTAAAACTTTATTTTTTATGGTTGTTTTATAATGAACTATTAAAATAAAAATAAAAAACAAAATATTTTTGATACGTAAATTTTGAATCACGCTATATTGGAATATACATCTACAGTTCTCAATTTCTGAGTATTTATAATTAAAATAACAAACAATTTTTAAATGCCATTGTTAACTATTTAGTGATAAACACAGAAACCAGTTCCTTTTATTCGTCGGCTGGCTATAATGTTTAACGCAATTTTCCAAACAATCTGTTTTTCTGAGAATTGGGAGCGCTTTTCATAGACCATTAAGGATTAATAAGAGGAACTTGATGCCTCTCAAAACTTTTCATAACCACTTCCCAAACTTTGTAGAGAATCTAGTTAAACTAGCACTAAATTGATGTATCAGTTAACAACATTGTTTAAGAGTATAGGATTGATTGAAATTACTTGATAAGCAGGTCTATAAGAAACTTAGAATCTTAGCTAAAAGGAAAAGTCATAAAACATTACATAGGCAAATTATTCTAAACTTCTATTTAAGTCAAAAATGCACCACTAAACATTGTTGTTTTAGATACGAATTTTGTTGTTTTAGACGGTTAATTTAATGTTAATATTTTTTTTTTTAATATTAATTTACTATTCTTCATTACTTGTTTCTAAATGGTGCTGAAACTGTTTTGCTTTCGTTATTATTTGTCTAGTTTTCTGACAGTGTAAAAATATCTTTTAAGCACAACCTAGAATTTCCTGTAGCATTTTATTTTCATTTTCTGTAATCGCTGGCAATAACAAACGCTTAGTGGTGATTACACTTAAAGCTTATCTGAGTTGAACTGAGATATATTTTTCAGCCAGAGTATGATGCGTTATTATTAAAAATGTTTATATATCTTGTAAAGTACAACGTTTTATGTTATGAAAAAATGTCGAGACAAAAAGTGGTGATAACTTATAAAAAGATAATTATTAAAAATGCTTGAAGGACAAAAAAAAGAGTTTTCGGTCGCGTAATCTGAAAGCGGCAAATTTCCCTGTAATTAAATAAAATTTCATAACAGACGTTTTTTATGGAAACATTATTATTCCTTCAAATCCTCAAGGAATTAATCGTTATTTTGAGTTGACAAACTACAAGTTGTTAAATTTCTTTGTCTAATTACATTCTTTTTTGCCTAACACGAAGGAACGGCAGAAAATAAAATCACACTAATTAATCGCTATACCATTTTATTTCGCTCATTTATAACGGCTTTGTTCTACCAGGTCTAATGAAATAGAATCTGGGGCATTTCACTGTTTTCTGATTTCCTGTGAAATAATTGCTCCTCTAAGAGTGGGACCACAAGCGATAATTGTCAAGATTTGGTGCATTGCTGATCTTACTAGTGATCGGATTTTGCGCGAACTAAATCCAATATTATTCTATTTTTATAAATGCTACTATAGTGATTGTTTCGCCTATAATGCATGTATTATAAATTAATTTTTTCTTGAAGCATCTAATAAAACTGTACATTATATTATGTAACACGTTTTGTAGGATTAGCTTAGTATTGTATAATAAAATATTTTTTAAACAGTTGAAGTAATCTTTTTTATACATATTTTTTTACTATAGTGCTTGAAGAAAATCTAGTATATGTCACTGGGATTAAAAGGCTCGTTATATGTTTCCTCCAGATTGTACAGCATCGGCTCTTATAAAAATAAGCATTAAAATTAACAACACATTATTACATGAATTTATCATTAACAGACCTGTTCAAATAATATTAAATGGTCTGCCTGAATTATTTCTCACGTTTTAACTCATAAAATATCACCCAGAGAATAAGAACCAGTCCTTAAGAACAGTCCAAAGAAGTACAAAAAGTCCAAGACCAAGTTTCAAAATTATTTATACATCAATATAACAATCTCACAGAGATGCTGGTATTAAAATATAGTTACAATTAACTAAAAATCCTAAATAAAAAAGTCAGGTATTTATAAGTTAATGTATACTGGATTGTAATGCTATCTATAATAGATTGGTCAAAGCTTCAAAGATGTTGGAATCAGGTATAGTAAACACCTACGAGTTTATATATAAGAACAACAAGATAAGTTACAGTATGCAAAACATATCGTTGACAATTAACACAAACCTACCTTGATAGAAACAACTATGGAAAATATTCATATATATGAGAAGAAGCAAGAACTTGATTTTTTGGAATTTGAAATAAAAACAACTACGATATCCTCAATATAAAGTACTAAACGAACAAGCAAACCTAGGAAGTACTTCGATTTCTGGGACGGGATCCATCAAAATGTCTATACTAGTCAGACATAAACAGGATCTTTAATGGAGTAATTTAGTAAAAATTGGATACCAGGGTCTAATTTCCATAGTTGAACTGCAACGGTCTCCTCATCTTCTTCTAAGAGGTTCTTATTAAGCTCCCTAGCAATAAAAATGAAATGGTAGGAAAGCATAAACGAATATTTTTGAGTTGTTAAATTTCGCATTTATATAAGAGTCAAATAGATTAATTTGAGGCTCACCAAAACCAGATCTAATTTGATCATAGCTGTCAATAGCTTAGACTAAACTATATTCTGTTTCATTATTTTTATCTCGATTATCTTGATTGTCGATCAGCTTCTGCATTCTTTACTGACTCTTTATATAAGACATAAAAATATGATTTTTTTTTACACTCACATCTGTCGGTTTATAGAACATAATATAATGTTAGTTATGTTACAGCGCTACCGGTTTTCAGAAAGCCTTGGATATTTACAGAACCGAAGCGCAATTTAACGGAGATGAATTGAACAGTTTTCAGATGCGTACATTCAGATATCAGCAATTCTCAAATGATTCTTAGAAGTTCCTTTTACTCCATAATACTCGCCAGATGAAAATATAAAACTAATGAATTGTGATATCAAACCAGCTATGCTTCTCCGTTTATTACTTTCTTCTGATATAATTACAATACCAATTCATTGTTGTTAAAAAAGCTGCAATACATTCTCTAAAGCTCGACTGAACTACTGTTTATTACAAATTCTGAAGAGATTTTATTGCATTCATTATTATTTGAGCAACGACGGAATTTTAAATTATATTGATATTCAAAAAATCACGTCAGGTTCAGGCCAAATTTTCTCTCCAAGAGTAAATTTATGGCACAAAACGACTAGCATGTATAAAGCCCAACGAAATTAATTTTGTCATTTCGCCTGATAAACTGCATCAACTTTTAACGACTATAATTTAGTGCGGATATATTTTTTTTGATGTTGTGGAAGGTAATTTGGATGATTAATTAAACCATAAATGGAAAATGATAAAAACGTTAAATTCATCGCAATATTGAAATATTACTGCAATTTACTATTTTTGAAGTTATTGTATTTATATTGAAAGTGTTTCGAAAATTATTTTTTGTTTTATTTAATTGAGCGAACTGCTAATAAATATCCTATAAAAGTAGATAACTTGTACATATCCATTTGATAAAAATATTGTAAATAGGAAGACTCAGGATTAAATAAAAAAGAAATAATTTAAACCTTTCAGGAGGATCCCTCTTAAAACCACACAATATTTGTAGAATAAAATTATTTGCTTTGAATCCCGAAAAATTTACATGGTTCAATAAGAGATAAATTTATTGTAAAAAAATATAAAATAATGTAATTTCAAAATATAGATAGAAATACTTTACTTTAAAAACTAAATAAAAATCTTATAGTATATTCTGTAACAAGGTTGGAATGAAAAAAATTCAATACGAGTGAAACATTCCGAACGCGAACGAGCGTGAGGAATCACGAGTATCGCATTTTGTTACTGTAACCGAGTAACAGACTATATTTTCTCCACGACCAAAAATTTACTAAACTTCTCACGTATTATTTTATTTATATTAAAATTTCTTGTCTGAAAATGGATTATTATAACGCCGCCATTTGCATCTAAGCATTTGATATTGACAGTTTTGACATCCATGGCTGTCGATATTGTATAGAACAATTACGAAATATTTATTCTATCACTTGTTATGGAATGAAAATACATGCAAAACACATAAGAAGCAAGTGTTTCAGAATAAATATACTTTCTCAAGAGTGAGAATGTTTACATTCTATTATTAAAATAAATTTTGGAATTAACACATTGCACTAATTGTCGTGGAGAAATAAATATTATAAATTCTACTTGAAAGATTTAATATACTTCCTAATCTTTTGTTGTCGATAAAATAAAATGTTATATATTTAGGAAACAAATATTGAGATCATCTCTGGCGATTAGCAGCTTTTTTTCTTTGTCTACGAAATAAAAAATTAGAGTTTGCAAAACAAAACGTTCTTTTTCAATATAACAGCTTCAATGAAAACATTATTGATTTTTAGAGATATCTGGGCGGTGATATTTTTAATTTTCTTATAACACTTTATTTACTTCTAAAATATGGAGCTATTCTACTATTTAATCGATTTTCCCATTTCTACCCCTCAGGACACAGCAATACCGTCCCTAATAAACAATAGACATCCTTTATTTAAATTTTTTTTAAAGACGGATCGTCTAATATATAATCACAGTAAACCAAATCTGCGATGCCGTAGGCACTTGTAATCTAATTGAATTAACGAATGAATTTAAATAAATTTTAACATTTTTACTGGGCAAAGAGAATCGGACTTGGATTAATTTACATCAAAGTAATGTAGGATTAAAGGATATTAAACCCCTTTATATACTCGTCCAGTGTTTCGCCTCTTTTCCTTGTTATGTTGTAATGTATTACAGCGATTGAAGTTGAAGTATATACGGCTTTGGTGAAAGTCACATAAAGCTGGTGTACGTTTTTCCTCTTCTGTCATGGATTTTAAAATACATTTATTTTGTAAACAGTGAAATCCACTGTAATATAAAACTTTTACTGGATAATCAAAATGAAAATAAATCCGGTGCGTTCGTGCGGTTGTTTATTTCTTGGTATCATTTAAACACAGGTTTTCTTTTGGCTGGATGGATTACAAATAACAAAAACCCACAATGAATATCATCCGGGTTTTAACAGGTTTTCCTTTATTTTTGTTTCTAGCGGCCTAATTTACAGTATTGTTTTAGCTTTCCTCTAGTTTCCCACTTAAAATTGAAAATAAATATTTTGAATTAGTTGCACTAGTTAGTGAAGATATCTATTAAATTTTATAACTACTACAAAAATATTTTTTTAATATTTGGGAGAATGAATTCAGTTATTCACTTATGTCCCAAAGATAAAAACTACACACAGTTTTTCTATACACTCACACACATTCATATCACGCCCATGCCGTGCGGTACTTGAACCTAGGACCCCGGGGCAAAAAATTGTTTTCTTCCGCAAATTTACTAACGTTTGTAATAGAAATAAGTATTCAATTAGGTGCGGCGAGTATTGAAGGATAGTGGCATTACATCAAGAAAGGTTTATCAAATCATCAGATTTCTCAATGTCTAAATATACCACGGACTTCGGTGAGACGCATAGTGGTCCTTTTCCAGGAAACTGGTAGCGTTACGCGAAGGCCAATCACTGGTCGACCCAGAGTTACATCAGAAAGGGATGGCTCATTTCATCCAAAGGATCGATTGGTAACACTAACAGCACTTCTAGCTATTTTTTGCGAACACACTGAAGGGTAGTTTCGGGAAGTACAATCAGAAGAAGATATATTCCTCAAATCTAAGGCAAGAAGACCTTTAAGAGTGTCCAGATTTTTACCTCTATACGGAGCTGCACGTCTCCAATGGGATCAAGAGCACATAGAATAGGTTTTGCAATAATGGCGTAACGTGCTTTTTTCGGACGAGTCCCAATTTGGTTTTCACAGTGATAGTCGGCGGAAAAGGGTCTGGAGAGGTTCTGGTGGACAGGAACGACTCACTTTTTTCAAAGAAATTGTCCCTTATTAAGACGGATCCGTGATGTTTTAAGGGGGTATAATGTATCGTCACCGTACACTACTTCCTTCAGCCTTTGAGCGTCAATTTTGAAGCAAATTTCGTTTTTCAAGACGATAATGCCAGACCAAATCGCATGCGAAGAGTACAAAACATGCTACAGGAACGAGATATCCAAACAATAAATGGAAACTTCATGACTTAACTGTAGCTGTTTAAGAGTGGGACAAAATACCCGACCGATTATCGATAACTTGAGGCGCGGGATGCCGAGACGCAATATATTTTATTTTGAAAAATAAAAACTCTCCAGCTTCAAAATTTTCCACCATTTTCATTAATTTAGTTTATTTTAGGAGCGTAAATTCTAAAGTTTTTAAGTCGCATATTTTAGTATTATATTAAAGCATAAAATCGAATAGATTTAAATAAAATGTTATTATTTTAAATAATACTTAAGGAGGACAAGACTTTTGGATATGTGTTTAGATTTATAAAAGTTTGTTTTCACTAATAAAATTAAATCGCTAAATTTTACGAATTAATATTAATCTGATACTTCTAATCTAGCGTGTACTTTAATTTTAAGTAATTTATGCATATCAAACTTTCTATATAGTAATAAAATCAGCTGAAATATGCCGCTATTTAAATGTTGAAGATTGTATTAAATACACTATAAGTATTCATATCAAAACCATGGAAAAATTTGGTCATTTTGGATAAAAACTTTTGTAACGTTATTGTATTCGAGTAAAATTTATTTCATTTTTAAAAACAGATTTAGTCGGTTGTTGTTGCCATATGTGAGTGTATATTAATGAAAGAAAAATTGGAAGAAATAAATCCTTTAGTCTCACAATCTAATCTATTATTTTTTCATAGAAAAAGAGGATAGAACTACCGGTTTCATGGTTAAATGGGCCACATTTTCAGGTACAAAATACAAATTTCTGTGTTAAAAACACAAATAATTTGGTGTAAAATAGTTATTTTGTATACAGATTTGTAGCTAAAAGGTTATTTTTAATGGAAGATAAAGATATTTTTATTTTTAAGTTGACTGTTATTTTTAGAATTTTCTTTTATTTATATAGTTGATAGGGGTTATTTTAGTAATAGATTTTAGTTTTTAGTACCCTAGTTTTATAAATATAGTATTATTTAATTATGTACGATATAATTTAAGAAAAAACTTACCGATATTGTAAAATAGACTAATTTGTCTTACATCAAACTATATATTTGGTTTAATCACAAAGAATACATGGCGAAAAGATTAAATTAGATAATAAAATAAAATAACATGAATTAGAGCAGTCGTAAAAGATGAACACAAACATATTAAAAATTGGTTAAAATTAGGATAAAATATATGAAACTCTGAAACATATTAGCCGACCATCTTAGTACCATTACTTTTACGAATTAATAAAAAGTACATTTTTTATCAAAAAAGTAATTTGTAAGTGCGCGAAAATAGAAGGTATAAGACAGCTAGTAGATCTTCTCAATAATATTAATTATAGCAATTATAGTTAACTGTTTCAGAATTGGCAACTTCAAGAAATGAATTTTTTTATGTAATATCAACTTAAAGAAAATAAAATGTCATTGTGTACACCAAAGAATTTTCTTAGTCTAAAGGATTTATTTCTCCCAATTTTTCCTTTCATTAAATTTAGTATTGTAATAATTAAGTATTTGCATTTTCACAAACTTTTCCGGCACTGTACTTACAAGAAAATGTCCGGAATTTGGCCGTTACATTCTCAAATTTGTATGACTTCATTTAAACATTCATAATAGACATTTAAGAAATTCTTTCCGGCATTTTAAGGCAAACTATTTGGTTTAATTGTGTGGCCTTTAGTTTTTTGTAGGCAATATACAAATAGTATAGAAGTTATTACATGTATAAAATAGATCCATTAATAAATAAAACATAATACTATAAAAATAAAATGAGAATAGAATAAGCACAAAAGAGATGTGCTTACAATAAAATTATTAAATAAAATCTGATGATACATATACACTCAATGGAGCAATTAAATATTTTTTATCTAGCCGATTATTAAAAACTTTGGAATCCAAACCTCTACAAGGAATTTTATCAATATTACAATTAGAAAAAGAAGTCTGTATGGAATCCATGTCTCTCTTAAGGAGTGTTATTGCAAATGCTCCCCAAGCCATCATTTACCTTTACTTAAAAAATGAGGAAGTAATGAAAAGCTTACACCCGATTAAAAAATATGTATTTAGAAGAATAATTAGTTTGAGATAATGTGCTTTAAGTACATACATACATACAGTGTTTTACTAACATATTATATATATATTAGTGGTAAGGCTGTGTCAAAAATTGTGGAAATTTGCTGTGAGGCCTGAAAGTGTGAAAACTGTGTTTGATCATAAAATCAAGGTCGAGGTGCTTGTGGTTCTATTATGATTTTTTCATAATGGTTAATTGTACATTATGTTTATCGGCAATTAGCAGATCCCGACCGTCTGTTTCTTGTGAAGGCTGCAAAAACCATTATCATGTTATCTGTATCACAAAAACAGATAATCTGTTGGAACTTCTTCAAAGTATACCAGGGCTGTCCTGGAAATGCCCGGATTGTGTCAAAAGTTGCATCGTTATTAATTCCGATGGAATCCAAAATTTACTAGAATCTAAATTCGATGAAGCAGTATGTACTTTAAAAAACCAAGTTCTGTCAATGAAACCTGACTTCGGAGCTTCTAGTAATTTCTCCCCGTTGCGTCAACCTCTTAAATATGCTGATGTGCTCAAAGATCGATCGCAATCTGCTATTATTATTAGGCCGAAAAACAATAATCAATCGTTGACTCAAACGAAATCAGATATCTTGCGGCATCTCAATCCTACTACTGAAAATATTCAATTATCCAAGGTGAAGTCTGTTAAAGATGGCGGAATACTGATCGGATGTCTGAATCCAGAAGATAATGAAAAGTTAAGACATGTAGTGGAAGACAAAATGGCTGACTGTTATGAAGTTAAAGAAGTTACTGGGATTCATCCTCGCATTAGAATAGTAGGTATGACGGAGAATTTTTCAGCAGACGAGTTGCACAAATATCTTTTAGCTGCTAATTCCAACATATTCGCAAATGGTTCAGAGTGCAAGGTATTAAAAGTCTTTCCTACAAAAAAGAATCCAAACATTTGGCAGTCAATTGTGCAGGTAAATAAATTAGACTATAAGCGGGCCTTAAATTCTGGAAATGTATTTGTCGGTTATGATAGCTGCGCAGTATATGATGCAGTCGAGATTTATCGGTGTTTCACATGCAATGAGTTTAATCACTCTTCGCGAAACTGTAACAAAACTGTCTCTTGTCCAATATGCACCGGAGCACATGAGGTTAAACAATGCAAGTCAAAAGATAAAAAATGTTCGAATTGTTTGAAATTATCAGATAAAAATGTTGATACAAACCATGCGGTCTGGGAAAAGGAGAAATGTGTTTCTTATACTGAATCTTGTAAAAGATTTAAAGAAAATCTATTTATATCCAAATAGCCATTACAGGTTAATTCTCATACTCCCCTCGTACGTGTGAGTGACTCCAGGTCAAGTATCGTTAAAAGTCCGAAAACATTATCTGTGTTTTATCAAAATACCAGAGGTTTAAAGACAAAAACTAGCCAGGTTTTTAATATGTTAATTCAATGTGAGTACGAGATTTTCGCACTGAGCGAAACTTGGCTTGATACATCGGTAAACAACTCGGAATTATTTCCAGATAACTTCAATATATACAGGGTGGACCGAGACTTTTTAACAACTTCACTTACTAAGGGGGGAGGTGTTCTAGTTGGCGTGCGCGATAATATTGCATCAATGCAAGTCGATTTGGCAAACTACTCTTTTCCAACTTTTAAACTAATTGATATTGTCATAGTAAAAATAATAATATCATTTAAATGCATCTATCTCTTAAATCTATATATACCACCAAACACTCCTATAACTGAATTTGAACAACTTTTTGAAGCTTTAGAGTCACTGCACATATTATATGATGGCGTTGCTTTGGTGGTTGGTGATTTTAATATTACCACCTATGCAGACAACCTAAATTCTGGAACAACAAGTAAAGAAACGTCCATCATCAATAACTTCTCAGGGTTTTTTGAATTGACACAAAGTAATTTTGTTTTTAACCATAAAAACAGACTTCTTGATCTTGTTTTCTTTAGAGGTAACTGCTTAGTCGAAAAATCATTAGACCCCTTTGTTACAGAGGATAAATATCATCCTGCTCTTGAGATCACTTGCACATTAGAGTCCAAAATAAATCGTAAAAGCAACCTCGAATCTTCCTTCCAGAATAATTACAATTTTAGAAAGGCTAATTTTCCGCTAATGTATGAGTTGATGTCGAGTATTGACTGGACTTTTCTGGATGCATTTAAAGATGCAGATGACGCCTGCATATATTTCTATGGGAAACTATATAATGTGTTCGACCGCTGTTGCCCCAAATATTCATTAAAATCGAAAAATAAATATCCACCTTGGTTTGATAAGTCTATTATCAAACAATTGCGTGAAAAAACTAAATTCTGGCGTATGTATAAACGTGAAAATGATGTGCATGCTTCTGAGGAGTTTAAACGGATTAGATCTAACGTAAAACATGATATCGATATCGCTTACAAAAAATTTGTTGAAAAATCAGAATCAGAAATCTCTAATAATCCTAATAAGTTTTGGGCTTTTATAAATACTAAAAAATGCAACTCTAAAACGCCACAAGTAATGTCATATCAGAATAAAATATTGGAAAATCCTCTTGATATCCTAAACAACTTTGCTGATTACTTTAGCCAATCTTTCTCTGCTTCAACAGCATTCTGTTCTACTTCTCACAATGTTCTCACTTCCCACCTCAATATTAAGAGTTTTAGTGAAGTAGAAGTACACAGGGTCTTACACTCAGTTAAGCCAAAAATGACCACGGGTCCTGATAGTATTCCGGCATTCGTACTAAAGGATTGTGCTGCAGTCCTTTCACGACCGCTTTCAGTATTAATTAATATCTGTTTGAAAACATCCACAATTCCATCCATGTGGAAATCCTCAAAAGTGTGTCCGATTTTTAAAAAAGGTGATAAGAAAGATATATCAAATTACCGGCCTATCTCTATTATCTGCAATCTTTGTAAAGTGTTTGAGATATTACTAGAGGAAGAAATATACCGTCATGTCAGTAGGAAAATTACACCAAATCAGCACGGATTTATGAGGGGACGCTCCACAGTCACCAATCTCATAACAGTTACTCAGTTCATAGCTGAATCAATCGACAACAAGGTTCAAACTGACGTAATCTATACAGACTTCTCTAAAGCCTTCGATAAGTTAGACCACGGAATACTTTTGGATAAACTTACCTCTTTTGGACTGTCTTCGGCTTTAATAAAACTTTTTGAATCATATGTACACGATAGGAAGCAATATGTTCAACTTAATGGCTTTAAGTCTGTTGAATACATAGTCACATCTGGCGTTCCCCAGGGATCCAATTTAGGACCTCTGTTATTTAACATGTTCATTAATGACATTGCCAGTGTTATTGACGTCAACTATCTATTGTATGCCGACGACTTGAAATTATACAGTTGTGTAAAAAACATTGGTGACTGTGAAAATCTCTTCAAGAATCTGGAGCGTGTTGTTGAATGGTGTAAACGTAATAACCTTTTATTAAATCCGGCCAAATGTAATATTATGTCTTTTGGTCTAAAAACCAATTTCTTAACTTTCAACTACATGATTGATCATATTTCCCTTCAACGACCTAAAACTTTCACTGATCTAGGCATTATTTTCGATGCAGCACTATCTTTCACCCACCACATTGACAACATTGTAGAATCATCCTATCGAACGTACGGATTTATTGCGCGTTGCAGCCGCGATTTTAAAAATGTGTCTATCCTAAAAAGCCTTTATTATGCATTTATACGGTCCAAGTTGGAGTACGCTGCAGTTGTGTGGAATCCGATGTACCAATATCACATTGATCGCATTGAAGCCGTTCAAAGACGTCTCCTAAAATTATTGAGCTATAAATGTGATGGTATATATCCGCAGATTGGCATATGCCACGCAGAATTGTTACAAAGACATAATATGTTCAGCCTTGAAATACGGCGCAACTATCATTCCGTAGTCGTCACATTTAAAATACTAAACAATATGATTGACTGTACTGACTTACTGGGGATGTTTAATATCTCTGTTCCAAGGATCACATCTAGAAGAACACAGACTTTTTATGCAAGTGTACCTCGTACCAATATTCTGAAAAATTCTCCGATTCATACAATGTCTAGTATAACTAACTTAATTAGCTCTGATATAGATATATTTGCTTGTAAATTAGGGGATATTAAAAAGTATTTTTTTTCTAAATCTTAGATTTTTTTGTATGTAAACAAATTTTCTTTTATCTTATATGTTCTGTATTGTTAATTGTTCTGATTTTTCCTACTCTGTAATTGGGTCCCTGTTACCTGTAGAGCAGTGTAAATAAATAAATAAATAAAATAAATAAATAATTAGCTGTAGTTAGTCTAGCAAATCGTCGAAAAAAAAAGTTGTTAAAATCTCATACGTATCTGTATATGTAGATCATAAGGACATCGTGTTTGTAAGTAAGTGCTTTATTTTCACAAATATATCAAATTGCAAAAAATTGTTAATTTGTTATCGATCAAAAAAGTATTACAAAATTGTTACATCCTCCTCAGGCGCAGTAGATCACATTTCTAGTGGATCAAGACACTGTATCGGTCATTTTAATCTGGTAATCTACTAATAGTTATTCATTATTTCACATGCTCTTATTTTGTTATCTCTTCCTGAATATCTAAACAACTTTAACAAGTTTCTAGATCTCTACTTGTCTGGCTTATGCAACATCTTATTTTATTAACTTCCTTGACATTTTCCTTAAAATGAAATTGATCTGAATGGTAAATAATCGCTTTTTCAAATCTTCCAATAACGTTTTGAAAGTTATTGTATTTCATTTTATCTTAAGTTGCTCGATGTCAATTCAGGACTAAACCCAATGTCAACTTCCCCAATCAAAAATTTAGTTCTTCAAATTTAAGAAATTTTGCCATTTTCACAGTTCCCACTAATCTTTCTAAGTGTACTTCTTTTCCATCTAATATTTTCGTTAATTTGTTTAGTTCCTTGATGGCACATTTAAATGATTTTGCATAATCCGAGTAAATAGTTTGTGGAATACCACGTTGAGCTATGTGTCTACTTAATCTACTTAAACCTTGTATGCTGCTTTCAGTAAACAAACAAACTTTCCACTAATTCAAGGTGAACAATACAAATGACTGCGCAAGTAAATAATATTATTATATACCTAAACTTTGTCCCTTTCTAAAACGTTAAATTTGATATAAATAGGTTCAGTGCCATTTAACACTAAAAGTATAACCAATTAATAGTTTTATAAATTAATTAAATTAAATACTTCTTATTGCTATTCTTGACAAAGTATCAACATGAAAATAAATATTTATCGTTGGATTTTTACAATTTTCCCATACGTTACTCACATCTGAAAATATTAAACACGAATCTTTAATTTGATACGTTTTTTTATAAACAGTATGAACATTTTAATCAAAGAACTACGTTGTTGTGATCCCGAATTATAAATTAGGAACGCTGAAAAATATAAAAATACAGCGGTAATGTTTGACAGGTTGAAAAGAATAAATGTACTATTTGGTATTATTTATTTAGAACTGTTATTCTATTTGTTTTATTTGAAATTTAGCTATATTTTACGTGTATTGGGTTGAAACTACTAGAAAAACAGTTTTCTTAAACTAATTGTACGCAAGAATATTATTTTAGCAGTGGGTCTTTTTATCGTTACAAATTGTTACCTATTTCTATAAATTGATAAAAAGGTACTGTGTGACATTTCACTTTAATAATAATCAATTTAAATATAAGTATTATCAGAAATGGATAGAGCGATGAAAACCTCATAAGCATATGGAATGAAGAACTAACTTACTGTAAATATAAAAATATAAAACGGACCTGTAATAGTAAATAGTAAATAGCCCCTTAAAAAGTAATAACAGGATAGGTAATGTGAAATATACAGTTTTATGTTAATTATACATACATCTGCTGAAATGTTAGGTCATAGAAGTATTCTTTTACAAAATTGTGAAAAATTTTACTTCACTATAGAAGCTACAAAGTATCGAAAATAAGTCTAGGACTACAATACTGAAATAAATGTGAGTGTTGCGAAAACAGATATAAAAGCTTACTTACTATATTTACATAAGAAATAATAGGTATAAATAAAATTAGATTTTGATACCTAGATAAAGTTATCTAAAATTAACACATACTTATAAAAGCCATTTTTTTAGAAAAGCAGAACAACTCTGTTAGTAGATATGGGGTTATATAACAACTCTCCACCACGACAGTTGAAATCCACGATGGTCATATTGCAGACTATATTTTCAGCAAATAGTATATTTTGAACCACTCCTAAGACAAAAATATTCTACAAAGCCAAACACAGCAAAAGTAGTAAATACAGAAACTCTGCACATCTCTCCTATTAAAAGAAATCCATAATTGAATGATATTACTAGTACTTAAGTGCAGAGTGACGCCTATATGTATATAAATTTTACAGACAGTTTTTTTATTTACTAAGAAAACTCAAGAAAATTTTATATCTACGGTTTTTAATATTAAGAAAGTACTGCAGTGAAAATGTTTTCTGTCAAAATCAATACAGTTGATTTAAATATAAATTTTATGACTAAAAGAACTGCAGGGTGTGTATACAATTAAATGTTTAATATTGGTGAAAAAAAGAACAAAAATAATTACGTAAAGAAAAAGATTTCACACGTGGATTTGCGCAACGTGAACTCTATTACTTACCTCTTTTATCATCGCAAATCACATTAATGAGGAGGCAATTTAGAAGATTGGCACAACTTTTAATCCTAATTTGTAATTTTGTAATGTATTGATGGCAAATTTAAAAAGTTTGATAACTGCCAAAACTTGTTTACTCAGCTTACAGAAATATAAATCCTCTGCCAAACTCCATGACAGTTCTTAATAGTAGAAATATCCAATATTTTATAAACTTTCTTATGTTATAGTTTATGAAAAGCAAAACTCCTAAAAGATCGAATGGAAAAGTTTTGTATCGAAAAAATGCAACAGCCACATTTCCGAACTCCTACTCATTACTTGTAATATAGAGAGAACTAATTTAAATCATGGCCTTTTTGAATATACATAAAAAAGTACTCTTACAAAATTTTCGTCAAATGCACCGTTTTGGAATTATGAACCGGCGCGTCTACGGTGACTCACCCTGTATATCAATAAATTAAAATTGCATTAATTCATATATTATTATGTATTATTTTCCAGTATTTGTGAAAACTGATTGAAAATATGAGTTACTTTTGTCGAACCATGTATGTTTTCTACAGTTACCCAGCGGAAAAAATATTAATATTGTGTTGTTTACACGTTTACAGTTGCATTTGCCAATTAAGTAGAAAAAAGCAAATTGTAGTTTAATTCCACTGAATACAACAAAGCACGAATTGAAAATTGTAACTATTTTAAATTCAACGATGTTGCTTATTCAGACTTTATTGATGTTAAATCATTCTTCTTTATAAATATACCTTTCGAAGACAAATTATTAATTAATTAATTAATTAATTAACGATTTCCAGTTTACATTTTTAACATTGAAAACACTTACACCTGAAGTTAAATGACATAATCACATCATAATCACACGTCATGTCAGTAGGAAAATTACACCAAATCAGCACGGATTTATGAGGGGACGCTCCACAGTCACCAATCTCATAACAGTTACTCAGTTCATAGCTGAATCAATCGACAACAAGGTTCAAACTGACGTAATCTATACAGACTTCTCTAAAGCCTTCGATAAGTTAGACCACGGAATACTTTTGGATAAACTTACCTCTTTTGGACTGTCTTCGGCTTTAATAAAACTTTTTGAATCATATGTACACGATAGGAAGCAATATGTTCAACTTAATGGCTTTAAGTCTGTTGAATACATAGTCACATCTGGCGTCCCCCAGGGATCCAATTTAGGACCTCTGTTATTTAACATGTTCATTAATGACATTGCCAGTGCTATTGACGTCAACTATCTATTGTATGCCGACGACTTGAAATTATACAGTTGTGTAAAAAACATTGGTGACTGTGAGAATCTCTTCAAGAATCTGGAGCGTGTTGTTGAATGGTGTAAACGTAATAACCTTTTATTAAATCCGGCTAAATGTAATATTATGTCTTTTGGTCTAAAAACCAATATCTTAACTTTCAACTACATGATTGATCATATTTCCCTTCAACGACCTAAAACTTTCACTGATCTAGGCGTTATTTTCGATGCAGCACTATCTTTCACCCACCACATTGACAACATTGTAGAATCATCCTATCGAACGTACGGATTTATTGCGCGTTGCAGCCGCGATTTTAAAAATGTGTCTATCCTAAAAAGCCTTTATTATGCATTTATACGGTCCAAGTTGGAGTACGCTGCAGTTGTGTGGAATCCGATGTACCAATATCACATTGATCGCATTGAAGCCGTTCAAAGACGTCTCCTAAAATTATTGAGTTATAAATGTGATGGTATATATCCGCAGATTGGCATATGCCACGCAGAATTGTTACAAAGACATAATATGTTCAGCCTTGAAATACGGCGCAACTATCATTCCGTAGTCGTCACATTTAAAATACTAAACAACATGATTGACTGTACTGACTTACTGGGGATGTTTAATATCTCTGTTCCAAGGATCACATCTAGAAGAACACAGACTTTTTATGCAAGTGTACCTCGTACCAATATTCTGAAAAATTCTCCGATTCATACAATGTCTAGTATAACAAACTTAATTAGCTCTGATATAGATATAGTTGCTTGTAAATTAGGGGATATTAAAAAGTATTTTTTTTCTAAATCTTAGATTTTTTTGTATGTAAACAAATTTTCTTTTATCATATATGTTCTGTTATTGTTAATTGTTCTGATTTTTCCTACTCTGTAATTGGGTACCTGTTACCTGTAGAGCAGTGTAAATAAATAAATAAATAAATAAATAAATAAATAAGGCTGATAAAATAACCAAGCAGAGAGTCATATATAACTTAAGTCCCTTACGCTGCATTAAATCAAATCAACTTATTTCGGAAACCAATAAAGTTACATCAAATCTAAAACAAAGACTAAAATGTTCATAAATTTCATAAATGTCTGTCAAACTTTTTCTATTTAATTGACTTTCTATATTTTACGATAAAGTCATGTAGCGGAATTTATAACATATAACATGTGACTTACTCGTAATTGTGAATTTAAATCTGACAAATTGTCCCTTAATCTCAATTTTTATATTTTGAGTTTAAGAAATGAGTATTTCTGTAGCGTATGGTTGAAATTGAAATAACTTTAGTTTTTTTGAGCATTTGTCTGTCCCAAGATTAAATCTTTCCATGAATTCATTTTTGTTTCAATTTCTTGTGCATGATTTTATTTTAATTTCGCATGGACCGCTTTGGTGTATATATAATTCTACTGCCATATATTTTTATCTGTTTATAGAAGTTTGCCATTTGCGAATTGCTTTTGGGTTTTATTTCGTACCCATTTTTTCGTGTTCTGATTTCACAATCACTTTTGGTTCTAATTCGTTTAGTTTTTAGATTTCCTCTATTTTGTTGTAAATCACTTTCTTTGATGTTTCTTGTGTGTTTAAAATTAATTCATGTTAAACAATTAATATTCAACACATATTTCGTTCACCCGGTATATTCTTTAAGCAATTCATATCATCAGATTACCAATATTTAAGGTCTATCGATCGTTTTAGCGCAAATTAATAAAAACAATAGCTCAAGTTACATTATGTAAGGTATCAAATCAACAATTAACTTAATTTATTTATTAAAGCTCGAAAAGTCGGTAACATTTGTAATTAAATAATGGTATTGTTTATTATATTATATTTCAATCTCCCACCTCAATAACTTTGACGAGTCATCAGTAAATATGTATAATGAAATCTGTCAAGCATAGTAATAAATTGTGGACTGTGAATAAAACTAAAAATAAAAAATAGTGAAGCTGGAAAGTCCTTTTTGATAAAATTAATAAAATGACTAAATTTACCAAAACTATTTCTGCAAAGGAATATTAAACGATTCTATGTTAAAATTTGTTATTTTATGAAGGTGTAAATTATTTTGTTCGTATGGGCCAAAGTAGTGTATTTTAAATTTGTTGTATAGAATGTTCCACTTTTGTATTTTGTCTTTTATTCTGCTAAGAAATGAAAAATTATTATTTGTTATAAGTGAACGAGTGTGTCGTTACGAATTTACCAGAACTCTTAGATTTATAGAAGTATCAAACAAAATTCATATAGAGATATTCAGTAGGGAACGGATTACGAGTATACTAAAAGGAAATAAAAATATTTATAGTCATATTTCTTTATCGTATCTTAAACAACCCTAGTTATGAGAAAGAATATGGTTCAAGGATCAATCTATAAATACACAAAGAGAAAAATAATTTTCTGTTGCCTTGTAATTACTTCATTTTCAAATAAACTCTAAATGTATAAAACAGGCAGAAACCAGAAAGTTTGACTCCTAGAACAATGAAGTTGTAGAACTCATATGAAAAGTTTTGTACTCAAAAGATCAAAGCTTTTTACAGCAGAATAAATTCAATTAGAAACCAATGACTTTCAGTTACAATCGCAACAAATAACCATCAACTATTAAAAGCGTTAACTTTAGGATAATGTACTTTTACAATAAAACCTAGAAGCGTTAGAACTCTATTTAATTACTTTACTGTATTCTAAAAAAACCTGTTTATATATCTTTGAACATTTCAAAAATAATCTAAAGGAAACTAACTCTAATCAGTTTCTCTTCATAAACTAATTTTAATTAGAGTCTACCCTGCTTGGTTTCCGGAGATATTCTTTGTAAAAAACTTTATCTGTTTGCACTTTGCTTGCACAAGATATTTGAATTTCAAAACTGTAATTAGACTTCGATGTTACAATTAGTGAAATTACACATTTTGGTTCGCTAACTTAGATCTCACTTCAGAAGATTAGATAACGTAAAAGTAATTTTGCATACTTGATTTGTTATCTCCTTTCCGTCTATAGATTTCTGGAAAATAATTAAAAAAAGTTTATTATTTGGGGTGAGACATTTTTATTGATGTCTGGAGAATACGGCTGGTGGGGAAGGACATCACATTTGAGCATTTCCAAGTATTTTTGGATTGACACTAGAACACGTGGTCGAGCATTGTCTTACTGTCTGCTCATTTTCTGGCCATTTCTCTTTCAATCATAGGTTTAAACGCATCAATTATAGTCGGTGATGGTATCATTTGGTCTAAAAGGGTTACCCCATGAGTTCTTATGCTTTGGAATATCGTAATAATTCCAGTTTTCATCACCACCAACGATTCCGTTTTAACTTTTGAAGTAGCTGTTTTCAGGTGAAATACCTCCTTACCACGTCTTTAACTTTAATTCGTGTGGCTTTAAATTTCCTGGTTTTGGAATATTCCTATGGCTTTAAGGCATAATAAAATCTGCAGATTTTCCTTGTATTTGATATAACTTTTCGTTTAATAGTGCATTCAATTCTGCATCTGCAAAGGTTTCTGGTCTACCTTCTCGTTTCTTATTCTCCGTATTCAAAATCACTACATCAGTGTAAACCAGTACTTTCAAGTTGCAATTGATGGCACATGGATACAAATATAAATATTTCAGAGCAATCGATGACCTTCAGATGGAAGGAAAGCTTCCACCAAATTGAGTTTCGTTAGCATTTGGACTTCAAAACAACTATGTAATTTACATTTCGACCAAACATGAAGATGGTTAAGTTATGGTCCGATGCACTTTAACACTAGTAACTCCCTTTCTTGTAAATTTATACTCCACAACCTTGACAGAAACCTGCAGAATTTAAACAAATCGAAAAACACTTGGTTACAACTTTATATTAAAAAAAAGTTGCTGGTGATGGTTAACTGGTTCAACCCCAAGACAATAGACATAGAAAAAAAGGGACCACTTCAATAATTTTCTGAGAATGTCCTAATAAAATATATTTCTCAAAAGATCGCAATGAATATAATTCCTTTATTTTGTGCCAACATTTTTTTATTATAAAGTTTTAGTTTTTTGCTCATAGACACTTTATTTGAAAAAATGTTTATTTGACCCATATTCTGCTTCCACAATTATTATAACATCAGTTACGACGTTTCATGTATACAGGGCTTCGTTAAATTTATTTTTAAATAAAAAGGTTGTTATAAGTATTGGTAAAAAGTAAAAATACTAAGTTAGCAATTTAAGATAAATAAAGATTTTTCCAAGTATATATGTTTTTAATTACTGTCCTATCTGTGATATTTTGTATAGAATAGGACAGCATACAAAAATTTATAACAAAAATGGAAAATTACAAGTATATTTGGTGCTATTTAGAACAAAATTATAAAAAATTGACACAGTGCAAGAACCTAAACTGTATTTATTTTTAGTAACTAGAATTTGATAATTTCAATCTTTTCACTGAAGACTGTTTCTTGATAAGTGAGTTTACAAAGGTTGTAAGTTATTTAACCGATATGGTTTGTTCAAAAAGCAAAGTTCGTCATAGAGAGTTAAGTGAACAATGATTTAATATTGAACATTTCGAATTTTATGATGGAAGAACCAATGCGAGTATACTCGTATAATTAAATTTCTTTTGTAATTAACTTACTACATATTTTGAAATATCTACCAAGTTTAGAATTTCACATTAATTTATCAATTTATAATAATCTGGATCTTTTAGAAGCAAAACACATATAAAATATTTCACCATTGTAATATTTTTTGTTTTATCATTTATAAAATTATTTTTTTAGAATAATTCGGTTAAAAAAATGGTAACTTAAGTAAATATGAATAAAATGAAACTGACATTGCTTTTAGTGCCGAAAAAACAATTTAAGAAATATACACCATCCTTTTTCAGACAATTACAGCAATAAAGGAAAGTGCGAATCTTTGAGCAAACAAATTCATGCTTTGTGCTTTCGTTGTAACAGAATAAAAAATAACAGATATTCATTAATGGAACGCCACGAAATTCGATATCTTAGACTAGACAAAATATACGAAAAATAAAAAATTCTGGGAAACAAACAAATCTATTGTTTATATAGATGAAACATACACGTATAAACATATACACATTACTTATGCCTAGTGGAGCAATTATTTTTTTCCTATATAGATGATTTGAAAATGGTATCAGACCCAATACCTACTCGTATATTATGTGAAACTCCCACTCAAAAATGCATGGAAACTAATCCAAATTTGCATTAGAGAGTGACGTCTAATTTCCCGTTGAAAATGGTACATTTCCATCACGTATGTTTTTTTTGTTGTTGTAATAAAATGTTACGAAATATAAAAGCATGCCCAGCAGTAATTTTCTATTAAGAAAAGTAATAAAATTTCAGATAAAATATACCACAGCCCGTTAATTAAAAATTGTATTGTTTTAGTTGAAATGGAGTTGAATCAGTATATATACAGGTTTGTACGTAATTAAATTAATGTGATGCTGGTGATGAAGACAGAAAATGTCGCTTTGAAGATTTAAAGGTGTTTTGTTAAAGCAAATTCAAATAACTTTTTTCTATACCATTTTTTGGTATTTTCATATCATAGAGGTCAGAATAATGTTCCTCAAAAAGTATTTTCCTTATTTTATCGTCTTCATATTTCCCGTTTAGGATATTAGAAGAAATAGTATTCTTAGTTTATTATTAATTATAGACAAAAATTTGAATACAAATCAGAAATTTTTATAATACAAATTTTTACACTCTTGGTTTTATCCCTAATACTCTAATACCCTAATACAAAATACATTTTGATTTTTATGATATTAGAAAATAATCCACTTATTTGTGTGTTTCTAAAAAGAGATAGAAAAGTCCGCAATTTTAAACTGTGGTATTTTAAGTTCTATACATTTTGAAACTTCTTTAAGTTTAAGTCTAATAATTTAATTTAGCGATTAGTTAGCGCTGGTATAATTGCTATTTTATAAATAGAATATTATATTATGTACTGATATATCGCAACTTATATAAATATTTAGGAAATCTGTAAATCTATATTAGAGTTCAAGAAATTTCAGCGACTACAAAACAACTCATGAAGACATATTAACTTTTAAAGTCAAACAGTACATTAAAATGAATTTAAACTAAATATCCCAAAATATATGCAATCAAAAATAGCATATATCAAATTGATAAAGACCTATGTGGTTTTCGCTTGTTTTTTGTACCCTTTAATTATGTTAAAATTTGAAAAAAAAATACGATAAAGAGTGAAAAAGATAAATCATTCAACAAATGAAGAGGATTTAAACAGTAATATTCATATTAAATAGTAAAAATACTCACTGAAAATAAAATCGAAGTATTTAAAAGGGGATGATTGAGTAAGAATTATTAAGATACCCTTTC
Organism: Hermaeophaga mercurialis; assembly: GCA_951812935.1. Classification (NCBI taxonomy): domain Eukaryota; kingdom Metazoa; phylum Arthropoda; class Insecta; order Coleoptera; family Chrysomelidae; genus Hermaeophaga; species Hermaeophaga mercurialis. Next base: position 12,408,999 of record OX638360.1, read on the forward strand.
AGAATTGACTTGTGTATTGGATATAATTAAAATTAAATCCGCTGCAGAAAAAAGGCGAATTGTAAGTATCTAAATACCCTAAAATTATTTTGTTTGTTGTTAAATATTCTCTTTGTGGTTTTAATAAGCATTACAACTTTATTAAATTGCTTACTCTTTTGTGACGTAAACATTGTTAAAGAATAAAGTGCCTGAATTAAACTGAATGGGTTTTTAATTATCTTGACACTTATATTAAGGTTAGTTTATTACGGGCTCTTAATAAATTTAAAAAAGTTACTGGACTCCTAACAGTAGTGAATTTTTTTACAGTTACTGAGTTTAATAGTGGTAGTTTATTAAATTTTTTTACATTTGTTGAGTTTAAGAGTGGTAGTTTATAGAAATTTTTATTGACTATATATTTTTTGAATATTATAAATGTTATGGTATATAATAGTTATATTAATCCCCACTGCAATAGTAGATTTTGTAACAAGTTTAGAATTATACGAGTGGAACCACGAGTATCGAATTTTGTTATTCTAATGAGTATATTTTCTCCACGACCAAAAATGTACTCGGGTCTTCACTTATTATTTTATTTAAATTAAAATTTTTTATTATGGCGCCGCCATTTACGTCTCACATTAAGTTTTGATATCCATCGCCATCGATTTTGTTTAAACCAATTAGTGAATATCATTCCATAACAAGTAATGGAAACATACAAAACACATAAGAAACAAGTGTTTCGGAATAAATATTCTCTCTCAAGAGTGAGAATGTTTATATTATATTATTAAAAATGATATTGAATTTAGCACAGTCCACTAATGGTCATGGAAAATAGTAGATTCTCTAACAAGATTAGAATGGAAAATATTCGATAGAGTGGAACATTTCAAACGTGAGCGGAAACCACCAGTATCGAATATTGTTATTCTAATCGAGTAACAGATTGTGTTTTCTCCACGACCAAAAATTTACTCGATTTTTCTCATTTTATTAGAATTAAAATTGTCTGAATTATTGTATATTGCATAACAACTATATTATTAAAATGATTTTGGAATTAGGACATTCCACTAATGGTCGTAGAGAAAATTACATTAAAATTGTCCTGTAATTTAAATATAACTTCAACTAGGAAGTTTAATAAAATCCTCTTCCAAAAATAAAAACATCAATAATTAACTGTTAACTTAACATTCGTGCAATGAAATATATATTAAAACATCAGTAATAAGATCTTTGTAAGAAAATTGAAACACAAACTATAGTATGGTATGGAACCTAATCCCAAAACAATAAAATCGTACAAGCCATATACTATATACATTTGTTAATCATCCTATATGTTAACATAATACCACTTATTTGAAAAACCTATCTACAAATCAGCGTGTGGTTGGGGTTTCGTTGGAGATAAATTGTCCTATACTCATTTAAGTCCTATAAAAGCTGGGGTACCGCAAGGTAGCATGCTAGGACCTATACTATATGTACTATATACCTCTGATATACCTATAAATAGCCTCACTGTCCTAACTACTTTTGCAGATGACACTGGTATACTAGCTTTACATAGCAACCCAATTACCGCCTCCAGGAACCTACAAATACACCTCAGTGAGATCGAGCTGTGGATGAAGAACTGGCTTATTAAAGCCAATGCGAAAAAATCTGTGCACATTACATTTACACTTAGAATAGAAACGTGCCCAGCAGTATTATTGAACGGTAACATCCTGCCCCAAAAGAATAAGGTAAAAACTTGGGAATTAATCTAGCCAGACGTCTAACTTGGGCAAAACATATCTGGTACAAAAGATTACAACTTGGGTTGTTTTACAGAAAAATGTACTGGCTAATAGGACGCTCGTCTCAACTATCACTATCCAACAAAATTCTGGTATATAAGTCTATAATAAAACCCGTATTGTCGTATGGAGTACAACTCTGGGGATCAGCCAGAAATTCAAATATTATAAAAATTCAACGTTTCCAATCTAAACTACTCAGAGCCGCAACAAACGCCCCCTGGTTCATACCAAATTACGTTCTCCACCACGATCTACATATCCCAACAGTTAGCCCTGCGATATCAAGAAAGACTTAGTGTTCACCCAAATATGTTGGCTACGGATCTGCTTATCCAAGACTGAAACTGTATGACCCACTAGACCTACCCCAGCGTCGCTAGAAAGTTTTAGTTGCACCAATTCCTAGCCTCCATAGTGCAGTGCGTGTTGTGCATTCGGTCTAGTTCATAGTTCTTAAGTTCCAGTTGTCAGTTCCTAATACCTATATGTAAACAAAACTAATGCAACTTACGCATTACTCACTAGGAGAGATATCACTGGATACCTCTTCTCTATGTCATATCTGCATTTGTTAATCTAAGTACTTGTTGTTTTGTAAAAGATATTTCTTAATAAATAAATAAAAGTTAATAAAAAAAAATTGTTCGTTGAATAGAAACATGTTCTCTAGCAGAAATCATGATCCATTTTGTTAGTGTTAAAGGCTAGTGTTGGATTTCGAAGCAAACCCTTTGTGCCGTTTCAAATATAGCCTTGGATATTTATTATACATTTCAAATAGTGTTTGTATTGTATACATCATATTCGCCAGCAACAGGACAGCAGCAAGGCCAGTATTAACTTATCATTTACACAAAAACGGCATGTTTTGTCGGATAACCAGATATGTTTCGGGACATAAATAATACGAAACGGAAACATCGCTTTGTTAATTGTTGACGATATTGATCAGTGCATGCAAAAAATTTGTTATCCCTGATTCTGTTCACTAATCTAGGCGCATACACAAATGATTATTTGTCATGCGATATTCGCATTAAAAAAATTAATGCGCCAATGATGAAAACAATAAATTTCAATGCTTTTAGTCATATGACCACACGTGCAAGAGTATCTTGAAGGATCCTAAGCAACAAATTTAATTAATCACGTTTTAAATTATTCTGGTAATTATATCATAAAAAAATGACTCATATTTAAAACCAAATGTTGCTTGTTTTAATTGAAACTCCGTTGTTTTGTTCGTCTGCAAAACTAATAATACTGAATTCTCGAATTTTCGAATATTACTTTTTTCTTTTTATAAACTTTTAAATTCAAATAGATGTTGAGTGTTGAAAGTTTGAGCAGATAACTAAAAGCAGAAATTAATTGGCCTCCATGCAAAATTACCGTTACCTGTATCTCACTGCCAGTATGAAACTCATTTCACAACTTGGGTGAAAAAGAAGAACTAATTCATTTTGAACTTCGCATATATGACTGTTGTTTACCTATTTTATGAAAGTTTTTAGTAAAAATGGACGAAAATTATCAGTATGCTCAAACGAAATACAAACATAAAAAATTTGAATTCAGTTATACAGACAGATATTATAGAGAAAGTTATCCATAACACTCAAATGTGGTATGTAGGATAAAATCAAAGAAAACTCTAAATGGTTACCACATAGACTTTAATACATTGACAACTAATTTAAACATTAATAATCATCATCAGGTCTAAAATGAAAGTCATGAAATAACAAATAAAAGCAAAAATTGTTTAAAAACAGCAAAATTTGAAATTCCAAATTAACATATGAAATTACAGTATATTTTAGATAACAAGTCACATTAAATTAAATTAAATTAACAATAATAAGAACAAATGATTAATAAACTTACCAAACAGTCATTTAATATTTAAAAGTAAATCTTGTTAAAAAAGAGCTAAAGTGAGTCCGCCCTATGAGTGTTGGTTTTAGACTAAGCCAAAAAACAGTGGCTTTGCAAAATAACGTTCGATGATCAACCCAAAATCATCATGACAGGGAAAGGGAAGACCAATAAAAGGAAAATAAACTGAGGTTAGTGAACTTGAACCAGAGGAAAAACCAAAATGAGTTGGAAATAAAGTTAGGTACGTGGTTACACAAGTCATACAACTAATAGTAAAAGTAGAGACCTGTGTGAAAATGATCTCTATCAAAAAGGGAACGTTATTTTATGACTTCTATTTTAGACCTGATGATGACTATAACTAGTTGTAAATGTTATTAAATTGTATATGGTGACGATTTTAGAGTTTTCTTTGGATTTAGACAGATATTACTTTTTAAAGAGAGATTTTAATACTCGTAATAGGTGAAATAATTTTATATTGTATAGTATATGTGAATCTATTGTTATAGAAAATATATATATATATATATATATAAATATATATATATATATATATAGTATGAATTAAAAATTATGTATTATAGCCTCTCTTAATTAATAACTAAAACATGCCAATTAAACACTGTGTTTTGGACATTACATACAAAGCAAATCAAGTGAATTTTGCAAAAAAATACTATTTTTTGGTCAAATTTATTATATGCAATACTAAAAAATCATTTTAACAAATTCATTTCTCTAAGATATTCTATTTTATATGCCTAGATTTCTCGCTATATCAATTCTAACAAATTTAATTATTATTATATATTATGACTGTTAGATTAGGTTAGGTTTCTTGTTTTTATGTTTACCGTTGAATGAAACGTTAGTTTACATACAGGGTATCCCAATAGTCCTAAAAGTCCAACAATTCTTTTATTAAATTGGAACCAAAAATTTTGCACAGCAACATTGTCGGGGGATTAATCTTCACAACCTATTTACTAATACAGCATGTTCATTAGCTGCAGGCCAACGTAAACATACATTCTATTAAATACAATGGTGCATTTTTTATTACATATTTGAATTCTGCTGACTTTTTTAAGTCTCCGAATAAAAAGTTTGTTAGATAGATACTGGACGTTTCAAAAGTTATAACTACTTTTATATCAAAATCGTTGTATATTGGCCAGCCTGTATATAAATAGGAACAATTGTTTTTCCATTTCTTGTCTAGTTAGTAGTTTAAGTATGCGGTCTACTTTCAGCTGTATTATAACTTTTTGACAGAATCTTTTAATTGCATACAGGGTAACCAGCCGTCGGCAGCAACATCTGTTAGACTTTCTTTCTTGTTCTCGGCGATATCAGAGAGTTGTACCGATACATCCCAAAAAGAATTTAGTATCTATCTATGCCTATTATCAGCTTTAGAGTCGACTTCTAGAAAATAACTTAATAGTCTTTCTTCCAAATTATTTAAGTTCTGTTTGATGCAAGGAATATTAGAACTTATTATCAACAATTATTCCATTGTGATTTTTTCGACAAACTCGTTAATACAAGGAATCAGTTTAAGTATGGACATTCGTCACAAAGTAAATATTGAAAATTTTGATTTTATCCTAATATATTTAAATGGATAAAAATATTAGCTCATTTTAATAGTGATAGGGTCAGAAACATAATTCATATATTAGATTTAACATCTCATAAATACATTTTAGTTCCCGAATTCATGTCAATACTTTTCATTTGGCTAGCTACCTTTTTTATGTAATAAAGGAGATTTTCATGAAGCGAAGTCAAATCTTCACAAATGGTTCTAAATAGTCGAGTTTTTAAGACTTTAATAGAATTCACAACTTTAATCATCTACATCATTTAAACCAGTAATTTTGGCTGCCAGTTCTTATCGATGAAAAAAGTAGTATGTGAAACATTTGGCATTAATAATTTTAATTTGGCAACGAACGGGCTTTTATTGCCAGTCATAGCTTTAGCACCAATGATACAAATAATGTTCAATTTCGTAGTTGCATTTGCTTTCTAAAAACATTTATAAACACTGACCAGTAATGTTCGTAGGAAGGTCTTTACAAAATAAAATGTCTTCTAAGATACGTTTATCTACCCCAATGCACACAAATAGCCATGTATTTTTACTTATAAGGAATTTCATATTTAAGAAAATTAAAAAACTGCATTAAAGCATTATCTAGAACTGTCACCTTATTCTAAAAAAAAACTAGTTTAAACTTATTTATACTGCGTTTGTTAAATTTTAAAAATATAATGAAAGTTATATAAAAAATTATGGCTATTTGCAAAATTCATCTTTATATACTTTTGTATCAGTTTTTTAAATGTGTTGTAGTTTTCAAGGATACATTATGATGAAAAATTGGAACCCTCAATAAACTAACTTATTCACTTACCCTGTATAAATATATTTTCTATAAAAATAAGAAGTCCTGAACATATGTTTTATATAACTGTTTACCTTACCTTTAAAACCTAGTGTGTATGACAATTGTTTCAAAAATTTCAAAACTAATCAGCGAACTTTGTGCCCATAGACACTTTTAATCTGGTGAACAAAATCTATAATTTGACTAAAACCCATTTCCTATAAAGAAAATTCTGTCTCCTTAAAAAATACGTTAACGTTTATAATATTTTACTTACAGTTCCTGTTAAATAATATACTTACTAATATAATTTTAGAAATTTGGGGAAAACAACTAATAATTGTACCTATCAGAAAGATGACAAAACATTACTCTGAAATTTCTGCAAAGCAGCTATGCCTATATCGAAAGTAAGCCATTTTACTTCATTTGTTAGTCCATAAGTTATAATTAATGTTAATTGTGAAAAACGAAATACTGAAAATACAATTGTTAGCAGTTCTCATTAAAAAACAAGTGGTAATTAAAAAAACGTGAGAGCATGGAATGCGTTTTAAAATCTAGTCTGACTGTCTCATTAAATTCGACAATTGTACGTTAAATTTTGTATAATAAAATTTAAATCATATATAAAACATAGTATTCTAAAATTGAATTGTAATTACTGAACATTTGCCAACACTTTTGAAGGTTAATATCTAAGAAGATTATTAAAATTTAAATAGTAACTTAAAGTCTAAAAATAGGAACTATGGGATTATAACGCAGTTTTAAGAGGTAATAGAAATAGTTTATTGCCATTTTGATGAATTCAGTAAGTGGTAAATATTTTGTGACCATTAATTTTTAATTTGGATTATGCTTACATGTTTAATGCATTCTTAATCTATTATCCGTTATGACTGCTCAAGGTACAATATCTACTATATAATGTTCAAAGTTTTTATTATAAAAGGCCTTTTCTCGAATAACATAAAAATTATGTAATTGATTTCGTTTTCCTTGATCAGTTTAGTTGTTTTTTTTTTGAAGTTTATAATATGTAAAGGATAGTAGACCAAAAGTATTTCCAAAAATGACACAAATAGTTGATTCCTGTTAAAAAAAATTATTGTCACCTACAACCTATATATCATTTGAAACGCCATTAAAAAGTTTTCTGACACGTATCCAGAAAATGGGGAAAACTTTTTGTGAAATGCTCGGTCAAGATCGTTTCTCATCCAATTTATCGAAACTTTTAATAATGACGAGAATTTTGTTTTCGCTTAAAGCTTGGATTAATATTCAATGTATTCTTAATAAATAATAATTAGAAAACATCAACTAGCAAAAAACTTTTTTCCATCTTTAATTTTAATAATTTTGAAAGGATAAGTTAAACTACTAAAAGAAATTTAATGATATTTACTATCAGGGTAATCATTAATTATCAACAGATCTTAGAATATTAGTGGAGAACGCACTGACCAACAATATATTTTATATCAAAAAGTAAGGGATAGTCAACAAGAATATATACTGAGCATATTAAATGTTTTACAAATAAAAGGCTAAAATTTAAAGACAATTTTTAAAGATACATAAGAACATGGCACAGAAAATTCCAAAAATGTATGACGTTTTTTTAACCATCACACCACGTACATTTTTAGATTGTTATTATTACTGAACCCAAATGGTATACAACTCGGAGTCTAAAGTGGATACTTTGCTCTATGCATACAATTTTCTTTGATGAACTTTATATAGCCGACCTCGGTGGTCAAGTGCGGTTAGAGCCGACCTAAAAAAAACTTTAAAAACCGGGTAAAAAAAGTACATAGTTCGGAACATACTTTCATGGAAGATATACAGATTTGCTCTGAATATTTGAGGTCATACAAGAATCCACGCGAGTGATAAAGAACGTATTATGAAAGACAGGGAAGGTATTACTAATATCTTGAATTTGGGATATATCAAGGTGGGCAGTCGTTGTCGTATCTCTAGTTCGGTTGAGAGGGGCACATCGAAGCCCGCTCCTTAAAATTCCGCATATTCCCATTTAGATACTTTCTAACCCTGTATATAGATATATGAATTGTATTTCTTAATTTGTCATCATTTGAGTAAACCTGAATAAGTATTTACTTTATATCCAAAGTGCTTATCTATTTAAGAACAATATAAATAGATAAAACTATATAGAATGTGAGAGATAAAAAACAAGTTCTAATACTGTCTCATTCTTGCAAACTTTTTTAAAAGCTATATATAGAGCTTAACTTTTTTTTTCTGTATTTTTAACAATAACTGAGATATGGCCTGGGTCCGTTCTTAGTTCACTGGCCAGTACATTTGATTCAGGATGATTATCTCACAATTCTATTCCAAAGTGGAAACCTGGCAAAGAATAGGGATTTTGTTAGCATTATGTTATTTACTGACAAATCGAGATTCCGTAGAAACGGAGTAATTCATTGTGTGTTATTCACGTATGGATTGATGGAAACTGCCACGCTCTTTTTCAAATAAATACAAAAAAGAATTTTGAATCGGGAATATTTTATCCGGAATTTTTTTTTTGTTACCGTCGCTGAATATTCTAGTTCTACCAAGGGCACTGTTGATATAACTCATTAAAATTTATTTTCATTTACCTACTGCTCATTGACCTAATATAAACCCAAATTTTTACCATTTTTTTACTACTAGTGTTAATGATGATCCTCGATCTGATCGAGTGAAAATTCTTTTCAAGTGTTATAATGACATTTTTATCGATCTTATAAAAAATAAGGAAAATGAGCGATTTTTGAAAACATTATTATTGAGATATAACTTGGTAAATTAAAAATTTTAAATATCAAACCATTAGGTTACCTTTTGAAAGTAAAACGAAAACGTTTCTTGGTCTAATTATTATTGATATAATTATAAATTAAAATTTTCCAAAAGATTTTCCATCGGCTACATCAGCAAAACCAAATATTTAAATTACGAATTTTTAAAAGTGTCATCTTTCCTGGAACAACAATAGCGATTTTAACTTAGTAATTGTAATCATAATGAGCACACCTTTACATTGAAGTATTACTTGACTCCCTTTTCTATTTAAAATTTTTAATTTCAGCCCTTTGGTGCCACCCCAATAAGGAGTGGAACAGGTTTGAACAGAGAATTTTTAGACATCGTATTTTATACAGCCTTCTAAGGCATATATAATTTGAGGATATTTGTATTTTTGTAATTTATCAAGTAAAAGGTATTTTCTACAACTTAAATACAAAGGTTTACTCATATTTTGAATATCCTGTAGAAGTAGGTTATTGACTAAAGAATTTTTGTACATTTTTGCAAAATTTTCGCTTTTCAAACATTCGAAAGTTGCAGTACTATAATAAATTTGGAATGGTATTCATTTTAGTTGATTAGATATATTATTTTGAGCAAAACTATATATTTTATTTTAATTTTCAAAAGGAATACTTAACATTTCATTAATAAACAACTGTGAAAAACGCTGTAGAAAATATGAAAAGTTCTCAATAGATATGTGTCTAAAATTATTTTTGAGAAATTCATGTTTTTTAAAAATACTTTTATTATTAGCGTAATCAATTATTGAAATATTGTTCACATAATTGACTTTTTTAAATTCATATTTCTCAGGAAACCATTTCGTATAAAACAAAACATTCGAAATTAAGGGATAAAAATATCCAACACTCAATTTTTAAAAGATTTCAATTTTCATTTAGCTTTGAATTACAGCCCAAAATGTTGCATTATTGCTGGTACGAGTATATACACAGTTTTGCATAGCGTTAAACCACTATTATTTTCAAATTAAAATTTAATTTTGTTTATTTAAAATTGTGACTACTATTTTATGCTGCTGCGTCTCTTAAAATATTCTACTGGAATATAAAAAGAGAGCCTAAACGTTCGCCGTTTAAAATTGTATTTCACTAAAGAAAAACTGAAGTGAGATGAGGCAGGCACAAAATGATTTCCCAAACGATTTCGTAGGAACTTAATTACTATGCAAAAATGTAGAATTAAAACTCATTGTGCTTTATTAAAATGCTACTTTTTTTAATATAAAAATACCAAATACGATTCCTTTAACATGGGAATATATCCCATGAAATAAACAATAAATAATTGATTCCATCCAAACTTTTTATTAAGATCTCGATAATAATAATTAATAGGATTTTCATAGGACTACATATTCCAAACTTATTTTCTTAGACTCTGTCAATTTACTTAGAACAACTGCATTTGCACAACTGCTTTACAATTATTTGAAAATGAAGCACCTCCGTAATGATGCAAAAAGTTTAAATGTATGATACACTTTTCATACTGTGGAGAGGAAAAACGCATTGTGAAGCCGAAGGTAAAATCAACATTAATTTACAGGGATATGAAAGAGACAAAATTAAAAGCAGATTACCTAGTGAATATGACGAGAAAAGTAAGGGAGATTAAAATGATAATGACTTCAATTACTTTTAAATCCCTACGAGAAATTATTTTTAAAACCGTTGTCACAAAAAAAATGAATCTCTTGCATGTATATTAAATGAACAGTAATAGTGGTACAATGCAAAAATACGATATTTTTTTGCAATGCACAAGAAGTAATACCGGATGTAAACGAGTTAGGTGCCATCCCTATAACTTTTCATTGCGCTGACATTTTTTGAAATTTGAGTTGGTTATATAGATAGTTTTCAATCAACTGACGTAAAAAATCAAAATGACTGGACAGGAAATGATACAAAAGCTAAAAATGTAAATGAGTGTGTTTTACAAATTTCAAATACATATTAATCAACTGTTAAATGTCACATTAAATAGATACACTTTTTCCATCCTTTTAAATACTATTTTTTTAATCTAATGGTCTAGAACTTATTCTAAAATATAAACGAGATAGAGAACTCTAGGCCGTAGAGGGGCGCTTTATAAGATAGTGATGCGTTAAGAGCTAACGACACCGCATGAAATCGTAAATATTTCGAAGACGGATTGAGATAATAAAATGATTCAAAGACAGAATTGCAGAAAACTATCAAAACAAAAAAAGGAATACGTACCCCCTTGATGCCAATTTTTTAAATTTAAAGTTTTAATGCAACTTTTTTTTAATTTCAACCACTTAGCAGTAAAACGCCATTACAAATACTGGAAAAGATTAGTCAGTAGATTACGCCCAGACACTAGAAATATACAAACCTATAATCTTGCAATAGTGTTCATACATTTTGAGAGATTATGCTTTGAAATCGTTTTTGTATACTACCATTTAAGGAAATTGTAAACGACTTGAGTCAGACTTAAGTAACCATGGAGCATACTTGCACCGAGAATGATAAAAGTCACAAAAGACGTTTGTCATATACACGAATGAGTTCCCGGAAAAATATTTTACTATAAATCAAACCTACTATAAATTCACTTTGATTTTATTTGAGAGAATACTATGTTTTTTTTTTGTTGGGTTGTAAAGATTATTCAATATTCAATTTAAGATAGAATATAAATGGCTTATCCCAACAAAAAATTCGAGAGTCCTAAAAAAATAATTTTACTTTGAATTAATTACTTAAAGCAATTTCTCAAAGCTGAAATTTGTGGACTACTTATATTACTTCTGATTCATAGTTAGCTTAAAACTTTGATTGAAATTCAAAAAGTACAAACTAATTTAACTTTTCAAATTGAAAACTAACTTACAAGCAATGAATTTAAACCTTGAGATATTTGTAAAATTTCGGAATATTGTTTAGTTTTGATTTCATCAACCCTATAGTTTTACTCATTTTTCTTTTTTCTAGATTAGCAAATAAAACACCACTTTTTTATTAATCTGCTATTTAAAAATCTATTAATAAACGGCTGATTGCCCTATATAACAAAAATTTTCCCATCGACCTTAATTACCCCATTAATTCAAACCGTGTCACACTTCAGTCTCTTTCATTTATCATTTAAAGTTGTTTCTTGTTTTTCTCTAAATTGTCATTGTTTTTCTCTAATTTTCACTTGAAGTTATTTGGTTAATTATGGAATTTTGTTAGATTAGAGTTTGCCGGAAAAAGCTTAACGACGGCAACGAAATTGTGTGTAACACAAACACTAAATAACGTAGGCTGTTTAGACGTTTGTAATTTAAATATTAAATGTTAATTTTTAATTTCTTAACTGTAATAATTTTAAACAGAAATAATAATTTATTACCATTACCTGTTTATCATAATTTTTATTACCCTATTAGCTTTTCACTATAAAATCTTTCTTTTTATCATCTGCTACTTTTTATTCTTCTTCAATAGTTTCATTATGCTCTGCTTGATTTTTGTTTTTACTTTTCGGCGTATATTATCAAATTAAAACAGAAAAAAGATCTAAAAATATTGGCCATGCAAAATATCCATTCACACATTTATAAAGAATAGAAACAAAAACTAGTGCAGTAACTACCGGAAAATATTGCGATAGAAGACAATGTTTAAATAATTTATAAAAATTATCATATTATCATAAAATATTCACAGAGCAAACGAAGAATGACATTAAATTTTCATATTTAGACAGCGCCATCAGGAGTCCTCTTTTTAAACCAGTCAAAAAGAAATCGCATACGAATGTATAACATAAAAATACACTTGCATATGTTAGCAGAAAAAAGGGAACTAAGATGCATTCATATGAAATATGGTATAATAAAGAAAATAGGTGATATGCTACTACTATACACAGCGTTGTATCTAACAATCTACCATGTATCTCATATATCCAGTATGATTGTTGTATTCTTTTGTAGAATATTTATTGCATTTATTAAATGGCTGGTTTATTCCCTCTGGTGACAAATTAGATTCAAATTTTGTTCCTATTTATATTCCCAAATATAAGCAGGGTGTTTCACATTTAACGGAGATAATCAGTTATTTCCAATTGATAGACAAAACAACAAAAGTCACAATAGACGTTTAGCGTATACACGAATGAGTTCTTAAAAAATTATTTTACTATACGCAATTATTCAAAATTTGTCTAAAATATAACAATAACTGACTATGATTTTTTTGGAAGTATATATATATATATAAGAGTTTAATTTTTTTCGATAAAATTTCAAACAATCAAACTTTGCTTTCATGAAAATGTATGAAACAATTTTCAAACGAATTCATTCGTCCTAAGCGCTCATAATTTTGTCACAAAAGTAAATTCATGCATTTTTATGAAACCATGTTTTTGTTGTTAATTGTACTGGAAAAAATCGGTAAATATTTGTTGTATCTTTTAAATTCTTGGAAACTTTCTTGTTATATCAGTTTCAGTGCACCACTTCTCCTTAAATTTAACCCACCACAAACATACATTATACTCCATCCATTCGTATGTGCGCCAAAAAAATTAAATCTTTTTCTATTACAACCGCGTCTGTGCAGTATTCTAGTGGAAAAGCTATGTTGCCAAAACAGTTTCCTTTTCTTTTTATTTCATGTGATCAAATCGAAAGAAAGGAATAGTTAGAATGTTTAGAAGTCTATATGGTCTATATTGTCTATAAGGAGGCAAATCTTTTTAGTCGGAAAAACCTACATGATGATGTTGACTCTTAACAACGCTAAAAAAAAAACGAAATGCATATTGAAAAATTAATTGATTTTGGTATTTTATAGACCTTAAAATTGCTTTCAGAAGCATACTGTTATAGCCTCATTAGTATAACCACTCTATTTTAATCCTAAAATTCTTATATGACAATGACGTAATTTTTAGCTTAAAAAATCTTATCTGACACTGGCCAAATGTTTTATTCGGTTTTAAAAAATAGTTAAAAAAAAACACATAGCGCGCCCATGTATTGATTATGTAATCCCCAGAAGAAATACACATTTTTTATGCGTTTAACAATTTCTGATAATAATATGTTTTTTTAAACTTTACTTGTTTTTTATAAAACGTTTATTTTGGTATTGTTTATTCAAAAAAACATATAATTGAAATATTTTCTTTAATTTATAAACTTTCATTCTGCTACTTCTAAATTTACTACTACAAAATTTTAAATTATTTTACGCTAATTATTAAATTTTATTAATGTAATAATGTGCATAAATTGTAGTAAATAGTTTCACTGAATTTACTGAATTAAATAATACTAAAATATGACATCATTTATTATATATTTTGTGGTATTTCTTTACATCAAATAGATTAGAGCTTATTTCGTACATTACGTCAAAAAATAATTTAAACTTTTCCTTTCCTATGTACCCTCATTGGTTTAAATATTTTTATAATTACGTAATTATTTTTCCACGTCTTTCTACAAATCTCTTAAACAGTTTTCCTCCATTATGTATTTAATCTAGTTTTTGGTATCTATTTTTTTTTCCTCCTTCATTTCAATTCTTCATTGTGACATCCTCACCAAGTTCATCAGCCATATAAATAAATGTATTTAAAAAGTTGTGTTATTTATATTGTTTGTTGCAGCTATTTTATCTCTCTTTTTTTCTTCGTGTACTATTTTTCTTTCAAATATTTTCCATAGTAATTTTAATTCCAGCTTTGCTTTATTAAGGAGCCATAACTCGTTTGCATTTAGGGCTATTGGTCCCATTATTGTTATAAGAATCTAACTTGTGCATTTCTGAACATTTTTTTGTTTTCGTATTACATATTTCTATACATATCTTTCCTGATAGTATTCTGGCATGTGTTGATATTTGGTTTCATTGTAAGTATACGTCTTTAAATACGTGAATCTTTCTACTTCTTCTAATTTATATATCTTCTCTTATTTGGTTTCTGTTTGTATTTACGAAATAATGAATGTATTCCTTTTATTTGGACTATACTGTATAATACATTCAACTTATTGTTCAACAAAAGCTTTACATTTTATTTTAAACTCTTTATGAGACTTTTTTTGGCCGCGAGAAATAAACGTTTTTGGGATCCTTTCAAAACGTGTTAATATATGTTCTTGTTGTTATTATATCTCTCTGACCATTTTTATAATGTGTAATCTCTAAGAATCTTTAAAATTATTAAATTATTATTCTGTTAAAACAAGTATCTAAAAATATACGTAGGTTCTTTTAGAATTTAATATCCAATGTTCAAAATTGTTCTTTTTGAATTGGTTTTACAGAAATTTTTCAGTATAAAGTTTATAAAAGCTCAACTTTATCTCAAATTTATAGTTGATATAAAAGTTTTGTTAAAAGTCGAGATTAATCTTTCAGTTGAAGTAAAAAGAGGATATTATAAAATAAGCCAGGTATCAAAAACTATCAACTTCTGGTAGATATAGATTTTTCGTAGTTATTTATAATTTAATTACAAATAAACTTTTATTAATTTTTCTTTAGAATTCTTGAAAATGACAAAAAATAAAAATAAAATCATTAAGGAAATAATCTAGAATATTAATAGCTAAGTTCTAATCGTGTTTAGTTTAGTGTGCTAAATCAGAAACCAATCGAAAACGGAATGTACATAATCTTCGTTGAACCGGCAGATGTCGTCGATGCCTAAAAACAATGCAAGTTGTATATTCTACGGTTGTTATAGTCTGCAGGGAAAATCAATTCTGCAATTTCATTATTGGTAAATTAGCTACTCATTCCGAATTGTCAGTATTTGAAAACAATGACTATTGCAAAAAGTGGGTCAGACTTGCACTTCCAGCTACTAGTGCAGAAAATTGCACGATTCCAGTATCGTACCGAAAATTTTTCTAGGAACAGTCAAACATATAATTTACATCACTGTACGAGTTTTAGACGTTTTTCTGATACGATAGCTTCCAAAATTTTCGGCCATATTGACTAAGCAGCTAAGACGTAGTAATTTTTGTTGTTTCAAGACCGTAGTCTAAGGGTTCTTTCGGTCTACCTTTTAGTGTTTGTTACTTTTATAAGGTCCAGTAGGATTATCATAAGATTTTTTTATTTAGGTGCTGAATAATCCGAAACTCTTCGTACTAATGGTCTCACATTTACGAGAAACACCGGTTAGGGACGATTATTGTGGCACAAAAATGATTTTGTTTTGTAGACATTCCCACTCTTTTGAATTAATTCCTGTCGCTTCCTATCTGCTTAATCCCCGCTTGGATATCCAAAAAAATATGGAAAATTCTTACCTAATAACCTGTTTAGTGCACCAAATAAAATAATAAAGAAACAAAATCTGATTAGAAAATTGTTTTCAGTCCTAACATCAAAGGGTGATATAAGAGATTTGACTGGTAATAAATAAACATGTTGTGAATTATTTAAAATTTGTATTATTTATAAAGGACAAGTGTAGATTATAATATTTTTTACAATACATTCTTTAAACTAGTTTGTTTACATGGGACCTGCATGGGAGTAGTTTCTTTTTATGACTTGGTGAAGAGTTTCCATTGAGGAAACCTCTTGCATGGCATTTCCTTTTCAGTCTTCGTTCTTTGTCTTCTTGTAGGAGGGATTGGAAAAAAAAGAGGTGTTCTTCCATAATTCCTAATGCTTTCGGGCGTGGAGCTCATGTAATAGCCTGATCTCCGCTCATATATAAGTCGATTAATATTGGATGTCAGACGTGGGGGGCAACAGACTGGATGCCTTTTTTCATTTGGTGGTTACGTTTCCCTGATCTATTTCACCTTCCCAGTTGGTTATGGGTGATACTCAGAGAGGTCTCTGCCTTTAGTATTAGTTGCCAAACTTGTGTGGCCACCTACCCGAACTGGCTTGCTACCCTATTGTGGGGGTTTTTTTTTCATTCTACCTACCCAACCAAAGTTTAATTTTGAGTAGTTGGCTCCTTTTTCCTCCTCCTCTCACGAGGATTTTGATCACATCATTAACTTAACTTTATTAACATTATTTGTTGGTTGAAGGCACTTAAAAGGTGGGCCCACTTTTGTTCCTTTCTTTTTTATCTTAATCATATTGTTTAACTATTAAATACTAAATGATTAATGGATTGTTAAGTTTACCACATATTTGTTTTCAATATTTTAATTAGTTTTCACTTATATTCTTTTGAATTTTACTTTATATCTTCTTATGTTAACTTTATATTGAATGATGTAATTTTTGGTAAGTTCACGAATGTTCGCTTGTTATTTACGAGATTAAAAAACAGATTAGGTTTACATCCTGAAAGACTGCATCTGTAGCCTTGTTCATAGAAAACGTAACCATAAAAATAATTTTGCATTTTATACTGGCTAAAGTATGATGATTCAAGCAAAATTGAATCACTTTCGATGTTTCAGATTGAGTTTGTGATAATTTCCAATATTCTGACATGTCTGTAGTGGAAAGATTCCTGTTTTTATTTCAATTTCAGCCTCTATTCTAGACTCCGACATAACAACAATTTTAACTGGTGCGAGGTTAAGCATGATTTCCAGTACCTATGTTGAGATATTTTTTTATTGTACCAGAAATACGAAGAAAGTCTAGACCTTTTTAGATATGTTTAGTTTTCAGTACCACGCTAGTAAATCGTAGGTTAGAATGAAAATGATCACAGTAGTGTTTCAAATTCTCATCAATTAGTAGACGTAGTCAAGAAAGTTGTATCAACACCAATGTACAAATTTATTCGATAATTTCTTAGGAAAAAACTCCAGGGAGACTATAGCAGTTAATATAAGACTGTATTAAATTTTACAACCAGTATTATTGTTTTTAGCATGTTTTTTTAGTTTCACTTTAACGTTAATCTAATATCATTTTTCTTTGCTTATTATTTGAATATATTAGCCAATGCATTTCCAGTCCCGTAAGATACGACCCTGTTTTCACGCTATCTGAACTTTCATGCACTTAGTGTAGCGGGTTGCTTTAAAAGTCAAAACTTTATTTTATGCTGGAAAGGTGTGAGTGTTTTGTTGATTTAAAATGGCAAAAATTCAGTAAATATTTACGGCCCTATGGACAGGACATTTTAGGAGTTAGTAGACAGGATTTTCAATAAAAATATGAGTATAGCATACAGCTGTAAAACAGTAGAAAATATTAAAGGAGTTATAAAATAAGTAGGATATAAATTACAGTGCGGTGTTCTTTTGAAAAAAAAGACAATTCGATTTTGGGATCTATTTTCTATTTATTTATATATTGCTTTAAATAAGATTTTATCACGGAGACAATCAATCAATTTTTATAGATACATTGGAACGATTTCTACTCGCTTACATAAATATCTGTTTTATTTCAACTAAACGCTAACATAAATTAAATAAGCCGAGTAACAAAGTTGGTGTTTTTTATGACTATTTTTATTTGGTAACAAAACGTAGGATCTAGCCCCATAAAATAACAATAAAAATGAAATTACTACGCTTATTTTCCTTCTGTTAAGAGTTTGCTTGTTTGGAAACTTCGTATTTACTTGACAATTATCATCTTTCTTTAGTAACTAGTGCACTGCATCTTATGCCTGAATCATTATCAAGATAGATTTTTTGAACTAGTTTCAATGGTTCAATGACAAATAACACAATTTTGTACTTTTTATTTACAAATACACGCCTAAATATATTTTTGAACTAGACAAGCGTTCGTATTTTTATTTAAATTTCCTTTAATTAATGCGACTTGTTTTATTTAGTAATTTACGATTTTGAAATTATTTTTTGAAAATATCAGCTTAATGTAAAAAAATATTATATTTTGTAAAACAATAATAGCCTTAAAAAATTCAGAAACATATCTTTTTTTACAGAGATATCTTCTAGGCAATATTTTTATGCCCTTTCTGTATTTAATTTAGAACGAAATGAAATCATCAGCACCTTATTCCTACCAATAATTTATGAAATTAAATTGCGAGACTGCTAATTCAATTTATGTTTTGCCAAAATTATATATCGCACATAGAATGGTTGATCAATATAGCAATATATAAAGCAGTTATGAGCCATGGACAGCAATTATTTGATAACAGGCCAATAAAGTTGAAATATATGAAAATTATCTTTAATATCTTAGGAAACAAAAATGTACGTTAGCATTGTCAGATCTCCACTTCATTTAATGAATAAATGTTATGCAGATTATAACAATGGTGTTTTTGAAATTGAAAAATTAATCTGAATGATTCGCGCTCCATAGTTTCCGCAGATGTAACAAAAAGATTAATAAACGCGAAATTGAAACTATAAATCCAGTCTTTTATCCGGCAAAATGGCAATATGGAGAAAGGTATCTATCTCTTTAACGAATTTGGGGTTCACGAAATTTATAGACCAGGCATTTCTATGTGTCGAAGGTCATAATTTCTCAATATTTCGTATAATTTCCGTATTCGACCTTTTAAATTTTTATAACGTTTATCTGTTTTTCTTCTGGCTTATGAATTAATTTTATCGCCATTTTTATTTCTGGTCAGTTTGAAACCCTTCAACATACTCGTACAACCATAGTAAATTTACTATTTACATTTTAACTGTAATTTTTGTTGTTTGTTCATATTTTTTAAAATCATATTTCAATATAATATGGATTTGTTTATGAAAAAATATTTATTCCCCTTATTAACCCCTCTCAATTATTACAATCCTCCTGAAAATTTTTAATCAGAAAATGGATCCTGTGATACCTCTTTTGAAAGGGATTTTAATTCTCTGTTTAGCATAATACAGGTTTTTAAATTTGGTGCATTAATAACTGAGAAAATTGATTTTAAAAATGTAAAATTTTGATAATGTCTCCTCTTCAAAAGCATAGAATCTCATATAATTTAGAATGTCTTTTCTAGTGTTTAAAGTGACATCCATTTACTTCTTGACAATAAGCAATGCGATCTTGGAATTTTCGTAGAACATTTTATTCACCACTTAATTTTCTCAGTTATGATTTATGAATGGATCAAATTTAATCACATGTACTTTGATGAACAGAGAATTAAAATTCCAAAAGAGGTGTCACACGACCCCTTTTCTCATTAAACATTTTCGGAGACGATGTCGTAAATTGGGGGGTGAAAGAGAGGGGGTAATACTTTTCTATTATAACTTGTAAAATTAAGGATAAAAATCCCCAAAAGTTTACAATAAGCTTAAAAATGAATGTATGTCATACGACCGCATTGTATATTAGAATAGGACACTCGTAGCTACAGCATTCTTGGACTATATTTTAACTCTCATGTAAAATATAATTGACATCTCATGACATCAAAAATTAATATCTCAGAATAGTCTCTGCGTAAAGTCCGCCTCTGTGTTTTAATAAACGTATACTTTACAAAACAACTAAAATTATACCATGCTGTAAATATCAAGCAACTGTAATTTTAGACTTACAACTGAAACAAGGGCCCTCTGGTGTCTACCTGTCCATAAATCTGGAAGTTCTGGATTATTACCTTCAACTGTTTCACTATTATTCCGCACCGAACTTACACTAGATTAACAACTACTGCAACGACATCGAACACATAATAATAATAAATGATTGTCAAGTGTTTTTCTGGCGGATGAATTAGATTTTCATATTTTCGCTGCTGACCTGGATTTATTTTTATTTCTTATCTTACGGTTTTGAGTAACTTTGTTTGGTGATTTCAGAGCTCGCTAACAATTCCGGTACTCTGTAACAAAAATAAAAAAAAAATTAAAGATGACTGATTATGCAAGAATATAAGATTATTAAACATATTCGAAATGGTTCTTTTAAATTGCAAAAGAAGTGAAAAAAGTTAGTTGATCAAATTTGTAAGGATATAATATAAAAATTCAAATGCCAAAAAGAGCATGTATTTTATTAGTTTAAACCCATTAATTTCAATGAAGTAAAAAATAAATTCACTTATTACTTAGCCTGATGGAATTAAATGGAAATCCCATTGAAGGGCTTTAAAGGAGTTTTATTATCGACTTTCAGAAAGGATAAAATAGAAATTCTCTACACTCTCCCAAATGAAATTAATTAATTATAAACATTTTGCATTAATAGCCGTCCCTATTGAGCATGTACTCATAAATATGATTTTTTATTACTTTATGAGAACTATTTCTTAAAAAGAGAGCCGTCAAATAGCTCTTACATATTCAAAGTGTATAGTTATTATACAGATTTAATTAATAGAAGACCTGTATAATGTTAAGGTAAATAAAAATGACCATGCTTCATTTAGAAATAATAGATTTTTCAGGAATATTTCAGCTTTTATAAAGTGCCTCTCTTATCAATGTATTCTTAGACATTATCCATTTTTCTAAAGAAGGGATGGTTATATTTGCATATAATAATCGAAGATACATTGATAAATGTTTTAACTCAAACATGTCTGACGATTTAAATCTGTTTGTCTTAATTATTTTTCATAACATACCTGAAGCTGGTCTTTAATTTATATTAAACTTTGAAACTCAGTAGGAAAAATATAATGATTGCAATAAAAGTTAATTACATTAAATACGAGTTCTAAATTAAATCATTTCCTTCTAATAATGGATAACAGGAGTGTGTTTTGATTTATGTAAAGGAAAAGCTGACACTGATACATTAACTATTTTCAATTTTTATTCAAATTCAAATAGTACTGTCAAAATGATTCATATAAAATAAACTTAATATCTAAATTGGCAATTGAATGTAAAAATTAAGAAACAAGTTATTGATATTCTGTTTTACATAAATAATTTATACAAAATATGAGCATTCATTTTATCAATACGAAATACAAAAAGTAGTATTTTAGAGAAACAACTAAATGAAGAAAAAACGAAGATAATGATCTGTGGACGCAGAAATGATAGTAGTGTAATCAAAATAGGAAATATGGCAAGGGCCCAGCTCTATAGTGGATACGCCTGTGATGCGATAACTATAGTTAAGCAGTGTCCAACGCGGTTAGTAGTTGGATGGGTGACCACCAGCGAACACCGTATGCCCATACAGCCTGCAGCGACTACTAGCATATCACAGCTCGCAGGCACTATACCAATGAGCACGAGGTATAGTGGAGATATGCCGTCTTTCGGAGGAAACGTTAAGCTGTCGGTCCCGAGTCCATGGATGTTGGGCTCGTTAAAGATCCCTACTTCGGGTTGGAATACCTGAGGATTCGGCAAAATTTCCGGGTAGGGGTAGCGTGTTCCCGGCGTCGGTGTTTAGCCTCGGTAGCAGAAATAGGCCGACTTTAAAAAAAAAAAAAAAAAAAAAAAAAAAAAGGAAATAACAGTATTGAAACAGTAAATAAATTCAAATTCCTAGGAGTGATGATATCTAGTAAGGGAGAAAGAGACTGAAATTGAAGAAAAAATAACATCAGCACTCAGAGCTTTCCATACTAATAAGAACCTACTAAAGAGTAAAATCCAGAGTAAAAAACATCAAAAATCAACATTTACAAGACTATAATAATAAGACCAACATTATTGTACGCAGCAGAAAATATGACGATGACAAAAAAGGATGAAGAAAAACTAAGAGTGGTGGAAAGAAATATTTTAAGATCTATATTGCGGCCGGTGAAGGTAGATGAGAATATTTACCGAATCAGAACTAATAATGAAATACTAGAGTAAGGAAAATAAAAGAACAACGAGTAAAGTGGTTAGGCCACATGTGGGGAGTAGGAGAGACAGCGACGATATTGTCAATGTTAAAGTGGAATCCTGGTGGAAAAGGAAGATCAAGATGGTTGGAGGAAGATTTAAAAAAGGCAGGAATCGTAAACTGGCAGGAGAAAAGAGGAAGTTAAAGAAGATTTAAAAAAGGCAGGAATCGTAAACTGGCAGGAGAAAACAGGCAACAGAAAGGAGTGGAGAGACATCAGTATGAGAAATGGGGACTGATCCACCTTGTCCAAATGGATCTAGAAAGCTTCGGAAGGAGCGGCGCAACTCCCATTAGGAGTGTTAAGCCACTATTTATATATATATATATATAAAATGTCAAAATAAAATTTGTTAAACCTTCAAAAGTATTAACTTTACATAGTGTGTCTACGTAAGTTGACGCTATATGGAAAACTCCTTTTTTGATAAAAAGTGTAAAACCCAAAAAGCAATCATCATGTATTAATTTTTTTCAGTCATATACAAAGTAGAAGATATATTTTTGCTCTAAAGTCTAGAATAGAGTACCTTTATTTTTGACAATTTCGGAAATTGTTATAACGGAAAGATGTTTAGATTTAAGAATCGTTCAAATATGTAACAAAGTTTATTTACACTGAAAAACTATTTTTTTTCTCTTTTTGACCTTGTATTAATAGTAAGCGACAATTATAAAACATTTAGAAAAGCTGCAGAAATTTTTAATATACGACATCCAGAAAAAATATTAAAAAAAAAAACAGTAGGAAATATATTTAATTAATTTGACTGGTGGAAATGTGCGTAATAAATTTGGCATCAAACGCCAAAACATGGTTGAAGTAATGCTTACAATTGAACATCCTGGGTAGTCTTTGCGAAAAAGGGCATCTCTCATGACAAATGCTATAAACAAAGATACAGTTCCAAAGATTCTAAAAAGGAACAAATTTCACCCACACATACCCTAATTAATTCATATGCTAAGATCAGGAGACAACGCTTTAAGTTCTGTTGAGGAATTTAGGGAAAGTTAGAAGATAACCTGTTTATATCAAGACATATCATTTTTTCAGATGAAGTAACGAACATTCTTATCCAATGGGACAGTTTCTACCCAAAACTTGCTGTTGGTGGAGTGATTCGAATCAAAATTTTGCAATCAAAACTCTGAACCAGTATTATATATATCAATGATTAGCTTGACAACTTTCCCATACTTGAACGTCAAAAGATATGGTTTCAGCAACATGGTGCCACCTATCACAGCAGCTTAGATTTACATCAATACATTGAAAATATGTATCTATAATGAAAGAGTTATTCATTGTTTTTCCGAAATTTGTTGGCCACCGAGGTCTCCAGATTTAACCCCACTTGATTTTTTTATGGGGCTACTTAAAAAAACATGCATCTTTAAAGGCCATTTAAAAATGTTGATCATTTACGGAAATTAATTACATAAGTAGATAATATTATAACTCCTCAGATGGTCAGGAATATATTAAAAGAATGTTGCAATAGATCAGTTACATGTATAAGCAGTATGGCAATTATGTGGAGGCATTAGTAAATTGAGGATAGAGATTGTTCGTTAGTAATTATTATAACAAAATTAATTATACTCGTACAATTTTTTTTTATTTAAATGCATAGTTTCCATGTTACAAACTTTGAAAGGTTATGAATGAAAAAATTAAAGAGAACTATTTTGCTAGAAGTAGATTTTTAAATAAAAGTTTGTTTAAAATTGTTTTATCAAATTTCAAATTATTAAATGTAATGTACCTATTATTGTGCAAACTTAAATTATTTACAATGTTATCGCAAAAGAAACACTGAAAAAAGAAAAAATATCGCTTTTTGATGTAAATAAACATTGTTGAATATTTGAACGATATTTTTAATTTTATACCTTTTCTGTATAACAATTTTAGATATTGTCAAAAAAAAGGTACTTTACTGTTGAGCAAAATCATATTTTTTGACAAATCTTGTATACAACTGAAACAAAGTGATATCTTAGGTTTTAGACTATGCAGAAATGAAGAAATCAAGAAATCAAGAAAATTGAACTCAAATTTAGATCTAATAAAATTTTATTTTTTATATTATTTTATAATAATATTATAATTTATAACTTTTATTATGGTATTTTTTTAAGTTTTTTAAAAACAGTTACGTAGAACAATAGGGCATTGAACAGACACCCGGTATACGGACAATAATATCTAAATCTATTATTTTTACATTGTACTCTTTTAATTTATTTTTTCCTGACATCTCAATTGAAAAATGTTCAATAATCAGTAAAAAGGTCATTTAACTTAAATAGCGATATCAAGTAACTTAAAATATTGCATCAAAACAACACAAATATCTGAAGTTACTAAAAAACTGGCATTTATTTCACAGTATATTCTAAAATTAGTTCTATTTAATGGTGATATATAATTTTGAAACGACCTTAATAACAATTCACCCAATGTTATGCTATATCTGCCAAGTTGTGTACAAAAATAACAGTCGGATTTGAAATTTTAACAACTTAATAAATGCATTTTACTAATTATTTCTGATATATTTATATTTTTGAAATCGTTTCACATTTTAAACGCAATAGACGACTTAATTAAATAACTATGATTTTATATAATAGTTACAAGTTTTTCACATGAACTAGGGATTTTCACTAGACGATTTATTAATTAGTCTACCAACAGTTTATTTATTACTGAAGTTTTGATTAATTAAATATTCAAACTAAAAAACCTGAATTAATTATTCCAGTAAGCATAACAAGTCAAGATTATTTAAAAAGGTTGTAGAGCTAAAAATTCTTTTAAATAAACCTAATCAATATCCGACGATAATTTTAATTAATAATCACAGAGCTTTCGTAAAATATAACTATTTTTCTTCAAATAAATTAGAGCGGAAAAGTTTTGATGAGTAGAGCAAATATTTTCTTTGTTAAGCAAGTTTAAAAGCTTGTAATTAAAAGCTATGCTAATAGTCAATTAAAACATGTTTATTGATTCGAACATAAATTTTTGCTATGACTTTATAGAAGTGAGAACCTTAAATCTAAAAAAAAATTACATACGGAATGAAACAAATCGTTTATCCAATAACAGCTCGCTGTTTGCTCAAAATCCTAAATGATGTTAAATATATGCAAAGTTCTTATGGAAACACAGCTAATGATGATATTCATGTTCACGTCGAAATCACCATTATGGTTGTCAAAACTGATGTATTGTTTTGAATACTGCATGATGAATCGGTTTCGGTTTGCTTTTTGCTGAAGTCGAGTTAGAAAGTTGGTTTTTAATTATATATGTAACAGGTACCCTTTCTCATATAAAATAAGACATCATAATTATAAATCATCAATTATATCTAATATATTTTGTTGTAAACATTTTTGGAAAAAAAAAATATTTCTTAATTTAAATTAATTGTTTCAACTCTTATCTTATGGAAATTATTCATAATAAATATGGAATAATAAATGATTGTTATCTTGAATTTCCACAGTGTTCCAAAGCGTTTTAATATGTATTCAAGTCTCAATAGGTTTCGCTATCTGACAATACCATTTTCCAAGACATCTTTGAAATATTGGTAAAGATAAACTTTTATACAACGATTAAAACAAAATGTGGTTTCGATTTTCAACAAAATATTTACCACAGTACGTCAAATTATTTCACAAATAATGATCCAAAAAAACCGAGTAAAATGCAAGAACCGGTATCAGAATACTTTGCTACTTCGATTCGAATACAATTACAACTGTTAAGAATGTAATCCTCGATTACCCCCATCACTAGATGTCGGTCGTTAAGCATAATCTGCGTAAGTTCATATTTTTTTATTGTTATTTCTAATAATACTTTCATGTTTAATGTTGAATTTAAAAACAATATTAGGTATAAACCTTAAAAATTTCAATAACTGTACCTATATAACAATAGTTTTATAAAAGATAATTGATTCGGTAGCTTATTTTAATTTATTTTTAAAACTATTAGTAGATGTTGCTGCTTTGTAAAAATTTTTTTTAATGTCGTGGTAAAATCAAAATATAATGTGCACCACATGCATGAAGACTTTACTCATTTTTTACAGAATTATACTATTGTCTCTTATTACAAATATATTTTTTCTGAACTTAATAACCATTGTTATAACAGTCTACATTTTATATTGTACTAAATTTCAAAAACTGCTGTTTACAAACACCAATCGAGATTAATATGAAGCGTAATATTTTTGGCATATGAAGTGAACAAACTGACAAAATATTTATAATAATTATTAAAAGCCTACGTTGGTTTTTTTCCCTACGTTTCCTATTTGAAAGGTAATTACTATATTTTAATTTTTTTAAAGGCCGTTTATCAAATTGCCCTCATTTAATTTGTTTTATTTACTTCAATAAAATTTATGACGATTAGTAAAAATTATATATATATTAAACAAGACAACACAAAAATAGTTGTTTCTTTTTTTATTAAAATGATGTTATGGTCTACCGCGGTTATTAACATATAACATTAAAAAATTAAAATAACAACTATTAACACTTTACATTATTAACTACAGTCATCTATTCGTTTGTCAGATTTTACTGTAGGTTTGTATTTTATTAAGAAATTTTTTGACCTTCCAAGATTGGTCCGGTGAGCTCAAGATTTCCTTAAGGCTTGATATCAAGTTGCAGTCATTCATAATTTTTTCTAGGAATGGACATTTAATAATAAGTAGATGCTTGACAGTGAGATGGCTGGCACAGTATTGACATTCATTACTGCTTTGTCACAACAGAAGGATAATAGGAATAAAACCCTGCATCTTGGTAATGCACTTCAGATTGAAAAAACTTATCTTCTGTACATATATGTAGTATCCGGGACAAGTTATTTAAATGAACTCTTTCTAAAGAAAAATCCCAATTTCTGGAGAAAATTCCAACTTTTGGAGAGAAACTAGTGTTGGAAGTGTTAAAAATATCGAACATAAGAGGAAAAGAAAAGAATAAAAAACCGAAAGTGAGAGAAGATAATGAATCTGATGGCTAGGGAAGATCCAGAAGCAAAATCAGAAAAAAGATATATATTTGAATCACACATCTTTGGTGAAAGAACAAGTCAGAAAATATATCCAAGACCAAATACTGATATAAAAAAGAAAGAGATGATAGGCAGTAAACAAGTAAAAGAATTCTGGGAAGACAAGAAAGAAATGCAGAAAATAAAGGAGCAAACAGGAAAAATACAATAAAGAGAATAAAGGGCAAAAGAAAATAAGTAATAGTTGTAAGTGCATGGAGTGACGAAATCGCAGAATTAATGGATGTAAGAACGAGGAATGAAGGAAAGTAAAAAGGAAGAAAAAATAAGGAAAACACCACTAGTAGTGCTGGAAGGCAGGCCAGAAAATCACATTGAATTAATAAAACAGGTGAGAAATACTATAAATTCTAATTACTTTACCATACAATTTAATAGAGAAAACGTTAAAATTTTCACGGGTTCAAAAGAATTGAGAGATACACTAATGAACCGTTTAAAAATTAATTTTTATACTTACTATATTTATATACTTTATTATGTACTATATTGATATTGTTTATATTAAAGAACTAAAAGCCACACCTTCTTCGATCTACGAAAAGTGTATGGAAAAGTGAGCGAGGGGTTATCGAATTGGTGAGAGAAGAGGCCAAAACAGTTTCTTCCAGGATGGAGACAGTTACTGTACTACTGCGAATAGTAAGCAAGACTAAGGTTTCTGACATTAGATAACAATAAACCAAGGAAATGTAGCACAATCTCTATTTTAAATTACACATTTTACTTATAAAGATACTGCAAAATAAGGTAAGTACTCTACCGTAAGGACATATTTATAATAAGTAGAAGAGGTAATATAGACGGCGCTCCCATTTTTTGAAATATTTAAAAAATCAAAGAATAAGAAACACTAGACTTTATGTTGATATCTTTAGAAAGTAAAAATATATAAAAAAAAATCTATACTTAAATTTAAGTTCAGTAAGATACTAAACAAAAAAAAACACATTAACTATGTTCTCTTTTCAAAATATATATTTTTAGCCACCATAAAGAATATAACACTTTTTTTTTTTAAATAATTTTAATAAATAAACATATTTATTGGGGTATGAATTTTTAGGTTTGTTTAATAACCGAGATACTAAAGAGAAACGTAATGTTTTCTTAACAGACATCACAGGTATTTCGCCAAAACTAAAATACAGAATTACAAAAATAAAAATTAATATCAAGATAATTTTGAGGAATTAGGAATAATTCATGCGAAATTTAAATTGATATTGTACGCTAAAAAGATATAACCTGTTTAAAACAGATGTTTTTTTGTAGCCTGAAGGAAGAAGAACAATAAAACTACACGAATTACAAAGAAAACAAATAAAATATATTTCAAGTTCCATCATTTCAAACAACTCTTAATTACATTTCTCACAAACGGAAAATGATGAACAATTGTTCAAAAGGAGTGTGGCATTTTTCTTTATTAAATTATATAGGGAGTCTCCGAAAATATTTCATGGATTAAGTATATATAATAACATATTTTTCTTAAGTTAGTCGTTAAAAAATGTTTCATTAGTATTTATATATATATTTATTATTGTCTATAAAAAAGCACCTAAAACCAACATTGCCGCGCAGCTATTTAGGTAGTTACAACAGGGTAGCACTTATATTTTTACTATACTATAAACATAAGGTGCAGAGCTTTCAAAATATAAAAAACGCATTGTAAGATTTATTAAAATACGGATAAAGTATAAAGTGACTAAAATACGCGAAGTATCAATTTTGTATTAGCTTTATCTTCTCTTTTCTACAAAACACCTTAGCACTACTATAAAATATCAGTCTCATCGTATTTTGGTCGCAATTTTATAATATAATATAGTTATACGACACTATTTATACCTATGAATCTGAAAATGCACATCTGTCCTCATTTACATCAAACTCGAAATTTAAATTATATTAATAATTCTTATATGTATAGTAAATAGTTAAATATTTTATCGTAGTCGACTAACCATCATCTAACTAGACATCACCCATGATTTCTTCAAATAAACATGTTACAGCATATCTATCTGTTCAACTATATTATTAAAAATATATAAAAGAACGGAACAAACAAATAGAAAGTAAACATCTAGTTAAAAAATGTAAGTTTATATTTAACTGAAATTTTTTTTCAACGGATCAGGTTTTCCTCCACATGAAAAACATCGGTACGCCATTGCATTCTATATAACTTTACCAAAAGTTCTTAGATTGTGTTTCGATAATACCGTATGTCTTAAAAGTTTTTAACTGCAAAAAATCAATAAATAAAATAATGAAGTTATATATCCCAAATACTGTGAATAATTTAGTAAATACTTTCTCAAGAGGATGTGGCTTTTTTTAAATTTGCTTTACCTTTTGTAAGTTCAGTGTAATTCTCCAAAATTCGGACCACCATGTGACAATCCATAGAAGATGAAAAAGAGAGATGAACTGATCTGTATTATTTATAAATTAGTAACGTGATATTTGTTGTTTACCAGAGTCATTAATTATATTATTATATTAAATAATGATTTGTAGCTATTTGGTATAATATTTTTACTCACAAAGCCATTATTGTTATATTATATGTATTTCTTCTATTTAATATAAATAGTATCCACACGAAAACTTGAATATTGAATTATTTCTAATGTTTTTGTATTACATAAATCAGCTATTGATTGTAGCGATGTCTTATAAACAACAGACCTCTAATGGTACCCCAAAAAAAATCTAAGGCTAGCGAGCTGGCCATACAATAGAGCTTTCATGTCCTATCCAATGTCCTGGAAAAATATTATCCACAGAATTCCTAACTTGTAAACAGTAATATGGCCCAGCTTCAACTTGTTGGAAGTATAATTGCTGCTCCTATATTTCTTCTTCCAGATACTATATGATAAGAGGCTCTCCCAAAAATGTAAGTACTTAGATCCAGATAAACTTTCTTGGAAGAATTTTAGACCAATTACTTGGTTATTAAAAATTGCAGCCCATACATCAATATTTTGGGGATATTGAATTTAGCGTTCTCGGAAAATGTGGGGATTTACGTTTGGATGGTTTTCATTAAATAACGTCGCCGTCGGGGAATAATTTTTACTTACAGTCCCATACAAAAAACCATTTTAGCAAAAAAAAAACAAAACAATTTTACAAGGATGAAATTAATGAAACAAACTATTTCCATGGCAACTTTATGTTTTTTTTGGAGTTAATAATTTCTGAGATAACTGAGACATTTATCATTTCAAGCTTTTATCTTCAAAAACACCAAAAATTATTCAATATTAAATTTTCGCGTGGATACACTGTGTAAATTGTGATAGGAGTGAATTAAAAGTAGAGATCACATAACAATAAGACACATTTTGGAGAGATATTAAAATATAATTTTAAGTGAATTATCTTATTTTATACTTTAAAAACAAATTTTGAACTTTAAATTAAACCACATATTTACTTACAGGATATACGAGGTGTGGCTATTAAATAACGAGACTGATGATGTAAAATATTTTATTTTGATTTCATACATATTTACTTATTATCACCTTCAATATACACCCCTCCTCTATCTCTACAATGCTCCATGCCCAATCGAATATTCCATTGTTCGACACGGTGCTGGAAATCTTTTTGTATTGGCTCCTTCAGGAAGGACGCGTGCCGCTATTTTTTTTAGCTTCAACGGACTCAAATATTATTCCTTTTAATGCGGATTTCACCTTAGCAAACAGATAGAAGTCGCACGGCGCAAGATCTGGTGAATAAGGCGAATGGTCTAACACTGGAATGTTGTATTTGGCAAAAAACCTCTTGACAGACAATGCGAAATGAGCCGACGCATTGTTTTGGTGAACAACCCATGACTTGTCCTACCACAGTTTGGATCGTTTTTTCCTTATTTTTTCACAGAGTTCAGCAAGAACGTGAAGATAGTAATGTTGATATATTTTGACCCAAAGAAATCCAATGTAGGTACACAATCCCATGAATATCGAAAGAAACAATCATCATTACTTTGAATTTTGATTTGCTCATTCGAGCTTTTTTGACTCTGGGTGAAGATGGGCTCTTCTCGTGCACGGATTGGCGCTTCGTTTCAGGATCATAAGTAAAAAACCACGATTCGTCACATGTTATTATCCTTTCCAATAAGTTTGGATCATTTTCAACGGCATTCAAAGTGTCAGTACAAACATTTTTGCCTGCTTCTTGTTGGTCAAACGTGAGAATTTTGGGCACCATTTGCCACACATTTTGCATGTTAAAACTGTTATGTAAAATGTGCCGTACGGATTCTTTATCAATTCCCACAGTTTCACGAATACTTAAGATCAGATCAGATCGAATCAGAAAACCGATTTTTTCGATATTGTCATCTAATTTTGACGTGGCGTGAATCATCTTGAACGTCTTCTCGGTCATCTTAAAAACGTTTATACCACTCAAAAACACGTGCATGCGATAAACTTTCATTGCCATACACTTCTTTTAATAAACCTTAAATTTCATTAGCGGTTTTTACAAGTTTCATGTGAAATTTCAGAAGAATTCGTTGCTCTGTTGTTACTTTTACAACAAAAAAACAACTGTAATGCGAACGAAGGCTGCGGCTATATAGATTTGTTTACAGGAGCGAATAGCACTGTATTCGAAAGAGAAGGCTTCAGCTTCAGCTGATGGTCGCTGGCATTTGGCGCATGCGCACTTCTTCTGTAGCAGCGTCAGTATCGTTATTTAACAACCATGCCCTCGTATGTAATTTTTTTAATAATTGTTTAAATACAGTTGTAACTATAATATAATAGTAGCATTTGCTAAATTTAATAAAATGGCTCAGTAAGTCGCTACGACATACTGAATAGTGTTATTCGTTCAAACAAAATTGAAAATTTCTACATCCTCTATGAATAAAAACCTGTTTAATTTGTGCTCTTTTTTATTTATTTTTATGAATGAATTAAATGACTTAAAAGGCTCACTCAATAAATTATCCCAAAAGTTCTTAACTTTACTTATTAAATGCATTATACAACGATTTAAATATTTTCTGTATTAAATTCCTAAAAACCTTTTATTACATGACAATGCTCTTATTTAATATTATGGTTTAATTCACTTTGAGTGGTTTCTGCAAAGGTTTATCAAATCCCCAGCTTTATTACTAGAGGTAATAAAACAAAGAACTCTGTTATAGTAAAAATAGGGAAACGATTTCTTGAAAGTTAGTGCTGACATTTAACGAGAACGTGAAATACCAGACTTTTCAGGGAGATGAATCTCCCAATTCCCCGTAAGCCAAAAATGTCTGCATATAATATATAGGAGCGCAAGCAAGAATGGATTACTTTGGGAATTATCCACTCTCAAAGTAATCTAGTCATTTATACTTTTCCAACATCGGGGAAAATTTAAGTGTTAATTCATATAAGAGGTACTGCAAGTTTAATAAGAGTATTAATAAGCTAAGTTTTTCTCTCAAAACCAACTTAGTGTTTTAATTTGATTTTGATAATTTCTTTACTAACAAATTACATATTTTTTAGGGCACAACCAAATAATCAAGTGTATCCATGTGTCAACCCGAGAAATTCAGTAAGAAACCTAAAACCATATCACATTAAAACTTTTGAGGAAAGCTGAAGAAAAATAAATCCTTTAAGCTTGAGTATTAAGTATTAAGAACAAAATTAAGGTGGGAAAAAATTTATAAAGGGTGTCATTGAAAAGGTGTAAAAAATTCGGGGGTTGATAGTAATCCTAAAATAGTAAAAGAAGTTTGTGTATGGGTCATTAAATGCATAAAAATCGAGAAACAAGATAACAAAAATCCAGGCTGGCATAAAATTTACCTCTAAATCAAATGCTGATATTGAAAAATTATTTGTTTACTCGAAAAGGGTAGGGGGTCCTTTAGAAATAACATTTCTGGAGTTGTTTTTTAAAAAAACGTGGCTTCATCTTTTAAAAACTACACACACTACAAGGTACTCTTGTTGCAAGTCGGTTAGAGCAATAGTTTTCGAGAAAATTGAAGGCAAACAGTTTGCTGAACCCGTATTTGCCTTCAATTTTCTCGATAACCGTTGCTCTAAGAGACTTGCAACAAATGTACTTTTTATGGGAAAATGTCTTTAAGCGATGAACCCACCTTGTAAAAAAAGCTATCCCAAAAAAATTATTCATAAATCAATCCCCTACCCTTACAAGAACTGCCCCTTCCAGTTAAATAAATATTTTTTTACGATTTGATTTAGGAGCAAATATTATTCGAACTTTTTTTACCAGTTTTAGGTGCACTATCATTCCCCGGATTTTGTGACATCATTTTAATGACACCCTGTATAATAATGCACTATAGGTGGAAGGTTAAAAGTTCAGGAGTTGATCTTAGTGTGATTTATGGATTAAATTTGATCAGTAGAAGGCGGCGGATTGCAAGTCACTACTAAGCATTAATAGTACAGAAAAGAGGTAAGAAAATTTTGACAGAAGTAGGAATATAGGAAACACGATCATATTAACATAAATAGTATCAAATTGAATTCATGAAAGATTTAAAAGTAAGCATTTCCAGCTTTGATAGTGGATGTAATTAACGTATATTTTTAATCTCCAGTAGCCATAACAAACCATGTAGGACCGGCTTTAGAAGATATATTTTAAAGAAATCTTTTGTCAGTTAAAAATAATGTAACTAATTAACATAACTAACAAATGGAAAATATTTTTTTTGCTAAAAATGTTCGCTTAATCCCTTTTTATATTTAATTATGTTTAGATAGGTACGACATATCTTGGGTGAGTACTCACCAAATCTTAATCCCATATAATTTTTTCACTGTTTTTATAAAATTCTAAGGTGATCTCAAATATCTTGCTGACTATAATAATGATAATTTATATGTAAAGTTTATTTTACAGAAAAAGAAATTCATGTGCCCACCTAAATTGTAAATTTAACAAATCCGGTTAGTCACATTTATCTACGTAGAAATTTTTTCAAAGAGAAGTTAATATATTGCTAATAGTTCTAGATTTCTGAGTTTATGTTTCGGTTTGTATTCATAAGAAATTGTGTCTAAAATTTTGTTTTGGAGTCTTTGAATTTTGCTTGTGTTTGGCGCCGATAGAAATACAACTCGTTAAATAATTAGAAGTTATACAAAATATAAAAATCTCCAAAAAGTAAAATCATTTTTTAAAAACATCTATCAACAATTTTTAGCTGCTTAAATGACTTCTACAATTATAACGTATAGGCATAAATTTATTTCGTTTTACTTCTGGTGAAAAATAATCTATCCGTAATCTTTCGGTTTAGAGTAATCAATATCTTTAAAAGTCTGATAATGAAGTGCTGCGAAATATATGGCGTTGTTAAAGAGCACATGTATATAGAACGGAACTCGAATGGAATGGCAATGGAGAATAGTAAGTGGAACGTTGCAAAACGAAAAGGGTAATGATAATGCATTCGAAATGAGTTCTTAGATTCAATCACACTGTCGAAATATTCGCCTCAATTTATAACGGCACGGTAATACTCTAATGGATTCGAATTTAAATCCCTATGCAGAAGTGAGTTGCGCCCTGTCAGTTTTATACTAGTTAAACACACATTTTAAAAACGAAAATAATTTTATTATTATGCTTTATTTGTAAACATGGATACTTCGACTAAGTAGTATAACGGGAACGTTTTTTGTCATGTTCCTGCTCCTCTTAGAATGAAAAACATCGAAACCTTATTCAATAAATAAGCATGTAGATTCTTCAATATCGGATGCCTATTTGCCTTGGACTCGCCTAAATGTAGTCCCCTTTCCATTTTTAAAAATCTGAGTCGTCGGTTGTTTTGAATATGGAGATACATTTTAAATTTGAAATGTATCCAGTAGCCACCTTAACTTTTTTTTCTTTCTGTTCATTACCAATTATTCCTCTGTGTTTTAGAGATAGCTTTTTCTTCTCTAGTAAGGCTTAGACCACTCCATAGACTGCTTATTTCAGTGCTAGAACTACTATAATTCCGACGAGCAGATTGTACTAACTTTTAATAATTTCCAAAAGGCGTATAAACGTTACAAAACCATTACATATTTTCTTATAATAATGATATAAGGTATTTAATAAATTCTATGTTGAGTTATAATCAAAATATATTTGTTCTTATAAGTGTTTATGTAATTATATACAGTTGCACAGTTTTAAATAAACATAAAAAAACGTTTATCAAACTCGAATTTAATAAAACTGTTACGTTAGTGGCCAAATAGAGTCTTAAAGTCTTATACTTTGTTTATTCAATAAATTTCCATCAGATATTTGCCCCATATTAAATCTGATTTGTTTTTGGCCTCCGCAAACTGATGTGCACCTCTTTAGTATGGAAATCAGGGTCAGAAAATCAGAAAATTAAATAATATTACAAGTGTAATTAATAGAGTGCATGGTAATCGTTTTTTATTAAGGAGTAATGTAAACCTCTGAAAGATTAATATTTAATTGCTGAGCTTTCTACCATCACCAGCAATAAACTTTTCATTTATATGCGAACTAAAAAGCAATTAAAATAATTAGAATCTCACTGAAAATATATGAGCTTAGTATTAAATTTTATAAGCAAATCACTTTTAATAAAATTCATCTTTAAAGAGGAAAACTAGTAGGTACCTCAAAATTTGCTTAAAGGACATCACGTACGCCTTTGGCAGCTTTATTATACTGAAGGACTTCTTGAATTGTAAATTTTCGGAGGTATCCATTAACCACAGCATTTTGGAAAGAGCGATTCACAAATTGCAGCTATGTAAAATAGTATAACTACTAATATATCCTTTATATCCCTTTGCTGTTTACTATTTCATCATAAAACCTCAAGCAAATTGAAATAAACGAGGTAATGCTTTTCAAAATAATTGCAGCAAAAGTTGTAGATTAGAGAAATGGATTCTCAAATAAATATTGATGGTTTCAAAAGAATCATGTATATTTTTTTATAATTATTCCATTCTCTTTTCTAAACATGACTTAATTTGTATTTTTATAGCACTAGCTTCCCGCATTAATAACGAAAACACTAATCACTAAATTAGAGTAAATGTTTTAATTGGTTAAAAATTTAAAAAAAAAACGGCAACTACAATGATTAATTACACTAAATTAATAGTTTCAGGGTTTAGTTGAATTAAATTGAAAAACTTTAACCAATACACAAAAGTTATTAGCTCACAATAAAATAATCTACTAGTGTTTATTTGAAAATAATGGCCCCCGCTAATATTAAAATTTTATTAATTCTTACTAAAGTAAAAGCTCGTTTTATAAAATAACTTGTGCTGAAGATATATTTTTGACTAATGAACTTATAGATACATACAACAGTCAAGATTTTTTTTTTTACCAAAATATTAACGAATAAATAACAAATACAATTCCATACATATCACATTTCACAGAAATTTTTTATAACTAAAAAAAAACTAAACACATTTGTTTGCTTACTTTTGTACTATAAAATTCCAAGTTTATGGATCAATTTATGAAGTAGTTGCTGAGTTCATACTATGAACTGAATGTATTTTCTCTAAACTGTAAGGTTTACTTGAATATTAACATAAAATAAAGGTATTTATATAACCCTCGACAATACGTAGATACACATACTGAATACGTAGATGATGAATTTAAATTTCAAATTCTCTCCTATTGGATATAAAACAAGTATCAATTTCTTGAGCAGAGGCTTTCTCATCGCAAATTTTCATTTAGTAATATTTTTAGAACGCTTTAAAAGCGAATATAAAAAAATCTAACCTGTTTAATATTAGAACAAACTAATATATTCTCCAAATATAAGAGGGCATCTCGTTAATGTTCCCAAAGAGATTTATATGTGATGAAAATATTTCTCGATCGATGCGAAAACATGGTAGCCAACTCAATTGGCAAAGTTCCCTATAGATATGTATTAATAGTCCAGAAATTTGAGTAATACATACAGAGTGTTTTTAATCACATCCATTTGTATGAAAAAATCTTTTAATATTTATAAAATACCTAATTGGCGCATATAATTTATTTTAACATTTTAAATAAATTAGATGAATCTCTGTAAAAAACGTGTGAAAACATTTTATATTTAATGAAATTACTTCTCTATAATAAAAAAACAAAAGAACACTTAAAAACATGATGTCAGCGAAATGTAAATAGTTTTTCATTAATTTAACTAATTAACATCCAACTTAAAAATAACTCAACAATGTTGGTAGCTAAAAATAACAATAAACGCGCAAAATTAAAACTAATAATGAAAATAATTTATTTACATATAAAAGAGCACTTCAATAAAAAGTAATAGTAATAGTTCCTGAATAAAAATTGTAACTAATTCAGAGCAATAAATGTTTTATTCAATTTTTCTATCTTCCCGTGCATTCGTTATTTACTATAATACTATAATCTACAGATTGATTCCTAAGCACGTTAGAACATTTTAAAATGCGACTTATTTTTATATCAAAATATGCAAATGAACTGTTAGAAAGTGCTTTTTATAAATGTTACAATTCCCACTTCGGGGGTCTCTGAAGATGGCGTATAAATTAATCTATTTTAGTATTTCAATACATTTTAAAATCCTCGATTTAACCCGCCGTATCTTTGCCAAATTTACAGGCCTTTAGAATATTGTGTTAACTCCATTGATTATAAAATTATTATTTATTTTGCTGTTGCAAAAATTTTGATACCAATTAAATAGACATATTTATATAAAGTAAAAATACCGAGCTGAAAAGTATGCCCAAAAACATTCTTGGCAAAACTCAATTTGTTTCTTTGTCTCTGGTACACTTTTTCCAATAATTTTTCGAAGCCTATTGATTAATAGTATTTCTTGAAGACCTCAAAATGGGTGTCTCCTGAAATAATGTATTCATTCCAACCGAATTTCTTTTCACTAAGCCATTTATTGAAGTTAGGAAATAGATAATAGTCGTAGAGTAGTAAATCTGGAGAATATGATGGATGACGATCCAATTTTCATCGCGTAGATTGAGTCCAAATGCTCCGACAGATCTACACTGGTCTTCTTCGTCTTGGAGAACTTTGAGAAACAGCTGACTAAAAATTTGACAAATGTTAATTTAAGGTTAATATTTATCAATAACAAGGCTTGGTAAGTAACTCAATTAGCGCCACGTAGTGATAATGGGCGGTAATAATCTGGTGACAGTTTTTGTACTGTACTGTAAAACTACTGATAAATATAATCATAAAAACATTATTAAGTTCAGAAAAAACGATAATATCATAATTGTGCCGTGAATCGTCTGAAAGAAAAAATCCTGATCTACGTGTTTCCATGGAAAAACGAACGAAGAATGCAATGGAAAATAGCGATGAGTAGTAAAATGTGAAAAATTTAATCATAATGAAAAAATAAAGTTAATCACGTGTGAAAAAATAACGAACTTTTTTTAATCCTGACTGTACAACGTATAACCCTACAGGATACACAAGAATATTTACTTATCATTTTCGTGGAGGCAAAAAATCAAATCATCCTCTCTAAGAATATTTTCATCCAACAATATTCCTTGATATTAAATTAATAAAAGAATAAGTATTATTTTTCATAATAGAAGAAATCAATTATAAATATTTTAATATTTGACTATGGATATTTTATTAACTATCAATTTTTATATTTTAAATTATTTAATTTTAAAAAGATTTGTACTTTCTACATTTTATATTTATTTTTGACCAATTTTAATGTTATATTTATGAGCAGTGTTTTAACAACTTATTTTCCTTAATATCAACATATAGTAAGTATATAGAAACATTATTCAACTTATTTATATTTTTTCATATTTAGTTATAAAAAATATCTGCACTTTTATATGAAAATTAAAATAAGTTGTTATATTATACTCGATATTATTTGTAGTTTTTTCCCTGATGATGGAAAGGATATTTTTTGAAAGTTTGAAATAAATATATAAAGAGTATACTTAGTTTATTGCAGCCACCCCAATGAATTGAAATAATTATTTCCAAATTATTACAGCAAATAAAATATTTATTGTATAAATATGTATATACATATATAAGTATAAAAAAACAAAAAATCATCAGATCTTAATAAAACCAAAAGATTATTAACACGGAAAAGTAAAATCACTACAATGAATTCAAATATGTTGTTAACGAATAATTAGAACTGTTAAAAAAGTTTATTATCGCTTTAGAAATTACCAATAATCATCTTTTTCAGATATTACTCTAAATATAGACGATTCTGCAAGTGACTTTGAATTGCAAACAGAATATAAAGATATTGCGATCCAAACAGAAATGACGAATGAAGAGGAAATTGAAGATGATAACTACATGCTCATTTATTTAACGGCAAAATTCGGTAACGAATGAAACTGTAAACCAAGTATCTGTATCATGAAAACATTCAATGCGGATGGTAGAGACGGTTACATATGCTCTGATCTGAACCTCATTTAGAATTGGGCTATATTGATTTTGTTTAGTTTAGTTGTAAAACCGACAATTTTTAAGTGGCTCACATACATGCCAGTAATTCAGAGAAAGAGGAACTTACGTTAAGAACTGATAGCATGCATTTATGTCACGGCGGATTCTTTTTTGTTATAAAAATATGCAACGATATGAATATGTGCCAAAAACAAGAGAAAATTTATAAAGTACCAATGCTAAAAAAACATATCAGAGCGTGTGGATCTTGATGATTCACCAAGAATGGGATTTTTAGGGTAAGATTTTGGAACTGACAAAATTTAGAAATTCGCTAGAATTACATTGATATATATCAAAAAATTTTATTCGAACAAAAAGTAAAGGTCAATCAGCCTACTATAAAGCTCGAGATTTTCTTAATACGCTGCTACTATTCTTAATAAAAATAAATTGGGGCATAACCTTTGATGCATATTATTGCCTTTTTAACGTTTTAAACAGCACTAATTTTTATGATGTATTAATAACTCTTTATGAAAACATCAAAACTTGGATATTTTGGCTTTCTAAAGAAGCAATACAGGAAACATGCCTCCCACATTCAGAAATTACACAGGATAGCGAGTTATCATTGACTGCACAGAACTCTATTGTGGAACTTCAGCAAGTTTTCGAAACAGTATTTTTTTTTATTTAAAGAATATGCAGATTGCCGTAGTAAGCTTGCAGAATTGCATTCCTGCTTAACAAGTGCAATGTGCATTACAAACTATCCGCCCATTTACATGATTTATCTGAAAGTGCCACTAAGCAGTGATATATCGACTTTTCGAACGTCACCATCAACGATTTCCCGTACATTACTCACATAATAGCTGTTCACCATAGATATACAGGGTGTCCGCGAAAATAATGCATTCCTTTATGGGGGAGGTATAAAATGTGCTATTGATTAAAAAAGTCTTATAACATTTTTTTGTAAAGTCAACGGTTTTCAACAAAAAAATAACATTGATTTTTGTATACCTGGTATGATATCTACAGTAAATTTACTAAAGCCGACAACGCCGCCTATTCTGAAGCGCCACGAAAAACAGCTGATATCTGGCTTTAATAGGTCAGTGGGTTGGTTTTATGCAAAGAAAATCAGGTGTCTTGTTTTTATTGTATTCGATGATAGCTAATCGCAGTAAATACGAGTAAAAAACTTTTATTTTTGTAATAGATAAGAAATAGTGCTAACAGCTGACTTTGTATCTTGAGAATTTGTTTAAAGTGAACTTATTTTCTTGCAATTTAATTGAGAAGTACTATCT
The DNA here is from genome assembly GCA_951812935.1 of Hermaeophaga mercurialis. Classification (NCBI taxonomy): domain Eukaryota; kingdom Metazoa; phylum Arthropoda; class Insecta; order Coleoptera; family Chrysomelidae; genus Hermaeophaga; species Hermaeophaga mercurialis. The sequence continues at coordinate 12,450,609 of OX638360.1, forward strand.
TTATTTTAGAAATAATGACCTTTGAAATGTTTTGATTTTTGATTTTGATAAATGTGGAAAATTTAATTAGACTAGATACACAAAATAACTTACCATAACGTCAAGCTACATTTAAGGCATATCGAAAAGTTTAGGTTCAGCGACTGCGATATTGTTTATAAAAAATGTTCAAAATGGTTTCCATTTGCACGCACACACGCATTAACGCGGCGAACCCAATTTTCATTAATATCATAATTGAATAAATTATGACGAATTGTATCGGCTGCTGCGAAAACGCGATTTCGTAGTTCATTCTCTGTTTCAATCTCAGGACGATTATCATACACGAGGGACTTCATATGACCCCAGAAATAATAGTCCATGACATTTAAATCAGGCGATCTTGGTGGCCATAAAAATGGTCCATTTCGACCAATCCAACGGCGAGGATAATGATCGTCAAGAAATAATTTTACAGCTCGAGCAAAATGTGGTGGTGCGCCATCGTGTAGAAACCACATGTCCTGACGAATGTTCAATGACAACTCTTCTAGTAACCCTGGTAAAACATTTTCCAAAAAGTTTAAATAGCTATCTCCACGTAACTGTCTCGGTAATTCGTATGGTCCTATCAAAGTATGTCCAATAATACCAGCCCACATATTAATGGAAAATTTTTGCTGGAAGTTTGTTCTACGCGTTGCGTGTGGATTATGATCATCCCAAATATGGCAATTGTGGAAATTCAAAACTCCCTGTCTCGTAAAAGAAGCCTCGTCTGTACATAATATTTCAGAAGGAAACAAAGGATTTCTGGTTGTTTTATTCTGAAACCATGTACAGAATTGTAGTCTCCTTGCAAAATCACCTTGATGCAAATCTTGCACCCGTTGAATGTGGTACGGATGTAATAGTTGTTCTTTTAATGTTCTGTGTACACTAGTTCTACCAACATTAACTTGCCTTGCGACAGATCGTACACTCACTGTGGGATTTTGGGCAACAATATCTAAGATATCCTCCTCCACTGCTAATACACGATCCGTGCGATTTCGACCACTAGTTTTTTCCAACAATCTTTGAGACACGGAAACAAAAGTACGACAGTTTGGTTGCCGCCTATTTGGGTATCGTTCATTGTAAAGTCTTACAGCAACACGACTATTACCCTGTGATTCACCATAAATAAGTAGCATATCGTGGTACTCGCGAGTTGAAAAAAATGCCATCTTAATATTTTTACATTAATTTGTACCATAAGCACCTAGATACACCTCCCAACGTTAAAACTGGCAGTGGCATCTAGTAAGTGACTAATTACTTATGCTTGTGACTACCAAAATATTAAAAAAAAAAAAAAAAAAAAAAAAAAAAAAAAAAAAAAAAAAAAAAAAAAAAAAAAAAAAAAAAAAATAGTTCCGATTCTTTCTATCTTCGCGGTGTTGTCACGTTGTGATTTCCGAAGGAAAGTTTATTGATCATTTTTGTGAAAACTATTGATGTTAGAAAAAAAAATTATTAGAATTTTTTGTTGCTAATAACACATTCTACCAATCCTCTAAAGGAATGCATTATTTTCGCGGACACCCTGTATAACTATTCACTAGTTTGCTACGTTATGTTATTCTTTTTACGAAAATGACGTAAATGAACACACTGAAATCCGTTTGTAATTAAAAGACTCATTATAATTATTATGTTAGATTACACTTTTTCATTTCAAGTGAACCTTTCTCTAAATCAACGCTTCGGTGTCCCCTGAGATTTGAACAATACTAGTAACACACTATTTCTTAGTTAGGTTAGGTTAGGGACTCAAAGGGAATATCTTTGACAATTTTTTCATGAAAAAACGCAACAGGTAGGTATATTTTTATTCCATGCGGAATATTTTTATAAGATAACTTCAAACGTTCCTCTCCTCCCCTCCGTCACTATCAACAATACAATTTAAATAGTGAAAGTACTAAGTTTTACATATCATTGAAAATGTAATTTGATAGTGAATTTAGCCATATGACTGTTCGTTTGATTTTAGCGTCTCCTTTCGTAAAGAAAACTGTAACGTATTGTAAATTATCATATTTCCTTTGGCAGCTAATTTCAACAATTTAATGCACAATTATCCCATGGAATCAAAATCCACTTGTTTTAGTATTTTTTCAAGAAAACATTTGTCTTAAAGATATGTTTCGTTTTTGGTGCGGCACCCTGCATATATATATATATATATATGCATATACAATATTTGTAAATCATAAGTGAAATAAATGTTGACAGTATTAGTTAAATAATAACTAATAGAAGCAAACAAAATTCAAAATCTTTATAACAAATTGTTTTAACTAAAAGTTTAATTACAAAAATTGACGACTATTTTAAGATAAGCAGCCATCTTCAGGTCAAAATTGGATCCAAATAACAATAACAATAAATGTGAAATTGAACAAATTACATATTATGTAGTAAAAACTTTTTAAACTGGATAATTAAATAAATAATATGTTTAATTTAATAAAATAAGAGGTTTTCATTGTGACTATTCTACATTAAACGTGTATTTGTCTTTTATTGGAAATACTATTTGGGACATTTGAACATTTCAGATCAACGCAATTTTCAGCGAGCGATAAAAATATTTGGGTTAGAAAAAAAACTCAAAAGCAAATCCATATTATTTTTATTTGGGAGAATTCTGTTAGTCCTCTTTTCGCTATTCACAACGGAATAAAAATATGGTAATTTCATAAAACTTACAATGAAAAATTTTTTTGTGGAAATTATTTATAATATAATAAATATGAATAAGATAAATTATACTTATCTGAATTTCCACGGTCTTCCAAAACGTTTTAAAAATGTATTCAAATCTGACCCAGGTTTCGGTATCTGACATACCATTTTCCAAGATTCACAAGAAGTTTGACAGATCTTTTAAACTTAAATGATTTCATGTCATAGACATCACAACCAATCATTTTTAAGCAATATTCTTCTTTTTCTAAAAATATATTTGGTTAGTATTATGTAGGTATTTAATTCAAAAGATGATCTAAGATAACTGAACTTCCCAGGTTTAGTTCATTCAATACTGTATATTGAGGATATTTTAGGTGTTGTTTTATTTCATATTCCTCCAAAAAATCAAGTTCTTCTTTCTTGTCACTTATATGAAGTACTTTCACTATTGTTTCCATTGAGTTATTGTAGGTTTGTGTCAATGAGGTGTTTTTCGTGATGTGACTTATCTGGTTATTTTAAGCTATAAGATCGTAAGTGTTCACAGTACCTTATGTTAAAATTCCTTTTTTTTGGAGGAATATGAAATAAAGAAACACCTAAAATATCCTCAATATACAGTATTGAATGAATAATTAAACCTGGAATGTTGAATCATTTTAGATTACCGTTTAGACTAAATACCTACATAATACTAACCAAAAAAGAATAATAATGTATAGATTACTTAGCGGTAATTAGTTAAAACATTTATGACATGAAATTATTTATGCTTGTCAAAAATCTGTCAATCTTCTATTAAATCTTGAAAATGATGTCAGACATCGAAACCTAGTGAGATTGAGTATAACTAAAAAAATCCTTGAAATACTGTGGAAATTCAGATAAGTATAATTTATCTTTTTCATATTTATTTCGAACTATTATTTATACTTGACTGAGTTATCAGTGTTACCGACTTTAGTAGCTTTAGCTGACTTTAGAAAAAAAATTTATAAGACTTTTTATGCTGTATACGTTTTTATACCTCATCCATAATGATGTGGATTATTTTCGTAGACACCCTGTATATTTTAGCCAAAATAACTACAGTTTTTTATCATCCAAAATGATTCAGTCTCCATACAAGAAATATAATGAACCACAACCTTTAAAATATGATTGAGTTCAATTAAATGTTAAATATGAATTTCGTGTAATCTGTGAACTAATTCTTTGATTGTGTTGTTTGTGTTAATTCTTAACTCTTATTAATTGAGGATAGATAGGAAACTCGTTGTTAGAGATCTGGAATGCCATTGGTTTCTTGTTCCTTTTTATAATTTTTTTGTGGTAATCTTTTTTGGTAATTCTAACTTATTGGATAGATTTATCTATAAAAAATATTATCGGTAGTGTATTTGATCAGATTAGATAGCCAAGTAATACTGATGGCGTAATTACAACTTTATATATTATTTCATTTAAATGGTAGTAATTTTTATTTTAATTAACTAAAAATATATAATATATTTATATGAACTACAGAATGTAACATTTTTGTAATTACTTAAATATTTTATTACATTAAAATATTAAATGGGATTATTTAATAGAGAGGATATAATTTTGAAAAGGTTTCTTAGAACCCAATTTATTCTTGGAATTTTCATTTGTTTTATTATCTTTTATTATTAAGCTCGAACATTTAACAAAAGTATTACTATGTAGATACTAGAAAGCTTTTAAAATATTTTAAGTAGTATGTAGAGGTGATAAGATAATAAATACCACTAATACACTAATTTAAGAAACATATCTAATACCAGTCTTATTATCATTAATTTTAACATCCAAACTTTTCTAAACACTACAGTTTTAACCTATTTATTTCCACATTTCACGAAATGTGAGAATACAATCAATCAATTATTTATATATATTATTTAGGATTTAAGAAAACTTTAGTTTAGTTTTATGTTTTATTCACAACCACAAAAAACATGCATAAAACGCAACCAAGGCCATGGTAATCCTACAAGTAGAATGTGCTTATTTTTAATTACATTTTTAAATGCTTAGGCAATCTTTATTCTAATCTATACAGTTACTCACGTATAGAAAAAGTTATAAATGATAAAAGTTTCTTGAACAAGAACTAAGTTTTTTAATCATTTTCAAGACGATTTACAAATAAAGTACCTTGAAGGTTTTTTTTTAGCGGCGCAATTCCAGATATATTTATTAAACCAATAAAATACCATAACTTCATTTATATCGTATATCTTTTGTGAGTGCTTCTACTAAATTGATTTGATCGTAACTTATTTTTATTGACGATAAAATCGGAAACAACGGGTATTATAATTTTATTTTACTCACGGTTACATAATACTAAATTACCATTTTTATAGTTAAAACATTATGAATGCACGAATACAACGTTTCTAGGAACATGAATTAGTCCTAATCATTCTAAAATGTACAGTGATGCCGAACAGTCTATAATAATGATGATTCGATTTTACCTCGTTAAAGCAAAACCTCTTAATTATTATTTATATTAATTAATTTTTCTTAACCATTTAACTTCCAAATGTTTTTTTTATAAGGCCGTTAGGTAAGAGGCTCAAAGTAGCCAGAAAAGAATTTTGATCAAACCATTTTAATCATTCAATATAAATTTAATCGTATTTTCCTCTGTTTTTTGAGACTATATTTTGCACTACACTACTGTCCATCAAAAATAACTGAAACCGCGAAGGTCGGATGCGCAGTAATGGAAACAAAATAAATGGTGAAATTAATCATTTGAAAAACATCATTGGAGCTGTTCACTTCGTAATAACAAGTAAAAAATAAAACTTTAGGGTCACAAGCCCGAGAAATTATATATTCAGTTTTAAAATTTTCCCAAAACGAAGCAGAAAATGAAATATTGACTGACCATAGATTTACAAAAAGTACAAGAGCGAGTTTCTGCTTTAACAGGTAAATATAATAAATAGTAATAATATTTACATTTCTGTGATTGATTTTAAAAAGAATTATTTTTATTTAAAATTATTCAAATTTTTTAAAAGTATTTACCGTGCCGGATATTTCATAAGAAACTTATTTATTTGCAGGTGTAAGTTTATCTAGTATTAAAAAAATTGCAAAGTAGGGACGAGAAATTGATGATGGTCTTGTTTCCGGATTCATATCATCTAGAAAACGCAACAAGAAATATTCTAAACTATCATTAGATATCTTCGATAAAGGTGTCTTGCGTCGAAGAATAATAAATTTTCATGTAACAGAAAAACAAGTACCCACTTTGGGAAAAATTCACAAGAAATTTTCGGAAGAAAACGAATATCAAGGATCGTATGAAACATCGAGGAAAGAAATACATGAATTGGGATTTCGGTGGGAGAAAAACAGTTAATAATAGAAAAATATTAATGGAACAACATGACCTATGGCATCTTATATTGAATTATTAAGACAAATAAAGAAATTTCGAAACGAAGGCCGATTTATCGTTTTCACTGATGAGACTTACCTGCATAGTAATCATTCAGTGAAGAATACTTGGAGTGACAACACAAATGAGGGTTTGCAAATACCAATTTCAAAAGGACAGCGTCTTATAATAGTCGGTACTGGTAACGAAGAAGGTTTTGTTAAAGGATCTTATCTTACTTGCACATCACTGTCAAGATGAGGAGACTATCATGACGACATGAATTTTTAAAATTATTAAAAATGGCTAACCCAAATGCTTGTGGTAAACTTACCAGAAAATAGTGTGATTGTCATAGATAATGCCTCTTATCATAATACACAAAAAGACAAAGCTCCATCCAGTAACTCTAAAAAAAAGTTACATGAAGAGGTGGCTGAAGCTTAGAAATATTCCATTCGACGATACCATGTCAAGACCTGATTTATATCAATTAATTAAATGGCATAAACCTAAATATAAGAAATACGCGATTGACCTAATTATCAGAGAACATGGTCATGAGGTTTTAAGGCTACCACCTTATCATCAGGATCTTAATCCTATTGAACTAGTTTGGGCAGCCTTAAAAAACGTGGCGGAAAAAAATGTGGAATTTACTTTTTCCTCAATACAAAGACATTGTGATCAATTTTTTCCAATGGAAGAATGGAAAAATATTGTAGACAAAGTGATTACAATTGAGAATGACTTAATATCAAAGAAACGATTATATTACTGAAGCTGAAAGTGATTGTGATGATTCGTTGTAAATAAATTTTTAGTTTATATAATAATAAGTATTGTTGCTAAATAATTACATTTTGATTAATTATTAATCTTTTTATTTTACTTTTTAATAGGTCTTTTTTTCAATTCAACATTTTTTTTGGAAATAATTTTATTATTATTATAATAATTCATGTAGTGTAAAATAAATATTATAATAACACTGTACTTTCCACTGACCTCTCCAAGAATATACAAAATAATGGTAATGACAGGCAAAACATTTTTAATATCAATGGATTAAACCGGTAAGTAGGTTTAATTGCTTTATAAATATAAGGGAAATAATCCCTTTTTAGGAAGTCATTAATCTGGCATGATATTATTATTTTCATTAAAAAGTAAATGTAATTCCCAATTAAATTTTTTAAACTACAGTTAAAAATAAATACTGATCTCCTCCAAATCAAGTTTATACCAAATATCGTTACTTAAAATTTGAACATTTTACAAGATATGGCAACATAGATTAACAAATCGTTCTGGTCCTACAAATTCTTTGTCTGGCTCTAATTTGTGGTATCCCTCCCCATTTAAAAAACTGTGCATCTCGCAGTTTCAGCTATTTTTGATGGACAGAATATGGTTTTGCTATTAGGTTTTTGTTAGGTATAAAGGAGATGCAGAGGTTTTTCCATTTTAAACTAAGCAACTGGTTTTGCCATTTTCAAAATCGTTATTTTGATAATTCTCTTTTTTACTAATTGTTTTAACATTTATTTTGTCAGGTCAAAGTCCGTTGGGTTTTAGTATATACAAATAAAGTTTTCTATAATTAATGATTTGGGATAAATATAAAAACCATAAAAACTATTTTTATCATGTTAATTTAAAATATATATATATTTTGGCTTCAATTTTTTCTATTGAGCTAATTATTAATTTTTGATGTAGCTTGGAATCCACTTATGGAATGAAACTATTTTTGCAGATTTTTACAGATTTATAAAATACCAGGACTACTGCTTTAACTTTGGGGTATAGCATTACTGTTGTTATTTAATATTTAACGCATGAGCATTTGTAAAATTTGACAATTGCTATAGTAAGCAAAAGTGATAGAAGTTGAATATAGTGAGTTGTTCAAGTACAATTTAATTTTAAAGAAATGAATCGAAAAAAAACTATGGGCTTAAATCATGAGCATTTTCAAATAATGATTTTGTTTTATTTCCATTAAAAAAAGTGAAAAAGAGTATATGGGTGATAAAAAAAACAGCTTTTGTCTACAAGGCACCATCAAGAACAATTGTTTTCCGATAGTATCAAAAACAAATTTATCAAATTTAGTGTGATCATTTAAGTGTCAATAAAATGTGTCCTTGATGAACCGGAAACAAAACAACAATCCTCAGCTTGGTTCACAATTATTTTTTACCAGTACTTTTTTCTAAAATAGCAGACGTCGGCCCACGTACAATTGATTATTTGGATTATTTAACCAAACAAAAGCAATTAGTTACCCACCCTCCATACAATCCTAATGTAATTCCAAACGAGTTTCATATCAAAATTTAAAAATGAATTACGTGGTCATTGTTCTTCAATCCCAGAAGATGAAGTTGAAGTGTTTAAAAATATCGTCTTTAGGTTGGAAAAAATGTTATGACAGCTGTTTTATTTGTATGAAAAAGTTTATAGATTGTTCAAGGGAATATTTTGAAAAGCAACAAAGCCACTTTTTTAACTCTAACTGATTTTGTTTGCAAGTATCTCGAAATTAAAGCTGCAGCTCTTGTAGTGACACGTTAGACTAATGATATCTTCTTCAAACAACAATAGAAATACATAAACTGTGTTATATAAGGAAATGCTAAAGAATTTCAAGATTTATTACGGTGCATATTAATTTTAACCATAAGCAGCGTAGGTCGTTAAACTTAGCTTTTATAGATTTCAAACATTTACAGTGATGCAGGGATATTCCGTTTTTGGTTTTCCTTTGGAGAACAAACAACTGAGTTTAGAATTTGGCGTTATTTATAAATTTCTAAAATAACGCAAAAATAATTTTATTCTGCACATGATTTAGTTCCACACTTCCACACAATATAACAAACGGCATTAATTCATAATAATTATAGCACGTTTCAGCAACTTGTCGTTTAAAGAAAAGCAACGTAAATTATGGACCCCCTTCAGGAAAATTGATATATTTCCTAACCCTAATCAACGGAAAACCCCCAAACGACATCTGTCCTAAAGTCTGTTAACCCTATTTATAATTTATTTAATTATACTGTTGTCAGAGCTCGTATTCCTGTTAACAGCAAATATTTAAAGGTCGATTTTCGCATTCGTTCATTATTTATATTAATTCTCCAACTTCGCAACTAATTATACGCTTGCTACCATAGCAGTAAGATCTGAAATTCAAAATATTCGAGAAGGAAGATACGGAAATTGTGCCCAATTCCGGTTAAAATAAGCAAAATTTGGATGGCAGTTTATTCACTGCAAGACTAAAATCATTAAAATTATAAGACTAAGAGGACTTGTTTTCATAACAAATTACCAACTTAATAAGGTTCTTCAGTAACGATTTAAAGGTAAGAACATTACAAAGAAATGTTGCTGAAAAAAAATAATTAATGAACTTTAAAAGTCTTAGCTAATCCGTAGAACAAATGATGGGATTGATGACTCTTATTTTGGGTATAAGTAAATATTTAATTAAGAACAAACGGTCATTTACTTCGACCTCAAGCTATTACGTTTATGTTTAACTATGGCTTTCCGTATATACAAAAGAGCAGTTAAGTTTAAATATAAACAGCTTAAGAGATGCAAAAGTCCTTAAAAGTGATGAAAATAAATGTAAATTATAAAAAACAATGTTAACATTGAGAAAATGTATAAAATTTTCGTTCATTTTTAATGCATAATAACAAGGTTAAAATCCTCTATTATTTTTACTTTTAGTGAAACAATTTTCTTACATATGTTACGTCTTTATTTCATTTTACTTCTGTTTTATACTCTTTACGACCCAAGAAAACTCTTGCTTAATTTTCCACAACTTATGATAGCTCAATTGGCACACGAACTTGGCACCAAAAATAATGTAGGTAGAAATGATAAATGCGTCTATATAATAAAATAAGCATGACACTCATTTGAGTTTTGGGTAAATTATTTTTAATATCTACCGGAAATTTTCAAAAACAAAGATTTTTTATGTTAAAATAATTATTTTCCCACAATATTAAATAATTTACCATATAAACTCAACGTTATAAAAGTAGTAAACTCATGCTGCGTTTTCTGGTTTCCAACCAAGCGCGTAGTGTATTTCGGTCAAAAACTTATTGTTTTATATTTTATCTTGTAATCCAAACTAATATTGACCGGCTAAAATTCAATAATACTTTCTAAATTGTAAGAATATTTATTAAATAATAGTATTTTAGATAAAATTTACTACATTACTATACGGCAGCCTCTTCCACTATCGTTTTCTGTTTGTTGATAAATTTGTTTGCATTGTACTTCCTAATTGAGATTTCCATAAATTACTATGGTAAACAAAATAAACAAATAAATATATTATATTCGAGTTAGAGGTTAATACTCACTTATCTTGGTATTGTACGACTCAGTTATTTATTTATATTGATGGATTTCATGAACGGTTTAGTAAACACATACTTGATCAAGATTGACATTATCAATTTATTTCAATTTGTATGCCGTCTTATTGGCTTTTGAAGTAAAATATATTTTAAGGTTGAAACTGTATATTAAATAGAACATACGATTTTGGAACGAGACTCTTTCCGACAAAAAGTGCATCAAGGACGGATATTGAATGGTCCAGAAAATGAACGTGTATATTTGTAACCTATTGAGAGAAATGGACCCATTTTTCCTTAATGCAACAAAACCAATTTATCACAAATGTTTCGTAACTTCATTATCATTATTATGATCATCATGTGATGCAATTTGGTATTAAATATCAACAAAATTTGGCACAATTAATTTTCAAAGATTAACGTGATTTCGAAACGTGGAGTATTCTTATTTTTTTTTGAACCAAAAAAATTGTAAGATTGAAATAAATGCAGTTGAAAGTCAACCTCTTGTATATTTTTAAAAGCCTTTCGCACCTTTTTTATTTTTGAATAATACTTTAAGAGTTTATTATATTTGGTTTGTTCTTAAACGTCAAAAATATAACAAACTGCTGAAATGAAAAACCAGATATAATGATAACTTTAAGTATTAATGGAAATTTCTGGCCTATATGCCAATTTTTTGATATACTTAATTTAAATTCAGTACAGGAATAGAAGCATCTTGATTATCAGCAAAAGGTAAACCTTTGCTGAGACTTTCACAGTACTTAACAGAACTCAATATTAAAAGGCAATTGAGATAACAAAAACTAAAAATTAAAAAAGGTGCCTTGAGTTAAGAACCGTCAATGAACGTTTTCATATACTTAAAATAATACTAAAAATATGAAATAAAAAAAATATATTTCCACATAAATTCAGATAGGAAAAAGTAATATTTCAGTATAAGATTTTTTGACTAGTAACATTAACCTTTCAGGATTTATATTGTTAATGCATCTCACATCTTATACCATTTCAGAAAGCTTTCCAATAAAAAGTGACCCAAGAAATTCGATTTCAATAGTTCCAGTAATGGATTACAAAAATGTATCATTTTCAAGACTAGAACAGGATCTGTAATTTTCTAAATATTTATATTTTTAGAAAATTTACCCTATATGTTATAAATTTGTGAAAACAAAATTTTGAACAACTTTTTGGAAAATCTGTTTTTGTTAGAATATACATTTTTTCCACAATTAGCAAGTAATTATGATTATGAAAATATTCAATACCGATAATTCTAATTTCATTAAGGAGTTGTTATGCTTCCTTCTTTGTACAATAATGTAAATTAAGTTCGTGAATAATTTAGGAACCGTTTAAAAAATAAATTGATTTTATGCACAGTTTTGAAAGATGTATTTACAGATAATAACGTAAAGCTAACTCTGAAGAAAGATCATTTTCAGCGTTGAGTAGAATGTACATATTTCGATAAATAATTTTCTGGGTAAATACTTACTTTTGTCTTAAAACCGTAGTCAAATTTTTATATAAAAACAATTGTAAAAGAACCTCCTTTTATTGGAGTTTGAAAATGATGTACGTGTTTTCTATGGTTCAAGTTCTATTGCCAATTCAGAATATTGAATATTTCTAGAGCGCCAGTAATACTAATATATGCTTCAAGAAATTTTAGGACATTTTGTTTGAATAGAAAAGGTATTTGCAATGACCTATATATTGTGAATAGTATTCTTTTTACTATTCCGTTGTTACATATATGTTTTTTATTTGTTTGTTAATAAATCTCGATAAAAATACGCAATTTACAGTACTATTTGATTTAGTTTTTTTATTTTATTCACAAGAAGAAGCTACAAATTAGTTTTCAGACTTACTATAATTAGTCAGTATAGATGACATATTTTTAACTTGTAACACATTTGACATACTTTCTTGTAATACTGACAAAGGAAGAATAATTTATATCATTTAATGGAGACGCTGTGTTACATTTTCCAATGTTTTTGTACGTTTCCGTCAGAAGATTTTATATTTAGATATTGCAAACTCTAAATATAATTAACCATTCGGTCTATTAATAGAAAGAAAAAATTGTTATTAAATATGGATTTTGCTTAGACATGGTGAGATTTTAGAAAGTTGGATTAAAATTTAACGAAATTATAACTGATACTTCAATTTAACCTATAGTTAAATCTGTTCACAAAGGGCCGCTAGTTTAATCGCATTAGCATTAGTCAAAGCCGTGACTAATTCAAATTAACATGATGAGAAAATAAAAGGAAATAGCTTATTAAACTGCAAGTAATAGTCCCCAATTATTTAGTTTATGTGGTAAAGAATATAATTTTTGCTTGTATCGGATATATTTTTAGTGGAGGTACTAGGATGTATCTCAAAAAAATCTTTATCATACAGTTTTAACGACTATTGTAGTAATATAAGTCGGTCTAGTTCGCAATGATAGCTCAAAACATGACTTTTCTCTTATAAATGGCCAGTAACTCAAGGATAAATTTGAACTACTCAATTTTGGGGGGTGAGCAGTAATGAGGAAATAATTTAGTGATTAGTGAAATATATTATAAACGTTCTGATTCAGTAATTTTAAGATTCGCTAGGGTAATGTTGAATTATATCCGTTTTCTTAGAAACTTTATTGAATATTGTAAATTAAAAGATAGATTACATATCAAAAATAGAATTAAATTCTAAAAATGACGAGAACTGCTTCTTAATGTAATTTTTTTATCTGAAAATGTAATATAAATTACTTATGTTTAATTAGTCTGTTTATTAAGGATGAATTACTGTAAAGTAAAGCTTCGTTAAACCAAATTATTAATAAAAAATTCATATTATTTAGCTAAACATAATAGTCTAGTCTAATGGTATGTTAGAATAGATGTAGTACCAGTTAAATCCGAAGAAATTATTTAAGTATTCCAAAACTTTTATTGTATTAATTTCAGTTCTGTTTCTACAATGTCCCTAAACAGTTATTTTTCTTCAAGCACATCCATTTTCTTTGAAAGGTTTCGTCAAATTTGCGAATGTCCTTGAATGGTGTTTTCGGTCCGGATATCTAAGAGCATATATATCCTAATACTGCAATCAAATACATGTTTAAGATGTCATAAGCTTCAGAATTAGTGCAAGGCAATATGTATTTTTTACAAAATCACTTTATGCTTCAATATTTTGATTTCTGTACCGGATATTTCATAATACATTTCAATTCAATACACCGTTTTGGTATAGCTCACATGAAGTTTGTGGCAAAATAAAATGTTTCGATAAAAAGCGCACGATTGTGTTTTAAAAATTACAAATAATTAAAACGTAGAATAATATAATGGGATACCCAATATACAGGGTATTTCATTGGGAACGGACCTAACTTTAACTGTAGATGGACATCACTTTGTTGGCTCCAAATAACCTATATTTAATGGATCTTCCTCCCTTTATACCTGTGTGTATACTCTGTATATTGTTTTAATATTTGGTACGCCTAATAACCATTATTTGGAAAATCTATCAAAGTATTACCAAATAGAAAATCCAGGACCGGCTTAAAAAATTATTAAAAATTCGTCTTTCCGAAAAAAAAAACATTCTGCATATAGAATTTTCTTAAATTGCTTTTTATAATTCGAAAGAGTAGAAAAAACTGAATCTACTCATGTACTTTTTATTTTTCCGCAAACAAGTATACTACCAAAATTTTACCATCAAAATATAATTGAACTTTTCGGGGGTTACGAAATAGTATCGGAGAGATTTTTTGGGTTGAAATAAAATTTCTCATTATGCGTACCAAATATCAAATACATATAGTTTGTTTGGAACTAACAAAGTAACGCCCGTCTACAGTTAAAATAAGGCCCTTTACCAATGAAACAGCGTATATAAAAATTTGATTTTGCAACATTAGTTTCGTATTGGATATGAGATTAGTTAGAACTTAACGTTGCCTCATTGTATCCAGTAATAGTAAATAAAAATGTTAGCTTTTTGTGGGTCTTAATTCACCTTTTCTTCTTCATAAACGAATGTACTACGGGTATTTTCTATGACTATTAATAATTGATATAATAACTGTTTATGGAGCTTTAACATAGGTTTAATTCTCAAAAGAAACATGAATTGTGAATAACACGCTGTACATTGGCCAGCATTAAACTGTGATAGATTAAACATCTCAAGTCGTCGGAATTACGCTTACGGATACAGATCACGAACCACAAACACCGACGCGTCCAATTGAGATGAGAGCAAACAAGCCTTACTAACTAAGCCATGAAAGGCAACTTCACTGAATTTGTTGCTACCTATTCAAATGGATGAATCTGCAACGTTCACTGTTTATTTAATACTTATAGGTTTTCAGTTTTATTAAAGTTTCTTGTTCATCTTTTTTATCTAAAATTAAATGTAAGTAGTATAATTAAATTGCATAGGCTCAGCGTACCCTTAAATATTGCTAAGAGATGTAAGTAGTATAATTAAATTGCATAGGCTCAGCGTACCCTTAAATAATGCTAAGAGATGTAAATTATTAGTTTGCTAAAGGGCTGTATTCTTTTTTTTAGGGGGTATGTCTAAAGCATCACTTTCTTTACTCTACAAAGACAAAAGCTTCGACTTTTGTGCTGTTAAATGATAATCTATTATTTTATATTATGTATTCTTTTAACGACAAATAAGTTATTTAGGCAGCTTATTTATCAATAATTGTATAGCATTATTTATTAAACTAGAACAATTTAGTTAATACATTTTTATGTATCTCAATTAAAAACTATACCAACTGTCAATTTATATTTTCATTTGATTGATTGCTACCTTATCATGTAACTTAAAAGTGGGAAATTCATTATGGAAAAATTCAGTTTGGAACAAAGGAGAAAATTCTACTTTGAAAATCAACTTTCAATTATTCTGACATCAAGATGTAAATGATCTTCACTGAGGAAGACCTCGTTCAGTTCGATTGATAGAAAACATTGCCCCTTATTGAAAACTCCATAATGAGTGACAACGCTTATTTTCATTTGAATAGTCCTGTGAATAAACCGAACTACAGGTACAGAAAATCCAGGAGCTATGGTTCAGGTCCTAACACATCCAGGTAAATTTACTGGTTAGTATCATATAACGTCAGAATGAATAATAAGGCCATCTTTTTTCGAACATGAGGAAGGAGATGTAACAACCGTAAATTGCGCCTAATACGAGCCATGAATAAAAATTAGCTGAGGCGTGATGTGGAAAATTGTTCAGAAATATGGTTTCAACAAGATAGAGCTAGTGCTAACACTACTCGACTAACTATAGCTCTTTTGAGAAAGATTTTTGGGGAACGAATAATTTTGCGATACCCAAATTTCAACTGACCATTTCGCTGGCCCGATTTGATGACCCTTGATTTTTCTGAATTTCTGGTTATTTAAAAGGTAGAGTTTAGGTTAACAAACCATGCACCTTACAATGACTCAAACATAATATTCAGGAAGAAATTAAACAGTTAGGACCTGAAATCTTAGTTAGAGATAAAGAAAATTCCTTAGAAAGGGCACGTCAAGTTGAAGGCTAAAATTGTCGTCATTTTAAAAATATTACTTTCTATTATTGTGGCTAATTTAATAAAAATTTTATGAAGGAATATACCGGACAATTTTTTTTATTCCGCGCCTAAATTAAAAATGGACTTCATAAATTATATTATAACACTGTTATAGGTAAATATGTAATTGTTTTATAAAGATTATATAACTTCTTTGCTTCCAAAAAGTCGAAGAAGAAAAATTGTGTACATGATGTTTACATTCTAGAGGTACCTAATATACTTATCTAGATCTAGATATTTTATTGGAACAAAACCTTAAATGTGTATTTTTTATTTCTTTTGTAGTTTATTAGAGTATTTAATTATTTCATTTTTCTTTTTTACGTATATTGAAGTTGAGTAAAAAAGGCTCTCCCACGAAAATATTATAAATATCAATAAAAAAGGCAAGTGGTGTTTATAAATATATTTTATATTTAAAGCCAGTTATAAGCGATGATAAATATTTAATTTTTATATTTAAAATCATAACAAACTTTTCTATAAACACGTTAATAACTGCCTCGGAGATGTTCTTTTATGAATTGTCTCAAAAACTCCAAGACTATATTAGCTTTAGTTTTGCTAAATTATTATTTTTTACGTATAATCATTGTGAAATTTTTTATTGTTCTTGTAATTAAAATTTTAATATATTTATCCCTTAGTCTTATGAACCGATGGGTGTATCCTCATTACACTTGGAAATCCTAAATTGACTATTCACGAAGGCGTACCAAAGTATGGATCCATACTGAATCTGTCTGATGATCTTAGGCCTAAAACCCCAGGTCTTTCTTGCAACACGGCAAAGCTACGGCATGATCTATTCTATTTTAAGTTCTAATATTACTCCAAGGGTACCCTTCGAGTTTGTTCTAGAGGTTTCTTATTGTAATAATTTTTCATTTACCAAACCTCATACGCGATTTTTTTATACTACTCAAAGCCTTATAGTGCAGACTTAAGATGTGATAAAGTAAATAATTTATTATACTTTATTGTATTGCGTTTCTCGTTTATATAATACTCTTCAGCTTTTATATTAAGCACATAAATTTCTAAAATTCTATTGACATATCACACCCTTTCGTGTAGTAGGACTATTTCTTACAACTACATATTCTGGTGTAGAAAGATATTTTCGTAGACCTAGAAATAATTTTGGAAGTGCATTTTCCTTCAGCGTAGGTCTATTCTGTTTATAACATCATTTTTAACATTATACACATGATAAAATAAAAGATAAAAATATTTACTAAATGTCTTTTAGACACTTCGTTTTAGTACCTTATCCAAGACAATTTAAACACAATTTCCTTAGTGAATGGACAATTTTATATTGAATATTTATTAAGGACAACTACGATAGCAATTGGAACAGTATATCTGAATTTTACCTATTTGGAAACTAAAAGTACTTAAATCTTTTTAGAGCTTTAGAAATCTACTTTATTTAGGATTAAGTCGAATAGAACAATGATTGTTTGTGTTTGAAAAGGCCAGAATTTAATATTTATTGTCATTCTGACAAATAAACACGATATTTTTACAAATTACGTCAAAGACTACTTTAATTTAGAGATTTACCTACAAGTGAGATTTTATAGTTCAATAACAACTGACCACATAAAATTTTGAAAGAGCATTTTAAAATAAAATAAAACATTACCAATTCCAATTATTTTATTATAAATACAGAAATTATTATTATATAATTTTTTATTATTAGTTTACACCTACTGACAATTTAACTCAGATGCTATAAATAAATAGAGTAAATGAATTACCTGCTTTATTATTAACTCAGAAATAGATTATCTATTGTCCACCGTTGCCAAAATTTAGGATTTCCACCTAGTGTGAAGGAAGTTTTGACTAAAATAGATTCTAAATCATTTTTTTGGTTAGAAATACTCGTAGACTTTTTAAATGGTAATTTCAAACAAATAATAATAATAATAATCAATAATAACTGAAAAAATAACAATTGACAGATAACAGCCGTTTGATCGTCAAACCATTCATTTATTGAAATTAGTTGTTTTTCATTAGAAATGTTAATTTAGTAAATGACGTAGTTTAAAAGTAGATAGTCATTCCAATATTTCCGTTACCCAATTTTCATTTGACCCTGTTTTCCTGAGCTAAATCTAGTGGTATAAATTTTCTCCTCGGTTGGCAGTATCAACTTTTAAAAAAGCCACTGCTATCCAGATTCAAATGAGATCCTATTTTTAAGGATTCCGTTAAAATATTATAATACACCAAGTAGAAGGAAGAAATGCTTGACAAGAGTAAGTTTCCCAGAAAATGAGAAGAATGAGAAACATTCAAAGAAATTTTGTGAGTAATCAAATATTTTAATGATTAATTGGGAAATAAACCAAAGAAGCGTGGCTTCAGAATTTTTCCGGCAATTTTAAGTCGGAGAGGAAAAATAGAATATAAAACAACTGTCAGATTAAGCGGAGCCATTAAAATTTATGAAGTGCTTATATTTTGATAAAAGCTGTCAATAAATATTGATGTATGTAATTAGGTTTTCTGAAAAAATACAAAAAAAAAATTATAAAATACTCTTTTATTTATTAGAAATAAATTAAAAAAACATTGAATATTTAAAAGTATTATATTAATGAAGATGTAAAATTTGGCAAAAATCGGTTCTGATGATGCCTTTGACAATAATGTCTTATTTTATAAATACTTGTTTTATGATTAAAAATTATCAGAATCAATTGTAAAAACATATATATTTCTAAAGCTAATATGAAAGGAGGTAGTGAATTTATAAAGACACGGTATATTTGCAATCCTTACATAAAAAATGGTGAGTACATTATAATTCTCATTATTTCCTCTTTAGAATCTCTACATATATTTTTGCATGAATTAAAATAATGGAATTTCACCTTTGTTGCACTTTGCATAAAAGCTTACGCTTTTCTTTATCCTGAAATTCCCACGAGTAAAAGATTTTCAAATTAAAACTAAAGCGAATGTCTTCATCGTTAATCCTATACCGAATAATTCCAAAAGAAAACTCGAATCCAGTTCAGTTCAGTTTCTCGGGAGTTAAAAATGCCTTGAGAATAGAATTTGGCTGCACCAAAGAGTCTTTTATAACAATGAAATCAATGACTCTTATTGCTTAAAATATTTAACCTTATTCAAACCCTTCAACAGAGCAGAATAAAAGCTTCGTTAGTATAAAAATCACAAAAGATTTTTCTAAAAAAGTTGAAAAGTTTTAAATCTTTTAATCTTAGCTATTTCATACTTTCTCAAAAGAGTATTTATTATCAAGTGGAATTATTGAAGAAAATAATATTTATTTAAAGTATCTGAAATGAATAATGTCCATTGTCTTCTATCATAATAATCTAAAAGTATTTTAGAATTTCAAGATAAACGGACAAGTGACGCTTTAAGAATTCATGGGCTCGCGAGGCAAATTTATTTTAGTTTTTGTAAAGTATGTTATATAGAATCGGGAGCATCTTGAAACTTTTACAAGACTTTTAATATGGTTCAAAGACTTAACAAGACAATATTAACATTGAAATGACCAAGGTGTCGTTAAAAATATACAATTACCTTCGTTATTCCACCTAAAAATAACTAATTCGGTTTTCTAAAGCAAGATATTATAATTAACCAAACCCTTACTATTACGTATTCTATAGAGAAAATATCTGAGAAATAAAAATTCTACTCAGCAGTCCTCTTGGAATTAGCATAGTGTTTTGAGAAACTTTGACATCTAGGCCTCGTACATAACTTGTACAATATTCTACCAATATACTCCGCATAGGTATATGAGTTTACCCTTGTAAGGATATTCTACAACATACAGAGAAATCTCGGATTAAAGCAGCAGTGGAGTACACTGAAACGTATTCGGCTCCTGCTTTACGTATGTGTCATGTGCATTACGTAGATCATTTGACGTAAACATATTCCTAAACTTCTTTAAAGAAACTACTAAGACCCTTAAGTGAAAGAAAAAAATAAAAACAAGAAAATAACTAGTTTCAAAGATACAAATACTTACTTGCATAAAAATCGATTTTATGTGCACCCAAATATCAGGTGAACAATAAAAAGTTGCAGGGTTCACTGAAGAAATATCTCGTGAAAAAAATATTTAAAAACATTGTCGTCCCGATCAATATTGTCATTATCTTCATTTGACTCTAAATTAATTTCTAAATTCGGATTAACGAAATTGTCTTAACAGATCTATTCAGTGTAAACTTAAATGAATATAAATGTACTTCTGCTTTATCATTTAATTGCCCAATATTATTTAATAATTAATGAAAAAAAATATTTACTTTTCAAATTAGATAATAATAACAATATCAATGAAGATTCAACAAAGCGCACACCTACACGTGCTATTGTATTCCCTGTCTCGAATGAAACACAGTTTTCCAAAAGACAATAGGATTTGTATATTGTTTCCGAAACAGAAATATATAACTTTTGATAAAAGACTTAATCCAATATTTTAAAAGTTTCTTTTATACGTATAAAAAGATTTAGAACTGTCCATTTAAAAAAAATATTAAAGTGCTGGGTAAATCTGCCAAATAAAATTGTAATAACATGAAAAAACATAATGGAAACCTGGTTTATTCAGACATAACTAGACATTATCAATCACTTTTCTGATAAACCTATTTTTATATTATCACTTAGATTTACAAGGCTAATGTAATTACTCATAGTACCATACAAAATTTACATTTATATCTAGCAAGTAAATTTAAAAAAAAATCTCTTTCATCGTGTTCATTTACTAATTCCTAATTATATTATTGTACAGTTTACGGGCCATCAGATTATTGAGTTAATGCTTAACGGTATGTCAACTAATATTAAAGCAAACTAAGATTTACAAATTTTCTGAAATTTATGTACATGAAAATCTAAAAGTTTTCAAATAATCATAAATCATGCAATTTCTATACTACAATCGTCAATCTATACTTAATCACTAACTATTAGTTACTACGGACGAGTCAATAGTTACTTAACATAAAATGTTGTATTGGGGTTCAATGCTTCTGGTAACAGAAAAATATTCATTACACGAAAAAAAAGATAAAAAATCATTTTTTTAACATTGGTTCTAGGAAGTCATTTGTATTTCTATCAAATCCAATCGTTACTTTTCCTTATATACACCTATAGAAGTATACTATAGAAGTTTAACTTTTTAATATTTTTTAAATAAATAATAGTTTAGAAAAAGATCCAGACAGTCTACTTTTTTAATTTCTTTTAGAATAACTCTTAATCCATTTTTGTCCAATGTTTACTTAACTCCTTCTTACTACTTCTATTACTTACTTCTAATTAGTCGACAGCCATACTTCAGTAATAAGAAAAAGTGGCACTTACCAGTTTCTTAGGCCTTCAGTCCTGGGGCTCCGATTCTGGGGAACGCCCATACAGTGAAGGTACTTCATGCAAGTGATCAAAAAGAAGAACTTGATTTTTTGGAAGAATATGAAATAAAGAAATAGCTTAAACGTCCTCAGTATATAGTATTAAATAAACAAATAAACCTGGGAAGTTCAATTATTTTAGATTACCTTTTAGACTAAATATCTATATAATAATAACAATTTTTTTATAGAATAGAATATTATTGTACACATTGCTTAATCATGGTTGGTTGAAATGTTTGTGATGTGAAGATGTTTAGGCTTGTCAAAATTTGTCATTCTTGCCTGTCTTTGAAAATGCCACAGTGTCGTAGTGAAACCTTGGTCAGACAAATAATTTAAAAATCTTTGTAATACGGTGGTGCAAATTTAGACCGTACAATTTATCTTTTACATTTAAAATATATTAAGCCTAAATTGTTGACTATAAAACATTAAACCATTAATAACTTCAGCGGAATATAATAGGAAATAAAAATTAATCACAAGAAATTTCATAAATACCCCGTCCACTCATGCTATTCTTACAAAAGTAGGGGTACTAAAAATATTAAGTTCGTACTTGAACTACTGTTTATAAGGGATCAACGCTAAAATAAGAACTGAAAACCATTAAAAAATACCGAAAGATTTTCACATTACATAACTCTAAAGTGAGACTATATACATTTCATGTTCTCTCTCTCTTCATTAAGATAAAATGTGTGAACAGGCAGTTTCTTTAAGCCCTAACGAATACATGGAGCTGAAGAATACGTGAAAAAGAGGGTAAAATATCATCCAAGCGAAATTACGGTGTCCTTCAACAAAATCTATGCGTCCGCATTTATTTAGGCAAAAAAGAAAATATTAAGTGTAAAAATACTGAATGCGAAAAAAACTAAATGAAATTACATAATTTTTTAAATTAATTTTTAATATAATAATAAATTTGAATTAGCACATACTTAGCCGTTATTTTCTTGAAAAGTCAACTTGGTTTTTGAAAATAATGTCCAATATCTGTAACTTAAGGTAGAGTAGGTAAGGTTTCTTTGGTCAATAAAATGTGAAAACTTTTTGCCGAAGGTTTTAAACATACAAATAAGAAAATCTTGTATTTTCTCACAAGCCTCATAGAAAATTATTACCTATTTGATTGAGGAAAAAATAAAACAAAAATCGGAAAACTACAACAAATACCAAAGAAACCATTATAAACCACACCATTATTTTTACAAAAATATTTCAACACTAGCATTTGGTGAACAAGTTGTGGAAAATGTAATAAAACATTTTTAAAACATGATTGCCTCCGGCAGCTTTCCTTCAGATACCGAGGCAGCAGCCAAAGCAGTAAAAAACCTCATCGGGGCCCGAGAGATGCAGTAAAAAATATGAATTGGCTTATTACTATCGCTACAAAACGTGTCAATAAAAAAGTATCCAATAACATAACCCATAAAAGGCATTAAGTATTAGTTTAGTTCGAAGACAAAGCAAAGACCCAAAAATAAAAAACTTCTTAATCTTTTGAATCATTATTTCATGTTGCGAACTACCATTTAATTAAGAAACAATGTTTGGTATAAAAAATTTTACAAACCTCATATAATTTTTAATAAATTTTGTAATTTGAGAATCAATAAAATTTTATAAAGATTAGGTTTCTTATGTTTTATTATTATATGTTTAAATTAGTACAAACAAATGTATAAATATTAAAAATTAAAGCATCAGTTATGTTTTTTACCTTAGCGAGAAAAATAGACCGTTTCCTTAGTGCGACAAGTAAGCTTTTTCAGTTTTTTTCTCATTTAAAGGGAAAAATAAGCAAATAAAGTACCCAAACTATAGTCACTATAACTTATAAGTCGTGTCTCATGATTGACTCAAACAAACACTTAATTTTCTTGTTTGTAAACACAACTTGATTTGTTTGGCAAAATTTGCTATTCTGTTTCAACAATAAATATCCTCTGGAATAAGACATTTATTGTTATGAGTTTTGACAGTACATTAACAATATTTTTATTTAAAAAGAATATAAGAATACTGCTTGACTAAATCATAAATGAAATGATAAATGCAGTAAAAAATATAATTTTCGCACAAAAGACTTTAAGATTTACAAAAAATTCCTAATAAAATTTCTTGGAGACACGGAGATATTAAATAAATCGAACACAGCTTTGTATTCTGTATTATATTCCTGAAAAGTGATTGTAACGTTCTCAGTACGCGCAATAGGATTAATAATCAAAGTTAAACGACATAAACGTATATTTTTTTTGTTAATATCTTGATTTTATTTGCAAACTATTTTGACTCTTATGTAGTTGCTCAATTCCACAATACTTATGTGTTAGACCTAGAGGCACGTCTTTTAAGGTGTTTCACCTAAGAGGACCACTATACTAATTAATTAGTCATAAACATAACATCTGTAGTGCCTCAAGTATCTTTAGTATAATTTTGTCTACGATAAGCAAAAACTTTATTTGGAGACAAAGTTTCAAAGAGTTATTTTTATTTTTAAGGCACACTACCATATTTTTTCATATTCTTCGTGAAGAGAATTTTATAATAAATACTTTTAGTATGTGAAAAATTTTTTAAGTGATCAACAGTTACAAAATTTTGAATATTCTTTCAATGGAACGTATTATACTATTATTATATTATACTAAAATTAGCTTAATAACAACGGTTATTTGTACTGAATAACTTGACTAAATAACTTATTCTTCATAAAGAATTCCCAATTACATTTCTCAGTAATTTTCTAATCTAACGCTTCCAATAAGGGGTTTATTAGAGAAAGCCTAAGAAAAAATGTTTTCCACATCTTATAATTAATCATAGATATCACCTTAAGAATCAAAACTAAATAAACCTGCAGAGCTTTGTTTTAACCGACACAATTGGCCGAGTAAAAAAGATTTAAGTAAATATTTTCATTACTAGGCATTGCAAGATTGCTTACTAAAATCCTAAATTTTAAGTATGAGTTGCTGTAACTATCTAAGGAAAAGTTCTTCTTTCTTCGTTTTATACGTACCAAATAATTACCTTAATAAAATTATTTAAATATTTAGAAATTATTTCGTCATTATAATCCGTTCAAATACTTCCGTAAATTAAGAAGACTACACATTTCCTTAACGTTTTAAAAATTTTATTTAAACAGAAATAACAATCGCAAGAAATTTTAAATACAATCCTAATTCATACTTGATGTTGTCAACAAAAAATTCTAAGTTGCCAAAATTAATAATAATGAACCAAAATATTGAATATCACTTTATCTTACAAATAACGTACGACCTGTTAAGTAAAAATATTAAATTATCATAATGATCAAAAAAATTAAATCGATGATTTTAATTGTTCCCTTTTTTTATAAGGAAATATGTCTATAAAGTTTTAAACTAAATATAATACAATGTTTTTTAACCGAAAATATCTGCCATCGTGTAAATTTCCACTTTTTAGGATTATATTCAATACAAACAAATCGTAAACAAGACGTATCTTTCCATCCAATGTAGTTTTCTACACTGCTAACTGTTAACTTACATCTGTCAATAAATAATAGGTTTCGAACCCAATGTTTGCCATTTATAAATTACAATTTCATTGCTGATAGCTACGATTTAAGACATGAAAATGTACATGATTGAAATCAACAGGATCAACTCTGGTTTTCCTAAACTAACATTTAGATGACAACCCGCGGCGTTAATCTGGTGAGTCACTCACAGAAAATCGGAAGTATATATATAATGTAGAGTTCATATTTCATATCAGTCGTAGCGCGGTCAAAGTGTATCACGAACCGAGATTGTGTGTTGTTGCTATTACAGAATGATAATAAGGACCAAACCGATTTACCTGCTGTACTTTTTGGTTTTGTACACACAGTGATGATGCTATGTATTTTTTTATTTATGATAATAATATAAAATATACTGAAAGTGTTTAATGGAATGAAAAGCTGAAGTCCTTAATCAGAAAAAAAAATAATTGAAATTAACAAAGAAAAATTAAATAACATACAAGTAACCAAGGGAACAAGTTCGACCTGAATCCCCGAAAATCTTAATATGAAACATACAGTAATGTCTGAAAGAAGATAAAAAAAATCTGCCAAGCATCCATTGATAAAATAAACTGGTAAGTATTCCAGATCCCAGAAGACAAGGCAAAAGTTTTTTAAAGAGTATTAGACAGGAGGTACGTACTAAACTAACACAAAGTGAAGAGATATACTTTGTTGATGTAGTGAGTCCACCAAGAATCGGAAAACAAATATATGGTTATCAATTGTCTTCAGAAGACCAAAACAAATTCATGTTGGCAAAAAAAGTGTGGTTAACAGATGTCATTAATACGGTAATATGCCTAAAATACTATCTGGGAAGATAGAAAAAAGCAAACTTGATCTTACTTCCGAAACTTCAAAAAGAGCCAAGGGTTCAGCAGAATTACAAATTGATTATTACCAGCAATAAGCACAATAGCCGCAAGGGTTATTTTTAGGAGACTTTGGATCCAGAACATATTGAAAGTACTACCATCTACAAAATTGGAATATTGGATAGAAATCACTAAACTCTTAAGATCATACTTTAGTCTAAGAATTTTAGAGTAAAAAGCCCGCAGGGAAAGAAGAACCCTGCCTGCTCTAAAAATGTGTGATGATAGCATCAACTCCGCTTAAGACTGCAAAAGCATATACGAGAGAGTTTAGGACCTTTCACATGTGTAGACCTAGCTACTGCCACAGAAGCACAAAAAAACAAAAAATCACAATTAACGAAAAGCCGAAATTACAAGGCTAGGACATCGGAGAAATCACAAGGACATCGGGCAATGTTATCGACGACGAAACAAAGACAACACACAAACAGAACATAACATAAATAATTTAGGAAGTGCAAAGCACTACCTCTGAGCCGAAAATTACAAAGAGTTTTTTTCGCCAAGATAAATTATAATACAAAATGTAAACATAACATACATGATATTCATATTCCAAAGAGCTTTTATTCTTCTAAACGACAAAGTGAAGTATCATGCATGAATATATTGCAAAATATATCAGTTAGTGTCTATTTTATGAGAACCTAAAAATAAGAAGTACTTCTACATGATGTTTTCTGGAATTTCTTTCTTCGATGCTTAGTGTTTTGGATGGCTGAGTAGTAGAGCCGCGAGCTGGTCAGAGAAAGGTCTAAGGTCCAAATCCCGGTAGGGACGAGAGTAGATGCTCACTCCAATATTCACTGTTGACTTCAAATTAATAGTGGCCCCGGGAAACAGTAACATTGCTTATACAGAACACGAAAGTTAATAACCCTAGAACCTAGAGGTTCATACCACACATAAAGAAAAAAAAAATCACAATTTTCTGTGGTTTAATTGCCTGTGTCGTGTTTGACAAATTCATAATAAACATTAGCAGCATTCCTTAAAATATATTTGCGTGAAATATTTATGACATTGTTCATTTTACTCCTATGAAACATTTAATAGGATACAAATCACTTTTATCGGACTTTAGTGTTGGACATTATCCTTGTAGGTTTTATGGCTATCACTTTGTTTATTTCATTTTAATTATATAAAACATCTCTGGTTGCATTGTTTTAACACAAACTACCCGCTGTATCGCCTTTGTATATATCTATTTCACGGACAACCAACTGCACCAGAACAGAATATGTATACTGGAATTAACTACATTTCAGATAAATGTGAAAAGTTTTTGTACTACAACATATGTTTTGGAATTAGCTTGCCAACTTGTTCAGTATGTTAATGAATGAGTTTTAGCTGCGACATTCTTTTAAAACAGTTATATTTAACAAAAATGTCCCAAAATAAAAAACTATTCAAGGATATTATAAAAATATCTACTTTATCTATGTTATCAAAAACTCCTAACTTCCATATTTTTTAAATATTTTATTATATGTCATTCGTTTCTGTTTTCTAAACAACTGAGTGCTTACTTTTTTAAAGGGTATATTAAATATTGCTCAAGTTTTTTTTTCAGTGTTCATAAGAAGCGATATTCGAAATATATCCTTTCGAACAAATCAAATATAGAGGAAACATTTTCTCCATATCTGTCTTCTACAAGAAGTGGATTTTCACTCAATCAAAATGTGTACGATTACAGATTCCAGAAATGTCAACGTGTCTTATTATGTTTATACATAATTCATCCACTTCACTGATCTGACATATTCAGCGTCTAAGAATAAATGCTGAATGTTTAGGTATTGAAATTCCCACACAAAAAAATAGTCCTTTCAGTATAGAAAATTTTTAAGTGTCTATACCAGAAAATATTTATTTTAGAAACAATTTTATATTTGTAATTTTTTAGCTGAAACACACACACACATAAACAATGTTAAGTACCTCTGTTACAAAATAGTTGCTAATTTGTCACCAAGACAGTTTCAAAAGTATGGAAGACATCTAAACTCACCTTGAAATACTAACTAACCATAATATCTTTACCGAATCGTGACGGTCATCCTAGCTTACAATATTTGCAATCTACTACTAGTAACAAACTAATTATTTTAAAACCGTTATTAATGTTGATTATAAATCATCGAATTCCTGGGACAACAAAGCACAAAATATTTAACGGTATGTGCAGGTGTACTTTTTTTGAAAAACATTCTCAGGTGGTTGTTTTGTAATATTATAATCTGAATAAGAAGGGATCTAATACCATGTCAAATTTTTTGTTTTTTCACTGGTTAATTAGTGCTCTAACTCGAAGTCTTCTATCAAGTTTGTTTTGTCTAAAAGCCGGATGGCTGCGATGTTCACATATTCGAGCAGCTGATGTTTATGGGCTACTGGCAAATTTGATTGTGGTTAGTTGAACAGTCCCCAGAACAGGGCCCGAGGGAAATCACCTAATTTTAGAATAATTGGACATTTCAGTGTTACCTAAGTGCTTGTATGCCATAAATTCCCATAAATTCATATATAGGTGTTACTATTTGCTTAGAGAAACGCAGCTTCTTACGTGGATAACTTGAAACTTCGTTGTATTAGCCAGTACACTATTTTTTATGTTATACTAAGCTGTTTACGTTTATTTTTGATGCAAGTTTTCCACCGAAATCTGAAATCAAGGTTCTTAGCTTGGTATTTTGGTGTGTTGCTATAAGAAATTGATTATTCTGACAGGAAACTGCCTTCCTTTTTCCGTGAAGTTGACATGATCATTTCGCTATTTCTTGATCAAGTTGCTAATCTAGTCAGTAGATCTTTGTAACTTTTTAGCAACTTCTCCTTGGTTATCTCACAGCTATAACTGCTTCAAATGGCCGTAAGTGTCATGTCAGTTGCTAAAGTAGCTACTGTACGGTGTTCAAGTTCAGGGATGTCACTAGTGTACAAAAGAAGAGTACTAGCCTAAGTATGATACCATAGGGTCCTCCGCCTTCATTTCTTTTAAAACAGAATACGATTTTCTTGCTTTAATCTGAAGTATCTCTCAAACGAGTACTACAGCTTCTTTCTTAGATCTACTCCCCTCTCCTAACGTGACATTTTTTCCTTTGACAATATACAGAAAAAGATATAAAAAAACTTCATATAATGACGCTACCCAAGAAAATCCTAAGTGGGGTCCACTATGAACTAAATGTTTTGGGCAGGTACTTTAGCTACTTCCAAATATTGAAATTTTAACCTTGAAATTGAAACTGAACGTTTTTTTTTAATTTTTCAAAACTATTATCATCACTGATATCGTAAGTACAAAAACTGGAAATGGGCAACTGTCTAAAGATACATCCAAAAACGTATATTTCAGTAGTAGCCTAGCAAACAAATTTGTCTTATGGCACATGCCAATTCATTCCATAAAAAAACTTACAGTGTCATATGTAGAGACTGCAATGTTTTCATGAGTTTTTTCAGTGTATTATTCAAGACGAGTTGAATTTTTTCAGTGGTTTCAAAATTATTTTACAATGAGGATATTCTTAATACAGACTTTTTCCCACGTGAGGTTTTCTTTTATCTTTCTTGATATGTAAATTAGGTCGCAGAATATGAGGTTGTGGTCATTTAAAAATTCTCATATTTTTTATTGAAGAACCATTGATTCAAAAAAGTTGGTAAATGAGTTGGAATATATCAAAGAAGATTGGTACGACACACTTACTGCTGCATGAAAGCGCAACGAGATATTCGGCTCATTCATATCAACTGGATGATGAGGAATTACAAAATGAATGTTTTCAACAAAATGATGCGATTGAAACATATTTTTGTATGGCCACATCTAAAAAATTTGATTTATTCAACGTTAATTAATCTGGAAGAAGTGTGAAATCGTATAATAAAATGTATCAAAATAGTTTACGATGCAAAAGGATTCTAGAAAAATACCACTACCTACTTCCTACTTTCTTTTACATTTTAAAACAGAATATATATATATATATATATATATTGAACTCTAGCTTATATTTAACTGTATTCCCATTTTGATCTTGTTGAGAGGTTTGGATTTGAACTTATATCTCTAGGTCTATTTCCGATATCGACATTTTTATACAAAAGGAAACAAGAGTGGATATAAAGCTAACCTCAAGAAGTAGCAGTCACATACGAAAAACATCAGTTGAAACTAAAATTTTATTTTCCCAAAAACAGTATTGTTGTAAGGAAATCGATAAGTTGCTATTTATCCTAGAAATGTGCGAATAAAAAAATAATAGCAGTCGTGAATATATGAAAGTATATAAATATTTTAAACCAAAACACATTAATTTAGCTAGGCTTCAACATATCGTCTGTGAAAAGGCCAATTGTCGTAACCCAAGTACTCAGTAATTCAATTGAATTTATAAATTATTGATAGCAGTAGGTTTAATAAAACAAGTGTATTACCATACAAAAATATAAACAAAATGTCATACCAGTTAAGTTTGTAAATTAAAAGAAAAGAAGTTTTTTGTTTCTCATGTAAAACTGATGATTTGTGAGTTATGACAATTGGCCTTTTCACAAACGATATGTAGACAATTGAACAATTCTATTTGGATTATTTTAATTTCTTTTAGTCTTATTTTCATATTTTTATTAATTTTCTTATATCTTGATTATTTTACTTTGAATGTTGACTTCTAATATAAACATAATGTTGGCTGATTTTCTGGATACGCCACTGTTAAAAGTGAATGCTGTGATTTGCTTATTAATGAATGAGCGTACAAACTAATAGTCACGATTGGTTCGTTTCAGTGCTACTCATTATATTAATAATTATGACTTAATGTGCAGTACCAAAATCACGATATGCAAACATCCGGTGCATCATGATTCCCATACGGCATATTAATACGAAATAACTCTTTTACAAAATAGGACGAAATGAAAATGTCACCATAAATTTGAAATTTGTTTTTCCGGATTATATTCACAGTTTCATGCATTTTAATGGAGCGATATTATAACTCATTGTTCTTAACCAAAAGAGATAGTTCAAGTAAAATTATTGTTAATTGTTGAATAATTATTTATGCCCTATAGAAAGCAGTCAATCAAAATTAAGATTAGCGGAATAAAATAGATAATTTTTATAAGTATCAAGTACCTACATATAGTGAACGGCTAAATTATGGAATAAGATTATTATTTTGAAAACCATTGAATTTTTAGGAAAATCCCGAAACAAGTTGATTTTTGTTGTAAAATACCCATGTTATAATTTACATAGAGTAGGGATAACGTCACCGGTGTTGGTGTAGTGACATAATCATTATTTTTTTTAAATAGAAATGGATGTCATGTGATACCTCATTTGAAAGGGATTTTAATTCTCTATTTAACGACTTTACAATTTTAACTAAATTATTTTGCACAGGGTGGGAAATTTTTTTATTTTATTTAAATTCAAGCAACTTACAATTAATGCTTAAATCCATGACTTTCTGAAATAAATACACAAAAAAACAAAAATAAGTAAAAAGAATAATGGACACAAAAAAGTGCTCTCAAAAACAATGAATAAGTTTTTTGTCAAATGTTAATTATCAAGCAAAGGATTGTCGCACCGTTAGTTTAATATCTATTGTCGTAAATGTTTTGATTTTGTGAATTGTCATTAGTTCTCAATTTTGTACTTTTTACTTTTGATTAGTAAATATGGTTCACCTAAGTGAAACACAACGCACAGAAATATTAATCCTTAGTGGATGTGCAGATAAGAACACAGCCAGAGGTATGCAATTTATTTACTGCTCAATATCCAGATAGACCCATCAGCCAATCAACAGTAAGTAAAATCGTAGTAAAATTTACAGAAACTGGGCATATCAGATGCCTTAACTTACATTAATCATAATTGTTAACCTACTATTTCCTATCGAAATTTATAAAGAGGTTAAAAAAAATAACGAATAATGGTATAAAAACTGTTCATTTAAGAAATCGCATCCACCATTATTTACTAGTGCACACTGGATCAGTAATAATGAAATTATGTTGGAGAATTAGTCATTTAAAAAGTACACTAAAGGCCCTATAAGATTTGTGAAAACGAGACTTTATTTTCTTTAAACTCCAAAAATTTCTCAGATGTGACTATTTTATCGATCTTCTAGTAGGTCGTTTTGACACAAACTGTTTATATAAAAGGTGTTTACAATTTTTTGTAGTTGTGAAAATTAAAAAATGTCATTTTTATATATACTTATTCACAAATGATCTTTTAAATTATTAAGCAGCAGTTTTATATATTGGTATAGGTACACACAGAATAAAAAACACGTAAGTATAGGTATATAAAGCACTCATTCTATATGTCAATTTATATCAAACTATATATATATATATGTATATATATATATACTCACTTTTCTAAAGTATAACATGTAAATTTTAAAAAATCGAAAACTTTTCCTCCCCTCTCCTTTAGTGGAATATTAAATACACTTAATTATTAGTTAAATATTCCAATTTGATTGGCTTAAATATATGATACCTGAAAATTTATGCATTGTTCTAAGAATAGCTCAAGATATATTTACATCCATCCCACCTAACGTTGAATATCAATTACATTATACTTCAGCGGAATTGTGTTAAGCGTAGTTAACATCTAAGGGATTAATGAGAACAATGTCACTCTAAGGACTTAGTTCTCCGTCATTCTATTACAGAATACCCACTTCCTGTTGAATACTGTACCTAGGGTTCCACCCTCACAGCACCTCAATTCATTAGGTATTAAAAACTATTGACACTCTCTAATATGCCTGGAAATTTGTAACTGGTTAATGGAACATTGGACAGATTTCTGATTATACACGCTGGAAATTTGCTATTATGTTTCGTTCATGGTGATACGTCATATTTAACCATGCTGTTAGAAATTCTTGTGTTTTATTTGGAATCAAATTAAACGAAAAAAAAATTAAGTCAGCTATAGTGGTTGGTATTTAAGCAAAGCAAAGATTTATTTTTGAGCAATTTATATTTTTCTACAGGTACTACATCTGAACAATTGGAATAAACATAAATTGTGTAGAAATCGTCCAGTATACAGGGTGGCCAAACGAAAACGAAACAGAGCCATTATCAGGAACTGAGTCAACGTTTTAAAAAAACGCAGAGACCAGTCTATTTTTGATCAAAGCGGGACACTTTTTTCCGGTATTTTCTACTTCGCTGCTTACGCCTCCAAGCGAGGGTAAGAATCAACTCAAATTATTTAAATGACATTAGGGGTCAAGTAAGGCATCATTTTAAAGCCCTTTCAATTCTCTTTATTTATTTGCAATTACTGGAAGATGCTATTGATCCTACCTTGACCGATATTATTGAAAATGACCAACAGTATAGTGAAGATCATTTAATATTTCAATAGGACGGTGCTCCTCCGTATTATGCTTTGATTGTTCGTCAGTATTTAGACCAACATTTTCCCCGGCACTGGATTGGAGAAGAGGTAGCATTTAATGGCCTCCACAGTTACCATATTTGTCGCCCTTTGATTTCTTTTGTGGGGATACCTCAAAAGTAAAATCTACAAAACACAACCAGCCTCTTTAGAAGATAAACTTTAAGATGTAATTTATTAAAAAGTATTAGGCCGAATTTTAAAATTTAAAGACTGCTGTAAAGAGAATTGAAAGGGCTTTAAAATGATTCCTTACTCGACCCCTAATGCCATTTAAGTATTTTGGGGCGATTGTTACCCTCGCT
Organism: Hermaeophaga mercurialis; assembly: GCA_951812935.1. NCBI lineage: Eukaryota > Metazoa > Arthropoda > Insecta > Coleoptera > Chrysomelidae > Hermaeophaga > Hermaeophaga mercurialis. Next base: position 12,484,479 of record OX638360.1, read on the forward strand.
TGGAGGTGTAAGCAGCGAAGTCGAAAATACCGGAAAAAAGTGTCCCCCTTTGATCAAAAATCGACGGGTCCCTGTGTTTTTCTAAAATGTTTACGCAGTTCCTGATAATGGCTCTGTTTCGTTTTCGTATGGCCACCCTGTATAATTTACATTTTTTTTAAACTACGTTTAAGCATTTAAGAATGCGTTTTTCAAAAAATTGCTGGTTTTTGTTTCAAGTACTCTTATGTCCAACTAAATAACAATTCACTATTAACCTTTTTTCTCATAATCTCCATAATTATTTTGAAATTATACATTTGTTTAAATTCCAAGGTTATAGATTCTACAAAATGTTGACTACATTTTATCACCTATTGTGTTTGTTTACAATTTTTTTTAAACCATTTGAAACATTGACTATTGTTGAGAAATGTGTTTGTTGAAAACCATGTTTTTTCATTTCATTCCTACATTGGCATGTGATATGAAAAACAAACACTAGTTTTTTTAACCTGATGAGAGATAGAAATTTAGTTTCTTAATTTACGATAAGTAAAGTGCCCCTACACTGAACCATGGAGTTCACAGAAATAGACAACCAAAAAAAGATAGTTTTATCAATGTCATACAAAAATATATGAATTATTAGTAAATTTAAATTATTTTTATTCAAATATGTTGTTTATAAGGTGCATACTTTCGTGATATTTTCTTTTTTTTTCTCTAAAATATAATAAACAAGTCGTCCCTGGCAAACATCTACTCCAGTAATAGCTACGGAAGTACTATCATTATATTCGTAGGAGAGGTCAAGTTAATGTAAGCACGTGGAATCCGTGTATTCACTTTTGTATCTAATTAAATACATGCAAATGAATGGTATTTTCATTTGATTTATTAAGAAAACTGTCTTAGCTTGTTGTTAAATTTATTGATTTTTTTATCAAATATTATTACTGGAGATGTTTAATTTTCGTAATGTTTGTACTAACCTATGAAACAGTTATATTAACAACAACACCAAAGTTAAAATATCTGCCCAGAGATTTTATTTAAAAGCATGCTTCACAATTAAGGATCTGTATGTTTAAATTAGATTAATGTATACGTATCAGTTATTCAAATAGAAACACGTAATTAATTATTGTTAAATAGGTCCAGAATTAATTTGCTATAAATAATTTTTATAATATATTATAATATTAAGAATTTATACTCGTTTATCACTAGTAGGTATATGCAAAAAACCTAAATTCAAGTTTAAAATTGTGTCAAAAAAAATGAAGTACGTATTAGTTTTTTTGTTTTTTTCAGATAATTAAAAATATTATATCTAGGGTGACATTTTTTCTTCTGACTAATACTTTCTGCCTTTACTTGCTGAAAGAAAAATGTTGATATTAAGTATACTAAGTTGTTTATTTATTGGTGTTTCTTCCTTTATATATACATATCCTACAAATGTTTGGCATAAAGCGTTTTCCAAAACTAAGGAAATGAGTTTCCTTTGAAACAAAGAAAATTTAATAAGAGACGCATTATGTTTATGAAAGTATATAAAGCAACATATGCATAATACCATTTACACTTTTGTTTTCAAAATATGTTTATTTATTTTAAATGGGAATATCATATTTTGATTTTACCATATTCTATTGTTACGATAATATGTACAGGGACTTAGTTAATATCGCCCTGTTTTTTTTTATTTTCCAAATTATAATATTTACTATTTATTTAATATTACAAGAGCGAGAGTTATGGGACAAGGCCGCCAACGAATGTTAAATAAATATTTTTAGTAGAGTCATCAAAATTAATTAAACATTAGGGTCTTCCTGGAGAGTAAAATAAAAGAAAGATCGGGAGTCCAGTTTGGGTTCTCGGATGATCAAGAGGTTGATAGTGCCTAGCCCTAGGATTAAGTGTATTAATTATTTAATGTGTAAATTGCCCTCATAATTTAGTTGTTTTCATTAGATAAACAAATTGTTATTGTTTTTACTCAGCCTCTTTAATTTCCATTAACCAAGTTACGAAATGGGTCAAAACCCCCCTAAGTTAACATTTAGGTTCTTTTATACATTTATTATTTGAAAAGAACAACCCAATAAGTAACAATATTATACACTGTGTACATAAAGTATGGAATAAATTCATTTTAAGCTAAACAAACAATATTGAGGAAAAATCCTGAGACAGGTCGCTTTTTTATTTTAATTTAATGTATTTTTACATAACAATGAAATATACAGGTCAACCATTCGTGAGTCCTATAGGTCTTCTGCAGCCCTCAGTAATAGCCAATATCTTTGTTAAAGTTTTTAAAGTAAGAGCTTTCAATATAGTTATAAACAAGCCAAAATAATGGGAGCGATACGTAGACGATATCTTTGTAATCTGGGCATACGAACAAGATTCTCTCAATAGGTTTTTGAGAACCTAAACAGCATCTATCCCAAAATTAAATTCACAATGGAAATGAAATACTATACTACAGAAAAGAAAATGGTAGCCTGAGCTAAACAATATACACTGAATGTAAATATACTGGCCGGCAACTCTATGCTCATTCTCACCACCATCCACAATAATTGTCCAGTCATACAAATTTTAGTCACTCGTTCTCAAAGACTAATGGACTCTGAAGAAATGCACACGCTATAAAAAACACGTCAATAAAAAGAGATATAGACAAGGCACTCGAACCAAATCGAGAAAAACTAAAAGCCGAAATAGCAAAACATAAAATCTGATCGCCAAAACTTATCCACCTTACATCAAAAAAAATCTCCCAGATATTATGAAAACAAAAAACCGAAACTTCGTCAGAAACCAAATAAGCTTTTTATATACAGAGTGGACCAAAAGTCTGGAAAGGGCCAATTATCTCGTAAATTGTTAGCCCTAATTCTTCAAAACTTGGGATAAGCCTTTTTGGGGATACGGAGATTCCAGATTTGACAATTGCAATGTTGCTAGATTTGCCGTTTCTTTGATAGTATTAGCCACTTTAGTTTTTTAAATACATCGGCCTGTATATTCAGTCATTTTTGGAATCTTCTCTTCAATACGAGTTCAACCATATGTAACACTTATAAATTTATGTAGTCTAGAAGATCTTAAATAAATAAAATAGAAGTCTGGCAACGCCTAATTGTCTTTTTGAATACAAACTATTTTCAATTTCATTAAAACGTAACAAATAAAATATTACAATATTTTTAAAATACTAATTACTTAATCAATTGTTCAAAATGTGCTGCATTTATGAGTTGACAGTACCCTAATCGATGGCAGAATGCGGTTACCACATTTCTCCATTTATTTAAGACTTTCTAAACTACATAATATCATAAGTGTTACATATGGTTGAACTCGTATTGAAGAGAATATTCCAAAACTGATTGAATATATAGGGTGATCTATTTAAAAAACCAAAGTGATTATAATATCAAATCTGAAATCTCCATATCCCAAAATAAGCTTATCCCAAATTGTGTAGAATTCGGACTAGCAATTTACGAGATAATTGGCCGTTTCCAGACTTTTGGTCCACTTTATATGTATATATATATATTTAGTTAACAAAAGTAATTAATTATATAAATGTTTTATGACTAATTAACTCAGTATTTCGATAGTTTTCAAAGATTTAATTTATTCAATTTTATTTCGTCAACATTATTATTTATATAATAAGTAATAGCATTTGTTAATTTTGGTTTTAAGTATATATAAGTATAATCCAAAATAATAATTTGTGCTTCAAGTTCAGTATTAATGTCTAATTTGAAGTCAATTTTTAAATTTAAATAAAACGGTGAAATTTTTGAAAATAAATATTTAAGCTATGACAAATGTAATTATGGTATATTATTTAAAATAGCCTAATTACCTAATTGGATCTAGTAAATAATCGTAATCTGAAAATAACGCTCAATTGTATGTCCGTCATCATGCCTAGATAATATATTATATAAATCATTTTCATTTTACTCCAATTTTGTAAAACGTAACTTACAGACGACGACATAATTAAACAACTGTCCCATATTTTTGTTAAAAATAACAGCCTAATTTCAAGTTACTTCACAGATGTCATTTTGTAAATTATTAAATTAATTCTCGCTAAAAATCGATAAAAATAGACTCGATAAATGTTATAAAATTATATAAAATATTGATCAGTTTTTTATATTTTACCTAAAATAAACACGAACATAAATTTAAGATGAAAAATAATGTTTATTAAGTTTTATATTCTGTATTTTTACATCCTACAATAAAGGCACTAATTGAAGTATTTTCAAACCATCCTTCATGAAAAGATATCGCTAGTTAAGCTTGCCTTACAAGTGGCAGTTCACAATTATCCAAGAATAAAATAATTGAAAAAATAGAAACGAAAATTTAAAAATCTAAAACAAATACCAAGCACCTAATTACCTAATTACCCAAATGAATGAAAAGTTTGCCAAAAAATTTCGATCCATCAAAAGACAAAAACCACTGGAAAAGGTAAATAACAAATCTAACCGCCGTATTCGGTATCTTTGCCCAACTCGCACATCAAAGCAAACAATACATATTTTCAAACATATGTATATTAACTACAAGTCAATCTTCGTACCATTTTTCCATAACAACACACTTCGTAAAATTGATTTTTCACACTGATCAATCCTAAGTAAGCACCTTCTGAACATTTTACTTTAAGTTCTTTCGTGTATGAAAAAATTGAGTGGTTTTGCAAACTCTGAAACTTTTCTTTATTTGAAAGACGGTACCAGACGAGACATTATGGCATATTGCATATTGCTTTTTCAACTTCATTCAATTTAAGCACAAGCAATTTTTATCTCGCAGAGAATGGAAAACTTTTGTTAGGAGTTACGACTCTCCAAAATACGATTATTGAAATAAATAACTTATTTGCTTTGAGTATTTCACATGATTAAAATTCGTACTCTTTTTTAAGAAGGAGAAATATTTTTTAGGCTATTGCGCCTCGTTATGTCCTTATATATAATTTGGATTCTGGTAATTTGAGCTCAGTAAATTAATGTAAGTTATTTTTCCGTGATAATTTTCTTTGAAGTTGAAGATAAAATAAAATAAAATAAAAACTATCTCTGCATTTTTAATGTGTTAATAATATATAATCATGCTTGTAACTTACGAACAGACAATCATTATTATTATTATATTAGTAGACCAACAAAATCTGAAACAAAAGTGGTAGATAAATATTCAGTTACTATTGTTGACAAAAGATATTTCAGTAATAAAATTATTAGTTAACATACAGAAAACATTTGTTGCGAAATGTAACGTTAAACAAAAAATTAATCTGTCATGAGTGGTAGTAGACGGAATTGTATGTGATATATGTATTAGAAAACGAATATCTTTTGGGAATAATTGGTTAAATATTCTTAGATTATTCGGGTGGTGTTTAAAATTAATTTGTTTTAAACACATTCAAATAATATTCAAAATCACTTTTCGTTCAATCAACGTAATCTACAACCAATTTATCCCCTAACATGATGATCCTAAAGTTTAGGAGTTGATTTTATTAATTCCAACTAACAAGGTAGTCCCAACACGCCATATAAACTGTCTGATCAAATTTAATTAGCTCAAACATGCCATAGTGACCAATCGTACTACCCTTTATGCAAACTAGAACTTGAAAACACAGTCTCCTATTAGCGATTCTTAGATTAAGTTGTTGCTTGAAAAAATTTGTAATTAGTTAATGATTATACTCAATTTGTCATTATTTCTCATTCTCTCACCTCAATACGTTTAATAATTCTTCAGTGAATATATATATATATATAAATTATCCTTGTGAAACTTAAATTTAAGTAGTGAAGTGGAAAGTGAAAATTTGTTCATAGTCACTATTTTTTTGAGGGTAATATTAAATATTATAAGCTATTGGGTTCATTTTTTAATAATCACAGGTTACGCCGCATTTTACATGATTCAGATGGAATAATCAATAATATTATAGAGACAATATTACTGCTTTCCATTAGATAGAAGAAAATACTAGGTTTAGGACAGATTTAACTAAATTCAAATTTAGTTATTTATTACTGCATGTGCTTGGTTTCGTCTCCGTGGAATCGCTGGAATTTAAACCAACTATTCCAAATTTCAAGCGGATGGTAATAGAGTTAGTATTATTTTTTTGTTGTTTAGATTTGGATGGAGTATTATAACTATGCCATCATTATGAGGGGTCAAATTCATTTAGTAAACTTCTAGTAATACTTTTAGTGGCAAGAAGCAGAAGTTTTTCCTTAATTAGAAATTGTATTTAAAATGAGATTTTTGCTGATAAAACAAATTATTTTTTCACTGTATTCGTATAACTAACAGTAAAATCTTTAAATTTCTGGAAGTAGCTTTATACCATACCATGTGTCCAAAAGAACATTTTAATATTAAATTATTTCTGGTGTTTTTGACCAAAAACGTTTGGGTGGTTGTTCACTATATAGGAGGACAATGAACTGTGTATCTCATACCGCCCCCATAGGGTTACTCCAAGATTTTAAATAACACGCTGTATTTTTTTTTTGGTTGATTTTGGCATTTTTCTAGACATCTCTATGTAAAAAAAAAACTATTAAATTACATCATGAAATTTATGAAATCTATAAAGTTAAAAGTTTCAGATATCAGATATTATTAATCATATATTTAGTCATGGAAATACTTATTCACAATATTTTAGTTATTTATTTAAACAAAAATAAACAAAATTATTTCTAACATTTACAATCCTCGCGGCGTTAAATTTCGACATTCCTCAAATGTCCCCACAAAAAGAAATCTAAAGGAGTTAAACCAAAGGACCAAGTTGGACATTCTATAGAGCCCCTACGTCCTATCCAATGTCCTGGAAGAACATTATTCAAATAATTCTTATCTTCTAAAAAGTAATGTTGCTCCATCTACTTGGAAGTATAATTGCTACTCCTCTATTTTATTCAAGTTTTTTTTCAGATAATTATAAAAGGATGTATTAACTCTTCCAAAACCTGTAAGTACTTAGATCCAGTTAAATTTTCCTGGAAGAATATTGCGCCATTTTCTTGGTTATTGAAAATGCCAGTCAATACATGGGGATATTGTGTGTGGCTTTCTCAGATAATATGAGAATTTACGTCGCTCCAATATCAGCAGTCATGTCTATTAATTAGTGACAATTTCAGTAAAAGTAACTTTCAACATTGAAGAAATATTTCTATTTTGCAGAATCATATCTGTCATTAATTCACAAAATTCGACTCTTCTGTCGAAATCACGGTCACCCAACCCTGGGTGAAGTTGAATTTTATAAGGGTGCATTTTGTTTAATTATAATATCTTAAGGCAAGTTCATTTTGGCACTCCTGACACATTGGATAATTTTCTCAACGAAAACCATTCTAACAAAAAAGCCGAAACTTTAAGAACAATTTTACAATATTACTATCAATGAAAGAGAAAATCCACAATTTTGACGATTTTAATTAAACACAAGCAATTTCCAAGGCTACCTTATGATTTTTCGGAGTTAATAGTTTTTACCTGAAACCTTCAACTTTATATATCTCATAAATTTCATGACATCAAAAAAATAGGTTCTATCAAAATCAACCAAAAAGATACAAGGTCTCATTCGATGTCTTGGATGGGGGAGGGGGTAGACGGAACGTTGTATGACCCTATGGGGGCCCAAAATTTCAAGTTTTAACTAAAGCAATATATAGGGTGAGGCATTAGTGTGGCAAAACTCGATTAGTCCGCTGTTATTTAGAATCACATTTTAAAATTAATCCCAAATATACAGGGTGTTCAGGAACGTAGTAACAAACCATAGTTGTTTTTTTAAATACTACGTATGTTTTTGCATTTTCATAAACCTCTTGCCGAGCTGATTTCAACGATGTATCAAACTTCATGGCTATTATATTTAATAAAGAATCTACAGCCACCTGAATGCCTCAATTTTTTGTATTTAGATGTCTGTAGCAGCCAAACCGTTGAAAATCAATAAAAAGGACTTGCATGTCCATATCCTAACTTCTTATTCTATGTTTTGGCATTAAAAATCAGATGGGATTTCAAATTTCAGTCTGTATAAAATATTTTGTACTGTGGTAGATCATTTAGTTAAACACGTCAGTATACTGGAAAAAAAACGGAAAATGGTTCGGAGCTTAGTACTACGAAACCTATAACTAGTCCGTTAAAATATTACAAAAATATTGTTTTTTGGAAAAAGACAAAAATCATTAAAGAAATTTTGAGAGCGCGGTCGAAAAAATATCAAGTATAACTGATTTGAAAAATTCAACAATACTGCATTTTTTAATCATCAAAAACAACATAATGGTGGTAAACAAATTCAAAAGCTCCTCTAAGAAGTCAATCAAAAATAATGAATTTTATTTTAAGGAAATTCTTCAACTCCGGCTGACATTTAGAATGCAGTTTGCCAAGTAAACAAACAAAACTTTGAGAAACCATTAACAATTTAATTTTTATATCGTGGAAAAAATATAGAATAGTTATTATTTGTTAGAGGAAAAAATATCTCTCATATTGCAAGCAAAATCTGGCAAAATAATGATATTGAAAACTTACACGTCATTATTACACTCTAAAAAATAGATATCCATTTATATTTTGAAATTGTATTTTTTCAACCAAATGATAAATATTCGATAATTGTAATGAACAGAGATAATTATCACTGACGACAAATTAAAAAAAAATGTTTTCTATATCATGAAATATACGAGGAAAACATTTTAATCCTACTGAAGATCTACACATTTAAAAAGACTAAAAATGGTTCAGTTCAATAAAGTATCTGAAATACATGTCACATTTCTTTCTCCCAATCTCAATTTTTTTATTAAGATTCTCTCAGATGTGTAAATTGAGCATATTATAATAGAATAAACAATGAGTTATATGAATCGGTTTATTTTTTTCTTCAGACTTAAAGTGAGGTAATAATACGTGCCAGCGGAATTTCGTGCCGTAATGTGCCCTGTCATGAAAGTATAACTTATACAAATACATTTTTTTTCATGCATGTGATTTTATCTTTTAAACATAAATTTGTAGCATTAGAAATTGAACAAAATATATTTGACAACAGCAGAATTGGAAAAAAATTGCAAATAAACTATTTTAATTTTTTTAATTTTATTTTATTCATTATTATTTATTTTATTTTATTTTAATGTCGACGAAGGAGGTGTTGGTTATTTTAACGATGAAAGTGAGTACAGTGATCACGATAGAGAGTCTGGAACTGAAGAAGAGCTGGAAAATGGAGACTAAAAGGAGCAGAAAGAGGTACATATTTAGAAACTCAAACATTATTTGCAGTACTTTTTTTAACAACTGTAAAAAAGATAATGATGTAACTGTTTCGGAATTTTCGAAAAAAAAACGGAACTGGCATGACCAAACTACGACCATTTTTTAACTACAAAATTTTTGTAGATCTCTCACGAGCTCTGCATTTCAATGATATTAGAACCAAAAAAAATCTTGAAGTAATAATATAAAACTAGCGACGATAAAATTAATTTATGAGGCTTTATAAATAAGTATAAAAATAATGATACAATGGAAGCATTCTTTATGACAGTAAAACATAAAACTTGGTTACATATTTTGGCAAACAACCAGTCGGACCATACCATGTATCTAGTAAACCCGATATATCAAGAATATTAAAAATTCATACAAGAACTTACCTTCGGATAATTACTTCACCAGTTACCCGTTAGCTAAATATTTGTTTAAGAATGGATTTATGTTTAGGGAGAGAATGAAATGAATAAACAAGAAATCCCTCTTGAATTTGTTTGAAATAAAATACGTGATCAGATCAACCATTATAGAGATCCAGGGCGACAAATCCCTTATATCGTATGGGACGAAAAGCAATGTGTAATATTCCTAACTATGGATGATCAAGTTCTATTTGATATAGAAAACCTGTCATTACATGATATTACAATAGTAATAAATGCTAAGTAGACACAGTGGATCAAAAATACACTTCTTATTCCATCCAACGAATAATCCAAAGGTGACCTCTTGCAAATTTTTTTTCGAAAGCTTCTTATTAGTGGTGTTAATTTTGAAGTAATTTATAACTTAGGGAATGGATGAATATTAAAAAAAAATGGGAACTTACCAATTTTATCGTTTGGTGTCATTAGAAATATTTTGTTACGATTTTAAATTAATTGTTTCAACTCATACTTTATGGAAAGATAAATAATACTTATCTTGAATTTCCTCAGTTTTCCAAAGTGTTTTAATAATATTGAAGTTTACCTAGATTTCTCTATCTGAAAATACCATTTTCCATTTTTTTTGTCTCTCTTGGAAAATGGTTTGTGTCAGATACCGAAAAGTATATATATATATAAATATATATCTAGCTCTGCAGACCTAAAAGGCCCATGGCTTGGTTTGTCATTTCTTTCCATTTCTTCCTATATTTGCATTTGTTTTTCCAGTTATGTACCCCTAATGTTTCCAAATCCAATTCTACTTCTCTCTTCCATCTTTCTTTTGGTCTCCCTCTCCTCTTTTTTCCTCCTATGCTCCTACTAATGATCATCTTTGGGATTCTAGTTGGCTCCATTCTTTCTAAGTGCCCTAGCCATCTTAATCTTTGTGCTCTCGCAAACCCTGTAATACTTGGTTCTTTATATATAACCCTAAGCTCTTGGTTAGTTCTTCTTTCCCAAATTTCATTGCTTCGTTTTCCTCCAAAAATTTTTCTTAACACCTTTCTTTCCCATACTTCTAAGGTATTGATGTCTGTTTTCCTCAAAATCCATGTTTCACAGGCAAATGTAACTATAGGCCTTATTACTGTTTTGTACAGTCTAATTTTTAGTGACCTTGTTATTAACTTACTTTTTAGGAGGTGGTTTAGGCTATATAAACATTTATTTCCCTTCCCCAGTTTTGTTTTTATTTCTTCTTTCGTATCCGGCTTCCTTGTGAATGTTGCTCCCAAATAGACAAAATGCTCGACCTCTTCAAATTTATATACCTTCCCACTTTTAGTTTTTAGTTTAAGATTCGCTCCCTTCGTAAAACCATCATCTGTCCATCTCATATATTTAGTTTTTTCTTCATTCACTTCTAGACCTTTTTCCTTTGCTTTCTCCTCAAGTACTCTAATAACTTGTACTAATTCGCTTTTGCTTCTACTTACAATAGCAATGTCATCTGCGAACGCCAAACATTGATGCTTTCTATTGTATATTAAACCATTCCTATTCAGGTTTGCTTCTCGGATTATATTTTCTAATACAAAGTTAAATAGAACTGTTGACAAGGGATCACCCTGCCGCAACCCCACTTTCACCTCGAACTTTTCAGAATTTTTATTTTTCATTTTTACTCTATTTTCCGTTTTCTGAAGCGTCATCTTTACTAGCCTTATGAGTTTTTCGCTAACTTCTAATTCTCTTAGTGCTTGGTATACTGCCGATCTTCGGATTGTATCATATGCTTTCTTAAAATCTATAAATACTACATAAGTTTCTTTCTGATGCTGATAACTCTCAGCCTGAATCTCTCTTAGTGTAAAAATTTGATCCACTACTCTTCCAACTCTAAACCCACACTGGTATTCGCCAATTCTTCTTTCCATTGTCGCTGCTAGCCTACTCTTTATGCAGGTCGCTAGCACTTTATATCCAACATTCAGAAGGGCTATCCCTCTATAGTTTTCACAATTCTTTTTATCCCCTTTTTAAAGATTGGACTTATTAGTGCTTCACTCCAGTCACGTGGCATCTTTTCTTTCTCCCAAATTTCTGCAATCAGGCTGGGTATTATTTCATTCAATTTATCCCCTCCAAACTTTAGCATTTCTCCTGTGACTTCATCTATACCAGCACTTTTATTTAATTTTAAGCTGCCTAGGATTTTTTTTATATCGTCCATGCTTGGTATTTGCTCTACTCCTCTTTCCTGTTCCTCGAAATCATCTACCTCATAGTCGGTATCTTCAGGCAAATTTTCATTTAGCAGTTCCTCGAAATAGTCTTTCCATCTAGCTAGTATTTCTTCTTAATCTGCAATGAGTTGTCCTTCTTTATTCTTTATAAGCACTGCCTTCGCTTCGTAGCCGCTTTTTTGTCTTTTCACACCTTGATATAAGTTCCGTATTTCGCTGTTTTTATAGAAATCTTCTATATCGTACAGTTGTTTTTCTTTAAACTTCCTTTTCTTTTCTCTAAGCAGTTTTTTGCATGCTTTTCTCTGTTCTGAATACTTTTGTTTCTTTACTTCTGTCATCTGTCTTATTGCCTCCATACGCAGCTTATTTATTTTTTCTAATTTCTAAAAAATTATTATTAAGAAGTTTTTGAAGCCAGCTCTGCTGCAGTTTGCAGATATAATTAAGTGTTATTACTCTCTTTTAATAGCGAAAAGAAAATGGTTCGGTTTTGTTAATATATTTATGTAGTAAAACCTGTCTTTATTAAAACAAATAACCTTATCCCAACTAGGGTATTTTAATGTGGACGGAATGTCTCAATAAGAATTTTCGGCAGTTTTAAAGAAGCTGCAACAAGTCTTAGGGAGCATCGAAAATCCCGTCAGTCGATTTTGACTAGTAAATTAAAGATCAAAGCATCCTCTAAAATTTAAGAAAATTTAGATTACAAAAGACAAGAAATTGGATCCGCATATAAAATTTAAAATCGATTGTTAGATTTTAAATTGCGCTTTGCCGAAAAGGGATTAATTCTGCTAAATAAAAGTTTCCAAAAGATGAAAAAATAACGAACTGTTAAATATTATCCCTTTATCTTTATTCTACATCGATCAAATAATTTTGAAATAATTATATAACAGTCTTTAAAAAAATTTGTAAGATATATTTGAAATGCAACTGCAAATTGAATATTGAAGAGACTTGGCTTGAAATTGTGTGTGATAAATTCCTTAAGTGAATAATACACAGCAACTGACCCGTTACAGTTACCTAAATTAAATTCACTTGATTGCATCACAATGTCAAATAAGGCTTCATTTTAATCCTTTCCACTTTGACATTAAAGCGGACTAACTTAAAAGATCGTTATTGAAAATGAAAATACGAAAGTATAATACGATTAACTGTGAGTTACAACAAAACCTTAAAAAATCTCTATCGCCAGAAAAATAAAATATAAAATAATGAAGTTAAAATAAAATTAATGATATAGTTATTATTTATTTGTTGGTTGTTTCCTGTAGCTATCCATGTTATTATAAAATTCCAGTTGTCTCATACATTAGTTTTATGAAACAAATAATTGATAATATTTTTAATATTTCGAACCACACTTGGGAAAAGGAATCTTAAAAAAAATATTTAATATAATTAAAAGACAAAATACACATCTTAAAATTACACGATATTCTAAAATTCTTTACAATTGGTTTCACCAATATTGTCAGATAATCAAAGAACAGGTGAATTATAAGAATATTTAAACAATTTTAGTTTTTACTTTTATAATGGTAAGATTCCACAAAGTAAAGGTAGAAACATAATTAAAATTAAACGTTAATATAAAAAAACCACTGTAAACATCGGAAGAAAGTCATTTTCGTCATTTTCATCAGCAGAATATTGGTTCTACGTTCTACGTGAACAAAAAATTTCAAGAAAGCGAATACCTCAAAATTAAATATATTTTTGTATGAAATTCCTAATTAATTATCAAATTTACAAATAAATAAATTGGTGACTCCACAAACATTAACATATTTTTTATAAACTGGTAATAATAAATTGAGACTCTAGTTTGTTTATTTATTAATAGAACATTAAGCTATTAAAAATTATTATAAACGTCATTAATTAGATAATTTAATAGAATAATTTTGAAGGCTATTTTGAATAAAATTAATCCAGCTAATAAGAAATTTAATTCTATTTTTGAACTTCTTTATTTTTTACACCTATAATTAGATTTGCATGCGTAAAACAACAGTAATTATTTATCTAATTAAAGATGCAAAAAATCAGTCGTAGTTTATAAATCCGATAATCAATGTAAATTATGAACTCTTATACCGGATGTTATGTCTAGGTTTACCAAAAGTCAAGAAGAAATTTAAAAAAGGTATGCATTTATAAATCACGTATATCATGCATAATTTGCGTACAAGAAATTAGAAATATTAATTTTAATAAACAAATTAAAAAAGCAAGTTGCTTAAAATTATGGCTTAGGTCAATTAATTCCAAAGTTAACAACAGAAAATGAAAGATATCAAAAATAAATATAAATTGTGGGTCTAACTGTAAATTAGATATACTGATTATCAAACCCAAAATAAGAAATGTCGCAAAATGGATTAGAAACTTTAAGAAGGTAAAACATATAACATATTTATAATTAAAAAAAATTAAGTAGTACACACCTAAAAAGAAAAAGCACACTTTGTACTTATCGGCCTCCAAACCTTCAAACCTTCGACTTAGTTTTTCATCATAATGTCTTGAAAATCATTGAGAAAAGAAATGTAGAAACTGAATTAAATGAAAACGTTAAAATAAATTTTTGATAAATTGAAAATGATTGGAAATTTGAGACAAGGTAAAAAATAAAAGGATTTTTCATTTCTAAGTTTCTTAACAAACAGAAAATTAAATCTACTAAAAATAAATGTAAATTTCTGAATTTAAGTTTTATTGATCGCCGGCTAAAAAGAGGAAAAAAAAGGTACACTTTGTTCTTATCGATCTCCAAAAAATGTCGTACAGAGCTTTTCATCCTAGTCTGGGAAATTATTGTTAAAAAAAATATAGAAACTGAATTAAAATATAACATAAGTTCATTGTGCAAGGAACAAATGAAGACCTAAGTGGATAAATGTGTCATTTTAAAAACATTGCTTTTGTACTTTTAAGTCTAATTATGAATAAGTTCAAAATGACTAACATATAATAAACCTGGGACGTGGTGAAAAATAAAAGGCTTTTCCTTTTTAAAGTTTCACAACAAACAAAAAATTAAATCATCCCAAAATGTAAATTAGGCAAGGTTCTCCATTGGTCTCAAATGTGGTATGTAGGATTAAACTAAAGAAACTCGAAATATTTACTATAATCAGTCGTCATCAAGGCTAAAAAAAATATATAAGTCACATAAATAAACAATATAAGCACACATTCAAAACTTTACCAAAAAATAACAATAAAACAGCATAAGTTTCATCATTAAATATAAGTTAATATAAGAAGCTGAAAAGTAAAAATTCAAATGATATAAGCTAAAATTAAGTAAATTATTGAGACAAGTATGTGATAAACTTAACAATGTTAATCGTTTAGTATTTAAAGGTTAAACAAATATTATTACGATAAAATTGAAATGAACAAAAGTGAGTAAAACTTTTCAGTGTCCATGTTAAACAGCGCAACCAACAAATGATATTGCAAAAAGTAAAGTTAATTATGCCAAATCCTCATGAGAGGAGGACAAAAGGAACCAACGATTCAAAATTAAACATAGGATGGGTAGGTAGAATAAGAAGAAAAATAACCTCCCATAATAGGGTAGAATGCCAATTAGGGTAGGTAGACACACCTGTCTGGCAACCAGGTAAACACATACTCCAGAAAAAAGGGGGAACAAAGGCAAGCAGCCCAATTTCTCTACTCTCAGTAGGTTTTTGACCCCTTCTGAGCTTTATTTTCCTTATTTACTCAGTCTTGTGGACTTGTAGTTCATGAAATAGCCTAATCTTCTTTCCGAGATACGTCTCCTCTATTTATATTGGGATTCTCACACTGGTCTCTACCTTTCTACCATTCAACCTTATTTTGGGAGGTTATTTTTCTTCTTATTCTACCTACCCATCCTATGTTTAATTTTAAATCGTTGTCTCCTTTCCTCTTCCTCACATGAGGATTTGGTTTTTACCATAACCTTTACCTTTACTTCTTATCTTAACTTATATTTAATAATATAACTTTGCTGTTTTATTGTAAAAAAATTTTTGATAAGTTTTTGAATGTGTGCTACATGATTGTTTATTTATGTGACTTTTATATTTTATAGCCCTGATGATGACTGATTATAGTCGAAACTAGTCGTCCTGTTTTAATTAAACTATTTCTGAGAAAGATTTCGAGTTTCTTTGTTTAAAATATAAATTTGTGGGTATAACTGTAACTTTAGATTTAGTGATTGCCAAATCTAAAATAACAAATAGTTATACAGTATTGTAAGCCACTAATCAAATTATACAAATAAATACTAGAATAGAAACTAACAAAAATATTAGGAGTGCTCAAATTTATATATTTATAAATAAACAAATTTAAGTAAGGGGCGGGTTAAAAGGGAAAAAAGCATACTTATTCTTCAAAACCTTTTGACAAAGTATTCAATCATAAAGTGTGGAAAATCTTTGATGAAAGAAATATAGAAATTAAATAGATAAATAAAATAGGTACATTATGTAAAAAATAAGCAATAAGGAATATGAAGTCTGAATCTTTCATCAAATAAGAACAACTAATACAAGAACCAAAAAGTCAAAAGTTTATTTGTTAGGCATAACCATTTATAAACATTAGAAATATCACATCATGCATTTAGGTAATGGAATAACTTTAACAGTGTAGTTTTGAGACTATTTTTAGGTTGTAAGTAAAATTAGGTTAAATATTATAATCATAAAATACTATTAAAATACACTGATAAAACATATTTATTACTAGTTAATTGATAATTTTCGAGTGTACACTTTAACAAAAACCTTTATCATTGGTCAGGTCTGTGTAGTAAACGATCTACGCCTACATAAATTTGAAGATAATTTCATGATGATACAACGTGTAAATACAAGCAATATTTCTGTAAATACTTGAAAAATTCCACTATATTTAGAATTTCAGATTAGACTTACATACATCTCTCGAAATTTAAAAATATAATCTTATTAAAAATGGGACCTTAACTTTAGTAATATAAGTTAAATAACAATTATATATATATCAGATTCCTAAAATAAAATTAATGGGTGTTATATGCCAAACATGTTCTAATCTTGTACATTTTTCACCGATTTCAAATATACATATTTTAACGGATAGTTTGCAGAAGGCAAATAGCATTGCTTGTGAGAATATTAGTTTGATTGATGCACACAAGTTACAGAAAAAGCAAAATAACCCAAACTAATTGCTGAGAGCTCTGACAGTTTCCCGTATATTCTGTAGAATTATCTGGAATGTCCGAGAAGGCAAAAAGAATATATAAATTCGAGGAACTTACCTTGAAGAGGTAGTAGTGAAAGATCAGGTTTGATGGAGGTGAATCAAAGTCGCTCCTATTAAATTCAATTTATTCTGTAATTTAAATTTCGTTTCTTAAAGACACTTCTGAAGTTTTCTTATCAGTAGAGTTTGTTAAACCCCCTCAATAATATCATTACGTTACATCATTTTTATTATATATTAAAGCTTGAGCTCTAAATATTAAAAAAAGTTTTTTTTAAATGCGCTACCTTAAAATAAACTGGAAAATATTTAAGGACAATTATTTTTTTAATTTTTGCTATTTTGATTATAGACCTTTCGAAAATTAAGGCTAAATTTAGTGCAATTCCCTTGAAAAACTTTCTGTCCTTACTAAAAACAGTTTGGTTTATATGGGGCTTTCGTAATAATTAGCATCTCTATACAATTTTAAATAAAATTCATTACAAATTTAAGAGAAGTTTTAATAAAAAATATTATTATGTTTTCTTAGTTGTCTTGAGTGAAAAGTGTAAAAGTTATTGACATTGGTAAGGTCTCTCTGTTAAACGAAAAATTATCTGCTCCCACGTAATGTTCATGTTATAAATTATTTTCATGATATTAACTAATAAATATGGTCAATTTTTCTATTAAACTTGAAAGTTTCATTTATATTTGGAACTATTTGGAATACAGATCATCTAAAATGGGAATTTTTTGCCTGTTTAAATTTAAGGAATTAATTGCGCTTCCTTTGTTTTAGATCTAAATGAATAGGTAATTTGTTTTACGTTTTTATTTACAGCATATCATAAAACCATTCGCTTAAATTGTTTTATTTGTTGGTTCCTGGTTTAATGTCCATTATATTGGTATAATAATAATTCTGTACAGTAAAAATATTTTTATTGTCGTTATTCATGCTTTCAAAACTTAAAATCCAATTCAGATTAAAAATAAATAGCTATTTTTACAAAAATTTAAAAGTAGTATTTTCCATTAGTCGGGACTTTCAAACCATGTAGCCTTGGGTGCAATATTGGAATATTTGATAATGTCAATTGCAGTTAAAAAAGTTTGTCTACATATTTAGAATTTTAGAGTTACTTTTAAACCTACAATACCTTTTCACATGATTCGGAATAAAAACCACAGAAAATGCTCCTAGAGGATATTATTGGTCAATAGTCACGCGAAAAGCGGACAACTGCAAGTTCATGAGATAAATAAAACATGATCACATACTTGTAGTGACAGCTGACAAGTTCCACATAACTCCTCACGTGGGAAAGCAATTTCTAACGTCTTCATTCTAGGGATAAATTATTGAGATCCGAGTCACTATTTCCACTTTTGAGAGCGAGAGCTGCGACTAAAGCAGCATAAGGCCTTTAGTTGAAATATCCTGTGTTTTAATATTTGAGACGGAAGCCTGTACTATCGAACTACCAATAAAAATATTAACCAATCATGTTCTTACTAATAAATCCGAACAAACTTGATTAAATAATTCTAATTATTCACAGCATAAAAAAGACAAGACAAAGAGTTTGTAGAACTTGAACTACCAATGATATTATCTTTTTAATTTGGGTACTATCATTTATGAAAGAGAAGTTTGCCTTTAGTTCCACTATAAGGAGATTATTTCCTACTCTCCTAAAAGAAATACCTGTAGATCCTGGAAAAGAGTAAATACAATGATGTTCACATTCTAACTGGACTAGAAACTATCTACCTAGTAGGAATAAAAAAATAATTCTTAGCAGATTAATATGACTAAATGTTTTGATACTATATTTTTAGGTACATTCAATTCAGCAAAATAAAATATAAATACAAATGTATAATTTACTGGACAAACTATATTCTTGATCTCTTTATGGCTATCGAATCTAGACATAACACAATACTAATAAAATAAATGTTGGGTTGGTTATTTAAAACTTCTAATGCCAAAATAATAATACATTTTTTCGCATCTAAATATATTCGTTGTTTAAGCAGATGCAGTAGCCAAGTCGTGATGTAATATAAAAACAGTGTTCATTAAGTGCTAAATGCGTTTTATCTTCTTAAATCAACAAGTTAAGATGAACCATTATTAGAATTTATTTTAATCCAAAGTCATCCAAAAAGCATCTGATAACTGCATGAAAATAAATAATTTAATGAGAGATATTTATTAATGTATTTAATAACCACGATACAGTAGAAGAATACATTTTGAAAATATAAATACCGTGTCATAAACAATTTTCTAATATGATTTTCTTTCTGTTTCAGAATCCGTGAGTGTATTTACATGCAGTAGGTATTTCACTGGAATTTTGGTCAGTCGTCGATTACCTATCTATCTATCTAAATAGTATGACGTCAGTATTTAAAAAACTGGTTTCCAAAACTATTTTACAGAATTAATGATTAATTAGAACAATACGGAAATGGGTAGGACCCAAACAACAAAAAAACCAGTTAGTGTTATCTTTTATTATAAAATCACAAAAAAATCATTTTATTTACTCGCCATCCAAATGTGTCTCAAAAGAAAGGTAGTATTAGGTAATAAAAAATTTAACATTTAAAACCTCTGCCTCCGGATTCTGTAATAAAAATGGCAGTCTCAGTCTTCCAAGAGGTCTGTTTAAAATTCACACATTTTAAATAATAAATAAATTATTGAGACAAGTATGTGGTAAACTTAACAATCTTAAACATTTAGTTTTTAAAGGATAAACAAATATTATTACGATAAAATTGAAATGAACAAAAGTGAGTCAAACTTTTAAGTGTCCGTGTTAAACAGCGCAACCAACAAATGATATTGCAAAAAGTAAAGTTAATTATGAGAGCCAAATCCTCATATGAGGAGGACGAAAGGAGCCAACGACTCAAAATTAAACATTAGATGGGTAGGTATAATAATAAGAAAAATAACTCCCGCAATAGAGTAGTTGCTAAAATTGTCGAAAAAGTTCACAGAACAGTAATGCAAGATCGTAGATTAAAGTTGGATGTGATAGCAGAGATTGTGAAGTGTGATGAAGTTGTGGGCATGAGTAAATTATCAAACAGCAATCCAAACAATGGACAGCAAAGAATGAATGGCGAAAACAGTTCTTTCAGCCGAAAAGGTGATAGCGACGGTTTTCTGGGATGCAAAAGGAATTCTTTTGGTTGACTACCTTGAAAAAGGAAAAACAATAAACAGCGAAAACTACGCTCATCTACTAGAAGAGCTCTATCAAACGAATTCAAGAAAAAAGACCCGGGTTGGCCAAAACGAAAATCTTGTTTTATCAGGACAGTGCACCAAGCTTCAAGTCGGTTATCGCGATGACTAAAATTAATAAGATGGGCTTGGAATGGTACCTCATGTACCCTAACTCCTGATTTGGCCCCGTCGGTCTTCAAACAGTTATTTTGAAGAGTTGCCAGAATCTACCTACAGGAATGGGATAAAGAATTTGGACGTAGAGAAATAAAAACAAATGTATTCTTCTAAATTATTGTTTTCTTTGTTAGGCCGCGAAATAATCAACCCATACATCTACATTTCCAAATGGTGATATATCACAAAAGTTTATATCTAGAGATGTGTAATTCCTCATAACTCACACTGTATAAAAATTAATAATAAAATCAAGAAATAAAAAAGTTATTTATTGAAACGTAAAAATGATATTTATGTTCACAGGTTAATAACAATTTTAAATTAAAATTCATATTCACTAAAACGAAAAACTGAATTACCATAAATTTTAATTTTGTGATATGGTCGGACTCATTTTTAGTAAATGTTTTAAAGTATTGTATTATAAGATATTTATTCTTCTTGTACAAAGATCAAATAATGAAATATAATGAAATGTGAATTTTTAAGTCACCCCAATTTTGTTTACTAACTCAGGGCCTTTGAAACTATACGTTAAAAATTTGATAAAATATTTTATCTCTGTGTTATTTATTTATTTTTAAGTCGATTTAATGACTCCTGCACGTACTTAGCATTCGTTGTTTATTAATACAATTCCTTGAATGTAAGGAATATTATACAGCAAATTAAATTTTGTATTTTTCAAATTGTTTTAATGCATTTTGCAAAAGTATTGAAGGTATATATGAATATCGGTATATATAATCCTAAAAAAACAATAGATAAACGTAGTTATTTATAGCTCCTTTAAAAAGTAATAGCTTATGGAAACAAATTTAATGAGTATTTCTACGAACGTACTTTAGGTTTCAAAGTTAATAAATATTAATAAAAATAAAAAAATTAGCCAAAATATAGAAGGTTTAAATAAAATTAATAAATTTTAATAATTCATATCTTCTTTCCAAATATTCGAGAAAATAGTAAAAATGAACCCATTTTGATGTAATGTTGGTATTGGTTCCCTGTGTGTCATCTCCGACAAAAGCTGATAAAATTGCTCATGACGTTCAGATAATATATTAGACCAAAACTATTTATCGGTGTCAACAAGAAGATCATAAACCGAAGAAGTATACAAAAATATATGCGAAAGAATCAAAAGAGATTCTGGAAGACAGAGAAACAGACATATATATTATGTGACCCACCTAAATTGGAAAGACCTCCGTGGTATTTGAAGTTATTACATGATTTCAACAATTTTTTCGTCAAAAACTTTATTTGAAGACAAGGTTTCAAAAAGTTATTCCAATTTTCAAGACACGTTACAACTCCACTTTTATTAAAACATGGTTATTAAAGTTATGAGATGGTAGATTTCAAAAAAGGTAAACGTTTACAAAATGTCAGCCACCGATTTTTTTACCAAAAAAACGAGTAAACCACTTGATTTAGATTGCATCCAATAGATTGGTATAACGTAGAATTTTATTAAAATATATTAATTTTGAGTAGAAATTTTATTAACTAGTATCTGATGTATTCTGAAAACTTAACTATCCATAACTTTATTAATAAACATATTTTAATAAAAGTTGGGTCACATCTATTTGGATGTAATCTAAATGCAGTGGCGTATTCGTTTTTTTGATAAAAAAATCGATAGTTGACATTTACCTAGAACATTTTTCAAATTTACCATCACTTTACTTTTTTATTAATAAACATATTTTAATAAATGTTGGCTCCCATCTATTTGGGGATCATCTAAATCAAATGGCGTATTCATTTTTTTGATAAAAAAATAAAATTTCTGGATTTTTGGCTGTGAAAAAATATCGTAGTGTGCCTTAAAAATTGAGATAGCTCTTTGAAACCTTATCTCCAAATAAAGTTTTTGAAGCATAAAATTTAAAAAAATTAATATTAGAATCGGATAATAACTATGCTGTTTCCATTTTAGATAGGTCACGCTGTATCAAAGCAGAAGAGATAAAATAAACTCAGCAACAGGATTTGATATTGCCAGACTAGAGGCCAATCGATGTTTGATAAAAATAAAATCCAGTATTATTTATGCCAAAATTACATTCCATTCAAACTTTTATCTAATTTAGCAAAATACTAAATTAAACCAAATGCTTGGCAGCTCACGTCAAGCATTTATTTTCTAAATACATATTATGAATTATGATTAATTGGTGCGACAGATGATTGTCAACTGACGACGTCAAAATAAATCAGCCAATTAAAAAAAAATACTACGATCGGTGTCGCTCTGTTATAAAAATAACATAGCGTCTAAAAATAACAAAACGATTTAAATTGATACTTAAAGCTGAAAGAAATAATAATAGCTCTTGCTATTATTATATTTTGTTTTGTCGTGCATCATTGTTTAAAATATATTTTTTGCGAATGTCACTGTAACCTTTAAACAAAAATATATTCTGATACTTTAAATTAACTTTATATTGTGTACCATTTGTATTGAGATGCATTCATTAATAAATGAACTTATTAAATAAATTTTTATTCCTTATACAGTACGATCCATTTTAGTTATTCCAATACCTATTATTATCAACCACAGTAAGATTACAGAGTAGTACAGTGTGTTCCATAACTGTGACTACGTATTGTTTTCTAAGAATATGAGCCGAATTAAACTAAATTAAAGTAGCAAATAAGAGTCAGTTTTTTTAGCTATATTTTTATATCAATTTAGTAATAGAAGAATAGTCTGTGTGTAAGTAAATGTCAAAAAAATTTGAATTAAAAAAGTGATGTGTTTCATTCACTAAATTAGTTTAGCATTTTGAAATTATAAAATTTGACAGTGCCATTATTTTTAAATAATTAATTAGTGATTATTGTGCAAAGAGGTGTCCATTCAAAAATATTCATTCATACATATTAAAAAATATTATTTATACGATACAGTAGAGCAAATAAAATAATATATTTCATAAAAATTGATTTCTTTTCCAACCAAACTTTAGCGTCAGACACCACAAGCAAGATGTTTCTTTCTTTCAGTATATTTAGTTTTCTGGCTGCATTGATTAGGCCAGACTGCGTTATGATTTTGATATTATTATTTTGAGATTTCTTATTGTTTAGGAAATAAATCAAGAAACAACTATACCATAAATGTTGTAATAAAAATTTAAGAAATACTCGTAGTAAAGAAGTAGAAAAGTAGGATGTCTCGAGATCCGCAAAATAGGCATCTGTAGCGGCGATGACCTCCTCATTTGAGGTACATCTCTTTCCAGCTAGCGATTTCTTCAGGTTTGGAAATATAAAAAAGTCGCTGGGGCCTAGGTCCGGTGAATATTGACGGCAGTCATCTGAAAATTTGACAGTCGTCATAAAAATGGTTGTCCTTCTCCGACAATAAATCCACTTCATATTTCATGCGCCATCTCTTGCCGATTCCGGAAACTATTCAGGTTGCCCTCGTATTGCAAGCCTACAATAAGGTTAAGACCTGTTAATACAATAATGCAGACTTTTCACAATGTAGGTCATTTTTCAAGCATTTATTAGTTACATGAAAGATTGTGTAGGTATACTTATTTTACATCTGAGAATGCACTTAGAGCATTATCAAATGCTCCCTATAGCTACATATTGGTTATGTATAAAGGACTATTTATAAACATTTAAAGAAGCTTTTAGAGCCCTTAGACTTGCTTTTGATTTGCCCAGATGGTATAATAAATTTATAAAGAATGACTCTCAAAATTTAAGAATACCAATGAAATTCTTGTGAATTTGCCAATTTATCAAAATGTTTGCGAAGTCAAGATTAATATTGTTTATGACCTTCCAAACCATAAAATTAAAAAAGCGTGAAACATATTTAAAAAGCTTATTGAAATTGCCCATTGCACATCTTGGATAGAATATAAACCCGAAAACGAGCTGACAGTAACATTTTTCTTGTTAAATAAATAGTAACTTTAATATACCACAATTTCTTAAACTTTAAAATGAATTTCTTATCGACATACACATACCTTTTAAAAATTCGGAGCCGTATATAGTGAACTGTTATGATATATTTTTAAAAATTTTAAAAATAAGTTTATATTTGTATTATAATAAATATGCACATATTTCAACAGACACATCAATTTAAATTCAACAAATAACTATTTTTAAATAATAGTGAGGTAATCTAAATACACCTCAAAAATATGATTCAAAAATCCATTGTTGAACCGGATACATCTATAAAAAAAACGATAATGAAAAACAAGTTATAATAATAATATAAATGAAGTAAACAAGTCTGTCTTCGATAAACATTGCGGTAGGTAATTTGTAGATAATTAGAGGTATTTGTTGTGGAATGTAACTGACTGATTTGAAAGTTCTATGAGTAAAATTTGTAGAATACTTAGTTTAAAATTGTATTTGTAATATGTGAGTAATATCTATTCAGATTTTTTTTCTTCCCTTACAGGTACTAGAGTACCCAAATAGAAAACTAATATTACTTTGAGATGAAGAAGGTTCTCCATTTCTCCAAGAACTAGTTTCGTCTCCCAAGAGTCACTTTTAGGTCTAAAGTTAAATGATTGAAAATAAATGATTAAATGATTACAAGGTTAATTACATGTAGTATTAATAAATGAATATTTATAATAATAAAAACTAAACAATAAGCTTAAAAAAAAAATTAAACATCAAAATTAAATTAGTTAATTAATTTTATACTACAAATTAAAAACAAAAACGAAGCGAGTAAAAACCCCATGAGCGAGTTTAAACTCAGAAACGTAAAATGATAGTGAACTATAATTATAATAAAGTGATTGGAAAAAATTGATGACCAAAATGGAAGTGGGGGAAACAAGTTACTATCCCAAGCATACTTCCAAAAATAGGAAAGAGAGGCGTATAGTGAAAAGGAGACATGGTTCAAAAACGGGAGCCAATTGGTTACCTCACACACCTGGACAACCAATATTAAAGGAAGAGGCATGTATGGTCTAACAAGACATGAAGATGACTCTTGAGAGTCGAAACTGGTCGTCTTATATTGCTTGATAATAAATTGAAATGGGCTCCTTAAATTTAATTATAGTAATATTTATTTATAATTCATAATTATGCTCGGTATAATTTGGATATGAGATGCAATTGACTAATAATCTCTGGATGAGTTTAAAAGAAAAATATGGTTCAAACAATTAATTATACTATAATAATCTAAATTTATTTTTAAACATAAAAAAACATTAACAGTTACCAGTTTGTAATTTCTTATGCATTAAGTAAAAGTCCAAATATTCTTGCTTGTTAGTCAAATCAAATTTATCAACACTTCAATTCTCCTAAATATTCTAAAAATTTCAATTTTTACCCTTCATCCATAGCAGGTAAGATTAATGTACTTGTATTGATAGCACTATTGTCTTTTTCTTATATCTTTCTTTTTTTTAGGTTATACATAATACAGTTTATATTTACACAATTGTTTTAATAATAATAAAAAACACCAACTGAATACTTTCAGCTATTAAGTATAAAGTAATATCGGTTACTTTTAGTTTGATTGCTTTATAAGAACATTGTAATTGAGGTTAAGTTTAAATTTTAAACTTCTTACTATTATCTGAGGAACAATGATGTTTCTTCGATTCTTAATTCGCATTCTTAATATTCATTTTTTTTTTTTTAGTTTTTATAATTAGTAATTTTGAACTTCAAATAAATTATGATTTTATTTTTGTTGTATCCAAAGAATGAACTGTTTATAATTAAAATATGATGTTTATTCAGATACAACAAAACTATTCTTTTACAATAAATTACTTTAATTTTGTTTTAATTAAAAAAAATTAGATTCTTACATATTTCTATATAGTGAACAATGTTTAGTTAACAACTTTCCATTAATTTCAAATAATTTTGAATAATTAATGGCTTACAAGCATTACATAAAAACATTAAATTAGGTTTCTCATTTACATATTTACACATAAAGGACAATCATGATAAATTGTAGAAATAGTTATTATCTCTATTCAGAATTATTTTATAATCATTGAAATTGCTCTTATATATTGTTTTAACAACTTTTTATTTAATTTATGTGTGTATATTATACTACCCCATATGATATTATAAAGTACATATCATTTTTTGTTTAATCCAAAGTTAAATTATTTAATTCTTCTTTTTAAACCGTTACAAAATATTGTGAGGTAAGATTTTGAACTTCTTTACTGAGTTACCGGATATTCAAGGTCAAAAATTATTAATCATGAAAACTCAAACGCTATGAAAAATATTTTTGAATCTTACGTCTGGTTTGAATCTTAGCTAGGTTATTTAAATTTACTTGTAAAAAGAGAACAGGTATTATCTCTTACTTCAGGTGAAGAAAATTCCTTTATATGTGCATTATTTATCACTTTAAACAATGATAATAATATGGGTCGAGGTAATAGTAGTAAATAATTTAAATAAAATTTTAGACAAGGTCGAGATACGCCTTCCAGACATACAAATATGTAAAATATTTATCAATAACATCGAATAAGAAATTTGCAATAACTAAGGTAAAAAAACATACATTAAAAAATCTGTTATATAGACATTCTTATATAAAGTTTATAGATATTTTCGCTTCCCAATAAGAATCGGCATCAATATTAAAATATTAAATAAAAAGTACGTAAATGATTTTATCAAAGGTAGTAAATATCACAAGACCTTAAAATTTTAGCGACACATTTTTAGTTTCTAGGTAAACTTCTTTATTAGGGAAAATCAACGAATACGATTTGCATGACTGATTTGCCTTAAATAAAGTTTAAGTAACCAGTGGTATTGGATTATTTTACATTATGTTTAATAAGTTAGCATTTTGATTATTGTCAACAAATTTATTGATTACTGCTAAAGCTAAGTTTCACGTATAAAATGCGAAACTTACAATTATAGCAAGGCTCCCATGGCATACTCGATGTATTAAGTGTTACCAATTTTCAAATGATTAGTATAATATAACTTATCTCCACCACCATTAGTAAAATGTATTAATTCCAAAATAATTTTTAATAATAGAATGTAAACATTGAGCTAGAACATTTATTCTGAAACACTTGCTTCTTATGTGTTTTGCATGTATTTTAATTCTGTAACAAGTGATAGAATGAATATTCCGTAATTGTTCTAAACAATAACGATAGCGATGCATATCAAAACTGTCAATGTCAGACGTAAATGGCCGCGCCATAAAAACATCTTTTAATTTAAATGAAATAATGAGTGAAAAATCGAGTAATTTTCTGGTCGAGGATAAAATATAACCTGTTAGAATAACACTTTTTTTAATTCTAACTTTGATACAGAATCAAACAGTATTTTAATTAAGGTGTAAATAATAAAAAGGTAAGAAATGACAGTTCTGTGTAAACAACATTTTATCGACGATAAGGTACTTTACATAATATGAAGGAATTTTTATCGAAATAGTGCTCGGCGTTTGGTCAGCATTCTGAATCCTTTTATTGTGCGACACAGTGAAGACGTGCGTGCCAATTTGACCCATGAAAAATGAACGAGTCCTCATTTAGGAAAATTAAAATTTTTAAACTAATCTCATGAAAATATTTTTATTATTTTTATAACACTACAAGACTATGAAATTCGTTAAAAAAAAGATGCTACGAATATAGAGACATGTAGATATTTAAGATGGTAATACAAGGATTATAGTTTAGCATTAATTTTGCAAGGGTTAGATTGTAATAAAAAATTATAAAAAAGATAAAATTATTCTCACAAAGCAGCCTTTACAAGATTAGCTGCGGTGTTATGTTATTTTTTTCATATTCTTAAGTATGTTGGCCTCATCCATGAACCAGCGTCTCCAATCAGCCAGAGTCTCGTTTTAGTCACTAAATACACGATACATTCTTCGATCAAATCTTATAAGTTATAACTTTTTGTCTAATTTTGCTGTGATAGCCCAAGAATATTTTTATTTGGTTAATTATATCTTAATTTAATTGACACCCATTACACAAATTAAGACAGTCATAAAGTTTTGTTTCCTATATTTTCTAAAAGAAATAATAGGCTTAAATGTTTGTTTTTCCTTTGTATATTATAATATATTCGGCAATATTTGAATTTTATTGATAGGAAACCATGCATATGACAAATTAATAGATCCATAAAAAATATTGGCCAATTAAAAGCAATAAACTTTTTTTATCCAATTTTATAAATATTAAACATATAAAACATTATTTTCATTATACAATGTGACTCATCTAAATTGGACACCATAGTATTTGAAGGTATTCACCGGTTTCAACATTATTTTTTTGAAATATTGTGCGAATAAAACTTCATTTGGAGACAAGGTTCAAAATCCATAAATCTTATTAGGAATTTTTTTATTTAAAAACTGAGTACGGCACAGTATTTACGTGGCTTATAAATAGTTGTGACATAACTTTAATTAAAATATTTAAAAATATACTAGGTCAATGTTTAAAAAATGTCAACCATCGATTTTTTTATCAAAAAAATGAGAAAGCCACCTGTATTTAGATTGCACCCAAATAAATGTGACCCAACTTTTATTGAAATGTTTGTTAATTAAAAAGTTATCCTCGTATATGCGCTATACTGCTTTAATGCTAATTATAAATAAATAGAAGTCCACTTGTTTTAGTTAGGAAATAATTTATAATGACATGCTTTTTATAATTAAAAATAAATTATTCAAAGAAGTGTTAAGCAGTTAATAATGACAGCAATAAGAAATCAAAATGTTGATTTATCTAAGCAATTATTTTTTAAGTATAGGAAAAGGAAAAGTTTTTTTATTTTACTTTATTTTATTCAAAACTATAGAATTTCATAACAATTTTGAAGTTATTCATGTATAACTAAAAAGTTAATTAGAAATTGGTTTTATATGCAATATTTAAATATTTTAAAATTTACGGCCCCTCAAAATCTTCTGGATGTAAATGAAGGCCATTAATCTGGAATAACAAGGATGTAAGTTTACTAGATGACTAAATTGGGATTTTATTTAATTGTGTATTCAAAATTTTAAGTCTATTATTTTTTAACATAAGTATAATTTTGTTGAAGGAAAAACTTATTACCATTTAAATAAACGATAAACGTTTTGTTATTTCATACCTGTTAAATTTTATCTTTGAAATTCAATAGAACAAAAAATTAAAAGCCTCGACTTACTTAAGATCTCAATTAGAATCTGAATCCAAAAATTTCGTTTTTTACTAATAGAAAAATGTTCTTAATGTAATAATAAAAGTAAATAATTATATATATATATAAATCAGCTGGAATTGCAAATTCTTGATCACTCTCTATCAAATATTTTTTAATGCCATAGCATACAACTTGAAAAGTTAGAATAGGAACATGTAAGCCGTTTTTATTGATTTTCAACGTTTTGGCTGCTACAAATTTCTAAATTCAAAAATATGTGATTTTCAGGTGGCTGTACATCCCTTATTAAACATAATAGACATATAGTGTGATACATCGTTAAAATTAGCTCGGCATGTGGTTTATAAAAATGTAAAAATATACGGATGTTCCATTTAAAAAAACAACATTTTTGTCTGGCACTGCATTCCTGAATACACTATATATTTGGGACTAATTTTAAAATGTGAATCTCAAGACTGCCTACACTTTTTGTAAAAACTTTTTTTTCGCAACTTCAATAATAGCTGACTAATCGTACTTTGACGCACTAATGCCGCACCCTGTATATTTTTAAGGATAAGGTACAAACACTTTTGAGACTATCGGGATATTAAGTATACTTCAGTGTTAACTTTAGCTTGTCATTAGTTTATTCTGAGTAGCCTTAATCAGCGGCAAACAATAGGTTTTAAGACCTAAATGAAAGAACAACTCGCGCCGCTACATACAACTACATCTATTTTATGGAGGGTGCAATTTAATAAAAAAAGTTGATGCTGATATTCTAAAGAAAATTTTGTGTAGGCTGTTAGAAAGAGGTTTTAAGCTAAATACTTTTTAATTTGTCTTTTTTGTTTTTAAATAAGAGAGATATAATCTTTACAAATTCTTGGGACTTAAATTACTAAAGTTTCTTACATTTTTAAACGATTTCTGAGCTAAAATATTAGATTATTTAATATATTAGACCTACTATTTATATTTTGTTTGCGACATTGTTAAAATATGTAAATTACCAATTAGTTAAACTGATAACTAAAACCTATTCTTAGTACCAATTTAAATGTTAAATGACGTTCATTCTTGGCTCCAGCTTTTAATTTTGATTACAGACTCTTATCTGTTCATCAAAACTAAATAATTGTAATAATGGAGTTTTTAGTAAATTGCATAAAAAAAATTATGTTTGAAATTTTTTTTATATGTCTCTACCAAGAAAATATACGTGGAATAGAAGCGTTTTTTAACCATGAAGTGTTTTCAATAGTATACCAGTTGATCTAGCGTCTCGCAATAAAAATTAGTTAAAAAAAAGATAAAATTTGGATGCCGGCTCCTCAGTAAGGTATTTTGCAAAGTTTCTTTATTATTTCATACTTTTGTTTATATGTCTAAATTTTTTATACTTGACCAAATCAAACTTCTTATATCATAAGTACCTAATATTTTGTTAAATAGTCATTTTTGCGAGGAAAAGTTAAGTAGAGCAGCTTAAGTTATCCAATTACTTCTATTATAAATTATGATACAAAATAAATATATTAATAAAATAAAGTAAAAGTAATGATTATATAATATATATATATATATACAGGGTGGCCAAACGAAAACGAAAAAGAGGCATTATCAGGAACTGCGTCAACGTTTTAGAAAAACGCAGAGACCCGTCGATTTTTAATGAAAAGGGGACACTTTTTTCCGATATTTTCGACTTCGCTGCTTGTTGATTTTCTTGATTTGCATTGTTGTTGTAATTTTTTTATCACATTTGTAAAAGACAAATGGATACAATACGGACACACAAAGAACATGAAATTAGTGGAATCGTATATCGAAGCGAAGGTTTGTAATTGTGTTTTATAAAATTAAATACCATGGTTTATTCCATTGCGGAAAGGGTAGATATCATTTCGCTTTATTTTATGACCAATAAGTGTCCAAAAATATCAAGATAAACAGGTCAGTAGGAAGTATGTACTAGATTTAGTGAAAAAATTTCAAGAAACTAGAAATGTAGCTAAAAAAAACGAGAAAATAGACCGCCTGTAGTTAATACAACTAATGAAGTTGTAATTTTGGGACATGTTCATCTAGATCTTACGTTAAGTACAAGGCAATTAGCTTCTGTGTCTGGGATCAATCGAACTAGCGTTCAAACCATTTTGAAGAAGAACAAATTCCATGCGTATAAAATACATTTAATGCAGGAACTTAATGAGGATGATTTTGCAATTTTGCCAAATAATGAGTGAGCGAATAGCGAACGATCCACAGTTTCTTTTTAATATCTGTTTCTCCGATGAATACAGCTTTATTATGAACGGTACCGTAAATCATCATAATTGCCGCTACTGGTCTGATTCAAACCCAAGAATTTTCCAGGCGGTACATACACAGCAACCGCAAAAACTAAATGTATGGACTGGCATTTTCGATGACCGGCTGGTGGGTCCATATTTTTTACCTGGTAATTTTACTGGCGAAATGTATTTGTAATTACTGAAAGATGTTATTGACCCTACCTTGATCGATTTTATTGAAAATGACCAACAATATTGAGAAGATCATTTAATTTTCAACAGGACGTTGCTCCTCCGTATTATGCTTTGATTGTTCATTAGTATTTAGAGCAACATTTTCCACGGCACTGGATTGGGAGAAGAGGTAGCATTGAATGGCCTCCACGGTCACCAGATTTGTTGCCCCTTGATTTGTTTTTGTGGGGATACCTCAAAAGTAAAATCTACAAAACACAACCAGCCTCTTTAGAAGATTTGCGTCAAAGAATTGTCGAGGAATCCCATCGAATCACTTCGGAAATTCTTCGAAATGTGGGAGAACGTTTCGAACAAAATTTTTATTACGCGGGTAGTCATTAATTTGTACATTTAATTTAATAGTAAACAACTAAACATAATTTAAACTTTAAAATGTAATTCATTAAAAAGTATTAGGCCGAATTTTAAAATTTAAAGACTGTTGTAAAGAGAATTGAAGGGGATTTAAAATGATACCTTACTGGACCCCTAATGCCATTTAAATATTTTGGGGTGATTGTTACCCTCGCTTGGAGGTGTAAGCAGCGAAGTCGAAAATACCGGAAAAAAGTGTCCCCCTTTGATCAAAAATCGACGGGTCCCTGTGTTTTTCTAAAATATTGTTTTATTTATTTATTTATTTTACATTACACTGTCTACCAGGATAAACCCAATTACAGGACAGGGAAAGTGACATATTATTGATACAGCGTACTAATTTAAAAACTGTTTTTTAATATTTACAAGTTTGTCGTGAAATATATTCAACTCGGTATTGACACTAATATAATTACGGCACATAACATACAGTGGAACTACTAAGAACACTTTTATTATTTACGATCTTGTGTAACATAACTGAAAAGTCTCACATCGAGACTTAAAAAACTGTGTCTAGCTAGCAAATCGTTATGCGTTGGCGGATATACTAGGTCTTCTTTAAAGCTTAAGTATTTGAGAAATCGCCTCTGAATGACTTCTATGTGATTACTGTGAACTTGATACATTGGATTCCAAATAATTGATGCATACTCAAGCTTAGATCGAATAAACGCATAGTACAGAAGCTTTAATGTACTCGTATCTTTGAAGTCGCGGCTATTTCGGACTATGAATCCGTAAACACGATTCACAACACTGACGATACTGTCAATATGGTCATTAAAAGAGAGTGTCGAGCCAAATGTGACACCTAAACCTACAAAATGTTCAGGCCTTTCTAACAGACTGTTGTCGATGAGATAATCGAAAATGATTGGTCTTGAACTCAGAGAAATTGACATAATGTTGCATTTAGGAGGGTTCAACTTCAAATTATTATTTTTACACCATACATTAACTCGATTAAGATTTTCGGAGAGTTTTATACAGTCCCGTATGCTGTTAATTGACGTGTATATTTTCAAGTCATCAGCATATAGCAGAAAATTGACATTAATTACATCACGAATATCGTTAACAAAAATGTTAAATAAGAACAGACCCAGAATGGATCCCTGATGTACACCTGACGTGGCAAGGTAATCGACAGAGCTAAATCCATTTAATTGGACATAATGAGTTAAATGTGTCAAGTAGGTTTTCAGAATATTAATAAGACTATTTGACAGCTCAAAAAGAGCCAATTTATTAATTAAGATACCAAAAATAAAAATCGGCAGGTTTCAGGATTTTCCCCTAAAATTACCGATTTACGAAGTAAATGAATGTATTCCTTTCATTTGGACCAGAGTGTATATTTAGTCCAGAAGGTAATATAAAAGAAACTCCCACATTAATTAATTCCTTTACTAGGTACTATATGTATTCCTACTAAGGATATCCCAGATGTTTCTGTATCTTAAATTCTCCCAAAAAATCAAGTTCTTGCTTTTTATCATTTATATGAGGAACTTCATTATTGTTTCTATTCGTTGGTTAATTGTA
Source organism: Hermaeophaga mercurialis (assembly GCA_951812935.1). Taxonomy (NCBI): domain Eukaryota; kingdom Metazoa; phylum Arthropoda; class Insecta; order Coleoptera; family Chrysomelidae; genus Hermaeophaga; species Hermaeophaga mercurialis. The sequence goes on from OX638360.1 coordinate 12,518,836, forward strand.
GGTTTGTGTTTAGTATCGATGAGGTTTTACATAATGTTTGGTTGTTTTAATATATAAGCTTGTAAATGTTCACGATTATTGCTTTCAAAATTTCTAAGGGTGTGACCAGTACCATCCGGAAAATTTAATTTATAAACAACTGATTTTTGTAATTTTAAGATTTTGGTTTTTTCGTTTGTTATCAATAAATTAACATTTTTCTTTACTTTAAAAGATATTATCGAAGATGTCGTCCTAGATATAATTTCTGATATTTTATTTAAAATAGTTTCAAAATATATTTTTATGATTTAATTTCCTTGAGTTTCTTTGGAAATACAAGGTTAATTTCAACCTTTTCCTTTTTTTATTGATAAATTTATTTAATACATGTAATGGATGGTTATTAAACAAAGCTATTTGTTTTATTATATTAGTTTATCTTTTAATATCATCTATTTCTATTGATATTGAAAAGGCTTTATGTATGATTGAATTAGAAGCTGCCAGGTTATGTGATACGGGGTGATTTGAGTTATAAATTATAAGTGATAGTCACACCTGCATGAATAGGCTTTTATTAAACTGAATATTGAAGTTTACAGTTTACTTTTTTGAAAGTTATATCTAAGAAATTTATAGAACTGTTCTCTTCAATTTCAACGGTAAATTTTATTTTTGGATGTAAATGATTAATAAAATTAAACATAACATCTAATTGTCTATCACTACCTATAAAACCTGCCAGAATATCATCAATATATCTATACCGTAACAATACATTTTTGAAAATATTTGAATTAAAAGTTTTTGTTCCCTATTATCCATCAAAATATTTGCCATAATTGGTGATATTGGTCCAATCATTTGAAAGACTTAATTAAGAATATATAATTTATCATCAAAAACAAAGTATTTTAGTGTTTTAGAAAATTAAAAATATTATTGGTTAGAACAATGTGATCAAAATCAAGCCTTCGTATAAAATATCTCACAAAATGTTATCTTTCACATTTATAACAGATAGATTCTAAAAAGTAAGGGTAGAAACATTAGTATTATATTATTTTGTCAAAATTTTAAATGATGATGATTTTAACTGCTGTTAAATGTGCAACGCGCAATCTTTGTAAAATGCCAATATATAGAGAATTTAAAGGGCTTCCTATAAAGCACATTATGTTAATTATATTTGAGAACAAATTTCAGATTTTAAAATATTTTCTACAGAATGACCTATAAAAAACGGTTTCATGTAAAAATTACTCGTTAGTTTCAGTTCCTGTTAAATCAAAATTACAAAATGATATTTCTTTTTACCAAGAAGTAACCATTGCCATCTAGTAGAAAAAAGGAAGTTCATCACCCCTTTACGACCAGGTATAAGAATATATTACTTATCATTGACGTTTATGATAATTCTACGGATAATTCTAATAGTTCCCTAAATGGAAACTAAAGTTTTCCTATATTACATTTTTGATGAAAATAGAGCCTTTTGCTTATAAATATTTAATAAGAGCTAAAATTCCTATAACTCCTTGAGTCGGCAACCTTTTCTGACTACGAAATTATTTATTTTTCATAAGGAAAATTGTCAGAAGAACCTTTCTTTCTCGTCAAGCATAATAAGGAATTTATAAGCAGTATCTCAAAAGTAAACGAAAAAATATGAGAATTTAAACCGATTTAAATCTATAAATTCTTGTATAAGTATACCCAAGAAATATGAAAAAAAAAATAATTAATGATCCAAAAGTAAAGCAGAAATTTGAATTAATATAGACAATTAGTGGCATCATATATAATTAAGAAAAACAATTTCCCAATTAGACGAATAATAAATATGTTAATTTAAATGAACTCCTTTTTTTTTTTTATTGCATAGTACTAAAATATTCCTAAACAAATTTGGATGTAATATTGCAAAAATCAAATCAATTATAATGGACTTTTTGTTACATTTTTTGTTTGACTTAACATAAAAATAAAATTATTCGAGAAATAATAGATACTTTAATAAAACAAGTAGAAAGATATAGAGTTTTAATTTATTTACCATATAAATTAGAAATTGAAGAAAAGTTTTAGCAATATTAATAATTTTAAAATTGAAATTCGTATTTACTTTTTATCGATTGTTTTGTTTGCCCTCCATAATTCTCGTTGAATATTTGTGTTTTCCAACGAGTTTAAAAACAGTTTATGTTTAAACTAATGAATATCGAAACAACAATGTGGCTAGGTAAATACCTAACTCAAAAAAACAAAAATCTTATATACGGTTACTAATAATTCAAAATAAAAATAAAACTTTTATTTAAGAATATATAAATATCTTCTGAAAATATAAACAAAAAGCAATAAATAAAGGATTAGTCTAATAGAACAGAATGGGAAAATTAAGATGCTTATTATAAAATATGTAACATCATTAGTAATGATACAAAAATAAAATTTTTAAATACACTAAAATAATAAAATATTTCCATTAAAAAAATTATAGAGGATTTATTACATTCATTCATTTTGTAAAATTAATATAAAGTAGATAATTATTTGAAAACTAGGTACCTGCTTACATATTCTTAAATATGATTGTATTGTTATTTCCGAAACCAATTTTAAATACAACTGAATATTAAATATTAAGGTCCCAATCGAAATTGTAATCTGTTGTAGTTCTATACAGAAGATGTCCTAAGAAGGGTCCTAAAAATCAGTTTTTTTGGGATGCTGCGTTTTTACTAGTAAATTAATTAAATGTCTTGTCAAACATAATCATTTGCCGTTGGATGTTCCTTATTTTATTCGAATTAGAAAATTAATTTAATTACAACTTTCTAAAATGTTTCTTTTATTTTGCCAACTAAATATATCATACTTAAAATGAAATTAATAAAAAATTATTACTACCTTATAATCTTAAAATTTTGATAATCCTTGAAGCAGAGCATTAAAAAGTTTAAAAAACCAAAAACTGTAACAGTTCACTAAAACCAAATTCCAAAACTCGGCTTTCAGAATTTCCGGTAAAAAAATGATAAACCAAATTAGCGTGTTTTGGCAATCGAAAAGCGCGCGACAACGATAAGAGAGGAACGGCACTTGTTATCAGCGGTGGCGACTGGATCGAAGCGCACGGAAAGACTGCCGTAGTTTGGCGCGTTCTCCATCCAACAAATCGCACCGTGCTACGGCTGGCTGGCCGGCAGGGCATTGATCAGGGCCTGGTGCAACTGCAGTTTGCACCTGATAGGACGACCACGGTACGAAGAGTATTGGGATAAGCTCCCGAGGGAGTACTCGCTTCTTCCTCACCTGATTTATAAGTATATACACTAAAATCCAAGATTTCTGTTTATCCGAACTTGCGAAATAATGTTCAGTAAGTGTCAGATTTTTTTTAGAATTATTAAGAATATTTGCAAATTTGTACTATACTTCTGATTATGGGTTGCAAGATGTAGTCACCCAAGTAGCAATTTATGGAAAACTTGGACACAATTTTTTTTGTGCCTGAACCGTGTCGACTCTTTTCGTAGCACTTCTGACTCGTGCAAAGTGTGTCCAAAATATTTAAGTTTATGTCCACACATTTCCAACTTAATGTGTCAAAAGGGTGTGCGTGTCTAAATAGTAACATTTTAGATACAAGAGTTCAAAATGTTTCTACAGTTTGAACTCTTCAAATATATTTAGACTTAGACACAAGCGAGTCGACACGGAATGGGCTCAAATTTCTGGAACTTGTTTCTTAACATGATGTTACTAATTTGCTACTGAAATGAGTGGAGAAGACACAATAATTTCCAGGTGGATACATTTTGAGCTTAAAGTTTCTTTATTGTTTCTAAAATGTGTTGTACGGACACATAGAGTTCGATCTGGGAACATTTGATACAGCCCAGTCAAAATGTTTATATTATACATAATGTACCTAATATACACTGCCTAGCAAAATTAATGCATAGTCATTTAAAATTAAATATGTAACTTGTTAAATATTTTATGTCTACGTTAATGGCTAAGAAATATTTATTTACGTTGTCCTCCAACCTTTTCAAGATATTTTTGGTTTTTGGGAACTGTAAAAACTGCAAAAATTTGCAAAAATTTAAAAAACGGTATCAATTAAATTTTACCAATATTGTTTATCTTGATTTTCTGCGTGTTTAGTTGCCTCTGTTTATTACTCTAAAAACATTTCTCATTTGTATTAAGTGTGTCATCATTATGGCACATAACGTACATGAATAGAAAAACCTTTCTCCAAAGGATTGTGCTGTTGTTGTTGCTCTTGTAGAGGAAGGCTTATCCTAAACCCAATTAGGTTTACGATTTGGCGTTTAGCAATCCGCGATTTCTAGAGTTTTAGCACGATTTAGAGAAACTGGCAGTAACCAAAGAAGCCGTGGTCAACCACGTAATAGGGCCACCACAGACCTTCAAGATCGATTTCTCTGATTAGAAACCCTTCGAAATCGGTTTGTTATATGCACTTTGTTACAACAAGAATTTTCATGACGCAATAATTATCAAATAAGTCGTAATACAGTAAGAAAAAGGTGATGGAACAGAATATTACTCCATATAGAACCGCTACAGGTCCACTTCTTACCGCAGCTCATCGAAGGCATCGTCTTCAGTTTGCACACGACCATCGCAATAATTATCAAGGGGGAATGTTCTGTTGAGTGATGAGTCCAGATTTTTCCTCTTTAGTGATGATCGTCTCAGAAGAAATTATCGACACCCTGGAGAGCAATGCTCCCAGCGCAATATTGTGGCGGTGGATCTGTTATGATATGGGGTGGCATTAGCTTGGAGGCTCGTACAGAGTTGGTAATTGTCCAAGAGTGCCAATTGAATGTACATCGATATATTATATCGACATTTTAGAATAACATGTGGTACCATATGCCCCATTTATTGGGGATAATTTTGAATTCATGCAAGACAATGCTCGACCACACCCTCCTCCTGCTACCCCAAATTAAGGCTCACTGAGATATGAAACGAATTGGATCAAAATATTATCAGAAACTTGATTTTTCCAAGGAGATGTCAAGCCGTAATTAAGTCAAGAGGTGGATATACGCAATATTAATGTCTTTTTTGGAGTATTATGAATTGCTTGATAATAAGGATTTATTGTATTATTGAACACGCACGGTATATTAATTTTTAAAAATAAAAGTTTGGCAATTTAAAAGAATGTTGTTTACCACATCACCTCATTTTTGAAAAAAACAGATAAGTTTATACATGTATTAATAAAAGTTTGCACTTTTTACAATTATGCGTTAATTTTGCGGCGCAGGGTAGTATATATGGATGTGTAAAATTTAAATAAATATGGTTGAATTTAAAAAAAGTGCTACTCAAACTGTGAACACTAGCACTTATTATCGACGTTTAAAGAACGAAATAGATATTACTAAGGGGAAATTGTCTGCATCTATTAAAGAAACATACCTTCTCCCACGCTGTAGGTACAATAAATAATTGTACCTTATCGTTTTTCACGGTTTTATTTAAATTTTTTTAAAGAGATGATTAATGTGATAAAAAACTAAACTTTATATAACGCACAGATACACTAAATTTCAAAAAAGTGGGGTTAAGAAATACGAGCGTATATGAATCTCAACCGGAAGGAAACATTTCAGAATACACTAGACGCCTCTTAAAGACAAATTTTCTGATATGCGTCCACTGCTAAATAAAAACGCATTTTGGCCGCGTAATGAAATCGGGTATCTTTCAGGTTACCGAAGTGTACGTGGGTGACGTTTTAGTCACAATTTATTGAATTTTTGGTCTTCATATAGAAACATAACTCTAAAGTGTTTCTTCTATTTTGAAATGTGATAAGACAAACAATTTTCATACACATTTTATTGACGATACGGAAACTTGTTTCTTTTTGGACATCATCTATAAGTATGCCATATTTCAACCACAGTAAATACACTTAACAAAAATGGCGATTTTAAATTATTATATATTTTAAATAATTCAAAACTAGGGCTTTTACTTCTATTTATAGAGCACAACTGTAGAACATGATACCCTTACTAATAAAATATCATGGGTATTTGATTTTGTACAAAATTTAAAAAAATAATTTTTATGAAAAAAAAAAGAAAATACTCAATTCATTACAATTGCTTGAAGTTTAATATTTAGAAGTACCATCTCAACCATTGTCAGTAAAAATAAGTTCGTTGGTGTACCTAAGCGAAAAATCCAAAAATACTTTTTTAATGTTGTATTCATGTATATTCAGAATGTATCGAAAAGAAATATGAATTGTGTCTATTTGCGTTTATTTTACTACACAATAGATGGGAAATAATAATTTCGATAACATTTCGAACACTCTGTGTCAATTATGAAACTAATTAGAGCGCAATAAATGAAAACATTTTGGAAACAATGTGACCACATACCAGGCACATGCAAGCTCAGATTTGGAGACATAATCGACACATATTTTGATCAAGTTAGGAATAAAATAGACACGTTATGGACACATCAATGTCCTATTTTAGGTACCTATTGGGAAACTTAAGGCACAATCAAGACTCATTTTAGAAAAATTTTAGGTACATTTCAGACTCACTTTGGGATATATTTTAGGCAATATTTTGTCGTCGACACTTTGTCAAAATTAAGTCGGAAGTTGTAACTACATTATAAGGAAATAATTTGGTTAGTACCATTAAAAAATTAATCTTGGAAACAACAACTCACTTTTATTTACTATGAAAATTTAGTAAACAATTTTTATTTTTTGACAAACGTAAATATATTGATAAAGATTATACAATTTGTCAAATGTGGTATTGTTTATAAATGTAAATATACTGAGCAATGTTATATAAGCCAACGGTTCAAGACATAAAAACATTCTTCTTGTTTAGGTCGTAATGCTTGTGACGTTTTTAAGGAAGACCGGTGATTCTTAGCTTCCTTAGGGTGGGCGATTCCGTTTTTTGTTTGGAGCTTTGTTGCTAAGTAAAGTGTTTCTTTAGATGTTTGATTTTTAAGTTAGCAAAAGTGTTTCTAGTGAGGACCATTCCGATAATTCACAACTGTTTTCTAATAAGTACGTTTTGACATTTCAACATGAATAGACTTATACCAGAACAATGTTTGAAAATTTATTTCAAAAATCATGGTTCAGTTTTTCAAACTTTTCGTGCGCATATATTTGTCAAACATTCAAACCTTTTCGCACCACGTTTGGCTTTATTTGAAAATATGCATCCGCATAGACGTTGTACAGTGCACACCGAAGAAGTTTTTGCTGCTGTAGAGCGCAGAGTTGATGAAGAACCAAATGAACCGATTAGCCATCGTGCACAGCAATTGTAACTTTGTCCAATGATGCCGATCAAAACGTTACAGTTAATGGAAAATGCTGTAGATCCATGATTACTGACTTATTTGTTCCTCAATTAAATGGCATTATTATAGATTTCCAACAATATGGCGCAACATGTCACACAGCGCCCTACACAATCAGGTTATTGCAGGGAACATACAATGAGTGGATTATTTTATATACGGATATGGACCACTTGAAAACCAACATTTGCTGAATTATTGCCGATCTATAGTCTCAGCTAGTCGAAAACGTGATCCAAAATAGACTTCCAGATTGCGTTTCATTCGAGTCAACCGCGGCAAACATATGGCCGGAATCATATTCAAACAATAATGGCATACAATTATAATTTCAATAAAGCCAATTTTATGACCATTACCGTGATATTAATGTGATTTATTTCATTTTAAAAACGTATACTTCAAAAAATACCACCCTTTATTTAGCAAAGCTGCTGCCTTCTGACGATGTCCAAAACCCATGTATTTTCATATGCCAAATCTATAGAATGAGTAAATATCCTCAACGTCCATTTCTTCAATCAAATAAATGACTTGTAAATTGCTACCATTTAATCCAACTTCTCCCAAGCGTTTATTATCGTTACTCATTATCGGGCCAACGAATAAATATAAACTAGTTTTTTCCCATAATTATATGGAGTCCAATATAAACATTTATCTGCTATGTGGCATATAAGCTAGTATTTTGCACCATTGTCTGAAATAATTCCTCCGTATAGTACAGATTAAAAAAAGAAAATGAGTTTTAAGTTTAGTCATTACTTCAAAGTCAATATCATTTTCAATATGTTATTATTTGTTATATTGCATCAACCACAGAGGGTTATTATCAAACACACTACAAGACACTACAAACAACAACAAATAAAAAATGCAATAATATAAGAATGATTGGTTCATATTTAATCTATCGGATTCTATAAAGTAGTAAAGTTATCTAAAAGTTATAAAAGAATAACTAGTAGCACAGTTTGCCTTGCTCAACAGGTTTATCTCTAGTAAACTCATCAATTTCGTTACTAAGGTACTCAATATAATAGATTTTTGACAATTTCAACAACTTACTCATAGGACAAGAGCCGTTTGTGACTCATAGTGGGTTCAAAAAATTAAAGTTGTAACAAACTGTACAATAAAATAATAGAGAAACATACTTCAATAACTGATATTCTCACATACTAGTAGTAGTAAGCTGGTAAATTTTAGTCCAAAGGCACCTATAATATAGAAAGTATTTATTTTGTTTGACAGAACATTATTGTTGGTTGGCACTGGGGCATTATTTTCTGTAACTAAGTATGTAGTCAACTGATTACAATATGAACTAGATTGTAAGATCATTATAGACTTTGAAGAACTGATGTAGACAATTCACTACACGATCAACGAAAGGGATAAATAACGACAAAGTACGGTTCATGAAATTAAAATAAACCCAGATTTGTGCCTTGTGGATACCAAAAATTGGAAGGATCTCAAAGACTGATTATAATTAAAAAGGATATATTGGGGTTTGCTTCGCAAGTATAACACTGTGTAATCTTAATGAGACATTTGATACCCAAAATAATTTCTGCAACCAGTATTCTGTGGTCCAATCTCGATTTCAAGAAATCTGTATAAATTGTCAAATTTTCTTCTGAAAGTAGCATTCATGTTCCTACTGATTAATTTGATATTAGACGTAAAGAAAATTAGACATCTAAAAGGAAAATTATTATGGATGAGGATTCTTAGTCTCGTTTAATCTATTGATACTTTCATAAACCCGTGTATAGTGTGTTTTTGATCAAATGGAAATAGATAGACATGTTGAAAATTAATGGTATAAATATTTCGCGAATGCACTTGAAAAATCTCTGCGCACAAAATAATGCTGTCCGACCTATTAATTAGTTCATTTAAATGTTTCCAACAGAAATTCTGAAATAAAATTTACATTTCAAGAGTTATTTATTACGAGATAGATTAGAGTCATTGTAGTCAGTGTTGACTATGTAAGATATTTGAAAAATATTTCTTTTATTGTAATTATTAAGAGGAGTAGAAGAACGTAATTGTTTATAGTAAATTAGGTGCTTTCGTAATATCTGCCGAAGACCAAACGATCTTAATTTTTCTTTTCTCCCATCTTGTTAAGATGTCTATTAATTAAATGTGATATTTTTGGCTTCTAAAAAATTCTTAATTGGAAAGTAATTTATCCTCCTGTTTGTTTTGTTATGGAGCGTTAATAAAACAATAATACCACGTAAGTGGTAAATTCTGTAAAAATGTCTCTTATATTTGTCGAAATTCATGTCAACATGAGAGTCGTTCGTTTTAGATTGGAATTTTCAACTCAGATATGATAATAATTCTCCGTCCTTTCACTACTGAATTCGTAAATCCACTATTAGTATCATCGTTCCATTTATGCTTTTTAGTAAAATCAGAGTAGAGATATGTTTCATATGAGAAAACAATTGTTTCGTTTTCATTACGATCATCTTTAATTTTTCTGAAATAATCCAACCTGCGTTTTCAAATGTCATATTTTTTTATATTTTTTTGATTGTTTTTAGTTTTTTTTTACTTAAATCCCAAGTTGTAAATTGCTTACCTATGTTTTTCTACCTCCTGTATAGTTACATTCTTCTACAAATTTTCTAAATAACCGTTGTACTGTTCGTACATTTTTTTCTTGAATGTGAAAATTTATATTAAAAAAACGTAACAAATCTTGATCAGATCCATTAAACTTTAACTTTGAAAACAAGGACTATTTTTAACTAGTAGTAGGAAATTGAGTTTTTGTGTGATTTTCAATTCCACGTCCTTCTTTGGAAATTTATAAAGAAATTATAGTTATAAACTTGATCATAACAAAGGAAAGCTTCCAAATTAAAAAATAAATGACTTGGATTATTTTTTTATTTTATTTATTATCACTAAAATTTGTTAAAGAAACGTGTTCTTTTATTTTGTTTAAATCAACTAAAAGTACGCTTAAAGTAGCTTATTCTATAGTAAGCATCACATTGTAAACAAATTCTCGTGCTTGAACTCTTTAACTGTGCTTTCCATATTGACCACAATATTAATAGTGTTCAGAAAGAGTAATGTCAAAAAATAATTTTGAGATTTCCCTTAGTTACAACCTAAACATCAAAAACTTTAAATATGTGACAGTATTGTGCAAACTAATTGTAATACTAGCACTTAGAAAACCGAAATGATAAGTTCGATAGTTAGTGCAGACTAAACTACACTCCTCCATTTATAATTTTGCTATTTTTTGAGTGGCACTATATATTAAAATTAATTACCTTATTTATTTTTCTATTTCAAAGTAGACAGTGTGTGGTTAATCAGTACAATATAATAAGTTTAGAGATGAAACGTTTATATTATACGTTTTCGAAAGGTCAAACATCATTATCATTCATGTTTGTGTTAAATTTACTGTTTTAAAAATAATGCCTCATTTTCAAAAATTGACAACTTTATAAATGGACTCCGAAACGTGACGGCAATATCAAAGACAGGTATTTCTAATAATAAATACCCTTAAATTCTTAGTTTCTCAGGGTACAGATACCAAAGACATTTACCATAAATACGTCTTAGGGGCATAAAATTTTTTATCTGGGGAATACTTTGACATGATTCATGAAATTTAATATCAAAATCCCAAGAGCAGCATGAAACCATAGAATGTGAGAATTCAGTATTACAGACTTTACCTGCTATCACTAATACGTGGAGTTTTAGATCAAATAAAACAAGGATTTATTCGATAGTTTACAAAACTTTAATATGTTTTATTACCGTATCTTTAAAATACAACACGATAAATCTCGAAATATTTATTTATATAAGAATTGTTGTTTAATGTGTCATAAAAACGATAGATAAAAAATAATACATGAAATAAAATATAGAATGATATGAGGATAATTAAATAGTAATTATCGAATAAAAATAACATAGTCGAGTGTATCGTTTTCTATTAATAGAGTGAAAATAATAAATCTATATCAGAGTTGCACGTAAATATAATGATGTTAAGATATAATAAATATTTATTTCTTATTAAAATTGTAGTCGTGCCATACAAGTAGTAATTAAAATTACAACAACTTAAAAAAACTATATATAAATATATAAATGGGGAGAGATATCATTAGATTATTAAACCAGTTAATACATAGGTATATTAAACTAATTAATACTAAAAACAGGTATAACGAGTTCACATTATTTACGGTAAAATTGTAAAAAAAGAATAAATGGATAATTTTTAATTAATAGATAAATATTTTGAATATTTAACTAATGTAAATGGAGATAGTCGCACGAATTCTAACAGCGTCCGGTCTTAGAATCGATTGCTATTGCCGCCGAGTATTGCTTCTCTAAATAAATTAGTACCAAGAACCAAAGCAAGCAATAATCCTACCAGGTATTCGTTCCTTCGTAAATACACTGATATAGAACGTGGAGTAATTTCTCGTTACTACTACTACTGCTATGACACTTTCAGACCAATTCTGAATTTTTCTAATCCTGCTCCATTCTATGGTTGAGCTTGTTACATAGTTTGGAGATAAGCTAAGGATTGCCACTGGTCATGTCCCTTTATAAGTAGTTTAGTCTACCTCACTGAAACCTTATTATACGAATCTTTGGTTGATTTGATCTTGTTCCATTGGTAGAGTTTTACTCCATAGTTTCGAGGTTTGCCAAGAATTACCCATGTAAAGATTTCATTTTAGCCATGTATTGCAAATATATTTGCCTCCAAATTGCCCACGATAATTCGATATTTACCAACACTAGTCTCCACTCGATTCATTTAACAATAGAGCTACAAAAAAACTTTAGTATATGTCAAAACTCACAAAGATGACGGTCAATACAAGGGTAATTTGCTGATTGATGCAGCTTTTCTAGGAATTTTCTAAATATATTGTGATTACATTTTTGAGAACTTTGATAATTTTCCTTTAGACCAGAGTTATTATTATTATTATTATAAAGCACAGCTAGATTATAAGATTAATGAATTAAATTTGAGTATTATAAGAATTTACTAATATAAAGCAGATAATAAAAAAAAAGTCTGAATGAAACCATGGGAAAGTCTTTACAAAAAATTAAAATACTAAGTTAAGATCAGATGTGACAGAAATTTTTTGAATAACAAAAAAATAATCATATAATAAAAAAAGTTTTACCTGGTGTTACAGTGCCTTAATGTAAAACTAGTCGTAAGCTCAAATAACACCTTGAAAAGTTTGTAAAAACCAAATCATTGATTAATAATAATAATATAAGGTTAATTTGATTTTAGTAATATTGGTATAAAAGAGTTATTACTTTTAACACTTTGGTACAAAAAGAAAGTCGGACTGTCAAATCTCTTGAACATCGAATTATTTAGTCATTGAACTAAAACGTTAAAACTTCTTGGCCAACAAGTGTAAGAAAGTTTTCTCAATTTTTTAGCCGATTCAAATAGACAATTTATTGCAGACTATCCGTTGGGGTATTTTTTATTGACCTTGCGCAAGGTGATCTCATTTCAGCCTGCTACAAAGAATACTACATTTTAAATGCATAAACTGGGGCATTCACACACATCTATGCGCTCGCCAGGAATCTAACCTGGGACATCAGAGACCAAATGTCGATTCTTCGCCCACTCGATCACGTTCTTTTTGGTGGTAAAGATCTGATTTTGTTTAGGTTGGCATCTAAAAGGTCAATCAAAACCATTTACCGCGGAAATTTGAAAATCCACCCTAAGAATAAAGAGGTTTGTATTTTATTTTTTTATTTTCATTTGAACTCGTTGATTTTATATTTTTTCGATATGGTATCCAAATTGGTTTTCTTTCAATTATTAAATATAAATTAAAATTTAATTTAACACTCTATTGAAATGTAATTTCCTTTTTCCCTTCATTATTATAGTTAGCTACTGGTCTTAACGTATAATCGCATATATAAAATCTTCATTCCTTCCCCTTCACTTCAATGTAAATCGATGAAAACGATAAGAATTCCTCCAGAGCCGTAGTAGGGCAAAGTTCCTGTGATACCAATAACTATCAGCCTTTTTGTTTATATATCCTTCTCTTTATTGTGTCGATCTTTATTATGGATCACATATGTAAGTAGCTCTTTATGTAAAATTAGGCCACCAAAAGATGTTGTGACTATTCAGATCTGAACTGAAGAGTTAATAAAACAAGGTGAAAATTACTAAAAAAATACTATTTCTATTATGGAAATCATAGCAATGAACTCATTCTAAACCACATCGCGATGGTAGGGGAGTGTATAATGGTTTTTCAACAGACAAGGTCTAACAAATGAACATACCACAGTCTGGTTTCCAGGGCATCAAAAATAAATGGTAACAAGAATGCTTACACGAATTACTCAAACAGAGAACAATAACGGCTTTAATAGGGCTCATAACTTCCTGTGCGGTTGTTAAATACATCATAAGGTGTCAAAATGCAAACATTGTGTATATTGGTGACTAGAAACCCCTAGTCAGATATAAGCTACACTATTATTAAAGAGTCCATTGGTCAAATTGATAACAGATCTACTAAGCCCAAATCGGAAAATGGTAATGATAATAGCGAGATTGTTGACGGAGGAATGATGTTGGAAATACGGAAAATGAGATTGATATTGATATGAGAGAGGACTATCAAGGTCTAGATATCGTAAACACGAAGGACTACAGAACTAGGATAGAAAATCACTCCAACGTAAATCTGAATCTGAATCTAAATTTAATTGGCTCAATTATGTTTTGACATTCAAAGTATAGTCATAAATTTAAAAAAATCATAAAAAATAGTCTATTTTTTTTGTAAAAAATATTCCAAATTCCTATTAAACTTTTGAGTTTAGGTAAGTCGCATTATCTATTTGTTTCAGAATTATAAAGAACCTGCGTGAGAATTAATCGAGGGCTTCGACTCAGTAAGCTTGTACAATATGGAATTGATTTACTTAAATAATCTTAAACAGCTTCATTTTTCGTGTTCATCAATGATTTCTTTGTAGGTTTGAGTTCCTGAAGAAAATATTCTAGAACCGTCCTTATATCTAAAAAATGTTAAATTAATTGTCGTTAAGGCCAAAGCAAGAGTCAGTACAAGTGGATACAAATGTTTATAAATTTCTGCAATTGCGCTTTATCGGAAAATTAGGATTTTTTGCTTGCTTGATGTAACGATATTTCAATAACAACACTAGAAAGACAAACTTATATGTGGTATAATTTTTGGTAAAACCTAAAAAATGGCATGATTTTACTTATTTGGATACACAAACTATGTTTAAGAGAATGATTGTTGTTGTGCATTAAGTAAATGAAACGTAATTAGAAATTGAACAAAACAAACATTAAATTCTGACTAACTAAAGGTACAATAAGACCATTCCTATGTAAAATGATGTGCCGATTAAGATTCGTGACATATATATGTCAAGTATAACTTAGGCTGGTCGCTTGATTTACCAATTTAGTAAAATATTTCATTCTTGTTATCATAATGAACGAGTATGGTATTTAAAGATGTTATAAATCTATTTGAGAATAGATAATTTATAAACTATTTTTCTGAAATAACCAATAATTTTGTCATGGTAAATTATCAAGACTAAATTATTTTACAGAAGTTGCGCATTCATTGCGTTCTGCCTTCACTATCACACTAAGCAAGATCAAATGTCTTTGGCCTTTTCATTTTCAGACTTGGTTTTAGTCGGTGCAGCTAAAAATCTTATTGAGAAGGTAGCTACTAACTTCCTACTTGTCAGCAAATCTATCTTATACAATAATTTGAAAATCTAATGAAAGACGTCTGATAGCTAAAAGAAAAAAGAAAACCGAATTTTAAAAGTGTTGTAAGAACTATTTTGAGAATGTTAATATATTGCATTGCGCAACAAGTCGATAAACTTTTAAATAAGAAGAAATATATTTAAAATTATAATTACAAATTATTTTAAGCTACTGAATAGGTCCTTTTTATAAGATATATTTATTGTAATCGTAGAAATAGTTATTGAAATTTTGAATTTTTATACCTAATGTTTTGTTTTTAATATCAATATTAGACGTAGACGTTTTATTGTAAGTAACAATCCAAAATCTTCAAAAAATAACGAGTCATGTAAGAATGAGCGATTGTAACACTAAGAATCAAGAAGAATTCCAGTCTTAAAAAATCGCAATATCTTAGAATCCAAGTAGCAAAGTTGTATTAGAATTGTAACCACTGGAAGAGATAATAAAGAAAACACATATACTTTCTACCACAACTTCGTATATAGAGTTTTGCCAAGGTACTGTGTATTTAGCTGTTTTGGTACTGTATTCCATTATTGTCTAGATAGAGAGGCTCTACCAATTTGCTGTTAGTGAAATTTAGCTCATTAAGTATAATCTTCTTTGTTTAATCCAATTTTCGACTGTCTTATCTGCTTGCAGCCTTCTATTGAACTACTTCTGGTTTTTTCAACTACAAAGAAGTGTTTATTTTCAACAAAACAAGCTACTGTAATCATTTCTGATATTATTGAAAAAGTACGAATAAAATATGGAGCCAAGAATGTTTCCTTGAGGCACAACTGCTTTAATTTTTTTCGTATCATAATATTCGTTCTCCTGTTTTGTTTTTTATAGGCTATCCGAGATAAACGATGTTAAAATTATTACTTACCTTAAATTAATTGTTTCAACTCTTACTTTGTGGATACTATCCGTAATAAATATGAAAAGATAAATTATATTTATCTGAATTTCCACAGTATTCTAAAGCTTTCTAAGGTTATATTCTTTCGACCTTGGTTTCGATGTTTTGATAGATCATTTTCCATATTTGATAGAAGTTTGACAGATTTTTTATAAGCGTAAACAACCCCATGTCATAAACATCCCAACCAATCATTCTTTTCCTAAAATATTTATGGTTAGTATTATATAGGTATTTAGTCCAAAATGTAATCTAAGATAAATGAACTGCCCAGGTTTAATTGTTCATTCAATACTGTAATATTGAGGATATTTTAGGTGTTTCTTTATTTTATATTCTTCCAATAAATCAAATTCTTCTTTCTTGTCTTTTATATGAAGCAGTTCCACTGTTGTTTCCATTTTGTTATTAAGTGTAAGTTTGTCTTTATTATCCATGAGGTACTTTTGCATAATTTGACTTATCTGGTTGTTTTAAGCTATGAGCTCATAACTGTTCACAGTACATTATGTTAAAATTTCTTGGGGTCTGGTCAAGATAGATGGCGTTACAATCCGGATAATTTAGTTTGTAAATACCCGATTTTGAAAATTTGTTAATTTTATGTTTTACATTTAATAAAAATGAACATACATTATTTCTTAGTCTAAAATATATTATAGATATTGTACAAGATACAATTTTTGATATTTTGTTTGAAATATCTCCAAAATATGTAATTGTTCTGAATGACCCGTCATTAAACCTGGGAAGTTCAATTATCTTAGATTACCTTTTGGTAATTCGAATTAAAAGACTGCTCCGCTACGCAATGTCACTTCGAAGAGCTGCTAACGTCGTTTATAATTCATAGCATTTTTACCATGTAGTACTCATGTAGAATATTTACTGCAACTTTAAGTAATTTTATAGTTTTTCGTTTTATGTTTCTTTTCACTAATAACTATTATAATTATTAGTATTAAACATAACTAAACTTCTCATTTTAATGCCAAGTTATTGTTCTATTAACTTATGTATGTACTCATATATATAATTTACCATATTGTTAGAATTATTATTATTTATCATTATTTTATATTTAAGGCTTGAGATAATAGGTTGAATATCCTAAAAATAAATGTTTTAATTATTAAATTAATACTTTTCTCTTCGTGTTTATTTATCAGAATCTTTTCGGTAATTGTTGTATTTTCATTGGTAGGACAGACAGACCTTTTATAGCACAAGGTGTAATATTAGAATATCAACATAAAAAAATATTGCTATCTTAAGTGGATAGAAGATTATAGTATGGCGAAAAGTAATCACACGCTACTGACTCCCTGCATAGAAAAGCAGCCGAGCTAAAGATATATGCCACGTAAAAACCTGCTGCTTCCTACAGGCATTTTGATGAACTATTATCAACAATGCAAAACGCTCTACAAGATAAATATCATAGCCACATATCGGTACGAGGGATGTAAATAGGAACATCTAGATGCACCAACGTTTACAGTTTATTAGGTTCTCACTTTAGAACGTCGGATGTTTCTCGTTGATATAAGTTTCTAAAACAATTTTCAATAATTTTAGTAATTGTCTATAATAAATAACGCGGGACTTCTAAGAAATCTTAGAATAATGTAATCTAAACAATTAACTAAAACTAATGTTTTCTTCTTCTGTAATCAAATGCAATGTAATTGTTAAAAAGAGCTGTCCAACTTCTTTCTGTCTTTAAAAATGGTACTGTCAGATACCGAAACATAGGTAAACTTTAATACACATTAAAATGCTTTAGAAGACTGTGGAAATTTAAGATAATTATTTATCATTCCATATTTATTATGAATAATTTCCATAAAGTAAGAGTTGAATCAATTAATTTCATTTGTTTAAAGAAGGTGTATATTTGTTTAAAGAAGGTGTATTTCATTGTCATGTAAATTCACAATGCATAAAATTTAAAGTGATGTACCTCTCGAGACTGGCAATAATGAATTACTTTTAAATATGAAAGAGATCGATAGGAACTGCATTTTAATTTTTGATGAAGTTGCTTTAACTGAACAAATAAAAATTCATTTAGTAAACGACAAACTCGTTTTGGGACATAAATTGGGAAAACGTCCAGGAGTAGCAGTGAAAACCTAAAAACTCATTAAGCCGTTAAAATAATTTTTGACTGCCTTTCACTGCTACGGTTTGTGATCTACCAGGATCTAACATGGTTACTTTAAAATCATTAAATACGTACAAAAAATGGTATACTATCCTTTATTCTTTTTAAATGATACAATAATTGTGATACATTTCGATTCCTCTCACCAGAAATGCATCTTTTAAATATCATATGGATTATAGCATAAAAACTAAAGAGGAACGATAGGCAAACTTGAGTTTTATGAATCTGCATTCTTAGCTATTTAAAAATGTTTTAGAGTATTTATAGAATTAAACAATATTATTTTTATGTTAGAAGTAATATCGGCTTAAAAATAAAAGCTTCTATTGGCACTGAAAGCATGATTGATTCTGCTTCAGATACAATTTACTCTGCAGACTTCGCAGAAGACAGAGATAATTTGTTTGATCGTTTAAATGGAATAACACCAAGTTCAGACAGTGAAAAATCTTTAAGAAGATATAGGTCTGATTACATTTATTTTTAATTATCATTGTTTTAAATAGCTTATTGTCTAATAAACGTAGCGGCTATAATGGTGAACTAGATAAAGCGTTTATTAAATAATTCATTTATTTTTACTAATTAAGATCACCTCAAGCCTAATTATATTAAATTTACTTTGTCAAACTGTGAAATTGAATCTCAATCCATAATGTTTGTTAAGATTTACTGTTAAAAAAATCAAAATTGTTTATTGTGATCTAAATTTTTGGAACTAGGCTTTTGGAATTTAGAGTTTTTTATATGTGGAATTTTTTGTAGAAATTCGAGAAGTACTAATTGCATCTGATTCAGTTTATGTGCGGAAGCAAGTTCGCTTTGGAAATGACAATAATGTATTTTTGATTTTTTGTTCATTGAATTCCCTTGAAATCTTTGAGTTTTAATTTCTTAAAAACGATTAATTTTGGGATGATACAACAAGAGTAACTTTTGCAAGAAAAATCTTCAGGATATAAATACGTAAATAGGATTCAAGGCATGCCTTATTAGACACTTTTTTGTTATTATTTGCAAATTGCACGTCCACTTTTAAGTTTAAATTACTCGAAAACGGTGCTATTTATGGAAACGTATCAAGAGTACGTTTTTGAGTAAAAAAGGACAAGAAATCAAAATTGCCTTTTTTTAATACTTCGTTTTTAAAAAAGTATGACATAATCAATGATATTTACAGCCGAAAACTATTTCTTAATCAGAAGGGATGAAATAATTAATAATATAAAATTAAATATCTTTATGCAAAGCTTCTATGTCTAGAATTTGATATTTTTAAGTCCTTTTCGTGATATTTTAAAAAAACCTTTTTTATATAATTTTAGAGGCCTGTATCTCCCTTATTTTTGAGCTTTCGAAAAAAGTGTGTACTTTTATTTTTAGGTGAACTATCACCTATAGAAGTACTGCTCGACAATTTTGCATCACCGTGTATATATATATTTTCACATTAAAGGAACAACTGTCTAAATCTTTATAATTATTTTCTTAACAAACTTTAACAATATTTCTGGTGACTTAGCTATGGTTCGCGTGATCTGTGTCTCACCGGAAATGTTTGCGCCAATTATAAGTTCAAGGACACCCTCGTAATAAATAATAATGTTGATATAATTTTAATTTAAAATTATACCTAAGTAATTATGACATCATTACAAGCTGTCATTAAAACGTGTGTTGTGTTTTTATTGGTGGATAATTATCTTCCTGAGATTATATGTAGCTTGAGTTAATCATTTTTGTTGTCGGCATTATTCAAATTATTAATTCTAATTATTAATAATGCTTCTTTCCAAAAATGGTACAATGTGTTAATTAAATATAGTGTTTTGCTTTGAATTTTAAAAATATTTCAATATACTTTGGATAAGAATGACATATTTACACTGATTACACTGAAATTAATTATAATTTTTTATATTGCGAAATTACTATATCATAACAAAAAGACTATTTTTGGCCCTTGAGAAGACTTTCTAAGAAAAACATTAAATTCAGAACCAAAAATTGAAAACTTTTTAATATTTTTTTTAATTTCCTATTAACAATAATAATTATTTAACCAGGCAATCAAATCCGTTCAAAAAATAATAATCGGAAATGGTAATTGTCCGCGAAAGATTAATTCGAATAAAAATCTTTGAAACTATTTTCTAACTTTATATTTTAATAGATCTCAACTCACGTAAACAAAATCTTTATTCGATGAAAAAAGTGTGTGTGTTTATTCAGTCGTTTTGATGTTATTAATAAACTGGCATCATTTCAAAATTGTATTTTTAATGCACTATGTATATTTGTGGAAACGGTCCTAATTATTTTGATACGATGACACACCGGTCGAAAACGAAACTTTCTTGAAATCAAGACAAAGAGATATCATTTGAAATGATTAGTATATTTTAGTAGATTAATAAGTTTTATCACACTGATATTTGTCATTGCTGCGATTCTCTATAGTGGGAAAGAGACCAAAGAAAAATATAATTTGAAACTGGGAAATCCAGAAATGACTGGAAATCAGATGTCAATTCAGTTTCAGTGTCAGTTCAGTTGTCAGTTATCTCTATGTGTAAATACAAATAAATGAAAGAAAAACTACTTTTTTAGAGAAAAGAGAAACTGGTTATAATGTTTTAGTGAAAAAATACAAAACACTAGATAAAAATGGTTAGAGCAAAAATAAACATTTTATATAAGACAGCGTTTGTCTTTTGATGAATCAATTTTTGCTTTATTTACTTCTATTTTTTTCTTGGTTTCTTTAGTGCCAAGAACAAAGCAATTGCAATTAGAAAATCTTCATTCATCACAGAACTGTGCACGACAAATGAAAATTCAACTGATACATAAAATAGAGCACATTTTCAAACTTAACTGGCTTCTGAATTCAAAATTAAACTGATATGACCGTCTAAAAGTTCCTGTATAAGCTTAGTTGTGTAAACATATAAAAAAATCTTTAAACATAGGACCTATTCGTCATGACAAAAATACTGGACCAGAATCCCTTCAAGGTTATAGGGAACACCCAATCCATGAAGCCGTTCCTTCTACCTTCATTATTAAGAATTGATAAAAGAATTATTCGAAAATTACGAGTTAAACATACAAATTTTACCCACAGTCAAACACCTTCTCACAGAATGTAAGCAGTATTCAGTCAAAAGAAACAGTTTGAACTTTCAAGCATCCTGGCAGAATTTGTCAACTCATCGGATCAGATGCATAAACATTAACCTAAGTTCTTAAATTTAATTAATTCCAGTTATGTATCAACTGCTAGTTCTACAATTTAATGTACAAAACTATAGAATATCGTATCTGTGTCAATGGTCTTTGATGTCAAAATAAATAACGTTGCTTATTTTTATCTAATTAATTTGACCTGATGATGGATCTAACGTAAAACTATTAACCTTAATAAATAAAAATAAAAAATATAAAAGTTTGAGTTCCCTCTAATATCTATTAACCTCATAGTGGATAATTTATTCTTAATGCATGATTCATTAAAAATGGATAAATTTATTAAAGGTTTTCAGAACCTGAGATGTTTTTAATGTCAAAGAATTAATTTGACTCATCCATATAAAGCAAGTACACTTTTAAAACTAACAATGTCGTTTGAAAAGATTTAATAATAATGGAGCTCAGATTAATCTTTGTAGAGCATTATATCAAAAATTCAGGATTCTAAATCGATTACCAAAGCTGAGCAAAGAATCTCAAATTATTAAGCTTGCCTAATAGAATAGAGTCATCTAATTTAATGAATACTGTGGACCAGTCAGTATAGACTATATTTACCTGACTACTTCTTCTTCTATTATTTATCTTAGATAAGTATTGTGTAACATAAAGGACATTTCAAATAGTTGATCAACCATTCTGAAGTTTAAAAGATATTTATGGAAAATAATTTCAAAGATTTAAGAAAAATTGCATTATATATTTATGGGACAGTAATTAGGTAACTTAAGTTTAGCTTCTTTTTTAAGTTTTTTGATACCTTCCTTCAGTTAGGAAAAAAGCTGTTTTTAAATTATTAAATTGTACAAAAATAACAAATATTTACAGTATGTATCGGTAGAGTCCTGTACTAAACATTTAGGAATTAAATTGTATTGTTATCTTGGGTTCGACCTGTTTTAAGGGGACAAAGATATCTATTCAATAATATTAAGAGTTTAGTAAGTTATTAAGTTGGGTACTCCATTATAGATAAAAGAAATTCGCAAAATTGAGGCAATATTTCGTCATAATCAATGTGGTTTAAGTTGTTTATATATTGTTTTATAGTTTTTGTTTTTCTATTCACCAATGTCGTCAATTCTGTGGCGCATCAAAGAAGATACAGTGTGTTAGGCAAGATTTTGTTTACACTCAAAAATCCTCTAGACATTAGAAATTGTTAAGTATTTTCAACATTGTTGTATAATTGTTGAAAACTATGATGTCGATAACAAAAAGGAAAAAGAAAGAAGAATTCTCTTGATCGCAAAAGATATAGATGTAGAAAGGTCATTCAGACGATCAGAAATATTAGAATTTATAATTGTGTTGTTGTTCATGTACATTATTTCAAAAAAGCGATATAAAGCAAACTAGTATTGAAAATTCTTTCAAAAAGCCCCAAGCTCTTTAAACTTAGTAAAATACGGAGTGGAAGAACTACCAGCAAGGCTGGGGTGACAACAAGAAGCTCCTCTAGAAGACAGCGACGGAACAACGATCAAAAGTAAGTATTGCTTGGCAAATGTACCTCTGCATTTCTAAATATGTGTTAGATGCGCGAAGTTAGAATGAGACGACAAATAGGTACTATACGCTAGGGTCAATTGTACAGTCAGTAATAAAAGTAAAAGAATGAAATAAATCTTGTTTAATTATTTTTATTAATTTATTAATATTAAATATACAATTTGGAAATAAGAATATAATTTAAAATGTTTATAATGTAATCCCTTTAAATGTCAGGTATAAACTAATCCCTAATGGAGGTGACTGCCTGTGCGGTATACTGGTATATTTTTAAATGTCTAATTGCAGAATTACTATATAAATATTAGGGATAATTTTATTAAAAGAAATAATATAACCATAATCATTAGAATGAAATTTATAATTAAAATATACTTATTATTAACTAGACTTTAGACAATTGGTTTTTTGTCTCCAAAAATGAATAGACGTGGAAGAGTTCTAAATTATCACTTATTAAGCAATAAAGGTACAATTACCAATAATAGTAAAATGTCTTCTTTGTCTGCAAAAAATAAGTTAGCATTTGAATTTTTTTAAAAGAATTATAATAAATTTTTAAAAGAAACATAATATAAATATTTACATATAAGTACAGTATTAATACATTAACAAAAAATATTCCAATATTCACATGTCACTATCACTATCGTATGTGTCACTCCCATCACTTTCTAAATTTGAAATGTCACTATTATCGTCCTGTAAATTCATTATAATTTGGTCTATTGCTACATCAAGGAAAGATTCTTGGTCCATATACATTTTTTTAAACTTTCCTGCATGGATACACTGCGATTTCCACTCACTTTAAGGAATGTATTAAAAAATTCGGCTCAATACTTTTTTACATCGGTTAAGTTGAAATTCACGTTTCTGTCTGGTACATATTTGTATGGCCAAACCAGCTCAATTGGATTGAGGTCAGGGTGATAAGGCGGAAGCCTTAAAGCTTCATGACCTTGGATTTTTAAAGTTGGTCTATTTCATAGATTTTAAATTGTGGCTTGTGCAGTTTAATTAAATGGTATAAATCTACTTTTAACATATCAGTTGCAAAGGAAATGTTTCGTTGGTTAAGCCATTCTTGCATTTCTTCTTTTCTAGTGTTATAGTTTGGACATTTTTCAATTTCTACTTGTGATGGAAACATTAAGCAGGCATTAGGAACAAAACCAATACCTGTATGCACAATGATTAATCGATTACTTTTCGACACAGGCTGATGTAGATCTTCGTTGTTATCGTCACTCCAAGATTTTTTATGTGTGTGTGTGAAGAACGTGTGTTTCATCCATGTAAATTATTGGCCGATTTTCTTGCCGAAATGTTCTTAAAAAGTTTACCCTTTTTTTGTCTTATGTCGGGTTTCTCCATTAACTGTTTCCTATTTGTTTTAGTTTTCGTCTATCGATATCCTATGTCGTGAATAATTTTTCTCTGATACTGTGTAGCCGTATGCATCGTGCATTTTTTTATGTATATTTCGCAGAGTTGTTACTTTCTTATTAGTCACCTTGTAGATCAAAATATGTCGTCTCAGAAATCCTTTATCACAATTATCCAAGGCTGTCTTTTTCTTTGATACTATTTTCCATTTGTTTTTAGTAGAAAATGATAAAGATTCCCCTTGTTCTATTTGCCTCATCTCACTTTTTTTAAAATCTATTACATGTTCATTTTCTGAAGCTTCTCGGCCCATAAAATGAATTACATTTGCCAAAATTTCTTGACTTTATCCATACAACACTTTTCTTTTCACTTTTGACTTGGATTCCATTTTATAATCAAATGCATTTCACGGTAAGACACTTACGATAGATGCAATAGAAATGACAAGTGCAGTTAAGTATACTTTTATAACGAACTGTCCTGGTCTCTTTTACTAACGCGCACCGAAAGGCGTGACTAGTTCAAATGCAGAGCTGAATTTGCCAATTAATACCAATTTCCCTTATTGTCTTTTTGTAGCTCGTGAAGTCATTATATTTGGAAAACCGATTTTGTGGCAAAAGTTTAGAAAAATACACCGGCGTGTTTACAATCCCAAGGCTCTACGAAAATGAGGTTGTCCTCGATTATATGAATAGTTGTTTTAATGATGTTGATTTTATAATTTCGCAATAATTGACTACGAAGTCTATAAAACTCACTCATCCTCCCCATTCCTCTCTACCCTCTAATTCAAACCTCGAATAGGATCAGAGGAAGATTTATAGGTTTTTTCTTATTCAGGTTATACATGAGTTTTATTATTATTATTATTATTATTACTATAATTGTTTTGGTTGTAGTTTCCAAAAACTGTATTGGTTTCTTCAACACGCGAAGATATTTTCAGATTTCTTAAAAAAATAAGTAAATTGTCACATGTACTTAAAATTAGGAATACTGCTTTCAATTAAATAATTTGTTAACCAGCCGGTTCAGATCAGAGTTTAGTACAAAAGAACATATCGT
This sequence comes from Hermaeophaga mercurialis, assembly GCA_951812935.1. Lineage (NCBI taxonomy): Eukaryota > Metazoa > Arthropoda > Insecta > Coleoptera > Chrysomelidae > Hermaeophaga > Hermaeophaga mercurialis. The sequence goes on from OX638360.1 coordinate 12,544,396, forward strand.
TACAAATACAAATAAGTTATTTATTTTATTTGTTGAACATTGGTATCCTCTAAGCGCTGAGTAGAATATTTTTATTATCCTAAGAATGCCATATACTACACCATTCATTATAATACTCGTACTAGTATAATTATCGTTTACATAAATTTAACAGATAAATGTTGACAACAAAATCAGTGATTGAAAAATGTTATTGTTTTTAAAATTCAAATTTGGGGGGAATATAATAATTTATGCCCGCATCGATAAAAGTACACACGGTATTATCGTTCAAAATACTCAGGGCTACTACCATAATATTTTTATTATAATCTTAGTAAGTTAAATTAATATTATAAAATTAAAATTATTTTTTTTTAAATTAGCTTAATATTCTCAAATAATTAAACAAACTTGTCTATAATGTAACTAACATAATTTAACTGAAGGATAAATATATTTGAATAAGAAAATATATTTCATTTTATATAAATAAACAGTTTACTTATTAAATATGCACCTGTTGTTGTTCACATGCGCTGAAAATTTGGGCGGAAATCGTAAAAATATAATTTTTATAAAAATGTCACAACAATTTTGTTTGGAACTATAAAAACTATATTTAAGTTGATAAATTAAAATAGAAATATTTTGCTTTAATGCTTTTTTAAAAGTAGCATCGCATATAAAAACAAAATACAAACAAAAAATGTAGACTATTAGATTCATCTGCTATTCGTTATCCAACAAATTCAAATTGTTGACTATTATGATAAAATCGGAAAAATCGCATTAGATTTTACTCAACAGCAGTTACGGTGTTTCTGATTGTAATTTAATCAGCAGTTTTCTACTTAAATTGTTCTTTCGTGAAAAGGTTATGTTATTGTTTTTGAACACGCTTTTAAAGCTTCATGTTATTTCGTGTCATTTCGTGTTATGATTATTTTAGATTTCAATAGATAACGGGCAAACAAGACGACTTATTTTTATAGGATTGGAAAATAAATAATGGCAAAGGATTTTTATTTAAAAAATAATAATATTAAAGAATATATAATAATAAAAACGAGTTAATTTGGTTTTAATATCCATGCAGGGATTATGTTATTATTAGGTGATGAAAAACTAAGGTGAATGTGTGTGTAGTCTTTGGTATTGTTTCCCGGCGCCACTTTAGGACCAGTGCTGTTAATTTAAAACCAACAGTGATTGCTCAAACGGAAATCACCTTCAGAGCACGAGAAAAATTTCTCGGTCCTGCTGGAGTTCGAAGAGAACGAGTTCATTGTGTCAAAATGAACGTGTAGGATACGTTTCATTAGTAAAGAGTGCATCAAGAAATTGCAACCAATAAATTCGCAGAAACCAATTTGTGCCTTGTATTCTTGTAATTTAGTAATCACCACGTCACGGCACTGGTATATCATGAAAATATATGTGGAAAGCCGTTTTTATTTCTTTATGTATGATATTTGAGGTTGTGTATTTGCAATCGTTTATTCGTTTTCCATTTGCGATTTTTGACTGTTTTAAGAGGAAGTTTCTTTAAAAATATGTGCTTGTGTTTTATTATAAATTCATAATTTATTGTTGTAAAAAGGGAAAATTTAAAATGGTTACGGTACTGATTTGACGTCAAAAATCATATTAACAACATGGGGCTAATAATAACAACAACACGTTAGCTCTTACGCAGCAACTTCACGGTGTGCCCTTTACTAATGAACCGGATTCTGTCTTATAGACTATTATATCACTCTTAGCTTAACAATATTTTGGTGAGCTTGGTGATACATAGCAGTTTTTTCTTGATAATTTGAAATGAATATATCTGAATTAGATTTTACAACTATATTATCCCTCTTGAGTGAAAATTTTAGGTGCAAACTAGATAGATATAGATATAATGAAAAGGTAAGCTTCTACAAAAAGTCAAGATACATTTTTTTATTGTCCACTTTAGAGAAGCAAAGTACTATAGATGTCTCTCCTCATACCTGCCATAGAGATAAAAATTTGGATTATCTTAAAAAAATGCTATTAGCAGAGTAGACTACCTTCTTTGTCGACCGAATACTTTCTCATTCTAATGTTGTATATCTCACACATTTTTAGAAATTCAGAGCTAGGTCTACCAAGCATAGAACCACCTTGCTTTGAACTCTACTCTTGGATAAATATAATGAAAAAATTAACAAATATGCTCTTCTTAAAATTTAGAATTCATTTTAATAGTAGTACTGGCGCTGAAGGCTAAATATTTATTATGATTGTGTGAGTTTGAAAAATCTCTTTTATAGAATTATATTAAAAGTTAAATAATTTTGTAGAGGAAGGAGGACTGGAGAGTCGAAATCCGCATACAGATATTGACGATTACTGCTTCTGGAGGACAGCGGCTTCAGGTGATAAGATGTATAAGGTAACTTATCTGCTAAACGTAGCCAGAGGAGAAACACATCTGAAAATGTGCTTATGACAGACGGTGAAATGATGAGTAATATCTCAAAAATCTCGCAGTCGTCCAGATGTAGTAATCCTCAAATTCACTCTGGTTGTGGAAACCTACGAACTTCATTCACAAGCAGATTGTTTCTAAATTTACTTCTTTCTAAGAATTTAGATAGGTTTTCTACTATCATTTTTTGTTTGAATGCTATGACGTAAGATTAAAGGTTTCTTCAAAAACATTAATTTTTTTCTTCAAGCATATAAATAATACGGTACATTATGTCACATCAACACGTAACACGTTTTATAAAAATATAATAATATTGTACTAGTACTAAAACGTATTCATGTTATTACTAGTACAAAAAGTAACCATAGCAATGGATTAAACAGAAGAGATCTATCTATATAACCTTGATTTATTAGAACTGTCATTTTGATATTTTTGTGTTGAGTATTTTTCGACTTTAGAAAATAGTACATTTAAAGAATATAATGTAATATTTTTATTTATTTAAAACTTATTGTATTTTCAAATCCCTAATGCAACTTTCCAAATCAAAGATTTCATAACAATACTTCTCATTGTCATTAAGCCTACTGCTTTTATTATGTTATTTATTTTTATTTGGCTAGATAGAAAATATTTCTTTATTAGTTGAAATGAACTTTTTTATACTTATTTTTTTATTTTAACCTTTGAAGAAAAAATAGTATATGTCACTCGGAGTAGAAGGCTCATTATATGTTTCACTCATATCTTTTAAAGTAAGAAATAATGTAGGTTCATTTTTATTAAATGTAAAAACTAAAATTAATAAATTTTCAAAATCGAGTAATTACAAACTAAATTGTCCGGATAGTAACACCATCTATCTTGGCCAGACCCTTAGAAATTTTAACATAAGGAACTGTTAACACTTACGATCTTATAGGTTAAAACAACCAGATAAGTCACATTACGCAAAACACCTCATTCACACCAAACACAAACCAAAACTTAATAACGCAATGGAAACAACAATGGAAGTAATTCATTTAAGTAACAAGATTTTTTGGAGGAATATGAAATAAAGAAATACCTAAAATATGCTCAAGATACAGTATTGAATGAACAATTAAACCTGGGGAGTTCAATTATCTTAGATTAACTTTTAGATTAAATAATTATATAATAGTAATCAAACATTTTTAGAAAAAGAAGAATATTTATATATTGCCTAATGGTGATTGGTTGGAATGTTTGTGATGTGAACTTGTTTACGCTTATAAAAAATCTGTCAATCTTCTTTCAAATCTAGAAAATGCTATGTCAAAATAGCGAAACCTAGGTCGATTGAATATAACTAAGCTTTGTAATACTGTGAAAATTCAGATAAGTATAATTTATCTTTTCTTATTTGAATTACTATTATTTAATACATTTTAAATTACTCCATATTATTTTATTAGATTTGGTAGACACCTTTTTTTGTTGGGAACAAAAAATTACTCTCTGACTGTATGTGTCACTAGTGGAAGTCGAGGTAAACCCTTCCTGCGAATGATCGAATCTCCACCCCTTAGTATAAGAAAGTCTCAAGATAAATGATTCCTTTTAAAATTACAAAGAAATTAAAAAAAAAATCAGTAGAAAAAAACGCAGTATCGCTATGAGTTTCGCTGTAAGCTTTGGCTGTAAAAAACGGAGAGTTAAACCATTTTCTTTTCTCACCCAGCACTGCGCTGCTAAGCAAGTTGAAAATTTTTTAAACAGTCCACACATAACTGATTAAAAAAAAAAATTAAATTCTTTCACTGAATTCTCTTTACTTTTTTCTTCCAAAAGAATCTTTGCACCCAATGGAAGTTACTCAGTAACTTTGCAACCTCTAAATATGTCATTCTTTTAACACAGTATTCAAAATGTTTCCCTATTTCTGCAATGTTTTACAAATATTACGTCTCACGGTGATTATACAATGTATTCTGCAATTTTTATTTCAATTTTTTTATTTTAACTTTCCTCTTAACTCTAATTAATATATGATTATTATACTAGGCTACACTATGAAAAGGTCATATTAAGTCAATATTAAAATTCTTTTAAGCAGTTTGCTTGGTAAGAAAGGGGAGTAAGATTTAATATAAGTTATATTTAAACTATTCGAAACAACAGTTTTTTTACCAACAGACTCATTTCTACTATGTTTTTTTTTATTTCAGTGGGTACTGACATTTACGATTACCTAGAAGCCAGTATTCTCGAAAATTTCAATCTAATTTATCTTCGCCTTTTTTGATAGGTTCTATCCAAGATTATTCCCAGATACTTTACGATATTGACTTATGATAAAATGATTTTGATAGTTGAATTGACAAGTTATATAATTTTTATTTTAGACCTCACTTAGCTCATGACTAGATAACACAAATATTAGCTCTTTTGAATATATCCAGAATTTCATTAGCTATTTTATTATATATATGGGCAAGCTTTTTATCTGAAAATATGCCAAGAATTCTCTTTTATGTTTAAATGAGAGCTTCCAAATTTTTTGTAAAAACTTGAAACAAAAAATATTTTTTACAGCGACAAACCTGCTTCATTAAATTTAATATTATGCTAATAAATGTCAGGCTGTAAAAGAAATCAACTGAAAAGTTCTATTATACTTTTTCTCTTGAATAAAGTAAACATCATGAAGGAACATTTAAAGTTGTCTCCTGTTCAGAACGAGTATTTCATTTGGTAGTAAACTGGTTGGTTCCAATTTTAAAGAAGTCAGTGAAATATAAATCATAATTATTGTAAACATACCGACGTGTAAAAAAAATATAATATATTTTTCAATACAGTGTGAATTAATTAAATTTATCACAGAGTTACTTCAGCAATTCAACTGCATTGTAATAAATATTGCCTAATATCTGCAAAGAATATACATTAAACTACCATTTATGATTATTAAAACTTATCATCCCATAAAGCTATCCCCTGAATTTCACAAAAATTCTATAGATTTTGGCGAAAGAAAAATATTATAAGGCGGATTTTCTACAAATATTAAAACATTTATACTGGGTGTTTCATTGGGAAAGGGCATAACTTTAACTGTAGATGGTGACGGCCATTTGGTGGTTCCCAAAAACCTATATTTAATGGGACTTCCACCCTTTATAACTAACGTATTTTTTCGGCGCTCATAACTTCCGAATTACTCTGTATTATTTTGATATTTGGTACGCATAATAACAATTACCTGGAAAATCTACCAAAGTATTACTAAAAAAGAAATTCCAGGACTGGCTTAACAAAGCATTTAAAAATTTGTCTTTTTTAAAAACAACAACCCTGTATATCGATTTTTTTTAAATTGATTTTCATAATCCGAAATAACAGAAAAAACTGAGTTTACTCATCTACTTTTTATTTTTCCACAGATAATTGTACTACGAAAATTTTACCTTCAAAATATAATTTATGAGCGTTTTGGGAGATACGAGATGGTATCGCAGAGATTTTTGTTGTTAAAATAAAATCGAAGATGAATTTACCGATTCAGAAGCAAAAGAACGGGCAGGATTTGGAGCCGGTAGATCCTCAATTGACCGTCTATACTGTATCACACAAATAATTGATAAAACGATTGCTTTTAATCTATATATACACGGTGAGGCATTAGTGTGGCAAAGCTCGGTTTGTTCGGTATTATTGAAGTTACGAAAAAAAGAAGTTTATACAAAAAGTGTAGGCCGTCTTGAGATTATTCACATTTTAAAATTAGTTCCAAATATACAGTGTGTTCAGGAACGCAGTGATTTTTAATCACTCCCAAGTAACATTTTCCGACTCAATTTAGACGAAGTGTCGAAGCTGTGTCGACACTGTAATTTGGACACGACACATTTTTAAGGCATAATGTTGACTTTTAGACGGTTAAAAGTGGGAAATGAGACATAAATGGTGACTAAAATGTATATCAAAATTGCCTAAAATATGCCCCAAGGTGAGTCTAAAATTTTTCTAAAATGTGTCATGATTGTGCCTTTCGATTCTCAATATGTACCTACATTACAATACAATACAATGTGCCTTGTATGTGGATACATTGTTCCCAAAATGTTTTCAGTTATTGTGCACTAATTATAGTTCCAAAACTTTATCGAAATCGATATTTCCCGTTGTTGTATGAACATAAAATTAAAGTTTACTTTTAAGCAAGCCAGGAAACATAATAGCATTTTATTTTATCCAAGTATTTTTGGATTTTTCGGTTAGGTCCATTTGCGAACCTAAGTTTACTGACAATAGTTGACATAGTACTTCTAAATTTTAAACGCGCCTTAAAAACTAATTGTAATTAATTAAGTGTTTTCTTTTTTCCATAAAAAAATACATTTTTTTAAATTTTGCACAAAATCAAATACCGATGATATTTTATTATTCAGGGTATCGGATTCTACAGTTGTGCTTTTTTAATAGAACCAAAAGCTCTAGTTAAATTATTTTAAATAATAACTTAAAAACGCCATGTTTGTTAAATGCTTGTCATGTTTCTGAAATATGGCGTACTTACACATGATGTCCAAAAAGAAATATGTTTCCATAATGTGAATAAAATTTGTCTAAAAATTGTCTATCCTGACATAATTGAAAACAGAAGAAACAATTTAGAATTAGGTTTCTAAATGTAGACTAAACATTCAATGAATTGTGGTCACTCAAATACATTTCGGTAACCTGTATGACACTCGTGTTTATTGTGCGGCTAAAATGCGTCTTTATTTAGGAGTACACGCATGTTAGCAAATTTGTGTCGGAAATGCGCCCAGTGTGTGCTGAAATGTTTCCATTCGCAAAGATTAAAACTCTTTCGCATTTCGTAACCTTACTTTTTTAATATTAAGTGTAATGGTGCCTTATACAAAGTGTTGTTTTTTTATGACATTAAAAATGCCTTTTAAAATTGTTAAAACGATGGAAAATGGTACTGTACAAATATGTGTTGTACCTACAGCGTTAAATGACTTTTTTTACTTTTTTTATCAACTGAAATGTTTTTCTCTTTGTTGGCTTTTTCTAATGAATATGGTACTCTTGCTTTTGTTTTTTTTCATAAATTCGCACAATTTGCTCTTAGTAATGTCTATTTCCTTCTTTACTCGTCGATAATAAGTGATATTGTCCACAGTTTGAGTAGCACTTTTTTTAACTTTTACCATTTTCTTAAATTTTTTACATTCACATTTACCTTATTATTTGCATACAAAAAATTGACTTGATATAATTAAACACATTATAGAAACAAAGTGCGTCTCATATGTTTCCTTATGGATCTCTATGTACCCGTACAACACAATGTAGAAACACTAAAGAAACTTTATGTTTAAAATGTACCCAGATGTACATATTGTGTCTGTTCTACTCATTTCGGTAACAAATTAGAACCATCATGTTAAGCAACAAATTCAACAAACTGACACAAAGTAGAAATATTTTAAACTCTTATGTGTAAAATGTTTCTATTTAGATACGCACACTTTTTTGACACATTCAGTTGGAAATGTGTGGACACAAACTGAAATATTTTGGAAATACTTTACATGACGCAGAAGTGCAATGAAAAGCGTCGACACGGTTCAGGTACAAAAAAATTGTGTCCGTGTTGTCCATAAATTGCTACTTGGGCTCTGTATCAAATATTTTTTAATACCGTAGCATAGAACTTGAAAAGTTAGGATAGGGATATGTAACCCGTTTTTATTGATTTTCAACGTTTTGGCTGCTACAGACATCTAAATTCAAAAATATGTGATTTTCAGGTGGCTTTATATCCTTTATTAAACATAATAGACATCAAGTATGATACATAGTTGAAATTAGCTCAGAAAGATCTAAAAAAATAAAAATGTAAAAATATACGGAGTATTCCATTTAAAAAAACATAGCTTTGGTCTGGCACTGCGTTCCTGAAGACCCTGTATATACAGAGTGCGGCATTAGTGCGTCGAAGAACGATTAGTCCGCTACTATTGAAGTTACGAAAAAAAGTTTTTACAAAAAGTATAGGCAGTCTTGAGATTCACATTTTAAAATTAGTCCCAAACATACAGTGTGTTTAGGAACGCAGTGCGATACAAATATTTTGTTTTTTTAGATGGAACACCCCGTATGTTTTTATATATTTATAAAGGACAGCAGTAAGTTGGGCCACGATACCTGCGATAATCCTTATTGCTTTCGAAAAGAGATTAAGAAAGATTCTCGGAACGATTAATTAATAATTGTTTTTATAATTCAGTTGTTTATTTTCACTTGACGTGTTAACTTTTCTAATTTGAAATTTTTTTGATAAAATCGCAATTTATTTGTTTCCATGGAGGCTCATCGAATTTTAAGTGAAAAGGGGTTTCCACTTTTAGTGTACGAAAATTATAAATTTTCAAAAGCTCATGTTTCAAAAGATAATAAAATTCGTTGGAAGTGCACTAAAAGAACATGTAGTGCTAAAATTTATACTCAGACAAATAACGAAAATGTTATTGTAGAAAGTTTTCTTAACCATAATCATGTTCCTGATGAAACTATTAGCCGGCAAGCTGTGAATAATTCTGCCAAAAGAAAAGCAGTTGAATCACTAATGGAAAAGCCATCAAAAATAATTAGAAGAGAAATCGCCAACAACCAGATTTGGGGAGAAAATTTTACCTCGGAGGATATCCAGTGTATTCGGCAAACGATATACAAAGCCAGACGTAAGTCCATTCCTGCTCTTCCTAAAAATCAACAAGAAGTTTTTGAAGTGATTAATAATTTGAATTTGGAAACTAGCAAAAAAGAACATTTTCTGCTTACAGCTAGCTTAGCTGATAAAATTATCTTATTTGGTTGTTACACAAATTTACATTTCTTATGTTCACTTGATGTAATATTTATGGATGGAACATTTCAGTATTCGTCCAATTTTTTTTATCAGTTTTTTACAATACATGGATATAAAAATGGTTATTATATTCCACTAGTTTTTGGTCTTTTACCTAATAAACAATCTTGTACATATTTAAAAATGTTCGAATTAGTTTGTGAAAAATGTTTAGAATTAAATCTTAAATTTGATCCTAAAGAAATTGTAATAGATTTCGAAATTGGCATTCATAACGCTTGTAACTTAAGGTGGCCCGAAAGTAAAATAATCGGTTGCAAGTTTCATTTGACGCAAGCTTGGTACCGCAAAATTAAAACATTAGGTTTAGCATCAGAGTATCAAAACAAAGATAGTGTAATTGGTCAATATTTAAAAGTATTATTTGGTATGCCTTTATTATGTCCAGAACAAGTAGAAGATTTTTTCAACAACGAAATGTACTATCTATTTTTAGGGTTGCCAAAGAACCCGCAAATAATACAGTTTCGAAAATATTTACATCAAACTTACATATCAAAGGAATCATTGTTTCCTCCCAAAATGTGGGCAAGTTTAAGTAACTCTTTAAGTAGAGCCACAAACGCTTGCGAATCGTTTCATTCGCGGTTTAATAAAGAATTTTATAACAGTCACCCAAATATTATACAATTTGTTAGTGTTTTGTTAGAAAATCAAATAAATGTGTATGCGCTAATAAATAGTTCACAAAAAAATGTAAAACGTAAAACTAAAATCATGCAACAAAAACAAGATTACATTCAAGGGAAAATTGATGAATTTTTAAACAATAGTATAACAAGATATTATTATGTAAAATGTGTATCTTTTAAAAATATAACGTCTTAGATTAAATACTTTTGTATTAGGTGACTACTAAGCAAAATAAAGTATTATTTCTATTCTTTTTGTTTTATTTACATATTTTTTACAGTGAAAACATTGGGCAAAATAAAGTTTAGCTAAACAAAAAAATAAAAAAATAGGATGTTCTATTTAAAAAAAATCGTCGGTAACATTACTTGTAGATGGTTCACCCTGTATATTCAAAGGTTACTTGCGAATAAAACAAATTACACTCTGGAATTTTCATCAAAATTGTTCATTTAGCTAACAATGAATTTAGTACGAGTTAAGAAATCCCAGCTTAGCGCAGGTAACAGGATTAGTATACGTGGCCCAACTTATGTATAGATAACGTGGACATTTTACTCGTGGACCAACTTATCACCAGCCTTTATAAACGTCTTGCCGAGATAATTTCAACGAGGTATCATACTTTATGTCTATAACCTGGAAGAAAACTAAAAGAAGAGTAACGAAGATGGGGTCTGGAAGTCAACATGGGAAAGACAGAAAAAATGTGTATAGAAAGAGTTGACCAAAACATAGTATTGGAAAATGGAAGGAAAATTGAATATTGTTCAGAATATAAGTATCTAGGCCTAAAGATATCTATGGACGGAACACTGGGCGAAGCTATAAAATAACGAAACATGCAGGGCAGACAGGCTCTCTATGCTGAATAATATCCTCTAAGACTAGTGCATTTCAAATGAAAACAAAAAAAGGATCTACAACGCCATCATCAAAAGCGTAATAACATATGGAAGTGAAATATGGCAGATTAAAGAGAAAACAGAAAAAATACTTACAGCTAGATAAATAGATTTCTGCAGAATAGCCGCTGGAAGATCAAGAATAGAAAAGGTAACAAATCAAAAAATTAGAGAGGTAATGAATGTAAAACACACATTAGTAAATGATATACAGCTAATTTGGAATGGCCATGTACAACGCATGACCGGGGAAAGATTACCAAAATAGAATTTGAAATGGTCACCAAGGAGAAGAAGAAAAAGGGGAAGGCCCAGAAAAAGCTAGAGAGAAGGCATAAAGAATGAAATGGACAGGAGAGAGCTAACAGATAATATGTGGGCTTACAAAGAACACTGACGGTTAAGTATCGGAAAACGCTAGAAACCGATAAATATATTGTAAAAAGTCTTACGTTGTAATGCGCCAATTATAGTGCTGTGCCCCACATTGGGGTCGACAATTTTTTATGTAAATTTAAATATTTATAGCAAAGTTTTATTGTTTATAATTATACCCGGTATACATTTAATGTATCATATGAGATACAATTAACTACTAATTTCAGAGTGAGTTCAAAATATGATTAAAATAACATAATTTTAATATAATTCTCTCAATTTACTTTTAAACAACAAAATAAAATAAAAAAGCTTATGATATAAACTAGTTCAAGATAGGTTCTAGTGAATGTGGGACCTTGACATGCCCCTTCCCCGTTCACTGCGGCCACTTAGGCTCTATTGTGGCTCTTATGATAATATATGACAATTTAGACAGATTCTAAGAAAATTTCTATTTCGGTCCATTAGTCCAGAACGTTGCATCGATGAAAATTTTATAATAGTACTTTTTTGTGTATATTATAACCTAACCTAACTTAACTTAACTTAACTTAACCTAACCTAACCTAACCAAATTTATTTTATGGTGGTCTAAAAAATCGTGTATCGACATCCCCAACCCTACGACACAGGAGTGTCATAGAGCGGTGGGTAGTGTGGGATTCCCTGAAGGGCTACCCACTAAAAACCTTTTTCTCGGCTGCGCGGCACAAGGAAACGACTTATGGTCATGCAACCACCAGCGTCTGCGTTATTCATTCCGTATTTCTGGCATCGCGTTCTGTCTGTCGTCCGGATCGTCGCAATATATGCATTTTCCCAATCTTCTTAATGAAAGTCCTGAACGAGCCATGTCCGCTCAGTACCTGCGTTAGGTAATAATTCGGGTCTCTATGTCTGCATTTGTATGGAATGAGCATCTTTGTCCATTGCCATGTATTTGAAAGTGTACTGCTTCTCTACTCTTCTCTAGCCGTGTCCACGTTCTCCTTTGTCAGCCTCTCTCTGACTTCCAGTTCCGCCTCCCACCTTATCCTATGCCACCTGGGGCAAATCAGCACAGTATGTTCTGGGGTGTCCCTTTCCTCCCCACAGCCGATGCATTCCTCGGTTTCGCTTTTTCCAATGCGCTTTGTATACGTGCCATATAACTGTGTGAGGTAGTAGTCGCTTGTCCTGTGCTTGCACTTCACCCAGCTCGCAATGTCCTTTATAATTGTTTTTGTCCATTTGCTTTTTCCTCTGTCTTCTCTTTCCCATTCATCCTGCCATATACTTAGTGTAGCTTCCCTCTCCTCTTTCTTCGCGGTGTTTTGCTTCCTGTCCTCCCTGCGGTATAGCCTAGTCCTCTCATCCACTAGGAGGTGGATCGGAGGAACCCCCGCAATGGTCAGCGCCGACACCTTGGACACGGTCCTGTATGCCCTCACTACACTCAAGAGGGCTTTCCTTTGGGTGCTGTTATTTTTCTCTGTATTTCTTCATTCTTAGAGCTGTATGCCATATTGGCGCTCCGTATAATAGTGTGAATTGCACCACCCCATACAGCATTCTTCTCTTTTTCTCCACTGGTCCCTTTATATTTTGCATTAGGCAAGATATGGCCGCTAACCGATTTTCTGCCTTCCTTATTGCAGCTTCCACATGGTTCCCAAATAGCAGATTTCTATCTACAGTTATTCCTAGGTATCTCATTTGTCTTACGTGTTGTATGCTGCTATTTCCTACCTTAAATGTTATACCCTCTCTTTTCCTTTTTCCCTTCAGTATTATGGCTTCTGTTTTTCCCTCTGCCACTTCTAGTTCGTTTCTCCTCATCCACTCTAGGACCTCCTCTACTACTTCCTCACTCGTGTCCATCAGTTCGTCCTCCTCGTCGGCCTCTATGATGATTAGGAGGTCGTCTGCGAAGGCTACTTTCCTCACTCCCACCTTGTGTCTAATATCGAGTACTCCGTTGTACTGAAGATTCCACAATAGGGGGCCCAAGACCGATCCCTGTACTCCTGCTAGGACTTCTTGTTTTTCATTTCTTCCGATTACTATTTCCCTGTGATATAGATATGAGTCTACTACATTCTGTAAGTTTCTCGATATCTTTTTCTTTTCCATGCTGTCCATGATGGATTCCCAGGATGCAGTGTTGAACGCATTTTTTATATCCAGTGATATCGCTGCCACCCATTTATGTTGACTCCCCTTTACTATGTCTATTAGTTTCTGTACTGCCTGAATTGTCGACCTCCCCTTCCTGAATCCATATTGATCTTCGGATAGTTTCTCTTCCACCTCATTTTCTAACCTCCCTTTTAGTAGTCTCTCGTACAGTTTCCCCACTGTGCTCAGCAAGCAAATGGGTCTGTAGCCTTTGATTTCGTCTTTGTCTTTTCCTCCTTTCGGTATAAGGATGAGTCCCGCCTCCTTTCAGCATTTCGGGAAGCTTTGGGGTCAAGGAATAGATTATTCAGTATCTCCAGGATCTTGTCCGGTGCTATTTTTACCGCGGCCTTCACAGCTTCTGGGGGTATTCCATCTGGTCCTGCTGCTTTCTTCGTTTTTATCTGTTTTACCGCCTCTTGCAGCTCCTCGATAGTAAACCGGGTTGGATCTACCCTTCCTTTTCTCCATCTGCTGACCCTCCTACCTCGGGCTGGGAACAGTTTGGCCCCCCATTCGCTCTTTTGTTCACTAGTCATGTTGTATGGCGCCTGTATGCCTAGTTTCTTAGTGGCTATCTTGTATCCATCCCCCCAGATACCGTCGTTTAGCTCCTCACATAAGCTGTTCCAGAGATCCCTCTTCTGCCTCCTAATACATTTTTGTAGGTCGCTTTTGGCCTTCTTGAGCCGATCTTTCAGCTGCCCCACTTCCGGGTGGTCCGATCCCTTCCTTTTACTTTCTCTAAGCAATTGCCTCCTGGTTTTTATGCAACTGGTCCTTTTGGCGTCGATTTCGTCGTTCCACCAGAAAGACACCTGTCCGTCTACTCTTGTTATTATCGTCGCCACTTTCGTGGCTGTTCTTAGGTACTCCATGAGTGTCCGATGATTATGTGTGGCCCGAGCGTGCAGTGCCCTCTGAAACTCCTCCCCGAAGATTGCTTCATTGAAGAATTTTTTACCTCCACCCTGGTATGTCTTTACGTTCTTGTCCTCGACCTGTATGTATATATAGTGGTGTTGTGTGTATACCGCCTCCTTTATTACTTCCCATCTCATAATTTTTCTGTGCACTTTCATTGTTGTGAATGTTATGTCTATATGAGATTTTGACTCCCCCTCTCGTATGTAGGCTCTCCGTTGTTTTCTACTGCCAGGTTCATTTGGACGGCCCATACGTGTAGGTATTTTCCCCTCGCATCCTCGTTCGGGGCCCCCCACAGTGGGGATTTTGAGTTAAAGTCCCCTGCGATCATACATTCTTTCTTCGTTGCCCCTGCATCTTCTAGTATGTTGTCCAGGATCTCCTTAAATTCTTCGAACTGGATGTTCGGGGAGATATAGCAACCGTAGAGATTCCAGTCTTTAAAGACTAGCTTCACGTATCCTCTTCCCTTCTTGTGTTTAATGATGCCTGAGTTTTTATTCCTAACGTAGATGGCTACTGATTCGCTCTCATCTAGTAGGTAATTGAATTTTTTTGCCGTTTTTATGTTTGGTTCCGAAACGATTGCCAGGTCGATGTTCCTTTTTAGTATCTCCGCGTATGCCATGTCATGGGCGGCGACGCATCTTCCCAGGTTCAGTTGTAAGATTTTTACTGGCATTGGAGGATTCGGGGGGGATTCATTAGTCCTCTGTTTTTGACCCCCTAGGGATATCTCCTGCATGTCCTGGATGTCTTCTGTATAGGATCTCATGTCTACTAAAGCAGCTTCCACGCTTTCTACTACATCCAGGTTTGAGTGCCGCCCTGAAGGCAGGGCAGATCGACGTACCCACCTTGTGGCCAGACCTATTGCATACTGGACAGGCCTCCTCATTTTTACAATCCTTGGCTATGTGTTCTTCTTTTCCACACTTGAAGCAACTCATCTTTCTCTGCTCTGTGACTTGGCATTCATTGGTTTTGTGTTGGTATGACCAGCACCTGGCGCATCTTGGAACTCTCCAGTCTACACCTTACGAGACCCACCCTGATTGTTCCGTCCCATTAACCTGGTTGCCTCCTCTTTTGGGATGGTGACCGTTGCTACCAGCTGGTTGTTTGCCATTGGCCTCACCTCGCTGAGTTTGTATGCTTCTTCCTCCCAGCTTCCCAGCTTCTCCTGGGGACCCCTTGGAGGTCTGCCCGGGTGCATTCCGCGTCCATTCCTCTAACGTGGAGTGTTTCTGTCCGATTCTCCTCTCCTATTTGTCTTGTCCTGAGACCTTCGACATTTTCCTGAATCGCCTTTTTGATGTCGCTAGCGGCCTTTTGGTTTTTATCTAGAACAATGAGTAGTTTCCCGTCTTTGGTACTTTTTATGGTCCTGATAGCTTCCCTTGTTTCTCTACCTGCTACCGCGGTTTTGACTCTACCCAGTATTTCTCTGTATGTAGCCTCTCCGCTAACGACCATGCCCAGGGTTTGTCTTGGCTTCGCTTCTCCCTTACCTCTTGCTTCTTTAGATACGTTCGTAGTAAAAATCTCCACCCTGGTTTGGGAGCCATGGAAGATGCTCTCTGTCATCTTCCTAAGCCACTCCAGGGTATATCCCTGTAAGTGGTGAATTGCCACCTTTACGTCGTTTCGGGTCTCTTCCCTCAGGGTTTTGAGTCCCTTCCATATATTCTCAGGGGTGCCATCTAGTGAGATCTTTACGACCTTCTTGACTGTGGGGGTCATGGCCCCCTGGGTCTGCTTAGACCTAATATAGGTTCTTTGTTCTAGTACCTCGAATAGCTCCCTCAGGTCCACAAGCTCTGGGTACCTGTCTTTGAACAGCTTTTGAATGCTACCTTTCATCTCTGGGTCCTTAGGTTCTATCATAACTACCCGAACAGTTCCTTCCTCAGTACCTAGGGGATTTCCGACCAGTATCTTTGAGTTTTTGTAAATGCCATCCGGCCATACTAGATTCACAATATTTGTGAAGTCCTGGTACTCTTCGATATCGTTTAGATCTTCGTCTCCCAGGGTCCTTACCCCGTGGTGCCACGGAACCGTTTGTGTGCCTGCTTCTGCCACATCTTTGTCTACCTCGTGTATTGTGGTATTTAACCTCTTCACTTCTTCTAATCTTCTTTTTGTCATTCTAGCTATATGTTCCATATCTTTTATGCCCTTCTTAATTTCTACTTTGGTGTTCTGATTATTTTTTACTAGTTCCGCTAGTGCGCCTACCTTGTCGGCGATCATTTTGATCGCTTTGTCTAGTTTTTTCATAGCCGTTTCTTATACCGTTTCTTCATCTATCTTCTTCGCCGTATCCTCCCATTCTAGGCTACCCCGCTTTGAGCTCATTTCCTCTTCTTCACCTGAGGTTTGTCTATTCATCCCATCCGACGGGGTAAAGAAATAATCCTCCTCCTCCATTGGACCAGCCTTCTTAGGGGGGTCCTTGGGAGTCCGCCTCCCCTGAACCCCTTTACTTCGTTGCCTTCCCCGGCTAATTTCATAAGCCATTTATCCGTCTCATCTGAAGCGCTTTTTTCCGGGTTACAGTTGCTCCCGGGGCCAGTCTGGCTGCCGTGTCCCGCTGCTTCCTCTATTACCCCCGATTTCTTTTTTTTTCCTGTTTTGATAGGGTCATCTTCACCGTTTGTTTTTGTCCTTTGGTTTTTAATTTCTTTGTTTACATCCATCTCAATCCCACGAGTAGCTAGGGAATCTTCTGTCCGCTCCTGCAGAGCCCCGCTTGCAGAAGTAAGGCTTCTTACAATGGGATGTCGTCCGGTGTCCCAAGGGTATCGTTCGTGGTACCTTTGCCCTGGTACCTTCCATGCTATCGGCACGATGACATACACCTTCGCAGTTGGGGTTTTTTGCTGCTGGTTTTCTCCATCAGGTTTTCTGTCGGGGTTTTCCTTCCCTTAGCCGACGGGTCCCGGTTAGTTGATGGCGCCGAGAGCCCGCCATTCGCCCCCCCTTTCAGGGTGGGGCTTGTCGGTGTGTTCGGGTGTAACTTGGGCTTGTTGTTCTTCTACTGGCATTTATCGGTATCACTTAGTCGACATAGGTGATCCCGCCAGTGCCCCACCGACCATTTTGAGTCGCTTCTTAGTTTCACTCCTCTCGTCCCTCCCGGTGGGCGGGGAGGAGAAGAGCTAATCAGCTCCCTCACCACGACAAGGTGATGCGACTCGTAGAGGGAGAACTTAACCTAACCTAACTTAACTTAATCTAACCTAACCTAACCTAACCTAACCTAACCTAACCTAACCTAACCTAACCTAACCTAACCTAACCTAACCTAACCTAACCTAACCTAACCTAACCTAACCTAACCTAACCTAACCTAACCTAACCTAACCTAACCTAACCTAACCTAACCTAACCTAACCTAACCTAACCTAACCTAACCTAACCTAACCTAACCTAACCTAACCTAACCTAACCTAACCTAACCTAACCTAACCTAACCTAACCTAACCTAACCTAACCTAACCTAACCTAACCTAACCTAACCTAACCTAACCTAACCTAACCTAACCTAACCTAACCTAACCTAACCTAACCTAACCTAACCTAACCTAACCTAACCTAACCTAACCTAACCTAACCTAACCTAACCTAACCTAACCTAACCTAACCTAACCTAACCTAACCTAACCTAACCTAACCTAACCTAACCTAACCTAACCTAACCTAACCTAACCTAACCTAACCTAACCTAACCTAACCTAACCTAACCTAACCTAACCTAACTTAACCTAACCTAACTTAACCTAACCTAACCTAACTTTTTTTTTTTGGCGGGTGGAAACGCTTTATGCGCACCGGGTACAAATTCTGGTCTTCCCCGATAGTGTGGGACTCCTGATACCCACTAAAACCACCCCGGAACCCCATGAACCGGGACCGTCTTCACGACATTGCATCAGTCCATAGGTTCTGTATCCATTACTCCACTATACGCTCCTCCTCTGCCTTCTTACCCATAACTTCTTTCGCATATCTTTCGCCGCATTCCCAGTTACTTCTGTTCTCCAGCATCCATCTCAGGAGACCCTTCGTGGTCACTGCCTCCCCCATCTTTGTTTCTAGGGCCGTTCTTAGAGTGTGCCATCTGTTGCAGGTAGCCATCGTGTGTTCTGGGTCGTCTCTCTGTCCGCAATACGCACATTTTTCTGACTCCGTCTTTTTAAACCTGTATAGGTAGGTGTTAAAACTGCCGTGGCCTGTCAGGACCTGAGTCAGAAAAAAGCTGGTTCTCTTATGTTTGCATCTGAGCCAGGCATTCAGATCTGGAATAAGTTCCTTTGTCCACTGTGCAACCACGGTTACTCTCTCCATCTCTCCATCTCTCCTGCCACCTATCTATTGTCGACCTCCTCTCCTCCTTCTTGTCAGCTTCCGTTGCGTTTATGCGCAGGCCTAGCCTACACCTCTCCTCCACCATCAGGTCCATTGGTGGTATCCCGGCCACCACCGCCACCGCTTCTGCAGAGACGGTTCTGTACGCGCTGTTCTGTAACCCTAAGGAGCATCCTCCTCTGAGTAGCCACCAGCATACCCTTGTACTTTTGGACATGTGTAACCTTCCCCCATGTCGGTGCCGCATATAATAGAATCGACGCCACTACACCGTACAGCATTCTTCGCTTGTGGTATCCAGGTCCATTTAGATTGGGCAGTATCCGGGTCAGTGCCGCTTCCTGTCTTCCGGCTTTTTCGCAAGCCTTCTTCACATGCTCGTTGAAAATTAGTTTGTCATCTAAATGGACCCCCAAATACTTTGCGGTTTTCTTTGGGGTGATCTGCTTCCCTGCCAGGGAGAAGGTCACACCGTCTCTTCTCTTTGGCCCTCTTATTATAATGGCCTCTGTCTTTTCGGGCGCCAGCTCCAGCCCCTTGTCCTCCATCCATTCTTCCACCTTGTATAGGGCCATATTCGCCTCGTGCATCAGGTCTTCTATGTCATTGGCGTTTATTACTAGGGCCAGGTCGTCCGCGTACCCCACCTGACTGCAGCTACCTGACGGGTTCACCTCGAGCAACTCATTATATAGAACGTTCCACAGGAGAGGACCTAGGACCGATCCTTGAGGCACTCCCTGGGTCACGCGCATCTCTTCTTTACCCACCATGATGACCCTGTCCTTGAAGTAATCCTTCACTATGTTGATGAGATATTTGCTGACGTTCATATTCTCCAAAGTCCTAACAATATGGCTCCATTTGGCTGTGTTGAATGCGTTTCTAACATCGATAAGGACGACAGATCCCCATTTCCACTCCGTCACCTTGCCAATCGCATCTACCGTCGTTCTTCCTCTCCGGAAGCCATACTGTTTATCAGACAAGAGCACTTTGTCTTCGCACTCTTTCTCGAGTCTTGCCTTTACCACCTGCTCTAAGAGCTTAGCCGCCGTATCAATCAGGCAGATCGGTCTAAATTTGTTTGCCGCAGGGGGCCCCTTGGGTATTAGGCATAGTTTGGCCTTTTTCCATTCCCTAGGTATGTTTGTGCTGGTCAGGATCTCGTTTACCATGGACAGCATGATTTCGGGGATCTCGTCCACTGCCATCTTAACGCTCTCGACTAGGATCCCGTCCGGCCCTGGAGCCTTCCCCGTTTTCATCCTTCCTGCTGCCTCTAGTAGTTCTTCTATTGTCGCCGCTGGTGGATCGTCTGTGGGCACTTTCCCTTCCCTTACCCTGTCGTTTGTTGGTGGAAACAGCTCCCTAGCTATCTCCAACCTCCTGCTGTCAGGAATATCGTACGGAGACAGCATATTTTTGAACTTGTTGGTTACCAGTTTGTAACCCTGGCCAAAGGGGTCGCTTTCCAGTTCTTCGCACGTTTCTCTCCAGCGAGCAGCCTTGGAGTTCTTGATGAGATTTCTCAGCTCTCTCCTGCACCCTTTGTGCGCCATCTCTGCCTGCTTCACGATCTCCGGCGCCTCACCATTGCTTCTCAGTCGGGTCAGCCTCCTCCTACTCTTCACGCACTCGTCCCTTGCCTTGTCGATATCCTCGTTCCACCACATGGGCATCCGCCTCACTATAGTGTTCATTCTCCTGGAGCTGGCCTTTTGCGCACAACGAATCACTTCCAGGGTCTCTTGTGTACATGCTCCGCGCTTTGATGTCAAACTGATCACGGTCTTGAAGACTTCCTTGTCCAGAACTGGTTTCGTCCCCGCGGGCTGGATCTTCCTGGACTCTTTATCTAGATCTATTACCACCTCTATGTATCTATGTAGGCTCAAGGTTTCGAGGTCTTCCAGCACTGACCAGCTCTTCATTTTTTGGGCTATCCCTGTCGAGCAAAAGGAGATATCAATTACCGACTTTTGTTCTCTCCTAACGAAGGTTGGTGTCCCTCCTGTGTTTAGGACCACCAGTTGGGAGACCATCAGGCAATCCGACAGGAAGTCTCTTCTCTTATCTTGACGGTCGGATCCCCAAAGGGCTGACTTGGCGTTAAAATCACCAACCACCATAACCTCCCCTGTTTCCCGCTGAATCTCATCCATCATAGTCCCTACAGTGGCTTCAAAGACTTCGAGGTTGACATTTGGGGATACGTAGAAATTGTATAGGGTCCAGTTCCCCATGCTCAGCTTGGTGTAGCTGTCGGTTGTCTGGTGGGTCACCGCCCCGCATTTCCTATTCCTGCAATAGATGGCTGTATCCCTCCCCGCAATCCATCTAGGATCTTTTGTTGTTCGAGCTCCGTTAGGTTCTTGTATGGCGATCAGGTCGGCGCCTATGGTGGCCGCTGTAGCCATCGCCAAATCTTGCGCCCTCGCCCTTCTGTCCACGTTTATTTGTAGTATTTTTATTGGCATTTTAACATAAAAGGTAAATATGTATAACTCTATAAAAGACAAGGACACGTTACTGAACTAATATCACAGTAATATCACAGTTTTGGATCAGTCTTCTGTATCACAGTCTTTTGCCACTTCGCTGTCATTTTTATACCCGCTTCGCGCGGCTATTTCATGCAGGCAGCTTATGTCCCGAATGATGCTACTGATCTCCTGTTGCATCTCCTGCTGCATAGGCTCAGTGGCTATCAGGGCAGGTGCACTGGGCTGGATAGCTGTGCTAGGCTGGGTTTCCACGGACAGGTCTACAGGGGCGACCTGGTCCGTTTCCCCTGCGGTGAGCGTCCTATTTCGTCTGCGATCACTTCGTCTTGCAGTTGCTAGTGCCGTCCTAAATGCAGGGCACTTTAGGGTGCCGGCTTTATGCCCCGATATGTTGCAGACGGGGCACGCCACCTCATTCTTGCAGTCTTTTGCAACATGGTCCCCCTTGCCGCACCTGAAGCAGCATTTCTTTCTCTCTGGGCCCTGGCATTTGTCGGTGCCGTGTTCGTATGACCAGCATCTGGTACATTTCGCCACTTTCAGACGCCTCTCGAGTTTGCACCTAACTAGTCCTACTCGGACTGCTCCGTCCGTCATCAGTTGGATGGCGTCTTTTTTGGGGACCGTGAGAGTTGCCGCCATTTGACTGTTCGCCATGGGCCTGAGGTCGCTGAGTCTATGCACCTCTTCCTCCCAGTGGCCTAGTTTCCTCCGCAGTGCCGCAGTGCCTGCTCTAGTTCTTCCTTTGTGCATTCGGCGTCCATGCCCCTGACGTGAAGTGTCTCCACCATACGACCCTCTCCAATTTGCCTAGCTCTGAGGCCTTCTGTAGAGTTTTCTACCGCCTTCTTGATTTCGGCTGCTGTCTGTTGATTTTTATCAAGCAGCAGTAGTAGCTTACCGTCTTTCGTACTCTGGATACTTCTAATAGCTTTGCTGGCCTCTTTGTTTGATACCGCCATCTTCACTCTACCGAGGATCTCTTTGTACGTGGTTCCTCCGGTGATCACCAGACCTAGAGTCGTTCTCTCTCTTTTTCTTTTTTCTTTTGGTGCGCTGCTTGTATTCGCTGAGGTCGTGAAGATCTCCACTTCAGTTGGAGATCCGTGGAAGATGGCCTCAGCGATCTTCCTCATCCATGTGACGGAGTTCCCTTCCACATGGTGTATTGCCACTTTCCGGTCGGCTCTCGTCTCCTCTTTTAGTCTTCTAACATTTTTCCATAGGTCCTCCGGTGAGCCGTCGTGCGTAATTTTCACCACCTTCTTTGTGAGTGGGTTCACGGTTCCCCTACTGTGCTTCGATCTTATGTAGGTGATTTGTTCCAGAACCTCGAAAGTGTCTCCTGGCTCCGCCAGTTCAGGGTATTTATCCCTGTACAACTTCTGGATGCTCACCTTCATTCCTGGGTCTTTTGGTTCCACCAGAACTACCCTTACCGTCCCCTCCTCGGTGTTGAGAGGGTTTCCCACGGTGACCTTTTTGTTCTTGTACACCGCCTCTGGCCATGGGCGAGGCTCGATCTCTAGGAACTTGGAGACATCAGCTATGTCCAGTAGTTCCTCCTCCTTTAGACCGCTGGTATTTCCATGCCACGGGGTTGTCTGAGTGGCTATCTCTGCGGTTTTCGCTCTTGTCTTTTTAACCCCGGCAGTAATCTTCTGAAGTCTTTCCATGTGCGCCTGAGTGGCGCCTGCAATATGGGCCAGTGCCTTTATGTCCTTCTTTATTTCCACCTTCGTGTTCGGGTATCTGCCCTCGTTAGTTTAAGCAAAGCCTGCTTCAGCTGCTCCATTGCCCTCTCCTGTGCAGAATCGTCTCCTCTTTTCCTTTGGCTGCGATCGTCTGCCTCCTTGGTGAAGGAGTCGTCGTCATCTCGCCTGTGGCGCTTCGCACTTCCTTTTGGGTTGTCTGTCGTACGCTTTTCCTCATCACTGCTGACTGTGATCGGATCCGAGACCCCTGCCAGCTTGAAAAACTCGTTGTCGCCTATGTAGTCGTCAATGAAGCCGTCCTTCCCTGGGGTGAAACCTGGTGTTGGTGGCGGCGACTGTCCAGGTGTATAAAACACGTCGCGGTTCATCTTTAAGGTTGGCATACTGTCGCTACGTTTTTTGTCTTTCCTCTGCACCGGGGTTTCGTCTAACTTTTGTTTCACCCTGGTGGGGGACCTCTCTATTTTGTCTTTCCTTTCGAAGATATTCGCCTCCGAAGAACTCGGCGCTTCTGGGCTTTCACCCAGACCAGCCACTACATCCATGGTTGGTTCTTCGCCCTCCACTAGCTCATTTTCCTTGGTCTGTTCTATTTTTGTTTTGGTATGTTTTTGTTTAAAAAAATTTTCCATGTGATTTCCCACGAGTTGGGCAGAAAAAAGTGGTCCGACAGGGCAGTGCTCCCGTACCCTGTTAAGGCATTCCTTTGGCTGTCGCCTCCGGCTACCCCGCACGTCCTCGCCATGACGCCGGGGGGCTGCTTACGACCCTCTTCCGGGGGGCCATCCATTCCTCGCCGCAGGTCCCTGGCTTGACTTCCGTTTTGGTTTTTTATCGGGGTTTTCCTTCCCTTAGCAATCGCCCATCCCATGTGCCAATTTTGGTTCGCGCCGGCTATTTGATTTCGCCGGTACCACCCATATCTGGGAAGCCTTCCCCTATCCACCACCTGGGAACGCGCTGGATGGGAGATTGGCAACTCCACACCAGAACCTAACCTAACTTAACCTAACCTAACTTAACCTAACCTAACCTAACTTAACCTAACCTAACCTAACCTAACCTAACCTAACCTAACCTAACCTAACCTAACTTAACCTAACCTAACCTAACCTAACCTAACCTAACCTAACCTAACCTAACTTAACCTAACCTAACTTAACCTAACTTAACTTAACTTAACTTAACTTAACTTAACTTAACTTAACTTAACTTAACTTAACTTAACTTAACTTAACTTAACTTAACTTAACTTAACTTAACTTAACTTAACTTAACTTAACTTAACTTAACTTAACTTAACTTAACTTAACTTAACTTAACTTAACTTAACTTAACTTAACTTAACTTAACTTAACTTAACCTAACCTAACCTAACCTAACCTAACCTAACCTAACCTAACCTAACCTAACCTAACCTAACCTAACCTAACCTAACCTAACCTAACCTAACCTAACCTAACCTAACCTAACCTAACCTAACCTAACCTAACCTAACCTAACCTAACCTAACCTAACCTAACTTAACTTAACTTAACTTAACTTAACTTAACTTAACTTAACTTAACTTAACTTAACTTAACTTAACTTAACTTAACCTAACCTAACCTAACCTAACCTAACCTAACCTAACCTAACCTAACCTAACCTAACCTAACCTAACCTAACCTAACCTAACCTAACCTAACCTAACCTAACCTAACCTAACCTAACCTAACCTAACCTAACCTAACCTAACCTAACTTAACTTAACTTAACTTAACTTAACTTAACTTAACTTAACTTAACTTAACTTAACTTAACTTAACTTAACTTAACTTAACTTAACTTAACTTAACTTAACTTAACTTAACTTAACTTAACTTAACTTAACTTAACTTAACTTAACTTAACTTAACTTAACTTAACTTAACTTAACTTAACTTAACTTAACTTAACTTAACTTAACTTAACTTAACTTAACTTAACTTAACTTAACTTAACTTAACTTAACTTAACTTAACTTAACTTAACTTAACCTAACCTAACCTAACTTAACCTAACCTAACCTAACCTAACCTAACCTAACCTAACTTAACCTAACTTAACCTAACCTAACTGAACCTAACCTAACTTAACCTAACTAAACATAATCTCAACTAACCTAAAATAACTCAAACTAACCGACGCGGTATAACTGGAAGCAGTAAATAGTCGAATAAAAATTTTAATTCGTGTCTTTCCTAATGCTTGTAGTGATATCGCGTTCTTACTAGTAAGAAATTACGAGTGCTCTTTGATACTTTGCATTTTACTAGTAAATACGGGTAATAATGGATTTAGCCTATTTACGGTAACATATACAGTATGGTCCAAATGAAAGGAATGAATTCATTGTTTCGTAAATTTGTTCTCAAATATGATTAACATAACGTCCTTTATAAGAAGCCCTTTTAATTCTTCGTATATTGGCATTTTACAAAAATTGAGCGTTGCACATTTAACAGCAGTTAAAATCATCATCATTTAAAATTTTGACGTAATAATATAATACTAATGTTTCTACCCTTACTTTTTAGAATCTATCTATTATAAATGTGAAAGATAAAATTTTGACAGATATTTAAGACAAAGACTTGACTTTGAACACACTGTTCTAACCAATAATATTTTTAATTTTCTAAAACACTTAGATAATACTATAGAGTACGGTCCAAATGAAAAGAATAAATTCATTACTTCATTAATATAATCTTTGTTTATTATTCTTTTATTGTTGTGAGAAATTTGTAAAATGAGAATGACAGTATTAATACCTATAAAAAATATATACAGTATGGTCCAAATGAAAGGAATAAATTCATTATTTCGTAAATCGGTGATTTTAGGGGAAAATCCTGAAACCCATCGATTTTTATTATTAAATAGGCGCTTAGTCGGATCACCTTTTTATTTTTGACATCATCTTTGTGAGCGTGATGACGTCATCGATAAAAATTTTAAATAGAAATAATAAAATTTTAATGTTAACGTTGGGTGCAACAAATTATTTCTGGAAGTTATCAGTAATATTATACCAATATCTAAAGTTCATAATAACAATAAAAAATAAATGAATATTATTATTTTGTTTAAGTCCGGTTCTATCACTTAATCAGGAATGAAGGTAATTAATTAATTAATTGTTGATCTGAGGAAATCAATAAAAAAAAATTCTGTTTTAAGGGTATGGACAAAGTTTCTAGTTACGCAACAAAGGGTGCTTTTGTTTTCTAAAGCTTTTTCGGCGATATTCATCCTTCACAGGTCCAAATTCAACTCTATCTTGTCAAATTCTGAGAGTTAATTTATAGATTTTCGGGATCACAGCCCTCTAAAATATTAATTTATGATAAATTTTGTAAAATTTTGCAATATTCATACATTTTTTTTTACATCCTTAATCGTTGACCAACAGATAATTACAAATTAGCTTACTCTTTCTTCTTTAAATACTAGTAATATTTTTTAATACAGTATATTCTTTGATAAAATTTTCTTAATTATTCTATGTCATGTTTTGCTATTATATGATTCAAACATCTTAAATTTTATTCATAATTGGTTGCAAATTCCTTCTAACCTCAATTCAACAGTAATAATATGATTAATATTTAATTTTAATTCATATCTTTATTTTAAAATTTCAAAATAATATTAATATCCTTAAATGCGAACTAGTCTAATAACACCATGTTAGAGTTCATTATGTAAAAACTTTTATTTCTGATTTTTAGTCAAAACATTGCTTTATGCTATAAAGTTGAATAATTTTATAACAAGTTTCCAATATCTTTTCTCTATCTTTATTCAAAAACTAAAAAAAATCTTTTTGATTATTTCTTCGATTAAGATTGAAATTTTCTAATTAATTATGTCATGTTATTTGAAATTTTTCTTTTATTAAAATTTACTTTTATTGTTGAATTTTATTTATTATTAATTTCTTTCAACCAACTATATAAGAAATAATTTTCATTCTATTATTTTGAATTCCCAATAATCATATCAAATTAATTTGGTTTTTTCAATTTTTAAAATCTTTAATGATAAAGTCCTATTATAATATATTTATCAATTTAACTAAAAATAAATTTGGAAAACTATATGTGAGAAAAAATTCATTTTACCGAAAAAGGATACTTTAAATAATTTGTTAAAGATCCAAAAATATTTGAAGAACCTTGAATTAGCAGTTAAATTTAGACCAGTTTTTACAGCAAAAATATAACTAACCAAAAACAAAAACAGTTTAACCCATTCAGCTTTTATTTACATATAATTTTTTTTCTTTACATTTGTCATTTCCAGACATTTCTAAGCTACGTTTTTTTCTACACTATGTTACAACTTAATTACATTTTTACATTTTTTACGCTATTCTTCATATAAATAAAGTTCAAAGTTTTTTCACCCACAAATGACAGTGAGTACCCCTGTACCTTTTAGTTTAAAATGCAAATAGATATCTCTTATAGCAAAAATGAAAACGCAAAATCGTAAATAGAAACAAAAATAATAAAATCGTACGGCCAATTTGTTTGTTCGTTATATTTTTGCCATAAACTTAGATCTACAGAGTATTTATTACATTCTGGTTCGCTGCAGGATTTACACGATTTACGGGTTTAATTCTCGACACATTTGACATTCTACAGCCACCATAATAAACCTAAAAGCATCATGTCTGGGTAGTTCTCTGGCAGAAGTAATAATGAGCTCGAAAATTTGCCGACTATGAACCATTTCTAGAGACTGACTGACATGTAAATTAATTACCAACAACTTTTGGGGATGAGGAATCACATTTGTAAAGGGGGCAAGAAGAGGCCATTGGCAAGATCTTTTAATAATTGTTCTAAAAGTTGCATCCCGTCTGAATAAAATTAGAAGACAAACTAGTGACATCAATTACGTTATAAAAAATACTATTGCCCAATGATTTATATTCAGTTTTTTAGAATATTTTGCAAGGTATCAAATCCTCATTTTGTTTGATTAAGATGTTTTATTTAAGGCTTCGCAACATTAGTAAATTCTATTTAACCTCTTGTATACAACATTTTGTATGTAAGACCTAATTACTGTATCTTTGTTGAATACCAAAATGGTTGAGTTCATAGGTTACTTTTAGATACCTTCCATTAGGAGAATAAAGTTCATTTGTAAAAAAATATCTGTTGTCACATTAGGTCCAAAATTTTACAGTCAACAACGTTTACTTGACCTTCGCCTCCTGGTAGTTTTCCAGTATAGATCTTGTAATGGACAGGTATTTTCCGCAATGCAAGCTCACATTGTTTTTTCCATATTTTTCTGATTTATACGCAATATATTCTGTAAACTTAGTGTTTCCTATATTGTTGTTCTACTGTTATACATTCTTTAGGCTTGTAGTTTGTTGTAAAATTTAATTTATCATAATCCAAGTGTCTCAAATTGGGGCAGCTTTATCTGAGTATTCTGATCAGCAAAGCAAATAAATCTTAATCTGATCACGAGATAAGCCCACACGAAATTAAAGAAAAGACTCTCATTCACATTTCAGATATGCCTTCCCTATTAGATTATTGAACACCAGAAACAATTAGTAATAAGTAACAACTAATTGTATTTTAGTAAATGAAATAAATACTTTTCTTCGTGTTGTTAAGCGGATATATTTTTTCTAATTTTTAAAAAAGAAAAAAAATAAACATATTTATTTGAATAGGGCGTATAAAATTTAGTTATACTAGAATTTTAGGATTCGTACGAAGAGGTTGTTCCAAATATAATGTAAATACGAAAGGGCGTAATTCTTTGACTTATTTCATGACTAAAAATATATATAAACATAAACGCTTCGTTAGCGATCTAGAAGGTGTTGATATTTAAAGATTTTTTTGTTTTTTCTTTATAGTGTCTGCAATTTTTAGGATATTTAGATCAACTTTGGAATATAGAATACGCTGTAGGGACATTTTGCGGTCCCTAATACAAAATGATTTTTTTGTTTTATTTAGAAACTTTTTGATCTCTTGTCATTTTTTCAAATCTACGACTATTTTCCAGAAAATCGAAATAAAATCTATTTGCCGCTGCCTGTTAAGAATTAAAGCTGAGATGACCCGGTTTATGTAGCAATGATTTTGCAGAACAAAAAACGTAAATAATAACCGTAACAAGAAAACTACGTTACAACAATTTATATGAACCATTAGCCATGAAATAAATTAAATAATTATCCCTTTTCGTATGTACACGACATTTAGGGACACTTTGTATAATTAAGTTTGTACATTAGTCAATAAGCAAAGTAGGACACTCACTGAAAGCCATTTACTTAAGCTTGCAATCGAACCTAACCTGAAATTATTATTCAATGTCTATGAACTTTGTAATTTAATATACGTTTCCAACTGATATAATTAGTTAGTGCATATACAGACAGATATGCTCAATCTAATCATTTACACATATTACAGGGACGTAACTTACAGGAAACTAAATTACATTTTATAATGTATAAAGTCAGACAGAACCAAACTTTAATCGAGAAAGAAGATATATATTGTTAAAGAAAAAAATTGAAAAATGTAAAAGATTTTATACCACTCTAAAAGAAACAGTTAAAGACAAAATAAAATGTTCTTATTTACTACTACAAAGTTTTCAAGATTATATCTGAAAAAAAAAAACTGTTTTAATAGCAAAAATTTAATTTGGTTTATCAACTTCAACTAAGGCCTACGGTAAACCCCTTGTTATCAAGCAAAACATTAATTTTTGTTCTCATTTTAACTCCAGTTTGAGTTTATTTTACTCTTTATGATATTAATACATTACAAACAATTAATTTTTTATAATGTTGTTCATCCCTCATTTATATTATTTTTTATAGGATTATGTAGACTCGTTAAAATATTTAATCCCAAATTTAATGTCAATAAAAATAGGTGTAAAGTTTTATGTAAAAGTGTGTACTTACTAACTGTATATCAGTTTTATACGTACCCATTTACGGACCAGAAAATAATTAAATTTAGGTTCTCTTGGTCGAGGATTAAAAATGTTAAGGGCCCCTGTTCTGTTAAATTCAATCATAAAATATGGGTACTTAAAATATAAACGAAAATTAAAAAAAAACATTACTATTAATTCAAATTAAATTTCTGTTTAGATTATTGTGCGAATGAGTTTGATTGACTACATTTTTCCATTAGAAATGTATGCGACGTCTATGACAAATAAACCTTACCTGTAGTTCAAGGGCATAACTTACTAATTAGGCACAACAAGCTGTTCACTTTACTACATACTCTATTTTACATTAAATTGCTACCCAAGCATTGCCATATACTGGAAAACTCAAAACTAAATTGAAAATGCTAGTACAAAATGAAGTAAATCAAAAAGGGATTATTTTTTGTATAACTGACCTTTCGTTCCGGACAGCATTCGTTTTGTTAGAAATGGCATATGCCAGCATGGTATATGGCAAAGAAATATGGCATAATATAAAAATGAACAAAAATAGAAAAGAAACAAAATGATGCAGTTAAGAAAAAAACACACATTTGTAAAAGTCTTTGTAGCACAAAAGTAGCAACAACTATTCACAATATACAGAGCAAAGAACGAAAGCAAAAGAACTCGTCAACTTTGCCTGGTAATTTAAATAACGAATTGGGGTCCCCCTTAAGTTAAAACATTCTTCAACTTTCCGAGGCCTGCTTCAAATAAGGTGATCAATGTCTTCTTGATGAATTGATTTCTTGAACTTCATGTCTTAAACGACGTAAATCCATTATTAACCCAGTTGACCAAATATTCTACCTATCGTGTCCCATACATATCCAATGAGTGAAAGATCAGAACAATTAGCTTGGCAAGGGAAGAATGGTAACTTGAGAGTCACGAAGGAATCTGGTAGTGACTTCTGCTGTATGAGATTCGACATAATCCTATTGGAAAATTAGATTTTCTATTAGCTGAAGATATGGTATAGCAACTGGTACTAAAACATTATGGATCTAGTCTTGAGTATTCATGTTTGTATCAAGGAATACTCATGAAGACCTACTTTCATTTGAAATTGAATCCCATACCATAACTCCTCCGGTAAGCAATGTAGCACGTTCTAAGCAAAATTGAATTTCCCGCCTTTAACCACGTTTTCAGCGCACTCTTCTCCGTCCATCATGGGCCTATAAACAAAATACTGACTCTTATATCTTTGGATCAATCGCAAGATGAGATGCGTTCGATAAGACAGCAAGCCAAAAGACATGATCCTAGGATAAACTGATCGTAGAGATAGTCGTTGTCTTGTAGTAACCAACCATTCATTTGTCATTAACCTAGAGCTAGATAATCGGTCTCTAAGGGCATTTAGTCTTAATCTCCTTAATCTCTGCGATGCTGGTTAATGGGCAAACTGGTATAACCTGGGTGTGATGTGGTTTCAAAGTTAGCCAACTTTTTCCCAAATCTTAACTAAAAATCCCCTCGCACCAAGAGATGATGATTCTGGGCCGTGAAATGAAGACGTGTCGGGAGACGTCCGATTATTTCTTGTTACAAAAATCGACGTGGTGTTTCGTTTAACCAACTATAATGTATTTTTGCCATCAAAAACTCTATAGAGTTGTAATTACATTTGTTTCGTTGTTATTTGTTTTCCCCTTAGACAAACATTAAAAAGCCCATAATACTAATGTATATTAATGAGAATCATGTAAAGTAAGTCGGTTCGAAACGAGGGTTAAACTTTCAACATATTTCAAAATACATTTTCTGCCTCAATCGTTCAATTTTTAGTGCTAAATCTTTACTTGTCCGAATGTAACGGCCTCACTGGCTTGCGACATTAGTACGGCGGCTTATTGAAAAAGTCGATTCTTCGAACATTACAGCTTATTTATGAATGTCTATTTATTGATGAAATTTCGACCATTGTCAATTCAGTAAAGAAGGATCTCCATTGGGTTCGAATGGGGTAAAGTGGATTAATAAAAAAAATAAAATTTTATGTAGTAAGATTTTGAGTTTCTTTTGATTAATGTTTGACAATTCAATGAATGCTGTGCATTTTGGATCACGTAATCGTCCCATTTGGCGACTTCGGAGTGAGTGGAGAATCGACATTCGGTCACCGAAGTCCCGGGTTCGATTCCCGGCATAGGTATGGGTGTGTTTGTGAATGTGTATAGAGTCATGTCGGTGGCTAGTCAAATCGGGGGGAGACACTATGGGATCACTTGAGGAAGACAAGAGCTCACCACACTCTAGAAGTTATTTCGGACGTGCTCTTCACCAGGAGACATAAACACAAGTATTTTAGGGTGCTCCTTCCCGGGAGAGACGAATGTCAAAAAGAGAAATCTCCTTTCAGCGTCGACCTGTGTACTGTACACAATTGGCTTAAAAACTTCTAATAGGGTGGAAGTCACAGTATTCAGCTGAAAACCGAGAGTTAACACATCATAGTAAACCTCGGCAAGTATGCTACTATCTTTCAGGTGGAGGTATTGGCGGTAGAATTATGTTCAAAAAAGTTGGAAAATCATCCTTTTGTTAACAAAACTATGCAAAATATCCACACGAAAACTAATTTTGAATTATTTCTGGTGTTTTTGAACATAAAAACTTGAAATTTTATGTGTTTGTTCCCATCGGATCACACGCCGCTTACAGTCCCCCTAGCCAAGATTTTAAATGCCACCTTGTATTTTCTTGGTTGATTTTAATACAACCAATTTTCTTGATATCACTATGTGAAAAAATTAGTTACTTATATCATGAAATCTGAGAGATATTTAAAGATAAAAATTTAAAACAGAAATTATTAACTCCGAAAAATTAAAAGATAGTAACGGAAAGAGTTATTTTAAATCAGAATTTTCCAAATTTTTACTTTTGTGTTTTTTAATATTAATACTTACAAAATTGTTCTTAAAGTTTATGCTTTATTGCTAAGGTGGTTTACCTTCTGGAAGAGACAACTGAAATTGTGATTTTATATGAGACTACAAAGAAAAATTATTTCTTGACGGCGACATTATTTAATGAAAACCATCTAAACAGAAACGTATCTGTGCGATGAACCTACGCAACTGGCAAATCTTTGAACACATTTATTTAGATCCAGAGCTTTTGTTGAGAAAATTATCCGAAGCGTCGGGACTTCCAAAATTAACCTTCAATAAAATATTAAAATTAAAGAAAATGTACCCTTATAAAATTCAACTTCACCAAGAGTTGAGTGATGGTGATTTCGATAGAAGAGTCGAATTTTGTAAAAAAATGACAGATATAATTCGGCAAAATAGAATTTTTTGCGATGTATTTGCTTCAGTGATGAAAGTTGCTTTTACTTAAGTGGTCTTGAGAATAGAGACAACTGTCGATATTGGAGAGGCGTAAATCCCTTCATTTTCAAAGAAGGCCACACACAATATCCTCAGAAATTAATGTATAGGCTTGAATTCGTAATAACCAAGTAATTAGCCCAATATTCTTCCAGGAAAATGTAACTGAACCTTAATACTTTCATTATTATTTAGATAATGTTTCTCCAGGACATTGGATAAGACGTAGGGGCTCTATTGAATGGCCAGCTCGTTCCCCCGATTTAACT
The DNA here is from genome assembly GCA_951812935.1 of Hermaeophaga mercurialis. Classification (NCBI taxonomy): domain Eukaryota; kingdom Metazoa; phylum Arthropoda; class Insecta; order Coleoptera; family Chrysomelidae; genus Hermaeophaga; species Hermaeophaga mercurialis. The sequence goes on from OX638360.1 coordinate 12,577,993, forward strand.
CCCTTAGGTTTCTGTTAGTGGGGACATTTAATCGAAATTTAATGCCAGAAGTTTTTGAAAACGTTAGAAATGCTTTTGAAAATAGACTTTATTTTTGTTTAAATATAAACTTTGAATATTTTCAGCAGTTAATTTAACTAAAATGTTGTTAGAAAATATAGTTTTAAGTATTTCCAAAGTTAACTTATAATTTTTCGGATATCTGAAAGTTGTAACTACAAATATTTGATAAATTTCATAATGTAAGTAATAATTTTTTCACATAGGGTTATCAAGAAAATTGAAAATTGAATTGAAAAAAAAATACATGGTGTTATTTAAAATCTTGGAATAGGAAAGCTGGGTAGGGGGGCGGAAGGGGTAGCTTATGAACCGATGAGGCAATATAAGATACACTGTTCATTGTCCCTCTATATTTTGTTTAATCGTCCAAAATTTCAATTTTTTATCTTCAAAAACACCAAAAATAATTCAATATTAAGTTTTCATGTGAACACCTGGTAGCTGATCTAGAACTGTATCCCTACAATCTCAAACGATATGAGTGTTTTTTCAAAGCATCTCTCCGAAAAACCTCTGACTTCACTTCCAGACTTCTCTCTATAAACAATATGTTTGCATGTTATTTAAACGGTCAATTTTAACTGATAAAATTTATTGTCCAGCTAAATTCAACAAATAATTTATTATAAAAGATTTCTTAGAAAATAGAGATTAGAAAATCTTCTAAAATTTTATGTTTCTTGTACAGAAGTCTCTACTGAATTGTAGAATAGAAAGCTTTTCTGTAATTTCCAAAGTAAACTAATCACATAATTCTCTTTAAGTGTATTTATTAACATCGCGTTTTTGTAAAAAAAATATATGTGTAAGTCTAAGTGTCCCTTTGATAAAATCCTAGGTTATAGGCTCACAAAATATAAAAAATAAGAAAACATCATTTATATTTTCAAAAATACAGCAATTCATTTTTAACAAAATAGTTCTGTTTACATCATTTGATAAGATTTTCTCAATAACTAAGAATAAAAAATAAAGTGAAAATACATTATACTAGACGTTGAACATGCCTATTTTTTGCGATACCTAAACCGATGTAATTGCCAAAGTAAACTTCCCTCTTAATGCAGGGGTATTTGAGACACAAACTTGTTTTTACCTATCTGATGAGCTCGTGTAGCCGTAAACAAACAACACGATGGTGTTGGCTTTATAAGTTCTACTTATATTTGGCTACTTTCGGTTAATAATAATATTTTAAGTATAAAATAATATTAAAATAATATTTTAAGTATAAACTAATATTAAAATAATATTTTAAGTATAAAAGTCTTATATACAATATTACCTAATTAGAATTATTTTAAAGAAGTAGTTAATAAATCTACAGAATTTTAAATTTACTGTAACCATGAGCTAAAATTTGATACCGCAGATCAGACATTTGTGAAAGCGAAAATGGAATAAATAATAATAATAAATTAAATAAACCAAAATCAAGCATAAACAGTAAACGTTATGTTTCTAAAAAATGAGAAATAGTTGTTTTTTAGATTGAAACGTCCCGTATACCTACGTACAAAAGCATAAAAACTTATTCCAAAGATCGAAGAAAATAAGTGACTCCTCCAATAAAAAGATTCAAACCCGATAGGTGAAATTATGGTATGTTTGTATCCAACAATATACCCAATCTAGACAATTTATTAGATTAGATATATACTGGATTCAATAATGGGAAGATTTTTACACTAATATGACTTCAAATATAAAAATGTTAATAAAAGGCAAGAAATGACTAAGACCTCCTTATTGATAAAATAGAGAAATTAATAGTAATGTAAGTTACAAATATTATACAGGTTGGACCTAGTGGAGAATGACAATTTTTGATATTTAATTTTAGTCCTGATAGAATATTTTCTACGATTACCATATGATCCATTCAAAGAATAATTAAATTAAATTTTACTATACTACTTGATTCATATTTGCTACATAATACATTAAATTTAATTTAGTTTCCATTTTAAATAATAATTAATTAAATAAAAATAAGTAAATTCCAACAATATTGCCGAAATGATTTTAATGAAGTCCAATTTTGGTATCACAAAAGTAAAAAACAATACTTATTATAAAGTAAAAGTTAAATATAGCACAAGTCCTGCATTTAGTAAGGTAGTATGGGCTTATCGATGTTTCGATATATGCATATAAGTAGTGTAAGCCGTACCTAGAAAAACCGAACATTTTGTAGAAAATTCAGTATTTGAACGGTAAATTAGACTTTCAAATTCCTATTTAAATTGATGCTCGCTTCCAATATCTTACCCCCCTCGTACACCATAAGGTACTGCATAATCTCGCGTCCCCCCTTCCATTGTTATGCAGCATCCTAATTATAATTGCGTGAAAAATACAAAATAAATAGGGTTCAAAATCTCCGATGGCTCCTTATAAATTATATTCTTCAAAACACCGTTCGTAACTAATATAAAATTCAACTCATTAAGAAAGTAAGTACCGGCTTAATTACAATTGGTCAAGTCGGATAGATGCATATTACCCTTAAAATTTAATCACGACAACATATCAGCAAATCACTCACGCTCCTTACAGTTTTTACACGCCTTACAAAAGTAGTAACAGTAATTACTTATTCATCTTACTATTCACGTTTCTTAATTAATCGTCACTCTAGTTACCCATTCTTCACAATTACGAATGCATGTATTGAAAACATACCGCAGTAAACAGAATATTCAGGTAAAAAGGTATTATTTGCTAACAATAAGAACTCATTAAATTTATTTGCTCGCATAATTATTAAATGTATATTCTTTGTTTTTGCCTTGCGGCGACGCTTCAGTAAAAAGTTGCATTGTTTCCATTTTAGGTTCGTCATTCTTTTTTATGTTTTTGAGCTCATGAGTTCGCTTGTAGTTCATAAATATAGTATTTATAATGCCATGTTTATACAGGTTTCGAAATAATATATTAATACTGTTACCAATCCACGCAGGAAAACGCATTATAAAGAAATGGAGGTTTGCAACTAAAACCAAAGTCAACTGTTATTTCGCTCTCGCTTAGTTATCTGGTCAAGGATTATGTATATTCGAATTTTATTACCACTTGATATTTTTGCCTATAACCTAATATCTTATGTCAAAATGGAATATCGGGACGAGGACTTAATTAAAAAGCCAAACTTAATTTGCATCTTTTTCAAAGGCTAAAAAATACATTGCGCAGATTTTTAATTAAGTTTGGCCTTTTAATTAAGTCCTCCTCCCGATATTCCATTTTGACATTATACTATTAAGGAAATAAAAATATGCCTAATATCTTATTTTGAACATCCTTTTTTTGTTGTTTTATAAATATTAGGATCTTATTTGAACATTTACGAAGCTTTGTTACTTTTCCTCTACGGTCTTCATCCTATTGTAAAACTTTCCCCTAGTTTTTCTTCTATATTTATGTTCTATTTTATTTATATCCTTTTCTAAACATTTAAATCTCTTCAACTTTTTGTTGCAATCTCTTTTGATGCTTGTGTCTATTTGCCTTATTTTCACAATGTATAAAATATCTGGATTTAGTTTTATTCTTAATGCTTATTTTTACTTTATTCATATTTATAATTTCTCCTTCTTTATCTGTGGCTTAGTTGGATTCATTATATAATTGTATCAATTATATTAAGCACACATACATCTTTATCATTTTGTTCCTCTAATTCTCTATGTTCAATGAAAATTCGGCGAATTCTCTCTTGCTTCTCATAATCAAACATGGTAATTGGAAAATAACAGAGGATTTTTTATGTAAGTAAAAAAATAAAAAACTTACGAAATGATGGATTCGCCAAACAAAATAAATTTAAAGCTGGTAGGTAGTCTGAGGTAGTTATTTTAAACAAAGTTAACACAATAGACTATAGTACAAAATGGATTATAGTCCTATTTCTCTCTACCAACACTCAGATTTTGGTCAAAATATATTCTCTTTGATTCATTACTACAACGTTATCAGCTATGTTTTTACTATTTAGGTTATGATATATATTTGTTATTAAATAATCAGGCCAATTCAAATATTATTTCTAGATATCTTATCCTAAATATTTTTATATATAATTCTGGGTTACAATTCTCCAGTAAATTGAACTCAAATCCTAAGAGAAAATAGTCGTACTTGGTTAAAAGCTTGTGAAGGAAGGAAGACACTAGATTTTCTACAGATAAGAAGTTGGAAATAGAAGGAGTGATACTTCCTTTATCCTCAATATTCAAAACAGTGTATTGAAGAAGTTCCTATTATTCATTCGGTATACAGTTTTAGTAATAATCTAGATTGTCGTCACTAATAGAGCACTATAAAAGTAATCAGAATACGATTATCATAAAGTGAATGGAAAGAGTATATATATATATATATATATGAATCAATCTTAGATTTCTATTTTGTACGAGTAATCTGCAGTGTCAAAAACTTTACAAGATGTTTAAACAATTATTAGTAATTTGCATAATTGTGCGTGTCTTGCTTGTTTTTGGTAATAATCTAAATAATACAGTGACTAATTTAATGGCTGCATGTACAAATGAAATTATTAGCACAAAACTAAATAGCAACATTAACGTCATAATTTCCAATGATAATAATACTGTTTCTTTACATATTGAGATTATACCAACAATCAGTATATCCACAACTCAATTTGAATTACTTGAAAATGTTATAAGTACCCCAAATATTTTTACAATATCGTACGATACAATTGATGAGTTAAACACCACTTTCTCTAGACTAGAAGATGCAAATTTCTACTGGAGGCCAGTTTTATCTAGATTTATTATTATTGCTAAGAAACGCAGCCACTTATTATTCATTTGTAATTGGCTGTGGGAATATAAATTTGTTAAAAGCATCATTCTGTTACAACAGACATCTAAAATACTAATGTATGCTATTGACTATAAAAATAGCAAATGTGGAGAGGTTATTAAATATAAGAAAATTAATGAATTTAATGGAAGAAGCTTTAAACATGCATTAAAGTCAATAGAACCTGTATTTAAAAATGATTTTAAAAATTGTCCCTTTACATATGGATCTGCTCTCGTGGCGCCTGCAATCTTAGATGTAAACAGTATATCTGCACCAGGTTTACATGTAGACCTATTAAACATATTTGGATCATCTAGTTCATTTAAAATAAATTATTTCATTGATGATATATATTTAGAAGAGACGATACAGATGAAATTTGGTACTATATTAGGTGATGTGTATGATGGAAAAATAGATGCATTTTACTTCTATGGACAAACCTATTTGGACCTTAAATTAATGTTTTCTCCTATTTCATTTCATCGACTTTTTGTAGCGGTACCAAAGCCTAGAAAAATACCCCCCTGGATGTACGTTATTCTAGTTTACCATTACGAGGTACTATTTCTAATCTGCGTTCTTGTTTTTATAACTTCGTGTTATCTGACTTTGTGGAGAAAAATACAAACTAATCAGACGTTTTTTGATCTGTTTACTAAAAATATGCTTCTCCAATTTGGTCTGCTCTTATCCATATCCTTGAATATTGTACCTAAAGCAGGACATATTCGCCTTTTGTTGGGTAAGTATTTCAGTTCACATAAATCACTAACTTATTAGTGTGCATTTTGTTATTTTTAGGATTTGTTTTAATATTTACCTTGATCCACGTAACTTACTATCAAGCAAAACTCTCCAGTTTTCTAACTACTCATCCACATGAGAAAAGTATTAAATCATTTGAACAACTTGCTCGTTCTAAAATGCCAATCAAATTAGTTGGAGATATTCCAAAACTTTCGTTACATGGCCACCAAAAGATCATTTTGGAAGTAGCAGAATTTCTTGAGCCAGAATCAGTAGGTGACATTGACCAATTTTTTAGAAATGCCTACAAACAACGTTATGTTACACTTGCCGAAGAAACTGTACTTTACACAATTCCAGAGTTATTTGAAGAAATGGATGATTATCTTACAACTATTTACGTAATGTGTGGTTTCTTAATGCGCTCTAATCATATTCTTTTTGAATACTTTAATTCAGTGATGCAAAGAATTATCGAAGCTGGTTTTTATCAACATCTCAGACAAAAATATAAGTTTATTTTTCTTTTGAAAATCCACAGAAAATATTTTCCAGATAAGCTTGCCTATAATATTGAAGATTTCAGTTCTGCGCTTTCTGTACTCCTAGCAGGACATGTCGTGTCTGTGGTAGTTTTTTTCTTTGAAATTATTTTCTATCGTTATCAAATGTCTTAAAATAAATAGTATGTAGAAGTTTGTCGTACCAGTGTTTTGATATATGCCACAATTTATATTTTGATATTGAAGCTTGGCTAGAACATAACTTCAATAGAACTGAATAATCAAATTTAAAAAATCACACATATTAGATTCAATTCTTGAACATGTAGGATTTAATGATTAAATTTTGTTTATTTCATAAGATGATTATGACATTCAATTTATTTATTAGTAATAAAATATATATGTAACTTAAAACCAAATAAATATACAAAATACTTTTATTTGCGTACATCATTGTTTAACATCATGTAAAACAAAAAAAGAACATTTTTTTTCTTTGCGGCATAAAAAAATATTGCATGTAATACAAATAACATGTGGATTTGACTGTATTTGATTGGTGTTTCGCACTTTCTTCTGTTATCCACACTTTTGACCCAACGCGATGTTAAAAAACGTATATCAGAAGGTACTGCATAAGCACACTACTTTTTCGCTGAGATGGGCTTGGTTGGCTACTATTTTTTTTTCTGTTTGGGAAAATAGCACGATCCTTTATAAGTCTTCAAATATATGATCACTTCTTTCATTTTCCGCAAAAATAATGTATGCATCGTGATGTAAGTCAAACCCCAAAACAATATGTGCCTCCATCTTTTGGAACCTCTTATCAAGACCGTAGACAATTCTGAGCTAATCAATGCGGTTGACATCTCCTATAAATAATTTGTAGTCTTTCACAACTTTTGAAATTTCACTTGTATTACATATTGTGGGGACATTTCAAACAAAAATCCAAAAATAATATCTCATACAACACCTTCTACAATACCTTTTTAAAGTAAGAAATAAAGTAGGTTCATTTTTATTAAATGTAAAACCTACAATTAACAACTTAAAAAATCAAGTATTTATAAACTAAATTGTTCGGATTGTAACGCCATCAATCTTGGTCAGACCCTTAGAAATTTTAACATAAGGTACTGTGAACACTAGGAGCTTATAGATTAAAACAATCAGATAAGTCACATTACACAAAATACCTCATTGACACAAAACACAAACCTAGACTTAATAACCCAATTGAAACAACACTAGAAGTGCTTCATGTAAGTAACAGGAAAGAAGAACTTTTAGGACGTTATAAAACTTTGTCATTTCTTAATTATTATTTGTACATGCATATCCCATGCTTACAATTTTCAGTTTCAATATATTTATTTCAATTACACTTTGAGGCACCAAATAATTTAATTCTATTTCCATCGTAAATTTTACCTCAATATATTTATCCGTAGCTCAAAAGCAAAACTTACTAATTAGCCACTGGAAACATATATTGATTTTACTTTGCTATAGTTACAATCTATTTTACATTCGAAATGCCGTTGCAAAATTTTAATACAATTTTGAGAGTATAATGAACACCGAAAATCAAAACCTAAGTTGTATGTAACGAATCAAAACGAATCAAAATAAATACTAAATATTTTTTATTTCATATTTTTTTGTATTCTTTATGACAGAAATGATGTAGTTTTTACTTTTATTAAAGCTTAATAGCATTATCAAAAGAAATAGATAACAATTTTACAAGAATCAATTTGCATTTTATTAGTTATTAATTCATTTAGCCTGTTTAGAATTATTGTTTTCATAAAATATTTATATTATATAACTATACAATATGAATATTTAAATTACAAATATTATTCATTTCATGTTCACTAATGACGGGTCTTGTAGTACTTCATCATTCATTTTTTTTATGAAAAAACTTTTAGATGGAGTTTACGATAATTGCAATCTGATTATGAAATGATCAAAGAGTATTTTTTCTTGTTTAAAATAATACTACTTATAAATAATTGAAACTAAGGTCTTATATAGATTGTATTTGAAATTGACAGGTTAAAATAACATTCGTCTACATCCACATAGATTGTATTTCAAATTGACAGGTTAAAATAATATTCGTCTACATCCACATAGATTTTATTTGAAATTGATAGGTTAAAATAATATTCGGCTACATCCACGTAGATTTTATTGCAAACTGACAGGTGAAAATAACTTTCTAACTAGCTAATACCTTTTCCTCTGCCTCATTCTCACCTGTACTCTTTTATTTTTATATATGTTTTTTAGTGCAAATTGGTACGCCCCAATTCTAATTATAAATGGTATTTTTACTTTTCCAGCTAGGTCTTTTGGTTTTATCTTATCTACAAAATAGGTATCATCCGCAAATATAGGAATCTTTTTAGAATTTAGTTCGGGATTAACCTTGTGTTCATTGTGTTTAGTAAATAAAGTACTGGTAGTCCCCTTCAATTCAAAATAAACTTTTTTACTATCAATACTCTAAAGGCTCTTTCTACAAAATAAGGTAATTGATTAATGGGGTAATGCTCAGTAAATATGTTATAATAATAGATACCAAAAAAAGTTATTTACAAAAATTATAGGCAACTTTAAGCTTAATATTTTAAATTAGCTGCAATATTACAGAGTCTTCAATAACGCCGTGCCATTAAAAAAATATCAGTTGAATTCTGTTATATCATTAGAAGTTGTTTAAACAGTTATAACTAATTTTCCATGAAAATCGTAATCGTAATAAATTTAATGCCTGTATAGCTAAAAAGGAGTGCAAAAACAACAATTTACTGAAATCATTCCCCACGTTGTATATAGGGTGGAAATAAGTATTTTTACAGCTTTCGGAAGCAGAAATTTTCTTCTTGTAAACTGCTCTTGTTACTTACAAATGTTACAAGTACATAAATTCCAAATATTTTATACATGACGCCAAAACATTCGAAACATATTGAACGATTATGTCCTAAGTACGGCCCTATAGCCACATTTTCCAGTGTTCTGTATATTTGTAAAAATACAAACTGAATTCAATCAAGTTAAGTAAATTTTATTTCAACCAAAAAATTGACAAAAATATCTGCGATATCATTTCGTAATCCCCAAAACGCTTATAAATTATAAGGTAAAATTTTGGTAGTACAATTATCTGCGGAAGAATAAAAAGTAGATAAATAAATTCAGTTTTTTCTGGCCTTTCGAATTATAAAAAGCAATTTAAAAAAAAATCGATATACAGGATGTTGTTTTTTGGAAAGATGAATTTTTAAATGTTTTGTTAAGCCGGTCCTGGATTTTCTTTTTGATAATAATTTAATAGATTTTCCAGGTGTAGTTATTATGCGTACCAAATATGAAAAAAATATTATTATTATTATTAGGAAGTTATGAGGTCTGAAACAAATAGGCTAAATTGATAAAACACCCAATATCTCAAGACTGCTTACACTTTTTGTAAATACTTTTTTTTCGTAACTTCAATAATAGCGAACTAATCGAGCTTTGTCACAGTATTGCGTCAACCTGTATATAGTGGTGAAATTTTTCTGATCCCTTTGTAATGTTGTCAGTTCATTTTAGTTAAATTGGTAGCCGAAACCGTCTGTAAGAGTAAGTAAATTTTTATTATTGTCATAGTACCAGAAATTTGCAGATTCTTGTAGGATTAGGTTTTGAGCAACCTCTAAACAATTTGATATTGATATTTATTTTCATTGACCGGCAAAACCAATGCTTACGATCGTGAGAATTTATTGTAAATATTTTTTTGGTCAATATATTAAGTATTTAAGTAGAATAAGGGTGTTGTGGCCATGGGAACTTTTTCAGTCAATTCTTATGGACGGACACGCCCCCTCACGTGACCCTCCCCCACTCCTCGGCACATCTCCGGCGGCATCATGCAGATGTGGAAAAGAAGAAGAATAGTGGTCTTGAACGTGTCGGCTGTTCAGCTAGAAGAAGAAGAATGGAACTCGTTCAGTAGCCTATAGAAAAGAAGAAGAAATTACTATAGTGTTTACGAGTGAGCGTCATAGGCGCCAAATTCATGGCGGTGACGCACGAATGCCGGCCCGAGCGGAGGTGATACACATTTCAAAGATGGCGTGAGATTCATGGCGGTGGCGCGCACGAATGCCGGCCCGAGTCGCGGGCCATCGCTTGTGTGTGTGACGTAGTCGATCTGATCCAATTTCAAAGATAACGGCTGGATATAATCATTTTTTCAGCCATCTATAGAGAAACAAATTACTATAGTATACCTTGTTTATGAGAGAGAGAGCGTTATCAATTCTGGGGCGCTATGGTTCCTTGAATCTGATATTGAGAACTGTATTGCCTTTTAATACTGTTTTTAGGATATGTCTAAATAAATTTTAAAAAGTACCTGTTGTTTCCCGACTAGTTAAAGTACACCCATACATATATTACAAATTGTTAAAAAAGTTTCAAAACTTACAAAAAAAAGGGGTTGGTCTATTTCCTGGATTCTGCGTGTGTGTATCTGCTGTACGTGAATACGTGTGTGTGAACAAAAGCTTCAGCATGGTCCTCGAGAAATATAATGTCGTTCTTGATTTTAACCTGAAACTGAAGCGGCCGGGGTGAGAATCTCAATATGTACTACTACTCCAAACGATTCGATACATATAATATGCTCCCCCACCCTCGGCACAAGCCCACAGGCATCATGCAGATATAGAAAAGAAGAATACTGGTCTTGAACGTGTCGGCAGGTCAGGCAAAAAGAAGAAGAACGGAACGCGTTCAGTCACCTATAGAAGAAGAAGAAATTACTATAGTTTACGAGAGAGCGTTATCAATTGTCGCGGTCATGTTTCTGTTTAAAAATAAGATTACTTGAAAGCTGAATTCACTATTGAGGTAATGTTTGGGATCCATGTTGCCATATTTTTTTATTATTTTTTATACCATGTTGCCATTTTTCCGAAGAAAACGTAAGTTGGGTATAATAATATTAAAGTATGAAAAAATATGATTTATTTAACGGGTTTGTATTTGTATCAAGCGCAAAGAACGCTGCCGTAAGGGCATTAGCCGTTATTATTGCTTCAATTGAATTGCGAAAAAGACCAGTATGATCTACAAGTAACATAGATGATGAACGAGACATGGAACACTGTAGAAAAATCACGTAAACGTCAAAAACGTCACGTTTTACGTCTCGCACATCGACAAACGTCACGTTTTTCGTCACGCATGTCACGTTTTACGTCACGCACGTCAGGTAAACGTCAAATGTTTAACCTATTTTTTAGGGATACACTGTAAATTATCTTTACCGATGTAATATAGTTAAATAGGTGTAAATGGATACCTAATTTGTGCAACTTATAAAATTATTGCATAAGACTTTACACAGACGCGTTGTTACACACATCACCCCCACGAGCGCAGCCATGTTGAATTTTGAAAACTTAAAAACAATACGAAATTATTTATTGCTAGCATATATCAAAAATCGCTTTTAATAATGAACTCGTCCGTTGTTTTCTCTACTGCCGTTCTGTCTAATCGGGAATTTTTGATAAATTTTAGAAAATCTACAATACAAAATTGATTCTTACAGCTATTTTTAATTTAATTTATTAGTAATCTTATTTCGTTTAAATCGTAATTATCAAACCATGAATGAAGTGATAACCTGGAAACGTGTTTTCATTCGAGTTATCAGTCTTATCTAATTTTATCGGGGAGGCTTCATCCGGTGTGACAGTAAAAAGTATCTCTAAAGAGTAATATATTTGTGTTTATTAGCAATTTCACTTGCTTGGATGATTATGTCACGTGACCCTTTTGCACAAGGCCCTACGAAAAATGTCGATAAGAATTATTCTTTATTTTCATAATCTACAACCGGAATGTCTGAAATACATTATTTTTAGATATAAAATGATTTTTAGTTTTAGTTTTTAAAATATTTATGAATAAAGTCTGTCTAGTTTACGAAAAATGCAATTTCACTTGCTGGATAATTAGGTCACGTGACCCCTTTTGCACACGGCACTACAAAATTTAAAAAGTATAAGTACAGGTGTGCGTGATCATTCCTATCAGTTTCCGATTAGCTATCGCACAGTGATAAGCAACAATTTTGAATATTTCTGAAAAAATGGCGAATTCTGAAATTATTAAGGATGTTACAAAACAAATCCGTAAATTTGGGGACCAGGACCGAACTTTGGAATTTAAAATTAAACCTATTCCTACTGGGGCGGAGCCCCTAAGCTGGGTAAAAAACGCAATTGAGGATATTGTTTTAAAGGGTACAGAAAACGTGGACTTGGAGGATTATGTTGGATTTACTTTCTGTTCCAAAGATTTTTCAAGGGGCCAAGGATGGGTAGTTTTTAAACCTGCATCTCAGGTGACAGTTGATGATGTGTGGAAGAAAATTTCATCCATATACCAGTCAAATTCAACCGGGTTGAATACAGAAACCTTCTGTTTGGGGGTTACCACCGTAAAATTGCCCGTAGGAAAAGGTCTGGGGCGAAATTATAAAACTTTTAACGAAGAATGTAGAAAGCGTAGAGGTATTATTTCAATAAATAACAAAGATAACCTTTGCTTACCTCGCGCCTTAGTAGTCAGTATGGCATTCCAAAGTAAGGATCCAAACTACACAAAAATTAGGGATGGCAGTAGACTTCAGACCGCCAAAGCTCTTGAACTGACAAAATCCAGCGGCGTTCTGATTACACCAGAGGGCTGCGGAATTCCGGAACTTCAGCAGTTTCAACAGCATCTAAAAAATTATAAGATCGTCGTTTATCGATATGGTGCCAAAGGGCGTGACGTTATTTTTGAAGGAGGAAATGACGGCCCTGCTTTAAATCTAATTTTTCATGAAGGCCATTATAATGTAATTACTTCGCTAACAGCCGCATTTATGTGTATATATTTTTGTGAAGCATGCCGCACCCCCTACAACAATAAAGATAAACATAAATGCGCTGGAGTATGTTTTGCATGCAGGTCATCACCTGCATGCAATAAAGATGTTGTAAAAAGACGGTGTATTGAATGCCGAAGAGATTTTTACGGTAATGAGTGCTATGAAGCACATTTGAATTCGGTTTGTAAAAAAATAAAAAGCTGTGAGAAATGTTTTAAAATATGCACTAGTCACAATCATATCTGTGGCGAAATTTACTGCAAGATTTTTAAATCGAAACAACCCGAAGACCATTTGTGTTACATGCAACCGGACAAAAAATCTCCTCAAATTAAAGATTTTTTGTTTGTTTTCTATGACTTGGAGACAACGCAAGAAAAAGTCGTCAATGGGGTCATACAGCAGGAACCGAATTTGTGTGTATACAGAAAAGTATGCCATAAGTGTATAAACGAGACAAGATTGTTATTTTGTCAGAGTTGTGGATTCAGAGAAAAAGTTCTAACCGAGGATGTAATTACGAAATTTCTGAACGAAGTACTAGAGATACGAAAAAAATTTAAACAGATTGTCGTTATCGCCCATAATGGTGGCGGTTTCGATCATCAATTCGTAATAAATTACATTCTCACTAAAACCGATTTGAATCCTGACCTGATTATGTGCGGCACGAAACTGATTATGATGAACGTTGGAAACGTTAAATTTCTGGATTCACTCAACTATTTTCCGATGGCATTATCTGCATTACCGAAAGCTTTTGGGTTTTCCGAATTGAAAAAGGGGTATTTTCCGCATCTCTTTAACAGGCTGGAAAATCAGAACTATGTCGGAGGTATACCCGCATTGAAATTCTACGACCCTGACAACTTAAAAGAGGATGCGCGCGGAAAATTAATTAAATGGCACAACGAGAAAATTGCTGAAAATTACGTATTTGATTTTCAAAAGGAGATTGTAGAGTACTGTGTTTCCGATGTACAGATTCTGACGCAATCCTGTCTCAAATTTCCTCAGCAACTGCTGGAGACGTCAAATGTGTGTCCATTCACAGAGGCATCCACAATTGCGTCTGCGTGCAACAAGGTATTTCGGCGAAACTTTTTAAAACCAAACACGATCGGAATAATCCCTAAAGGTGGCTACAGATTCAGAGATAATCATTCGAAAATATCTTTACAATGGTTGATATGGGAGGAACACCAAAGAGGAATCAATATACAGCATGTGGCCAAAGGTCAAGAGGCCAGAGTTGCCGGGGTTAAAGTTGACGGGGTACATGGAAATACCGTCTTTGAATTTCAGGGTTGTTATTTTCAAGGTTGTCCGAAATGCTATACAAATAACCGTGATAAAGCATTAAAAGACGATCCCTCTGATTGTATGGAAAACCGATTTCAGCGAACTGTAAATAAAAATAAACATTTGGAGAAAGGGGGGTATAAAGTTGTAGAAATGTGGGAATGCGATTTTCGAAAAATGTTAAATGATGAAATCGAACATTACACAGAAAACCATTCTTACATGAAATATTTACCTCTAAGCCCTAGAGATTCTCTGTACGGCGGCCGAACGGGAAATACAGTAGAGTATTACAAGGCTCGAGAAAATGAGAAAATTAAATATATTGATGGCTGTTCGTTATATCCCTGGGTGTGTAAATTTGGTAAATTTCCTATTGGCCACCCCAAAAAAATTTATATGGGAGAAGAAGAATGCAGATTGGCTGATATTTCCCAAATGTCAGGTGTGATAAAATGTAAAATATTACCTCCTACAAATCTGTATCACCCTGTACTCCCGTGTAAAATGCATGTTTATTCTTTGTCGTAAATGCGATGAAGGGTTGAACCAAGACGATGATTGTACTCACGATGAGGAACAAAGATGTTTGAAAGGTACCTGGGTGATTGAAGAGGTGGTTAAAGCTATTGAAAAAGGCTACAGAATGATGGAGATTTACGAAATATGGGATTACAATACTATTCAACTCAGCCGGGAGCAAGAGGGTTTATTCTCAGGTATGATGAACAACTTTATAAAAATTAAACAGCAAGCCAGCGGCTGGCCAAAGAATTGTGCGACAGACGCTGAGAAAGATAGATATATTGAAGAATTTCTGCAAAGAGAAGACGTTTTATTAGAGTTTTCTGAAATAACTGAGAATCCTGGTTTAAGATCATTGGCAAAACTAATGTTAAACTCCTTCTGGGGCAAGCTAGCCCAGAAATCCAACTTACCTAAAACGGCTATAATTAGAAATTCTGCTGAATTTTATTCAATGATGTCGAACCCCGCAATAGTGGTAAACACTATTTTACCGGTAAATGAGGAAACGTTAATTGTAACGTGGGAATACAAAGAGGAGGCATACGACATCTCACCAACAGTAAATGTGGTGTTAGCAGCCTATGATACAGCGCTAGCAAGATTAAAATTATATAGTTACCTAGATCTTGTGGGTGAGAGAGCCTTATATTTTGACACCGATTCGATCGTCTATTCTTCACAAGATGGTCTTCCCGACCTGCCCACTGTCGAATGCATAGGGGATTTAACAGACGAGCTGAACGACGGATTTATTACAGAATTCGTTTCTGGAGGCCCTAAAAATTACTCGTATAAATACACCTGTAACGGCAGTGAATATGTTGTCTATAAAGTGAAAGGAATTTCACTAAACTATAGTGCTTCTCAGTTGCTGAATTTTGAAAAAATTAAGGAGATGGTCTTGACAAAAAGTGAGCCTATTTTTATCATTTCAAAGCAGATCAGAAGAACAAAGGATCATGAGGTGATAACCGTAACATCTGAGAAAAGATATCAACCCATGTCAACAAAAAGAAAATTTCTACCTGATCATAGTTCGCTGCCTTACGGTTTTAAAAAATTTAAAAAATGAGTTATATATTTATGAAGCACTAAATAAATTTTTATTAAAACTTACCGATCTTTTTTATCCATTTGGCTATCCTTAAATTGAGTAATTTAAGCCTCAGCTACATTATCTTCCTTAATAGAGGGGCTATCAACTCGGTTTAAATCTGTGTAGTCAGCTTTCTTCTTCTTCTGTATCTGAAAAATGAATGTATGAGTTGTGTAAATTGAAATAAAATCAGGGAAACGTTGATGGAAAATACAACTGTATAAACATCACCTTAAGAGAAATTAAAAGAGCAGTAATTACAGTATTTTGTGAGAAGCGCTAACAGCCTAATTCAGCAAAGTTAAATTCGAAATGAATATATGAGTTATCAAATAAATTTTTATTAAAAACTTTCTGGTCTTTTAAAAATATTTGGAAGCCCTTAAAAGCTGAATTATTTCATCTTCAGTTAGATTATTTACATTATCTTCTTCGAAAAGAAGGGTTCATCTATATCCTAAATTATTAAATAGACCTAAATTTGAAAAATCGAGGAATAAAATTTAAGCACTTACCTGATGGACAGTGGATCCGAACTGACACTAAAGAATTAATTCTTTTCTCCTGTCTGGTACAACTGGTGAAATCACATTTACATTTAAACATTTAGCAAAATATTTTCAAAAACTATGGTGTTAGAAATTAACTTGTTACTTAATCAAATGTTTTCAAGCTAACTAATTTCGAATACAGCTATTGTATACAGGATGTGGGTTTTACAATCAGAAATATTTTATCATATCTGCGTCGTGTTTCTTTATTTGAAGTCAAAATTGAATATATATATTAGTTTATGATTTTAAAAACTTACGCTACATTTTCTAAATAATAAATGTTTACCTACAGAAATTATACAAAATAATTCTAGATTTTTTTCGAACTGTTTGTCGTTTTTAGATAAAAATAAGTCATATCATCATGTATACAAAACATTATTAGGCAATATAATCATCATTTATGTGTATATCGGGTTGCATAGTATTAGTTGATATGTTACTTAATCACCTTCTAGTAAACGTCTACACACATCACGTAACCGGCAGTAGATGGCGTTGGTGGTACCAAAATATTATTATTAGGCAATAAAATCATCATTTATGTGTATGTCTGGTTGCATAGTATTAGTTGATATGTTACTTAATCACCTTCTACTAAACGTCCAAAAAATGACCATAGTGGGTTGAATTTTGGGGATGATTGGTGAGACCTATCAAAACGGGATAGACATTGGCTCTAAGAAGAAAACTTGATCAATTTAAAGAATTATTTTAACGGACGTAGAAGCAACTGTGAATTCCAAACAACTCGCTTGCATTGACGATGATCCAGTCAAATTTAAAGAAAAGCATGCGCAATGAACGTTGCCGTAAGGGCATTAGCGTTCAACTTCCTTGTTATTGGTCCAATTGAATTGCGGAAAAGACAGATATCATGTAAAAGTGACGTAGATGTCAAATTTAAAGAAAAGCATGCGCAATGAACGGTGCCGTAAGGGCATTAGCGTTCAACTTCGTTATTATTGGTCCAATTTAATTGCGAAAAAGACAGGTATCATCTATAAGTGACGTAGATGTCAAATTTAAAGAAAAGCATGTGCAAAGAACGTTGCCGTAAGGGCATTAGCGCTTAACTTCGTTATTATTGGTCCAATTTAATTGCGAAAAAGACTGGTATGATCTAGAAGTGCCGTAGATGTCAAATTTAAAGAAAAACATGCGCAGTGAACGTTACCGTAAGGGCATTAGCGTTTAACTTCGTTATTATTGGTCCAATCGAATTGTGGAAAAGACAGGTATGATCTAGATGTTGCGTAGATGGAAAAGACATATTTTTTTATGTGCTGTAACGCTCGCGGACCCGCCGAATTTGAAAAAATTATAGATAATATTCATATGCAACATTGTAACTTAGTTTTATGAAGAATGTAAGTTTGTTATTTTGCGTTTCATTTAAACGACTAATTAAAATTCAATATATGTAATTTGCAAGTTAATTATTATAAAAAATGCAAGCAAGTAATTTTATGCTTCATTTAAACGACTAATTAAAATTCAATATATGCAATTATTGCGTTCCACGTAAACAAATTAAATATATACAATTTGCAAGTTAATTATAATAAAAAATGCATATCCTTGATAAAACCACATTTGCATGAAACGAATTTAGCTATAAAAGTCGAAGCACATCAACCAACAATCCAGTCGTAAAAGTCGCTTCACCAGTGCCAGTTAGTATTCAGTGAACAGTTTCCAGTTGTTTTTTTTATTGGTACCTTTAATATTTTTTTTATTTTTTCAAAATTTTTTTCAAATTTTTTCCAAAAATTTTTTCCAAACTTTTTTTTCTCAAAATTTTTTTTCAAATTTTTTCTCAAAAATTTTTTTTCAAATTTTTTCTCAAAATTTTTTTATTATTATTTTAGATGAGTTTTCTGGAAAAATTAAACGAATTTACCTCATCTACAGATACTGAAATCAAACCGATAATTAAGCTAAAGGACCTGCAACCCAACGTTCCAAATAAAATTCATCGTGTTCAGCTTGTCAAATCCAAATTTGGAGGGGAATCCATTCTAGTGGAATTGGAGGAGAACGTCACCTTTCTGCCCAAAAGGTCTACTACAATATACAAGAATCACATTGACGATCTAAACAAAGGGGGCTTCAGTTTAATTTTTATTGGCCTGCATGAGATATCCAAGAGTTGCGCTCCAAGGACCCTTTTTAAAATAGAGAAAAATTGAAGAAATTCTTAAAACTCGACACAATATTTGTACATATTCAGATATAACACTTGAGGTTTAGTGCTTTAAGGCATGCGTCAAGACAAACATATTTGGGAAAAAGTCATTAAATTTGAAGAAAGACTTAAGCAACTTCGTAAAGATATTAAACTGTATGAAGACAAAGAAAACGTTATAAAACAGTTGGGAAATTTAAATTTGGACAATATAAGAATACCGAAAAAAGCATGTTACCCCTTAAGACGAATACAACCAACATCATTTCCGGCGACAAGGATGGACAATTAAATGGCCAAATTAACAAGACATTTACAATATCGTGCATTTCATTATCTGCTATATGTATTTTATTACTAAAATTTCTTTATAAATGTATTCAAAGAAGAATTCGATCCTCGTGTCATGTTGCAATAAACAACTAAAAATATACAAAAGGTATTTTATTAAAACTCAAAAAAATTTCATTTCATTTCATTTATTAACATAAAAAAAATAAACAAATTATATTTTTTAATTTAAACTTTTAACCACTTCACTTAGTGGACGGTGCTCCATTAGACAGTCGTGAATTATGATGCAGTAGGCTTTGCTGTCTGCTGGAAATCCAATATCCGTTTCGAGTTCGAGTCTCACGTCCACAGTTGAGGACTTCATGGTTTCTTCCTGTTTCGAGCAATCTATGATAAATAGGGCTCTGTTCTTGAACTCCTTGTAGGTCAGTATAGGATGTTTTTCGGCTGAGCCATGCATATAGCTGGGGTAAAATTCAGCATAGTTATGGTAAGCCATGGCGTAGTCGTTTTTGACAAAGTCCAACATGTTTCTTTCATTAGGCCAATACTCTCCGTTCAGTGACAGTCTAATGTTGGTTACATTGACATTGCCGAAAGCCATTGGATCTTGTGCAGTATTGTTTCGTTTATTGGTTTGGAAGCATACAATAACAAATCTTGGGCGTTCAACGGCCATAGTAGTTTTAACAGCCCAAATTTCTCTTCGCGAACCGCTCGTAACTGCAGGCAACTCATTAAGTTCCCATTTTTGGAACGGTATCAGTATAGGTGTATCGCTTCTAATAGCCTCCATCAATTTTATTTTAATTTCATCATTGGGATATATATGTTTGATTTTCTAATCAATGGTTTCGATCTTAATTGTTGCAGAAGTGTTTGTTGTACCAGTAGAAGTAGTTTTTTCTTTAATCATAAGACAATCACTATCATCACGAGCGCGAACCAATCGAATTGTTTGCCTTCCACAGGTGATCATTGGGTAATCGTTGAATATGTTGAAAATATGCTTGAGCGGCATCAAAAAACTAAACGATTTTGTGGAAGCGTCCATAGGAGGGTTGGAAGTACCATTCCAACCAGCGATAGCCATGTGATTTGTATCTAATGCGCTGTAGTTGAGAAGAGCTCGTACAGCGCTCACTACTCCTGGATCACGAACCGTTTCAATCTCTCTTGCGCTCTCGCTGTACGTGCATGAGTCAAAGAGAAAGGCACAAAAGTTGGGTACCAGAGAAACATCTCCTCCTCCTGTTACCTCCAATTTACCCTTGATTTCGAGCAATGACTCGTTCATGGCAAAAAATGGATCCACTTGATTGACAACAAATTCCACCACATCATTGTTGTTGAAGGATTTGATGAACGGTGAGCACGTTCGATATTCCATCCTTCTAATAGACTCATCATAACGGGGTTGTTGGTAGAGGTTAAAACTCGGATCAATGCTTTCAGTACGTAAGCGTTTACCGTAGTCCCCCATTTGTACGTTTTGACGATTTACCATATTTTTTTATGGTTAATCCAAGCGATTGAAGAAACAATTTATTTGCAGGCGTTAGCTCTCGTTGACCCGGAGGAGGTCTAGCAGTGAATGGTGTTATTGAACTGACCGCGTTGTTCTTATAATCTATCACCAAACCCATTTATTATCGTCTTACTAGCTCCAGATGAAGGACACTTTGTTCTCCTCAAAAATTTACGGGCTTAAAGTTTTGGTCTACAGCCAACACTGTGATGTTGCTAATTTCCCCGGTATTCGTAACAGGTAGATATATTGGGTTATTAGGTCTTTCCACAATTGCGTAGCCGGCGTCAACTGTAATCGGAAATTCAAAGATGGTGTGGACAGGCCTGTTTCCGTAGAAGGCACCTTCGGTAATGTTGGACTCAAAGCGAATGTTTGATACTTTTATAATATTGACGGGGAGATCTGAAGAGTGTACAACACCAGGGGCCAGTACCTTGTTGGAAAACCCCAAAATCTGTCCAAGACTATTGGGGTGATTCTCAAAAGTAATTGCGTGACGTTTGCTGTATATTACACACTTGAGGGTGTTGTTTGGCTTCAACGAAAATAGTGTATCACCCGTATTTGGAGCAATAGAATTTTGAATTAGCTTCTCAATGTCAGTTATTTCGTAGCAACCGGTAGGAATCGCGACTTCTCTCAACTTTCCTCTATCGTTGTTTTCGTAGTAGAAAAATTTCTCACCGTCAATATTGGGTATCGAGTTGTATGAGTGAAAGCCAAGTACTGCTAGGAAATATCTCTTTTCAGAATCGAGCACAATTGGGGTCGGAGGCGTGAACGAAAACACGTGAGTGTGACTCTTTAGCGTCAAAAGCAAAGACATGACTAATGCATATCAATGGGAGGTAGTACTTAAATAAAAAAAAAACTGCTTCAAAAAAATAAATTTATTTATAATTCCACAAAATAAACATGTTGGTATCTCATTACCGCAAACATCACTCCATCGATGAAAATCATAATTTTGACATGGTAAAAATTGTGTTAGTTCTTGTTGGTATTTCTGGGTAATTTCTCGCCAAACCTCGTAGGTAATGTTCTTCATCAAGAGTTTAATGATGTCTCTCATTTCATTAAACTCCCGATGTTGCTCCATCATATAGGAATTGTAGACAGAGGTGTCCGCCGTTGATTTGTTGATAGTTTTGATATTGGTCGTTGTTGTAATAGATCCGAACATTCTTCCCCACATAGTTCACGAGTTCTTTCGGTGGCTTCAAGTCACCAAATGAATCAAAATATTCAACAACATTGTTTATCTTTCTATATGCTACCCAATGAGTCCCCGGATTATTAGAGTCATCCAAATTTATGATAGCGCATTCGCGTTGCCGGGGCTGCTGATGTGGTAGAGAGTCGCGCATGAAAACCCCTCTAAAATGAGGAATTTTTAAACGTTTGACATATCGCAAAAGGTCCACATCATATAACGGTCTATTGGGTAGCTTTATTGGTAGTTTTTTTGTTTCTTCATGTACAATCCAAAGCCTCCGCGAGCGTTCTTTTTCATATACAGACCGGATCCTTTTGCCCCAATAACTTCCATAGCTTTATTGTGACGTTGATCTTCTTCCAATTTCTTTTGCGCATTCTTAGCATCGATTACGGTTTTAGCTATTCCTGCTGCCCCGCCACTAAGGGCTCCAAGTGCCGAAATGCCCGCAAACAGAGGAATCAATGGTAGAAATTCTCCAGATTTTCCTTCAAAAGGTATCGTCCTGGGTAGTCGAATTCGCTTTTTACCACCAGCTTTCCTTACGGCGACTTTCGCGGCTCTCAAAGCTTGTGAGGCGGCTTTCTGTAGGGTTGTGGAAGGACTATTTTTCATAGCCTTTTTAACCTTGCTGATTACGTGATTTCTAAAGGAACTCTTCTTCTGCTGCCCCACCCCCATTCCAAGTTTACGTTTGATCTTCATGCCACCGGTCACCGCCAAAGCAGCTTCTCTTTCTTCAAACGTTGCGTCCTTTGATTTGACACGTGTCCAAGCTTTGTTTTCGAGTATTTGATCTGCCTTATGTCGATCGTTCAAGGACTTGTGTTGAGCGTATGCAATGTCGTGCTCCTTACAGGCAGCGTCTAAGGGATTAATGCCCGAATCACCGCGTGCTAAGCGTTTTTGTAGCTTTGTGCCCGGACCACAGTATTGATAGGTCGGAATGTGGAGCTCAAAGGGCAGATTGTTTATGAGCGAATTTAAGACACCTTTACCTAAGTAAAGACTCATTTGAACTGATGACATATCATCACGTTATATATATATTTATATACACAACAACTTGCTCCTCAAGTTTGTCACAAACACACACACACACACACACACACACACACACACACGTAAACGTGACGCAAATGTCGAAAAACGTCTCGCACGTCACGTAAACGTCTCGCACGTCACGTAAACGTCTCGCACACGTCGCGTAAACGTCACGCACGTCACGTAAAACGTCTCGCACGTCACGCACGTCACGTTTTACGTCACACACGCAAACATGGTGGCGAGGGTGATGGCGACATATCGATGACCCAGTTCCATACAGCAACAAGTCCGAATTTTGCCATTTTCGGATTATTACGGATATAAGTTCTCATTAAGTGGTTTTCTTAGTTTCATACGGCAACAACTCAATATTTTAATATTTAGCCCGTTCTAATCGACATGTTTCTTTATTAACCTACAACAGTATTATTATTTAAAATACTATAATTTAAAAAAAATGTTTTATTTATTGTATCAGATTCTTAAAGTTCAGAGGGTCTTCAATAAATAACCTCACAAACAATTTAAAATATACCCATACAATACTTTTTATAGATCAATTAATCATGCTAAAATCTTTAATAGCCAATAAATAGAAAACATGAATTTTGGACTTGTTGCTGTATGGAACTGGACTATCGATATCATCACGTTATATATTTATACACAACGACTTGACTAAAAATGTCATACAATGAAGGTCATTCAACAGAAACAAACGCTTCCGATTGAAAACTTGGACTTTACCTCCAAGCATGAGAAAAGTAAACATGGCGAGTTATTACCAAACTCGTTTCGTGCAATCATATGTGGACCGAGTGGGTGTGGTAAAACAAACGTAATGCTGTCATTACTGTTTCATCCGAATGGCGCGAAATTTAAAAACGTTTACGTTTACTCCAAATCTTTGTATCAACCGAAATACGAGTTGCTTCAAGAGGTGCTAAGTAAGACGAAAGGAGTAAGCTATTTCCCGTTCAAAGATAATAGGGAAATAATAAGTCCCGCTGAAGCTAAATCAAATTCCATATTCATATTTGACGATGTGGCTTGCGATGGGCAACAGAAAATTCGGGAATATTACTCAATGGGTCGTCATAAGGATATTGATGCTGCTTATCTATGCCAAACGTACTCAAAAATACCCAAACAACTGATTCGAGACAATTGTAATTTAATTGTACTCTTCAAGCAGGATGAAATAAACCTGAGACACGTATTCGATGAGCATGTGTCACCTGACATGAGTTTTGATCGCTTTAAAAAACTCTGTTCTGAATGTTGGAGCGATCAATATGGTTCTATTGTTGTTGTAAAAGATTTTGCTCTCAAATGGAAGGTATCGTAAAGGATTCGACTTGTATATAAAAATGTAATTCCATGTGGTATATGATTAATATGCAGCAAGATGTTAAACCAGCAGGATGTTCGTAAACGTAAAGTTCTACAACTCTCACGTGATATACGTTGAAAATATCTGGCTCTCAAGTTGGGTAGATCTGAGCAGGATCGGACATTAAATACATTATTTAAACCTCTAATAAAACCTCTAAAAGAAATTGTTACAACGTCTCATGAATCTGCGCAAGTTTTAAAAAATATAAAGAAAGAAGAAGAATCCAAAGAGGAAGAACCTGACGTAGAAGAACCATTAAAAACAGAATATACAAGCCATCCCACTAATTTTATTCCGATGGAAGATGTAGCTCAGACTGGGGGCGATGATGATGATGATGATGAGGGTGATGATGTATATTCCCACGCTTCAGAGTCAGCACCAGAACATATTTCGGATGAGGTCTTCAGAGAGTATCTGGAGCAATATCCCGAAATATCACATAAGTATATGCTTGATTGCTGGAATAAGAGTCCAAATATAGACCTAGTTTACGGTCCAGTTTACGATTCGACTCACTCTAAATGGCTTCTCGGAGGGAAAAATATCGATTTTGATCGGAATACTGGAGCTATTATAACAGAGGGGGGTTATGTTAAAGGGACACCTGGTCTCTACCAACTGATATTTTATGATGAGCCTGAAGATTATACCGATGATGATAAATTGACATACAAGACGATTTTCAATTTAACTAACGCTCACAGAAACACAGCTGGACGTCTAAAAGGTACATCGAGATCAAAATATCTAGATATTATTAAACCTATGTTTCCTCCCCCACCGAGAAAGCCATCGAAATCGACTAGCAGTATATCGAGATCTGGAGTTGGACTTGCAATGGTCTACAATGAGAACCCTATTGATTACGTGTACTGGGACGATGTCAATGAACTTGTGGAACGGCTTAAACTGCTAGTAGCTTCCAAACACGCTGGAAATACATCACACAACAACGAAATAGTTATTAAAGTTTCCACAAACGGCTGAAGGTAACGTCGATATTGGCAATGTGAGGATAAGCAATGTGTTATCACCTTCAGCTAGTTCTGATGCTGCCAGTAAAGAATACGTTGACTCCCAGTTAAATATAAGAGGCGATAATTTGTTTAACCAATATAAAAACGCACTTGTAACTGTACAAGCTAAAACTGGGGAAATTGATGCGTTCGTAACTAAGGATCCTCCTGTATATGCTGGGGATATTGCAACAAAAAAATATGTAGATACCAGCATTGTAACTGCTAAACAGCATCTACGGGGTGATATAAAAAACGCTCAAACCAGCGTTGAAAATCAATTGGCGAATACTGTGAAAGTTTTAGATAAAAAACTAATGGGAACTAATTTAAAAATAGATATACCCAAAGAAATTGCTAGTGTGATAGGCACCCAGTTTGCTGAAATCGAGCGAAAAATAACTGTTGATGAAGGTATTGTGAAAGATTTGGATAAAGCTCACCAAGAAACCGCCCAGTTAACATATAATTTGAAAAAACAAATGACTGCTAATGAATATATTTTGAGAGATTTAATTAAAGCTAACCACGAAACCGCCGAGTTAACAAAGAATTTGGAAAGAGAACTAAACCAATTTCGTAATACTGCTACAGTGTCATCACATATTTGAACTGGGGCTGGATATAAAAAATCTGGAAGATGATGGAAAAAAATTGAGGCGAAATACTCCTTAAATACTTCAACACACTTGCACTCGCTTTAGAGCTTTTCAAGATGTCTAAAGAAAAAATTCAAGTTGTTAATGAACTCCATGCTCCAGCACGTAGGAATTATCCGCGACGTAGAACAATCATTAAGGGTCTCGATAATTTATGGCAAATGGACTTGGCTGAAATGCGACCATATGCACACCAAAATAAAGGTTACAAAATGATTATGATTGTTATTGATTGTTTCTCAAAGTACGTGTGGACGATGCCTCTAAAGACAAAGACTGGAGTTGAAATTACCAAAGCTTTCTCCAACATATTAAAACACAGCCGACGGCATCCTAAAAATCTTCAAACCGATCAAGGTACAGAGTTTTTCAATACAAATTTCCAAAAATTAATGACGCAATGCAACATTAATCATTACAATACGTTTAGCGTTAAAAAGGCTGCGATAGCTGAGAGATGTATTAGAACTTTAAAGACAAAACTATACAAGTACTTTAGTTTGCAAGGCACCTACCGATGGATCGACATTTTACCGAAAATTGTGGAAGAGTACAATAACACGAAACATTCGAAAATACGATGTAAACCTTCGGAGGTCAACAAGTCAAACGAGAAAGAAATTTCTCGAAAATTTTACTCACATTTGAAGATTGCCGGACCACGCAAACTTAACGTTGGCGACATTGTGCGCTTAAGCAAGGCCAAGCATATTTTTCAAAAGGGATACACCCCTAATTGGAGTACCGAGCTCTTTAAAATTACTAAAGTCAAAATAACCAATCCCGTGACTTATCTGCTTGAAGACATGTTGAGTACACCAATCAACGGTGCTTTCTACGAGGAGGAATTGCAAAAGACGAAAGCACCCGATGTCTACCTCGTAGAAAAGGTGCTTAGAAGAAAGGGGAGGAAGGTGTACGTGAAATGGTTGGGTCTTGATAACAAGCATAACAGTTGGATTGAAAACAGTGATTTTGTATAGAATCTTATGGAAAATACGAACAAATTTAGCAATTCAAGGGGCCTTTTTTGAATAACCTTCAAACTTATCGTCCCCCCTCATAGTGGGGGGTATATAAATACAAGTGTGTGAACCTACATTTTATTCAGTCGTGTGCACCTGCAATTTAATCAATCGACATGAGTAGTCAAGATAGTGGTTATAGTTCTTGTGAAATTGTTTTTGAAAGTGACTCGTCATCGTTATCATCGTCGCCAACACCTTCTTCACCTTCTGCAGTGTCGCTTAATGATTGTGTTGAGGAAATCGACCAAGCTTTAATTTCATACGAGTATGCTGCTAAATTGGAGCGATACCATCTACTAGAAACGAACTTTTCCCTAAGAAGTTATGCACTTTTGTGTGGAATAAGTCCAGCCAGAACCTTTAATCCTGTAATAACATTAACACCTTTACTTCGACCTGGAAGAATTTCGTTTGGTACATTTGAGTGGAGTGCTTTTATTGAATTGTTACGTCAGAGATATGATAACTTTTTCCACGAGAATCTACCATCGCCTCCTGACGAATACGATCCTGTAGATTTCCCTTGAGGAGACTTTTGTAAAGTCACTCAATTAGTGTATGACGATACCAAGTTTCTACTTGTAAACAAACATGGGGTCGAGTTCTATCTGGATGAGAATGATGTTTCCGACATCCTTGAAGCAAATTGCAATTTGGTGAAGAACTACATTTCGTTGCTAGAAGACTTGGACTTTAATGCATTCTACTGTAATTTAATAGATTCTACACGAGCTTATTTTGCTATTAATTTAAATAGTATTTGTGACGACATTAGTAGATTTAATACTTTAATTTTAATTTGTGCTGTGATGCCAAATTGTTTAGAAAAAAATGCTCTACAAGAGTACATGTATTACTATAAAAGTAGTAGAGTACGGGACTAGTGATCGTGGGAACTTTTTCTGTCGATCCTTATGGACGGACACGCCCCCTCACGTGACCTACCCCCACTCCAGGCAGGCTCATGTAGATGTGGAGAAGAATGGCTTGAACGTGGTGGCACTTCAGCAAGAAGATACAGGTCTTGAACGTGGTGGCACTTCAGCAAGAAGATACAGGCCTTCAACGTGTTGGCAGTTCAGCCAAAAAGGCCACGAGGATTCCCGAAACTGTCACTTGACGGCACCGGAGAGCGGCGGCGGCGGCCATTTTAGTGCGAGAGTAATGGTCTTGACAGTTCAGCTAGAAGAAGAAGAATGGAGCTCGTTCAGTCACCTATAGAAAAGAAGAAGAAGAAGAAATTACTATAGTCGAGTCGGCGCGCGATTCACGGCGGCGGCGCACGAATGCAGGCCCGAGCGGAGGTGATCCAAGATGGCGCGATTCATGGCGGCGATGCACACAAGCGGTGGCTGGCCATCGCTTGTGTGTGACGTAGTCGAACTGATTCATTTTAAAGATATCGGCTGGATATAATAGTCGTCGTTGTCGCCAGGACAGGCCATGTTGCCTTTTTATTATTATTTATAAATTGTTGCCATATTTCCGTAGAAACGCCGGCCATCGCTTGTGTGTGTAACGTAGTCGGACTGATTCGAATCGAAGATAACGGTTGGATAATTTTTCACCCGTTACCTTGTTTATGAGAGAGAGAGAGAGCGTTATCAATTGTGGTGACCATGTTTCTGTTTAAAAATTACTTGAAAGTTGAATTCACTATTGAGATAATGTTTGGAATCCATGTTGCCATATTTTTATTACTATTATTATTTATACCATGTTGCCATATTTCCGAAGAAACCGTAAGTAGGGTATAATAATATCAAAGTATGAAAAAAAGTATGATTTATTTAAAGGGTTTGTATTTGTATCAAGCGCAATGAACGTAGCCGTAAGGGCATGAGCCGCTATTATTGGTTCAATTGAATTGTAAAAAAAAGACCAGCATGATCTAGAAGTAACATAGATGAAGAACGAGACAAGGAACACGGTAGAAAAATCACGTAAACGTCAAAAAACGTGACGTAAAACGTCTAGCACGTCAAAAAACGTCACGTTTTACGTCACGCACCTCACGTTTTAACGTATCACGTGTCACGTTTACGTCTCGCACGTCAAATGTTTAACCTATTTTTTAGGGATACTCTGAAAATTATCATTACCGATGTAATATAGTTAAATAAGGCTACCTAATTTGTGCAACTTATAAAATTATTGCATAAGACTTTTCCACAGAAGCGTTGTTACACACATCACCCCACTAGCGCAGCCATGTTGAATTTTGTAAACTTAAAAACAATACGAAATTATTTATTGCTAGCATCCCTTTTTAATAATGACCTCGTCCGTTGTTTTCTCTACTGCCGTTCTGTCTAATCGGAAATTTTTGAAAAATTTTTAGAAAATCTACAATACAAAATTGATTCTTACAGCTATTTTTAATTTAATTTATTAGTAATCTTATTTCGTTTAAATCGTAATTATCAAACCATGAATGAAATGATAACCTGGAAACGTGTTTTCGCACGTTATCTGTCTTATCGGGGAGGCTTCATCCGGTATGACAGTTAAAAGTATCTCTAAAGAGTATTATATTTGTGTTTATTATAACAGGTGTTTATAGTATTTCTTAAAACATAGCGAAAAAGCTCTTTTTCACGTGAACATATCGTGATTATTTGATTTAAAAATATTTCCGAATAAAGTCTGTCTAGTTTACGAAAAAATGCAATTTCACCTGTTGGATGAATATGTCACGTGACCCTTTTTGCACACGGCCCTACAAAAAATGCCGATAAGAAATGTTCCTTATTTTTCATAATCTACAACCGGAATGTCTGAAATACATTGTTTTTAGATGCGAAATGAATTTTTGTTTTTGTTTTTAAAATATTTTCGAATAAAGTCTGTCTAGTTTACGAAAAATGCAATTTCACCTGTTGGATAATTAGGGAACGTGACCCCTTTTGCATACGGCCCCACAAAATGTCGATAAGAATTATTCTTTATTTTTCATAATCTACAACCGTAATGTCTGAAATACATTGTTTTTAGATATAACATGAACTTTAGTTTTAATTTTTAAAATATTTTCGAATAAAGTCTGTCTAGTTTACGAAAAATGCAATTTCACCTGTTGGATAATTAGGGAACGTGACCCCTTTTGCACACGGCCCCACAAAATGTCGATAAGAATTATTCTTTATTTTTCATAATCTACAACCGTAATGTCTGAAATACATTGTTTTTAGATATAAAATGAACTTTAGTTTTAATTTTTAAAATATTTTCGAATAAAGTCTGTCTAGTTTACGAAAAATGCAATTTCACGTCGGATAATTAGGCGCGATTCATGGTGCGACGCACACAAGCGGTGGCCGGCCATCGCCTGTGTGTGTGACGTAGTCGGACTGATTCGAATCGAAGATAACGGTTATTTATACAATGTTGCCATATCGGCGTGAAACATGATGGCGCTGCACACAAGCGTCGGCAGGCCACCACCGTAGTCGAACAAATTACTATAGTTTACCTTGTTTATGTTTATGCTAGGATTTAGTTAAAATATTGCTTGGGCAAAAGATATAGGATGTTAAGGTTGAAATGTTTTTTCACAGCCGAGGCCAAATAAAATAAATAAAAAAGATAAAGGGACCACCATTCTTCTTTTCCACATCTGCATGAAGGCGGCGGTGATATGTCCTGCCAAAAGTCTTGCGCTATTGATAGTCGACTGTTCTTCTTCTTTTCTCTTTGTGGATCGTGATCATGAGACAATTCAGCAACCCTATATACACATAAATGATGATTAGATTGCCTAATAATATTTTGGTACCACCAACGCCATCTAGTGACGGTTACGTGACGTGTGTGGACGTTTACTAGAAGGTGATTAAGTAACATATCAACTAATACTATGCAACCCCATATACACATAAATGATAATTAGATTGCCTAATAATAATATTTTGGTACCACCATCGCCATCTACTGCCGGTTACGTGACGCGTGTGGACGTTTACTAGAAGGTAACTAAGTAACATATCAACTAATACTATGCAACCAGATATACACATAAATGATGATTATATTGCCTAATAATGTTTTGTATACATGATGATATGACTTATTTTTATCTAAAAACGACAAACTGTTCGAAAAAAATCTTTAATTATTTTGTATAATTTCTGTAGGTAAATATTTATTATTTAGAAAACATAGCGTAAGTTTTTAAAATCATAAACTAATATATATTCAATTTTGACTTCAAATAAAGAAACACGACGCAGATATGATAAAATATTTCTGATTGTAAAACCCACATCCTGTATACAATAGCTGTATTCGGAATTAGTTAGCTTGAAAACGATTGATTAAGTAACAAGTTAATTTCTAACACCATAGTTTTTGAAAATATTTTGCTAAATGTTTAAATGTAAATGTGATTTCACCAGTTGTACCAGACCGGAGAAAAGATTTAATTCTTTTAGTGTCAGTTCGGATCCCCTGTCCATCAGGTAAGTGTTTAAATTTTATTCCTCGATTTTTCAAATTTAGGTCTATTTAATAATTTAGGCTATAGATGAGCCCTTCTTTTCGAAGAAGATAATGTAAATAATCTAACTGAAGATGAAATAATTCAGCTTTTAAGGGCTTCCAAATATTTTTAAAAGACCAGAAAGTTTTAATAAAAATTTATTTGATAACTCATATATTCATTTCGATTTTAACTTTGCTGAATTAGGCTGTTAGCACTTCTCACAAAATACTGTAATTACTGCTCTTTTAATTTCTCTTGAGGTGATGTTTATACAGTTGTATTTTCCACCATCGTTTCCCTGATTTTATTTAAATTTACACAACTCATACATTCATTTTTCAGATACAGAAGAAGAAGAAAGCTGACTACACAGATTTAAAGCGAGTTGATAGCCCCTCTATTAAGGAAGATAATGTAGCTGTGGCTTAAATTATTCAATTTAAGGATAGCCAAATGGATTTGAGGTGATGTTTATACAGTTGTATTTTCCATCAACGTTTCCCTGATTTTATTTCAATTTACACAACTCATACATTCATTTTTCAGATACAGAAGAAGAAGAAAGCTGACTACACAGATTTAAAGCGAGTTGATAGCCACTCTATTAAGGAGGATAATGTAGCTGAGGAATAAATCATTCAATTTAAGGATTGCCATAGGGATGAAAAAGACCGGTAAGTTTTAATAAAAATTTATTTAGTGCTTTATAAATATATAACTCATTTTTTAAATTTTTTAAAGCCGTAAGGCAGCGAACTATGATCCGGAAGAAATTTTCTTTTTGTTGACATAGGTTGATATCTTTTCTCTGATGTTACGGTTATCACCTCATGATCCTTAGTTCTTCTGATCTGCTTCGAAATGATAAAAATAGGCTCACTTTTTGTCAAGACCATCTCCCTGATTTTTTCAAAATTTAGCAACTGAGAAGCACTATAGTTTAGTGAAATTCCTTTCACTTTACAGACAACATATTCACTACCATTACAGCTGTATTTATAGGCATAATTTTTAGGGCCCCCTGAAACGAATTCTGTAATAAATCCCCCGTTTAGCTCGTCCGTAAGATCTCCAATGCAGTCGCCGTTGGAAAGGTCAGGAAGACCAACTTGCGAAGAATAGATAATTGAATCGGTATCGTAATATAAGGCTCTCTCACCCACCTGATCCAGGTAACTATATAATTTTAATCTAGCTAAAGCTGTAACATAGGCAGCTAATATAACATTTACTGTTGGGGAAATATCGTAGGCCTCCTCTCTGTATTCCCACGTTACAATTAACGTTTCCTCATTTACCGGTAAAATAGTGTTTACAACTATTGCGGGGTTCGACATCATTAAATAAAATTCAGCAGAATTTCTAATTATAGATGTTTTAGGCATGTTTTGTCTCTGTCCCAGCTTGCCCCAGAAAGAGTTTAACATCAGTTTTGCCAATGATCTTAAACCAGGATTCTCAGTTATTTCAGAAAACTCCAGTAAAATGTCTTCTCTATGTAGAACACAACGCAACCCCGTTCTTAGAGCTAACTCTAAGATGGATATACGGTGTGAACCGCGCGGGATTTCATCTACATAGACTATGTGTAGAGGAGCCCGTAACCAGCGTCTTTCCTAAAAAATGTATTTTTCATATATATATATATATATATACATATATATATATATAACATCACTTTGTTATTTTTAAAAAAAACTTACATTACGTTCTCTAAATAATAAATATTTAGCTACAAG
This sequence comes from Hermaeophaga mercurialis, assembly GCA_951812935.1. Lineage (NCBI taxonomy): Eukaryota > Metazoa > Arthropoda > Insecta > Coleoptera > Chrysomelidae > Hermaeophaga > Hermaeophaga mercurialis. Next base: position 12,611,183 of record OX638360.1, read on the forward strand.
ATCGTGCTTCATTTTTTTTCACTGAACTTTTTTTAAAGTAGATTGTGGTTTTTAGATAAAATAAGGGATCTAGCATTAGCCTATATACAAATATCATTGGAAGACAATCTAATTATCAATTATGTGCATATATGGCTGCATAACTATTATTTAATATGATTATTTTTATAATAAAACACAAATACATGGGTGAAGAAATTTATTTTCTGAAAAAAGAAAAAATACATGGTATAACAATTGAATTAATTTTCCTTGGTGCTATTTACCTTAACGCCCACACTGTTATCATGGCTGCCACCTCCATGAATAGGAGGTAGGGCCCCACAGACCCCAGGGGGATGATGTTGGGTGGAGGTGACCCTCCCACCCACGCCCCGTATAAAATGATGACCATTTTTGTCTGTAAAGAAAATCATATTATAATTTAAGAATTTAAAATTTCTATAAACTAGAAAAATAAAAGATAATATTTTTAAAAATTGCTTACCCTATCCGCAGGCTTCAGGTTGGGCCCCACCCTCTTTTTAATTTTTTCTTCAAAGCTTTCTACAGTAAACAAAAACTTTTTTATAAAACAAATTTTTTTCGTAAACAGAAAGTACTTACCCATTTTTTCTTTTTATAAAAATGCTATTAAGGAATCGAAAATTTCTTATTATATGCAAATACCCCGCCGGTTTGGGGTTTTTTAGATAAAGATATCGATAGTTCTTTTCACACGGGAACTTTATTATATTTCTATTTTGTTTACAACATTATGAATTTTAAAATGATTAGATTATACCTTTTTAAAAATTTAAAAATCGAGATTTTCCTCTTTAACCCCCCCAGTAAAACACACATTTTGGTATGTAAAAATAATGTTTTGCTATGAATGGGAGTACTTTAACAAAATGAAAAGGTAAGGTCTCGAACCACCCCGCTTTAGAAAGTTTTAACAATTTGGTTGTATTTTTTGCCTGGTCGGAAAACGGGTTTTTAGAATTGTTTTAAAAACAACAACTCGGGATATTTTTTAAAATTTGTGTACTCCATCAGTGTTAATGAATACAAAAATCCCTAAATTATACTCTAATAGTATACCCGATTCTATACCAAAATGGCAACACGCTATAAGATATGGCAACATGGCTTATCTCAATACCGAATACAGTTTAACGTTGTGCAAATTTGAAACGCAGGTTTGAGGTTAAAACGACCATGCTGCAGCCTAATGAATACATACATCGAATCGACTTTAGTAAGTTTTTAACCATTTGGATGTATTTTGGGTAATTATTTGACAACGCTTGTTTTATTTTAGATATACCTACAGCACAATGTTTCAGGAAATAATAATCCTGCACAAAGGCATGCAGAAAATACTTCTCGAGATAACCAAGGACCCTTTTTAAAATAGAAATTAGGTTGGTTTCAAGCATGAATTTCACACCTACACATGCAGAATCGAGTTTGGTAAGTTTTTAACAATTTGGTTGTATTTTAACTAGTAGGGAAAACGGAGTTTTTAGACCCGTTTTAGAAACAGCAGCCATTACGGCTTTTAAATTTTATTTAGACATATCCGATACGATTTTTGATAAACAACATTTTTTTTTGTGTACTCCATCAGCGCTAATGAATTCAAAAACCTTTTAAATCATACTTTGATATTATACTGATATGGCAACATTGTATAAAAGGCATCATGGGCTATCTCAATACCATAGCGCCCTGAATTGCTCGTGCTCTCTCTCTCATAAACAAGGTAAACTATAGTAATTTGTTCGACTACGGTGGTGGCCTGCCGACGCTTGTGTGCAGCGCCATCATGTTTCACGCCGATATGGCAACATTGTATAAATAACCGTTATCTTCGATTCGAATCAGTCCGACTACGTCACACACACAGGCGATGGCCGGCCACCGCTTGTGTGCGTCGCACCATGAATCGCGCCATCTTGGATCACCGGGCCGGCATTCGTACGCCACCGCCGTGAATCGCGCGCGCGCCGACTCGACTATAGTAATTTCTTCTTCTTTTCTATAGGTGCCTGAACGTCACGTGACCTAATTATCCGACGTGAAATTGCATTTTTCGTAAACTAGACAGACTTTATTCGAAAATATTTTAAAAATTAAAACTAAAGTTCATTTTATATCTAAAAACAATGTATTTCAGACATTACGGTTGTAGATTATGAAAAATAAAGAATAATTCTTATCGACATTTTGTGGGGCCGTGTGCAAAAGGGGTCACGTTCCCTAATTATCCAACAGGTGAAATTGCATTTTTCGTAAACTAGACAGACTTTATTCGAAAATATTTTAAAAATTAAAACTAAAGTTCATGTTATATCTAAAAACAATGTATTTCAGACATTACGGTTGTAGATTATGAAAAATAAAGAATAATTCTTATCGACATTTTGTGGGGCCGTATGCAAAAGGGGTCACGTTCCCTAATTATCCAACAGGTGAAATTGCATTTTTCGTAAACTAGACAGACTTTATTCGAAAATATTTTAAAAACAAAAACAAAAATTCATTTCGCATCTAAAAACAATGTATTTCAGACATTCCGGTTGTAGATTATGAAAAATAAGGAATATTTCTTATCGGCATTTTTTGTAGGGCCGTGTGCAAAAAGGGTCACGTGACATATTCATCCAACAGGTGAAATTGCATTTTTTCGTAAACTAGACAGACTTTATTCGGAAATATTTTTAAATCAAATAATCACGATATGTTCACGTGAAAAAGAGCTTTTTCGCTATGTTTTAAGAAATACTATAAACACCTGTTATAATAAACACAAATATAATACTCTTTAGTGATACTTTTAACTGTCATACCGGATGAAGCCTCCCCGATAAGACAGATAACGTGCGAAAACACGTTTCCAGGTTATCATTTCATTCATGGTTTGATAATTACGATTTAAACGAAATAAGATTACTAATAAATTAAATTAAAAATAGCTGTAAGAATCAATTTTGTATTGTAGATTTTCTAAAAATTTTTCAAAAATTTCCGATTAGACAGAACGGCAGTAGAGAAAACAACGGACGAGGTCATTATTAAAAAGGGATGCTAGCAATAAATAATTTCGTATTGTTTTTAAGTTTACAAAATTCAACATGGCTGCGCTAGTGGGGTGATGTGTGTAACAACGCTTCTGTGGAAAAGTCTTATGCAATAATTTTATAAGTTGCACAAATTAGGTAGCCTTATTTAACTATATTACATCGGTAATGATAATTTTCAGAGTATCCCTAAAAAATAGGTTAAACATTTGACGTGCGAGACGTAAACGTGACACGTGATACGTTAAAACGTGAGGTGCGTGACGTAAAACGTGACGTTTTTTGACGTGCTAGACGTTTTACGTCACGTTTTTTGACGTTTACGTGATTTTTCTACCGTGTTCCTTGTCTCGTTCCTCATCTATGTTACTTCTAGATCATGCTGGTCTTTTTTTTACAATTCAATTGAACCAATAATAGCGGCTCATGCCCTTACGGCTACGTTCATTGCGCTTGATACAAATACAAACCCTTTAAATAAATCATACTTTTTTTCATACTTTGATATTATTATACCCTACTTACGGTTTCTTCGGAAATATGGCAACATGGTATAAATAATAATAGTAATAAAAATATGGCAACATGGATTCCAAACATTATCTCAATAGTGAATTCAACTTTCAAGTAATTTTTAAACAGAAACATGGTCACCACAATTGATAACGCTCTCTCTCTCTCTCATAAACAAGGTAACGGGTGAAAAATTATCCAACAGTTATCTTCGATTCGAATCAGTCCGACTACGTTACACACACAAGCGATGGCCGGCGTTTCTACGGAAATATGGCAACAATTTATAAATAATAATAAAAAGGCAACATGGCCTGTCCTGGCGACAACGACGACTATTATATCCAGCCGATATCTTTAAAATGAATCAGTTCGACTACGTCACACACAAGCGATGGCCAGCCACCGCTTGTGTGCATCGCCGCCATGAATCGCGCCATCTTGGATCACCTCCGCTCGGGCCTGCATTCGTGCGCCGCCGCCGTGAATCGCGCGCCGACTCGACTATAGTAATTTCTTCTTCTTCTTCTTTTCTATAGGTGACTGAACGAGCTCCATTCTTCTTCTTCTAGCTGAACTGTCAAGACCATTACTCTCGCACTAAAATGGCCGCCGCCGCCGCTCTCCGGTGCCGTCAAGTGACAGTTTCGAGAATCCTCGTGGCCTTTTTGGCTGAACTGCCAACACGTTGAAGGCCTGTATCTTCTTGCTGAAGTGCCACCACGTTCAAGACCTGTATCTTCTTGCTGAAGTGCCACCACGTTCAAGCCATTCTTCTCCACATCTACATGAGCCGCCGGAGATATGCCGTGGAGTGGGGGTAGGTCACGTGAGAGGGCGTGTCCGTCCATAAGGATCGACAGAAAAAGTTCCCACGATCACTAGTCCCGTACTCTACTTATAAAGATGATGTTATTAATGATATATATAATCACTGCTCAAATTAAAAAATGTATCAAGTTTTTTAATAAAAATAAAACACTTCTTTCTTATATTTTTTTTCATTGCCCCTCAAATAATACAGTAAGCAAACATACATAAATAATTCATTAGGTACACATATTTCAGTCTGAAAATCGCACTCGTTTATTTTCATGTAAATCTTTACAACAATCATATTTATCTTTCAATTCTACTTTGGTACAATAAATTTTGCAAACAAAAATCCAGCACAATATTTCTGCATATTCAGTAAATATTTCTAAATTATTACAAGCTAATATCGTTAAACTCAAATTCTAATAGCACATGATCGCTATCATAATCAGTAATCACCTCAGAAAAATTAACTTTTATACCCCACGGAAGGGTATCATGTGACTGGGGGAGTAATTGACGCTTATCATCATAGGGGCTAAGTCCAATTTTAGTCTGACTGATGCTGTAAACATCGTGTAAATAAGACCGAATGGTATGTTGAGTAATATATTTTTTAGTATAATTTTGTAAACAATTTAGATAATCGTCAAATGTAATTTTATTTTTGACCACATTGAATTTAACCTCCTTTGATTTCTTTACAACTTTACCGTCTTGAACTTTATAGCTGCATGATTTTACCGTTACATTCATCCTTCATTAAGCCTGGTATTTTTTTGTTAACTAAAGGAATCATATACGCGTTATTGGAGGGGTAATCTGAAGTGTCAAATTTTTCTAAATGATCTCCAATAAGACTTTTGTAAACGTCATCGCAATTTAATTCATAAATAAAACTATCGGTGTCTGTATACATTAATTTTAAATTTTCCACCCCCATAGTTGGTAACATGAAATTGTAGTGAAAGTCATACATACAGGTTTTAGAAATGTCCAGAATAGCCATGCCGATATACAGAGGTTTGTTAAAGAGTAGTTCGGCCTTTTTTAATTCAATAGCCATCAGTTTGTCATCAAAAACTCTTCGACTATGAAATCGAGGGCTGGTTATCAAATTTTTTGCACCATAACGACCCTCGTAAGAAGTAAGTAATTTCACTACCCTATAAAGCCTAATGTTTTCCATAGTCTTACCGAAGACAGCATTATTGGCAAGTTTAAATTGATTTTTCTTAAAATTACTTGTGGCCACAGTCCTTAAACGAGTATTCAGCTCGATATAGGACTTTAGCCAAGCTGATTGTTTAAATTTTAATACTTTATGAATTTTGGTTAATTTTAAGCCATGTTCGAGAGCTTGCTTCAAATTGCGATAATGCAGAGTATATTCTTTTTTTGGGTAAAGGGTGGTCATTAATTTGGACAATTTGGAACCTGGAGGTTTGCGGTGTTCGGGACAAAATGGGAAATCCTTGTGCTCGTCATGTAAACTTTCGGGATACTCTAAATCTACTTGTAAAATATATCCGACGGGTGAATCGTCGGGAATCTGAGTAATGTCGATGTTTGTATTGGGCTCCCATTCAAACCCCCCATAGGGGAGGAACTGTGACATAGCCCACCCATATAAATTGTTTACGTCAAAGTACATAAGGTACTTGGACGGTTTAGAAGAATCAAATTCGGGCATGTATTTATTGTTAGCTTCAGAGTATCGGTTTGAACAAACAGATATTCCTCCGCGTATTGATGACTCAACAAACAACAACATGTCGACATCTTTTAAAATTTGTAATTTACATTTCGTGTACTTGAGCATACAGTCTCAAGTATATCCGAGCATAGTATAGTACCATGCCGGATCTAGCTGGTAAGTTTCTAGGGCAGTTGATCGAAAGTTTTCCATAACGTCACAAAGAAGGAGAATGTCAGTTCGCATATATAAATCTGCATATTCGCCTAAATTTTGAATTTGGAAAGCTTGCCAAACGTTTTGCGCATGAGTGTAATCATCTGTAGAAATATGACAATCATTTAATTTGTTGTAAAAACTCTCAATTGCTGGAAGACTAGTGGTATCATTTAGCTTATCAATACTATCAATGTAATCGTATGGAAAAACACCTTTTCTCGTCAGCAGTTTGAACATTTCATTATTCAAGTTACCAAATTCCCTTTTTAATGTAACCAACTCCTCTATTTTTAATGTAGACACCAACTCATCGAGACTGGTACCCAAAAATCTAAAGGAGTCTATGTATCGAAATTTAATTTTAGTTTTTGGTTCATACTGTGTAAAAGAAATATATTTTTCCATATTTACAGGTAGTACACTCAAAGGTCCACGTTTAGCAAGATCTCTAATAATAAAATGGCTGTCGTATCCACTAAGATTATGGAAAACTATTGGCACTACAAATAGTTTTTTAAAGTTCAAATTGCACGATTGATGTGCGAACCCTCTAAATAGTCCAGTAAAATGGTCATGATCTTTAACGATGATGTCTTTTTCTTTAAACTTATTCTCACAAATGTGACAGCAGACACCGTTAGCAAGTGGAGTCATATGAATAGGAACAATATTCAATATTTTTGATTCAATAAATTTCGCGACTTCTAACATTTGATTCGCAAACCAGTCCATGCAATCTTCCCCTCTATAACTATTGTAGTAGGAAATCTGATTATCGTAGCTGCATTTTAAGTAGAAGCCTGCACAAAATGTTTTGTGATGCTGATACTTGGTGGTTGTATGAGATATTTTTTTATCGCACTTTTCTAAAATTGACTCAAAATCGGCATAAACGACAAAAGGACATTTCTGTTTGTATACATGATTTTTAAATTCAACGTTATCATATGAGGGGAAAGAAATTTTACAATCATTGCTATTTATACACAAAATTTCGTGGTCCGTTAGTTTTTTTTCGCTTTGAAAATAATTTAAACACCTATCGCAAATAAACTTTTTATTTTTACTTTTGTTAAGTTGGCTTGAAACTAACCTAGATAAATTTTTAATCCAACAATAATGGTATTTAATGGTGCTGGTAGTAGTGTCCTCATTGTTGACGGGAGGAGCCTCGTAGTCGTTTAATTTAGGAAAATATTCATCTTGAATTAAAAGTAAATTTACATGACGGGGCAGTTTATTTTTAGTTAAACGTGCAGGTACCACTACGTAAAATGACCTTTCATTAGTTTTATTTAGTTCTAAAGCGTAAACGTTTACAGAGATTTCATTTAACTTTTCAAATTTTGATATTTGCGTTAATTTCATTGGCAATTCTAAACCGTCTGTATTCAAAACTGTACTATAATGAGGGTAATTAAATGTATATGCAGCGTTTTTTTAGCGGGAAACAAAAAACTCGTTACGGCCCAGTAAAAACACGCTTGGTCCGCATTTTGGACGTTTATGCAAGCCTTTTTCACAAATATTTCTTTTGGTAGTGGAATGAAGGATGAACCGTTCCCAATTTCAAATTTATTAATAGCTACTTCTAACAGATTTATTTTTGACAACGCCCACCCACTGTCTTTTTCTTGAAATTCCGAAAGTTTATTTAAAATAAAATCTACGATCCTTTTATACTCTTGCGCTAAATCTGTCCCCAAATCAACAACGAAATTTGGGGATCCAAAGTATTTAATGTCAATTACTTCCCCGCCATCGATATCATTTTTCAAAAAATCACCACAAAATGTAACATTTACTTTTAGCGACGGTGTATCCTTTAAAATTTCACAAATTTTTGATTTAAATAAATTAAAAGCAGCCTTCAAAAAATCTTTTATCTCTTTGTGTTTTAAATTTATAATGACCCCAGTTCTAATTCGATTATTAAAAATCGCGTTTACGTCTTCCCATTTAACGCCCCCTTTAGTACCACGCCTCTCTCTAATACCTCCTCCTACTACATGGGGAGGTTACAGCACATAAAAAAATATGTCTTTTTCATCTACGCAACATCTAGATCATACCTGTCTTTTCCACAATTCGATTGGACCAATAATAACGAAGTTAAACGCTAATGCCCTTACGGCAACGTTCACTGCGCATGTTTTTCTTTAAATTTGACATCTACGGCACTTATAGATCATACCAGTCTTTTTCGCAATTAAATTGGACCAATAATAACGGAGTTAAGCGCTAATGCCCTTACGGCAACGTTCTTTGCACATGCTTTTCTTTAAATTTGACATCTACGTCACTTATAGATGATACCTGTCTTTTTCGCAATTAAATTGGACCAATAATAACGAAGTTGAACGCTAATGCCCTTACGGCACCGTTCATTGCGCATGCTTTTCTTTAAATTTGACATCTACGTTACTTTTACATGATATCTGTCTTTTCCGCAATTCAATTGGACCAATAACAAGGAAGTTGAACGCTAATGCCCTTACGTCAACGTTTATTGCGCATGCTTTTCTTTAAATTTGACATCTACGTCACTTATAGATGACACCTGTCTTTTCGGCAATTCAACTGGACCAATAATAACGGCGCGTCCGTGAGCGCTACAGCAGCGCCACCAACGCCATCTAGTGGCAGTTTTTGTAAGTTGGCCAGAACCCGCTTTGCTCCACTACTGCCATCTAGTGACGGTTACGTGACGAAGGTGATTAAGTAACATATCAACTAATACTATGCAACCACGTGACGTGTGTGGACGTTTACTAGAAGGTGATTAAGTAACATATCAACTAATACTATGCAACCAGATATACACATAAATGATGATTAGATTGCCTAATAATATTTTGGTACCACCAACGCCATCTAGTGACGTTTACGTGACGTGTGTGGACGTTTACTAGAAGGTGATTAAGTAACATATCAACTAATACTATGCAACCCCGTATACACATAAATGATGATTATATTGCCTAATAATAATATTTTGGTACCACCAACACCATCTACTGCCGGTTACGTGACGTGTGTGGACGTTTACTAGAAGGTGATTAAGTAACATATCAACTAATACTATGCAACCCGATATACACATAAATGATGATTATATTGCCTAATAATGTTTTGTATACATGATGATATGACTTATTTTTATCTAAAAACGACAAACTGTTCGAAAAAAATCTAGAATTATTTTGTATAATTTCTGTAGGTAAATATTTATTATTTAGAAAATATAGCGTAAGTTTTTAAAATCATAAACTAATATATATATTCAATTTTGACTTCAAATAAAGAAACACGACGCAGATATGATAAAATATTTCTGATTGTAAAACCCACATCCTGTATACAATAGCTGTATTCGAAATTAGTTAGCTTGAAAACATTTGATTAAGTAACAAGTTAATTTCTAACACCATAGTTTTTGAAAATATTTTGCTAAATGTTTAAATGTAAATGTGATTTCACCAGTTGTACCAGACAGGAGAAAAGAATTAATTCTTTAGTGTCAGTTCGGATCCACTGTCCATCAGGTAAGTGCTTAAATTTTATTCCTCGATTTTTCAAATTTAGGTCTATTTAATAATTTAGGATATAGATGAACCCTTCTTTTCGAAGAAGATAATGTAAATAATCTAACTGAAGATGAAATAATTCAGCTTTTAAGGGCTTCCAAATATTTTTAAAAGACCAGAAAGTTTTTAATAAAAATTTATTTGATAACTCATATATTCATTTCGAATTTAACTTTGCTGAATTAGGCTGTTAGCGCTTCTCACAAAATACTGTAATTACTGCTCTTTTAATTTCTCTTGAGGTGATGTTTATACAGTTGTATTTTCCATCAACGTTTTCCTGATTTTATTTCAATTTACACAACTCATACATTCATTTTTCAGATACAGAAGAAGAAGAAAGCTGACTACACAGATTTAAAGCGAGTTGATAGCCTCTCTATTAAGGAAGATAATGTAGCTGAGGCTTAAATTACTCAATTTAAGGATAGCCAAATGGATAAAAAAGATCGGTAAGTTTTAATAAAAATTTATTTAGTGCTTCATAAATATATAACTCATTTTTTAAATTTTTTAAAACCGTAAGGCAGCGAACTATGATCAGGTAGAAATTTTCTTTTTGTTGACATAGGTTGATATCTTTTCTCAGATGTTACGGTTATCACCTCATGATCCTTTGTTCTTCTGATCTGCTTTGAAATGATAAAAATAGGCTCACTTTTTGTCAAGACCATCTCCTTAATTTTTTCAAAAATTCAGCAACTGAGAAGCACTATAGTTTAGTGAAATTCCTTTCACTTTACAGACAACATATTCACTGCCGTTACAGGTGTATTTATACGAGTAATTTTTAGGGCCTCCAGAAACGAATTCTGTAATAAATCCGTCGTTCAACTCGTCTGTTAAATCCCCTATGCATTCGACAGTGGGCAGGTCGGGAAGACCAACTTGTGAAGAATAGACGATCGAATCGGTGTCAAAATATAAGGCTCTCTCACCCACAAGATCTAGGTAACTATATAATTTTAATCTTGCTAGCGCTGTAACATAGGCTGCTAACACCACATTTACTGTTGGTGAGATGTCGTATGCCTCCTCTTTGTATTCCCACGTTACAATTAACGTTTCCTCATTTACCGGTAAAATAGTGTTTACCGCTATTGCGGGGTTCGACATCATTGAATAAAATTCAGCAGAATTTCTAATTATAGCCGTTTTAGGTAAGTTGGATTTCTGGGCTAGCTTGCCCCAGAAGGAGTTTAACATTAGTTTTGCCAATGATCTTAAACCAGGATTCTCAGTTATTTCAGAAAACTATAATAAAACGTCTTCTCTTTGCAGAAATTCTTCAATATATCTATCTTTCTCAGCGTCTGTCGCACAATTCTTTGGCCAGCCGCTGGCTTGCTGTTTAATTTTTATAAACTTGTTCATCATACCTGAGAATAAACCCTCTTGCTCCCGGCTGAGTTGAATAGTATTGTAATCCCATATTTCGTAAATCTCCATCATTCTGTAGCCTTTTTCAATAGCTTTAACCACCTCTTCAATCACCCAGGTACCCTTCAAACATCTTTGTTCCTCATCGTGAGTACAATCATCGTCTTGGTTCAACCCTTCACCGCATTTACGACAAAGAATAAACATGCATTTATTGTTCATTTTACACGGGAGTACAGGGTGATACAGATTTGTAGGAGGTAATATTTTACATTTTATCACACCTGATATTTGGGAAATATCAGCCAATCTGCATTCTTCTTCTCCCACATAAATTTTTTTAGGGTGGCCAATAGGAAATTTACCAAATTTACACACCCAGGGATATAACGAACAGCCATCAACATATTTAATTTTCTCATTTTCTCGAGCCTTGTAATACTCTACTGTATTTCCCGTTCGGCCGCCGTACAGAGAATCTCTAGGGTTTAGAGGTAAATATTTCATGTAAGAATGGTTTTCTGTGTAATGTTCGATTTCATCATTTAACATTTTTCGAAAATCGCATTCCCACATTTCTACAACTTTATACCCACCTTTCTCCAAATGTTTATTTTTATTTACAGTTCGCTGAAATCGGTTTTCCATACAATCAGAGGGATCGTCTTTTAATGCTTTATCACGGTTATTTGTATAGCATTTCGGACAACCGTGAAAATAACAACCCTGAAATTCAAAGACGGTATTTCCATGTACCCCGTCAACTTTAACCCCGGCAACTCTGGCCTCTTGACCTTTGGCCACATGCTGTATATTGATTCCTCTTTGGTGTTCCTCCCATATCAACCATTGTAAAGATATTTTCGAATGATTATCTCTGAATCTGTAGCCACCTTTAGGGATTATTCCGATCGTGTTTGGTTTTAAAAAGTTTCGCCGAAATACCTTGTTGCACGCAGACGCAATTGTGGATGCCTCTGTGAATGGACACACATTTGACGTCTCCAGCAGTTGCTGACGAAATTTGAGACAGGATTGCGTCAGAATCTGTACATCGGAAACACAGTACTCTACAATCTCCTTTTGAAAATCAAATACGTAATTTTCAGCAATTTCCTCATTGTGCCATTTAATTAATTTTCCCCGCGCATCCTCTTTTAAGTTGTCAGGGTCGTAGAATTTCAATGCGGGTTATACCTCCGACATAGTTCTGATTTTCCAGCCTGTTAAAGAGATGCGGAAAATACCCCTTTTTCAATTCGGAAAACCCAAAAGCTTTCGGTAATGCAGATAATGCCATCGGAAAATAGTTGAGTGAATCCAGAAATTTAACGTTTCCAACGTTCATCATAATCAGTTTCGTGCCGCACATAATCAGGTCAGGATTCAAATCGGTTTTAGTGAGAATGTAATTTATTACGAATTGATGATCGAAACCGCCACCATTATGGGCGATAACGACAATCTGTTTAAATTTTTTTCGTATCTCTAGTACTTCGTTCAGAAATTTCGTAATTACATCCTCGGTTAGAACTTTTTCTCTGAATCCACAACTCTGACAAAATAACAATCTTGTCTCGTTTATACACTTATGGCATACTTTTCTGTATACACACAAATTCGGTTCCTGCTGTATGACCCCATTGACGACTTTTTCTTGCGTTGTCTCCAAGTCATAGAAAACAAACAAAAAATCTTTAATTTGAGGAGATTTTTTGTCCGGTTGCATGTAACACAAATGGTCTTCGGGTTGTTTCGATTTAAAAATCTTGCAGTAAATTTCGCCACAGATATAATTGTGACTAGTGCATATTTTAAAACATTTCTCACAGCTTTTTATTTTTTTACAAACCGAATTCAAATGTGCTTCATAGCACTCATTACCGTAAAAATCTCTTCGGCATTCAATACACCGTCTTTTTACAACATCTTTATTGCATGCAGGTGATGACCTGCATGCAAAACATACTCCAGCGCATTTATGTTTATCTTTATTGTTGTAGGGGGTGCGGCATGCTTCACAAAAATATATACACATAAATGCGGCTGTTAGCGAAGTAATTACATTGTAATGGCCTTCATGAAAAATTAGATTTAAAGCAGGGCCGTCATTTCCTCCTTCAAAAATAACGTCACGCCCTTTGGCACCATATCGATAAACGACGATCTTATAATTTTTTAGATGCTGTTGAAACTGCTGAAGTTCAGGAATTCCGCAGCCCTCTGGTGTAATCAGAACGCCGCTGGATTTTGTCAGTTCAAGAGCTTTGGCGGTCTGAAGTCTACTGCCATCCCTAATTTTTGTGTAGTTTGGATCCTTACTTTGGAATGCCATACTGACTACTAAGGCGCGAGGTAAGCAAAGGTTATCTTTGTTATTTATTGAAATAATACCTCTACGCTTTCTACATTCTTCGTTAAAAGTATTATAATTTCGCCCCAGACCTTTTCCTACGGGCATTTTTACGGTGGTAACCCCCAAACAGAAGGTTTCTGTATTCAACCCGGTTGAATTTGACTGGTATATGGATGAAATTTTCTTCCACACATCATCAACTGTCACCTGAGATGCAGGTTTAAAAACTACCCATCCTTGGCCCCTTGAAAAATCTTTGGAACAGAAAGTAAATCCAACATAATCCTCCAAGTCCACGTTTTCTGTACCCTTTAAAACAATATCCTCAATTGCGTTTTTTACACAGCTTAGGGGCTCCGCCCCAGTAGGAATAGGTTTAATTTTAAATTCCAAAGTTCGGTCCTGGTCCCCAAATTTACGGATTTGTTTTGTAACATCCTTAATAATTTCAAAATTCGCCATTTTTTCAGAAATATTCAAAATTGTTGCTTATCACTGTGCGATAGCTAATCGGAAACTGATAGGAATGATCACGCACACCTGTACTTATACTTTTTAAATTTTGTAGTGCCGTGTGCAAAAGGGGTCACGTGACCTAATTATCCAGCAAGTGAAATTGCATTTTTCGTAAACTAGACAGACTTTATTCATAAATATTTTAAAAACTAAAACTAAAAATCATTTTATATCTAAAAATAATGTATTTCAGACATTCCGGTTGTAGATTATGAAAATAAAGAATAATTCTTATCGACATTTTTCGTAGGGCCGTGTGCAAAAGGGTCACGTGACATAATCATCCAAGCAGGTGAATTGCATTTTTCGTAAACTAGACAGACTTTATTCATAAATATTTTAAAAATTAAAACTAAAATTCATTTCATATCTAAAAACAAAATATTTCAGACATTCCGGTTGTAGATTATGAAAAATAAAGAATAATTCTTATCGACATTTTTTGTGGGGCCTTGTGCAAAAGGGTCACGTGACATAATCATCCAAGCAAGTGAAATTGCTAATAAACACAAATATATTACTCTTTAGAGATACTTTTAACTGTCACACCGGATGAAGCCTCCCCGATAAAATTAGATAAGACTGATAATTCGAATGAAAACACGTTTCCAGGTTATCACTTCATTCATGGTTTGATAATTACGATTTAAACGAAATAAGATTACTAATAAATTAAATTAAAAATAGCTGTAAGAATCAATTTTGTATTGTAGATTTTCTAAAATTTATCAAAAATTCCCGATTAGACAGAACGGCAGTAGAGAAAACAACGGACGAGACGTAAAACGTGACGTTTTTTGACGTGCGAGACGTAAAACGTGACGTTTTTGACGTTTACGTGATTTTTCTACAGTGTTCCAAGTCTCGTTCATCATCTTCTAGATCATACTGGTCTTTTTCGCAATTCAATTGAACCAATAATTACGGCTAATGCCCTTACGGCAGCGTTCTTTGCGCTTGATACAAATACAAACCCGTTAAATAAATCATATTTTTTCATACTTTAATATTATTATACCCAACTTACGTTTTCTTCGGAAATATGGCAACATGGTATAAAAAATAATAAAAAAATATGGCAACATGGATCCCAAACATTACCTCAATAGTGAATTCAGCTTTCAAGTAATCTTATTTTTAAACAGAAACATGGCCGCCACAATTGATAACGCTCTCTCGTAAACTATAGTAATTTCTTCTTCTTCTATAGGTGACTGAACACGTTCCGTTCTTCTTCTTTTTGCCTGACCTGCCGACACGTTCAAGCCAAGTATTCTTCTTTTCTATATCTGCATGATGCCTGTGGGCTTGTGCCGAGGGTGGGGGAGCATATTATATGTATCGAATCGTTTGGAGTAGTAGTACATATTGAGATTCTCACCCCGGCCGCTTCAGTTTCAGGTTAAAATCAAGAACGACATTATATTTCTCGAGGACCATGCTGAAGCTTTTGTTCACACACACGTATTCACGTACAGCAGATACACACACGCAGAATCCAGGAAATGGACCAACCCCTTTTTTTTGTAAGTTTTGAAACTTTTTTAACAATTTGAAATATATGTATGGGTGTACTTTAACTAGTCGGGAAACAACAGGTATTTTTAAAAATTTATTTAGACATATCCTAAAAACAGTATTAAAAGGCAATACAGTTATCAATATCAGATTCAAGGAATCCATAGCGCCCCAGAATTGATAACGCTCTCTCTCTCTCATAAACAAGGTATACTATAGTAATTTGTTTCTCTATAGATGGCTGAAAAAATGATTATATCCAGCCGTTATCTTTGAAATTGGATCAGATCGACTACGTCACACACACAAGCGATGGCCCGCGACTCGGGCCGGCATTCGTGCGTCACCGCCATGAATTTGGCGCCTATGACGCTCACTCGTAAACACTATAGTAATTTGTTCTTCTTTTCTATAGGCTACTGAACGAGTTCCATTCTTCTTCTTCTAGCTGAACAGCCGACACGTTCAAGACCACTATTCTTCTTCTTTTCCACATCTGCATGATGCCGCCGGAGATGTGCCGAGGAGTGGGGGTGGGTCACGTGAGGGGGCGTGTCCGTCCATAAGAATTGACTGAAAAAGTTCCCATGGCCACAACACCCTTATTCTACTTATTTATTTCTAAGGATTAAATCTGTCTTTTATTCCACATTTTCGACTTGAGTAAATGTTCAGTACTTCTAGAAAAGCAACTGATATCCATGCATCGTAGTGGAAAACAACTAAAATCTGTTTAGGTAATTTTTTAAATAAAACTCCTTGAATACCTTTTTCTCATCACCGTTGCTACCTAGGCATCTTTAATAGTGCCCGAGGCATCACCGAAAGCATTGTAACCTTTTTCCAGAAACTACTGGAAAAACCATTATATAGTATTTTCTTGTTACCGTTTACTAAGTTTAGTAACATCTATTCGCATCATATCCAGCTGGTTTCCTCCTTTTTCATTTTTTCACAGCATTTATACATCAAATTATTCTGTTAGCTGATTCTTTTCGTGTCTTATATTTTCCTTGCTGTCTTCTTTACCGTCCGTGCTCTTTTGTTTAGCATATAACAAAGTATTCTTTCCTGCGTCCCAATTTACTTTTCTCATCTTCCAGTATTTTTCCATTTTGAGATTTAAATAAGTTGGAACATGTATTGCTTGCCTTTTCTAAGTGTTTTTAGTACTTTATAGAATAGCTTCTGAGTTCCAACCATGACTATTACATGCCATTTTCTCCCTAAATTCGTCCCACCTTCTTTGATTCTCCTTTTAAACCTATTACTTGATCATTGTCCTTTGTCTTTTTGATTCAATATAGTTATCATTATCTCCGTTACTCAAGTAAATTTTCCATGTATTTAAATTCACTTGATTTCTGCCTTCATTCTACCATTTAGTTTGATTTTTGATTTTACACCGCATATTATTTTGACAGTCTGTTCATATATTTTGTTTATTTTCGTTATCTGTATCATAATTAAATTATCGTATTTTGTCGTTTTGTTTTCTCTTAGGAGATTTTATTCAATTTTCTGTATAGGAATAGAAAGTGATCTATGCGTAATTCTACATCCCTTTGTACTCTCGCATCTAGCAATTCCTTTTCTTTTCTTGTTTTTTATTAAGTAATCTATTAGAGATCATTTGTTCCTACTTATTGTTTTCCTTGTATGCTTGAAAATGTCTTTAAAATGCCTTTTTTATAATTGTATTTCTTACGTCTTCACTGTAGGTTTTGATTATTTCTCTTTGTCTCTTTTCCGAACGTTTCCATTTAAGTCACCAATTATTACTATTGTTAGCGCCTTCCTTGTACGACGCAATATTTCCAAAAGTTGATTTGAGGTCAGTGTTTGACAGTGGGACACATCTCTAATTATTATTTTTTTTTAGTAAAATTGAATGAATGATCTTATTATTACTGCGAAACTAAATAAAAACCTATTTATGTTTTTTATTTGACTCTATTTACGTGACTTAGATTAACTCACCCATATTTTTCTTCTCGATGGAGATTTTAAGATACCTGTTGTTTCTTTTTCTTTTTTATTCGAAAGTTTTTTACCAGCACTTAGACTTATTTTCGTAAAAAATGACAATGTTAGAACGACGTACAAATTAAATTTTTTTTGAAACTACTAATCTATTACAATGGGAAGAGATAATATGGTGACCGTGACTATTTTTGCCAAACAATAGGTCGATAATGAGTGATTTAAAAATTTCCTAAATTAGGAATAGAAAAAACATACTCAATTTTTAATTCTTAGAATTTCTACCAATATTACTTAAGAATAAATCAAACATAGTTCATAATATTTAATATGTATATTAAAGATCTATCTAGAAATTGTATATTATTTAAGGTTCGAAGAATCTAAATGGTGAACAAATTTTTTTCTCAAAATACAATAATCATAATTTCAGATTTTTAGAAAGTACATGGACAACAAACTCAAAATAAAATTTCAACACAAAAGGAATACAAATCAAAAAAACTAATTTAAATTATACAATGTCTGAATAATTTGTAAAAATGTAAAAATGATTTAGTTTTCATTTGGTTTGTAATAGAAAATATTTTATTTTCCTCTTTCATTATGTGACCAACAAACAGGAATCAATATTATTATTCTGCATCTTGTACTACCACTGAAAAAGAATATCACGGGCTATAAGAGAATTAATTATCCATTCTGACTACACAAAGATCGTTCTCTAAATGGTAGTAAAATTGGAAATAAATATAATCAATAATTTGGATGACAAGGCAGTATTAGAAAAAATCAGAAGCATTGCATTTATCATTTTACAATTTTAGAAAAAGAAATGAATGGTACATACGGAAATATGTTGGACCTCTGTCTTAGATAATTTAATTGTAATTAAAGTCTATACCAATTCTCACGTATATTTAATACAGCTTTCTCTTGATCAACCAAAGTAAAATAATAAATGTCTATAAATTTGTCCATTCTAACTTGACACGCATTATTTTGACGTTGTAAAGGCATAACTTTAGTTGCTACTAAAATAGGAAAAGACCTAATAAAGTAACCAAAAATCATATACAGGAACCAAACTGCATCTCTTATAGTTTCCGATAACACAGTGTTAGTACATGATAAAAAAAATTGAGCTTCAACATTTTGCGATAGGGTATCTACGTGTGAATGTGGCAAACAATAGTATATAATTCGAGCTATAAGAAACTAGGACTTTTCAAAAAAAAAAAATTTTAAATGATTGGCCTTATCCGATTGCTCCTTTTTCACGAACACTTTACAAAAATTACGTCGTTATAAAAATATAAATAAGTATAGCTTACTTGACTAATTCTTTAGCGTTTTTCTGCATTCAAGATACGAAACTCTGCCGAAGCCAAAATATTCAGACAATTTAAATAATGTGTTTTCGATATTTCTGGCTCAAAAATGATATAAATGAGTTATATATATTATGTCTCGCTAATAGAAAATGTTAAAAAAAATGGCACTATTAGGCATTTTAAATATGAAAAGATGAAACTTATCTAAATTTTCTCCGTATTACAAGGCTTTTTTTAATATTATCAATGTGACCACTGGTTTCGTCACTACTGTAACATTTTAAAAGACAAGATTTACAGATTTTGACAAACCTAATCAATTTCATATCACAAACATTTCAACCAACCGCCATTAAGACGTTGTTATTTTCTAAAAAAATTTTGTTATTATTATATAAGTATTTAGTTTAAAATATAATCTAAGATAATGCCTTTTTTAAACCCAATGATAGAAAAATACATCCGTAGCCATTATCTCTGTTATCCAGAATATTGGTAATCATATCCTCAACAGCATTCGATGTACTGGACCTTGGTCGGAACACATATTGACTATACCGGAAATTATTTTGATCCAGGAACTCACATTGTATTACATTCACACAAGTTTCCATTAGCTTAGATTTTACGATAGTAAAGAAATGGGTCTGTAATTAGTGGATATGGAACAATTGTCACTTTTACATTTTGGAATAATTATTCGCTTTAGTAATATGATTGGTCCTTCTTGTATTTTATCTTAAAAAGAGTGGCTTTCTGTTTATATATTTAAGTGGTATTTCCCAATGATTAAATCTGTTTCATTTTGGTAAAATATAGATAGACCTAAACTTGACCCTTCCAAAGGTATCAAGAAACTTGCGTTAAATGGAGTCTGAAAGTCTAGCAACAAAATGTGCTCATTATGAATTTATTTCCGCGATGATCTTGCTCTTTATTTTCATCCTCGAGAGTATAGACACAGGTTAACATTAAAGAAAGTGTAAGCTTTATCAGTTAATATTTTGTTAATACTAACAACATTAAAACCAGTACCACGATTTATATAAAGGGTCTTTATTAAACATACGGTTAAAATTTAAAGGGTTATTCTCTGGATTATTTGGTCCCTTGATTATTTTTGAAAAGCCGATTATTTTGGAAAATATATGGCCAAAAAAAAATTGACAATAACAGCCAAAAATTATATGTCATACTCCTTAATCTGCATGAACTGTTTAAAATGACCATCTCCTGAGGGTCTTTTGTTATTTAGTTACTCCTAGCAATTATCCAATTTCTCATATCTTTCACTTTTTCCATTTACATCCTAGCTAGAGTTAGTCATTTTCAACAATTCTTGTAAACTAAAAAGCTTTACATGAAATTTTAGGGTAATATAATATTTTTATTGTCAAAATTATTTTTCACCCTTTTCTTCCAAGCAAAGAGACTTTTCAAAAAACATCATAGGACTGATATTCTTAAAATAACCCAAAGAATAACCCTCTACATTTTTACCATATGTTTAATAAACACCCTCTAGATATATATATATATACATATATACATATATACATATATATATATATATACAGGGTGGCCATACGAAAACGAAACAGAGCCATTATCAGGGACTGCGTCAACGTTTTAAGAAAACGCAGAGACCCGTCGATTTTTGATGAAAGGGGGACACTTTTTTCCGGTATTTTCGACTGCGCTGCTTACACCTCCAAGCGAGGGTAGCAATCACCCCAAAATATTTAAATGGCATTAGGGGGTCAAGAAAGATATAACTTTAAACCCTTTCAATTGTCTTTATAACAGTCTTTAAAGTTTAATATTCGGCCTGATACTTTTTAAAAAATTACATTTTACAATTTAAATTATGTACCTGTTTAGTTTTTAATAAGAATTTTTAAAATTGAAATTTTTTTCATTTTTGTCAAAATAATGAAAATGATACTTGGGTCGTTGAGTACGCCAATGGCCTATATGCTGATTTTCTTGCTTTGCATTGTTTACGTAATTTTTTTATTACATTTGTAAAAGACAAATGGATACAATACGAACACACAAAGAACGTGAAATTAGTGGATTCGTATATCGAAACGAAGGTCTGTTTAATTGTGTTTTTGAAAATTAAATACCATGGTTTATTCCATTGCGGTAAGGGTAGATATAATTTCGCTTTATTTTATGAACAATAGGTGTGCAAATGTAACGGCTCAGTTATTTAATGAAAAATATCAAGATAAACAGGTCAGTAGGAGGTATGTTCTAGAGTTAGTGAAAACATTGGACTGGAAATGTAGCTAATAAAAAACGAGAAAATAGACCGCCTGTAGTTAATACAGCTAGTGAAGTTGCAGGTTTCGGACATGTTCATCTAGATCCTACGTTAAGTACAAGGCAATTATCATCTGTGTCTGGGATCAATCGAACTAGCATACAAACCATTTTGAAGAAGAACAAATTTCATCCGTATAAAATACATTTAGTGCAGGAACTTAATGAGGATGATTATGACCGCCGTTTGCAATTTTGCGAAATAATGAGGGAGCGAGTAGCGAAAGATCCACAGTTTCTTTTTAATATCTGTTTCACCGATGAATGCAGCTTTTTTATGAACGGTACCGTAAATCGTCATAATTGCCGCTACTGGTCTGATTCAAACTTAAGAATTTTCCAGGCGGTACATACACAGCAACCGCTGGTGGGTCCATATTTTTTACCTGGTAATTTGACTGGCGACATGTTTTGCAATTACTGGAAGATGCTATTGACCCTACCTTGACCGATATTATTGAAAATGACCATCAATATAGTGAAGATCATTTAATGTTTTAACAGGACGGTGCTCCACCGCATTATGCATTGATTGTTCGTTAGTATTTAGACCAACATTTTCCACGGCTCTGTAATGGGAGAAAAGGTAGCATTGAATGGCCTCCACGGCCACCAGATTTGTCGCCCCTTTTTATTTTATTTTTTTATGGAGATACCTCAAAAGTAAAATCTATAAAACACAACCAGCCTCTTTAGAAGATTTGCGTCAAGGAATTGTCGAGGAGTGCCATCGAATCACTCCTGAAATTCTTCGGAATATGCGAGAACGTTTCGAACAAAATCTTTATTATTGTATGGACGCAGGTGGTCATCAATTTGAATATTTAATTTAATTAAGAAGTAAGTAAACAACTAAACATAATTTAAACTTTAAAATGTAATTTATTAAAAAGGATTAGGCAGAATTTTAATATTTTAAGACTGATGCAAAGAGAATTGAAAGGGCATTCAAATGATACCTTACCCCTAATGCCATTTAAGTATTTTGGGGCGATTGTTACCCTCGCTTGGAGGTGTAAGCATCGAAGTTGATAAAACCGGAAAAAAGTGTGCCCCTTTGATCAAAAATCAACGGGTCCCTGTATTTTTCTAAAATGTTGACGCAGTTCCTGATAATGGCTCTATTTCGTTTTCGCTTGGTTACCCTGTATATATATATATATATACTAAAGGAGCATAAAATGCATCGTGTGAGATAATTACAACTCCGGAGCAGTGTGAAGATGTCTTTAGTAGGAAAGTGGAATTTTGTGAGCGAATGATGGAAAGAATTGACAATCGTTAGAATTGCCATTATTCGGCCACAAAAAGCTCTCACTAGATGAGAAAAAAACCAAAAATCTGAGAAGAATGTCTGAGCTGATATCATAAGAGACTATATTGATTGCCTATTCGTTTTGAATGATAACTTCAATGGCGCAAATTACTTGGCTCTTCTTTAAAATCGTCTAATGCCATCATTGACAAATAATAATACTTCGTCCTTGTCTTTCCAAATAAATTGGAAGGCGAGCATAGCTAAAATGGCGAACGTAGTCACCAGATCTTAATTCCCTTGATTTTTCTTATGGAGATTCTCAAAGACCAATATTTACAAACCTAAACTACACGATATAAATGACTTGAAGTTGTACATTATCAACTCAATATCAGACACCACTTCTATTTAAGATTAGGGTATTGCCGGGCGGTGCAAGGGGCACATTTCAAACATCTCTTACATTAACTCTAAATTGTAATTTATATATTTTCGAAATAATTTTTCCTCATTAACTTCTAATGGGGCTCAAAATCAAGACCCAGTACTGAATGCCGCTTTAAATGCATTTTCCAATGATCTGCCACCCGTCATACCATGTCATAAAAAAAATCGGTGAAGTCAAGTGAGCCGCTAATATAACAAATAGGGCGTAACTATCAGCTACAATCAAAATCGATGAACGTGTTCTCGCATCAGTAACGAGCGACAAACTAACTAACCTAACCTAACCTAACCTAACCTAACCTAACCTAACTTAACCTAACCTAACCTAACCTAACTTAACCTAACCTAACCTAACCTAACCTAACCTAACCTAACCTAACCTAACCTAACCTAACCTAACCTAACCTAACCTAACCTAACCTAACCTAACCTAACCTAACCTAACCTAACCTAACCTAACCTAACCTAACCTAACCTAACCTAACCTAACCTAACCTAACCTAACCTAACCTAACTTAACTTAACATAACCTAACCTAACTTAACTTAACCTAACCTAACCTAACCTAACCTAACCTAACCTAACCTAACCTAACCTAACCTAACCTAACCTAACCTAACCTAACCTAACTTAACTTAACTTAACTTAACTTAACTTAACTTAACTTAACTTAACTTAACCTAACCTAACCTAACTTAACTTAACTTAACTTAACTTAACTTAACTTAACTTAACTTAACCTAACCTAACCTAACCTAACCTAACCTAACCTAACCTAACCTAACCTAACCTAACCTAACCTAACCTAACCTATCCTAACCTAACCTAACCTAACCTAACCTAACCTAACCTAACCTAACCTAACCTAACCTAACCTAACCTAACCTAACCTAACCAAACCTAACCTAACCTAACCTAACCTAACCTAACCTAACCTAACCTAACCTAACCTAACCTAACCTAACCTAACCTAACCTAACCTAACCTAACCTAACCTAACCTAACCTAACCTAACCTAACCTAACCTAACCTAACCTAACCTAACCTAACCTAACCTAACCTAACCTAACCTAACCTAACCTAACCTAACCTAACCTAACCTAACCTAACCTAACCTAACCTAACCTAACCTAACCTAACCTAACCTAACCTAACCTAACCTAACCTAACCTAACCTAACCTAACCTAACCTAACCTAACCTAACCTAACCTAACCTAACCTAACTTAACTTAACTTAACTTAACTTAACTTAACTTAACTTAACTTAACTTAACTTAACTTAACTTAACTTAACTTAACTTAACTTAACTTAACTTAACTTAACTTAACTTAACTTAACTTAACTTAACTTAACTTAACTTAACTTAACTTAACTTAACTTAACTTAACTTAACTTAACTTAACTTAACTTAACTTAACTTAACTTAACTTAACTTAACTTAACTTAACTTAACTTAACTTAACTTAACTTAACTTAACTTAACTTAACTTAACTTAACTTAACTTAACTTAACTTAACTTAACTTAACTTAACTTAACTTAACTTAACTTAACTTAACTTAACTTAACTTAACTTAACTTAACTTAACTTAACTTAACTTAACTTAACTTAACTTAACTTAACTTAACTTAACTTAACTTAACTTAACTTAACTTAACTTAACTTAACCTAACTTAACCTAACCTAACTTAACCTAACCTAACCTAACCTAACCTAACCTAACCTAACCTAACCTAACCTAACCTAACCTAACCTAACCTAACCTAACCTAACCTAACCTAACCTAACCTAACCTAACCTAACCTAACCTAACCTAACCTAACCTAACCTAACCTAACCTAACCTAACCTAACCTAACCTAACCTAACTTAACCTAACCTAACTTAACCTAACCTAACTTAACCTAACCTAACTTAACCTAACTTAACCTAACCTAACTTAACCTAACCTAACCTAACCTAACTTAACCTAACCTAACCTAACCTAACTTAACCTAACCTAACTTAACCTAACCTAACTTAACCTAACTTAACCTAACCTAACTTAACCTAACCTAACTTAACCTAACCTAACTTAACCTAACCTAACTTAACCTAACCTAACTTAACCTAACCTAACTTAACCTAACCTAACTTAACCTAACCTAACTAAACCTAATCTCAACTAACCTAAAATAACTCAAACTAACCGACGCGGTCTAACTGAAAGCAGTAAATAGCCGAATAAAAATTTTAATTCGTATCTTTCCTAATGCTTGTAGTGATAACGCGTTCTTACTAGTAAGAAATTACGAGTGCTCTTTGATACTTTGCATTCTAGTAGTAGATACGGGTAATAATGGATTTAGCCTATTTACGGTAACATATACAGTATGGTCCAAATGGAAGGAATGAATTCATTGTTTCGTAAATTTGTTCTCAAATATGATTAACATAACGTCCTTTATAAGAAGCCCTTTTAATTCTCTGTATATTGGCATTTTACAAAAATTGCGCGTTGCACATTTAACAGCAGTTAAAATCATCATCATTTAAAATTTTGACGTAATAATATAATACTAATGTTTCTACCCTTACTTTTCAGAATCTATCTATTATAAATATGAAAAATAAAATTTTGACAGATATTTGAGACAAAGACTTGACTTTGATCACACTGTTCTAACCAATAATATTTTTAATTTTCTAAAACACTTAGATAATACTATAGAGTATGGTCCAAATGAAAAGAATAAATTCATTACTTCATTAATATAGTCTTTGTTTATTATTCTTTTATTGTTGTGAGGAATTTGTAAAATGAGAACGACAGTGTTAATACCTATAAAAAATATATACAGTATGGTCCAAATGAAAGGAATAAATTCATTATTTCGTAAATCGGTGATTTTAGGGGAAATCCTGAAACCCATCGATTTTTATTATTAAATAGGCGCTTAGTCAGATCACCTTTTTATTTTTGACATCATCTCTGTGAGCGTGATGACGTCATCGATAACATTTTTAAATAGAAATAATAAAATTTTAATGTTAACGTTGGGTGCAACAAATTATTTCTGGAAGTTATCAGTAATATTATACCAATATCTAAAGTTCATAATAACAATAAAAAATAAATGAATATTATTATTTTGAATTTTTTTTAAAGTTTATAAATATTAAAAACTGAAAATTTTATAGCTGACATTTCCTTAAGTCCGGTTCTATCACTTAATCAGGAATGAAGGTAATTAATTAATTAATTGTTGATCTTCTGTGAGGAAATTAAATCAATAAATTTTTTTTCTGTTTTAAGGGTATGGACAAAGTTTCTAGTTACGCAACAAAGGGTGCTTTTGTTTTTTAAAGCTTTTTCGGCGATATTCATCCTTCACAGGTCCAAATTCAACTCTATCTTGTCAAATTCTGAGAGTTAATTTATAGATTTTCGGGGTCACAGCCCTCTAAAATATTAATTTATGATAAATTTTGTAAAATTTTGCAATATTCATACATTTTTTTTACATCCTTAATTGTTGACCAACAGATAATTACAAATTAGCTTACTCTTTCTTCTTTAAATACTAGTAATATTTTTTAATACAGTATATTCTTTGATAAAATTTTCTTAATTATTCTATGTCATGTTTTGCTATTATATGATTCAAACATCTTAAATTTTATTCATAATTGGTTGCAAATTCCTTGTAACCTCAATTCAACAGTAATAATATGATTGATATTTAATTTTTATTCATACCTTTATTCTAAAATTTCAAAATAATATTAATATCCTTAAATGCGAACTAGTCAAATAACACCATGTTCATTATGTAAAAATTATTATTAATGTAAAGTTGAATAATTTTATAACAAGTTTCCAATATCTTTTCTCTATCTTTATTCAAAAAATAAAAAAAATCTTTTTGTATATTTCTTCGATTGAGATTGAAATTTTCTAATTAATTATATGTCATGTTATTTGAAATTTTTCTTTTATTAAAATTTACTTTTATTGTTGAATTTTATTTATTATTAATTTCTTTCAACCAACTATATAAGAAATAATTTTCATTCTATTATTTTGAATTCCCAATAATCATATCAAATTAATTTGGTTTATTCAATTTTTAAAATCTTTAATAATAAAGTCCTATTATAACATATTTATCAATTTAACTAAAAATAAATTTGGAAAACTATATGTGAGAAAAAATTAATTTTACCGAAAAAGGATACTTTAAATAATTTGTTAAAGATCCAAAAATATTTGAAGAACCTTGAATTAGCAGTTAAATTTAGACTTCTCACCAGTTTTTGCAGCAAAAATATAACTAACCAAAAACAAAAACAGTTTAACCCATTCAGCTTTTATTTACATATAATTTTTTTTCTTTAAATTTGTCATTTCCAGACATTTCTAATCTAGGTTTTTTTCTACACTATGTTACAAGTTAATTACATTTTTACATTTTTTACGCTATTCTTCATATAAATAAAGTTCAAAGTTTTTTCACCCACAAATGACAGTGAGTACCCCTGTACCTTTTAGTTTAAAATGCAAATAGATATCTCTTATAGCAAAAATGAAAACGCAAAATCGTAAATAGAAACAAAAATAATAAAATCGTACGGCCAATTTGTTTGTTCGTTATATTTTTGCCATAAACTTAGATCTACAGAGTATTTATTACATTCTGGTTCGCTGCAGGATTTACACGATTTACGGGTTTAATTCTCGACAAATTTGACATTCTACAGCCACCATAATAAACCTAAAAGCATCATGTCTGGGTAGTTCTCTGGCAGAAGTAATAATGAGCTCGAAAATTTGCCGACTATGAACCATTTCTAGAGACTGACTGACATGTAAATTAATTACCAACAACTTTTGGGGATGAGGAATCACATTTGTAAAGGGGGCAAGAAGAGGCCATTGGCAAGATCTTTTAATAATTGTTCTAAAAGTTGTATCCCTTATGAATAAAATTAGAAGACAAACTAGTGACATCAATTACGTTATAAAAAATACTATTGCCCAATGATTTATATTCAGTTTTTTAGAATATTTTGCAAGGTATCAAATCCTCATTTTGTTTGATTAAGATGTTTTATTTAAGGCTTCGCAACATTAGTAAATTTTATTTAACCTCTTGTATACAACATTTTGTATGTAAGACCTAATTACTGTATCTTTGTTGAATACCAAAATGGTTGAGTTCATAGGTTATTTTTAGATACCTTCCATTAGGAGAATAAAGTTCATTTGTAAAAAAATATCTGTTGTCACATTAGGTCCAAAATTTTACAGTCAACAACGTTTACTTGACCTTCGCCTCCTGGTAGTTTTCCAGTATAGACCTTGTAATGGACAGGTATTTTCCCCAATACAAGCTCACATTATTTTTTCCATATTTTTCTGATTTAGACGCAATATATTCTGTAAACTTAGTGTTTCCTATATTGTTGTTCTACTGTTATACATTCTTTAAGCTTGTAGTTTGTTGTACAATTTAATTTAGCATAATCCAAGTGTCCCAAATTGGGGCAGCTTTATCTGAGTATTCTGATCAGCAAAGCAAATAAATCTTAATCTGATCACGAGATAAGCCCACACGAAATTAAAGAAAAGACTCTCATTCACATTTCAGATATGCCTTCCCTATTAGATTATTGAACACCAGAAACAATTAGTAATAATTAGCAACTAATATTTTAGTAAATGAAATAAATACTTTTGTTCGTGTTGGTAAGCGGATATATTTTTTCTAATTTTTAATAAACAAAAAAAATAAACATATTTATTTGAATAGGGCGTATAAAATTTAGTTATACTAGAATTTTAGGATTCGTACGAAGAGGTTGTTCCAAATATAATGTAAATACGAAAGGGCGTAATTCTTTGGCTTATCTCATGACTAAAAACG
Organism: Hermaeophaga mercurialis; assembly: GCA_951812935.1. Classification (NCBI taxonomy): domain Eukaryota; kingdom Metazoa; phylum Arthropoda; class Insecta; order Coleoptera; family Chrysomelidae; genus Hermaeophaga; species Hermaeophaga mercurialis. Next base: position 12,640,106 of record OX638360.1, read on the forward strand.
TATATAAACATAAATGCTACGTTAGCGATCTAGAAGGTAATAATATTTTAAGATTTTTTTGCAATGATTTTGCAGTACAAAAAACGTAATTTATAACCGTAACAAGAAAACTACGTTACAACAATTTATATGAATCGTTAGTCATGAAATAAATCAAATAATTATCCCTTTTCGTATGTAGACGACATTTAGGGACTCTCTGTATAATTAAGTTTGTACATTAGTCAATAAGCAAAATAGGACACTGAAAGCCATTTACTTAAGCTTGCAATCGAACCTAACCTGAAATTATTATTCAATGTCTATGAACTTATATTAAAAGTATTTAATCGAATAAACATTGGTCTACCGTCTTTTATCAATTATAGTGGTTAAAAGTAGTTTAAAAATTTCGCTTTTTTTTCCTAGTGATTGCTTTCAGTGTTTTACTTCGGTGGTTGAATAAATTTATTTATATCTCTAGTGATCTTCCAGTGGAATTTGCATTAGATTTTCGGAGTTTCACTCAATAAAAACGGCAAAAGCATTACAAAAAGCAAGCAGCTGATAACAGTTAATCACTTCTGATTGTTGTGTTATAGTTCGGGAGATAACTGTAAATTTGTGCCTTAGAAAATTTTGCTTGTTATTTTGTTGTCAATGGCTAACAACTGTTACTCCTGTGCGGACGAGCTTGGTGATAAATATGTTGTCTGCGACAGCTGTCATGTAACATCACATCCAACTGAAGACTGCACAGGATTAGCACCCTCTGAACTTCGAGCAGTTGTACTGCAGAAAAGAACTCTTACCTACTTCTGCAAGGAATGTCGCTCTTCTTTTAAGAGCGTACCCAAACTCCTGCGTGAAATGGATAATCTCAGAAAGGAAGTTATTACATTGAAAAATGACATTTCTAAACTCAAGGAAAACGGATCCTTCTCGATGGAGGAAGTTATAAATGAAATCCATGAACGGCAAAAAAGATCTAATAATCTACTTGTTTTTAATCTACTCGAACCAAACAATGCTCGTGAAGATGTAGAACAAGTGAAAAATATTCTCTCTACTATTGATGACACTGTAAACTTAGATGGTATTAAGTAGTGAAGCAAAGCGGGTTCTAAATCAATTCAAAAAACTGCCACTAGATGGCGTTGGTGGCGCTGCTGTAGCGCTCACGGACCCGCCGTTATTTTTGGTCCAATTGAATTGCGGAAAAAACAGGCATTATCTATAAGTGACGTAGATGTTAAATTTAAAGAAAAGCATGCGCAATGAACATTACCGTAAGGGCATTAGCGCTTAACTTCATTATTATTGGTCCAATCGAATTGTGAAAAAGTCATGTATTATCTATAAGTGACGTAGAATTCAAATTTAAAGAAAAGCATGCGCAATGAACGTTGCCGTAGGGGCATTAGCGTTCAACTCCGTTATTATTGGTCCAATTGAATTGCGAAAAAGACAGGTATGATCTAGAAGTGACGTAGATGTCAAATTTAAAGAATAGCATGCGCAGTGAACGTTGTCGTAAGGGCATTAGCGCTTAACTTCGTTATTATTGGTTCAATTTAATTGCCAAAAAGACTGGTATTATCTAGAAGTGCCGTAGATGTCAAATTTAAAGAAAAACATGCGCAAAGAACGTTGCCGTAAGGGCATTAACGTTTAACTTCGTTATTATTGGTCCAATCGAATTGTGGAAAAGACAGGTATGATCTAGATGTGGCGTAGATGAAAAAGACATATTTTTTTATGTGCTGTAACGCTCGCGGACCCGCCGGCGCTGTGAATTTTTCATATTCATATGCAACATTGTAACTTAGTTTTATGAAGAATGCAAGTTTGTTATTTTGCGTTTCATTTAAACGACTAATTAAAATTCAATATATGTAATTTGCAAGTTAATTATTATAAAAAATGCAAGCAAGTAATTTTATGCTTCATTTAAACGACTAATTAAAATTCAATATATGCAATTATTGCGTTCCACGTAAACAAATTAAATATATACAATTTGCAAGTTAATTATAATAAAAATGCATATCCTTGATAAAACCACATTTGCATGAAACGAATTTTGCTATAAAAGGCGAAGCACATCAACCAACAATCGAGTCGTAAAAAAATTTTTTTTCCGAAATTATTTTTCCAAAATTTTTTTTTCCAAAATTATTTTCCAAAATTTTTTTTTTTTTTAATTTTTTTTTTCCATTTTTTTTCCAAAATTTTTTTTCAAAATTTGAGGAATCCATTCTTAGAATTAGAATCTGCCCAAAAGGTCTACTACAATCTACAAGAATCACATTGTCGATCTGAACAAAGGGGGCTTCAGTTTAATTTTTATTGGCCTGCACGAGATATCCAAAAGTTGCGCTCCAAGGACCTTTTTAAATTAGTGAAAAATTAGGTTAGAACACCATCATGAATTTCGCACTCGCTTTTCAAAAAATTGAAGAAATTCTTAAAACTCAGCACAATATTTCTACATATTCAGATAAAAACAAATGGCTATCACTAATTAGTAATCACCTTAGGAAATGTTCTTTAGCGATAAAAAAATGTAATTTCACGGTAGGGGAAAAAAGAAAAATTTACACCAAAATGGGGCAGTTAAAAAGGTTGCGGTGTGTCATAAAATTAACACCTCCCCATGTAGTAGGGGGAGGTATTAGAGAGGGGCGGGGTATTAAAGGGGGTGTTAAATGGGAAGATGTAAACGCGATTTTTAACAATAGAATTAGAACGGGGGTCATTATAAATTTAAAGCATAAAGAAATTAAAGATTTTTTGCAGGCCGCTTACAATATATTCAAGACAAAAATTTTACAAATTTTAAAAAATGATACACCGTCGCTAAAAGTAAATGTTACATTTTGTGGTGATTTTTTAAAAAATAATAGTGATGGCGGGAAAGTAATTGACATTAAATACTTTGGATCCCCAAATTTCGTTGTTGATTTGGGGACGGATTTAGCGCAAGAGTATAAAAGTGTTGTAGATTGTATTTTAAATAAACTTTCAGAATTTCAAGAAAAAGACAGTGGGTGGGCGTTGTCAAAAATAAATCTATTAGAAGTAGCTATTAACAAATTTGAAATTGGGAACGGGTCATCCTTCATTCAGCTGCCAAAAGAAATATTAGCGAAAAAGGCATGCATAAACGTCAAAAATACAGACCTGGCATGTTTTTACTGGGCCGTAACGAGTTTTTTGTTGCCCGCTAAAATAAACCCTTCATATACATCTAATTACCCTCATTATAGCACAGTTTTGAATACAAACGGTTTAGAATTGCCTATGAAACTAACACAAATATCAAAATTTGAAAAGTTGAATGATATATCTGTAAACGTTTACGCTTTAGAACTAAATAAAACTAATGAAAGGTCATTTTACGTAGTGGTACCTGCACGTTTAACTAAAAATAAACTGCCGCGTCATGTAAATTTACTTTTAATTCAAGATGAATATTTTCCAAAATTAAACGACTACGAGGCTCCTCCCATCAACAATGAGGACACTACTACCAGCACCATTAAATACCATTATTGTTGGATTAAAAATTTATCTAGGTTAGTTTCAAGTCAACTTAACAAAACTAAAAATAAAAAGTTTATTTGTGATAGGTGTTTAAATTATTTTCAATGCGAAAAAAAACTAACGGACCACGAAATTTTGTGTAAAAATACCAATGATTGTAAAATATCTTTCCCCTCATATGATAACGTTGAATTTAAAAATCATGTATACAAACAGAAATGTCCTTTTGTTGTTTATGCCGATTTCGAGTCAATTTTAGAAAAGTGTGATAAAAAGATATCTCATACAACCACCAAGTATCAGCATCACAAAACATTTAGTGCAGGCTTCTACTTAAAATGCAGCTACGATAATCAGATTTCCTACTACAATAGTTATAGAGGTGAAGATTGCATGGACTGGTTTGCGAATCAAATGTTAGAAGTCGCCAAATTTATTGAATATTGTTCCTATTCATATGCCTTCACTTGCTAACGGTGTCTGCTGTCACATTTGTGAGAATAAGTTTAAAGAAAAAGACATCATTGTTAAAGATCACGATCATTTTACTGGGCTGTTTAGAGGGTTCGCACATCAATCATGCAATTTAAACTTTAAAAAACTATTTGTAGTACCAATAGTTTTCCATAATCTTAGTGGATACGACAGCCATTTTATAATAAGAGATCTTGCTAAACGTGGACCTTTGAGTGTACTACCTGTGAATATGGAAAAATATATTTCTTTTACACAGTATGAACCAAAAACTAAAATTAAATTTCGATATATAGACTCCTTTAGATTTTTGGGTACCAGTCTCGATGAGTTGGTGTCTACATTAAAAATAGAGGAGTTGGTTACATTAAAAAGGGAATTTGGTAACTTGAATAATGAAATGTTCAAACTGTTGACGAGGAAAGGTGTTTTTCCATACGATTACATTGATAGTATTGATAAACTAAATGATACCACTAGTCTTCCAGCAATTGAGAGTTTTTACAACAAATTAAATGATTGTCATATTTCTACAGATGATTACACTCATGCGCAAAACGTTTGGCAAGCTTTCCAAATTCAAAATTTAGGCGAATATGCAGATTTGTATATGCGAACCGACATTCTCCTTCTTTGTGACGTTATGGAAAACTTTTGAACAACTGCTCTGGAAACTTACCAGCTAGATCCGGCATGGTACTATACTATGCCCGGATATACTTGGGATTGTATGCTCAAGTACACTAAATGTAAATTACAAATTTTAAAAGATGTCGACATGTTGTTGTTTGTTGAGTCATCAATACGCGGAGGAATATCTGTTTGTTCAAATCGATACTCTGAAGCTAACAATAAATACATGCCCGAATATGATTCTTCTAAACCGTCCAAGTACCTTATGTACTTTGACGTAAACAATTTATATGGGTGGGCTATGTCGCAGTTCCTCCCCTATGGGGGGTTTGAATGGGAGCCCAATACAAATATCGACATTACTCAGATTCCCGACGATTCACCCGTCGGATATATTTTACAAGTAGATTTAGAGTATCCCGAAAGTTTACATGATGAGCACAAGGATTTCCCATTTTGTCCTGAACACCGCAAACCTCCAGGTTCCAAATTGCCCAAATTAATGACCACCCTTTACCCAAAAAAAGAATACACTTTGCATTATCGCAATTTGAAACAAGCTCTCGAACATGGCTTAAAATTAACCAAAATTCATAAAGTATTAAAATTTAAACAATCAGCTTGGCTAAAGTCCTATATCGAGCTGAATACTCGTTTAAGGACTGTGGCCACAAGTAATTTTAAGAAAAATCAATTTAAACTTGCTAATAACGCTGTCTTCGGTAAGACTATGGAAAACATTAGGCTTCATAGGGTAGTGAAATTACTTACTTCTTACGAGGGCCGTTATGGTGCAAAAAATTTGATAACCAGCCCTCGATTTCATAGTCGAAGAGTTTTTGATGACAAACTGATGGCTATTGAATTAAAAAAGGCCGAACTACTCTTTAACAAACCTCTGTATATAGGCATGGCTATTCTGGACATTTCTAAAACCTGTATGTATGACTTTCACTACAATTTCATGTTACCAACTATGGGGGTGGAAAATTTAAAATTAATGTATACAGACACCGATAGTTTTATTTATGAATTAAATTGCGATGACGTTTACAAAAGTCTTATTGGAGATCATTTAGAAAAATTTGACACTTCAGATTACCCCTCCAATAACGCATACATGATTCCTTTAGTTAACAAAAAAATACCAGGCTTAATGAAGGATGAATGTAACGGTAAAATCATGACACATTTTGTAGGCTTGCGCTCGAAAATGTACAGCTATAAAGTTCAAGACGGTAAAGTTGTGAAGAAATCAAAGGGGGTTAAATTCAATGTGGTCAAAAATAAAATTACATTTGACGATTATCTAAATTGTTTACAAAATTATACTAAAAAATATATTACTCAACATACCATTCGATCTTATTTACACGATGTTTTCAGCATAAGTCAGACTAAAATTGGACTTAGCCCCTATGATGATAAGCGTCAATTACTCCCCCAGTCACATGATACCCTTCCGTGGGGGTATAAAAGTTAATTTTTCTGAGGTGATTACTGATTATGATAGCGATCATGTGCTGGGTTTTTGTTTGCAAAATTTATTGTACCAAAGTAGAATTGTAAGATAAATATGATTGTTGTAAAGATTTACATGAAAATAAACGAGTGCGATTTTCAGACTGAAATATGTGTACCTAATGAATTATTTATGTATATTTACTTACTGTATTATTTGAGGGACAATAAAAAATAAATATAAGAAAGAAGTGTTTTATTTAAAAAAAACTTGATACATTTTTTTAATTTGAACTATAATATGTCATTAATAACATCATTTTTATAGTAATACATGTACTGTTGTAGAGCATTTTTTTCCAAACAATTTGGCATAATAGTACAAATTAAAATTAAAGTATTAAATCTACTAGTGTCACAAATACTATTGAAATTAACAGCAAAATAAGCTCGTGTAGAATCTATTAAATTACGGTAAAATGTATTAAAGTTCAAGTCTTCCAACAGCGAAATGTAGTTGTTCACCAAATTGCAATTTGCTTCAAGGATATCGAAAACATCATTCTCGTCCAGATAGAACTCGACTCCATGTTTGTTTACGAGTAAAAACTTGGTATCGTCATACACTAATTGAGTAACTTTGCAAAAGTCTCCACAAGGGAAAACTACAGGATCGTATTCGTCAGGAGGTGATGATAGATTCTTGTGAAAAAAGTTATCATATCTCTGACGTAACAATTCAATAAAAGTACTCCACTCAAATGTACCAAACGAAATTCTTCCAGGTCGAAGTAAAGATGTTAGCGTTATTGTGGGATTAAAGGTTCTGGTTGGACTTATTCCACACAAAAGTGTGTAATTTCTTAGGGAAAAGTTCGTTTCTAGTAGATGGTATCGCTCCAATTTAGCAGCATACTCGTATGAAATTAAAGCTTGGTCGATTTCCTCAACACAATCATTAAGCGACACTGCAGAAGGTGAAGAAGGTGTTGGCGACGATGATTCACTTTCAAAAACAATTTCACAAGAACTATAACCACTATCTTGACTACTCATGTTGGTTGATTAAATTGTAGGTTCACACAGACACGACTGAATAAAATGTAGGTTCACACACTTGTATTTATATACCCCCACTATGAGGAAAAAAGCGGTAAGTTTGAAGGTTATTCAAAAAAGGCCCCTTGAATTGCTAAATTTGTTCGTATTTTCCATAAGATTCTATACAAAATCAGTGTTTTCAATCCAACTGTTATGCTTGTTATCAAGACCTAGCCATTTCACGTACACCTTCTTCCCCTTTCTTCTAAGCACCTTTTCTACGAGGTAGACATCGGGTGCTTTCGTCTTTTGCAATTCCTCCTCGTAGAAGGCCCCGTTGATTGGTGTACCCAACATGTCTTCAAGCAGATAAGTCACGGGATTGGTTATTTTGACTTTAGTAATTTTAAAGAGCTCGGTACTCCAATTAGGGGTGTATCCCTTTTGAAAAATATGCTTGGCTTTGCTTAAGCGCACAATGTCGCCAACGTTAAGTTTGCGTGGTCCAGCAATCTTCAAATGTGAATAAAATTTTCGAGAAATTTCCTTCTCGTTTGACTTGTTGACCACCGAAGGCTTACATCGTATTTTCGAATGTTTCGTGTTATTGTACTCTTCCACAATTTTCGGTAAAATATCGATCCATCGGTAGGTGCCTTGCAAACTAAAGTACTTGTATAGTTTTGTCTTTAAAGTTCTAATACATCTCTCAGCTATCGCAGCCTTTTTAACGCTAAACGTATTGTAATGATTAATGTTGCATTGCATCATTAATTTTTGGAAATTTGTATTGAAAAACTCTGTACCTTGATCGGTTTGAAGATTTTTAGGATGCCGTCGGCTGTGTTTTAATATGTTGGAGAAAGCTTTGGTAATTTCAACTCCAGTCTTTGTCTTGAGAGGCATCGTCCACACGTACTTTGAGAAACAATCAATAACAACCATAATCATTTTGTAACCTTTATTTTGGTGTGCATAGGGTCGCATTTCAGCCAAGTCCATTTGCCATAAATTATCGAGACCCTTAATGATTGTTCTACGTCGCGGATAATTCCTACGTGCTGGAGCATGGAGTTCATTAACAACTTGAATTTTTTCTTTCGACATCTTAAAGAGCTCTAAAGCGAGTGTAAGTGTGTTGAAGTATTTAAGGAGTATTTCGCTTCAATTTTTTATATCCAGCCCCAGTTCAAATATGTGATGATACTGTAGCAGTATTACGAAATTGGTTTAGTTCTCTTTCCAAATTCTTTGTTAACTCGGCGGTTTCGTGGTTAGCTTTAATTAAATCTCTCAAAACTTCTTCATTAGCAGTCATTTGTTTTTTCAAATTATATGTTAACTCGGCCGTTTCTTGGTGAGCTTTATCCAAATCTTTCACAATACCTTCATCAACAGTTATTTTTCGCTCGATTTCAGCAAACTGGGTGCCTGTCATATTAGCAATTTCTTTGGGTATATCTATTTTTAAATTAGTTCCCATTAGTTTTTTATCTAAAACTTTCACAGTATTCGCCAATTGATTTTCAACGTTAGTTTGAGCGTTTTTTATATCACCCCGTAGATGCTGTTTAGCAGTTACAATGCTGGTATCTACATATTTTTTTGTTGCAATATCCCCAGCATATACAGGAGGATCCTTATTTACGAACGCATCAATTTCCCCAGTTTTAGCTTGTAAAGCTACAAGTGCGTTTTTATATTGGTTAAACAAATTATCGACTTTTATATTAAACTGGGAGTCAACGTATTCTTTACTGGCAGCATCAGAACTAGCTGAAGGTGGTAACACATTGCTTATCCTCACATTGCCAATATCGACGTTCCCTTCAGCCGTTTGTGGAAACTTTAATAACGTATTACGGAGCAGAGATTGAGGCGCTCTATTTGACAGCGTCGTCGACCGACGTCCGAATTTGTCGAGACTCATCTTGCAAATAACATTAAAACGATGTGTTACATTAGTATATAACGTTGGCTTCTCTCAGCTCATTAATGATTGCAACTATTTCGTTGTTGTGTGATGTATTTCCAGCGTGTTTGGAAGCTACTAGCAGTTTAAGCCGTTCCACAAGTTCATTGACATCATCCCAGTACACGTAATCAATAGGGTTCTCATTGTAGACCATTGCAAGTCCAACTCCAGATCTCGATATACTGCTAGTCGATTTCGATGGCTTTCTCGGTGGGGGAGGAAACATAGGTTTAATAATATCTAGATATTTTGATCTCGATGTACCTTTTAGACGTCCAGCTGTGTTTCTGTGAGCGTTAGTTAAATTTAAAATCGTCTTGTATGCCAATTTATCATCATCGGTATAATCTTCAGGCTCATCATAAAATATCAGTTGGTAGAGACCAGGTGTCCCTTTAACATAACCCCCCTCTGTTATAATAGCTCCAGTATTCCGATCAAAATCGATATTTTTCCCTCCGAGAAGCCATTTAGAGTGAGTCGAATCGTAAACTGGACCGTAAACTAGGTCTATATTTGGACTCTTATTCCAGTAATCAAGCATATACTTATGTGATATTTCAGGATATTGCTCCAGATACTCTCTGAAGACCTCATCCGAAATATATTCTGGTGCTGACTCTGAAGCGTGGGAATATACATCATCACCCTCATCATCATCATCATCATCACCCTCAGTCTGAGCTACATCTTCCATCGGAATAAAATTAGTGGGATGGCTTGTATATTCTGTTTTTAATGGTTCTTCTACTTCGGGTTCTTCCTCTTTGGATTCTTCTTCTTTCTTTATATTTTTTAAAACTTGCGCAGATTCATGAGACGTTGTAACAATTTCTTTTAGAGGTTTTATTAGAGGTTTAAATAATGTATTTAATGTCCGATCCTGCTCAGATCTACCCAACTTGAGAGCCAGATATTTTCGACGTATATCACGTGAGAGTTGTAGAACTTTACGTTTACGAACATCCTGCTGGTTTAACATCTTGCTGCATATTAATCATACACCACATGGAATTACATTTTTATATACAAGTCGAATCCTTTACGATACCTTCCATTGTTGAGAGCAAAATCTTTTACAACAACAATAGAACCATATTGATCACTCCAACATTCAGAACAGAGTTTTTTAAAGCGATCAAAACTCATGTCAGGTGACACATGCTCATCGAATACGTGCCTCAGGTTTATTTCATCCTGCTTGAAGAGTACAATTAAATTACAATTGTCTCGAATCAGTTGTTTGGGTATTTTTGAGTACGTTTGACATAGATAAGCAGCATCAATGTCCTTATGACGACCCATTGAGTAATATTCCCGAATTTTCTGTTGCCCATCGCAAGCCACATCGTCAAATATGAATATGGAATTTGATTTAGCTTCAGCGGGACTTATTATTTCCTCATTATCTTTGAACGGGAAATAACCTACTCCTTTCGTCTTACTTAGCACCTCTTGAAGCAACTCGTATTTTGGTTGATATAAAGATTTGGAGTAAACGTAAACGTTTTTAAATTTCGCGCCATTCGGATGAAACAGTAATGACAGCATTACGTTTGTTTTACCACACCCACTCGGTCCACATATGATTGCACGAAACGAGTTTGGTAATAATTCACCATGTTTACTTTTCTCATGCTTGGAGGTAAAGTCCAAGTTTTCAATCGGAAGCGTTTGTTTCTGTTGAATGACCTTCATTGTATGACATTTTTAGTCAAGTCGTTGTGTATAAATATATAACGTGATGATATGTCACCATCACCGTCGCCACCATGTTTGCGTGTGTGACGTAAAACGTGACGTGTGTGACGTGCGAGACGTTTTACGTGACGTGCGTGACGTTTACGCGACGTGCGTGACGTTTACGCGACGTTTACGTGACGTGCGAGACGTTTACGTGACGTGCGAGACGTTTTTCGACGTTTACGTCACGTTTACGTGTGTGTGTGTGTGTGTGTGTGTGTGTGCTTGAGGAGCAAGTTGTTGTGTATATAAATATATATAACGTGATGATATGTCATCAGTTCAAATGAGTCTTTACTTAGGTAAAGGTGTCTTAAATTCGCTCATAAACAATCTGCCCTTTGAGCTCCACATTCCGACCTACCAATACTGTGGTCCGGGCACAAAGCTACAAAAACGCTTAGCACGCGGTGATTCGGGCATTAATCCCTTAGACGCTGCCTGTAAGGAGCACGACATTGCATACGCTCAACACAAGTCCTTGAACGATCGACATCAGGCAGATCAAATACTCGAAAATAAAGCTTGGGCACGTGTCAAATCAAAGGACGCGACGTTGGGAGAAAGAGCAGCTGCTTTGACGGTGACCGGTGGCATGAAGATCAAACGTAAACTTGGAATGGGGGTGGGGCAGCAGAAGAAGAGTTCCTTTAGAAATCACGTAATCAGCAAGGTTAAAAAGGCTATGAAAAATAGTCCTTCTACAACCCTACAGAAGGCCGCCTCGCAAGCTTTGAGAGCCGCGAAAGTCGCCGTAAGGAAAGCTGGCGGTAAAAAGCAAATTCGACTACCCAGAACGATACCTTTTGAAGGAAAATCTGGAGGATTTCTACCATTGATTCCCCTGTTTGCGGGCCTTTCGGCAATTGGAGCCCTCAGTGGCGGGGCAGCAGGAATAGCTAAAACCGTAATCGATGCTAAGAATGCGCAAAAGAAATTGGAAGAAGATCAACGTCACAATAAAGCTATGGAAGTTATTGGGGCAAAAGGATCCGGTCTGTATATGAAAAAGAACGTTCGCGGAGGCTTTGGATTGTACATGAAGAAACAAAAAAACTACCAATAAAGCTACCCAATAGACCGTTATATGATGTGGACCTTTTGCGATATGTCAAACGTTTAAAAATTCCTCATTTTAGAGGGGTTTTCATGCGTGACTCTCTACCACATCAGCAGCCCCGGCAACGCGAATGCGCTATCATAAATTTGGATGACTCTAATAATCCGGGGACTCATTGGGTAGCATATAGAAAGATAAACAATGTTGTTGAATATTTTGATTCATTTGGTGACTTGAAGCCACCGAAAGAACTCGTGAACTATGTGGGGAAGAATGTTCGCATCTATTACAACAACGACCAATATCAAAACTATCAACAAATCAACTGCGGACACCTCTGTCTACAATTCCTATATGATGGAGCAACATCAGAAGTTTAATGAAATGAGAGACGTCATTAAACTCTTGATGAAGAACATTACCTACGAGGTTTGGCGAGAAATTCCCCAGAAATACCAACAAGAACTAACACAATTTTTACCATGTCAAAATTATGATTTTCATCGATGGAGTGATGTTTGCGGTAATGAGATACCAACATGTTTATTTTGTGGAATTACTTATAAATAAATTTATTTTTTTGAAGCAGTTTTTTTTATTTAAGTACTATCTCCCATTGATATGCATTAGTCATGTCTTTGCTTTTGACGCTAACGAGTCACACTCACGTGTTTTCGTTCACGCCTCCGACCCCAATTGTGCTCGATTCTGAAAAAAGATATTTCCTAGCAGTACTTGGCTTCCACTCATACAACTCGATACCCAATATTGACGGTGAGAAATTTTTCTACTACGAAAACAACGATAGAGGAAAGTTGAGAGAAGTCGTGATTCCTACCGGTTGCTACGAAATAACTGACATTGAGAAGCTAATTCAAAATTCTATTGCTCCAAATACGGGTGATACACTATTTTCGTTGAAGCCAAACAACAACACCCTCAAGTGTGAAATATACAGCAAACGTCACGCAATTACTTTTGAGAATCACCCCAATAGTCTTGGACAGATTTTGGGATTTTCCAACAAGGTACTGGCCCCCGGTGTTGTACACTCTTCAGATCTCCCCGTCAATATTATAAAAGTATCAAACATTCGCTTTGAGTCCAACATTACCGAAGGTGCCTTCTACGGAAACAGGCCTGTCCACACCATCTTTGAATTTCCGATTACAGTTGACGCCGGCTACGCAATTGTGGAAAGACCTAATAACCCAATATATCTACCTGTTACGAATACCGGAGAAATTAGCAACATCACAGTGCTGGCTGTAGACCAAAACTTTAAGCCCATAAATTTTCGAGGAGAACAAAGTGTCCTTCATCTAGAGTTAGTAAGACGATAATAAATGGGTTTGGTGATAGATTATAAGAACAACGCGGTCAGTTCAATAACACCATTCGCTGCTAGACCTCCTCCGAGTCAACGAGAGCTAACGCCTGCAAATAAATTGTTTCTTCAATCGCTTGGATTAACCATAAAAAAATATGGTAAATCGTCAAAATGTACAAATGGGGGACTACGGTAAACGTTCACGTACTGAAAGCATTGATCCGAGTTTTAACCTCTACCAACAACCTCGTTATGATGAGTCTATTAGAAGGATGGAATATCGAACGTGCTTACCGTTCATCAAATCCTTCAACAACAATGATGTGGTGGAATTTGTTGTCAATCAGGTGGATTCATTTTTTGCTATGAACGAGTCATTGCTCGAAATCAAGGGAAAATTGGAGGTAACAGGAGGAGGAGACGTTTCTCTGGTACCCAACTTTTGTGCCTTTCTCTTTGACTCATGCACGTACAGCGAGAGTGCAAGAGAGATTGAAACGGTTCGTGATCCTGGAGTAGTGAGCGCTGTACGAGCTCTTCTCAACTACAGCGCATTAGATACAAATCACATGGCTATCGCTGGTTGGAATGGTACTTCCAACCCTCCTATGGACGCTTCCACAAAATCGTTTAGTTTTTTAATGCCGCTCAAGCATATTTTCAACATATTCAACGATTACCCAATGATCACTTGTGGAAGGCAAACAATTCGATTGGTTCGCGCTCGTGATGATAGTGATTGTCTTATGATTAAAGAAAAAACTACTTCTACTGGTACAACAAACACTTCTGCAACAATTAAGATCGAAACCATTGATTTGAAAATCAAACATATATATCCCAATGATGAAATTAAAATTAAATTGATGGAGGCCATTAGAAGCGATACACCTATACTGATACCGTTCCGAAAATGGGAACTTAATGAGTTGCCTGCAGTTACGAGCGGTTCGCGAAGAGAAATTTGGGCTGTTAAAACTACTATGGCCGTTGAACGCCCAAGATTTGTTATTGTATGCTTCCAAACCAATAAACGAAACAATACTGCACAAGATCCAATGGCTTTCGACAATGTCAATGTAACCAACATTAGACTGTCACTGAACGGAGAGTATTGGCCTAACGAAAGAAACATGTTGGACTTTGTCAAAAACGACTACGCCATGGCTTACCATAATTATGCTGAATTTTACCCCAGCTATATGCATGGCTCAGCCGAAAAACATCCTATACTGACCTACAAGGAGTTCAAGAACAGAGCCCTATTTATCATAGATTGCTCAAAACAGGAAGAAACCATGAAGTCCTCCACTGTGGACGTGAGACTCGAGCTCGAAACAGATATTGGATTTCCAGCAGACAGCAAAGCCTACTGCATCATAATTCACGACTGTCTAATGGAGCACCGTCCACTAAGTGAAGTGGTTAAAAGTTTAAATTAAAAAATATAATTTGTTTATTTTTTTTTTATGTTAATAAATGAAATGAAATGAAAAATTTTTGAGTTTTAATAAAACACCTTTTGTATATTTTTAGTTGTTTATTGCAACATGACACGAGGATCGAATTCTTCTTTGAATACATTTATAAAGAAATTTTAGTAATAAAATACATATAGCAGATAATGAGATGCACGATATTGTAAATGTCTTGTTAATTTGGCCATTTAATTGTCCATCCTTGTCGTTGGAACTGATGTTGGTTGTATTCGTCTTAAGGGGTAACATGTTTTTTTCGGTATTCTTATATTGTTCAAATTTAAATTTCCCAACTGTTTTATAACGTTTTCTTTGTCTTCGTACAGTTTGATATCTTTACGAAGTTGCTTAAGTCTTTCTTCAAATTTAATGACTTTTTCCCAAATATGTTTGTCTTGGCGCATGCCTTAAAGCACTAAACCTCAAGTGTTATATCTGAATATGTATAAATATTGTGCCGAGTTTTAAGAATTTCTTCAATTTTTCACTATTTTAAAAAGGGTCCTTGGAGCGCAACTCTTGGATATCTCGTGCAGGCCAATAAAAATTAAACTGAAGTCCCCTTTGTTTAGATCTGCAATGTGATTCTTGTAAATTTCGGTAGACCTTTTGGGTAGAAAGGTAACGTTCTCCTCCAATTCCACTAGAATGGATTCCCCTCCAAAATTGGATTTGACAAGCCGAACACGATGAATTTTATTTGGAACGTTGGGTTGCAGGTCCTTTAGCTTTATTATCGGTTTGATTTCAGTATCTGTAGATGAGGTAAATTCGTTTAATTTTTCCAGGAAACTCATCTAAAATAATAATAAAAAAATTAAAAAAAAAATTGAAAAAAAAAATTTTGAGAAAAAAAATTTTTGAAAAAAAAAAATTTGAAAAAAAATTTTGGAAAAAAAATTTTGAAAAAAAATTTTGGAAAAAAAATTTTGAAAAAAAATTTAGGAAAAAAAAAATTTTTGAAAAAATAAAAAATTATTAAAGGTACTTACAATTAAAAAAAACTGGAAACTGTTCACTGAACACTAACTGGCACTGGTGAAGCGACTTTTACGACTCGATTGTTGGTTGATGTGCTTCGCCTTTTATAGCAAAATTCGTTTCATGCAAATGTGGTTTTATCAAGGATATGCATTTTTTATTATAATTAACTTGCAAATTGTATATATTTAATTTGTTTACGTGGAACGCAATAATTGCATATATTGAATTTTAATTAGTCGTTTAAATGAAGCATAAAATTACTTGCTTGCATTTTTTATAATAATTAACTTGCAAATTACATATATTGAATTTTAATTAGTCGTTTAAATGAAACGCAAAATAACTTGCAAATTGTATATATTTAATTTGTTTACGTGGAACGCAATAATTGCATATATTGAATTTTAATTAGTCGTTTAAATGAAGCATAAAATTACTTGCTTGCATTTTTTATAATAATTAACTTGCAAATTACATATATTGAATTTTAATTAGTCGTTTAAATGAAACGCAAAATAACAAACTTGCATTCTTCATAAAACTAAGTTACAATGTTGCATATGAATATGAAAAATTCACAGCGCCGGCGGGTCCGCGAGCGTTACAGCACATAAAAAAATATGTCTTTTTCATCTACGCCACATCTAGATCATACCTGTCTTTTCCACAATTCGATTGGACCAATAATAACGAAGTTAAACGTTAATGCCCTTACGGCAACGTTCTTTGCGCATGTTTTTCTTTAAATTTGACATCTACGGCACTTCTAGATAATACCAGTCTTTTTGGCAATTAAATTGAACCAATAATAACGAAGTTAAGCGCTAATGCCCTTACGACAACGTTCACTGCGCATGCTATTCTTTAAATTTGACATCTACGTCACTTCTAGATCATACCTGTCTTTTTCGCAATTCAATTGGACCAATAATAACGGAGTTGAACGCTAATGCCCCTACGGCAACGTTCATTGCGCATGCTTTTCTTTAAATTTGAATTCTACGTCACTTATAGATAATACATGACTTTTTCACAATTCGATTGGACCAATAATAATGAAGTTAAGCGCTAATGCCCTTACGGTAACGTTCATTGCGCATGCTTTTCTTTAAATTTAACATCTACGTCACTTATAGATAATGCCTGTTTTTTCCGCAATTCAATTGGACCAAAAATAACGGCGGGTCCGTGAGCGCTACAGCAGCGCCACCAACGCCATCTAGTGGCAGTTTTTTGAATTGATTTAGAACCCGCTTTGCTTCACTACTGTATTAAAATGACACGTTTTGGCAAGAAAAACAAAAATGGACATCGGTCACTCAAAATAATTTTATCTTCAGTTAAAGATGTTCATTCAATAATTAAAAACAAGCAGAAGGTGAGTCGAGAGAAAAAACTCTTCATATCTTTAGACCAAACCCCTACCCAACGGACACTTTTCAACACAGTCAAGACTGAACTCCTAGCACGTCAAGATGCTGGTGAGCAGAATCTAGTAATTAAGTATATCAATAATGTACCAACAATTATCCAAAAAAACTACTAAACCCGGGCAAGCTTTTTCTTTACTATCAAAACGTCAGAGGACTTCGAACTAAATTAACCGATTTAAGTCTTAATGCTTCAAACTGTTCTTATGATGTAATCATTCTCACAGAAACTTGGCTTACTACCGATTTCAATGATGCTGAGCTCGGATTGACAAACTACAATATTTTCAGACAAGATCGATCACCTGAGTCCAGTAAATTTGGAAGAGGAGGAGGAGTACTGATAGCCACCAAGAAAAAATATCCCGCATATATTATTCCGTCGGATTCTTCAGTTGAACAACTTTTTGTTCACTTATGTGGTAAGTTGGTCCTGGGAGCTCTGTATATCCCGCCTAAGTCTCCTACTAATAAGTATCAGGTCCATTTTGACCAACTTAATAGTATAGGTGAACAATACTCAAATTCTAAGTTATATCTTTTTGGTGACTACAATCTGCCCTCAGCCGAGTGGGAACTTGAAGATTTTTGCTCATCTGCATCAGCTAAACCTAACACACCAGTTGCAGAAACTGAAGCTATTAATACTGTTTCAAATATTTGTGCTCTTCATAATCTTTTCCAATCTAATACCATGGTCAATACTAGAGGCGTCATCCTCGATCTTGTTCTTTCTTCACATCAGCTGACGGTAACCCCAGCAGCTGATATTTTAATTTCTCCAGACCCGTACCATCCTCCACTGGAAACAACCTTGCAGCTACACTTCTGTCTAAACTCAACTGTTGGAGTTGAATACTATTATGATTTTCATAAAGCAAATCTCTCCTGTATACATCAATACTTAGATGCAGTTGATTGGGACAGTCTTATAGGTGATAAGGACATCTCTGTGATGATAAGTGTATTCTATGACACTCTTTACTACATGTTTGATTTGTTTGTTCCATTGAAAAAAGTCTGTACTAAGAAATTTCCTTGTTGGTATTCGATTGAACTTATACAATTGCTACATGATAAGAAGATTGCCCATATGATTTACAAAAGTAACAGGTCTCCTGAAAACTATGCCAATTTTAGTCAACTCAGAGCTCAGTGCAAAACTTTGTTAAAAAAATGCTATTCTAGTTATATACGATCAACTGAGAACTCTATCCAAGATAATGTTAAAAATTTTTGGAAATTTGTAAATAATAAGAAAGAAAATAACAGCCTACCTGTCTCAATGAGACTCAACAATTCAGTCACCTCTAATGGTAATGAGATCGCAAATTTATTTGCTAATCATTTCTCTTCTGTTTTTAGCAATAAAACTCTAACTTATGATAATAACTTAATAGAATCCAAAGTTAGCGTATCTTCCTATTTCATACCAATCTCGAAAATATATGTAAAACTTTCAACCCTTAATGTCAATAAAGGTCCTGGACCTGATGGTATTCCTCCCATCTTTCTGAAAGAATTCTGCTTTATTCTTTCTCGGCCGCTTTTTCACATTTTTAACAAATCACTGCACTTAGGGGAGTTTCCTGACTTTTGGAAACTGTCCTATGTTACTCCAATATACAAAGCGGGCAATAAAGCGGACATATAGAATTATCGCCCTATCTCTATTCTCGGCACGATTCCCAAGGTATTCGAAAGTATCGTTACTGATTTTCTTAAGTACGACTGCACTATATTGAATCCTCAACAG
The DNA here is from genome assembly GCA_951812935.1 of Hermaeophaga mercurialis. Classification (NCBI taxonomy): domain Eukaryota; kingdom Metazoa; phylum Arthropoda; class Insecta; order Coleoptera; family Chrysomelidae; genus Hermaeophaga; species Hermaeophaga mercurialis. The sequence goes on from OX638360.1 coordinate 12,658,996, forward strand.
TTCGGATTTTCTTCTGGTAAATCGACAGAACTCAGTTTGCTGCTTTATGTTGATACCTTGTCCGAAGCTCTGGAGAAAGGATTACAGTTTGATTCGGTTTATACAGATTTTTCCAAAGCTTTCGACACGGTGAACCACGATCTATTGCTGCAAAAGCTTAAATTATACGGTATAGGAGGTTAAGTGTTAAAATGGATAGGCAGTTACCTAACTAATAGAACTCAGCAGGTTAGAGTTAATCATCATTACTCTAACACCATCTCAGTGACTTCTGGTGTCCCCCAAGGGTCACACTTGGGTCCACTATTGTTTAACCTGTTTATCAATGATATCATTGTCTGTTTTTCTAATACTTCTGCTCTCTTATTTGCCGACGACCTTAAATTCTTCAAAATCATTAATAATCGAAGCGATGCAGTGTCATTGCAATCAGATTTGGACGATCTAGCCAACTGGTGTCTTCTTAATGGAATGGAATTAAATGTTAGCAAATGTCACGTTATTCGGTTTTGTCGGCATCATCACTTGTCAACATTTAATTATACCATAAATGATAAATTATTGGATACTGTAGAGAAAATTAAAGACTTGGGTATTATATTCGATCGTTCTCTTAGCTTTAACCTTCACATCAATAATATTATTAAAAAATCCATGAAAATGCTTGGTTTCATCAAAAGAACAACCCGAGACTTTACTAATGTACTAGCTATTAAAACTCTCTACTGTTCTCTAGTCAGGACACACCTCGAATACTGTTCTCCTGTCTGGTCCCCACACTACTTGCATCTCAAGAGCAAATTGGATAATGTTCAACAAAACTTTCTTAGATTTATTGGTTTCAAAATGCAAGATAAATAACTTTAACTCAGAAATTCTTTTTTAAAAATTATTATTTTCAAAATTAATCTTTTATTTAAAAATTCACAAATATTTATTAAGTTGTTACATGTACAAAAGTCAGAACAAGAATGCATAAAAAATGAATTTACAAGATAAAGTGAAGAATGCAACGTCGGCTTTAACCTGAGCCGTTCTTAGTATTTTATGTAATGGTGAGCTTATTTCTTCATATAACTCCTCCCTCCTTAGGAGAAAACAATACCGATGAGGGGTTGTTTTCAAGTTGTACCCTTGGTGTTGTGTGATTTTCGTGTTTCTTGGATCTCTTCTTACAGGACCATATGCAAATGATGATTGTAATTATTACTATAGATGTTAGGCTTGGCATGTTCCATATTACAGGGTGGATCTCTTCTTCTTGTACTGGTTGGCTTGATTCTATTTCCTTTCTTAGTCCTTGAATCGATTTGAAGTCAATAGAATGTAATTTCAGAGGCATATTTTTATTTTTTATCGGATTGGCTGTCGGCTGGGTCCACTCTAATTTCGGTAATATCAGAGGATTTATACGAATTTTATCTTCCGTGTTTTCGTATAGATTGTTTTTTATTTCTACGCTGCAACCATTTGGGATTTTGAAAATTGTGTTGGCATTGATTACGATTATCCTTTTTCTTTCGCAATCTATACTGGCTTTAAGGGGATTCTCTGCTGGCAATACTAATAGAAATGGTGTGTTGATTTGTTCTATTATAGTATGATGCAAAACAGCGTTCTCTGCTTTACAAATTGGTTTTTCGGCTCGAATCAGAGGTATGATGCAAGTGTCGTTGGCAATCTCTTCACGTTGTTCGCACAGGTATGTATCTTCAAGTTTGGGACATGGGTTTTCTTGATATTGGTGGAGTGTCGTACTGAGTACAAGGAATTGGTTCGGTGGAATGAGAATGGAATTTTTGAATGGCAAGGCAATTATTTGGTAGGTCAGGAAGTCGCTATCAATCAGAATAGGAATATGAATAGCAAATATTATTTTTGAGAATTCGAATTTTACTTGGATTCCTGCTAATTCGTAATAATTATATGGATTCTTGAATTTAATGATTTTATTTTCGCCATGAATCGTTGAAACATGATTCACTAAATCTATTAATTGCTTTAGCGGTATAATTGAAGTATGTAAGTTACCTAGATGTGCAAACATAATAGCATTTTCTAAATTATCTACAAGGTTTATTAAGTTTTGGCAATTCAATATTATTTGATCGAGAGCATTCGGTAACCGTATATACATGAACATTTGGTCGGTGAAATTTTTTGACATATTGTAAATATCATTCAATCGTTTTTCTAACAATAGCTGATTTTGGTACAGGTTACTTATTGATTTGTTATAATGATCAATAAGCTGTATATTAAGAGAGGATTGCAATTTCAATTGGTGTGTAATTGAATTTTGATTTTCGATTAAATTTTGAATTTGCGAATTATACTTAATTTCGTCTTCATGATCTAAAGTTCCAAAAAGCCATTTACTTACAGTTCCAAACCCGTTAAATAATCCCCTTTTAGTTCTATTTGTATTTTTAACATTATAAAAGGCAAGATTATTTAGCTTTACCCTAGTGGTATTTAATAAATATTTTGCATGTTCAAACAGATTATATACTAATTCTACGTCTTCAAATTTTGTAAAATTTAGTGAAGTTTCTAACTTAATATAAAATTTTTCAGCATTTGCCAACTGGATGATTAATAAACTGGTGTCGACAAAATGTAGAAAAGTATGTTTAGTTTGTATTAATTTTGTTCTTCCTATTTCTAAGAGTAGTAAAGGAGAATCTAATTCTTGAATTTTTACATCGCTACTTTTGATTAGTGGTAGAAGTGGAAGGGCCAGGATCAAGGATATTATTGTCCAAGTGATTATCATTCTGTAAAGAAATTCGAACATTAGTGAGAGGTTTTTTGACTTTTGACTTATGAATCGTGCGATTTTTTGACGTTAAAATCTTTTTTAATGAATCTTTCTTTACTAATGATTTTATAAAACGAGGTTTTGATTTATTTCTAATTGCTTCTCTATTTTTTATAAATATTTCCTGTCCTTCTTTATATTGTATAGGGTTTTCTCTAGTTTGGTTACGTTTTTCTGTGATTTTGGTTTTTTGTTTTAAGGTTTTATTGTAAATAGTTTCGTATAGAGTTTGGAGTCGTAATTTTCGTTCGTTCAAGTATTCGTTTATTATATGTTCATCTGTCAAGTCGAAGGGGTCAAGAGCTTTCGTATTACCTAGAATTATATCGTAGGGTCGGTGTCCTGTAACACTATGAGTAGAGGAGTTATATCCGATAACAGCAAACTGTACAATCTGTTTTATATTCATGTTAGGATGCTGCATTTTTAATACTCTGCAGTTTTCTAAAAGAGATAAATGAAATCTTTCGACTGGGCTGTTGCTGTTTGAATTTTGAGGTGTTGTAAAATGTAATTTTATTCTATGCAATTTACAGAATTCCTTTAGTAATTCGCATTTAAACTCGGTTCCGCTATCACAAATTATCGAATGTGGTACGCCAAAGTGGGACACAAACATACTTAAACATTCTATAATTGTAGCCGAATTAAGAATAGGTTCTACAATGTAAGCCTGACCATATTTTGAAAATGAATCAAGTATCGTTAAAAATTTAGTTTTCATTATTTGGAAAACGTCTATATGAATAGTTTCGAAAGGTTTAGTAGGGGTGACAGTTAATGAAAATTTAACTTGTGGAGGATGTCTATCGTATTTTGCTTGATTACATATGTCGCAGAGGTTTATATACTTTGTAATGTCAGAATTCATGTCGGGCCAATAATACTTAATTTTAAGGGCATTTTGGGTTTCGTTAATACCGCGGTGACATGTCTTATTTTCATGATGGTACTTGATATAGTTTTCACGTTCTTCTATATCTTCTATATCTGTTACGAATTTTCTGGATATTACTAAGTTATAAGAATGATTTTTAAATGTATTTTGTAACGTCGTTATAAGTAGAGGCACGAGATCAATTTTCGAGTTGGGAATTGAGATATGAACACAATATAGTTTTTTCGGATCTACAAAGTCTTTGAAAAGGTCAATGATTTGTTTGTTGATTTGATTTTTATCGTCAGTTAGGTAGGCCGTAATGCGGGATTTATTTGTGAAATGTTTAGTAGTAATTACGTGAAAACGTGTTCCTTGTTTAATTATAATTTGTCTGTTGTATGAATTCGTAATATTTTCGGTCAAGGGAATCTCTAAGATAGGGTTCTCCGCTGCCGAATGTATTGTTTCTATATCGTCTTCTGAGGGAGTGTTACCTCGATTTACATCTTGTCGGGGAATCAGTTCTTCGTTATTGATGCCTAAATTTTCTCTTGCTACCGCTCTGTCTACGTCAGTCAAAGTTACAGTTTTAATTAAATCTTCGAGTTCGTCGTTTGGTTCTACTGGTTCGATCAAATCTTCTAGGTATCTATTGGTGACTTGGTTAATGTCTCCAGGTTCACCTAGTAAAGAGTCAATGTCATCGTCTAGGTTGTCGGATAAATTTGCGTTTTGTTGGTTCTCTAATACATTAATTTCGACTCTACTAAGAGCGTCTGCGTTTCGGTTTAAAATACCTGGTTTATAATGAATTTCATAATCAAATTCGGACAGTAATAAACGCCATCTTATGAATTTTGAGTTTGGTTCTTTCATATTAAAAAGATATTTAAGAGGTTTATGATCGGAAATTATATTTGTTTTCCGTCCGAATAAATAACATCTGAAGGTTTTTAAAGCAAAAACTATTGCCAGTAATTCTTTTTCAATCGTGCTATAGTTTATTTCGGCAGAGTTTAAAGTTCGTGACTCATAAGCTATGGGTAAATCACTACCAATTTTGCCTTGACTGAGGACCGCTCCAATAGCAAAGTTGGAAGCATCCGTAGTCACATTAAACGGTTTCGTAAAATCAGGATACTGGAGTACAGGAGAATTCGTTAGGATAGTTTTGCACATTTCAAAAGATTCTAAAAATTCCGAAGTATGTTCTATTTTCGCACCTTTCTTTAGACATTTCGTAAGTGGTTTGGTTAATTTTGCAAAATTTTTTATAAATCTTCTATAATAACCAACTAAACCTAGAAATGACTTGATTTCTTTGGTTGATTGAGGCAAGGGAAATTCTTTAATAGCTTGAATTTTCTTCGGATTCGGTTTTATGCCATTGGGTGTCACTACGTGTCCCAAAAACTCTACCTCTTTTCGTAAAAATTCACTTTTATCTAACTGAATTTTTAGTTTAGTTTCCCTGATACGTTTAAAAACTAATTTTAAATTTTGAATATGTTGTTCCAGAGAAGAACTGAATATAATAATATCGTCCATATATACTAAGCAAACTTTTCCTTGAAGGTTTTTGAGGACATTGTCCATGACTCTTTGGAAGGTTGCCGGAGCATTCCGGAGACCAAACGGCATGCGCGTATATTCGTAATGGCCATTCTCTACTGAGAACGCCGTTTTTGGTATAGAGGATGGTTCCATCTCTATTTGATGGAATCCAGAAGCTAAGTCTAGTGTAGTGAAGTATTGGCACCTTCCTAATTTATCCAGAATGTCTGTGATATTCGGAATAGGGTACCGATCTTCGATCGTTTTTTCGTTCACTTTTCGATAATCAATGACGACTCTGACTTTCTTACGATTACTGGCATCGGGCTTCTTTTCAACGACCCATATGGGACTTGACCACGGGCTTTGACTATGCCTAATGATACCGTCATCTAGCATTTTAGAAATTTGTCTCTGAACTTCGTCTTTGTATATAAATGGATAACGATATGACTTAACATAAACCGGTATTTCGTCCGTTGTTTTTATTTCATGTTTTACTTGATTGGTAAAGCTTAATTTTTCATTTTCTCTATAGAATATATCACTAAATTCATTACATAAACTAAATATTTCTCTTTTTTCCTCCGAATTTAAATGATTTACCCGAATTAAATTCTCGATATCTTGATCTAAAGGCTTATGATTAAAATTTTCTAAAATATTTTCCATGTGAAAAAATTCGAAATTATTTTTGTGCCACTCTGTAATAGGAAAAACTTTTATGGGTTGTGTTAACATAATTGTAATACGTTTATCAGTATTGTTTATTATTTCGGTCTTTGCGACGCCGTTATGTGATACAGTCAAAGTTTCTGGAAAGTAGAGTTCATTACATTTCATCTCTGGTACAATTATCTCACCATCCAGGTGACTGACCGGTACTTGTAATGCGAGTACTTCGTAGGCGTCGACCGATATATTATAGTTTGCTCTATTTATTTTATATAAAATGGGAATTTCTGTCGTTTTATTTTTTAATACATTATTACTTAAATCTACAGAAAATTTTAAATTGCGTAATTCATTTAAACCTAATAATCCATCAAAATGGTTGTGGAACTTAAATACTATGAAATTTAAAGTAACATTAGAATTAAATTCAGCGAAGGCGGGAATCTTAGCTTTATGTTGGGTGTGTTTTTTACCTATAGCAGTTATAATTAAAGTTGGGTCGTTGTAAATACTTTCTGGGAAATATTTTTCAACAATAGCTGGGCTTAACATACTGGACATGCTTCCTGTATCGATAAGAAGTTTTAAAGGCGGGTTTTGTATAGTAATATATGGCAGATCTGTTGAATATGAATTTGAGAAAATTTCGTTTATGTTTTGGGTTCCGGCAGGCCGGTTATCCAAAAAATTTCTATCTTTGATGTATTCATTATTATTATTGGAATTTGGGGCAGCTTGATTATCTTCAAAGTATGATTGATTATCTGACACGTGATTTTCAAGCTCGTAGTTGCCTGAATTAAGTGGATTTTCGAATGGATTTTCGAAATCCAAATTGTTAGTTTGATACAATTCTTCCGATACAAAATTAGGTTGATTATTTTGTCTGGGTTTGAATGCGTTTTGGTACGAAGTTGACATGGGTTGTGAAAATTGTTGATATTGTCTGGGTCTAAAAGTATTTCTAGACGTAGTCGACATAGGTTCTGGATTTCCGGAAGGTTTTTGACCTGTTGGGGCAAATACATTTTTAGGGGGTCCAAATACTTGTCTGTTTGTCGGATAATGTCGGTTTATTATACGAGGTTGTATCGGAATCGGTTGACTGGGAAATGTATTGGGATTTCTTTGAAAATTTATAGGAATTTGATTGTCTGGAGCCTGATTTCTCCGAGAAATATTACTAAAAGGATTTCTATTATTCTGGAAAGAGGATTGATTGTTTGGAATTGTAACGGGAAAGTTTTGTCGAATATTATTAAAATTTTGATTACCATTTCTGTTTTTATTTAGGTTAAAATTAAGTTTTGCCTGGGTAGGCTCATAAAATTTTAGATTAGTTTGTGAGTATCGGAAGTTTTCTTCTTCGGTAATAAATGCAATGGCTTGTTCAATGTTAATTGGATTCTTAAGTCTAATAATAGTTTGTAAAGTGCCTGATAGATTTCTTAATAAAGTACGAAGGGTCATTTGATCATATTGTCTTCTATATGATTCTTTTAAAGCAAGTGGTAATTCTGTCTCTGTAGAATTATTTACTCTGCAAACCAAATGGCTTCTTAAAACTTGTAATCTTCTAGCAAAATCTATTGGTTGTTCATTTCTTTGTGGATGTGCCATTAAAAGATCTTGCTCAAGACATTCGAGAGATCGTCGATCTCCGAAACATTGTTGAAGAGCTCCCTTAATAGCATTCCACGAATCTAATTCATTTCGTGAACCGACCAGTAGATTTGCTTTGTCTATTAATTTTGACTGAATAACTTTGATAATATAATTTTGAATTGTTTGATCATTTACTGCCGCGTATGTATTTACTACAAAGTCGCAACTACTAATAAATTTAGTTAAATTACTTTCATCTCCATCGTAAGAAGGTATCATATCAATATGAAGCTTTAACAATGAAACATTTACAGGATTAGTTTCCATTTCTCTTAAATTTACTACTCTATTAAAGTTTTCAACTAATTTTACTATATCTTCAGTACTCATATATATAAGTACTTTTTCTAATAAGCTAAAAATCTATTATTATTTAAATATTTGCTTTCACCTTAACCTATTCTAAAAAATGCGTGTACGATATAAGTATAGATATAAAAGGATATTTAAAGGAGTACCCAGCACTTACCTCGGGACTTCTTCTTCTTCCAGTGATTCTAGTTCAATAGACCTCTAGCCAGGAGTAGATTCCAAAAGGGAGGTTCTCGACGTCAAAGAGTTGAAACTCACGTAAATTTCGGAAAATCGGACTCGGTGCCGTGGCTTTTCGCGAAATTTCTACGCCAAATCCTACTGGCTGCGCCAGATAAATAACTTTAACTCAGAAATTCTTTTTTAAAAATTATTATTTTCAAAATTAATCTTTTATTTAAAAATTCACAAATATTTATTAAGTTGTTACATGTACAAAAGTCAGAACAAGAATGCATAAAAAATGAATTTACAAGATAAAGTGAAGAATGCAACGTCGGCTTTAACCTGAGCCGTTCTTAGTATTTTATGTAATGGTGAGCTTATTTCTTCATATAACTTGCACATCAACTGCAATTATACAAACATGGAGCAATACTTGAATATCTCTTCTCTTTCTGTCCGTAGAGACCGAAAAGATCTTACAGTACTGTTCAATATTGTCAATGGCATATATAACTGTCCTGAACTCCTAGCTAAAGTGTTGTTGTTTGTTCCACCACGTGCAACAAGGCAAACTCAAACTTTTAACATTTCTTTTCACAGATATAATTACTCATATTATACTTTTATTCCAAGAACACTAAGACTTGCTAATTCTCTGGATGACCTATTACTTTTTGGTAACTCTGTTGCTATTTTTAAGAACCACATAAAGAACTTGAATATTTAACAATCATTATATACATTGTCTTTTTATTGTTTGTATACTTTATTTTTTTGCAATTAATTGTTTTTTTTTCTTGTTATATATGTTATTATTCTTATTTTATATATATTTATTGTCAATAACATATTTCTGTATTCTGAATTGGGCTTGCCCGTATAAATAAATAAATAAATAAATAAATAAATAAACTTTGTAATTTAATATACGTTTCCAACTGATATAATTAGTTAGTGCATATACAGACAGATATGCTCAAACTAATCATTTACACATATTACAGGGACGTAACTTATAAGAAACTAAATTACATTTTATAATGTATAAAGTCAGATAGAACCAAACTTTAATCGAGAAAGAAGATATATATTGTTAAAGAAAAAAATTGAAAAATGTAAAAGATTTTATAGCACTCTAAAAGAAACAGTTAAAGACAAAATAAAATGTTCTTATTTACTACTACAAAGTTTTCAAGATTATATCTGAAAAAAAAAACTGTTTTAATAGCAAAAATTTAATTTGGTTTATCAACTTCAACTAAGGCCTACTGTAAACCCCTTGTTATCAAGCAAAACATTAATTTTTGTTCTCATTTTAACTCCAGTTTGAGTTTATTTTACTCTTTATGATATTAATACATTACAAACAATTAATTTTTTATAATGTTGTTCATCCCTCATTTATATTACATTTTATAGGATTATGTAGACTCGGTAAAATATTTAATCCCAAATTTAATGTCAACAAAAATAGGTGTAAAGTTTTATGTAAAAGTGTGTACTTACTAACTGTATATCAGTTTTATACGTACCCATTTACGGCCCAGAAAATAATTAAATTTAGGTTCTCTTGGTCGAGGATTAAAAATGTTAAGGGCCCCTGTTCTGTTAAATTCAATCATAAAATACGCGTACTTAAAATATAAACGAAAATTAAAAAAAACATTATTATTAATTCAAATTAAATTTCTGTTTCGATTATTGTGCGAGTTTGATTGACTACATTTTTCCATTAGAAATGTATCCGACGTCTATGACAAATAAACCTTACCTGTAGTTCAAGGGCATAACTTACTAATTAGGCGCAACAAGCTGTTCACTTTACTACATACTCTGTTTTATATTAAATTGCTACCCAAGCATTGCCATATACTGGAAAACTCAAAACTAAATTCAAAATGCTAGTATAAAATGAAGTAAATCAAAAAGGGGGTTATTTTTTGTATAACTGACCTTTCGTTCCGGACAGCATTCGTTTTGTTAGAAATGGCATATGCCAGCATGGTATATGGCAAAGAAATATGGCATAATATAAAAATGAACAAAAATAGAAAAGAAACAAAATGATACAGTTAAGAAAAAAACACACATTTGTAAAAGTATTTGTAGCACAAAAGTAGCGACAACTATTCACAATATACAGAGCAAAGAACGAAAGCAAAAGAACTCGTCAACTTTGCCTGGTAATTTATATAACGAATTGGGGTCCTCCTTAAGTTAAAACATTCTTCAACTTTCCGAGGCCTGCTTCAAATAAGGTGATCAATGTCTTCTTGATGAATTGATTTCTTGAACTTCATGTCTTAAACGACGTAAATCCATTATTAACCCAGTTGACCAAATACGCTACATATCGTGTCCCATATATATCCAATGAGTGAAAGATCAGAACAATTAGCTTGGCAAGGGAAGAACGGTAACTTGAGAGTCACGAAGGAATCTGGTAGTGACTGCTGCTGTATGAGGTTCGACATAATCCTATTGGAAAATTAGATTTTCTATTTGCTGAAGATATGGTATAGCAACTGGTACTAAAACATTATGGATCTAGTCTTGAGTATTCATGTTTGTATCAAGGAATACTCAAGAAGACCTACTTTCATTTGAAATTGAATCCCATACCATAACTCCTCCGGTAAGCAATGTAGCACGTTCTAAGCAAAATTGAATTTCCCGCCTTTAACCACGTCTTCAGCGCACTCTTCTTCGTCCATCATGGGCCTATAAACAAAATACTGACTCTTATATCTTTGGGTCAATCGCAAGATGAGATGCGTTCGATAAGACAGCAAGCCAAAAGAAATGATCCTAGGATAAACTGATCGTAGAGGTAGTCGTTATCTTGTAGTAACCAACCATTCATTTGTCATTAACCTAGAGCTAGAAAATCGGTCTCTAAGGGCATTTAGTCTTAATCTCCTTAATCTCTGCGATGCTGGTTAATGGGCAAACTGGTATAACCTGGGTGTGAAGTGGTTTCAAAGTTAGCCAACTTTTTCCCAAATCTTAACTGAAAATCCTCTCGCAGCAAGAGATGATGTTTCTCAGCCGTGAAATGAAGACGTGTCGGGAGACGTCCGATTATTTATTGTTACAAAAATCGACGTGCTGTTTCGTTTAACCAACTATAATGTATTTTTGCCATCAAAAACTCTATAGAGTTGTAATTACATTTGTTTCGTTGTTATTTGTTTTCCCCTTAGACAAACATTAAAAAGCCCATAATAATAATGTATATTAATGAGAATCATGTAAAGTAAGTCGGTTCGAAACGAGGGTTAAACTTTCAACATATTTCAAAATACATTTTCTGCCTTAATCGTTCAATTTTTAGTGCTAAATCTTTACTTGCCCGAACGTAACGACCTCACTGGCCTGCGACATTAGTACGGCGGCTTATTGAAAAAGTTGATTCTTCGAACATTACAGCTTATTTATGAATGTCTAGTTATTGATGAAATTTCGACCTTTGTCAATTCAGTAAAGAAGGATCTCCATTGGGCTCGAATGGGGTAAAGTGGATTAATAAAAAAAATAAAATTTTATGTAGTAAGATTTTGAGTTTCTTTTGATTCATGTTTAACAATTCAATGAATGCTGTGCATTTTGGATCAGGTAATCGTCCCATTTGCCGACTTCGGAGTGAGTGGAGATCCTACATTCGGTCACCGAAGTTCCGGGTTCGAGTCCCGGCATAGGTATGGGTATGTTTGTGAATATTCCAATTTGTAATTGTAAAAAAATATAAAATAACACTTGTGAATCTGGCTGAATGAGATTATTACTCGAGGGAGAATACAAAAAAATCATTCCATTTGCGGAAGAAGCAAAATATTTGGGAATCATCCTAGATAGAAATCTTATCTGGAGCTCTCATCTAAAAAGAATAATTGATAAGGCTAGGACATCCCCCTGAAATTTCAGAATCGTGTGTGACAAATAATGGGAAATGAATCCCAAATTTACTGCATTTATTAAACAGTCACAAAACCAATTGTCACATAAAGTGCGGTAGCCTTGATGGCCTAAGGGAATCAAATCCATTACGGCGGTTAAGTTGTCTGGGCTTTAGAAACTGACATGACTCAGCATTATGGGAACTATGTCAACTCCGACAATGGCAACAGACACAATTCTGGATTTGACTTATCCCCACATTTTGCTGAGAAGGATGGCCAAAATGGCTTCCTATAGAGTCATGTCGGTGGCTAGTCAAATCGGGGGGGAGACACTATGGGATCACTTGAGGAAGACAAGAGTTCACCACACTCTAGAAGTGATTTCGGACGTGCTCTCCACCAGGAGACATAAAGTATGCTACTATCTTTCAGGTGGAGGTATTGGCGGTAGAATTATGTGCAAAAAAGTTGGAAAATCATCCTTTTGTTAACAAAACTATGTAAAATATCCACACGAAAACTAATTTCGCAATATTTCTGTTGTTTTTGAACATAAAAACTTGAAATTTTATGTGTTTCTTCCCATCGGATCACACGCCGCTTCCAGGCCCCCTAGCCAAGATTTTAAATGCTACCTTGTATTTTCTTGGTTGATTTTAATACAACCAATTTTCTTGATATCACTATGTGAAAAAATTAGTTACTTATATCATAAAATCTGAGAGATATTTAAAGATAAAAATTTAAAACAGAAATTATTAACTCCGAAAAATTAACAGACAGTAACGGAAAGAGTTGTTTTAAATCAGAATTTTCGAAATTTTTACTTTTGTGTTTTTTAATATTAATACTTATAAAATTGTTCTTAAAGTTTATGCTTTATTGCTAAGGTGGTTTACCTTCTGGAAGAGACAACTGAGAATTGTGATTTTATCTGAGACTACAAAGAAAAATTATTTCCTGACGGCGACATTATTTAATGAAAACCATCTAAACAGAAACGTATCTGTGAGATGAACCTATGCAACTGGCAATTCTTTGAACACATTTATTTAGATCCAGAGCTTTTGTTGAGAAAATTATCCGAAGTGTCGGGACTTCCAAAATTAACCTTCAATAAAACATTAAAATTAAAGAAAATGTACCCTTATAAAATTCATCTTCACCAAGAATTGAGTGATGGTGATTTCGATAGAAGAATCGAATTTTGTAAAAAAATGACAGATATAATTCGGCAAAATAGAATTTTTTTGCGATGTATTTGCTTCAGTGATGAAAGTTGCTTTTACTTAAGTGGTCTTGAGAATAGAGACAACTGTCGATATTGGAGAGGCGTAAATCCCTTCATTTTCAAAGAAGGCCACACACAATATACTCAGAAATTAATGTATGGGCTTGAATTCGTAATAACCAAGTAATTAGCCCAATATACTTCCAGGAAAATGTAACTGAACCTTAATACTTTCATTATTATTTGGATAATGTTTCTCCAGGACATTGGATAAGACGTAGGGGCTCTATTGAATGGTCAATTCGTTCCCCCGATTTAACTCCCTTAGGTTTCTTTTTGTGGGGACATTTAATCGAAATTTAATGCCAGAAGTTTTTGAAAACGTTAGAAATGCTTTTGAAAATAGACTTTATTTTTGTTTAAATATAAACTTTGAATATTTTCAGCAGTTAATTTAACTAAAATGTTGTTAGAAAATATAGTTTTAAGTATTTCCATAGTTAACTTATAATTTTTCGGATATCTGAAACTTGTAACTACAAATATTTCATAAATTTCATAATGTAAGTAATAATTTTTTCACATAGGGTTATCATTGAAAATTGAATTGAAAAAAAAAATACATGGTGTTATTTAAAATCTTGGAATAGGAAAGCTGGGTAGGGGGGCGGAAGGGGTAGCTTATGAACCGATGAGGTAATATAACATACACTGTTCATTGTCCCTCTATATTTTGTTTAATCTTCCAAAATTTCAATTTTTTATCTTCAAACACACCAAAAATAATTCAATATTAAGTTTTCATGTGGACACCTGGTAGCTGATCTAGAACTGTATCCCGGGACTACAATCTCAAACGATATGAGTGTTTTCTCAAAGCATCTCTCCGAAAAATCTCTGACTTCACTTCCAGACTTCTCTCTATAAACAATATGTTTGCATGTTATTTGAACGGTCAATTTTAACTGATAAAATGTATTGTCCAGCTAAATTCAACAAATAATTTATTATAAAAGATTTCTTAGAAAATAGAGATTAGAAAAATTTCTAAAATTTTATGTTTCTTGTACAGAAGTCTCTACTGAATTGTAGAATAGAAAGCTTTTCTGTAATTTCCAAAGTAAACTAATCACATAACTCTCTTTAAGTGTATTTATTAACATCGCGTTTTTGTAAAAAAAATATATGTGTAAGTCTAAGTGTCCCTTTGACAAAATCCTAGGTTATAGGCTCACAAAATATAAAAAATAAGAAAACATCATTTATATTTTCAAAAATACAGCAATTCAATTTTAACAAAATAGTTCTGTTTACATCATTTGATAAGATTTTCTCAATAACTAAGAATAAAAAATAAAGTGAAAATACATTATTCTAGACGTTGAACATGCCTATTTTTTGCGATACCTAAACCGATGTAATTGCCAAAGTAAACTTCCCTCTTAATGCAAGGGTATTTGAGACACAAACTTGTTTTTACCTATCTGATGAGCTCTTGTAGCCGTAAACAAACAACACGATGGTGTTGGCTTTATAAGTTCTACATATATTTGGCTAATTTAGGTTAATAATAATATTTTAAGTATAAAATAATATTAAAATAATATTTTAAGTATAAAATAATATTAAAATAATATTTTAAGTATAAAATAATATTAAAATAATATTTTAAGTATAAAATAATATTAAAATAATATTTTAAGTATAAAAATCTTATATACAATATTACCTAATTAGAATTATTTTAAAGAAGTAGTTAATATATCTACAGAATTTTAAATTTACTGTAACCATGAGCCAAAATTTGATACCGCAGATCAGACATTTGTGAAAGCGAAAATGGAATAAATAATAATAATAAATTAAATGAACCAAAATGAAGCATAAACAATAAACGTTATGTTTCTAAAAAATGAGAAATAGTTGTTTTTTAGATTGAAACGTCCCGTATACCTACGTACAGAAGCATAAAAATTTATTCCAAAGATCGAAGAAAATAAGTGACTCCTCCAATAAAAAGATTCAAACCCGATAGGTGAAATTATGGTATGTTTGTATCCAACAATATACCTAATTTAGACAATTTATTAGATTAGATATAAACTGGATTCAATAATGGGAAGATTTTTACACTAATATGACTTCAAATATAAAAATGTTAATAAAAAAATAAAGAAATAACTAAGACCTCCTTATTGATAAAATGGAGAAATAAATAGTAATGTAAGTTACAAATATTATACAGGTTGGACCTAGTGGAGAATGACAATTTTTGATATTTAATTTTAGTCCTGATAGAATATTTTCTACGATTACCATATGATCCATTCAAAGAATAATTAAATTAAATTTTACTATACTACTTGATTCATATTTGCTACATAATACATTAAATTTAATTTAGTTTCCATTTTAAATAATAATTAATTAAATAAAAATAAGTAAATTCCAACAATATTGCCGAAATGATTTTAATGAAGTCCAATTTTGGTATCACAAAAGTAAAAAACAATACTTATTATAAAGTAAAAGTTAAATATAGCACAAGTCCTGCATTTAGTAAGGTAGTATGGGCTTATCGATGTTTCGATATATGCATATAAGTAGTGTAAGCCGTACCTAGAAAAACCGAACATTTTGTAGAAAATTCAGTATTTGAACGGTAAATTAGACTTTCAAATTCCTATTTAAATTGATGCTCGCTTCCAATATCTTACCCCCCTCGTACACCATAAGGTACTGCATAATCTCGCGTCCCCCCTTCCATTGTTATGCAGCATCCTAATTATAATTGCGTGAAAAATACAAAATAAATAGGGTTCAAAATCTCCGATGGCCCCTTATAAATTATATTCTTCAAAACACCGTTCGTAACTAATATAAAATTCAACTCATTAAGAAAGTAAGTACCGCCTTAATTACAATTGGTCAAGTCGGATAGGTGCATATTACCCTTAAAATTTAATCACGACAACATATCAGCAAATCACTCACGCTCCTTACAGTTTTTACGCGCCTTACAAAAGTAGTAACAGTAATTACTTATTCATCTTACTATTCACGTTTCTTAATTAATCGTCACTCTAGTTACCCATTCTTCACAATTACGAATGCATGTATTGAAAACATACCGCAGTAAACAGAATATTCAGGTAAAAAGGTATTATTTGCTAACAATAAGAACTCATTAAATTTATTTGCTCGCATAATTATTAAATGTATATTCTTTGTTTTTGCCTTGCGGCGACGCTTCAGTAAAAAGTTGCATTGTTTCCATTTTAGGTTCGTCATTCTTTTTTATGTTTTTGAGCTCATGAGTTCGCTTGTAGTTCATAAATATAGTATTTATAATGCCATGTTTATACAGGTTTCGAAATAATATATTAATACTGTTACCAATCCACGCAGGAAAACGCATTATAAAGAAATGGAGGTTTGCAACTAAAACCAAAGTCAACTGTTATTTCGCTCTCGCTTAGTTATCTGGTCAAGGATTATGTATATTCGAATTTTATTACCACTTGATATTTTTGCCTATAACCTAATATCTTATGTCAAAATGGAATATCAGGACGAGGACTTAATTAAAAAGCCAAACTTAATTTGCATCTTTTTCAAAGGCTACAAAATACATTGCGCAGATTTTTAATTAAGTTTGGCCTTTTAATTAAGTCCTCGTCCCGATATTCCATTTTGACATTATACTATTAAGGAAATAAAAATATGCCTAATATCTTATTTTGAACATCCTTTTTTTGTTGTTTTATAAATATTAGGATCTTATTTGAACATTTACAAAGCTTTGTTACTTTTCCTCTACGGTCTTCATCCTATTGTAAAACTTTCCCCTAGTTTTTCTTCTATATTTATGTTCTATTTTATTTATATCCTTTTCTAAACATTTAAATCTCTTCAACTTTTTGTTGCAATCTCTTTTGATGCTTGTGTCTATTTGCCTTATTTTCACAATGTATAAAATATCTGGATTTAGTTTTATTCTTAATGCTTATTTTTACTTTATTCATATTTATAATTTCTCCTTCTTTATCTGTGGCTTAGTTGGATTCATTATATAATTGTATCAATTATATTAAGCACACATACATCTTTATCATTTTGTTCCTCTAATTCTCTATGTTCAATGAAAATTCGGCGAATTCTCTCTTGCTTCTCATAATCAAACATGGTAATTGGAAAATAACAGAGGATTTTTTATGTAAGTAAAAAAATAAAAAACTTACGAAATGATGGATTCGCCAAACAAAATAAATTTAAAGCTGGCAGGTAGTCTGAGGTAGTTATTTTAAACAAAGTTAACACAATAGACTATAGTACAAAATGGATTATAGTCCTATTTCTCTCTACCAACACTCAGATTTTGGTCAAAATATATTCTCTTTGATTCATTACTACAACGTTATCAGCTATGTTTTTACTATTTAGGTTATGATATATATTTGTTATTAAATAATTAGGCCAATTCAAATATTATTTCTAGATATCTTATCCTAAATATTTTTATATATAATTCTGGGTTACAATTCTCCAGTAAATTGAACTCAAATCCTAAGAGAAAATAGTCGTACTTGGTTAAAAGCTTGTGAAGGAAGGAAGACACTAGATTTTCTACAGATAAGAAGTTGGAAATAGAAGGAGTGATACTTCCTTTATCCTCAATATTCAAAACAGTGTATTGAAGAAGTTCCTATTATTCATTCGGTATACAGTTTTAGTAATAATCTAGATTGTCGTCACTAATAGAGCACTATAAAAGTAATCAGAATACGATTATCATAAAGTGAATGGAAAGAGTATATATATATATATATATGAATCAATCTTAGATTTCTATTTTGTACGAGTAATCTGCAGTGTCAAAAACTTTACAAGATGTTTAAACAATTATTAGTAATTTGCATAATTGTGCGTGTCTTGCTTGTTTTTGGTAATAATCTAAATAATACAGTGACTAATTTAATGGCTGCATGTACAAATGAAATTATTAGCACAAAACTAAATAGCAACATTAACGTCATAATTTCCAATGATAATAATACTGTTTCTTTACATATTGAGATTATACCAACAATCAGTATATCCACAACTCAATTTGAATTACTTGAAAATGTTATAAGTACCCCAAATATTTTTACAATATCGTACGATACAATTGATGAATTAAACACCACTTTCTCTAGACTAGAAGATGCAAATTTCTACTGGAGGCCAGTTTTATCTAGATTTATTATTATTGCTAAGAAACGCAGCCACTTATTATTCATTTGTAATTGGCTGTGGGAATATAAATTTGTTAAAAGCATCATTCTGTTACAACAGACATCTAAAATACTAATGTATGCTATTGACTATAAAAATAGCAAATGTGGAGAGGTTATTAAATATAAGAAAATTAATGAATTTAATGGAAGAAGCTTTAAACATGCATTAAAGTCAATAGAACCTGTATTTAAAAATGATTTTAAAAATTGTCCCTTTACATATGGATCTGCTCTCGTGGCCCCTGCAATCTTAGATGTAAACAGTATATCTGCACCAGGTTTACAAGTAGACCTATTAAACATATTTGAATCATCTAGTTCATTTAAAATAAATTATTTTATTGATGATAAATATTTAGAAGAGATGATACAGATGAAATTTGGTACTATATTAGGTGATGTGTATGATGGAAAAATAGATACATTTTACTTCTATGGACAAACCTATTTGGACCTTAAATTATTGTTTTCTCCTGTTTCATTTCATCGACTTTTTGTAGCGGTACCAAAGCCTAGAAAAATACCCCCCTGGATGTATGTTATTCTAGTTTACCATTACGAGGTACTATTTCTAATATGCGTTCTTGTTTTTATAACTTCATGTTATCTGACTTTGTGGAGAAAAATACAAACTAATCAGACGTTTTTTGATCTGTTTACTAAAAATATGCTTCTCCAATTTGGTCTGCTCTTATCCATATCCTTGAATATTGTACCTAAAGCAGGACATATTCGCATTTTGTTGGGTAAGTGTATCAGTTCACATAAATCACTTACTTATTAGTGTGCATTTTGTTATTTTTAGGATTTGTTTTAATATTTACCTTGATCCACGTAACTTACTATCAAGCAAAACTCTCCAGTTTTCTAACTACTCATCCACATGAGAAAAGTATTAAATCATTTGAACAACTTGCCCGTTCTAAAATGCCAATCAAATTAGTTGGAGATATTCCAAAACTTTCGTTACATGGCCACCAAAAGATCATTTTGGAAGTAGCAGAATTTCTTGAGTCAGAATCAGTAGGTGACATTGACCAATTTTTTAGAAATGCCTACAAACATCGTTATGTTACACTCGCCGAAGAAACTGTACTTTACACAATTCCAGAGTTATTTGAAGAAATGGATGATTATCTTACTGCTATTTACTTAATGTGTGGTTTCTTAATGCGCTCTAATCATATTCTTTTTGAATACTTTAATTCAGTGATGCAAAGAATTATCGAAGCTGGTTTTTATCAACATCTCAGACAAAAATATAAGTTTATTTTTCTTTTGAAAATCCACAGAAAATATTTTCCAGATAAGCTTGCCTATAATATTGAAGATTTCAGTTCTGCGCTTTCTGTACTCCTAGCAGGACATGTCGTGTCTGTGGTAGTTTTTTTCTTTGAAATGCTTTTCTATCGTTATCAAATGTCTAAAAATAAATAGTAGTAGAAGTTTGTCGAACCACTATTTTGATAAATGCCACAATTTTATATTGTGATATTGAAGCTTGGCTAGAACACAACTGCAATAGAACTGAATAATCAAATTTAAAAAAATCACACATATTAGATTCAATGCTTGAACATGTAGGATTTAATGATTAAATTTTGTTTATTTCATAAGATGATTATGACACATTCACTTTATTTATTAGTAATAAAATATATATGTAACTTAAAACCAAATAAATATACAAAATACTTTTATTTGCGTACATCATTGTTTAACATCATGTAAAACAAAAAAAGAACATTTTTTTCTTAGCGGCATAAAAAACTATTGCATGTAATACAAATAACATGTGGCTTTGACTGTATTTGATTGGTGTTTCGCACTTTCTTCTGTTATCCACACGTTTGACCCAACGCGATGTTAAAAAACGTATATCAGAAGGTACTGCATAAGCACACTACTTTTTCGTTGAGATGGGCTTGGTTGGCTACTATTTTTTTTTCTGTTTGGGAAAATAGCACGTTTCTTTATAAGTCTTCAAATCTATGACCACTTCTTTCATTTTCCGCAAAAATAATGTATGCATCGTGATGTAAGTCAAACCCCAAAACAATATGTGCCTCCATCTTTTGGAACCTCTTATCAAGACCGTAGACAATTCTGAGCTAATCAACGCGGTTGATATCTCCTATAAATAATTTGTAGTCTTTCACAACTTTTGGAATTTCACTTGTATTACATATTGTGGGGACATTTCAAACAAAAATCCAAAAATAATATCTCATACAACACCTTCTAGAATACCTTTTTAAAGTAAGAAATAAAGTAGGTTCATTTTTATTAAATGTAAAACCTACAATTAACAACTTAAAAAATCAAGTATTTATAAACTAAATTGTTCGGATTGTAACGCCATCAATCTTGGTCAGACCCTTATAAATTTTAACATAAGGTACTGTGAACACTAGGAGCTTATAGATTAAAACAACCAGATAAGTCACATTACGCAAAATACCTCATTGACACTAAACACAAACCTAGAATTGAAACAACAGTAGAAGTACTTCATATAAGTAACAGGAAAGAAGAACTTTTAGGAGGTTATACAACTTTTGTCATTTCTTAATTATTATTTGTACATGCATATCCCATGCTTACAATTTTCAGTTTCAATATATTTATTTCAATTACACTTTGAGGCACCAAATAATTTAACTCTATTTCCATCGTAAATTTTACCTCAATATATTTATCCGTAGCTCAAAAGCAAAACTTACTAATTAGGCACTGGAAACATATATTGATTTTACTTTGCTATAGTTACAATCTATTTTACATTCGAAATGCCGTTGCAAAATGTTAATACAATTTTGAGAGTATAATGAACACCGAAAATCAAAACCTAAGTTGTATGTATGTAATTCAAAATGAATCAAAATAAATACATAATATTTTTTATTTCATATTTTTTTGTATTCTTTATGACAGAAATGATGTAGTTTTTACTTTTATTAAAGCTTAATAGCAGTATCAAAAGAAATAGATAACAATTTTACAAGAATCAATTTGCATTTTATTAGCTATTAATTCATTTAGCCTGTTTAGAATTATTGTTTTCATAAAATATTTATATTATATAACTATACAATATGAATATTTAAATTACAAATATTATTCATTTCATGTTCACTAATGACGGGTCTTGTAGTACTTCATCATTCATTGTTTTTATGAAAAAACTTTTAGATGGAGTTTACGATAATTGCAATCTGATTATGAAATGATCAAAGAGTATTTTTTCTTGTTTAAAATAATACTACTTATAAATAATTGAAACTAAGGTCTTATATAGATTGTATTTGAAATTGACAGGTTAAAATAACATTCGTCTACATCCACATAGATTGTATTTCAAATTGACAGGTTAAAATAATATTCGTCTACATCCACATAGATTTTATTTGAAATTGATAGGTTACAATAATATTCGGCTACATCCACATAGATTTTATTGAAATTAATAGATTAAAATAACATATGTCTATATCCATATAGATTTTATTTGAAATTGACAGGTTAAAATAACATTTCTCTACATCCACATAGATTTTATTGCAAAACTGACAGGTGAAAATAACATTCTAACTAGCTAATACCTTTTCCTCTACCTCATTCTCACCTGTACCCTTTTATTTTTATATATGTTTTTTAGTGCAAATTGGTACGCCCCAATTCTAATTATAAATGGAATTTTTACTTTTCCAGCTAGGTCTTTTGGTTTTATCTTATCTACAAAATAGGTATCATCCGCAAATATAGGAATCTTTTTAGAATTTAGTTCGGGATTAACCTTGTGTTCATTGTGTTTAGTAAATAAAGTACTGGTGGTCCCCTTCAATTCAAAATAAACTTTTTTACTATCATTACTCTAAAGGCTCTTTCTACAAAACAAGGTAATTGATTAATGGGGTAATGCTCAGTAAATATGTTATAATAATAGATACCAAAAAAAGTTATTTACAAAAATTATAGGCAGCTTTAAGCTTCATATTTTAAATTAGCTGCAATATTACAGAGTCTTCAATAACGCCGTGCCATTAAAAAAATATATATAGCCACATTTTCCAGTGTTCTGTATTTATAAAAATACAAACTCAATTAAATCAAGTTAAGTAAATTTTATTTCAACCAAAAAATTGACAAAAATATCTGCGATATCATTTCGTAATCCCCAAAACGCTTATAAATTATAAGGTAAAACTTTGGTAGTACAATTGTCTGCGGAAGAATAAAAAGCAGATAAATAAATTCAGTTTTTTCTGGCCTTTCGAATTATAAAAAGCAATTTAAAAAAAAATCGATATACAGGATGTTGTTTTTTGGAAAGATGAATTTTTAAATGTTTTGTTAAGCCGGTCCTGGATTTTCTTTTTGATAATAATTTAATAGATTTTCCAGATGTAGTTATTATGCGTACCAAATATGAAAAAAATATTATTATTATTAGGAAGTTGTGAGGTCTGAAACAAATAGGCTAAATTGATAAAACACCCAATATCTCAGGTATAAAGAGTGGATGACCCATTATTTGGAACCACCAAAGTGACGAGTATCTACAGTTAAAGTTAGGCCCTTTACCAATGAAACATCCTGTACCACTATTGAGACGTACTATTACCATACTTATATTTTTATTAAACATTCCCTATGCCCAAAATTATTAGTTTTTGAGATATTTTCATTTTTTTATATAAAGTATTAATTAGATACCTAATCGTTTATCAATTATCAGTTGGCCATGTTTAATTTTTAAGAATTAACAGTTTAAAAAATACAATATTTTGATCTGGAACTGCGTTCCTGAACACACTATATATTTGGGACTAATTTTAAAATATGAATCTCAAGACTGCTTATACTTTTTCTAAATACTTTTTTTTCGTAACTTCAATAATAGCGAACTAATCGAGCTTTGTCACGGTATTGCATCACCCTGTATATAGTGGTAAAATTTTTCTGATCCCTTTGTAATGTTGTCAGTTAATTTTAGTTAAATTGGTAGCCGAAACCGTCCGTAAGAGTAAGTCAATTTTTATTATTGTCATAGTACCAGAAATTTGCAGATTCTTGTAGGATTAGGTTTTGAGCAACCTCTAACCAATTTGATATTGATATTTATTTTCTTTGACCGGCAAAACCAATGCTTACGATCGTGAGATAGAAATTTGTACTGGAGTTAGTTTTAATGATTTCTTTAATAAAATTTATTGTAAATATTTTTTTGGTTAATATATTAAGTATTTATTTCTAAGGATTAAATCTGTCTTTTATTCCACATTTTCGACTTGAGTAAATGTTCAGTACTTCTAGAAAAGCAACTGATATCCATGCATCGTAGTGGAAAATAACTAAAATATGTTTATAGGATTTTTAGTACAAATACCGTTGCACGTCAGGAGTGACGTACCTCTTTCGTCATAGTACTGCCAACTAATTAAAATTTCCCTAACTAAGATAAATCATACGAAACATCACGAAAATTCACGAGGACTCATGAACGTAGTCACAGTACTAAAAAACCGAAAAAGTAATCGTAATTATTTTGATAATTTTAGAATTATTTCAATTATATTGGCTTATATACGTCTTATTCTTTATAATAGAAAGTTTATAAATCATTATTATATGTTTAGTACTCAAAAAACCATAATTTACATTAAATAATTTTGAAATTTTCTACGCCCATGAGACTCGTATTTATGATAAAGAAATGACATTGTAGCGATTGGCATGCCTTGATGCGACGTTGACGAGTATTTAGATTGAAATATTTCAACGATTTCTGACGTCCGGCCGTCAACCAGTTGTGTATTTTCACCACGTTTTCGGTAATTTTATAATATTGTCTTTATTTTTTTGCTTTGCTAGATAGTTAACTTATAAAAAAAACTGTTTTTTTCAAAACAAACATAGTGTGAATAAGCTGATTATTGACGTTTATTTCTACAAAATGCCAAAAAATTTAGACAAGCCGACAACACTGCAGGGTCGTGATCTCATAATTGATATATGACGTGCAACGGGATTTGTATTAAAAATCCTATAGGTAATTTTTTAAATAAAACTGCTTGAATACCTTTTCCTCATCACCGTTGCTACCTAAGCATCTTTATTAGTGCCCGAGGCATCACCGAAAGCATTGTAACCTTTTTCCAGAAACTACTGGAAAAACCATTATATAGTATTTTCTTGTTACCGTTTACTAAGTTTAGTCTATTCGCATCATATCCAGCTGGTTTCCTCCTTTTTAATTTTTTCACTGCATTTATACATCAAATTATTCTGTTAGCTGATTCTTTTCGTGTCTTATATTTTCCTTGCTGTCTTCTTTACCGTCCGTGCTCTTTTGTTTAGCATATAACAAAGTATTCTTTCCTGCGTCCCAATTTACTTTTCTCATCTTCCAGTATTTTTCCATTTTGAGATTTAAATAAGTTGGAACATGTATTGCTTGCCTTTTCTAAGTGTTTTTAGTACTTTATAAAATAGCTTCTGAGTTCCAACCATGACTATTACATGCCATTTTCTCCCTAAATTCGTCCCACCTTCTTTGATTCTCCTTTTAAACCTATTCCTTGATCATTGTCCTTTGTCTTTTTGATTCAATATAGTTATCATTATCTCCGTTACTCAAGTAAATTTTCCATGTATTTAAATTCACTTGATTTCTGCCTTCATTCTACCATTTAGTTTGATTTTTGATTTTACACCGCATATTATTTTGACAGTCTGTTCATATATTTTGTTTATTTTCGTTATCTGTATCATAATTAAATTATCGTATTTTGTCGTTTTGTTTTCTCTTAGGAGATTTTATTCAATTTTCTGTATAGGAATAGAAAGTGATCTATGCGTAATTCTACATCCCTTTGTACTCTCGCATCTAGTAATTCCTTTTGTTTTCTTGTTTTTTATTAAGTAATCTATTAGAGATCATTTGTTCCTACTTATTGTTTTCCTTGTATGCTTGAAAATGTCTTTAAAATGCCTTTTTTATAATTGTATTTCTTACGTCTTCACTGTAGGTTTTGATTATTTCTTTTTGTCTCTTTTCCGAACGTTTCCATTTAAGTCACCAATTATTACTATTGTTAGCGCCTTCCTTGTACGACGCAATATTTCCAAAAGTTGATTTGAGGTCAGTGTTTGACGGTGGGACACATCTCTAATTATTATTTTTTTTTTTAGTAAAATTGAATGAATGATCTTATTATTACTGCGAAACTAAATAAAAACCTATTTATGTTTTTTATTTGACTCTATTTACGTGACTTAGATTAACTCACCCATATTTTTCTTCTCGATGGGGATTTTAAGATACCTGTTGTTTCTTTTTCTTTTTTATACAAAAGTTTTTTATATCTAACTTAACAAAACACGCTTAACACCAGCACTTAGACTTATTTTCGTAAAAAATGACAATGTTAGAACGACGTACAAATTAAATTTTTTTTTGAAACTACTAATCTACTACAATGGGAAGAGATAATATGGTGGCCGTGACTATTTTTGCCAAACAATAGGTCGCCAATGAGTGATTTAAAAATTTCCTAAATTAGGAATAGAAAAAACATACTCAATTTTTAATTCTTAGAATTTCTACCAATATTACTTAAGAATAAATCAAACATAGTTCATAATATTTAATATGTATATTAAAGATCTATCTAGAAATTGTATATTATTCAAGGTTCGAAGAATCTAAATGGTGAACAAATTTTTTTTTCAAAATACAATAATCATAATTTCAGATTTTTAGAAAGTACATGGACAACAAACTCAAAATAAAATTTCAACAAAAAAGGAATACAAATCAAAAAAACTAATTTAAACTATACAATGTCTGAATAATTTGTAAAAATGTAAAAATGATTTAGTTTTCATTTGGTTTGTAATAGAAAATATTTTGTTTTCCTCTTTCATTATGTGACCAACAAACAGGAATCAATATTATTATTCTGCATCTTGTACTACCACTGAAAAAGAATATCACGGGCCATAAGAGAATTAATTATCCATTCTGACTACACAAAGATCGTTCTCTAAATGGTAGTAAAATTGGAAATAAATATAATCAATAATTTGGATGACAAGGCAGTATTATAAAAAATCAGAAGCATTGCATTTATCATTTTACAATTTTAGAAAAAGAAATGAATGGTACATACGGAAATATGTTGGACCTCTGTCTTAGATAATTTAATTGTAATTAAAGTCTATACCAATTCTCACGTATATTTAATACAGCTTTCTATTGATCAACCAAAGTAAAATAATAAATGTCTATAAATTTGTCCATTCTAACTTGACACGCATTATTTTGACGTTGTAAAGGCATAACTTTAGTTGCTACTAAAATAGGAATAGACCTAATAAAGTAACCAAAAATCATATACAGGAACCACACTGCATCTCTTATAGTTTCCGATAACACAGTGTTAGTACATGATAAAAAAAATTGAGCTTCAACATTTTGCGATAGGTTATCTACGTGTGAATATGGCAAACAATAGTATATAATTCGAGCTATAAGAAACTAGGACTTTTCAAAAAAAAAATATTTTAAATGATTGGCCTTATCCGATTGCTCCTTTTTCACGAACACTTTACAAAAATTACGTCGTTATAAATATATAAATAAGTATAGCTTACTTGACTAATTCTTTAGCATTTTTCTGCATTCAAGATACGAAACTCTGCCGAAGCCAAAATATTCAGACAATTTAAATAATGTGTTTTCGATATTTCTGGCTCAAAAATGATATAAATGAGTTATATATATTATGCCTCGCTAATAGAAAATGTAAAAAAAATGGCACATTTAGGCATTTTAAATATGAAAAGATAAAACTTATCTGAATTTCCTCCGTATTACAAGGCTTTTTTTAATATTATCAATGTGACCACTGGTTTCGTCACTACTGTAACATTTTAAAAGACAAGATTTACAGATTTTGACAAACCTAATCAATTTCATATCACAAACATTTCAACCAACCGCCATTAAGACGTTGTTATTTTCTAAAAAAAATTTGTTATTATTATATAGGTATTTAGTTTAAAAGATAATCTAAGATAATGCCTTTTTAAACCCAATGATAGAAAAATACATCCGTAGCCATTATCTCTGTTATCCAGAATATTGGTAATCATATTCGCAACAGCATTCGATGTACTGGACCTTGGTCGGAACACATATTGACTATAAAACCGGAAATTATTTTGATCCAGGAACTCACATTGTATTACATTCACACAAGTTTCCATTAGCTTAGATTTTACAGATAGTAAAGAAATGGGTCTGTAATTAGTGGATATGGAACAATTGTCACTTTTACATTTTGGAATAATTATTCGCTTTAGTAATATGATTGGTCCTTCTTGTATTTTATCTTAAAAAGAGTGGCTTTCTGTTTAAATGGAGTCTGAAAGTCTAGCAACAAAATGTGCTCATTATGAATTTATTTCCGTGATGATCTTGCTCTTTATTTTTATCCTCGAGAGTATAGACACAGGTTAACATTAAAAAAAGTGTAAGCTTTATCAGTTAATATTTTGTTAATACTAACAACATTAAATTCCAGTACCACGATTTATATAAAGGATCTTTATTAAACATACAGTTAAAATTTAAAGGGTTATTCTCTGGATTATTTGGTCCCTTCATGATTTTTGAAAAGCCGATTATTTTAGAAAATATATGGCCGAAAAAAATTGACAATAACAACCAAAAATTACATGTCATACTCCTTAATCTGCATGAACTGTTTAAAATGACCATCTCCTGAGGGTCTTTTGTTATTTAGTTACTCCTAGCAATTATCCAATTTCTCATATCTTTCACTTTTTCCATTTACATCCTAGCTAGAGTTAGTCATTTTCAACAATTCTTGTAAACTAAAAAGCTTTACATGAAATTTTAGGTAATATAATGTTTTTATTGTCAAAATTATTTTTCACCCTTTTCTTCCAAGCAAAGAGACTTTTCAAAAAACATCATAGGACTGATATTCTTAAAATAACCCAAGGAATAACCCTCTAAATTTTTACCATATGTTTAAAAAACACCCTCTAGATATATATATATATATATATATACAGGGTGGCCAAACGAAAACGAAACAGAGCCATTATCAGGGACTGCGTCAACGTTTTAAGAAAACGCAGAGACCCGTCGATTTTTGATGAAAGGGGGACACTTTTTTCCGGTATTTTCGACTACGCTGCTTACACCTCCAAGCGAGGGTAACAATCACCCCAAAATATTTAAATGGCATTAGGGGTCAAGAAAGACATCACTTTAAAGCCCTTTCAATTGTCTTTATAACAGTCTTTAAAGTTTAATATTCGGCCTGATACTTTTTAAAAAATTACATTTTACAATTTAAATTATGTACCTGTTTAGTTTTTAATAAGAATTTTTAAAATTGAAACTTTTTTCATTTTTGTCGAAATAATGAAAATGATACTTGGGTCGTTGAGTACGCCAATGGCCTATATGTTGGTTTTCTTGCTTTGCATTGTTTATGTAATTTTTTTTATCACATTTGTAAAAGACAAATGGATACAATACGAACACACAAAGAACGTGAAATTAGTGGATTCGTATATCGAAACGAAGGTCTGTTTCATTGTGTTTTTGAAAATTAAATACCATGGTTTATTCCATTGCGGAAAGGGTAGATATCATTTCGCTTTATTTTATGAACAATAGGTGTGCAAATGTAACGGCTCAGTTATTTAATGAAAAATATCAAGATTAACAGGTCAGTAGGAAGTATGTTCTATAGTTAGTAAAAAAATGTCAAGGGACAGGAAATGTAGCTAATAAAAAAATGAGAAAATAGACCACCTGTAGTTAATACAGCTAGTGAAGTTGCAGTTTTCGGACATGTTCATCTAGATCCTACGTTAAGTACAAGGCAATTAGCATCTGTGTCTGGGATCAATCGAACTAGCATTCAAACCATTTTGAAGAAGAACAAATTCCATCCGTATAAAATACATTTAGTGCAGGAACTTAATGAGGATGATTATGACCGCCGTTTGCAATTTTGCGAAATAATGAGGGAGCGAGTAGCGAAAGATCCACAGTTTCTTTGGCGAAATGTTTTTGCAATTACTGGAAGATGCTATTGACCCTACCTTGACCGATATTATTGAAAATGACCATCAATATAGTGAACATCATTTAATGTTTCAACAGGACGGTGCTCCACCGCATTATGCATTGATTGTTCGTTAGTATTTAGACCAACATTTTCCACGGCTCTGTAATGGGAGAAAAGGTAGCATTGAATGGCCTCCACGGCCACCAGATTTGTCGCCCCATTTTATTTTATTTTTTTATGGGGATACCTCAAAAGTAAAATCTACAAAACACAACCAGCCTCTTTAGAAGATTTGCGTCAAAGAATTGTCGAGGACTGCCATCGAATCACTCCTGAAATTCTTCGGAATATGCGAGAACGTTTCGAACAAAATCTTTATTATTTTATGGACGCAGGTGGTCATCAATTTGAATATTTAATTTAATTAAGAAGTAAGTAAACAACTAAACATAATTTAAACTTTAAAATGTAATTTATTAAAAAGGATTAGGCAGAATTTTCATATTTAAAGACTGTTGCAAAGAGAATTGAAAGGGCTTTAAAATGATACCTTACCCCTAATGTCATTTAAGTATTTTGGGGCGATTGTTACCCTCGCTTGGAGGTGTAAGCATCGAAGTTGATAAAACCGGAAAAAAGTGTGCCCCTTTGATCAAAAATCGACGGGTCCCTGTATTTTTCTAAAATGTTGACGCAGTTCCTGATAATGGCTCTATTTCGTTTTCGTTTGGCCACCCTGTATATATGTATATACTAAAGGAGCATAAAATGCATCGTGTGAGATAATTACAACTCCGGAGCAGTGTGAAGATGTCTTTAGTAGGAGAGTGGAATTTTGTGAGCGAATGATGAAAAGAATTGACAATCGTTAGAATTGCCATTATTCGGCCACAAAAAGCTCTCACTAGATGAGAAAAAGACCAAAAATCTGAGAAGAATGTCTGAGCTGATATCATAAGAGACTATATTGATTGCCTATTCGTTTTGAATGATAACTTCAATGGCGCAAATTACTTGGCTCTTCTTTAAAATCGTCTAATGCCATCATTGACAAATAATAATACCTCGTCCTTGTCTTTCCAAATGAATTGGAAGGCGAGCATAGCTAAAATGGCGAACGTAGTCACCAGATCTTAATTCCCTTGATTTTTCTTATGGAGATTCTCAATGACCAATATTTACAAACCTAAACTACACGATATAAATGACTTGAAGTTGTGCATTATCAACTCAATATCAGACACCACTTCTATTTAAGATTAGGGTATTGCCGGTCGGTGCAAGGGGCACATTTCAAACATCTCTTATATTAACTCTAAATGGTAATTTATATATTTTCGAAATTATTTTTTCCTCATTAACTTCTAATGGGGCTCAAAGTCAAGACACAGTACTGAATGCCTCTTTAAATGCATTTTCCAATGAGCTGCCACCCGGCATACCATGTCATAAAAAAAAATCGGTGAAGTCAAGTGAGCCGCTAATATAACAAATAGGGCGTAACTATCCGCTACAATCAAAATCGATTAACGTGTTCTCGCATCAGTAATGAGCGTCAAAATATTGAAAAGTCCTTGCGCCATTTGATAGGTTGGCGACAATATTTGTATTTACAATTTACATTTTTTCACAAAGGAAAAAAGATGAAATATCATATTTAGTAAATATCAAATGAGTATTTTAATTTTGTATTTAATTAATTAGTCGTTTAATTTCAACATATTATTCGGCGGTAGAGTTTCGTGTTCTTAAATACAGCTCTCCGGTATTAGAGCTTTCGAGAGTTTAAAGGCGCTGAGACATAATTTGTAATTTTGAGACGCTGAAAACCACGATATTTTGATGCCTCTATTATAAGGGCGGGTAGAACGTATTCTAAGTTTTATGAAACATTTATCGCAGATGGTGTATGTATCTTAAAGGAAAGCTTTTTAAGTTAGTTATTGAAATGAATTTTTTAGTTCAGTAGTGCTCCTTAAGATATTTTCTTGTACTTTTTTATTATTTTTCGTAGTGCATAACGTATGGGTTTTGACACTCTGTATCAAAATATATAAAAAAAATTGAAAGTTTAAAAAACCTTAATAGTTACACTCCACGGAACATTGCTGTCATCTCTTAAATTTCCTTAGATAAATAATACCACAATACAAGAAAAATTCGAAAAAAAGTGATAAAAGTGCCAAATCTAATTGACGATGAAAAGGTCTTAGGATTAAAAAATTCGCAATTTACTAAAATTTTATATTCAGAGACTGACTATTTTAAATTTTAGTAGAAATATGTAGAGAGAAGAATCCAAAAAACCATATGGAACGAGAGTATTAAAAGGTATGGTGACTGTTTTAGTAATATAAAGTGCCACCATTATCATGATAAATCAAGCGAAGCGCAGTATAATCTAAAAAACCTCATGAATAGAATACAGAGAAAAAGAATTAAGCATATCTGTAATAGTGGTAATTTAAAAAAATGAATTATGGTTCTGCCAACTCAGAAATAATATTTCTCTTAATTTATGGCAAACGGACAAATAGCGAGTTTCATATTCGTTACGAAATAGAAAAACGTTTTCAATCTCTGGCCTTTATAATAAAAAATGAAAACCATAGATATACATATGTATAAGCTTGAATTCTTGAAACTTATCTTAAATTTCCACACTTTTCCAAAAAATTTTGAGAAGATTAGCATATGACCTAAGTTTTACATTTTGTCCATCTTCAGATATGTCAAAAGAAATTGACAGATTTTTACGTACATGCTTAATTTCTTATTATAAATTTTCGACCTAATCAGCGTTAGATAAAATATATGACATGACAGGCATCTTATATATACAGAATAATTTATTTTGCCCTGTATAATTAATTGAAGAGCATTATATCGCACGGGGTATCGCATTATATGAGCGAAATATTTTAATTTTCGAATTTTATTAGTTCTGACTATTTGCGGCTGCTTATGAAGGCGATGTAATACTTCTTCATTGCGAACTCTGTAAACCCAACTCGTAATAATCTGAGGTACACCCACATTTCAAAGGCTTGCAATTTTTTATAGCCTATCTGTCAATGTCCAACTTTCCATCCCTTACAATAGAGGTGATAATATGTAGCATCTGGTAAATCTTAACCTAAGATCTATATTTTCTTCATTCGGAAAATTACTATTCTAGCTTTCTCTATACGAATTTTGATCTCTTTACTAATATCCCATTTACTGTTTAAATTAGAGCCTAGGTAAGTAAAATTATTTATTTGCTCAAGCAGGAAATCCAAAAGCTGTAATCACAGAAGCATTTACTGGTTGTTTACCAAAACCAAAACCAAAAACAAAGGCACTACCAGTGGTTGTGGAGATGCACTAGACAGAGCCAAAGGAGTTTTTAAATCAGGTGAGAGAAACCATTAGAAATAATAATTTTACTATTCAGTTCATCAAAAATAACTAATACTATACTAATACTAATATCGAAGATAGGGAAAAACTAATGAAACAACTAAAAGTGGAAGAAATTTGTCATTACACATACACTGACAGAGTTAAGAGATTAGTAATGAAGGCTGCTCCAGAAATGGAGCTAGTAGAAATTACTCATGAACATACAAAACAATCTAAAGTCAAAATGCTAAAAGTAATCCCACTAAAATCGAATAACATAAAGATAAAAAGTAGAAGCTATCTGATATTAGTAAATAAGGACGTAAATTTAAATGCACTATACAACATAACGGGGATTTTAAATATAAGAGTAAAATGGGAGCCGTTTAGCAGGAAAAGCAAATTAACGTAATGCTATAACTGCCAGCGATAAGGTCACACCCAAATTAACTGTAACATGAAACCTAAATGTTTGAAGTGTGCGGAAGAGTACACTACAAGAGATTGCAATTTAATAAAAACTGAAACTAGCATAACAAAATGCGTCAATTGCAAAGGACAGCGCACTGCTAACTACACGCTGTGTCCTGCATACTTAAAATTCTTAGAAAAAGTAGAGGAAAATAAAGCAAAATTTAGGAGAACGCAAAATCAAAATGTAAATCAAGAATAAGGAATAAATGACATAGGAAAGTGACATATAGTAAAGCATGGGATTTCGTATAGTAACGCTACTATAAATAAAACTTAAAAGGAAGGAAATAATACTGAATTAAAGTACTTTGAAGAAATTAAAATTATTATAAAAGAAATAAATGAAATAGTAAATATTCCTAAAATGTTAAAACTACTCAAATTAATGAAAAACGAGCTATTAATGACTAAAGAGCATTAATTTTTTCGAAATACGATGAGTTGTATAATGAACCATAAATAAATTGTAACAAAACTAAATCAACAAATTAAATAAAGCATTCGATAAAGATCGAATAGATGATTAAAAATTTTGAAACTAATAAAAAAGTCTGCAAACGCCGTAAAAATGTAGGTAATAAAATAAAATCAATAAAAATTAACCCATTGAAGAAATAATCAGAGAAATAAAAATAGAATGGTGTTAGTCGGAACATTCATAAAGTAATAAGAGCATATGAATATAAAAATAATTATTAATATTGTTATTATTATTATTATTATTATTATTATAACGGAGCTTTCTTTTGTTTGTAACCTGAGAGAAGAAACATCATTAATTGTAAGAGATTTATAAATTACGTAACCTAAAATTTTCAATTTTTTGAAGAAAATAATCAGATTAAAAGTTCTTAATATTACTTGATAGTATATAACTGAAGTATTCAATTAATGTTATTTATCATCATAAAGACATAACCATAAAGTGTTTAACCTAAAAAAGGAAAATTATAAAAAAAAGACAATAGAAGTAAATGAACCTTACCTCTTGTGGATGGCCTCAAACAAGAGTACAAAATTGGAGTTTTTGAAAATTTGGTCAATCAAATTGTTTACTTACAGCACAAAGAACTATGAAGTAGTTATTATTTTTTTAATTTATTTCTATTTGTTTAAAAATAATAATAATAATAATAATTTAGATAATTATATTGTTTGAACCACACCTTTATTTGAATTCACCCTGAGATTAAGTAGTCAATAGCATCTCATATTAAATTTATATCGGACATTACTAAATTGGGACGCATCACAAACAACTATAATTTAATTCCCCATAACAATATTGAAGGTACTTAAGATAGCGTTCATAGGAGTTCTGCGCAACGAATATACAAACATTATCTGCGTATTAAATTATGTTAATATGATCGTCAAATTGATTGTATAATCCTACTGTATAAATATTAAAAAGCAAGAAAGTTAGAATAGAACCTTGTGGAATACCCTAAAATAATACTCTTGGCCCATATAACGATTATTGTGATCACTTACAAATATTAAATATTACCTTTTATTCAATACCGATATCTATCATAGTCTTAAATAAAATATTTATATTTACACCCTCATATGCCCGCTTGAAGTACACACTTTGTTCGTGGCTGAACCTGTTCTGAGTTTTGGGCAAAAGTGATTTGCTTTCTATAAAACGTTCTAATCGTAATGTGAGAGACCGTGTGAAGCAGGCAAGAGACCGGATGAACTGACTACTAGGAAGACGAAGTGAGCTGAATCTGAGGACCAAGTTGCTACTTCCTTAATCATTCCGATTATGACATACGTATCAGTAGCATGGCTATACACGGCGAAGACTCACAAGGAGAATCTTCAGAGGCAACAAAACATACATCACCCTAAGAATGATATTAAGCGCCCCCTGGTATGTTTGGAACGGCCAAATATACAGGAAACAGAGGCCACACCACTGCTAGAGGTGATGACTGACAGAGTGGGAAAGCTCTTAGAGGATTTGCTAAACCACCCAAATCAGGATCCAAGGGAACTAGTGGACTACATCAGAGAGGACTACAGGAGGCACGCAAGATCCAGGAACCAAATAGAAGAGGACGAAGACCAGGACCAGAACCAATAAAACCAACAAGGAGGACAAAAATAGGAGGAACTAACACACTACTAAGAAGAGAATACAACCAAGAGTGCGCAAGGTGGCAACGAGTGAGGATCAAGGGAGAAATGCGCTGGACGTTACCCATAAAACCAAAAAGGTAGGACATGTTGTACCACTCCACCCAGTCCATGGGTTGATATATTGTGGAAAGAATGTGGACAAATGTATAAGAGAGTGAAGATGAGAGGATATGTCTGAAGACAGGAGGTGGTGGAATGGGTTCCCCACCTTCGATATCACTAAACCAGATATGGAAAATAGGAGACCCGGGCTCAGTATGGATGTGTGTGTGTGTGCTAATCGTAATTTAATTAATCTTTCGAAAAATTTTATAATATAGGAAATGAATGAGATAGGTCGATAAAAGGTAATTCAGTGTGTTTATTGGTTTAAATATTAATTCAATTACGATAATTCATCAGTGTATTCCTGTTTCAGTAACAAATTATTGTAAATGTTTTGCATAAACGATTTGACTTTTACGTGTAGATGGAATAATATTTTATAATTGAAGCTATGGAGTTCTGGGGAAGTATTCTTTTCAATAATTTAAAACTAAGTATCGCTCTAAAAGTAAAAAATGTTTGATAAGTATTTCTCATTTTTGTCTCTCAATAAATGAGTGTCTCCAAATTGTACATTTACTTCTGAGGGAAGGGTTTACATTTTTTCCATTAAATCTTTTGTTATCGGTGTTTGTCTTTTTTAGAGGTTTGATAGTTCTTTGTATTTTACTAATGATTTTTTCTTTCGTTAATTACGTCAGTAGCTTCTTCGTCCCACTAGTTCGGTCTGAGATTTGTAGTCTTAAACGGTTGTTTTGAAGGCATTAACTGGGAGGCCGATGCGGATATACCTGTAGTAAAGAAGAGATTAAAACATTTTGCTAAGAAGCACGAAGAATAACTTCTTCACCTCCACGAGAACGCCGAAGTACTGCAGCTACTGGACGACCACCATCTGTTCCAAAATTTCAACTCATGTAAAGCTATTTAACAAAGGAGAGAATTGTGCGTGTGAGAGTGCTATTAGATTAACAGCAGCGGAACAAACTAAAGAAAATAATTAGACTAATTTAGTGATAAATACTTAGTTGTAAGATATTTATATGAAAATTAAAAGAGGGTTTATTAGGTCACTTTTAATTGTTATCACAATAAGTGTGATTTAAAAAAATTACTTTAATTTGATATTTTTTATTTTTTTCTATCTGAAAGACAAACAAGTTCGATTTCATTAATTTTGTTATTTTTTGATGTAGCACTTCCTAATCGTTTTTAAAATATCCTAAGTATTCCATTTTAATAAAAGACGTGGTTGGAGAAGAGAAAGATAAAATGCGATATAGTCTAACAATTTTTCAAACCTAAGTAGAAAGTAAGCTTCTTCAAGCTCCTACTGAAAACCCCTTCCCACGTTTATTTGCCACAGCGTAAGTATTTATCTGGCCATAACTCACTTAGAAGTGTCTGCAGGCACATATCAACAGCAGAAGACTTAATAAAACGCTAATTAAGCAAGTTTATAATGAATTGCCAGAAGATGTGCTTTTTGCACTTATATATATTTATAAATTCAAAATATTATCGTATAATACGGATCACTTTTCTGCTGAGTTACCGCATTGTCACGTTATTGTAAGAATGAAAAACGACTTTTTCTTCGGACTGTCTAAAACAGAAAAGCAGGAAAAAGAAACCGAGTATAAGATATTAACACATTATGAGCGGCTAGCTCAGGATATCGGACAGTGCTGCGTAGCGGGCCAATTTGCCAGCTAAGCAAAATATACGCGTGTGAAAATAAACTTGATAGACGTAAAAGTAATGGTTAGATTTTTGCTAAATTTGGTAATGGGTCTTATGTGGAACTATATTTTATATACATTAATTTATATTTTTATATTTGATAAGCATATTTCAGAAATTCGTGAGATTATGCAGGACTCACTTGTTTTATAAAAATACAATATTACTGTCGAATTTCTTATGAACAAAATTATACAAAAAAACAATACAATAAACATTTCAAAAATATAAAGCCATTAGAATTATAGGCCGTTGTTCCCAATTTAACGGGCGCATAATAAAATAGTCCGATAATATATACATATGTAAAAAAAAGTATGAAACCAAATATACAGTTTAGTTAAATCCTAAAATAGTTACAAATGTATATACAATATATATATATGTATATATATATATATATATATATCGCCGTTAACGTTTTATTTTATAGGATATATATATACAGGACAATATACTAGTTTATAAAGTTTGGTGTAGTCAAGGCTAGTTCCTAATATTTTTCTTGAGTGTGATATTTGAAGAAACAATCTCCCCGATGCAGCGAAACTTTACAAAATTCACACATATAACACGTTAAACTTTTTTTTTATGTGCGGCACATACGCGACACTGTCTTTGAGGTTTCAATTTTGTTCCACCAGTGGTAATTTTAACCAATTTATGCCTTTTGGGATCTTTTGATAACCTCCCTGGAGGATCACTTCTGCTGGACGTAGCCGATGTACCTGGTACAGGATCATCTGTATTGCCAGGAAGAGCTTCGCTAATCCATTCCTTTGCCACATCATGTAAAAACACCTTATACTTTTTTTTTGAATGTGGATTTAATACTTAAAAAACTCTAAATGCATTAAATAACGCACAATTGATAAAAAACATAACAGCTCGTTTCGTCCATTTTTTGGTACGACGCACAATCGAGTAATACGATAAGTATTGGTCAGCGCGATCAACACCTTTCATGTATTTATTATAATCAATCACGCATATTGGCTTCCAAATTCTTTGTTTTGTTGCCCAGTCAATATTATGGCTTTCCGCAATGTCAGCTGAATATATAGTTGAAATCATTCGGACTGTTCTTTTTGATTGCCAACATTGTAATAAAATATTTTGGCGGCGACGAAATGTAGATTCCCCCCTTGCTAGGTCAGGATTTTTCAAACAACTGGGAAGGCCTCTGTTTACCCGAATAGTGCCGCAAGTCCGAAAACTATTCTGTAAAAGTAATTCACAAGTGGCAACACTATTGTAATAATTGTCCATGTATATGTGATGCCATAAGTTGGAATAGGGTTCAAGCAGATTTAAAATTGTTTCTTGCAAACGACTTCCTTCACCACAGTACATGCGAAAATTACAAATGTATCCCGTTTTAGCTTAACACACCATTCTTATAAGTAAACCATACTTTATAATTTTTGATGCATTATAAACTTTAAATGACAAACGGCCCCTCCATGGCATGATGCTCTCATCCAGTGATAACTCCCTCTCTGGCTTATAAACCTCCTGAAATTTAGATAAGAGGTAAGATATAATCGGTCGGATTTTTTTCAGGCGATCTCTGTCATCTCTGTCATCATTATTGGAGAAATGCCACGCATACCATATCTGTCTAAATCTATCCCTGCTCATTACTTCCGCGAAAATTGGAGTTTGGATAGTTTTATCTGTAGACCAATATTCGTCTCTTGTATCTTTACGAACTTGTCCCATTAGAAGTAGTCCTAGCATTTTTTTTAAATCTACCACATTCACATCCTTCCACTTCACAGATTTTGCTCTGACTCGAAATGCATCTGGGTTTTGTTCGCGATACCGATTGGTTTCCGTTGCCATATATTCAAATAAGTCATCTCCAATAAATAGCTTAACCACATCTATTACACTTTCTGAATTATCTGGCATTACAAAAACTCCACCTTGTCCTAGGAATTGTTGAATAATTGGTACATTATCAGTTGTTGACCAATCAAGCACTTCGTCATCACTGTCTTCGGAGTCGCTAGATGATGGTATTGGCAAAACTCGATTTCTTCTAGGTTGAAATAATTCCTCGTCACTTTCACCATCTAAATCAGGAAATTCCGCGTCACTTGAAATCTGCGACAAGTCATCTGCATATACATCACTATCACTATTAGAATCCATTGTCTTTGAATAACAAAAGTTAAATAAATTTATACCGCTTTAAAAAGTATTAAAAAAATAAGAGTTGTTCTGAGAATGCAAACTCAACGAACTCTTGTGGCTTTATGAATTTAAACTAAATGAAAAGTCGGAAACAAAATATTATAAGACCTGTGTAAATGAAAAATAAACATTCTGACGAAACATTATATACCTATTATCATAAGGCTAATATACAAACCACAATAATTAACTTAACTCGCAACGGGTACAAATACCTGCCCCGCTTATAACTGGCAGTCCTCGCAACGGGTACAAATACCTGCCCCGCTCATAATGTGTTAATTACTTCGGCATATCTCTTTTGTCTCACTGGTACGTGGCAAAAATGATATCGCACTCTGGAAGAAAGTTGACAAATTAGTCATAAACAGGTTTTATATTGCTATAAAGAAATCCCAATCCACAAAATAAAAATAGGAAACTTCTATTTATATTAGAAATAAATATGACAGATAAATTATACTTATCTTGAATTTCCGCAGTATTCCAAAACTTTTTTAATAATTTTTTTGTGACTATTTCGCTAATCACTTGTCAAACAGTGACAGAAGATTTACATATTTCTTATATGCATACTTAACTTTCCATCCTAAACATTTAAACCAATCATTATCAAACAATATATATACACTATGATTTCTTGTTATACAATTTTAAAAAAATAATATTCCTCTTTTTCTAAAAAAATGCTTAATGTTTTACATTTAGGAATCTAAAATAATTGAACTTCCTAGATTTAATTGCTCATTCTGCACCATACTGAAGACATTGTAGATATTTTTTAATATCAAATGTTTACAAAAAAGCTTGTTCTTATTTTTTGTCACTTATATGAAGTATCTCCCCTGTTGTTTCAAATGTTTTGTTAAATGTAGGTTTGTGTTCAGTGTCAATGAGGTGTTTTGCGCACGAAGAACGACGTATACATATTTACACCCATGATTTATGTTTTTTTTTTATCTAAATTTGTATAATATTAATGAATTCGTAATTAATTAATAATACAATACAATATGGTAATAGTTTAACATCAGCTTTTAGCACTGTATTTATTATACTTATTTAACCACGTGACCAATTTATTGTATTTGTAAGTCTTGTAAATAATTTTAATTAACGGTAATTTTCCTTGTGGTAGACGCAATTTATAAACAGTACTTGGTTCATTAAAACTTATTAAGTATAGCCATAATAACGCACGTGTGAATACGTTTCCGCAGTTTGGAAGAATAAACATTGCGCCAGTGTTGGCTTGCTCTAACCCTCCTTATAGTTTTAGTTTATAACGCTTGAGGGCTTTTCCATAAATTTAATACGAAAATGCCAAACTCCAAACCAAACTAACCACTATTTCCTCTTCGTATTCAACAACAAGTAATTGAAGCAAAGCTTTTTGATTGTATTTAGGTAGTTTATGATCAAAACAATGTAGCGACAAAATACAAAGTGTGTGCCTCTGACTAATTTGTTTTAATAAGTAATAACAAAATATATTATATATGTCAACCGGGCTAAGTTAAGATGCGGGGTAAATGAGAACAGTCTAAAATTTGGTAAAATGCTACAATCTACTAGAAAATAGTAAAACTAATTGACACTGCGTTTCTTTTATTAGTCACAATTTATACTTATACAAAGGAGAGAACTTCATATATTCATATATTACATTAAGAGACAGTGCACTTTTTTTACTTGTTGTCACTTTTCTATTTCTATATAAAAAGTAGACGGATTTTATTGAATCCAACTTATGAGTACATATTTAAATATTTTCTGATAGTAATAAATATTATATCAAGTTTAATTTTTTCATATAATTTATAACATACATGTACTCTTTTCTAGGATTATATGGCAAGAAATTATAAAAAAGTTCTACTTTAAACATTCCACACACCACAATCCACGAATATTTGAAAGGGTGGATGAGTAAAAATTTCACTTTCAAAACAGTTTTCACTTAAAGAGGAATTTAAAATTGCAAAAGTTATGAACGTTATGGAAAAGGGGAATTTTAGCATGCCAAGAAAAGAGGTGATAAATGTAGTTGGTGAATATCTAGCCTGTAAGGAATAACATACAAACTAAATTTCAAAATGGATATCCTTTGGAAAATTGTTCAAAGAAAGAAGCATGGATCCATTTGTTATATTTCATTTCTTTGATGCGTTAAAGAACACATTTAAAATACTAAATTTAGTCTACAAACCACATTTAATATGGAATTGAGATGAAATAAAGTTTTGTAGCAACTCATCAAAGAACAACATAGTATAACAGTGTGCTTTGTTACTGCTTGGAAAAATATACCTCAGAATGTCTACAAATGTGTGAGATGCGCGAAGTTAGAATAACAAAGTATTCGGTCTACAAAGAGGGTAGTATACACTTAGGTAAAATATTTTTAAATCGTACAGTCAGTCAGA
Source organism: Hermaeophaga mercurialis (assembly GCA_951812935.1). Classification (NCBI taxonomy): domain Eukaryota; kingdom Metazoa; phylum Arthropoda; class Insecta; order Coleoptera; family Chrysomelidae; genus Hermaeophaga; species Hermaeophaga mercurialis. Next base: position 12,701,016 of record OX638360.1, read on the forward strand.
TGCAATAGAAATGACCAGTGCACTTAAGTATACTTGTTTATCCAACTGACCTGATCCCTTTTGCTACCGCGCATAGTAGGCGTTGCGACATCATGTTCATAGCAATATTTGCCAACTAATACTAATTTTTCTGGGGATAAGGCTCTATCACTCATAATTTGCCACCTGCTAGAATGAATCAACGTTTCTCCTTTCAAGGTATAAAAGTCAAAGTGGAACTTTGATTTAGTAGCGTGATGAAGAAAGTAAGTACATAGGTCTTAGCATGAAGTATATTGGTCAAGAAAAGAGTTTACTTTATCAATATCAAAAATTTGAAAAGAGTTATCTACCTACCGAGGGTGTCGCCAGCGATTTTAGAAAACGGGATTTCTTCTTTTGGATCGAAAAATAGATTTGATTTTTGCTGCCTGAAAAGATGGACTGAGTTTTAGAATAAACAGAAATTTTCTCGGGTCTATTAACCAGTTCAACCTGATTTGAATACAATTTTAAAAAAGAAGATTTGTCCTGGTGATGAAATTTTTAGTATCTTTAGTAGTTTAACAAATGATGAGTCCCCTTCTAAACGATTGGGAATTTCGAAAAAACAAAAGAATGAAAAAAGATTTTAGTTTATGTATTATTTTAAATAAAAAGCTCCTCTTCAATTAGGCATATTTATTTTTTCTGTTACATTTCTTTTACGTGAATGATTTACCAACTAAAATAATAAAATAAGCGCAAATTAAAACAAAACATATAACTAACCAACGTGAACAGTGCACTATTTTTATTTCAGATCAAACTTGAATGATATAAAATTTGTATTCATTTTCACCGATTGGCCTTACCTATATTCTTTTATAATAGTTCATTCATTGAAAGTCGAAGGCAAACAGTCACTGTCAGAGCTGAGAAGGAAGAGGACAAAAAATATCTAAAAAAGTTGCCTACAAATTCAATTAATCTCCGTTAAACGCATCCACACCTACGAGTAGGGCAAAGACGGGAGATATGGCGCAGTGGGTGAGATGGTTTTTTGATGAAATTCAGAGATAGGCAACAATCGGAAAGAAGTAGGTGACTATTTTTCATTACTATAAGACACCATTCGCTCCAACGGTCTTTTTAATAAAACTGGAAACATTTTTAATATAGCCGAGACTGGTTGCCAATTAAATAATAAACCACATGGGGTGATAGCTCACAAAAGAACGAAAAATGTGGTCAGTGTTACATATGGAGAAAGAGGAAAAACTATAAGTGTCTGTTGCAATATAGAAGGTATTTTTCTTCCTCCAGCGTACATATTTAAAGGCAAAAATAAAAATAACGAATGGGAATATTCTATGCCTCCAGGCTCTGTACTTTACATGTCCTAAAAAACAGGGTATATCAATAGTAATATATTTTTAACCAGGTTAACTGAACACTTTGTTCCTCGTAAAACTCAAGGAACAGTGATACTTACTTTAGGTGGCTGTACATCACATTGCAGTTCAATATAACTTTTAGAGTTTGCTGAAAGTCAAAACATTATTCTTCTTGGCTTTCCCAGTAATACGACACACTTTTTACAACCTCTTGACCGACCGTTTTTTAAATCGTTCAAATCCTATTATTACACGTCTTGTAATATATTCATCAGAACAAATCCCTCTCGAAAAATAGAACGTCTACAGTTTGAAAGATTACTAAGTATTGAGTGGGCACATTCTGCTAACGTTAATAATGCTCCATCAGGATTTAGAGCATGTAGAATAATTCTCTAAACCGCTATGCAATTCCGGATTATGCCTATCTTACTGAAGTCAACCATGTTGAAAATGATCAAGTACCAGTACATATTAAAGCAGATCTACCGATAAACACTGATAATATAAGACCTAAGCTAGAAGTTGAAGATAATGAAATTATGGAAAGTACTAAAAATACTAAAGAAGTGGAAATAGCCTTAAAAAATAAAGATTCGGAAATTATCAACATAGTTTCTGAGAATGATACAATGACATATCACCTGTAAAAAGGTTGGGTGAAATTCATCCAATTCCTAGTACTTCTGGTGTTTAGCCTACACACACACGTTGTAAACAAATTGCTATGGTTTTTACTTCACAAGAACACATAACTAAACGTAAAGAACTGCAACAAAAAAAAAACAAAAAAATTAAAAAAGAAGAAACAAGGAAATGATAAGAAAAGACAAAGTAAAATTGAAAGTCTAGAAAAGAAAAAATTTAGTTAAAAGAAAAACACAATCAAATATATGGTCTAACCACAATAAGATTGATGAGATAAGTCTTCAGAAAGTGATAGAAGTATGTACTTAATGAGCAATACAGATAATAGTGAGGATTCAGAAAATATTTGTGTTGGTTGTGAGGGAAACTACCAAAACACAGTATAGAAGATTGGATTCAGTGTGTATCCTGTAAAAGATGATTACACAAAGGTTGCACATGCTATTTGGATCATTGTATGCGTTGTGGGCGACGAAATAAATAAATTGTTTATTTCACCTATTTTATAAATACGCCAACTCACCCGAACAGTTAGGGCGAGAGGGCCCATCCTATCGTTTATTTGAATTATTTTTTATATTTTTTTGTATGTATATAATAAAGTTTCTCATGCTTCTACATATTTTACTTACATAGGAGATTTATTTATTACTAAATTAATATTTAAATTGTCTATTAATTCGATTTTTTAAGCTTTTTAAAAAAGGTGAGCCATATCTACCGACTTTACCCTATGCTGTCTCATCTCTACTAGTCTACTAAACTGTTATTCTTACTACTCTTATTTTTGGTATTTTTTACTTTATTGTAACTTATAATAGTAGAGAACAGAATTTTTTAATGCATACATTTTTTTGAAAGAAAGGCTGAATAAGTTGTATTTTAAAGTGTGTAAGATTCTTTATTTAAAGATATGTGTAAAAGAAATATATATATTTCTCAAAGTCAAAAGAGTGTCAAGCGCTTTCGGCAAAACAATGCCATCATCAGGACAAAAAAAGTGCAAAAAAGTAGAGAAGGTTGGTTATAAAACAAAAGTAGAGAACATCAACGCAGTAACAATACATCTTAAATTAACTTTTTAAAAAACGACATTAATATAGTAGAAAACAGTAACATTTTTAAAAAATTTGGTTTTTAAAGGCCCAGGCCTGAAAGTTGTCCCAATAAAAGACAACAAGTGTTTTTTAAAAACATGTAAAATAAATAAAAAATTAAGATGTTTTACGTGAGAAAATTATGAACATGCGGTTTTTGACTTTGAGAAATATATATATTTCTTTTACACATATCTTTAAATAAAGAATCTTACACACTTTAAAATACAACTTATTCAGCCTTTCTTTCATTACATAGTGTGTACGCACCAAACACGTAACCTTTTGTTACTCTTCAAAATCAAAAATACATTTTTTTACTCACCTGCTACTCCATTGGTTGGATCCACGAAGTTCGACTTTATTAAGTTATTGAATGTAGACCAATTAATAATTTATGCATAAAGGATTTTAGTAGTTTTAGTAGACAAAATTACACGCTTCATGATTTTATAACGGCTTTTCTGAAACCGGAAAGACTTAGGTTACATTATATTATTTTTGTCAAAGTCGAGTGGAGTTCGTTTGTAGCGAAATAGTTCAGAAAGGACGAAAGGAGAGAGATTTACGATAAACTTATTTATCTTTGTTTATTTTTTGTTAATGATATTTATAGTTTGTCTTAAAATATTAAAGTAAATTAAATCCTACAAGTATATAGATAGAAGGAGTAATTAATTGTGAGAGTTAATTAGAAAATTGCAATTTCATCTCGCATTAAATTATGTGTCTTTCAAACAGAAATAATTATTTTAATTACATTTCGTGAGCTTACTAAGAGTATTTATACTTATTTTATTTATTTTATCGAATATAGTCAAAAGAAGTAGGTGTAAAAATATGCAATTTAATTTGCTCATGTGAACTAAGAATTTGAAAGAAAACCATTTTATTTATGCAATATTAGTCACTCTAATTATTTTCCCTTTGACTTCTTTCAGTATTTTTGAAACAATTAATTATTTTATTTTATAAAAAAATAAACAAGAATAAAAAAAATAATACACTAAAAATCAAATAAATAATTCTTTATACAGAATCCCTAAAAAATATATCCACCTTCAGGTACACTGAGAGAAAAGTGAATTTTTTTATAAACAAATGGTATAGTTTTACAAATTTTAATAAGCATTTTGTAATGATAAAAAGACATTAAAAATTAAACTCTCTTATTCATTATTAACGAATTTCTAGAAATTTGTTAACTCTTATTCTACTGATTTATTTACAAAAAACAAATAATTTATTAACGTCTTATTTGTTTAATATTAATTAACTTGTTTCTCATTAACAAACATTTGTCTAGTGTTCGCAGTTTCAGTAAGGACGAATCATTACAAACAATATATTTATTCATTATAAGTAGTCCAACGCGTGTAGTACCTTTCTGGATTCTGTTTTCTGTGGATTAGTGGTTAGTGCCTTGTATGTATATGGAATATTTAAATTCACCTTTAACAGGTAATTATTAAACGTTTATTTTTATTATATGTCATTCAAGTTTACCAAAATTATAATGCTTTTAAAACTTTATCTAACTGTAACCCTTCAAATTTTTATTTTTTAATTCGTAATTACAGTGGCTTACACATCACATAGCACATGGATTTTGTACGGTGCCGTACGTTTAACAATAAAATTAAAATTAATTGTAAATTGATAATTACAACATTTTTGATGAAATTTTACATCGAACATTATTTAAAAATGGCTATGTTTTATTAAAAAAATATTAATAAACAAGACAGTAATTACTATAAACAGGTTACTTAATGATAAATAAATAAATAAGTAACAAATATACTTTAAATAGAAATAATTTCTACTAAAAAAAGACATTACCATTATATTTCTTCTTCTTTAAATACCCGCCCTTAGAAGCTGGTCCATCAACTTTTCATGTAAATGAGGCAGTTGAGACCTAGTCAACATCAACACCATTATAAATTAAAATGACTTTCAAATAAAAAATACTTAAATTTTATATGATTTTTAGATATTTTGACGTTGTGACACCAACAGTTTCTGAAGTTTTTGAACTTGAAGCGCCTCCCTGCAAATCAGCATAAATGAATTTTAACTTAAAAGAGTTATTAAATAAAACACAAATTGGCAAAGCAATTTTGGTTACATATTAATCAAAAAATGAATTAGATTCGAGGACTCAGGGCCTATGTGAAATAATAATTTCACATTTTATCAACCAAGAACCCTTTCAGTAAGTTAACTTAAGGTCTAAACAAGTATAAACTTTTGTAATTTAAAATAATTTTTACAAACGACTGACAAATGAAGATTTTGATCACCTATCGAAACAAATATTAAAATTGTTTCCCAATGAAACCAGAGCTCTCTATTATTTACCACCAATAAAATAAAAATTATCGAAAGACAAAAAAGCAGGAATATCTAAAGAGAAAATTGGTGACAAATACAGAAATAAATTAAGTTACCCACGAAAGTCTGATCTTTGGAAAATTTCAGAAAATTTCAGTGTAGGTATGGTTAATTTTTTCTTAATCTCTCCAATTCTCTTTGTATGACTTTGCTATCCACGCTCTCCATTTCTTTCTATTTTCTTATTAAATACTACTCTTTTACTTTCAACCTTGTCTCTATCATCAACTAAAGTCTCTTTCCTTCAATTCACTTTTCTAGAGATTTTATTAAATTCGTGTTCCTTAACTTAATTTCCTTCAGTTAAACTCTTTGACTAACCGCCTTATTTAAGTCTCTTGTAATAATTATATTATTATAATTATAGAAAGTGACACAGAATAACGGGAATTTTTGATATTTGGTTTCAACAGGGTGGAGCGGCCCTCTAGATCGCCAGATTTATCCGTTTGTAATTTTTTCTTGTGGAGCTACCTCAAGAGTAAAGTGTACACGCCTCGACCAAGAACCCTGGCTGAATTAAAACAGGGAATTCGGGATAAAATTCACAGTATCCCAGCTGAGATGTTGCAGCGGTCAATCAGGAATCTCAACAGCAGATTTCAAAAATGTATTCATACAGGAGGACGCCATCTAAAGGATGTAATTTTAAAAAAATGATAAATACCATCAATGTTTCGTAAATGGCAAGTTTTAAGGTTTAAATTACTATGAACAATTTATTTGTTTTATCATTTCTAGTTTTATTGGATTGTAAAAAGTTCCCGTTTTTTTATATCACCTTGTATATCTGTCTATATTAAGTATATTTCGGCCTTTTTTTTGGCTTCACTAAGAATACAATCACTCTTCTTCCTTCAATATGTCTTTTTTCTTTAAATATTAGGATAATACTATTTATATAGTTACTTTAATAATAAGATAATAGTTAGTAAGAATTTGTGAAAAAGGTATTAAAATCATATAAATAGTGGTGGAATATGGTTCGATTTATTAAACGAAATTAGGGTAGATTTAGAGTTTCAATGAAAATTGATGTTAAAGAGGAAGCTACAGGCACTTAGTTTATATAAATAAACAGAGTGAAATAACTTTTCAGTCTATTAAAATGTTGAAATGTAGAATTTAACGATTTTTTACGCCGACTTGTTGAGTAGTCATAATATATTGAAATTAGTATATTTCTGCATTAAATCGCTGCCATCAATAAAAAATGAAAAAACTCGCTATGATAAAATAATAAGTCTCTAGAGTAATAAATACGTAAATAACTTATTAATCTGTTTAACTGTCGTCCATAAAAAAAACTCAATATTCTGACGGAATCAGAGACTTTACGACGAAAATGTTAAATGAGGTTTAGACATTTTTTTGTTCGCCCTAGCTTACAAATGCAGGGCCCACTAGTAAAATTTAAGGGTAGGTTATTAGATCAATGGTAATTCAGATAATTAAATAGTTAACAAAAGATGCAAAACAACTAAGTATTTAGTAAATTAGTAGATTAAGTAATAAGATAAATTCTCTATTTTAAGTGAAGCTGACAGTAATTATTTAAAAAAACCCAAAGGAAAAAAATTTTATAAAAAAAATTGGGCTATTCCTGTGAGAATACCTGGGTAGGATGGTACTTGATCCTCTCTCCGACAAATATTTAAGCTAACACTCTCTGAACTCATAAGGTGTTTCAATAAGAGCGCAAGATTTGAATTGGATCCTTGAGTAAACAGAAGTGAATTCGAATTTTACGAACAAAATCATGTTCAGTGATGAGGCCCATTTTCACTTCGATGGTTTTATTAATCGGCAAATCTGCCGCATTAGGGGCTTAGAAAATCTATGCAAGATTCGTCAAAAAGCAATGAATTCAAAACATGTCGCTATTTGGTGTGCATTGTGGTCTGCAAGAATAATTGAATGTATTTGTTTGAAGATGAGGAAGGTAATGCATTAACGGTGAATGGCGAACGTTATCGTTTGCTCCTGGTCGTGTCATTTCCCGATTTGGTGACCAGAATTGGCCGCCACCTTCTTGTAATTTAACATCTTTGGACTTCTGGTTGTTGAGTTATCTGAAGTCACGGGATTATACCAACAAGCCCGCGACCACCGAAGCATTGAAGGCCGAAATTAGACGCTGCATCAATGAAATACCGCCACATGTATACAATAATGTTATTTCAAATTTTGGCAAAAGCGTACGCATGTGCCAGCAAAGCCGTGGCGGTCATTTACAAGATATTTTGTTTCATATATAATTCCTAAATATATACAATATAAATCAATAAATATTTCAATACTTTGCTAGAGAAAATAATATTTTATTTAACCTTAAAATCTTGCGCTCTTATTGAAACACCTTTTATTACTATGACTTCATTCGTCAAAACAATAAAAACTAATTCTTACCCTAAAATATCAACTTTAAGTCGGTCCTATCCTCCTCGACTGTTTCGCTAAATAAAATAAACTCAACCTTTACTGATAATGTTCGGTTTAGGATAATTATTAAAATTACTTATAAACGTATTCAAAACAACGCATATGTATTTTCAAAGATATTATATAATACTCTCAGCTAAATAAATCACTAGAAGTTCCCCAAACTATAAATGAGGACACTGTAACACGTTTTTCCAGCGGTTTCTGGAAAAGCGTTGCTCTCTGTTGCGTTATGGCGCTTTCGGTGATGCCTCGGGCGCCAGTTCCCTATTTTCGTGGAGAACACACGATCCCTTAAATTAGTAATAAGGGTGCCTAGGTACCAACCAATGGAGATACGGTCATTCCAGGGGTCTGATTGTAAAATTACCCAAAACTTTGAAAGTAGTGGAAAAAAGCTTTAACGGTTTTCCACTACGATACCTGGAGGCCGGTTGCTATATTTCAAATTACTACAACAACGTACTTCAAGAACAAAAAAAATGGAATGAAAGACAGGAATAAATTTTAAAATAAAAATTCGACCCCAACGGTAACAAGCAGTGGTTTTTGCCGGTCAAAACGAATTAAAGAAAAAAACAACTAATAAATATCAATTTGCACAAAATATAACAGATATTTAAATCAAAAATCAAATTTCTAAAATCAAACAGTAAAAATCAGCAAGAATTTACGGTACTATGAAATAAATAAAATATTTTCTTACTCTTTGAACAACACTCAAAATGACTACAGGTGCTATAGGGAGAAACGAAAAAATAATCAAGACCCAGCTCCAAGAGATCTCTTGCCCTTTTATCCTGTACTCTCCCCCCAAACATTTAAAAATTTACTCTAATGGGGCTAACTCACTGCTTGTGCATCCAAATTTAAAATTAAACCGACATAACAACATTTAAAAATTTCCAGACGCCTATCATATGGACATTTCATTAACAGAAAATAAATTAACAGGTACCACATCTGATATGCCAAAAATAAACATCATTACAACACCAAAAAAATTATTCCCAGTTACCTAATTATCGCGCTCGCTTTCTTAAAGAGGAAAAATTACCCTCGTTTAAGAGAGTATTCTGAGACAAAATTTACCAGTCAAATTGAAATAATACATGTTAGTTTTTGCCTTAAAATTTAATTTACCAAAAAAGTGACTCCAGATAGTCAGAAAAACCCAAAATGATCTGCCCACCACAAGTATACGGAGGACACGGTAGGACTTTTTTGGAGGTCTCTGCTAGACTCCCTTGAGTCTCTAAACTAGACTTCTGAATCTTTAGACACTTTAATATTTTTTGCTTGCAAAGCCCTCTTCTGCTTCACCTTTTGGATTTTTGAGAAAAGTTTTATATATGGCTTCGGTCGAATTAATTTACTTTAATTGTACTTATACTTGAAGCATTTTAGACTAAAACATGTATATTTCAGAATATTCGAATACCCAGAAACGTACTCGAATAGACGAAATGCGTAAAAATACATAGAATATCGGAATCAGATAGAGCTGAGTAATTAATTAAAATACTTACAATAGAAAGTATTTTTTAGGAACTAAATACAATTACAAAGTACATGTCTTTAAAAATAGAAATTATATTTATTTAATTACAATTACACAAAAAGTAGAATTAGGAATTACTTTCATAATTATTTTTGCTAATTACTTTTATGATTAATAAATCATAGGGATAAAACTGACATCCAGTTATGTTCAAAGATTCTAATAAAATGTTTAGAATTTGAGTCAAATTATAATAAAAACCGCATTTTATTATTTATAAGAAACAATAAAATTATTTTACTTAAGCACAATCCAGAAAAAGTAATTTTATTTATAAAAAATTGAAAAGGCAGCTTAATAATAGTAAACCAAGTTTAAATATCTACCAAAGTTTATATACATATATATATATATATTTACAGGTGTACCCAAGTTCTTATAATTAATTGTAATTAGAAAAAGTTAATGTAACTGAAAAAGTAATTGTATTTATAAGACGTAATTGAAATTAGATAATTTTAATAATAAAATTACACATTACAATTTCTACAACGATTGTGCTTCAATTACACGAAAATAAATGAATTGTAACTGCTTTTTGATATTGATAAACATCAAACGAAAATAGTTTTCGAGAGTGCATTGAAATTCATGAAAATATGTTAAAATTGTGAGAAAAGGAGATGCGCTTCTAATTTAATTAAGTCTACGTCGCTTTGTTCAATAATCCTAGCAGCTTGTTGTAGTATTTTAATAATTAATTAATTTCAAAGTGAGATAATTTGATGTCAGTGTCAGTACAGTAAATACTGTATAAAATATAGGGCGTTCTATTTAAATAATTTGAGAAAATTTATGTTCCGAGTTTTGACTTACCCTGTATGCAATTTAAAGATTTCATTAAAAAATTATAAAACAGATGAAATAGGGAGCATACATAAACTACTAACTAAACAAAAAACGGAATAACAATTGTTCCTGTTTAGATACAGTCTGGCCAATGGCCAACAATTTTGGTATAAAAGTGGTTAAAACTTCAAGTATATATCTGACAAACCCTATGTCTGGAGGTCAGCAAAATTCAAATAAGTAATAAAAAATATACCAATGTATTTAAAAAAATGTATATTTAGGTTAGACTGCAGCTACGGAACACTCTGTATAAGTGATAATAATTTCAGATTGTACAGCTAATCTACTTAAATTTTTTTAATATCTTCAGGTAACATAATTAAGTCACATATACTGCCTATTTAATCTAATTAATATGGTTCAATTAGACGTTATTCATAATCCTCCAAATTATATCGGAGTATAGTATATAGGACTGGCTTACAGTTTTTATCGTATTCCACTTTTATATATATAAGAAAATAATGATTACCAACTCAACTCGTAGAAAAATAAATATAATGATGAGTTATCGACTGCCGAGTTTCACATATAATAAACGTTAACCTTTAATACGATTTTTATTATTGAAGTATCAGTAATTGCTCTTCAATTCTTGTCTTAATTCATAAAAATTGAAATTAAGTTATTTTTCAACTTATAAAACGATTGTGGCAGGCGAATTATTAGTAACTAATATTATGTTTAAAACTGGTTTAAAATGAATGGGGATTTAGCTAAAATCTAAAAAGAATTTAAAACCTTTTTATACGATTGAAACTATAGTATATATATATATATATACTATATGGTAATATTTTAATATGCTGATAAAATACACGTGCAAATGTATTTTATTCTACAAAAAATCTCTGCTCGTCTTACGAACTTAATTAACTGCAATATTGTTGTTTTGTTTTGTACTCGGTTTATACCATGACATGCGAGAATTGAATAAACGTTCCCTTAAAAATGTTGATTACATCTTTTTCTCCACTTCTGCCTACTGAATCGTATAAAGCTTCCGTCGTATTTCAAAAGTGAGCCAAGCATCCAATTTTCTTTAAGTGTGCTTACCGACGTCATATATTTCTCAACAAAATGTATCTTTAAATCTGCAAATGCCTATAAGATAAAATCCTAGGTTTACAAATGGTCAAATTTTCAGGATGGTTAATAAAAATGGCATTGGATAGGACTCAAAAAGAAAACTAGAAAAATTAGAATTTTACAGGAAAGTTAAACAGAGAAATTCTTAATCGGTGACGCTAATAAAAAAAATATTCTCATGATATGATACTATAACAGAGAATAAAAATGTCATTAAGGAAAAATTAAAAGCGGTAGTATAAGATGCAAAAAAACTAGACTTAGAAAAACCAAATAAATAAGATGCAAGAAGAAAAGTGAGCTTTAAAATTGGAGAGTATACATTTGAAAAAGAAGATGTAGAATAAAATATTTAGAAATTACAATATCAACAAAGCGTTACAACCTAACTCAAAATTGATGGAAAGTAAAATAATTAGTGAAAATATAAAAATAAAAACGCAATAGGTTTGATAGCACTTAAGCACAACACTAGGTATAGGATTTTTAGTACAAATACCGTTGCACGTCAGGAGTGACGTACCTCTTTCGTCATAGTACTGCCAACTAATTAAAATTTCCCTAACTAAGATAAATCATACGAAACATCATGAAAATTCACGAGGACTCATGAACGTAGTCACAGTACTAAAAAACCGAAAAAGTAATCGTAATTATTTTGATAATTTTAGAATTATTTCAATTATATTGGCTTATATACGTCTTATTCTTTATAATATAAAGTTTATAAATCATTATTATATGTTTAGTACTCAAAAAACCATAATTTACATTAAATAATTTTGAAATTTTCTACGCCCATGAGACTCGTATTTATGATGAAGAAATGACATTGTAGCGATTGGCATGCCTTGATGCGACGTTGTCGAGTATTTAGATTGAAATATTTCAACGATTTCTGACGTCCGGCCGTCAACCAGTTGTGTGTTTTCACCACGTTTTCGGTCATTTTATAATATTGTCTTTATTTTTTTGCTTTGCTAGATAGTTAACTTATAAAAAAAACTGTTTTTTTCAAAACAAACATAGTGTGAATAAGCTGATTATTGACGTTTATTTCTACAAAATGCCAAAAAATTTAGACAAGCGGACAACACTGCAGGGTCGTGATCTCATAATTGATATATGACGTGCAACGGTATTTGTACTAAAAATCCTATAGCTTACTATTGACCCTCTCACCAGCTTACATTGTCGAGAAGTTGGTTTCTTCGTTAAAATGAAAATATGAATAAAACAAATATTCTACTGTAAATATCTTAATCTCATTAGAAACCAGTAGTATTCTAAGATCTAAGGATACTGCTAAGTATATACCACGGTGCATTTACCATGTTCCGTAGTACCTTGTTCTAAAATAATTGGATGTAATTTTAGAAGCAATGTTTAGCACAGCCTCAAAGTTGATTGCCGCATATTTTTTTATTTGATTTTTTTTTAATTTATTAATTTACCTACAAACTTGGTTTTGTGACATTTGTGAAATATTGGCTACCTCACCTTATCCTACTGCAAATAATGATTTGTCTGCAAAAGCAGCAATTATGGTTCCTTCTATTTACAATATATTATAGGCATATAGAATAGTATCAAATACGTAGTATGAAACACCTTAAGGAATCTTTTTGAATTCTTAATATTAATTTTCTTGTGTTACTTGAAACAGGTTGTTTGTGACTCATCCCATTACGTCTACTCTTTGGAAAAAATCCTTTTTAATTTATAAATTCGATCTAACAAAATTTGTGGAAAATAGTCCAGGAAACATGTAAAGCAAAGTATGCTCGCTCTGTAGTATATTTTATATTATGTGAATGATTTTATAGAATTGATCAATAGTTGAGTGCTTTTGTCTAAACCCAAATGAGTGGAGAGGAATTAACCTTTTCTACTATTATTTTAACCGAATCGCGAAATTTTCACAAATATTCAAATTATTAAATCTTTTTTATATGTTTTCTTTGCTTTCAACTGTCATCCTGAGAGGGGTGTAATTTTTGAATTGCGAGATATGTATTAAAAAAATGTAGCGTTTACTGTAAATTAAATAACAGGATGGTAATAATGAAAAAATAAAATAATCACAGATCATTCTAGACATTAAACCTCTCCAGCACCAAGCGATAAACATGTTGTTTCTAATAAAAAATATTTATGTACGCCATAGCGCTTAATGTTTTCGATGGCCTCTGCATGCAAATTCAAAAATCAGAGCTAATTGTTCAAATGTTCCACCTAAAAGATAAAGGCTAATATGCATATGCTACCGTAGAATAACAAATGAAACGTTGTTATCATGAAAAAAAAACAGCAGTTTAGACTACCATCAGAATAATTAATGAGCTCACTATTAAAAATAAATTTAAAATAAAGCTAAACAATGTAATTACTAATTGCTATAGATAATGCGTCATATTACTTCTAACAAGTGAAAAAAATCTCGCCAAATATTCCACATAGGCAAATATTCAAAAGAAGATAAAAACAAAAACATAATTGCAAAAGACTACATGATCTATGAATAGCCCTTAAAAATGGTCATACCGTTGCCATATTGCCACTCTATTATTGTATACAAAATCCCAAAGAGTTCATGTTAAAAATTTAAACACAACATAAGTTAAAAACATCTTTTAAAATTTCTAAAATACGTAGTCAATTAAGTTTTTTATAAGTGAAATTTTGAGCTTTTGGAGTTTCTATAAAATGAAATAAAAACACATGAATTAATGAAATAAACAAATAAATATCAGGGAGGATTCCTTTTTAAATTAAATTAACTTTGTGATGTGATAATTGAAAAGTTGATTTAATTATTTGCAAAATTATTCAAACCTGCAGAAAATTTTAAATATCATGCTATTTCGTAAATATAATTGTTGTTAAATGTAAAACAAATTTATTTAATTCATACTAGCACTTATTATGTTTCGTTAAAAGTAAATTAAAACAATTGTGTAGCCTTGCAACTTTAAATTAATATATGTCGTTTTTATACTAAAAGACAATCAATCAAGTTCTATCCCTTGCAAATCCTCTCAATAACTAAACTATCATTTGCGAAAACTTTGCCATCTTGTCGGCTTCCAAAAAGTTAGATACAAAAGGTTCTCCAAGTTGCTTCTATGTGGTAAAATGGAATAATCCAATGAAACTCGATGGTTATGGTACGATTTCGAGTTTCATTGTATTATTCCAAAAAGTTGCAGTGCCAATTTCCTAACCAAGGAAATTTCAAACGGAAATGATCAACTCTAATTAAAATGTTTCCATCTTTTATACATACGTATATTTAGTTAACCGTATTTTGACAATACCAAATTTTAATAACCTTTATTTAGATAATAGAACGTTTTTCTACATAAACTAACTACATATTATGAAAATGCAGACTTTCTTTGACGATCTGCATCTAAAAAATCTTCGTCTTAATTTTAATTAGTTTTAGATTTTAAAGAGGCATAATCTAATCTAATTAAATTAATTCTTTCAACTCTTACTTTGTGGAAATTATTCATAATAAATATGAAAGAGATAAATTATACTTATCTGAATTTCCACAGTCTTCTAAAACGTTTTAAAAATGTATTCAAATTTGACCCAGGTATCGAAATCTAATATACAATTTTCTAAGATTGACAAGAAGTTTGACAGATCTTTTAAACGTAAATAATTGCATCTCATATACATCACAACCAATCATTATTAAGCAATATTAAATTATTAATAATTAATTAAAAGTTATTTGGTTAGTATTATAAAGGTATTATTATTAAGTTTCACAGTAGCTTATATTAAATTTTCTTAATGTCTGGATAAGATAGACGGCGTTACAATCCAGACAATTTAGATTGTAAATACCTGATTTTTATTGTAAATGTAAAACCTAAAATTATTATCAAAATCGGATTTTTACAGTTTAAATTGTCCTATTACAACAATTATTAGAAGGTTGTCTGAAATATCTTTCATAATATACTTAAACTACGTACATTAGCCATATCAGTGAAATACATTTTAAGAAGTAAAATCAACTTGCCATTTATATTTTTCATTGCTACAAAACAAACTTTTCTCAAAAGTCCAATTAATTCTTATAACTGAAATTTTTATCTCTACTTTCAACATACTCGATTCACTCGAAACTATACACTCGTTTTCTGGTACCCATATTTTGTCTTCCATGATTCAACCTTTCTAAAGATAAAATCTTTTCCGATTAGACATCTCGGAACAATATGTCGAGATCGATACCGCCAAACCATCTCAGGAAAGTTCGATTTATTGTTCATGACAGCCAAGGACTTTTTACTTATCCTAGAATACAGACAAGTTGTCTTTCCTATATGAAAAATTAAAAAAGAAACAAGAAATTGTGGAGCCAATTTATCAGTTGTTTCACATGAATAGAAGGGCATGCTGATACGTTAAAAATTACTTCTATTAAATATAGTCTCATTAGCTCGGTCTCATGTAGTAAAGAGATTGTCGGTACATTGTTTAGTTTAGCTTTTCACACTAACCGCTCTGTCTAGAGTCACATCCCTTACCGTGTTTGTCGCTTTGCCTCCACCCACTTCTGTAAAATTCTAAAAGTTTATACTGACTGTCACGCCAATGGTCTCCAATTGGATCAACTAAAATTATTTCAGCCTTTCTTTTTCTTGGGCAAACCAAGTATAAAAAATGTACAGTATTCTACAATTGTAACTTAGCTGAGATTTTCCTTATGCACACTAGTCTGGTTGTTGACGTGATATCTATGCAAGTTTTGCTCTTAAGTGCCAACATCATCACGTTACTTTTTCCGACTCGTAAATCTTGCTCCCTTACCTCCTTGAAAAATATATAGATCTACAAATACGCAAACTAGAAACATGTCTCCTTTCTTTTGATTGGATTACATGAAACAAAGAGAGAAACGAATACGATCTCAACCAAAACTACTTTGGCAACACTGCTTTTGTGATATATACATCGACTAAAATAGTGCACAGGCCCGATCTAATAAAAAGTATATTCAATTTTTTTGTCGCACCTGCGAATGGATGGGAAAACGTTGTTACGTGATAAATTTCACAAAATTAATGTTTAAAGTTGGAGACAAAAAGTACACAGACCTGTAGTAATTAATTATTATATTTATTTCATGTTTGTTTACATCTTAAGATTGCCATATTTAGTTGTTAATATAGTTATTCTTTTTTAACAATCTGTCAGTGCTATCCAGGTAACTAGGCTAGCGAACCGTTGGTCCGTAACGCGAAATAGTACCAGGCCTTCTTTTGACGATTCCCGTGCGAATGATTTCCTGTTTTTTTTAAATTCTTCTACTTTGGCTAGCTATTTCGTAGCATGGGCTATTTGCATTTTTGGGATATTTCTGGCTGAAAAAGATAAGAAAACGGTTAATACCATTATGTATATGGAATTATTTAACCACTTTTTGTGGATTGAGGGCTTTTACCAAATTTACGTACCGGTCATCCGCCATCAAAGGTGAGCGTCGAACTCCTATTGCTCAAAGTTACCCCAATTCTTTTAAATCTAAAATATTGTTTTCTTTATTTTAGACCTTTTTTCTATTTTACTCACAAGTTATACTTACACTTAAGACAGCCCGCTGAATTGAACGTTTCCGGCAGCTACTGGTACAAATATTTGGTGACGCGAGGAGCAAGGTGCTGCAGTTAATATTCCTTTATAGTTTCACAATCAGTAGAGTTGGACCTACCTGTTCTGCACGCCTACATTACCTTTCCACAGCTTCAACGTGCTTGATTACCTTACACTGCATTCTCGTTGCACTGACACTGAACTCTTTTTAATCTGCAACCACTTTTTCTGCTGAATTGGACATATTGCTGCAGCCCCGAACCCACCCTGTGGGCACTAATTAACCTAGAGGTTATCTATCACCCCTACTCAAGTAAGGTTGTTCTATATTTTGCTAACCCCCTTTAAACCACTAGCGCTAATCTGCTAGTGGAAAGTCTCTTTCATCTTCCTAAAATAATTAAAGATAGACTCTGATAAACTTATAGAGTGTGAACACATAAAAGCATTTGTATATTTACTTACATTAATATTTATATTTAATTACATACATTACATATCCCGGCGTTGTGAACTCAACTGGTACCAGTTGTGGGGTCTGGAATATTTTCTCGTTTTGGATCAGATAATAGTACAATATAAACCTGTTCAAATCAGACTAGAGTTTGGTTACCGACTTTACCTACCCCTCTCTACCGTCAACAAAGACATTTGTACAATTTTTCTCCCTCGGAAATTTTTTTGTAACTAATAATGTGTAACATACAATAATATGTTTGAGGTAGGTTAAACTCATAGAGAAATGGTGTATTGCAAATTATTTAAAGAGACAGTTTCCAAGAATGGATCAAAAAGCACAACGTTAATGGGCATTTTCCAGTCCAATTTTCAATTAACAGTGATAACATGGTTTAATAAAAATGCATGAGTTCGTTTTTGTGACAAACTAACGAGCGCGTAGGACGAGTGATATCGTCTGGAAATTGTTTCAAACATTTTAATGAAAAAATCTTTACATACGAAAAAATAAATCTCTTTTTTATTTATTTCCGAAACAATCGTTGTAGGTTTTTAATTTTGCAAATGTATTAATATTTTTTAGTCAATTTTTGATTACCAGATTATAGATTTGTATATTTCTAGGGTGTAATCTGTGGTATAATTTGTCGCAGTATTTAAAATGTAATTTTGATGCTAAGCGGTTGAAAAAAAAATGCAATAAAACATTTTGATACATTTTCTTTTCTGAAATTTTGTCATTTTGATTTTACAATTCTTAAAGCATTTGTTCTTAAACATGGTCGTTTAACACCATTTGTTAAGTTAGAATTTAATTAATTACCACTTTCGATAATTTACGAAATAAAAGACACGTTATAATGTGAAAATTTTAAGTAAATTTAATCAAAGACTAGTTAGCGATATTCCCGATGTTCGTGGATTGACTCCAACTTCGTTAAATACACAAAAGAAAATATTTGCTTTGGAAAGAAAAACTTTTGTATACTTTACAATCGCTAAGTCTTGAAAGTTCTGTTGATACAGTTTTAATTTCAGTAGTTATTTTTAGGGATTATTTCTTTTATACCATTTTCTTAGTGCATGTCGTCTAGAAAGTTAAAATACAATGAATAAAAATAAAGAATTAAGACCTCATTCGATTCTTTGTTTTGAACTTTATTAAAAGTTCTTTGTATGAATAATTTTCTAAAGTCGTTTTGACCCCAAGTGTACTTATATTCAAAAAGGACATGGAGAGAACTGAAAACATGTAGAAAATTAATAAAAGCTAAAGCTTTAATTTTGCCAAGCTTTGAAAAAAAATTTTTAACCATGTACATGAAAGAAATGTATTTTATAATTCAGTTTGACTACCATATTTCCATATAAACTTTGTATGTTTTTCTTTGTATATTTTTAGTGATTCATGTTACACTGATATTACCTAAACCCCATCTTAGTAATTACTGTAAACACTTCATCACCTTTCAAATCAGTTTTCATTTGGATCTTTTCAGACAATCTTTATTTTTTACAGACACTCAATAAATTAGAAAAAGAATAATTACTTAATGGTAAATTTACGAAAATCTAGATTATTAGAGAAATAAAAGTAACAGAAAGAAGCAAAGTTGTTTATAAAATGGTAAATAAGTATTTAGAATAATTGACTTATAATGTTTATTAGAAGAATAGGAATGGTTTTCGAATTATTTTACAAAAAATGATAATACTTTTAATAGTCTGCAATAAAAAAGCACCCTCAACTAAAACTCCATAATATTTATTGAACAGGGCTTAAACGTACTAGACTTTGTAGCTTGATATTAGTTTTAAATTTAAATAAAAATACGGTTTGTTAAAATATTTTGCCTTTTGTCGTTTAACTTATTTAACTTGATCTTTCATTTTTAAATTAAAAAAGATGTATAGAAATAGCATATTACGTAAGTCGAATAATTTACTACATTTTTAATTTACTTGACTTTATTAAATATTGATGAATATAGATAGTGTATCATTTACGTTTATCAATTATTATAAACAGCAATGAGTAAATGGCCTATTGAACTTCTTTTTCTATAAGAAATATGCTTTTATCAAAAATAAGGTTAGGTAGGTCACATGAAATAATTTGATAAAACATGTTACATAAAAATATTACAATGAAAATTTTATTCTTAGTGTTTATTTGCTAAAGATACTGTATTATACTTAGAATGTCTAAACTTTTGGTAAGTTTCTATTTTTTAATTAAAATCTCTTGCTCTTTATTGATTTTTTTAAATGTAAATTAATATAATTTCTACATATATAAAATTTTTTTGTACCATGGAGAATATGTATTAGTACTTTAGCCTGTAGTATTAAGGACACATGGGTCAGTTTTATTGCCTTGGAACTAAATTTTTTAATTCGTAAGGAGTTAATGAAGTACCTGCAGGTAGTAAAAATCAGCGACTAAAATACTAATTAATTTTAGTTTCCATGATATAAAAGAATTGCCATTACATAATTTGTTCTTTTTTAATTATGAAGGGTAAGGCCTCATATAAAGTACAGAATTTGGTGGCAAAACAATAACAATTTTAATCCAATTAAACTCGAAATCGTACCACAATAAAAATTATTTATTAAAAAGAGTAAAAATTAACAATTGAATTATGTAGTATTAAAAAATTAAATTAAAATTGTACTAAATAGTGAACTTAAGAACATTTAAAAAAACAAATATAATTTGTTGCACATAACTTAGGTTTTAAGACATGTGTGATTAAACTGACTAAGAAAAGGGGGGAAGGGGGTCAAAAATGTCGCATAATGAAAAAGTTCCCCTCGCCTAACCCCCAATATTAAAGGAGGAGGCAAGAGGAGGTCGATTAACCGACCTTTTAAGTTCAAACGGGTACAACGACCCTATAACAACAGAAATATCAGAATGGGGAAAGAAACATTGTCTCGGCAACCATTATTTATAATGGCTAAAGAACTCCTCACAGGAGTGAAATAGAAAACTAAAAAGTCACCCACCACGTGGGAACAAGGGTGAGGATCCCAAACAAGGATCGAAAAATAGAAATCCACAAACAGTGACCGCAAAAACTTTTCGATTAACATCAAAAGGATATAAAAATAAGGGATGACGAACTAGCAAATCTCGATTGAGAGATAAAAATTAAACGTTGAGTTAACCACACACGCTGAAAGTTCTTTTGTTATCGGGTCCTTGTACCCGTATGAACTTAAAAGGTCGGTTAATCGACCTCCTCTTGCCTCCTCCTTTAGTATTGGGGGTTAGCCGAGGGGAACTTTTGCGGTGTGCGTCATTTTTGACCCTCCTTCCCTCCTTTTTTACCACTTTTCTTAGTCAGTTTAATCACACATGGCTTAAAACTTAAGTTATGTGCTACAAATTATATTTGTTTTTCTTAAATGTTCTTAGGTTAACTATTTAGTACAATTTTAATTTAATTTTTTAATACTACATAATTCAATTGTTAATTTTTTCTCTTTTTTCAATTTTTTGCCACTAAAACTGCATTGTTAATTTAATTAAGAAAAATTTTGTTATAAAATTGGTATTGTTCCTGTTTCCTATTACTAGACCTGATGGTGACCCTTTAGAAGTCGAAACTAGTTGTCACTTTACTTTTAAAATTGGAATTTAATAAATAATTTTTGTTGTGGTACGATTTCGAGTTTCACTGGATTGTTCCACTTTACCACATATGAGCAACATGGAGAACATTTTGTATCTTAATAACAATTTTGACAAAATTATAAAGTTACGTTTTTGTAAATATACTTATCGAGATGGTTTAAATGATATGATCTGAAATGAATAGTTTAATAGTTTGAGGCCAAGACATGGAAAATGCTGAATTTTGGATTTCAAGCTCCTGATGTGTACGAAGTATTGACGCTATAGAAAAACAATTTACACGTCTATATCTTTAATATTTAAATATATTTCTTCAGGACTGAAGAAATTAATATACTAGGTACTTGTACAATGTACTCCAAAATATTGACTTTGTTATCACCCTGTATAAATGTCTTATAAATGCTAAAATAAAAATAAAAGAAAAGGAAAATGATTTCCCGATATCCATGTGCCCGAGCACACTGGATAAATAAAGAATAGCGAAAAATCTGAAGAGAGATAAATTGAGGCAAATTATACCATAGCGTTATATAGATACCTACGCTGTCACGCTTTTACAACTAATTTTTTTCGATGATATTTATATTCTCAAAAGAAGATCTTCCGGGCTGAATTTAGTACCTTTTTCCTGGTGAATCTCGGGATTGAGTCGAGTTTGAAGGGTTTTGTCAAAATTAATTGGAGGATGTCAATTGCTTGATTACTTAATCAAAATCAGTAACTGCACAGAAAAACACAAGTAACAGGTGTAAGCAATAAAGCCAGTCACATTTAAAAGAAAATTATATTAAATTTAGAAACTTTATGAAAAAACAGAGAAGTAAGATTGTCCTCCAACTAATCTATAGAACAAAATAAAAAAAATGTATATGTATCCTGGGTCAAACAACAGAAAAAAATTAAATTGGAATTTATCTCAAATATCTATCTAAGTACCCGCTTGGCCATTCTGATTAATATGAAGGGATTGTATTATAGGTTGATTCCTGAACTTTGTGCTGACGAAACTAAATTTTTTCGGTATTTTCGAATGTCAAAGTCATCATTTCTCAAGCTTCTGGAGTACATAAAAGAAGGCATACGCAGTATTGATACAAAGATGAGAAGAACTATTCCACCTGAAGTTAAACTGGTAGTCACCTTAAGGTGGAAATGACATCATGACTGAATTCCACGAATTCATTTTTACAGTTTTATTGCTGTAATCTTCAGTTCTACTGTTCCATAAGAATGGATGCTTTTCTATTTCATAATCTAACACCTCCGCATTCATTTTATTTTCAACTAATTTTGAAATCTCGTCTTATTTTTGACCTGCCTTATTTTTTCCCTTCTTTCCTTTTAATTCCTCCTTTAACTGTTCGTGTTCTTCCACTCAACCCCTTTTTCCTCCATTTTCTCACTAGCAGTGAAGTTCTGATGAGGTAACATGGCCAATTTTTAAAGATACGAACACAAATGAAACGCACAATGTTAATAGCGAGAATGATGCCGCAAATAACAAAATACGAGGAGTTCCATGATAAATTTTATTTATATTGTCGAAATACACTCTACATTTAAAATTATTTTTAAGCTTTAACTTATATGTACTTATAGAAAAATATTTTTCAAAGTTGTTATTGTTTAGTTTCCTTAGTTACCAAATTCCATGCCGTATGTGTTGCATCTCACTGTAGTTTTGTCTTTAACAATGATTGAAAATTAAAATGAAAGTTTCGATTATTATTGTACATTTTTGCAGATTTGCCTTTTTGCTGTTTATATGATAGGGACCATGTGTGCTGCTACTGAAGAACGTTCATATCATGACGACTTACATAATAATGCTGGCAGTACTACTAATACTGGGAATAACAACAATGTGGATAACGCCAAACCTCTTACCTTTCAACCAAATACTAAAATAATTGCACCTCCTGAAAGAAAATATTAAACAAAGCGATATGACAAATATATAACTAAAATGTTTTAATCCCTTACTTGTTTTTTTAAATATACATATAAAATAGATGTTTCCTGCAAATTCTAAATGTTTTCTTTATTAATATCCCAAATGGTTCAATAGTTTTAAAATACATTAAGAAATTTGGTCACCAGTCAATCAAATTCCAACGCATACACTTGCAGTATGATTATAGATTAATAAAAGACTTTTGTAAAATATTATAAAAAATACCTAGATATATTGAATGCCAAATATTGAGAAAAAAATGAACCTAAAAGTATGAGCACAAAGTGGTAACTAACAGAGCACTAATCAATTCATACCATAACATTATATTTATGATAAAATAAATTCTATATTATTTGATTTATTCTAGAAATACATACGTACGTTGTATAGGCAAATAAACACAACAGTTTTAAGAAAAATAAACTTATTCCACTGGTAATCTTTAACCTTGTAATAAAATATGTTAAAATATCCAAAAGATTGGACAATTTAACCGTCACGGCATGGTGAATAGCTTTTGGTTGTCATAATCGTTTTTCCTTTAGGCAATAATGTCCCCAGTGACATTTTCGTATGTTTCCAAAGCCCTATCGAATCTGATCTCATCACTCAAAATTGATGGCTACATTATAAAAGTATCCTGACATTTTACGCACAAGCTAACTTGCTTATGCTTTGCGTTGGTTTTTCGAGTTTTTCTGTTACAAGTGTCAGGGGGTATTGTGCCCTTCCGTACAGAATCAAAAATAATAAGCCTTTAATACTCGTATATTTAAACAAGTCAAATATCACAGTGATGTTCTTTTTAAAATGAACCTTTAATATATTAAAATTATTGAAAGCTTATATTTTCGAAGAAACTATTTAGTAATTATTATGGTTAGTAGAATAATTGGTACTTACAGATAATTATAGAATATTTCGTTAGTTGGTAAAATATGGCATTATGCAGCCTTCTTTTTTGCAGAATAATCTGTAAAAATGAGCACTTTACATTAACTGAACAATTCATCTTATTTATTAAAATTAATGAGAACGATAATAATTGTAATATAAACACAATCATTTCAAATGTTCAAAATGCTCGCCGTTCATATCCTGATATTATGCAAGCCTATTAATAAATTCCTGAGTTCTTTTTCTCCATGGGTTAGTTCATATTCATCGACTATTCTTTGTTTTAACTCCTGCAAGGTAGTTAATCGTCTACCTAAACACGTATTTTAGGTAACTAAAAAGAAAAAATTCTAAAGAACTCAGGTCTGGAGAACGAGCATCCAAAAAGTTAAATCAAAACATTCAACTTTTGTGAATATTGGGTATGGGCTTCATGAATCCAATAGGGATTCTCATTTGTCCAATACCTTGAGTTATGGCCATTAACTGTTCCATTTGAACAGAAAATTGCCTCTAGAGAAAATGCTACATTAGTTACAAAATGTTCGACAACATTACAAATATACATCATTCGTTCGCAAAACTCCAGCCGTCGGTCAAAATCATCATCTGACAATTCTTGAACCAATTGTATCTTTACAATATCTCCTATACAGAACGTCGACTTATACCATACTTTAGTGCCAAATTTGTAAAAGTTTGAGGGTATTCCTCTACTTCAATGGCAATGTTTTATCTAACAGCTTCTTTAGTTGCTGTCCGCAGTCTTCCAGTTTTTGGTAAATTTTTGACCATCCCAGTTGTATTAAAACGATTTAATGTTTTAGTAATCGTTGAACGTAATATAGGATTTTTTTCATGATGTCAATAATTAAAAATATGACACAAATTAACTTTCGAGGTAGTTGTAAAACGTTTTTAAAAAACAAAAACTTGACAAATACAACTATTTAATATGGATACAAAATTCTAACTGCCGCTCACCGGCTATTTGTTGTCCAAGAAACATTGCATCGGGTAAACTGTGGATACAGTAGTTTTAATACGATGTCATGGATAGTGGTGACATAATTCACACTTTTTTATGAGTTCGCCAAAACCGATTTTCATTAATATTTAGTGTATTTAATATATAGTGTATCATTTTTAATCGTACGATTATTTTCCGTAAATTACAACTAACTCGACAGTTTGTCAACAATTATCTTCTAGACAGTACACGTTTATTTCTACTAATAAATAAATACCAAGTTTTTCTCCAAAGTGCTATAATTTCTCGATATATCAGATTATTTAGATAAACCCGGTATGTACAAACAAGATCTATTAATACCTGGAAAATACTGCTCGTTTGGTTGTTTTAGAAAGATTGTAGCTCGAGAAGAGTCTCTATCTCTCCTTCTCAGGCTAATGTTAATTTGTTCTAACTACATAAAGTACTTAAGCAGCCGCTCACTATTTTTGCTTGACCGATATAGAACTTGTGGTTTTATCTTAGTTTGACTCTTAGAATAGGCAATGGTTTTTTTTTATTAAACCTTATTATTTTTTCTATGCTATCTGAAGCTATTAGCTGGAATATTTCCTCAAAGCTACATTTTGAGAGTATATCACCTGATGGCATCCAAATTATTTGGTCATATGACCTTATCTAGCTCTATATATTTTCTAACCACTCTGCTAGTGACTTCATTTTGAATAAAGAAGCACAATCGGTTTAGCAGAACTTTTAGAGACTTTTTGAAGCTGTTCTCATTTTTTCTTCCCTTTAAACGTAATTAAGCATTTTCACAACCCGGCCTGTTGAGTTTTAGTCACCAAACTAGCGAAAATTATGAAATCATACGAGTTAGAAACCTTTTATATAACGATAGAATTATTTTGGATTCCAACCCCCATTTGTGGCACATAGCCTTCAACAGCTATTGAGGGCGGTTATACTTTTTTACATGACTTTCTAAATATATAGGTCCCACTCTAACTTATGATCAAATATGGCTTAAAAATATTTTACACCTAAGGCAAATGTTGAATGCTTCTCTAGACAACAGATACCTTCGATAATTAGCAGATATAGTAGTTTGTCTACAAGCATTGTCCATGTGGTAACAACATTTCTTCATGTGAGTAACGTCTTCCCGCCATTATTACACTTTTGTGTATTCACCTTGAGAGGATATTATGTCACTATTTTATCTAGGCTGATTTTAATCTATTGTCAAATGGTTGTTGTTATTCGTTTTTTGTTTAGTGCTTTTATCATTGATTTTATGGATGCATTATCCTCTATCTCATCCTCTATATTTTATAATGGTCTGTTGAGATGGTTCAGCACTAACTCTGATATTTAATTGGCTTATACCCTAACTCAGCTTTCGTTTATCGAAAAATATTTCTAACGTTTTCATTGAAAGGACGATAGACTTATCAGCCAATACAATTTTACCATTTGCCTTACCTTTGTTGCCAGCCCAACCAACTTTCAAAAAGATACTTTCGGATCAAACAAGAAAAATCTTACTGTGATTTTAGAGAGATTAAAGCTGGAATACCATTCAAATACAGCGGAATACTTAGACATTACCTTGGATTCCAATCTTTACTAGAAAGCACATGTTAAGTGGAAAAGGAAAGAACTCGGACTAAAATAAAGAAAAATGTATTTATTGGCTTATTAGAAGAAACTCCACTCTGTCACTGCAATCTAGACATCATCCAGAGATTCCAGAACAAAGTACTGAGAAACATCGTAGATGCCTCCTGCTACAACAGAGGCCCCCATCTAACTTAGTTAAAGTTAAAAGCAGAGCTTGTCAAGTGTACACTCCAAGGTTAGTGTATTTAAGTATCAAAACAACCTGAGGAACAATAATTAAGTTGAAATCCTATCTAATTAGTTTTAGTTAGAACCCAATTGCCAATTGCAACATTGATCAGGTGTAATTATAGCTAAATATACCGTAAGGAGTATTTCTTAAAAAAATTGTTTAATTTTCAGTTAAGGTAGAAAAATGATTGAAATAGTGAAAAATAAGAATTCACGGATAGGTCAAAATCACCGTCGGTACAGGACGTGTGGGTACTGTAATAATAATAAAAGATGTTTAAATAAATGTGGTCCAGGAGAATAGGTATCCTAGAGTTAGAAAGCTGCAATAAAAATTATAAGCTGCTCTTTTCATTTTTTAATATGAATTCTGCTCATCTTTCAGAATTAAGCATAGGTTATTTCCATAATTTTTGTAGCGCCACTGGTTCCCGTTCTTTGCATTCTTTGGTGTAAGTCAACAAAGTTCCTTAGGCAGTAACCCTAACCTACTTCATGCCTTTCTTTTATTGCATTCTTCTTATCTAGCCCTGGCACCAACGGGCTTATATAGAGAGAAATATATTTATGGAAAAAATATCCTCTTTGATGTATCTCAAGAGCGTCTCAATGTCAGTAAAGACATTTTTCAAATGACCCATTTTTTTTGTAATATCTTATAATCGTCCCAGAAATCCGACATTTTTATAGTTTAAAAAGTTTTAAGAATTTACACTTGGCATTTGTCTCCTTACTGATAAGTCAGCTTTTCCTAAAAATGCTAAATGAAATTACACGGAGATATTTCCTTGTCTCATTATTCAAAAGAATATTTATTATAAGTAGTCTTTAAAGTAACAGATTAATAAAATACTGACAAGCCATTAATGCCTATATAAAACCTATACTTTAACAAAAGCTTGTAATTTTAACGAGTTTTATATTAAAAACTGCTTTCAGATAAATGACCCTTCCAGATGGTTTCATATTGGCAAGTTGGGATGTAGTATCGCTCTTTAGTAATGTTTACTTACCTATCAATTATAACAATTGAAAAACATTGTGGTGCTATTGAAAAACATTATAATATAAATTTGAATACTATATAGTAAGATTTATAAGCAAATTTTCGACCCACCAATGGGATCCAGTTTACTTCCCATATCAGCAACATAAGAGATGGATGACTTGTTGAATGATATTATCCGAAAACTATCTTTCTCAGCACATTTCCTTAAAAAACCTTAAAAACCGTGGATGACATTAATTTAACTTTATCAACAACAAAAATAAATGACGTCCTTACAACTGTTAGTAGTTATGACCAACATGTAAAATTCACAATTGGGTTAGAAGATGATAATCATTCAACATTGACTGGTATCGTAAAAAGTGTAGCTCGGGGAGGTATCTGAGCTATCATTCCTATCACAGTCTTGATATGAAAATAAATTAGCTACGTCAAATGAAATTAAGAATAACCAAGATCTCTCATCTATCCTTCCTAGCCAAAAATTTTCATATCCTTATTAAATAAATTATTCATATCCAGCATCACTAATTAAGAAAATATTGTTCAACTCATCAACCACTCTCTTAAATAATAATATAAATGTCTATATAACTAGTCAACATATTGACAATGGAGTTCAGGTTAATCCTAATATTGCTCCTGATTTATATACGACTCAGTTAAAATGCTGTTTGATCCCATAGATCAGCAATCTTACACCAAAATTGGTTTGATTACTAAAACCCTTATAACAATTCAACTAAACAAAGAATACAATACTTACTACAAATTCCATTTTAAAGACAAAACACCATTGGCATTACAATCAGGCATAATCTACAGTATTCCATATAAGAGTTGTCATAGAATTTATACAGGGTATGATACCATGAGGTTTTGACCAGTATATATCT
This sequence comes from Hermaeophaga mercurialis, assembly GCA_951812935.1. Classification (NCBI taxonomy): domain Eukaryota; kingdom Metazoa; phylum Arthropoda; class Insecta; order Coleoptera; family Chrysomelidae; genus Hermaeophaga; species Hermaeophaga mercurialis. Next base: position 12,729,764 of record OX638360.1, read on the forward strand.
CTAAAACTGTCTGAACTACGATATTGAAATTTGCAATTGTAAGCAGCGACGTTGTTGCAACGTCACATTTCGGGTCACGTGACATCGTCTTCAAAATATTTAATGGGACATACTATATATTTCTACACTGCTGTAAAGGTCTGTCTAATACCAAATCACCAATACCTACTTGTTAGTGTTTTTGTTACTACAGAAACGATAAATACAATTATTATGATGTCTCGTTCACCAGCCCCGTTAATTTTTTCTCTGAGGCTATTTAAAAGGGTCACTGTATGTTACGTCTCTTATGGATGTAAATGATTAAAAAACAGAATAAGAAGAACTTGCCAAAATGTTACACTAGAAATAATTCAAGCAGCATGGACAAGAAACTTACTTAGACGATTTAAATATTGCATTAATGAAGATGGAAATCAATTTGAGTATCAAATGTAATAGTTGTAAAAGTTGTAAAAATTGTTTTTTGGTTGTAATTTTTGTTTTCCAAATAAAAAAAAATCCTTCATAAAAATTGTATCTCCAATATTTTATAGTTTATTACATAACTAGCCAGCAAAGACTACCACTATTTTCTAATTCTGATTCTGCTAGAAATAAAATTCAGAAGTGAATATCGGTAAATCATTTTATTTTACTAAGTCGTTGTTTTGTGATTTTATGGTTCCTCGAACAGTTGGTGGAGATAAATAACCAGTGAAACGAAATCGTAACAAATATCTTTAGTGAAAGTTTGGAAGAGATGTTATGAATTCAAGGCACATCCTTTCATTAAAAACATTATCCCGAAACTTTCAAAATAACACTTATATTCAAGGCGTACCGAGTTATACTCATATTAAGAGCCTCATTGGCGTGATAATATTGTGTCGTAACTCAAAAGTTATTAGGTATAAACGTCAACGTAGTGAATTGCTACACTTACAAGGTAGTTAGGAGAGATTGCGCGCCTACTTTTAATATTTCATTTAGAGGGAGTGACGCTCTCACGACACACACATAGTCTTTCAAATAAACCCCCATTTTAGAGCAATTTAGAGTACGTTACTTTCCCTATACAAGTCCCTGGAACATGCAAATTCCATCGTTATATTGTTAGATATTTGCGAATCATTAATTTCTGTTCAACTCAAGTTCTATAGGCTTAAGTTAAAATTAAATTCTGATTAATGTTGCGCTTTGAAACTACAACAATGAGAAAACCTCTATTTGCTTTTTTATTGAATATTTTTTTCTGCTGAGGGAAAGGTCTGCTTTAAAAAGTAAGGATATTCGAGTATTTAGAAATAGTTTCTTAAATATACTTATACAGGGTTTCCCAAAAGTCCCGGGACGGAGCCATAAGTTTCTAACGAGTGAAGAAAAAATCTAAAAATTTGGAAGTCACTGAAGGGTCTTAAAAACAACATTTTTATATGGTTTAAAACTTTCATACACTGGTGAGGTTTTTTAGGGGGTGATAACCCCAAAATTTTTAAATTGTAACCCCTGTCGAGTTTCACCTTATTTTAAGGTAATGAAAAAATAAACACAACTCCAAAACCAAAACTCGGTATCTTAGTTATTTTAAGAATTATACTACCAAATGAGAAAGTAACATGTTTATTACGATTTTTATAATAAATTTTCAACTTGTCGACCTTCTTCGATTTCGCAATGACCCAAACGCTCATAAATGGAATTTTTAACCCTTTGGAGTATATCCCTAGTGAGATTGGTGATTTCTTCAAGTATGCGATTTTGCAAAATCATTTATTATTTCTGGATTTGTTGCATACACTCTACTATTTAGAAACCCCTAAAAGAAAAACTTGAGTGATGTAAGATCCGGAGATCGTGGTGGCCACTCGATTTCACCTCTTCTCCCAATCCAACGGTTTGGAAACGTCTAGGACTGCTTGGCTAAAATGTGGAGGAGCACCATCTGGTTGGAACCACTTATTGTCAATACCATTATATAGGGGCATACGTCACAAACACTTGGGACCACTTGATTTTCCAACAGTTCTAGATACCTCACCCTGTCCAAATTTCCATTAATAAAAAAAGGACCAATTACTCTATCTCCCATAATTTCAGCTCACACATTAATTTTCTGCAGTGTCTAAGTATGATCTTCTTTTATTAAACGTTGATTTTCGTCAGCCCAATAACGACAATTGTGCCTATTAACTTTACCATTAAAAAAAAAAGTATCTTCATCATAGAAAACAATATCGAGACGAAAATTTTTTACCATTGCATTTTTCACGCATTATTTCGCAGAATTCCAACCTTCTATCGAAGTCATCTTCGTTCTATTTCTGAACTAGGTGAAACATATAGAAGAAATAATTATTCTTTTACAAAATTCTGTGAACAGAACTTTTACTGATTTCATGTACCTGATACGCTTTTAATAAGGATCTTGAAGGTTCTTGAACAAAAGACACTTCTTCAGTTTTTTCTGGAGTTGCAGATTTCGGTCTTCCAGTTCTCTGAAGATCTTTCACGGTGGTCATTCATGAAAAAAATCATTGAAGACTCGCCGCACTTCATCGGAAGATCTTGTTCTACCCCCACAGCCACGAACCATTAAAAAAATCTTCTTTTTTTCGGTCAGTTTTTGGCCCATTTTTATAGATTATTTTAACTAATTTTAAAAAAGGAAATAAATTGTCTCAAATTTAACACAACACTTCAACAATCAATAAATTGTCACTCTTACAAACTGTTTATTAAATTTACACCTACTTATCTTAATTTTTGTTTTTATTGCAGAAAAGCTAAGCTAAACTGATAGCATACTACAGCCGGAACGAAATTATTTGTGTTACAAAATGATACAGGGTGGCGTACTGGACCCAACAAATGTGTATCAGGTTTGATACTCAAGGCAGTCAACGTGTCAAAATATGTGGTTTTGGTTTTGGAGATGTGTTTCTTTTTTCATTACCTTTAAAATAAGGTGAAACTCGATAGAGGTTGCAATTTAAAAATTTAGGGGTTATCATCGCCTAAAATAACTCCCCAGTTTATGAAACTTTTAAACCATCTAAAAATATAATTTTATGGTCCTTTAGAGACCTCCAAATTTTCAGAATTTTTTCTTCACTAGTTAGAAATTTATAGCTCCCTCCCGGGAATTTTGGGAAACCCTGTATATTAAATATAGTTTGACATTTGACTTTTAAATTTTCGATGATTTTAAATAACACAGCTTTTAATTATTCGGGTTTTTGTTGCAAATTACAAAGTTTTTTGAATAATGAGAGTAACAAATGTTTTAGAATTAAATTCCCCATAAAATAAAGTAATAATTTGAGAATGCTACAATTAAACTCTACTTACTCTCAATTAATACTTTTCGTACTCTGACATCGTGGACCAAATTTTTGTTTTTCTAAAATTGAAATCCCATCTGATTTTTAATCACTCTGTACCATAGTATAGAACTTGAAAAGTTAGAACAGGGACATGTAAACAGTTTTTATTGATTTTCAACCGGTTAGGCTGCTACAGACATCTAAATTAAAATAAATGTGATTTTCAGGTGGCTGTAGATCCTTTATTAAACATAATAGACATGAAGTATGATACATCGTTGAAATTAGCTCGGCAAGAGGTTTATAAAAATGTAAAAATATACGGAGCATTCCATTAAAAAAACATAACTTTGATATGCTGTGTGACCTTATGAGACACCCTGTATATTAGAAATAATTTTAAAATGAGAAGCTTGACTCTATCTATAACTTTTATTTAAAACATTCTTTCTAATTTCTCGAGAAAATGGAGATATCAAACTTCGGAGTATAAAGCGATCAGCCCTGTATAATAGCATTATTGATTGCTATTTTCAATTATTCAAAAATGGAAAAATACCGTTTATTTTACTTTTAGGATTGTTTACAGCCTACAGAGAACATATGTCTGAACTTTTAAATTAGTATTCTTCACGAATTGGGTACATAAAGTACAAATTTTTTATATCGTTATGGTTAACTTTCACAAACTTCTACAAACATTATTACTGAGAATAAAATTTATTTTTTATTTATTACAATAACAACGCAATTTAAATATTATAAAAATAAGAAATTCAAAAAAAATAAATATTAAAAGTGAAAAAAATTATACCATTTAAATTATTTAAATTATTATCTTCATCAGAATCGTCACTGCCAGTTTCGGAATCCGTTGTTTTTGCATCAGAATTAGGCTTCCCTCAGATTTTAAAACATACTTCATCACGAAAATATTACTGAAACGTTTAGAAAAGCTCTATTATTTACCTATATTTTCATCGTTTTCGTCTGCTTTTTCACGCATTTCAATAAAGTCAGTCAAATTCGAAGGACATTCTTTGGCGTCAAACCAATGATCACATTCTACCCATAATTAAGTGGATATATTTTGGTTGCGGTCTAGAAATGCACAATGCACCAAATGTGTGCAAATTGCATGGTGAGTCTTAAAACTTGGGACATACAGTAATGGAAGTTATTTGGATCAAAACATAAGGATTGTACCAAATATGCTTTACTTAAATATTCCTAGGGTAAAAGATGTAGGGAGTTAAATATGAAATGTTTTTTTTTAATTTTTTGGTAATAATTTCACAATAAGTTCATAAATTGTTATTAAATTTGTGATAGAGATATAGCTTGAGACAAAGAACATTATTTTATTTATTCTTTTATATTTTGTTAGAATGAACGCCGATAATGAAAATGATTCATAACTTTTTTTAACGATCCTTTTTAGTAATTTTGATTAGAAAACAAGTAGACACCGTTTTTATATAAACTTGTTAAAACATGATAATTTCAACGGTTTTGGAGCAAAACGCAAAGAAACAATTCGTCTTGGAAAAGAATTCAAATGAAAAACTGTAGAGAAACTTGAGAGTATTTTTTTTTGGTCGAATAATACACAAACAAAAACAAACTCAAGGCAAACGGTCTATATGACCTCCTCCTGCGTAAATCACATTGTTTCTCCTCAGTTCTAGTGCAAAAATAAACCAAAATGCCATTTAGAGTATTTGTAAGTCGGCCGCCTATAATACCATATCAAATATTTAGTTTAAATGTTAAAAATGTGTTTTTTAATAACATGAAGATTTTGTATTTCCCAGTAATAGCATGTCCCATTGAAAACCACTCGTCTGGCATAAGTTGCTTCATCCGTAAACAGTATATTCTTAATAAAATTTCAATCATTGTAACGTTTTTTCACAATAAGTTGGCAAGACTCTAAACCTCGTGAAAGAATATCCTAGAAGGAATAAAACACTTGAAAGTTTATGAACTGTTTGTCATCTAAAATCGCTTACGGTGACTCTGGACTGCTGTTTACTTGCTTTTTTATCGAAAATAATTGAAATTTTCATAAAAAATTACTAAAAAGTTTCACAACAAAATGTATGTCTCAGTTTCATCATCGAGAATCGCTTATGTAGCGTCCTCTGTATCAAAATGCTAAATAATAAATACAAATAATATTCCTTATCTAAAGGTATGCATCTATGCCAATTTTTATACAAATTTATGAATATATTATTAAATTATTATCAAAAAACGAAAACACATTTCATTTTAATATCCTATATCTTTTGCCACAGTAACATTTTAATATGGCATGTTTAATTTAATCCTCATATTTTAGTCTAAATAACCAGTGCTTACCTTATGGCTCATTAGTATGACTCACTCTGTATGCCGCTCTTTTCATTGCACCAATTATGGGTAAGAAGGAGAAAAACTGTAGGTTCCAATTTGGCTGTCTTTTTTCCTCATTATTGCTCCTAGATTTGTATATACTGTTGAAGATAAACGACCGTACCTCACTGCTTAAATGTTGTACATGGAACAAAGAAAACCCTCTATCGCATTACATGTATGTTTCATTGTCTCTGGATCGTAAATAATTCTAGGTGGTCTCATTTTATTAAACAATTCTTGATTTCACAGTGAATTCTCTAAAAGTGTGAAAGGTCTTGATTTAGTCAGTCAAAGAACTGGATCAGATTATGCTAATGCCATAAAAAATGTATGACTTTTACATTTTCCTGAAGCAGACATGTTCCATGAAAAATATACGGCAAAGTGATCCTTTCTTAAAATAAAATTAAGATAATTGAATCTGATGTAGGTTCAAATCATCACCAGTATTTTAGTTAGAGGTAGGGTCGCGCCCGTGATTTCTCTCCCCGAAGTATGTATGGCTTTACTGAATAATGAATTTATAAAATCATACAAATAGAATTGTAGAAAAACTATACAATACTAAATCAACAGTATATTTTGGGAAATATTTCGGAAAATCAAAAAATTCTCCAGGCATTCGGTACCATTATTCTTGTACGGCAGTAGCTTCTACATGACTATATTTTTATGATCTATCAATGTGTGGAATGCCGTACAACAATATTTTATCAGATAAACACATCTGCGAACGGAAAATTTAATTTACCTGTGAAGTTACCCGTACCGCTCAAAATTGACGACATGGTGCCTAAAGCTATTGTTTAATATACCACCATCGTTCTAAATATAATTCGTGCTGGTTGATTTGACCCATACGAAATTCTCGATGAAGTGGTAGTTTATTAGTAGTGGTAGAGGTAGTAGTGGAGGACTCCTGGCAATTAGAATTATCCAGGCCCTTTTTTAGCAGAGTTGCGAAAAATATATATGCTTTAAATATAGAGTATGTAATTGGAAGGAATAAATTCAATATTTTCTGAACAAAAAATATATAAAGAAAATATCAAACAGGCCGATTTTTTAATTTGAAATATCCTGTATATTATACATTTTTTCAATTTTTCTTAAAGCGCTGAATCCGATATGGTATGACACTTGAGGTCTAACATTCATAATTATGGAGTTACAGAGTGTTGTTTTCTATTAAATAATTTGCTTCTGTCAAACATACTACAAATTTATCAAAACAGGGCTCTTTCCCAATTGGTACCTTTCAAGAAGTATTAAATGATGTCAAAATAGTAACGTAGTTATACAGGGTATTCCAAAAATTTTAATTTTCGGCCACTATCATACTTTATCTATTGACACCATTGAACACTTTTCGAACAGTAGGGATAGAGAAATACACACCGTTATGATGATAAATTTATAGTAGATTTAACAGAAAGAATTCATAAAATAGAAAAATAGCAATCTTAAACACCCTGTAACTCCATAATTATGAATGTTAGACCACAAATGTGACACCTTATCGATTTTAGATATTTAAGAAGAATTGAAATATTCCATAAAAAAAACTCTGGATGAGGGTGTTACTTTAAAGTGTGGAATAAATGCATTATTTCCTAAAACAAAAATATTTTTAATAAAAGCTCGATTTCTAATTTTATTTTTCTGCATAAAGTACTTTTTTAATATATAGTCTTCCAGATTTAAGCAATGACATCATCGACCATTTTTTAGGTTACTCTGCATATTAATACATTTTTAGATTTTTTAAAGAGTTAATTTCAACAAATTATCACATTTAGGATATAACATTAAGCATAAAGATGAGCCCTTGGAATATGAATATTTAATGGTGTCATTTTTTATCTATTGCAGAAAACTATTAGGGATCATGATTACTATATTTCAAATTGGATATACAGCAAACACTAGCCCAATAGTTTTTTCACTATATATATAAAGTCACATCATTAAATATTTACTATTTATAGGCGTATCTATAATATTATTATTATCATCCTACCTCATAGTATATTTTGTCAAAATCAGCTCTTTAAAAAATACAAAATACTGAAAAAGTTACAGATTTAAAAAAATGTTTTTTTACGATTTCATTTTAAAAGATACAGAATATTAAATATAACATTTTTTTATATCAAAATGGCTCTATCCTTTACTATATCCAGTATAACCTAGTAAAATCGTAGATTATGGAAATGAGAAAAATAAGCGATGTTGAAATTTAAAATGAAATATAGGGTATTCAATGTAAAAAAAAACTTTTTGCTAGCACTACTTAATGACACATGTTGTATGCATCAAGATCATTTTAAAATATGCAGCTTAGAGGCACCTTTCATTTATTTTGATTCTAACTGATTTTGACTTCTAACAGAGCTTTGAAACAATTCTATACAGGCTGTTTATTAAACATCCAATTTAAAGTACCTTGGCTACTCTACAATATTTGGTCCTTTGATAATTTTTGAAAAACCGCTGTGAGTCGAAGCTGTAGAGTGAAAAAAATTTCGTAAATAACAACATTTTGTAACCAAAAATAACATATAAAGCTTCATTATATATGGGATAACAAATCAGATATAATTTTTTTTATTGTTTTTTATTTTTACCATTTAATTTGCGCACAATAATTTCCAGTTTTATTTTTAATAAACTTAAATTTAGAAATTTTATTTAAGTATTAATATTATTCTATTTTTGTATATGAAATTCAAAATATTTTAATATTTTTTAAACTTTTGCTATCACATATTAATTTATAATAATAATTTATGAAAATTGTTTTACTCATATGTCGCTTAGCAAACATGATATATATCATTTTAATAGCTGGCTTTAATAATATTGACTTTAACTACGATATTCCATATTCAATATTTTTGAGAATGGTTTAAGATAAAAAGATCATATTGTAGATTTTTAAAATCAGAAAAAAAATTTTTACAAAATTGTAATATTACACAAACAGTTTTCTAAAAAATTATATTATTTTTCCCCGTACATTCCGAATGTCACTGTTTTTTTCAAGAAATTTTAATCAGGTCCAGTCACAGCCATGCACTCTTGAAAGACATTTTTGATTTTGACTTTCTTGATCATTTGCCAAATCGACGTCAGCTATAGTTTCTAAATTACATTCAAGATTTTTTTCGGTAAACTAAGTAGAACATTATAAATCCTTTAGATACCATGGTACTTTTGTTAATGATTTTCTCCTTCCTTCACAGAGTTCTGAAGTCAGCCATAATAGTTGACACAGAAAATTAACTGGGATATGAAGTAAACTTTAGGTCTATTTAACTTCCTATTAGTTCCCTTTAAAGGTTGATACCTAATCTAAGAAAAGCCAAAATATTAAAGGTTTTTTCCGAATTATTTATCATTTTGATAGATCTTGAAAAACATTAATTTATTTAACCATTTTGTATAACAACATTTACATCTTAATGAATCATAATAATAGAGAGATTCATTTCTGTCCGTATTCGAAAGAATATCAATTGATTTTCACTTGTAATGATTTGAAGTTAAAGGTGGTTTATCTCGTTTTTTAGATTTAATTGAAGAATCTTTACTATACTGCATGCTCTGATTAATTTCTTTTCTTCTGATTCCAAACCAGAGCTGTAGCATTTAAAAAGAAAATCCACGCTTTAGGTGTATATCCTTTTATTAATTTAAATAAGTTAGCAAAATAATTGAATTTGATATACTGGGTGTAAATGAATCATAAGCAACTCTTACAACTTTTTATCGCTAATAGTTTTTCTTTAAATTTAGGTTGATTATAATAAAGGCAATTTGGAGTCATCTGAAAGTATTTGTTATTATTTTGAAACATTTAGCCTTTAGGAGAATATTGTGTTATTAAGCATTGTAAAATAGAAAGTAGTGCTTTGTTTAGAGACTCAGGAAATTACTATATACATCATTGCACTGTTAGTTGAAAGATCTGTTTAATATTACATAGTGATCTATATATATTTCTTCTGAATGTGAGTTTCAATAAAAAACTGGATTTCTTAAATTTAGTCAACGATAACGCATGAAATCATAAATTCCAAATATTTCTAAAACGGATTGAGATAATAAGATGATTCAGAACCTGAGAGACGCAGATTTTTACTTAAAATGGGAGGGGGAAATCTTCTTTTCGAAAATATTTTTAAATACCGGAAAAAATGACAAAAAGCTATCAAGTTTAAGTTTAAAGTTTTAATGCAACCTTTTTTTTATATCAACCGTTTAGCAGTAAAATTACATTTCCAATACTGAGAAAAGTTAGACAGTTGATTACAAATATACAAATCTATAATCTGACTACAGTGTTGATACATTTTGACAAATTATGCTTTCTCGCCTGACGTTTAACGTGGCCTAGTACACGTTTTCAGTAAAAGTTGAGTTAATATGTGTACAGTACCGTTTGCGGAAATTATAAACAACTTGAGTCAAACTAGAGTAATCATGGAGTCTGTGATTAAAAGTACTTGCTCCGAGAATGATAAAAAAAAATCAATATATTTTTATATTTTTTCTAAATATTTCACTGTGTATTTTTCACTGCCCCATACTGAATTAATCAAAATTTGTCTAAAATATAACAATATATTTGTGAATTTAAAAACATGCTATGATTCTTTCGGAAGTAAATACAAAAGGAACTGATTTTTCTCGGTAAAAATGCAATTAACTATGAAACTTTGTTTTCCTAAAAACATAAATAATTTTCAGACGGAACCACTCGTTTTTCGCGTTCGTGATTTTGTCACAAAAATTCATTCATGCACTTTTATGAAACCATGTTTTCATTGTTAATTGTAATTTAATTTGAAAAATTAGGCAAATATTTGTTGTATACTTTAAATTTTCAAAAGTATGAACGTTGTGATTATTTTCCATTCTTGGAAACTTTTTCTTTAAATCATTTTCAATTCACCACTTTTCCATAAATTTAACCCATCAGCAAACATATTTTGTACCCCATCCATTCGTATGTACGTAAAAAAAATGGAATCACTTTCTACTGTGCAATACTTTAATAGATATACAGTATGTACATAAAGTATAGAATAAATTCATTTTAAGCTAAACAAATAATTTTGAGGAAAAATCCTGAGACAGGTTAGGTTTTGATTTTAATTTAATGTATTTTTATAAAGCAATTAAATATACGGGGTAAACCATTTAGGAGTAACGATGTCATAGACTATTTTTTTAAATAGCTCACCTTGTATATTTTATTTTTTTTAGATTGCAAGTTTCAAGACGATTTCAAAAATACATCATACTTGTTTTCGGTAATTAATAGTTTTGAAGATACAATAATTTTAAAATCTATATTTTTGAAGACCTTTAATTAAATTAAAATAACAAAATAATACAACAGTAACAATAAATTACAGAAAGTGTTCAAATTGTCTTCCTACTTGTGCTTGACAGTGTTCTAAGCAATCAAGAAATTCCTGCTGAACTTTTTCTTTCTTTTTTTTAATTTGTTTATTTAATGTCGCATCAACCACGAAGGTTATTAGCCCTGAATTTTATTAATGGTTTCCTGCGAAGTGTTACTTATTTCTTGCCTTTTTCTATCTTTGGGGTGAGATCAGGTAACCTTGGCGGCCACTCAATGGGTCCTCGTCTACCGATCCACTTATTGGGGAAAACTTCGTCAAGATATGTTCGAACGGTGGTAGCATAATGTGGCGGCGCCCCATCTTATTGATACCACAGACTTTCATCGATATTTACGGGAATGTTTGCACTAGGGAATAAATTCATTCATGTAATCAAAAAATTCATTAAATATTGCAGATAAGTTGGCCTATTTACAGTTTCGTTAAAAAAATAGGGTCCAATGATTTTATTTCCAACAATTCCTGTTCGGCCGATCTAGAGGTACCACCAAGACTGCCATTACATTACGATCAAATTGACTGGAACGGTGTTCCCACCACGATGTATCCCTACTTTAACATATTAGTAATACGTTCTCTCTCTTATATATTCAGGCCAAATCTTATATGTATATACCAAAGTAGGTTTGTTGAGATAGTACTTGTTTGTATTTGTTTCTCTCTTTGTTTCATGTAATCAAATCAGAAGAAAGGAGACGTGTTAATTAGTTAGCGTATTTGTAGGTTCATAGTGCTTGTTCTTAATAGTTAATAAATGCAAAATATTTTCTTTTAAATAAATACTTTCTAGAACATTCTGCTTGATTTTTTGATAATTTGGAAAAGACCACAACCACTAGATTTAAAAAATAATATTAAATTAGATCCAAAGTGATATTTTACAATTGACTGTTGTGTATTTGAACACATAGAATGTACCGGGTGTTTCATTTAAATCTTCAAATTTTACATCATTTCAGCTTCAACCTGAAGATGGCCGTTTTGAAATTTCAGCTCATATGTTTTGAAACTGTCTCTATTATAACCAGTCCAAATTATAAAAAAATCTGTCAGAGCATTGAAATGTTGTAGGCCCATAACTAGTTTACACTCGTGAGAATAATAAATCTAAACATTTACAAAACAATATCTAGGGGGTTTAAATAAAATTGTAAATTACCATAACTTTTTTTGCTGTACTCAGTCTGTCATCTATGTAGCACTTCAAACTCCCAGTTGGACTACTCTCCCAATCCACCCTTAATGGAAAAGAGAGTTTTTATCTGCTATCCATCCTTATGTGTTGCTCGTCTGCACCACCTTAAAAGTTAAAAGGGAAAGTTCCCACTCTACTTTCCCATCTCTCTGGCTCCCATTCTTCCACACCTTAGTAAATACCTCCATATTTTTCCCAGGCCCTAGATATAGAGGTTATCCTCATCTCTACAAAATTTATGTTAACTTGGGCATCGACCTCATACATTCGGTTCAGAGGTTCCAGGAACGGATCCTGGCATGGGCATGGGGTAAATGTTCCAGAATTTATAATTTAATTTTGCAGTGACTGGCCAGTTGGTCACGAAAACCAGTGCCAATAATAAATAAAAAAAATTAATTTGGAAATTTCTTAATTTTGTAAAATAGTCTAGGAATGTTTACTTTAGTTTTCACTTTATCTCTCAATTACATGGATACATTTTATTCGTAATCAATGACCAGAGTGTTATAATTAAGTCTAAAAAACCGTACTACAGAAAATCGCCCTCCTAAAGATCTGTATAATTAAACTAATGGAAATGACATCAGATGCAGTTCTCCTGTAGAGAAATATTCATTCATTATATTTGTCTTATTATTATTTATTATATATATATATATATATATAATGCGCACTAAATACTACTGATAATTTTATTATTTTTTTATTACCATCGAAACTTTGAAGTTTATAATTAGTTTTAATGAGAACCTCTATCTTTTTGAAGTGATTATTTTACGGAAGCAAAATCTTTTAAATAAATGCAAAAGTAAGCAAATTATCTTAAATCAGTTTGGTAAAATGTAGCTGCGATGGCGAACGGTTTCGTGTTTCTTTGTAAACATTTATAAAATGTTTCTGATCATCGCCCGGGTTCTCCGTAACGATTCTAATTAAATTCTTTATAAGATTGGGTTCCAGTCGAAACCGGAGAATATAAATTCTGCGAGGTACATTCGTTTTACATTCATTTTACTGTGCACTTTCCCTAATCGTGTTTTATCGTCCTCCCGAGAATCAACTACCACGCTTAAAACGTCTCTTGTTGGAAAATGTCGAATTACGGAGGTCTCGTTAAGTTTTGGCTCTCGCTTTGGGCTTTTGAGCTTGTTGTTTACAGAAATTGCAATTTTGTTCTAAAAAGAGCACTCATTTGAGCTAATTTTAATCTGGAAAGCATTAAAGTAGGGCGAGGCATCCCAGCTATGTATATCGCTTTTTAATATCAGAAAAGTTTATTAGTTAATAAAAATATTTACAGCGAAAAATTTTATATACTGATATTACGTTAATACTTTAATGAAATATTTTACAACACTGACATATTCAAATAACAGTTTCTGTGTACCGGATCTGAATATTGAAAAAATATTGTACTCTACTCAAAAAATATTAATTTTAAAAATATTCTTCATTTTTTAAAAAAAATGTTAATATTATATATTTAGTCCAGATATCGTAGAGGTCTCTTTATTCTAAATTCTTACAAAAAATCAAGTTCTTGGTTCTTGTCACTTATAGGAAGAATTACCAATGGGTTATCTAATTTTGGAACAATAAATTTTCAATTCAAATGTTTCCAAAAAAATATTGTTTTGGTATAGATATGTTGATGATACTATTATAGATTGTATAGATCGTACTAAACAATTAAATATTTTCTCTAATTTTATTAATAATTCACATTCAAAAATAAAAATTACAGTAAAAATTCATGAAAATAAATCAAAGGAGTAAACTGCAAACTTCTCTAGTCAATTTATTGAAAGCCAACTCCTACAGATATAAATATCCCTAAATTAAATTACCGCATATTAGATATACTATCTGCATTTAATTTAATGATACATAGAACTTTTTCAATACCACTGAAAGCAGATGATTCTAAAAGGAATATTACCAATTGCGTCTAATTACTAGGTTGTTTAATAAAAAAGAAGAAAATATTGCCATTAACTTCATATATTCAAATCAACATAAAGAAATTAAATCATATACAGCAATTACATATTTTATAAAAATTTGAAATAAAATATCATAAATTATATATCGAGTAATATCTTCAGAAATATCATTTAAAGTAAAAAATAATGTAAATTCATTTTTAATAAAGGTGAAAACCAATAATCTTAATTTAAAAAAGCAGGTATTTATAAATTAAACAGTCTGGATTGTAATGCCATTAATTTTGACCAGACTCTTAGAAATTTTGAAATCAGATATAATGAACACTTACGATCCTATAGATTAAAATAACCAGGTATGCATTAAGCATTTCATTGACACTAAACACAAACCTATACTTGACAAAACGATAGATGCAAATACTTAATACAAGTGATAAGAAGCAAGAACTTAATTTTTGGAGGAATTTGAAACAAAGAGACAGTACTTACTATAAGTACTATAAAGTATTAAAGTAAATTTGGAAAGTGCTTCTCTTTTAGATTGCTTTTTATACTAAATATATAATATGAACCAAATGTTTTAGAAAATTATTATTGATTTGAACATTTATGATCAAAAATCAAGCCTCTAAGTCAAATGTCTGTCAGTTTCTTATAATCTTATCTGACGATGCCAAAGAACATTAGTGAAAGAATTGTCATAAGAATATGTAAAAAATATTGATATATCGTGGAATTTTAAGATAAGTATATTTTATCTTTTACATTTATAGTGGATAAATTCCAAAAAATAAGAGTGGAAATAATCATTATATTTTATTTTTTGTAATCATAGCAGAATGTTTCTACAATGTTATGGAAACTTAAATTTACCAAATGATATACAATTTTAATTTCAACATAATTATTTTTTTTATATCTAGAAGTAATCTATCACACTTGTGTGTGAGTGCAGATTATCGTTTTCATCTATCACCCAATAATACTGAAACCATAGAATCTCACATGACGTATTATGTATAACCATTAACATGCTCACTTTATTATTACTGTTATTAAGAAAATCAGTAGCTGGCTAGCTCGTTCAATTATCTGAAATTCAAACCATGTGATAATGTCCAATCGATTCGATCCTTTCTAAACAACTGGCATACAAGGTGACAGCAGCGCACTCTATTGTTAGAAACTTATAGAGCGTAAGAGATAAGGTCTTTATCAGTTGAAACATCATGACAATTTTCTATAGAAAAAACCATTGTATAAATGGATTTTGTATTTCCTGTGATGGGAATATGCTGAAGTTCTTGGGAGAATTACAATTATTAATCTTGAATTTCACTAAAAGTTTAAAAACTATCGACAATTGAGTCAAAGCAAGTAGAAATGAAATATGTATAAATTAATATGAATACGTGGTAAACTGAGGTCTTAAATATAAAAGACTATGGTACTTCCATTATTGATGCAAAGCGACTAACAGTTCGTTTGGCGTGTTGTGTACTGAAATACTACAAGGAGGTATTAATAATTTCCCGTGTAAAGCTACATTCTATAAGAATGTATTTCCATGCAAACGAACCTTATACGTTTAGTCGCTTTGCATCAATATTGGAAATACCGTAGAGAAAATACTAATTTACAAATGTTTTTTAGATTAACAATGTAATTTTCCAATGTTCATTCTGCCAGTAATTCGTTCTCACTTTGCGTAAACGTAATATTTATACTAATTTAAGAGCGCCCACTGAGCAATTGCAAAGAGAGCATTTTTTAATTTGGAGTTTTGACAATCAACTACATCATCTTTGGGAATTGCAGCAGGTATAATGTGTCGTAAGTCTGGTTAATGGTCATTGGTTACTTATATGGTGTGACCTGAGCCAATGTCTCAAACCAAAAGTGTGTTGTCTAATATGAATTAATTTTAAACAAAATCATTTAGAAAAAATTGTAAGTAAAATCTTTACGAATTAAACTCCTTCCCTAAACTAGGACGAAAAATATTCTCGGTTGTGTGAAATAGAAGTGAAATTTAAATTGTTGCCATCAAAACAATTATAGCATGCCCCTTGTGTTCATAAACTTGAACAATAGGATTGAACTTAGAGAAGTATACATTTTTATTTGCAATAATAACATTAAAAAATAAAACTATAAAAGAAACATTTTTAAACGGTATAGATGAAATAAGAAAAAATACAAAGAGAAGCGTTTTATTTTACTAGATACATGAAAAAATGTGTATAGTTATTAGATAGTACAGGGTCCGGCAGTGAAACGGAAAGATTTGAGGTATGGTTTGCAGCGCGCCGCGAGGTATAGGGGAAGAAAGTAGCTGACTTGCCAAGACCTGCATGATTTACCATTTAGTTTACAATGGAGCGTTGTACGGGTGAGCATCGCGGTTACACAGTTAAAGCTTATTTTCAAAATGGTGAGAGTTTAGTGCAAACGCGTCGTGACTTTCGACGGCATTTTAACATACCGCGCAACCAACCTGTTCCATCAGATAAAGCGATAAAAACATGGGTAAACAACTTGGAACAAACAGGATCGACGTCTAAAAAAAGGGGTGGTAGTGACAAAACAGTTCGAACCCCTGAAAATATCGAACGTGTTCGACAAGCAATGTTAAGAAGTCCACGCCGATCGGCGATCCGTCACGCCACACGTCTTGGAATAAGTGACAGATCGATAAGAAGGATTCTCCATAAGGATCTTGGATATCACCCTTACAAAATACAGGTTGTGCAATCACTTAACCCGGGTGATTATTTACAGCGTATCCGTTTTTGTGAAATTATGCTTGCCAGACTGGAAGAAAATGACAACCAAATTAACAATTTCTGGATGAGTGATGAGGCACACTTTCATCTCTCTGGTTTTGTTAATAAACAAAATTTTAGATACTGGGCGGAGGAAAACCCTCGTTTACTTCATGAAACACCTCTTCATGCTCAGAAAGTGACAGTATGGTGTGCGATTTCGGCAAATGGAATCATCGGTCCATATTTTTTTAAGAATGAGGCTGAAAATGCCGTTACCTTTAATTCTGTACGATACGTTGCAATGATTCAGAATTTTCTTACACCTCAACTTGAAGGCTTTCCAGTGGATGAACACACACTTTTTCAACAAGACGGGGCAACAAGTGACACTGCAAGAATTTCAATGAATGCTGTAAATGCTTTGTTTCCAGGGCGTATCGTTTCTCGAAACGGGGATATCAGTTGGCCCCCTCGGTCTCCAGACCTAACCGCCTGCGACTTCTTTCTTTGGGGATACCTAAAGACAAAGGTGTTTGCAAATGATCCACCCAGGACAATCCCAGCTCTTAAACAACGGATTCGAGACGAGATTGCAGCAATACCTGTTGATATGCTGCGCAGAGTTATGCAAAACTTTCAGGAACGACTCCAAGAATGCATAAATTGTAACGGAGGACATTTGGCGGATGTAGTGTTCAAAAAATAATTTTTTTTATATTGTAAACCAAATGGCTACTTTTTCTTCTTCCATTAATGTATTAAAAATTATTTAAAAAAATATTCTTAAACAATAAAATTATTTTCGAAATCTTTCCGTTTCACTGCCGGACCCTGTACAAAAATATCCAAAGAGTCAAAGGTTTGAATGCAGTCATTGAATTGAAGCACTCATTTTTCTTTATACATATAAGATACTCATGAACGTTAAATCAACCATAAAAGCAAAGTAGAATTAATGCGAATATAGTACGAATAAAGAAGAAATGGTACAAACGTGTAAAAATTAAAAATAAATGTAAAAAAACAAGAATACTATAAAAAGTTACAAAATCAGATTCTATACCTCAATGAGTTAAATTATTTTCAAGTATTACTTTTTACATTTTGTTTTGTAATCTACTGATTAGATATTAAACTGATTAATTATTTCTTTTAATAATTCATCTTTCTGAAACTAAGTTCAAAAAAGTTACTATGAGGGAAATTTATTAAAATAAATTAAAAAATTATAGCTACCAATCTCTAGAAGTCAAGATCTGCTCAAAACAGTTATCTAAACATAGGCTTCTAGAGTATGGACAAAGTTAAATAAAGTAAAACTGTTTCCATCCTGTATATTTCGGATTGGAGGAAATAATATCGACACACAAAAGGTCGAAATCCCTATAATCGAACTACAAGTGGTTTTAAAAGAATAAATCGAAATACTTTATATCAAAAGTGAAAATATGAAATTTCGATTCATCGAATAGCATATGATCGAAAATTATGAGAGTGAAAAAACAAATATTTAAACAGGAGATTAACAAAATATATAAAAATATTAAAATTGTATATATACCTGAAACTATGTTACAAATTAGAGGCGACTTTTTGAGACGGTCGATAATTATCAACAATATCAACGAAATAAAGTATCGCGGAACTATATACAGCTGACAAATACAGTTTTTTATCTTTACAGCATTTCTTTATTTTATCTCCCATGTACACAAAATGGCTGATAACCTACCTTACTTTCCTGTTGCGTAATTCTTTCTAGAAATATCTAAATACATGCTTTTTCGCTACTGAGTTGCTCATTTAGGCCTATGTTTAGTTTAAAAGCTTATTATAAAAATTTTGGTTTTAAGACATTTTCCATGTGACATTTGACCTATCCGCATTTTCAAAAATGTTAACAAATTTTACTCAACTGTCTTAAAATAGAACGAGTGAATTCTTTTTTAAATCTGTTGTATGGTTATCAGGATTGCCAAAATACTGTTTTCACATATTTTCGATATGACCTTTAAGGTGAAAAATGAAAGAAACGTTCAGGAGTCACTCGGTAAACTAACCGGTACTTGAACCGTTCCTGTATAGAGAACGGTTATTTCAGTTATTTATGAGTTATATAAGTATTATGTCAGTAAAGTTCGTCACACCCTGTGTACTTTGAAAACAAATTTTTAGTGGAAAAATCGGAAAATCAGGTCGATATTTATTCCTTGAAAAGGTAATTTTATAGAAAATTTAGCGATATGACCGTTCCTTGCGAAACTTTTGGATTTGAGGCCGTTTTACTGGAACAAAAACTATTACGTATTCCAAATTACGATCTTTTATTTCAATAATTTAATGCACAATTACCATTGGAATATAAATAGACTTGTTTTTGCATTTCTTTCACAAACAATTTGTCTTCAAAATATTCTGTCTGTTTCGTTTTTTGTGCCGCAGCCTGTATATGGTCCTATTCACCGTTTTTGGCGTTTACGTCATTACAACCGTGCGATATAAGTAGACGGTAGCATCATTAACAAGTTGCGCAGTGCGGTTCATAATTGTAGTAAAAATTCTATATCAAAACGTTGTTTGATCAACGTAACGCAACACTAAATTTATCTGATATAAATTTTTTTCTACATCTGGGGATCTCATTTTATGTCCAATTGTTTTCATACGTATTGTTTTGATACGGATCGGTAAATTCATATTTTCAAAACTCTCTCAAAATATAGGAAGCTAAATTTTTTTTTCTGAAAAATAATTTTTTTGTGCACTTTTTTTGACCGACGTCTACTTGTAAACTGAATTTTGAGGCGGGGTGCTATGAGTTTTATTTCTTGTCTCATTTTTTTATCTATTGATTTCCTGTGTTTTGTGACTCTAGGAGTGTTTATGGTATCTTAACTTATCATTTAACTACATTCCAAATATCATACGAATTGCTATGAAACAGTTCGGTAAAATTCTTTGAAATTTTTGAAAAGGCGGTCAGGTAAGACGTGACGCAGAAAATTTCTGAAAATATTTCATGGTGTATGTGTGAAATAGCATGCAAATGGACCTGTGTTATTATACAGGGTGTTTTCATTAGAGAACTTGTTCAGGAAAGTTAACACTTCGATTTGTGTTTTTGCGCCATTTAGTTTTCTGATATTCCCACCTTTAATATCTTCCTTCAAATGAATAATATGAAAAAGAAAAACATGTCGGTTTTGTTTTCAAGAGGATCATTTTTAATGAATATTTTTAGTCCTATTGGTTTAACCTCTTAGTAAGGGTCGTTGTTATCCTTCTCTCTTAACTCTTACATAGGCATGAGGAGGAACGTGGTTCATTATTTTTTCAATGGTATCCATATTTATTACTTTTTAACCAGCAGTTTCTGAAAAAGCCAAAAAATGTCTAGTCTACACGTTTGATTTTTTATTTGTTGGTTATTTTACTATTAGAAAAATAGCTTTTAATATAAAAAAAAATCAAAAATTAACAACTTGTGATGCTATAAACTGTTAAAAATTTTGTCTATTTTGCTATAAATAATAATAAAGTCTGTTTCCGAACTACTGTCTAACATTTCGGAGAACTGAACCGGGAATTGATCGACATGCTACTGTAATTCGTTTTTTAAGATCATTAATATCAGTAGGTTGTGTTTCCTAAACAACGGATATAAGATGTACCCAAAGAGAGAAGTCGAAGAAAGTTAAATCCGGTGATCGTGAAGGCCATTCAATTGCTTCCCTTTTGCCAATCCATCTATCAGGGAATCTCGTTTAATCACTGTCGGACGGGAAGAAAATAATAAGGTGGAGCACCATTCTGCTGAAAATGTAACAGATCGTAGTGTAAATCTAAATTACCTTTTCGTCAATTTGAATTTCTAGCTCATGAGTTATAAGAAGATCGATACTCCCTTCAATCAATTAAAGTACAGATCGCCTGTCAGGTTTTCGTCAATAAATAAGGAGGTTGTGGGTGTTAGGTTTGCCCTTCTCGAAAAATATGAGCGTTTTCATCACTCCAATAGCGACAATTTTGTTTTTTAACATTGTCTTTCAGAAAATATAAACATTCATCTCTTAAACAGATATTCGGCAGAAGATTAAGGATGGAATTGAGTCGAGGATTCATGGTTTCACAAAACTCTATTCTTCTAACAAAACTATCCTTGGGTTCTTGAGATATAAGTATTTTATAGAAATTAAATTTATACATATTGAGTGCTTTTCTTACAGTTTCGTGTCTGTTCTGCGTAAGAAGCTGGTGGGCTCTGCAACAAATGTTCGCAAAACCTAAATTTGAGATGTTTCATTTAGTACCTGTCGGTTATTTTTTTCTAATTTTCACCGAAACCGTTTCGAAAAACCAAAGAATTCTTTTTCTTAAATTAAAAAGAAATGCCGCCCATCGTGCGCACTTTCCAACCTCTCCAAAAATCAAAATTTGATAAATAATCATTTTCTTTAAAAGAAAAACAATATTATAAGATTGTTTTTTAAAAAGAAGGCTCTCTGTGGAATTCCAGTCATAAGAATTAAAAATACACCATTTGGTAAACGCAAATTAACTATCTTCGAAATTTTAGTGTTAGATTACTTTTTAATGTAAATTTTTTTAACCTAATTTTGCCTATGAGAAAAGGTTGGAACGCTGCCCCTAATCTTCTAACCATTTCTACCAAAAGGGGACTCAATGCAATATTTTTTTAATAATAACTTGAAAACTATCTGAATTTCATTGCAAGCACATTTTTACTACTTCTGTAAATTTGGAACGCGATTTTTCGGAAGCTGCTGGTCAAAAGTAATAAAATAGGGTATCATTGGAAAAATAAAATTAGACGTCTTTTAAAATAATGTGCCACTTGACCCCCCTTCCCTTTTAAGATTCTAAGAGTAACATCTACTTCTGGGGGTTGAATTATCAGGACTAAAAATATTCATTGGAAGTGTCTCTCTTGAAAATAAAATCGACGTGTCTTTCCGATTTTTCATATTATTTACTGGAAGGAAGATGTTCAGGTTGGGAAGTTTTCTTTTTAAATTGTTTATCTATCCGCTGGAAAATAAAATATCTAAGGTATATAGTCCACCCCTCTTTTTTAAAAATAATTACTAACAGGCAGGTAGCTAATAAAGTGCGAAACCGTTAACATGTTTTGGTGATAGTCCCAATTTTATTCATAACAATTATTTTTTTAGTTGAATCTTGAGATAATTTGATAAAAACTCGAAAAAACGATTGTCCTACAAAATGAATGGTTTGATAGGAGCGTCCCTCACTCCCAACAAGTCTAAAGGAGGAATTTGATTGCCAAATTTCTCTACAAATTAAATAGTAAGAGAAACATTTTTTTGAGTTTTTTATCAAATTATCTCAAGATTCAACTAAAAATATAACTGTTTTGAACAAAATTGGAACTGCTGGTATGTTATTATCGAATTAGCTCGATATTTCTACCTCCATATCTTACTTCAAGATATTAGAAGAGAGATTGTAATGCATGTAATCCGATCTATAAAGTCTACTTAAAATTATAAAGATCTATCACTATAACATTATTATTTAGTTTTCTGAGTATTTATAATTTATTAATATTGTTCCTATTCGCCAGGCCTGGATGTACTTAAGAACTTATTAAAATTATTAGTTTAACAGCAACTATACCGCTTAAATTGTTTTCCTGTCTAGTAATGACAGATAACGATTTGGGAAATATGCGAACGAAGCTAATAATTTTTGATGATTTACATCTACTATATGGGTAGATTCGCGTTATTGTTTTAGCATTGAATAATTGAACTCCGAATAACCATTTACACATACAGTAAAAGCATAAATTATCCTGGCATTACACAGTAGTAGTTACTCCCATTAATGTCCAGTTGATCTGAGTCCCTTTGGTTTTGACATACCCTTGATCGATTATAACAACGAGACGCTTGTGGTATATTAGCTGCCTGATTAAACCAATTCAAGGACGCGCATACAAACAATTTAGGTACTGCTTTATTTGCATGAAAACAATTAACTACTTGTTGATGACTCGTTTATAAATATAGAATCAACTTACTTAGTCTTATACAAAATAAACTTTCCTAAATAAATTTTAATAAATCTAAGCACTCTTGGTGGTAATGGTTCTTTAGGAGTTTTAAGAGAACAAACTAAAAAGAAGATAGTAGAATGGAAATGAAATAACTTAGGAAAAAACGAAATTATTACAGATAAAATAGGAATTAAAATCAGAAGAAAAAAATCTAAAACTTGTGGTTATTGTTAATAAATTGAATTTGATTTTTTTTTCTTTTAAACATAACAAAAACCTACGATAAAAAAATATTTATTTTTTAAATTTTTACTGCAAAGATATTTGACTTCTTTTGACTGTATTTGATCTAATCTGGCGGATTCTAAAATATGTAGCATCCCTCTCAAATTAAATTAATTTTAATGATGTTGGCCACTATTTGTTTGGTTTGTTGTCCCTTTTACATATCTTCCCTAATTCAAAAAGGTTGAATACTAATCAAGTTTGCTTTTGATGTCTTTGTTTGCAAACCTCCTTTGGTTTTCGTAAACAATAAAACGGTAGATATTAATATTTGAGGTTACTGTTTAAATTTTCTTCTTTAATGTATTTAACTTCTCCCTTTGTTATAGAAATAACCAGTATACAAGAATGAGTGGATACTATATTACACTACAATTAATAATAATATGCATAAAAGTAAATGGAAATTCAGTGTTAAGGAATTCTGATCTGGCAGTGAATAAAAATAAAATTTATTTGAAATAAAAATGCTTATATGATTAAATATGAAATAGATAAATGATACTTATGACAGATCTTTTAAATGTCAATAATTTCATCTTATACACATCACAACCAATCATTATTAAGCAATATTCTTCTTTTTCTAAAAATACATTTGGTTATTAATATACATATAGGTATTTAGTTCAAAAGGTTATCTAAGATAATTGAACTTCCCAGGTTTAGTTGTTCATTCAATATTATATATTGGGGATATTTTAGGTGTTTCTTAATTTCATATTCCTCCAAAAAATCAAGTTCTTCTTTTTTATCACTTATATGAAGTAATTCCACTGTTGTTTCCATTGTGTTATTAAGTGTAATTTGGTGTTTGGTGTTAATGAGGTGTTTTGCGTAATGTGACTTATCTGGTTGTTTTAATCTATAAGTTCTTAAGTGCTCACAATAACGTATGTTAAAATATCTCAATGTCTGACCAAGATAGATGATTTTGAAAATTTAGTAATTTTAAATTTTACATTTAATAAAAATGAACCTACATTATTTCTTACTTTAAAAGATATTGTAGAAAATGTTGTACGAGATATAATTTTTGATATTTTGTTTGAAATACCTCTAAAATATGTAATTGTTCTGTACGACCCATCATCTTTAGGTTGTTTCGGAAAGATCAGGTTAACGGCAACCTTCTCTTCCTTTTTATTAATCAACATATTTATTAGATGCATTGGATAATCATTCGAGGTAGCGATTTGTTTTATTATATTAATTTCCCTTTTAAAATCATCCTTACTCATTGGTAATGAAAAGGCTCTATGTATCAATGAATTATAAGCTGCTTATTAATGAGACATAGGGTGATTTGCTTTATAAGGGATAATCATATTTGTATGAGTTGGTTTACAACAAATTGAATATTGAAGATTACAGTTTATTCTTTTGAAATTTATATCTAAGAAATGTATAGAACTGTTAACTTCAATTTCAGCAGTAAATTTAATTTTTGGATGTAAATTGTTAAAAAAATTAAAGAAAACATCGAATTGTCTGTCACTACCTGTAAAACCAGCCAAAACATCATCAATATATCTATACGAAACCAACACATTCTTGGAGATATTTGAATAAAAAATATTATGTTTTAAATTATCCATAAAAATGTTTGCCAAAATTGGTGATATTGGACTACCCATTGGTAATCCTTCGTTTTGAATATAAAATGTATCATCAAAGTCATTTTGATTGATACATAAATTAAATAGGTTTATAATTTCATTGACTAGATTTGATTAATGTGTTATCTTTCTAAGAATTTATTTATTAATGGTATACATTCACACGGAGGAATTTTTGAAAACATATTACTAACGTCTTTTGATATTTGAGTATTTTGATAGGTAACCGTAATTAGTTAAAGTTTTATTAAGAAACTCTGCTAATTTTGTATTTGGAGTATTATTATAAAAAACTACAGGCCTAATTGATTTTGTATTTTTATGTAATTTAATTATACCATATAATTTTGGTGCGGATTTGTTGTGGATTTTTTTTAATTATATGGTTTTTATGATAGTTATTAAAAAATTAATTTGTTTGATTAACTAGTCCCCTAGCCCTATCTGAAAACTTTTTCGTTGGTTCTCTACTGAGAATTTTTAAGTTATTTGATTCAATAAATTCAGTTACTTTAAATTTGTAATCATTTGTATTTAAAATGACGGTTGTACTACCTTTATCTGATTTTGTAACTGTTAAATTATTACTTATAATTTTATTTTTTATACTTTATAAAGTTAAAATATCACTATTCATTTTGTTTTAATTTTGACAGGTTTTAAATTTATAATCAAATTGCAAATTTTTAATTTTTCGTAATAGAATGTATTAGACTGGAATTTTAAAGCTATTTCTGAGTCAGTAGCTAAAATTTCTTTAGTATTATTTGTGAATTTAGGTGGGATACTGTATTTAAGTCCCTTATTAAGAAATTTTATCTCACTATCAGTGAACTGAGTATCAGATAAGTTTTGAAAACGTTCTGAAAGTGTGTGTTTGTTTGTTTCAGTGTATTGTGTTTTTTCGCACTTAGGTACATTGAGATGCTTCTAAATTCTTTAATTTCTTGGATTGTTTTGGAAATTTTTTATGTTTAATTCTACTAATGGTGTCACGTATTTTATCATCCAGTATATCGAACTCAACTGGCTGTAACCTGTAAGTTAATTCAGATTGAATAGTTTTAATGTAGATATCTAAAGAGTCTCTTATCTTAAACCACTTTTTAGTTTCTTCTTTTAACCAACTAATTTTAGCTTTTTTTGATTGCTTTTTCGGCTTGTGGTGTTTTAGTACGACATTTTAAATTTATGTATTTGAGAATAATATTCCGCTTCTGGCACTGCATATTGAACCATATATTTTGTGAAGCTAGATTACGTTTTTATAATTAACTTCTTAAAAACGTGAGTTATCTCCTCCAAAGGATCTGCTAAAATTAAATTAATTGTTTCAACTCTTACTTTATGGAAATTATTCATAATAAATATGGAAAGATAAATAATACTTATCTTGAATTTCCACACTCTTCCAAAGCATTTTACTATGTATTAAGGGCTACCTAGGTTTCGGTATCTGAAATGAGCAGGATAATAATTAGTACGTATTCGAAAATAATTTATATAAGGCCTATTTAGGACGCCTGAATACAATGTCACGCTTATTATTATTATTTTTATTATTTTGTACTATTTTATAAAAGAACTGTTTATTTCGAATTTTCTATGGTACTTACTTCGCGAAAAGCTGCTTTTAAAATAAATGTATAGATTTTTTTGTAAATTATCAATCGTTAAATCGTTATTGTATTCTTTCTTGTACTGAAAATACATTTATACGTAGAAAAAGACCTCCCACAGTCGAAAAACTTTGAAGATACCTATTTAAAATAACTAAATGGAAAGGCAAGCCATAGGAACAATTCTTGACAAAACATTTCCATTTTTTTGTGCATATCCCTTATTACATTTAATTCTATTCCAAATACTATAGTATTTTCGCCATCAGGAGATAATAATAAAACCTAATTATATATACAAACTACAGCACAGGTGGCTCAAAAAATTTCATGATATTTCAATAGCTTTTACCATAATGAATTAATCACATTTATTTTAGTTTTACAGTGCTACTTGGTATACCCCACAAATACAATACCAAATATTTTTCTAATTCCAAAGACATAGAAAGTAAATTTAACTAAGAGACATTGTTAATTTAAATATTAAGAAGAATACTGTCTGTGATAGCAAGAAGCTATTAAATTCTTCTTGAAACTTAATTTATAAATTTCAAAATATTTTTATAATCTATTATGAAATATGTAATATAAATGGGAACTCTCATCTTAATTTAACAATATTTTACATTTATGTGCACGCAGATGGTTTACTGATCAAAATAATTTAATTTTATAATGCCCAATAAACTATTGTTAAGAGATTATTACTGACTCATATCATAACACCGAACTAAATCAGGCCCGGTTTGGTTATTGATGAAAATTAAATTAAAATTACATTAATGATTAAAATCTTAAAGAAAGAGTTCTTTATTATTTTCTATTAGCACTTCAGGTAAAAATTACAGATGACATCAAGTAAGAGTTTAAATTCCTATAATAATTTTAGCATTAACTTTAAAGTGAGTGTGAAAGATAATAAATTATTATAAAAATGTGGCCGTAATTATTAAATAGAAGTAATAATTACGTGAATTCAATTGAAAATAAAGGGGTATTAAATATACCTGTTAATTATGCTGTACTATTAACTGAACCTAATTAGCACGTGTAACGAAATTATCAAAAATATTTTTCTTATGCCCCATCCAAGCCAAACAGAAACTATGTATTTTCTACAATTCTGCGACAAAGCTGAAACAATTCAGCGACTTTTTTTGTCTCGGTTCTGTTTTGTCTCCGGATTATGCAACAATCGCGAGTCCCGTCTTTTGCCTGGAAATTGTTTTGTTACTTTAAAAGTTTCTAAAAAGTTGTATGTTTGTTTTGTTTCTTGTTTCTGTTTTGTCTATTTGGTCTGGACGCGGCATCACAATCACCGAAAAAAAGTAATACGAAGAAAACAAGTACATAAAGAAATATGCTTATTAAAAGAATACTGTCAACCGAAGAAAGTTTAATTGATAATCCATTATCTTCAAGAAAAGCTAAACGTAATATTGACGAATCTAGGAAATAAGATGGAGTTGATGGAAATCTCATTCGGCCTACAATTTACAAAATGTAAGCAGAGCAAATACGAAAAAGTTTTAATAAGAATATATTTGTGATAATTACACATGAAGTAAAGTCATGAAGTCTTAAGACTTCCACCGTATTATTGTACATTTAATACAATTGAACATATATGGCATCAGTTCAAATTCGCAATTAGACTAAATAATGTTTCACCTACAGTGAATGCTTCCGTACTTAAATTGAACATAAGGTTGAAACAGTCGAACTTATTGGCTGGAAAAATTAAAACTTACATGTAATCAAAGTAGATGATTCTTATGTTCATACTATAAATGATAGTTCTAACAAAATTATTTTTAACTTAGATAAAAGTGATAGTGATACTGATGAGTAACAACTACTTTTAAAATATTTTTTCATTGACGAAATAAAGAAATTCAAAATAAAATTAATTTTCTCGGAAGTTTCACAAATTCTATGGATTCCGAGAGCACACATGAAATGTAACACTTTTGAGCACCTTTTCTTAATATCTTTTCCTAGCTCAATTATTATAGTTCATAGAATCTGTGGTTAAAATTTTCTTCTCTATGATTGCTCAAAAATTAAATTAAAGAAAGAATAAATTAATCTGTCAGAGCTTGTCCTGTAATATTTTTTAGACATTTGCAGCGTCAAGAATTTTTTATTGTAAACTTTATTTAAGTATACCAGCCTTAGCTGCCTTTTACGTGGCCATCTATAATATGAACAATAATTATTTCAAATTGCACAGAAATTAATATGGTATGCACCATAAAATACAGTACTGAATTGCGCGCCACTGTCATGGGCAAGTTATGGAAACCATCCTGCCGACTAAACTAAAACTATTTAAGTTACGTTGCAGATTTAACCAACATTATAAATAAATGTAAAATAACTATTTTTCAGATCTTTGTTATTTTCGAGCAAAAAAGTTCGTTTTGTTAAAAAAATATTTTTCAATTCCCAAAATTTATCTGGCGCCTGTCATTAGTAAGATATTTCGGAAATTACATGTACAATACGGGTCATTTTTCGTTTCAACGATTAACTGAAATCCAAACATTTTGGTGAAAAAAAAAGCTGAATTCGAAGGCATATCGAATTGTGAAAGATTCATTTGTTCGAGGGAATATCGAAATTCGAGTGGATAGCTCAGTTGGTCTCATCATCAAAAATTTGGGAGAAAAATCGTAAACTACACCACCTGGGAAAGGAACACACATAGTCCGATCCTATAGGATTTAGTAAAGGACATTTTAGCCTAGTATGAAGATAACCTTAGTTCTATAAATGTTTGCTATTTGCTATTTCCTACTTTCAAATCCCAAATTTTTAAATTTTTAGAGATAGTAGTTTAATACATAACCGATACAGATTTTAAAAACTTAACCGAATTATAGGAAAACAGTTTACGTTTAGAAAATAATCAAAGTAACGATAGTATTTCAAAAAATAATTTAGATAGTAATTCTATTAATTTAATAACAACCACAATGGCAGTAAATTATCAATTACTTAAACTGTAAGTAAAAGTAAGATTATCAAAAAACGAAATTACCAAACCGATATTAGTACTGAATTTAAAATAGGACAAACAGTTTACAAAAAGAAAACCCAACAAAAAGAAACAAAATAGATAAAAGGTTTCTAGGCCCTTACCAAATAATTAAAATACTAGATAGAAACCGCGTAGAAATTAGCAGAAAATTAATAAAATATAAAAATTATCTAAACACAAAGAAATAATACACATTAAACAACTAAAGAAACCTCTTCTTACAGATCTTTCCTCACCTGAAGAACTGACACAATCAACGCAGAACAAAACGTTTGTACATTACACGCTTTAAACGACAATCCTGGCTTTCTTCCTCTGTTTCTAGGAACGGCACAACTCAAGACAGACTCCTGGACATTTTTACTCATTTATGACATAACCAATATTACAAAAGAATTTCTAACGCTTAATATACCATATTACGATATAAAAACCACTTTCCTAAACGCCTCACAATACTTTACCAATTATTGTATTAAAGATATAGAACACTCATTGAGAAATCTGAGTTTAGATAAAATTGAAACTTTCCATTATTTTGCGCTGGAAAGACAGGTCTCACAATTTTTAACCAGTTACCAAATTATATACGATGCATTAGAAAAAATAGAAACAACAATTACTTTCTCAAAATTAAATAAATAAATAAATAAATTGTTACGATAGTATGTACAGGGATTTAGTTAAATATCGCCCTGTACATAAAACGTAACTTTTATTTTCCAAATTATAATATTTACTATTTATTTAACATTACGTGAGCGAGAGTTATGGGGCAAGGCCGCCAACGAATGTTAAATAAATATTTTTAGCAGAGTCATCAAAATAAATGAACATTAGGGTCTTCTGGGTGAATAAGAAAAAAGAAGATCGGGAGTCAAGTTTGGGTTCTCGGATGATCGAGAAGTTGATAGTGATAGCCCCACGATTAAGTGTATTAGTTATTTAATGTGTAAGTTACCCTCATAATTTAGATGTTTCCAATAGATAAATAAATTGTTATTGTTTTTACTCAGCTTCTTTAATTTCCATTAACCAAGTTACGTAATGGGTTAAAACCCCCCTAAGTTAACATTTATATTCTTTTATATATTTATTATTCGAAAAAAACAAGACGTAACAATATAACTGACCCAAACGAATTACTTTCTGAAATATTAACAATAAGTAGAACACTCAATACTAATGTAAACAAAATTGTAAACAAAATAACATTAATTTTATTTTAGAAATTCCAATTGTCGAAATGAATAGTTACGACTACTATCATCTCTATTCCCTGCCTACTCCATTTAATCAAATTTTCAAAAGTATTCATACTAAATTTCTCCTAAAAAATAAGCACACTACCCATTTTCGAATCTCAAATGCCGACAAATAAATAAAGAAGACTTCCTCAGTCAAGACATTCAACCAATCCAGTTTTCATCAGAAGCACCATGTTAAATCCAGTTATTAAGATATTCCACATCCACAAAACAATGCAATCAGGTCCAAACAAGAATCAAAGAAATTAAAATACAAAAATTAGAAAACAATCTGTGGATCATCATCAACCTGTATAGTGCCGTTGCAGTTCGGAAAAACAATAAAAATGCAGATAATGTACCATTGAACGGAAATTACCTCGTAGAAATTACCAGTCATTGTGAAGTGCAAATAGATAAAGTGTTATTAAAAACTCTCTAATCTTCAGGTCCAAACTATAAACATATTGAACTACCAAAATTAGACATTTCAAAAAAGAATTCACTGATAGATACTTTTATCCAGAATGCCTTAGAAATTGAAAAAACAAAATTAAACGAGATAGACATACCGTCGCCGACGGTACATTTTCAAAATATTAGTTTTTATACAATTCTGCTTTATGTTACAGCAATATTAATAGCAATCTATTTCTTCTACAAATTTTATGTCAAAATAATACAACGAAGAAAAAGGGATCCAGAGCCACAAACAGAAACAAACCAAATTCCAAAAGATTTCCCGCTTTTATCGAACCTTGGAGAGACCCCATTGTTCTCAGCTAGCCCCGGAGGACTAAACTAAAACCATTTAACTTACGTTGCAGGTTTCACCGACATTATAAATAAATGTAAAATAACTATTTTTCAGATCTTTGTTAATTTTCGAGCAATAAAGTTCTCTTGGTGTAATTTCGTTTTTAAAAAAAAATATTTTGCAATTCCCAAAATTTATCTGCTTTTTGACGCATGACTGTAGCAGCGTTATGTGTTCTTAGTAGTACAAAGAACGTTGTTGTGTTAAGAATGGGTCTTACGACTGAAGAAAAAGTGTTTATTTTTGAGCATTATTTTC
Source organism: Hermaeophaga mercurialis (assembly GCA_951812935.1). Lineage (NCBI taxonomy): Eukaryota > Metazoa > Arthropoda > Insecta > Coleoptera > Chrysomelidae > Hermaeophaga > Hermaeophaga mercurialis. The sequence goes on from OX638360.1 coordinate 12,761,747, forward strand.
AATCATACGGAAATAGCAAACAAGTTTGAAGCTAGTGACGAAACCATTTCGCGAACAATTTCATAAAGTGGTACCAATCAACGCAGTTAGCTTTCTATTGTTGAGAAATTTGGTCATACTTGTAGTGTATTGCGCCAACGGAAGGGAAGGTCTGGTAGACCAGTACCTGTGAGAACAAATGAGAACCATGGAATCACCAAACCGAAGTCTTCGGAGAACGTCATTGAAGTTGAATATCAGCAATACATCACTTCAACATTTGTTTAAAGACAAGATATGCAATCCAGGGTTGTGTATTGTGGACAAGTTTTGGGTATGGTGTAGGAGGATCCAGTTTTCTTGCATAATGTGTGGTTCTCCGACGAAAGACACATTCACTTGGAGGATTATATCAATAAGCAAACAACTCGCTAACTTGGTTTGGAGAAGCCAGACATTATTATCCAAAAACCGCTGCATAGTGACCGTGTGACGATATGGTGGGCAGTATCAACACACGGTATGATTGGTCCGTATTTCATTGAGGATGATGATGGTAAACCTCTCACTATTACCCAGGAATGTTATAGAAACATTGTAGTAACGCCATTTGTCCGAGATCGCTGAACGTTTTGTGGTACCAGGAACCTTCGGATAGAAAGGCAGTAATTTCAACAGGACGGGGCGACCAGTCACACTGTTCTCTCTACACTCGATAGCATTGCTGCAGGAAACTTTTGATGTAAGTATCATTTCTCGCGGTTCTAATTTCAACCCATTACATTCCCCTGATGTTATACCACCGGATCCCTATGATGAGGTATGTTAAAGGAGAAGGTCTTCAGCGGTACAGACCCACCCTGAACTATTAATGCATTACGTGAGAAGATCGTCTCGTTTTTCAAGAATATGCAGCAACCTGTGTTCTCGAATATGTTTGAAAATCTGCAATCTGTAGAAATAATAATGTATAAGTAATAAGTAATATACTTCTATACTAGTTCAGTACTGTATTATTTAAAATATTTCAAAGCAGGTTATTGCCAATAATCATTACTGTTAAGTCAAACTAAAATACTTTACTTTTTTCCAATTTTCTTTTGATGAGCCCTAGAGTTCACGTGCAAGAACTGGTTGTTTTTCTAACACTACAAGCTATACACAACAGAACACGTTCTTCATATTTTAAGTCAATATTGTCTTTGGCCCGAGGCTTAATCAAGGTACATCGACTAGATTTTGATAGAGGCATTATAATATCTCTTATATTATACAATAAATACACACAACGTCAAAAGTCTTGGACCCCCTATATATCAAATGATTTGATTAAACCCAGTTATTTTTCTTACTGTGGTAAAAAATTACATGTATTTAAGGAACAAAAAAGGCAATAAAAAGATGTCGATAACTAATCCTTACTTTATTATCAATGTTTTTAGAAATATTGGCAGTGATAGCATAATCAGCCAAGTGACTAGTGTATTATTTCTTTTCATTTTTGTGGATTATAATGCCAGGACGTGAAATTTCTCAGTTTATTCGAGCAAGAATTACTGCTTTACACGATGCAGGACACACTAATCATCAGATAACGGAAATCTTGGGCATTCCTAGATCATCTGTTGTGCGAATAGTACACAGATATCAAGAATTTGATACAGTGGAAAACAGACCACGTAGTGGACGTCCTCGAGTGTCTAGCGAAAGGGAAGATCGTTATTTGGTGCAATATGCCCGCAGACACCGCACAGCTTCAGCTTCAGCTCTTAGGAGTCACTTTCAGGGTACCTTTCGCCGTGTTATATCGACACCTACAATTCGAAGACGACTCCATTATGCAAATTTACGTGCTAGAAGACCATTACGGGTCCCCACTCTACTTCCAAGACATCGTGCAGCACGTCTTCAGTGGGCGCGAGAGCACAGGGGTTGGCTTTTGCAGCAGTGGAGGTGGGTGTTATTTACAGACGAAACCAGAATTGGTCTGGTGAGTGATGACAATCGGCAAAGAGTATGGAGAGAACCAGGTCGTCAACAGAGACTTAATTTCGTCCGCGAAGTTGCTCCCTATCAAGGGGGTACCGTAATGTTTTGGGGGGGAATAATGTTTAACCGCCGTACCCCATTAATTCGCATTCCACAGAATATGACCAGTCAAATTTACGTCGAACAAGTTATTACACCCATTATCTATCCCATAGGAAACGAATTAGGCGAAAATTTTGTGTTTATGGACGACAACGACCGACCACATCGCGCAAGAAGGGTTCAGGATGCACTTGAAGCAGGACATATCAATAGACTGAATTGGCCAGCCAACTCGCCTGATATGAATCCTATTGAAAACATGTGGGATTACATTGCTACAGCCATTCACAATCGAATCAACACACCCCAGACTGCAGATGAGGTCATACCGACTATTAGTCAGTGTGCAACATGTTTCATTACTTTTTTTGCTTCAATACATTTTGTCAACAAATTCACACATTCGTTAGTTTTTAATTTTCTAAGTATCCCAGTTTGTGGAAAATACTCCTTTCACAAAAAATAACTTCAGAAAACAACATACTTTTTTAAATATATTTTGTTTTTCTATCAAAATATTTCTTAAACCAAACTGTGTGGGGGTCCAAGACTTTTGACGTTGTGTGTAGATCGAGAACAAAAAATATGTGAAAGATGTTTAAGAAAAATTAAAAGTGTATATCTGTTTTTATTTTTAGATTAATATATTTTTAAAATGATTTTAATTGATTAATAAACAACAATAACAATAACCTTAGTCGCTTAAAAATTCAAATGTCATCAGTCATCAAATATTTTAATTTTGCATAATTGATTAATAAATATCCTTTGGCAAAACGTCTGTAAAATGTATTTACTTATCAATAACTAGATTAATTATTATATGAAAACCAAATTACAGAACTCGTCTGATGAATAATTATATTTTCCTTAATTAAATAAATTTCGCGGTTATTGGATTTTAGATTTAATGAAAATCTTTAATCTTTATATTTTCTTATTTTAAAATAAATTTATTCTTTATGTAAAATGGAAAGGTAGGAATGTAAACCGGGAAATCTATTTTTTATTATACTAATACGTAAAAAAATTATCTCATAATGAGCACCGTATGAATTAAATTGATCTCTATGTACTCTATATATGTATAGAGTATTCAACTTATACTTCGAAGTTCGATATTTCCCTTGTCTTGAGACTTCCATAATATTTTCACATAAATGTGAAAATACCTTTCAAGATTTATACCCTAATAAAAAAAAATGGGGAAAGTAAGCGGAATTCAAAGTTAAAGTAGTATACAGGATATTCCATGTAAAAAAAACTTAAGGGAATATCGTAAAAGGAAGTTAATTATAGAAACACTGCATTCGTTTTAATAATTTAATATTTGATTATTCTTTTGTGCAACTTTTAAGATACGTTTATTGTCACAGTAGTTTTATAATTTTTTCTTTTATACATTTCATTAAAAAAAACAACTTTATCACTTTTCGTCTCACTAAAAATAGACAGATACCCGTCAGTATACAGTGTTAGAACATATTATATCTATTAAAACTAATATTAATTAACAAAAAAAACAATCTCCTTATATTAAAAGCAGAGATATTGAAAAATCGCTTTATTTAAATTTGTACGATATGCAATAAATATGTGGTAAACTTAACATTAAAAATTAAACAACTAATCTTTTAATAATCAAATTAATTGTTTCAACTCTTACTTTATGGAAATTATTCATAATAAATATGGAAAGATAAATAATGCTTGAATTTCCAAAGCGTTTTAATATGTATTCAATAATGTATTGAAATAAAGAAACTCCTAAGATATCCTCAATATACAGTATTAAATGAACAATTAAACCTGGGAAGTTCAATTATCTTAGATCACCTTTTGAACTAAATATATTTTTAGAAAAAGATAAGAATATCGCTTGATAATGATTGGTTGTCAGGTTTATGACATGAAATTTATTTACGATTTAAAAAAAAAAAGATCTGTCAAACTTCTTTCTGTTTTGGAAAATGGTATTGTCATATACCGAAACCTAGGTAGACCTGAATACATATTAAAACGCTTTGGAAGACTGTGGAAATTCAAGATAAGTTTTATTTGTCTTTCCATATTTAATATTTTAAAAGTTAATACTTATGCTTCAATAGAAAAGAACAAAAAGTGTGTTAACACTTTTTGTGCATGTTTGCAACTCATAAACAACCAGAAATGTAAAAATAACTGTGAGGAAACAATCCTCGCGAGAAGAAGAGGAAATAAAGAGCTAAAGACTACAACATAAAACAAGGTTAGGTAGGTGAAATAAAAAAGCCACTCAAAACAGGGTAGAAAACAAAAACAAAAGCAAGTGGGTTGCCACACAAGTCTGAGAATAAATGAGAAAGGATGAGACTTGCATAAGCATAACAAATTTCCACACAGGAACGTGAAAAGAATCGAGAAAAAGGAAAAGGGAACTCAGAGTTGCCAAACACGTCTGGCATTCAATACCAAAGGAAGAGACGTATCCCGGCACAATAATTAAGCCCGTACATAGAGAAAACACCCAATGGTATGGGAAATTGGAGAAACGCTCCTCCAAAAGGAGCGAACCAAGGAAATCCATTGTAAGTGGAAAGGTTCAACTTAGTATAAACTCACGAAGGTTAAAACCAAGCCAAATAAGCAAATTAAAAATATTGGACATAGGAAAGCACTAGCGGTTAGACCATACTTCAGTTCAGAGAAACTAAAAATGTCGTCTCCATCAACTGTCAACATCGGAAGGATGGACAAACGAAGAAAAGGCCACTCGAGGTTAGCGGCAAGAAAAACGCAGGAACCGACGATGACACAGGACCCTGTGGACAAGAAGAATAACCTGACACATTAACAGGATTTGGAATGTAAATAAACAAAAAAGGCCAAAAACGAAATTAAGTAATATTAGGATTTGAGAAAATATAAGGTTCATGAGTTAACTGTTGTTGGTTGAGACAAACAGAACTATTAGAGGAACAAGACATGTGAATTTCAGCAGATTCTAAGAGATTTAGTTTAAAGCTTTTATTGCAATTGTGGAGTGAAGTAACATTTCCCGTTATCAAAATGATGTGTTTCAGAAAGGATGTGGTTAGCAAACGAAGAAGGCATATTGCAGATATCAGAGTTAATATATTTGTTAATGTATAATGTATGTTCTTTAATGCAAGAGTCGAGTCTACGCCCACATTATATATAAAAGAACTTACACGTGGCACAAGATCATTTGTAGACACCTGATGTGTGAAACAAAGGTACACGATCTATGCTACTGCAAAATAAGAATATTTTATTTCAGAATGCAGTTAGCTAGGCACAAGTATTTCCTAACAGTTTTACTAATGTTACATTGCATCTGTTTTTGATTTCTTGAAAATAATATTCTTTGATTTGGTCGGTAATTACTAATGCTATCCTGCTAACAGAATCTAATATTTAGTCCAACAGCCTTTTACCTAGCTCAGAGCAATGTTTCTATATGGTTCGCCTAGAACTAGATGACATTCAAGATATTCTTAAAACTTCTATGTAATATCTATATGGTTTTTCTGAGGCAGCTTTTATCCTTTCGTTACATTTATGCAAGTCCAAACCGCTTTAACTTTTTATATCGTAGTATCGCAACTTTTATTTAATATAAGTGACGGACCAGATTATCACGAACAATTTAGGATAATCTAGAAAACAATTTGTGACGCAATAACGTCATAAGCCGTAAATAATTCAAGTCCCCATCACATACATACAACGACGTAAACAATTTCAAATCTGCCGGTATTTCGACGTGTAAACCCATCTTTGGACGTGATGAATCCCACAGTGGATAATGTATCCTAACTAACTATTCGTCATCACGCTAACGCGGTCTGCATTCTGAAGGGATTGCCTTCTACCTCTATACTTTCAAGCCATTTCACGTTTTATTCCATCAGGACATCCAATTCACCTTTGACGGCCCCGGCTATCCCATTTTCTTATATATTTTGAGAAAATCATCATAGGCTAGAAAAAAAAGTGCCAGGCACAGGAAGAGACGATGTATCTAAGACATGAAATATTCAAACTTTCCATAATGACCTTAACTAATGCATTACATACGTTAAACAACTCTTATAAAGAGAAATAAAAAAATTGGCATCAAACAAAGTTCGTGATTCAATTAAGGAAAATAAAATTCGAGGAATTCTAATAAATTACGGTTTCCACAACTGATCCAAAAAAAATATATAATTGTAGCAAGAATTATACAAGGTGTTTCTATATTCGACCGATAACACTTTACCCTAGACAGCCCTCGTTAATTAATGAATTTTGATGTAGGAACATGAATCCTTAAAGGGCGTAGTTATTGACATACAGGGTGTTAAAAGTTTGAAATCAAGAAATTAAAAATTTGCGATAACTCAAGAACGCCTTTAAATATTTTGCTCATATTTGGGGACCAATGTACTCTTTAAGAAAGTCAAATTTTGATATTAATTAACTTTTGAAAAATGAACCAGTGACGCACTAATAGGGTTAGTGGCAACTTTTCCCCCCTATTTATTAATTTTTTACGTCACAGGTCACATTTTTGTATTTTTTAATTCTCTGTTCATTTTTAGTTAAAAAAGTAATAACCTTTTATAGTGTTAAAATGAACGGTGGTGAAGATATTTGCTTCTAAACAAAGATCTGCAAGTATTTCCGATAATATACAAATTATGATTTGTACTGTAACAGTCAGACTTCAGAAGAAGCAGAAGACCCAATTATCTATGTCAGTCAGACGCAAATATATGTGCTTAAAAATTACTCCAAAATTCCATTAGAAAAGATAGCGGCTGGTTCATCAGACTAGTAGAGTATGGACTAAATATTTTGTCACTTTCAAGAAAATCTCCAGAATACATAACTTGTTAAAAGAGAAAATATGTCAGGAACTTCTACTGTAGAAACAATTTGAAATATTTACAGCTGAATCTAGAGAGGAGATTGAAATGGATTGCCACCAATATACCACCAACATAGAGTTAAGGTAAAGGAAATGAAAATAACAATATAAAAAAAGAAATCAAAGATTTTAATGTAAAGTACCCTTAGCATATATAATCTATATATATATATATATACTTTATAAAACCACAATGACAATTCTCTCTCGCAGACACTCCAGAAATTAACACTAAGAAAGTACCTCCGCTACACTATATTATTCTTTGTACAATTTGAAGCAAATTTCACGAACTTTCGAGTAACGCTGAATAAGGAATAAGTAGCCCACAATACCTTTTCGGTTCCTAGGGAAAAATTCCAAACACTTCTTCATAGATTCAGACGAAAATAAAAAGTTAGAAAAAAAAAAATATATATATATATTAAATATATATATTAATTGTTAAAATGACAATCGTACAAATTACTGCAGAAGTCATGTATATGTGAAGAAACCTGAATTTCTTGAGAAAAAATGTTGAATGCTCCAAAAAAACATCTGTCTAAAAGAAATATCTGGTAAAATAATCGAAATCTCTCCCAAACCGTGATGGCTCGCAGTTCTAGAGGAGAATTTCCACTACTGCGTCGGAGTGCGTAGGTAACTAGGGGGATGACAAATGTTCAGCGTTTAACTCACGAATTTAGTTGGTATAAGTGAATTACTATATACAGTAAAGCCTTTGAATCATTTGTTTGCCAATGTGAATTTGTGAATGTGAAATTTAATACTTACCAAACATGATTGACGGACGTTGGCAAGTACAGATTTTGAATAAACTTCTTATTGAGATGAGAAAACTAAAAATATGTTTTTACCATGTAGAAGGTATCCATAATTTATTTACTTTTTTTATAAACAAAATCTGAATGTACTCCTCCTATCAGACACTCAGTTGAAAGACTTAAAAATAAGAGCAATATGAGAGATACTAAAAATAATCTATTTAAATATAATATACTCAAATGGAATAATCATAAAAACAGAAAAACTTATTCCTATAAGTAGAGATGAAAATGGTAATTACTAAATAACAACTGGTTAACCCCAGAAAACATTTCCTACATTTAAAACGTTAGCTGTTTTAGAAACAATCACCCCGATAGATATGGATACCTATCCACGCTCGTCCCTCAAAATTTACTTGTTGTGGAATTGTAAAGTATATTTATTACCAATATCTATTCAACGTCCAACAAAAAAATAATTAAATCAGCCCTAAGTCTAATGTGGATGACTGTGATAGAGGGCTGCTTCGACTTCCAACTTTGCGAAGAATACACCAGAAATTTAGCCAGGCTATAATGGACGACATAGGATTTTCCTAGAGAAAAACAAAAATAACAGAAAATTTCTGATGAAAAAACCTGAAATACAACAACTGAGAAGAAACTATTTAAGAAGTATAAAGCAATTCCGGGCAGAAAAGAGACCTATAATCTATATGGACGAAACGTATATCCATTCGTCTCACACTCACGTCAAAAGTTGGAATGAACACTAATGAAGGTTTCCGTACACCGATTTCAAAAGGACAAAGACGAATTATAGTGAATGCAGGAGACAAAAACGGTTTGAAAAATCTTCTACTATGGGTTATCGAAAAGTTGAAATGAGGGAGTGGTTAAGAACACGAAATATACCATTTACAGATGACATGTTAAAAATAGACTTGTACAGTGTAATAAAAGTTCATAAACCACAAAATATATGACATCGACAGAATAATGGCTGCTAACGGACATATACAGTTCTAAGGCTCCCCTCATATCATCCCGACTTGAACCCCATTGAATTAGTGTGAGCATCCTTAAAACAATATGTTACTCAATAAAACGTAGCTTTTAACTGTTGAACAGTTTTTCAACATATTTTCTGAAGCAGAGTGGAAAAAACGATGTGAACACGACAAAGACTTTGAAAGGTTTTTCATGGAGAAGGAACCAGCATTAGAGTATTCTGATAGTGACCTGTCAGGTATTAAACCTCTTTAAAGCCGTTTTATATTGTTATATTATAATGTGTCCGAAGTCAACAAATTTACGTTAATTCTCTCATTAAGCAATAATTCTCCTTAATGTGAAATCATTATATTCTGCTGCTATTATTTCAATTATATTGTAGTTACCTACATAAGCCCTTAAAATCGTACCTGTATATTTATTTAATCACCTTCTTGATATTTCTTTCTAAATAAATGTATTATAATGAAATAAATAATAAACAATATCATATTTTTGTTTTGGTATAAACTGCAAACCTATATAACAAGTAGAAATGTACCTTATACCTAAACAACTTTTCAACGAGAGCTCGAGCTGGCTGCCCGTAAAGTGCATGCATGCTTTTACCTCCGAATGCTGCCTCACTTTTTCTTCTGCGCATCGCCAGCGAATCTCACACTTTTTCCTATCCGTGATGATCGGTACATCAGTGTATTTTCCTCACGGTTATGCAACGGAGCGAGTTAATCGGTAAATTGGGAGATTACTTCGATTATTTTGTTTTTCAAAACATACTAAATGGGTTTTTGTATTAGAAAATGTAGAACATTGTCTGAACAATATAATCCATGAATCAGGATATATATACTCCCTCGTATTTAATGTTTGGTAAAACTAACCCTAATAATATCCGTAAAGTTATAAATTATTCTGATTTTGAGAATATTTTTTCAAATAATTTCAATACGAAACATTGGATATTAGCTAGAGAAAGGCAGTTATCGCAAATGAAAAAAATATTGAAATGAAATTAAGCTGGTTTGTTTTACAACTGGGGATAAAGTACGGTCTCATCCATTGTCGAATGCGAACGATAAAAAGATTCAAAAACTTTTCTTGTTATACAATGGTCCTTATATCGTACTAGAGGAGATAAAGCCCAATTATTATGTTTTAGAGGGGCAATCATAGGTCCTCAAAATATTATTAATTTGAAAAAATATTATGATAACCCTCAGATCATCAACTGATTCAAATAGTAAGGAAAATCTTTCAATACGTCTATTTAGAATATTGATTGTTTTTAGTTTTAGTAAAATGTTTCTTAGTGTACTCGATGAGGATAATTTGTTTTTATTTATAATTTAAATTTAGTCATGTTATTCCTTAAATTTAAAGGGGGGTCATGTGATGCACTTCCTTTACCGAAATGTGGTAATGTTGGCGGTTACCAGGGGACTGAGGTGACATTTTTGTTTGTTAATTGATTTTTTTCTACATGTCAAAATGAAAAATAAAGTTCTTAAAAGAAAAAGGTAATTTGTTAAGTTGAAATCACTTTTTTTGAATCCATTGACCCTAGTAAGAAAAAAGCAATACAGAATCTTCTTTGCTTGTCATATTAAATATCTTCTTATCTTTCTACCAACAAAGGGGCTATACATTTATACATTTTAAAAGAAAGTATGATAAACGTGTTGTTACAAATTGAAAGAAATGTGTATCTTGTGACTTGAAAACGAGGCGGGTAGCTACAGTATAAATTTTCTCTATATATATCATAGCAAGACAGACACCTTTTATTTCCCACTGGCACTTAACAAACGTTGGAATTCCTCGTTCTGAAATTACTAACTACAAGGTAGTGCTGCGTTTATTAAAATAATAAAAAAAAGGAACATTTTGAATTCAAGTTATTGTTCTTCCGAAAAATCTCGAATGCCCTTTAAATAGAATTACTAAAAAACAAATGCTACTCAACTCTCCACAATATTCGTAAATGTCAAGTATATGTTTACCACATCAAGGCAGTAGAAACTGTCATTACATAATATAAACACGGGCTCAGAAAGTGTGACTTAAAAGTTGACCTAAAGGGCGCCTGAACTAATACCGGGCACTAAAAAATGTGATTATTTGTGTATATTTATAAATATTCAATAATATTGATTATACATATTTTTTAAAAACTTTATCGACAAAATATCATAAATTTGAAATTTTTTTTTGGCTATTCCATAATTTATGCCAAATAACTTTGAAAATATGCACGCCCATGAAAACCGTATGAAACTTAAATTATGCTGTTGGATAAACTCATATTTGGTCTAATTACAATAAACTATATATAATAATTTTCTTATAAACTACGACTAATCACAGAAGCGTCACCCCAGAAGAGGCTCAGCTTGTATTGTGATATACTTATTTAGTAAGTTCATACATTTGTATCCTTAATATTAATCTTAATTACTATAATAATTTCTATTATCATTCGAGAACTAAAGATTACAATGAAATTTCAGAATTAAGTGAGTTGTAGAAATCAGGAATAGTTCATAATTATATGAGTTGTCATAATCGGGTGTATTGTCATAATCGGGTGTATTGTCATATTCGGGTGTATTGTTATAATCGGGAATATTGTTCTAATCATGTTGTCGTAATTTTATGTAATGTAATTAGGTATAGCGTCAAATTCAAGTTTATTATTTTATATATATTATTTACCTATATTATATTATTTACCTATATTATATTATTTACACATTTTATATTATTTACATATTTGAATTTACAAACTTATGGAATATTGTTCTGTCACTTTCCCCTATCCATTTTTTAATTTTTTGTTTAAAGTGTTTGTATTGTTGTATATTTTTTAAAAAATCGGGAATTATTGAAAATATTCTAGGTGCTAGAAAGGAACAGCATTTTTGACCTGCAGTTTTTTTGCATCTTGGTGTAATATATGCTCTTCTCTTAATTCTCGTTTCGTATTTGTGAGAAATGGGTTCTATTTTAATTTTTTTTTGTTTAGTAAATAATAATATTTTTAAACAAAAAATCTGCCGAATATCTAATAGCCCCGATAATTTAAATAGGGAGTTTGTGGAGTAAGTACGACTTTTCCCATATATTATTTTTATTAACCATTTTTGAATAATGTCTACATTTTGTAGGTAAAAGTTACTTACTCCGCCCCATCCTATTATTCCATAACTCAACTGCGATTGAATTAATCCATAATAGAGCGTCTTTAGGTGAGCTTCAGTTAACAATTTTTTAAGGTATCTAAATTTCCCTAACATGCCTCTTAATTTTTGTACAACCGATTTAATATGAAGGTCCCATCTTAGATGTCTATCAACTATGATACCTAGATATTTAACTGATTTTGCAGCTGGAATTGCACTGGACTGATCTATTTCTAAAGTATTAAATTTCGGTAGATTATTTTCATATGATGTAAATGGTAAATAGTGCGTTTTTTCAATATTTAGTGTGAGAAGGTTATGTTGGAACCACAATTGTATTTTCTTAAAATCCTTTTCAGTTTGACTTTTTAAATCATTCCAATTCGAGTCCTCGTAAAGAATGGCAGTATCGTCCGCAAAACTCATAATTTTCCCTGTGGTATTGAGCTTTAATAAATTATTTATATATATCAGGAATAATAATGGACCCAATACTGTACCCTGAGGAACACCACAAGAGACCAATTCAGGCTCACTGACGACACTGTCAATTTCCACGTATTGGACTCGTCCTGAAAGATAACTTGAAATCAAGTCAAACACTGTGCCTCTTAATCCGTATGGCCTTATTTTCTCGAGAAGTTTCGCGTGAGACACAGTATCAAAAGCTTTTGACAAGTCCACAAATATACATAAACTTGGCGTATTTTTGTCTAACTTTTGGTATATATATGAAGTTAACTCATAGATTGCATCTTCTGTGGATTTACCTTTCCTAAAGCCATATTGACACTGTGAAATTAATTCATGTTTATCCAAAAAATGTATTATTCTCTTTTTAAGGACTTTTTCAACAATCTTTGCTATGTTGGATATCAATGAAATAGGTCTATAGTTTGACATCTCTGACTTACTCCCTTTTTTATGCAGTGGTTTAACAATACCTACCTTGAAAACATTTGGGAAACAACCTGTAACCATGCAATTATTAATTAAATAAGTTAAAGGTGTTGAAACTTCTTCACATATATTTTTTAGCGTCTCAGATTTAATTTTATCGTGTCCTGGTGATTTTTTATTCTTAAGTTCATTAATCATATTTTTTATTTCAGATTCTGTAGCAGGATTTAGATACATTGAACTGCACATATTAGTGTTTTCTCTAAAATCATTTTGAACATCTTTTACTTGTGGTATTTCTGATGCTAATATTTGGCCAATATTACTGAAATATTTATTAAAATGGTTAGCTATTTCTATTTTCTCTGTTACTACATCCCCGTTTACTAGTTTAATGTTATCTATTTTTGTTTTAGGTCTAACAGAATTGCAAGCCTCGTTTACTGTGTCCCAAAGTCCTTTCGATTTATTTTTATTTTGTTCAATGTTATTCTGAAAATAAGTTGTTTTTGATATGTCGATTAGTCTTTTTGTGTATTTTTTTAAGTAATTATACCTAGTTTTTAATTCTATATCATATGGATTTTTTATTGTAGCTTTATATAACTTATTTTTTTCGTTTATTGTTTTTGACAATTTAGGCGTAATCCACTTATTTCGCGAAATATTTTCTTTCTTTATATTTAATGTTTTTGTGTTTTTGTTTATATATTTATTTAGGGTTTGAACAAAGTAATTTGCCGTACTATTTGGGTCATTATTTTGATATAAATAATTCCAATTTTCGTTTTGAAGGTCCAGTTTTAAAGTTTTATAATTAATATACTTCTTTTCATTAGCTTTTATTTTAGCTATTTCTTTTTTATTATAATTTTCAATTTTAAAGTGTATGGAAGTTAGTGAATGATCTGTGATATCAGTGTGAAAGATGTATGATTTAATTAGATCTTCGGTAGAATAACTTTTACTTCGGACATAAAAATGATCAAGACAAGTTTTGGATTGAAGTCTAGTTGGTTTGTTAATATAAGAAATATACCCAAAAGAACTTAGTATATTTTTATATTCTTCTACATGTCTCTTATCTGATAAAATATTAATATTTATATCACCTACAAAAATATGCATATGGGTGTTTTGAAATTTTTCCAGAAAACTGGGTAAATTTTCATTAAAAGTGTCTACACACGTGTTTGGAGATCTATATATTGAGCTTATGGTAATACTTTTATTGTTGTATTTTAAAGTTACATTTAGTGTTTTTATGTCAAATAACCTTATGATCTCATAATTATATTCAATAGTTGATTTTATGTAAATTATAATACCATCATTTCTGTTTCTATAGCCGTTATTATATAATATATCGAAACCAGCAATAGAAAAAACTTAAGATTATCGATTATATGTGTATCTACAGGATAGACTTTATATTGTTTGATGTAAGAATCCATAATCTTAGATTATTTATATTTTCTTATTTAAAGTTTTAATGGTAATAATAACTAAACAGAATTTAAAGTAGCAAAAAATATATATACAGCAATTAAAGAATTTGAATGACAATGTCTTATTTTATGTTTCGTTTTGGTCTACCAGTTCCTGTGTTACTAGTTATAGATGAATTTGATGAAGTCGAGTTGTTTCTTGATTTACTGTTCTTATCTTCTTTTTCCTTTAAATCTTTCTTATCGCTTCCTCTACTTTTAACTATTTCCTTTTCTTGGCGTTCTGTTTTCGCGTGCGTATCTTTGATTTCCTCTTTTTCTTGTTCGTCTTGCGCGTTTTCATTCGCTGCACTTTCGTCTGTAACCGCGTTAATGTTTTTTACGTTTGTTGATAATGGTGTTGGTATTGCAAATAAATCTAAATTGTCTTTATAATATGTTAAGCTGGTTATTGGAGTTTCAGGTGCACTATTGGGTCTAGGTCGTTCGATTTCAGGAGGAGTAGTTGGGCGATCGGCACATAATATGTTTTCAGCCAGATCCATTTTTTTTAAAGCATCCAAGGTGAAGACTTCTTGATTAACAATTAGAGTCCGACCATTTATTTTAGCAAAATAATTATGAGATCTTGCGTTATTTAGATGTTTTCTTAGTATTTTTGCATCTAGTCTGTCTTGATAAGATAAATCTTGAGTAAAGTATATGTCTGTACCTTTGAGTTTGTAACAATTTTTCAAAATCAGATTTTTTTTCAGACAAGAGACAAACTCAACTTTTATTGCTCTGTTGTTACCAGTTTTTATTGGATAAATATTATTTATATCATCGATAGTTACATCCAGATTCAGTAACTCTCTAATTTTTTCTAAAACTACATTAACAAAGTCTACATTTTCGTCTATTTTAAAACCAAAAATCAGTAGATTATTTTTTCGCAATTGCCTGTCGTAGTATATACATTTAGATTCAAGTTGCTTGTATTTCTGATCAAGATCATCTACCCTATTTAAACATAAATCAATTTTTTTAATTATTTTTTTATTTTCTGTTTGACTCTCTTGTTTTAATTCGTGTCTAATTTGTTCGCCCTCTGTTTTAATTATATTTAATATTTTCTGTAGAAGCTCAGCATTTGTTAGATCGTTCTCGCCCATTATTCTGACATATTATATTATATATAATTTGATTTCCAAAATTCGTCCGCTACTGGTGTAAATATAGGTGATATTAATTCTGTTTGAGAGATAGTACCTATCTATATACACTAGTTTTTTTGTGACTGTAGTCTTATCGCTTTTACTGATTTTTATTTAATTATTGATGCAATTTCTTTGGAAATTAATTAACACTTACAGTTCTCAGATGTATGTACTTGTAGGACACTATTTTATGAATCTTGTAAGACTAATTTCAAGATTTTACGTTCACTATAACCTATCACAAACTGGATTTGTTTAGGAGCACTTTACTTTGACTGACTAAACATGTTCATAAGGTCACAGTCCATAGATATAGTTATGTCCTCAAGTATAATGTATATTACTTGAAGACTTTCAGATAATTAAAATATAAAATCCTTAATAGACTGTTTACCTATTAAATGTCAAAATTAACAACGTACCTGTTTAACTAATTGCAACGTTGCCACTGTCAAACAAAATTTATATTGTCATTAATTTAGTTGGGTTAGATATAATAGTCTATTTGTCAGTTATTTCACAAGCAGTAAAAAATAATGAAGCTTTAGATTCACGTCCACAAAAACCATCCTCAGCAAGACAATTACTGATACACAAACACTAGCTAGCAATATAATTCGAAAAGTAATTTATGGGCGAAATAAGTAACTAATTTGCTGAAAGTTATATTATTTGTGTACCTATTAAAGTAAATAAATATTTAATTGTAGAACAACATATTACTTTGGCATCTTCACTATAAATATTAAACGAAAAGGAATTATTCAATGGCTGTAGTACATCATTGTGGAAATTATTAAAAAATAGGTTTCCGAACCACGGAAAGGATTAATGGAACTTCCTAGTATTGCTGTAAAAAATAAAGACATTTCTTTATATCAGTTTATTTATTATTATTATTATTATTATTATTATTATTATTATTATTATTATTATTATTATTATATAAAACGAAGTATTGGAACCACAGTAGTTGATGGCAAGTGGTAAGTCATAAAAGTATGAAAAAATAACAATGCTTATAACATTTTTTTCTAAATACATTATAGTACTTGCTGGAAATGAAAATAGATTTATTGAGGAAGCTAAATTGAGTTCTTACTCAAAACTAAAACTAAAGTGGGTTATTACCATGGAGAAATGAATAAATACAACTCTTTATATTGGTTTGAAAATAATTTACTAGCTAATCTGAGTAAGTACTCTTTAATTGTTATGGACAGTGCTTCCTGCCATAGCATGTTAGTGCATAAAACACCAAATAAATGTTCCTCCAAATCTGAAATAGAACCTTGACTGGCCAGTAAGCAAAATTATTTTTCTCCTAATATGCTTACATATGAACTTCTTCAAATTGTTACACTATAAGTAAAGCATACACATTTAGTTGGTAATATAAAATACATTATTTTTAGCAACAAACCACCAGAAGTTCACGTGGTAGATAATTTAGCAAAACAATATGGACACAAAATATATAGTGTATGTCCCATATTTATTATACAATTTCATATTGACTGGCTAGTTGGTCACGAATATCAGTACTAAAAAAAGTAACAAAAAAAAATCTTATAGAACTTATTTGGAAGGGAAAAGTGATAAAAGTATTGCTCTTGTTAAATCGAACAGCGTTGCCCATCTCTAGTTAGATTTCCGTTGTTCCAGTAATAATACGTTAAGTGTTGATTTCACTTCAAACTATTCGATAAACAAAATTGTTATCAGTTGTTATCTGTTAGGTATGATTAATTCAATAATAGATTTAATAGTATCAGCAAGTTTCAGGACGGAGTTTATAATTTCACGAGCTTTAGCAGTTTATTTTTACTGCACTTTCTATGTGTTGTCTATCGCACACTCGACCTTGAAGTGTACGGCTATTTCTGTAGTGACATCTACCGAGAATCCACTTTAGTTACGTCATAGCATCTCCTGTCTCTACTATCTTGATCTGTACAATAAATTAATTAAGAGGCAGTAAGTACCTTTTAGTAAATTCTAACGTATTTTTAAGTCATAGCTTAAATTTTACAAAGCACGGCTCTGTCTCAGCATCCGATTTAGTTAATTTAAATCACAGTCCATTTTATCATTAACGAAAGGTGCTTATAGCTTCTCCATTCCCAACTATTCCGATGGTTTACAAACATCCAATCAAGACTAAATATTCATCAATAAGATCTAAAAACGAATTCAATCCAATCCACTAGATTGAGTGAGAGCCAATATTTTCTTAATCGGAAGCAAAATTTAGATTTAGGTCGATTTCCGAAGCGACCCCTGATTACTATTAATAATAAAAAAAAAGAGTTATGAGTAAATCAGAATTATAAATCCATATTAACATCCGCTATTCTTAGAATATTAGTATGCAGGATATTTAGGATTTGACTGTAGTTTGTTATTCCGCCGGAACGCGACGGGCCTTTACCCTTATGGATTTTAGCTATTATTTCAACCCAAAATACGAGGAAACACGTTTAGAGTCTGTAAAGTCTGCATTAACATTAAGACATGAGACTGGAGAACCGTAGTCTATAGGTTCTCTTCTGCTAAATTTCTTGCGGCTAATTGCGTAACCATTTTCGGACAGCAATTTTTACCTCAGTTTCTACGCTGTTCAACATTTGAGATTTTTTTTAACTTTGAAGCGTCTATTTTAGCGTTATGCAGTTTCCAGCTGTCTCACACTTTCACCTGATGCTCCGACACGTGCAAATCCCGAACGAGCCAAATTTTTATCATTTTCTTGTATAATTTATTCCATTTATTCCATTGTATGCCTCTTTTCTCACTGCGCTTTTTACTCCCTCAGTCCATGTGTTTTTTTGTCTTTCTCTTGTAATCTTTCCGTCCATTTTTTATTTTGTCTTTCCTCGTTTTACCTCGTATTTTATGTTGCATTTATCCTTGTTTTATGTTTTTCTATTAATGTCCATATTTCTTATCTGACAATTTATTTTACTACCTTTGGTTTTTATTTCTTTACTTATTTTTTTTTCCAAAAAAGACAATTTCATACATGACCTGCTATTTCCGATTTTATTATATTTATTCGTTCAGTGTTAACACGGAGTTCTTTGAAAGTTCGTAAGTTTATAAAGTCTGAGTGAATCTGCGTCTGGAGTACAGCATGATTTTTGGAATAATTCGTTTCGGCGTCTGTCATAAATGGTTTCTTCAAGAGGTGAGATGTGCACGGTAACTCAACTATTAAACTTAGGCAGAGGCTAAATACTTCCCAATTGGAAAATTGGTAAGAAATAATTTTTATGGTGATGTTCTCTAGACCGTGATCGAGGTTATGGAAAGAAATCAAAGTGACCGGTGGTATTCCAAATGAGGGAAATATAATGTTCATTTTCTGTATTCAAATTATTTGAATGTTTATTTTAACGGTAGAAATGTAGAATGAAAAGATCAGGTTTCCTGTATCTACTGTGTTTTTTAATACTTGATATGTGTTTAAGTGTTTGTACTGATTGTCTTGTTTCTCCAATACAGACTTTTCTTGGGGGTTTGTATGCAGCACTTATTTCTTATTTACGAAGGATTTCACCAGTATGATCTGTGACGGATTGAATTTATGATAGAGATACTGTTAGATCTAGGAGTTAAGGTTTTGAGGAGGTAATTTTGAGACTCGATTTTTGAAATTTGGAGATTGATTTTTGTATGTGGGATTTTTTGTAGCTATTAGAGAGAAATATTGATTGGATGTGAAAAGTTCTCTAAATCAAAGATAAAGATAAGACGTGCAACTAAAGTGTTACTACTGAAATCTTTTGACATGGATGGAGGCGTGAGATGTAGTGTAGATACCTATTTACATACAAAGTAACCTAAAGTAAATTTGGGTGTTTTTATGTGATCGTTACATCTAGAAATGGAAGAAAACCATTGGATTTTATTTGCATGGTTAATTTTATGTTGCTTGTTTAGATGATTCAGGGAAGCTGAAAGTGAAATGACAAAAGTGTCCTGTATACAACGGAGGTACACATTAGGTTTGAGATGAAAGGACTCAAGGGCCATTTGTTCAAAAGTTTCCTTAATAATATAGCCAATAACTGGCAATAACCGTGAACTCGTTAGAGTGTTTGGGACCTGAAGGAAATAAAACATGTTAAGGTAATACCTTTTTTCGCCAAATTAACCAAGTTAAAAGATTTATTGTCTTTAGTTAGAAGATCTTACAGAATATTGAGAAAATCTGGGTTTGGAATATTGCCGAACAATGAAGTCAAAGCTAACCAGAATATGATCTGGTTCTATGCGAAGAGCAGAGATTAGTGAAACAAAGTACTGGAAATTTAGGAAGTGGGATTCATTTCTTCCGGTATACTCTTTAAATAATTGGGTTAGGTGAGTGGAAAATTTGTAGTTTAAGGTGCTGACTATTCGACGGATTAGGCTTTTTTTTTTAATTTAGATAACCTATAAAAACGGGAAGGAACGGAATTGTTTGAAAATAATAAACACACATTCCACCACAATAGAGTTTTGGTCGTGTTTTGCAAAAAGCTGATTTTTATTTACAACCGGCTTTAAAGCCTTTTATTTACATACGTTAACCCATCACCATTACCGCAACACAGAAATCTATTTTAGATATCCACATATGTATATTTATTCCGTTATACATAACTATATTTAGTGAATTAGAAAAACTAAAAAAAATGTTATAAGGTTCGTGTGGACGATTTGGATAATCCTTTATATTATTTTTTCTAAAAATATTTATAAGGCATTTACTTATAATAAATTTATTAAAATATTTAAAAGAGAATAATTATAAGAGAATCTTATTGCTCTGCTTAGAAGCTTCTTAATTAAGTAATTATTTTATCCAAAATTCCTTGACTATTATGGATCTTAATATTAATATTGATACTGAATTGTCTTTGCTTTGTGCTCCACATTGGATGTAATTATACCACTGCAATGATTTAATGGAATGAATATATGCATATAATGGAAACGTCATATTAAACCCATTGCAACACAGTACATCAATTAGCCGCAATAAGTAAACATGTTTCAATAGGAACGAATAGCGTTAATAATATGCAGGAAATTAATTAGGTATGAGACTGTACTATTAAATTTTGTGTTTGTAAAAAAATAATTTAAAATACCCAAGCGGGAATCTCGAATAAAGGTACCGGATTGAAGGTTGCTGACTTTAGTAGTAACTGCGTTATTTAGCTTTTTTATTATTATTTTGCAAATTATATTTTATTAGTAAAGACTTATTATTTTATTTCGGAAAATGACACGGTACCTTAAAGTGATTACAAAGGGAACGCATTAATTATCAATAATCAACAGCCGTACGGTATAAATGAAACAAATTAGCACATCAGATTCGTGTACTCTCAAAGAACGGCTCAGACTCTGGGGAACGCCCATTATATATGTAGGTACGCTTAACGCTAATAAGTCACTCATTTAACAAATGAAACTAAACCGAACATTTTTCTCACATTTTTTATTCAATGAAGGAATAGCAATAAAATATAAGAAAATAACGAGTAAATTACCAATAAAAGTTAAATTAAATCAGTGGATTGAACGATTATTAAACCTCCACGAGTTCGTTAACAAATCGATTTGAGTCTATTAATTAATTTAGAAAAAATCAACATGGATATAATACCACTTTCGCAACAAGAGTACCTACTATTCGAAACAAAAGTGACTACTTAACTTTTTAAAAATGTCCTTTCCTTCGATCTCGACTTTTAGCGCTAAATTCGCAAAGCTGTCATTGGTCATTGGTTACTTTATACTTTTTCTTTGGACCTTTGACGAGCTTTTCGGCTCTTTAAAAAGATAATCAATATTCCTTACCCTGAAGGTTATATTAGGGTTACCGGGAAGGAAACGCCTTCACTCCTTAAGGAAAAAAACCCATTCAAAAAACTAATTTTTGCTATCGTGTGGAGTGTCAATTTTACATTTCAGTAATAAATCATGCTAATGAGATTCTACATATATTACTTAATTTATAAAATCGTTTGCATATTTTTTTTCGAAAAGTCTATTGTACAAGGAATTTATGAATTTTTAGAACAACTTGAAACAAATCTTAGTTCAATTAATTTAGAATGTAGTTATGTTAAAAGGTATAAGAATTACGAGATTTCTATTTTTTTTTGTTATTTTCACAGATACGTCTCTGTTACAGATAAACAAACGGTTTCAATTCTGATCAGTAGGTTTCGCTTGATTTTCCTAACTAAATATTTTTTGACTGTGGACGTTCGTCCTTCAGCTAGGCAAAATTTGTTTATTTTGTTTTTAAAAAATTTAATTACTGAGCCAAAATTTTATTTTCCTCCGGTGACAACCAACGCACGGACGAAACTGAATTCAGACTATTACTATACCTTCCAACAAACTATCTCTTGTTCATTTGATACAAAAAAGGTTATATCGAGTCTTCCTTCTCGGTTTTTAGTTCCATCCATAGTGACTATTTTAATCTCATAATTACAGTTTTTATCATCAAGTTTCATTAAATCTGATAATTTCATTATAATTAGAGAATATGATAGTAGTTGTAGAAAATTAACTGTTTGAAAAATATACTCTAGGAATCTCAGTTAATAGCAGTAATATATGTTGCTACTGAGGTAAAATAATTTTAAAGATAAAAATTTTCAAATTTATAAATACACCAGACGCGAGTTTTTAGCAACCAATCATCTGGAATGGTGCGAATATGGTGTTGCCAAACCAAACTCGTATAGATTTGTTTTCTGGATTTTTACCAACTATTAAGGGTACTATTAGTGAAAATAGAGAGTTTTCACAAGAGAATATACCACAGCTTTTGAAAAAATAGCGATTGAAATTCTTCACGTGGCTCCAATAATTTTTATTTGTATGTTTTAATTATTTTTCTAATAACTTGCCGAACAATTCGTTAGCAAATAAGAAAGGACTACCGTACCTTTCCCAGTTAAGTTTTTAAACAAAAAACTTGAGTTGGAGAAATTATTAGTTTCAAAATACGTTTATTAAAAAAATGTATAACCAAGAGAAAATATTGAATAAACATGTCCAAACATTAAATAACTAGAAGTTAAAGATCTGCAATGTTTAGTTTAAAAGACCCCAATTAAATAATTACAACATTAGATTAAACCTAACTTTATCAAATATAAAATTCTAGCATTTCAATTTGTTATTTAAGGATTTTTACTCACATTTTTATAGAAATGCTATTAACAGCAGTAGAATAAGATAAAAGAACAACTTTTTAAGAAAACTGTTTACGTCAAGAAATATAAATATATTTACTGTAGCACCAGTAATATTTTAATTATATTTCATAATTGTAATGATAACTATAAGTAGTGAAATTAATAAAATAGAAACAATCAAACTTATTATCATTGTCAATTATAAATAATAATTGTTAAATGATATGGCAAACATCAGCTTAAAAGTTGTAATGGCTCAACTAGTGAAGAATTTGTTGAATAAACCAAAAGTGAATTAGACTTTCTAGATATTTTTTACTACATGGCTGAAAACATAACAACAAACCAACGATATGAACCAGTTATGTTTTCTTAATTCTTTGTTCTTTATATTCCTTTTATTATTTTTGCCATTATAACGCTATATCATAAAAAATGTTCCTTCTGTAATTTTCTTTCATTTCCTTCCATATATATTTAACATCACTGAGGTTATAAATGTTGCAATAAATGTTCTATTATATTATTTTTATTACAATTTCAAACAATCCTCAGTATTGTGACGTCTTATATTGAAGAGCTTCTACTAAAGAGTGATGATAAACTTGCTAAGTTTCAAAAACTATTAATCAAGTATATGGCTAGTTTTGTGTAACTATAGTTTTTTTATACATAAAAAAACTAATTATTGGATCATATGAATCTTTTTTTGTTACTGGTGATATTTAAATTGAAACAGTTAATGCAAGAAATAAATATTTTTAAATTGTTCCAGAATTATGAAAACGGTATATTTTCTTCTTAAATAACGTTGTTTTTTATGTTAATCATTTGATTTACCAATTTATAAAAAACCTATATATCTAATCTCTAAACACTAAATACACGGTATATTTACAGATAGCAAAATTTATACCTGAAATATAGGGAGTATATTTATCTTTGTGATCAATATAATTGAATTTTCAACAGAAAAAATTATCGTTGAATGAAATTCTCTAATATTTCCAATGTATTAATAATATTGAGAACATTGTAAGTTCTTATCATTAAAAGTCGAAGTGTAAGCTTTGAACTTACACACACTATTAGCACACGAACATTGAACACATCACCTATTACAAAGCTTTTAAGATTATTTTCAATGTACAAATGTTTCGCTATTTTGACAGGTTTTCTAGATTTGACAGAGGATTGACAGATTTTTTTGTAAGCGTAAATAATATAATAATAAACATTTTAACCAATCATTATTAAGTAATATGTACAAAAAAATTCTTCTTTTTCTAAAAATATTTTTGGTTAGGATTATATAGGTATTTAGTCCAAAAGGTAATCTAAAATTATTCATTCAATACTGTATATTGAGACTATTTTAGGTATTTCTTTATTGCATATTCCTCCAAAAAATCAAGTTTTTTTCTTGTATGAATTGTTTCCACTGTTGTTTCAATTGTGTAGGTTTGTGTTTAGTGTCAATGAGGTACTTTGCGTAATGTGACTTATCTGGTTGTTTTAATCTATAAGTGTTCACAGTACCCTATGTTAAAATTTCTAAGGGTCTGGTCAGTATAGATGGCGTTACAATTCGAACAATTTAGTTTGTAAATAACATCGTAAAACAATGTACCGACGCATGTAAAATAAGCAGAATATTAAACCATTAATAAAATGTAATATTATCACACTTAATAAACTAAACTGATTTCAAAATCCTGAGCTCTTTATACTCTTCTACAAAGCTTCTACAAATTGAAATTGGAGCCAAACCCATCGCTAATTATGCAAAATATAATAATAAAATATTCATAAATAACATTATGTAGATTTTACTAATATTATATGATTGTTCAAGTTATCAGTTCTATAAACCCAGAATATCCTAACAATATTTCTATAAATAATCACCCGACGTTAGAAGTATATAACCATGAAATAATGGGAATATACCAAGTATACTCCGTCAATATCCAATACAAATACCGTTTATTTTTCTAATATATACGCTTATGTCAATTTAATGTAAGTTAATTGTTATTGAACGAAGATAATCCTAGGTTTAAGGGTTTAAACCGTGGTCGAACCAATCCTAGTAGGTTAGTTTAAGTTATGTTACGTTAATTGAGGTTAGATTAGGTTTTAGTTAGTTTTACTCAGTTAAAGGTGGAAGCTTAGGAAACGCTAAAACTAACTAAAATCTAAACTAACCTAACCCCAACTAACCGACTAAGATTGGTTAAATCCAGCTTCAACCGGTTTTAACAGTCACAAATATTATTCTGTGTGTAGTAAGAACGGGTTCTAACTGAAAGTTGCAGTAAATTGCCGAATAAAAATTTTGATTACTGTCCTTCCTAATGCTGGTAGTGATAACGCGTTTTTACTGCGTAAAGCTAGGGTCACACTCAGCTACTTTTATTGCCATACAGATTAAAAAACTGCGCAACTTTCCAGAATCCTCGCATGAACACGCATGCAACATCAAAAGTAGCCGATGCAGGTCGGTTTCTTTGTTGCGTGCAGCATAAAAAGCAGCGACGTCTGAAAAAAAATTTTACGAGTTGCGGACGCTGCAAAAAATATTTGTTTGGCTGAATTTTTTGTAGCGGCAGCCGAGCTACTTTCATAGAGAATCTACAGAGCGTTGATGTACGTGGGATTTTAATACAAAAAACTCATATATTTTGAAATACCCCATACAAATAGAAAAATGTTATATGAAAAGAATTAGAAAAATATGTTTGATTTGTACGGAATACCTTGTATAACTGAGAATAATTTTAAATTGTGTATCTTCATTCCCTGTACCAGTTTAGTTTGCAAAATTTTTAATATCAATAATAACAAAGGAGTTATTGCACTATCATATTTGCTTTTTTTCATTTGTGTGTTTCTATAAAATAATTCATCACCTTCACGTAATTTATTAAGTAGACTAGCCATTAGACCACAACGTTCTCGTTCTTTTATCTAGTATTTTCCCAAATTCCCGTTTTCTTTGTCGATTTAACAGAACACTAGTTGTAGTTAGTAATACTCGTCAACAATATCCATATTTTTTTGCAGCAAGCAATATTTTATATTATAACAAAAAAAATAACTCGGACACCATGTGAACACCACAAGACTCGTCAAGAAACAGAAAATAAATATAGCGCGCTGTTTTTATTCTGTTTGCATGATGCAAAAACAGCGTATTTAGTGTGAACACATTTGCAACATTTTTTCAAGTTGCACTTTTTACGGGTAGCTGCACTTGTACTTGCATCATGCTACTTTTGGCTTGTGTGTGAACACGATACGAAACTTTTGCAGTCGCAGCATAAATACTGCGCTGTAAAAATAGCTGCATCTGACCCTACCTTAAGACTACGAAATTGCGAGTGCTCTTTGATAATTCGCATTTTTATTAGCAAATACATATAACTTCAAAACTGATTCCTCTTAACGATATTTTTTTGTACATTTATTTCTTGAAATGGGTAGGGTATAAGATACAGCTATTTATAATTTTTTGTCTCTTAAAATATCTTAATATTTAATAAATTTCGAAATTTTTACAAAATCTTTTAAAACTTAAAAATTTATATTTATTTATTAGTCAACAGAAACGTGTGCTTAGACGCTTGAATACTTTAAATCGATTTTTCTCGAAAACGGTTTGTCATAGAAACTTCAGAAAAGGATAACATAGTTCATAACAATATTAATATTTGTTTTATATCATGTTAAAATGGCAACATAGTGAGAAAAAAAATTATAAATAAAAATATTCAATACATGTACCCAAATGAGCCGCTTATGAATACATTTAAAAAATCGTATTTAAGCTATTTAATTGAACTCACTCCCAGAAATAAATATACCGAATGTTGTCACTTAAAAGAAAACCAATTTGAAGTTATTTGAAATAAATCAATGTTATCTTGTAAAAGCTTTACCGTCCCTGGGAGGGCATTTTAAATAAGGTGATTTGCGGCAAATTGAACCCTATATTTTGCAATTTTTTTCTATAAATTACTTAAAAACGAATGTCGCAATCAAATATAACGAGTCAGATATGACTTTAATATTAATATCAAAAACATTTAGAGTTAGGGTAAAATGAAAATAAAACTGTTAAAACTCTTGCAATATTAAATTTTTCAGTTGAGCAAGGTAGTAACTGTTATGCCTTGCATTCATTTTACGTTCGGTCCACTAACTATCATCAGTGTTAATTAAAGAGTACAAAAGCATTTGTCAACCGCATTTTGCTCCATTCGCTATATAAAGTACGATGAAAATTGCCGACATATACGATAATGGTAAACGTTTTATTACAGCAAAAAGGCGTACATATTTTTTTTAATATTGTGAATTTTAAACAGATTCATTTTATATGTTCATAAAATTTCATTTCTAATTTGTTAAAAATATATTCCAAATCCTAAAGACTAAATTACAATCAATTTCAAGTTTTAACAACATCGCATTCTGCCAACTCGTCGCTACGCCAGAACTAAAGAATATAAAAATCTGATTGGGCAGAAAATACCCCCATAATACAGACCTCCACGAAGAAGTTTAAAATGGTCACGTAGACACATTCGAGTTCTAGAAACGTTAACAAAAAGACATAATTCTACCTTCAACTTTGAACCGAAAAAGATCTAAAATATTATCATACCAAGAACTTTAGACACAACTTCGAAATTTTAACTATATACCATTTACAAGAAAAAATCTATCTAATGATCTATTACTTAGTATCTGCAGCATTTGTGTCTTAAAACATAAATAAAAACCTGGCAGATTAAGCAAACAAAGTCTTGGAAATACCCCAAGTCCTAAACCCCTAAACCGAGTGCCATCAAAAAGAAAAAAAAAAGATTTGGGCACGTCGTAAAAATTAATAATGCGATATTGAAACTTAACTTTGTAAAAATAATTTTAAAGTGTCACAAACATTTCACGTATTTATGTTCCTATATTTTTTAAGAGTTAAAAAAATAATAACAATATGGTTAAACCTTTTAGTAACCTATCAATAACTTTATATTTTAAAAACCATAAATCAATTTGTGACTCTACAGGAAAAACGTACAAGCAAATAGCTGCAGAGGCGTTGAAAAGTAACACTAACAGTATTTCAAAATAAACGATGACTGATGCAGATTATGAGAGTAAAATGTCTCAAAAAGTAAGACAAAGTAGAACGACAGTTAATTCGCTAATAATAAACTAATTGGGCCAAATTATTTATAAAATGTATGATGGTGTAGAATGAAATCGTTACATAAACGCTTTTTTGAAGAAATCTCTGATGTAGTTTGTTCTGCACGGTCAACACGTGAATACGGAAAATTGGTATACGTTACGAAAGAAGTAGCAACAGAAAATTTTTATTAGAACTGCTCTGAATACAGTTCAAGAGGACCTCAAAACGAAATTATTTACTGGTTTTATTTTGATTTATTTGTTGATGATGTCTTATAACACAAAAAAGTATATGTTTTAACAGCAAAATGTTCTGTTGTTTATTTCTGTGTTTAATCAGTGTTTAATATTTCTTGTTTAATTATCAATGGCCAACTTTATATAGCCCCACTCTTTTCCGATAAAAAATGTTTTATCAATATTTTTTGTTGTAAACGGTAAAAACCAAAATGAGGGTCTGGGTTTGAGTATTTTCCTTGATTTTCACAATAGAGATACAAGACACAGTTAAATATTGTGCGGTATGAAGAAAATGAAATATTTAAAAAAGCGTTATTACAAAAAATATTAATAATCATTTAATTAACTTAAATTAATTGTTTCAACTCTTACTTTATGGAAATTATTCATAATAAAAATGGAAAGATAAATAACACGTATCTTGAATTTCCACAGTTTTCCAAAGCGTTTTAATATGTATTAAGGTTTACGTAGGTTTCAGTATCTTTCTTAGAAATTAGTATTTTGTCAGATATAATAATATATATAATAAGCGTATTAGTGGAAACTCAAGATAAGTACTCGTATAATTTATCTTTCCATATTTATTAAATTAACTGTTTCTACCATTACTTTGGGTAATATAATCATAAAAAATATAAAAGATAAATTATACTTATCTTGAATTGCGACAGTTTTCCAAAGTTTTTTTACAAATATTTTCTGATGATGCATGAAAGTGCGAAGTTCGAGTCACATAATAATTTTTGGAAAACTGAGGAAATTCAAGATAAGTGTAGTTTAATTTTTATACATATTAATAATCATTGATGATATTCAATTGGCACATAAATAAATGACTGGTAGAAGAAAAGATAAACCACAAATGAAAAAAAAGCAAATAACGTTGGCTGAGAAAAAATTCTTTGGCTAAATACAAAAAATAAGTTGTAGCCAACAAATATTGTTGCTTATATATTTTAATTGTCGTCATATAATTTGTTAAACAAACTGTAGGCAAACTTTTGGTTTGCTTTGATGGCAAAAATAAACAAAACATTATAACGTTGTTAGTTGAATTGCAATATCTGGTTATGGGTTTACCTCAAAATTCTCCATGCAAACAAACTGTAAATAGCTCTAAATAGCCAATGTTTGGTTAAGCCGCAATCTAGAGATGTTAATAAATATGTGAACATAGTTACACAGGAACAGGAACTTCATCCCACAAGATTGGAATATTCAATAATAAGCACAATTTGCAAATAAAATTACAGATACAAGTTGAATAAATAATATTGTGATCGTGTATTGCCGTTTGGCAAAATTTGACAAATTGGATTTATTGCGACAATAATTTTCATTTTATTTTTATATTTCTTGTTCGTAGATCCTTATTTTAATATTCCTTAATAAGTAATTTTATCTCATTCAACTTCTTGGAATTCCATACATTTTTGTTTCCTTTGGTCTATTATATCGTGTTCTTTGTAGCTATGTTCTCCTATTTATACCCCCAAGTTTACGTTTTCTAATTTTCTAAATATAACATCAACAAGATCGCTGTTGAAAATATTTTACTGATAAATTATGCCAACTTGAAAAATAAAATAATTTTAGTTTCCAATTCCCTCGTTATTTCAACATGTTTAATTAAACAGAAACTGGAATTACTCATTAAAATGGAGTAAAATATATAACGAATATTTTTTGTTTCTTTTACTCCATTCGTTTCATAATAACTGCTGTTATTGATGATGCGACTAATCAATTGTTCAGATAAAGATAAATCAACAAAAAATAAAGAAAAAGAAAAAGAACAATATAAATCGCTCCAGTGTTTATTTTTAATATTCGCTGCCGAAACTATTAAATATATTAAAAAATATATATTTTATTTTAGAAAACAACCCTAGAAGATTGTAACAAAAATTTTTTTTTTAATAATGAAGAAAAATTAGCCGCCAATATAAATATACTCGATACTTCTCCTTTCGTAGAAAATGACTTAAATCATACCTATTCCTTCTCAAACAAAACCAATTTATTAAATGTTTTGTGGCTTCCGCGGCCATTGTCTTCAAAACTGGGATGGCTTCCGGGTTTTAAACCACGTCGATGATTGTTTGTTGAATGTGACGTTTCGACATTCATGTTTATGTCTTCTTCAGAGAACTGAAACTGGAGTTATTTTTGGTGTTTTATATGCTGGGTGTGTGTATTCATGCATGGAGAAGGAGACACAGTGTTGCGGATCATTTCCTTCCTCGGTGGCCCTCGTCCCTGTTAAATGTTTCGTGTTTTTGTATTTGGAGGGCTTCTATAAAGGCGAGGCCAGAAATTTCTTGAAGTAACTAACTTCCGGGTGTCCGGGAAAAGTTTTGAGGGATTTTACCACCTAAAAATGTATATTCTTAACTATTTTAAATTGGCACTAGAAATAACCAAATTAGCAGTAAAAATTTTGAAACGGCATTAATTAAAACTACATATTACTTTTTAGCAATTGTTGTTACATAAAAAGCTCTTACCTATTGTTAATGGAATTTATCGCTCTTTTCCGATAACTCATTCGTTTATGCGACAAACGTCTTTTGTGACTTTTATCATTCATGCAAGTATGCCCCATAATTTTTTAAGTCTAACTCAAGTCGTTTACAATTTCTGCAAACGGTACTGTGTAAATAGTAATTCAAATTTTCCCGAAAACCAGTACTTGGTCGCAGTTAACGTCAGGCGTGAAAGCATAATCTATCAAAATGTATGAACACTGTTGTCAGCCCTAAATTTGTATATTTCTAGTGTATAGGCGTAATCTACGGACTAATTTTTTCCAGTATTTGAAATCTCGTTTTAAAATTAAAAAAAGTTGTATTAAAAAAATCTGCAGTTTTGATAAGTTTTTTTGTCATTTTCTCCAGTTTTTCCAACGTCTTTCATATGACCAAAGAACTCTTTCCCAATCTTCAACAGCCCAATCGATGTGTTCTCTAGCAAAATTTAACCTCGCTCCACGATGCTCTGGTCCTCGCGCTGGAATTCTTTGTCTCAGATCAGATTCAGCTAAGCGTTGACGAACAGTATCAGTTGAAAATCTAAGTCCATCTGCTTCCTGTAGCTGTGTCTGCAGCAATCTTCCTGTCACAAACCGTTGTCTTAAAGCAGAGACTCTTAAAAAACTGTCTTGAACTTGCGTAGTTATGCGATGTCTGCCTTGACCAGGTCTTCTTAAGTGCTGACCTGTCTCCCTATAACGTTCGGTCATTCGGGAAATGGATGTATGCGATACACCAAATCTCTGTGCAATTCTTCGAAAGCTCCATCCCTCTTCCAGTAAAATGACTGCTTGAGCACACTCTTCGGCAGTCAAATTTCTAGATTGGCGTTCCATATTAAACACTATACTTCACTGTACCTCACAAATGTAAATTTTTAGTGCAAATAATAAATTTTTGCAATAAAACCTTAATAAAAAGAGGTAGGTTGATTCAAATTTTATCTGAATTCCAACAAAATATAGATAAGATCAATAGACTTCGATAAAAAAACCAACTGTATAAATTTATAGAATATATGTACTATGGTAGTTTAAAATAAAAATAAATATTTTCATTTTTATATGAATTTCCAAAAATAATTCAAAATAATTTAGTGATGCGTTAATTTTGCTGGCCAGTGTAGTATTAAATTATCCGAATGGTAAAAACTATAAATCGGAGTAACGAACTATTTAAAATTCAAATAACTGTTATCTTTTTGATAAACAAGAATTCATGCTCTGCCACAATGCAAAGATATTTCAATTAAATTTTTCACCACTATCCTCTGTTTTCAAAGGGTTCAATCGGAATTTCTATCGAAGGAATGGAAAACAAGGTAAAGGGAATTTAATTGCGATAAACAAATGCAGTCGATGCAACGGAGTTAACAACACTCTAAAAAAAAGGTAGAAGAAGTGGAGGGCCCTCGTTTCTATTATAATGAGGCTGTGTCTAATTTATTTGAAGATCAGGTGTGTTCTGAGTGCAATTAAGTTACTCTAACAAAGAGATCGCACAAGGAAGCTTTATTCTTAACCAATGAGCAACAAAGAGATTATCCACAACGAATTTATACAGCCGTTTTTTTAACTATGCGCGTTAAAATATTGAGCGAGGATCTTACAATTACATAATTCGATTTATTTTGGTTATTGTGATCGAAACTATTATTTTTCGAAAACACTCTCAGTCTTTTAGGCTTTAGCTCAACAACGCAACGCAATCCCTTTCGTAAATAGATTGTCAAACGCCGACCGATAAAAAATAGCGCCATAAAATGTGATTATATATATAAAAAGAAATTTTTTAGATCTTGATATACTACCATTTCAAATCTACGAAGCAGTAGAAGAACACAGAACAGGGAATATTGAAACATCAGGGTATATTGAGTTTATTGAGTCGTTTTCGCCGCCAGATGGCCAAAATCTCATTTACGCTACATATCAAAATCTTTTTAGCTCAGTCCTTAGCCTTACATATTTTTCTACAGATAAAAAAATAAGTTTATACGGTAGACCCCAAAATCCTTTCATGTTATAAGAAATTGTTTATGTGCGAATAAAAATAAGAAACAATATTCATTTTCTTGAAATACGGAAACTGATTTGTAATTAAATGTTTTATTTATAGTTGAACCCACAGCCATATAAATTTGATAGATTCGATGACTCTAAACTAAAAAAGTACCATTTTCGGAATTTACGGTGTCACATCTTACATGACCACCTAAACAATTTTCATAACAATACATCTGACTTTTGTAATGTATAGTTAAATGATAAGTGTAAGATACCGAAAAAACGTTTTTCAGATACTTATAGTCTCGGGCAAACACAGAAAACCATTTTAAAAGTTAAAAAATGAAAATACCTCATAACAATAGATATGGATCAATTAACGCAAAAAACACTTTTTAGAAAAAAATCTGAGCAACATATATTTTTAAAATATGCTTTTCTAAATTAAGTGTCTCACTTTGGAATACGTAATAGGTTTTATCCCACAAGAAGGTACCAAAAGCAAAAGTAAAGCAAAGAATAATATTGCTGAATTACCCATAAAATTATCTTTTTGATGATACAGGGTGTTTCATTGGGAAAGGGTCTAACGTTAGATGTGGATGGACGTCACTTTGGCGGTTCCAAATAAACTATACTTTATATACCCCACATCGTAGGGTGGAAATAAGTATTTTTATAGTCTTTGGAAGCAGAAATTTATTCCTTGCAAACTGTTCTTGTTATCTAGCTAGCAAGTGCATAGATTCTAAATATCCTTATACAAGATGTTCAAAACAATCTAGACATATTGAATGATTAGGTCCGAAGTACGGCTCTGTAGCCACATTTTCCAGTGACCTGTATTTGTAAAAATGCAAACTCAATTCAATCAAGTTAAGTCAATTTTATTTCACCCAAAAAAATTAACAAAAATCTCTCCGATACCATTTCGTAACTCTCAAAATGGTCATAAATTGTACTTTGAAGGTAAAGTTTTGGTAGTACAATTGTCTGTGGAAAAACAAAAAGTAGATGAGTAGATTCACTTTTTACTGCTCTTTCCAATTATAAAAAGCAATTTAAAAAAAATCGATATGCAGGGTTGTTTTTAAAAAATACGATTTTTAAATGTTTTGTTATGCCGATCCTGGATTTGCTCTTTGGTAATACGTTGGTAGGTAATGGTTATTATGCGTACCAAATATCAAAATAATATATAGAGTAAATTGGAAGTTATGAGCTTCAAAAGAAATAGGCCAAATTGATATCTCAGTTATAAAGGGTGGAAGACCAATTAAATATAGGTTATTTGGAACCCCCAAATTGACGTTCATATACAGTTAAAAGTTAAGTCCTTTTCTAATGAAATAGCCTGTATAACATATCATACTTAATAGTTTCCCAATTTAAATTGAATTTGTTACCGTTTTGAAATAGAAGCTCCGTATAATATAAAACGATATGATATCTCTAGGTAAAACGCAGAAATGAGCTGACTGAATTTGACCAGATATGAAAGAAGTAGTTCACATATAACAAAGTGCACCTCGACGGGCAAATCCGTCCGATATGTCTGCTCCTAACCTTAAAGGGAGTGTAGAGTTTCAATGAAGTTACCATTCAGTATATACATGTTACTATTTAGTATATACACATTATTTGTTGTGCTTTTCGTAATTTAAATATATTTTCCACGACTGCTAAGAAATATATTGTTTTTATCATATTTTATGGAACAACAATATAATAAATTGCCCATTCCGTCTGTTTTTATTTATTTATATTGAAAATTTACAAAAAGATTTACAAAATTGACTTTCGACTTCTGTCGTATATGTCAAAACATCATTCTTTGACAGATTCAGATATACATGTAAAAATTTCGCTAAGAAAATCTTAAAATGGAAACAGATAGTGATTTTAAAAGTACTCCATCAGAAATTGTGGATAAAGCAGCTTCCGTCTCTCTACAGTTATTACCAAAAATGTATTAATTATAATATTACAAAAGTATAGTATACTGTAACAGAGCCGCCTCTGTAAAGCAAAATCAAATCTAGAAAGCTAGTAATTTTTAGTTTTTCTAGAAATATTTATAAAGGTACTTAAAGTTATTTCCAAATTTATAAATTCAATAGTTAAAGAACATGCTGGCCTGAATATTATAAGTCTTTTAAATAAAAGGGTTTTCAAAGGTTCTTTCGGGAAAAATATAGAAAGAATTTCAAAATCAAGTAACAGACGTACATTTCATTCTTAAAGGCATAATACTAAATATTGCATTGACGCTTCAACTACCATCCTGAGTTTTATGATTGTAATTTCGGAATAATGGGCTTAGTTCGGGGAGCCTGAAATTACAGATGAAAGGTTTTTGGATGTTTTCCTT
Organism: Hermaeophaga mercurialis; assembly: GCA_951812935.1. Taxonomy (NCBI): domain Eukaryota; kingdom Metazoa; phylum Arthropoda; class Insecta; order Coleoptera; family Chrysomelidae; genus Hermaeophaga; species Hermaeophaga mercurialis. The sequence continues at coordinate 12,796,803 of OX638360.1, forward strand.
TCGTAAAGAAAGTTGTATTTCAGAATTGTTATCCCTTTTAATAATTCTCAGAACTGAGGATCATGGTTAGTTTTGTAAAACCGAATAGTAATAAACCGAAAGTCATAAAAAATCTGTGAGAACCAAAAGTAAAGTTCAGTTTAGAAATGTAGACGAATTCAGGAATCAGTTGCAGTTTAACATCCGTCTCGAAAAGTACTCTCGTATTAAAGTATCTTCAGTCTTGTTAAATCTTATAAGTCTTAATTTGCCGGTACTTTTCTTAATTAGTTACAGAGTTAAATGGTTTATCAATGAACTCGGCCAGTTTTAATAATTTAGTCAATGGATTCAATGAATTTGTTGTATTGTAAAGTCACTCGTTGCTTTCATCTAATTTTTATTTGTAATTTTCACCATTTCCTCGCCTAATAAATAAATTAGAAAAAGTTCAGCTAGTTTCATTGACTAATTATTCCAATCTGTTACATTAATAAATCTATAGTAAAGACCATGTTTTTGCTTCGCTCGACAAACTTTACAATATCACGTGTGGTGACGTACATACCTATTGATTAGCATCCAGCCACGTCAATCACACTACAATAGAAAAGAGAAAAGTCTTACTTCCATCATTTGTTGCACAATATTGTATATACAGTTTGTAACTAAATAATAGTTGAAGTGCATATATGTGAAGTGTGTTGAAAGTGTTTCACTTAGAGGATTAACACCACGAAATTTTAATATGTTGTATTGAAGTTTTTTGTTGGTATATCAGATGTGGTATCTGTTAGTTTATTTTCCGTTAGAATACCCATCTGGTACGCTTCTGGTCATTTTTAAATATTTTCATATCGGTTAATTTTTAAATGTTTAAGTAGCTTAAAATAGATTATAAGTTATAAGTGAGATTTACATATAGAAAACTTAATCAATTCTGGCTAACAACGAGTAAACTTATTAAAAACTTTAGCAAATCATACATGGGGGCGGATACTGGAACCTATTATATTTATATCTAGCATTAATTAGGAGTAAACTGGACTACGGATCCATATTTTATGGAGCCGCAAACAAATTTTTAAAGCTTCCAATAAATATTCAATGATGCATCTGAGTCAAGACTCTGGTTCAGCCTTAACAGTTTGGATCGATGAAAATGCCTCCTACACTTACCGCATTCCAAAACAGTGTAGTATCTTTACCGATGAAGCATTTGCTATATTGCAAGCCCTAAAAAAGTGCAAAGAGTCTGCTTCAAAAGAAATCCTAATTATTTCCGACTCCATGAGTGTTCTTATTGGCCTCCAACAAATATATCCACAGCACTCCTTCCTCCAAATTATAAAAGACGAACTGCACTATCTCAATATTCACAACAAGAAGAGGGTACCATCGCACATTGGCATTTACGGAACAGACCAACATGCAACATCCGTCAGTAGAAATTCAGAAACAGAAATCTTTAAAAAAATCCCCCACACAGACCATAAATCTAAAATTAAGAAATACATACAAAAGATGTATGAAGACAAATGGACCCAACAAAACTCCAAACTATTTGAAGTAAAGCCAAAATTATAATCAATAGGCTTAGGATTGGGTATACACCATTAACACTGAAGAAAGAACCCCATCCCCAATGTGAACACTGCGTAAAGCCACTCTCTATCAAGCACATACTCATTGAATGTCTTTGTTGAATGTCTATCCTTCACAGGAGAAAGAAAAATCGCAAACGTTTCTGGTAATATTAAGACTATTCTAACAAGTAACACAAATAGAGTTATAAAGTTTTTCAATCTAATTTCTATGTCTAAATATTGAATCTATTTGTTACAACCTTATGTACTTATAATGTATCTACTGTACTTTAGCCGCTCATTACCTTCAGGGTTAATGCGGTTTACTTTTAAATAAAAAAAAATGAAAATGTTCATGCGTGTTGCGTCATTGGCTAATAATCGAAGGTGAGCGGCTCGAGTAAGAACTAAAACTTTTTCTAACTTTGAACATATCAGTTAATACTGTGTGCTTCAAATAATAATAATTATCAATTAATTAGAGTATTTTAAAAGACAAAATTAGAAGAGTCTATATTGTAAAATAATCTATAATTCGTTGTTGTTCTAACCAATTAATGCAGGGTTTACTCCAATTATAAGTTGTTTGGAAACAAAGAATAAGGAATATGAAATGTTTTACGAAATATTTATTATTTTTATTTATAGTTACAAATTTATGGGTCAAATACTAATAGAATTATCGCAGGTAAAATTTTATTACAATCGATTTAATTTAAACAAGAGGTAGTTTGCTTTGATAGTCCATATTCGTGAAATAGTGTGGATATATCTATTAATGTGAAAATGTGACGTAATAAAAACGAAACAGGGAATAATGAAGAAAGGGAATGATCACCAATTCATTTTTAAATTGAACCTATTCCAGGACCTAGTAATGAACATTAAGTTTCCAATAAAAAAAATTTCAAGTAAATATTACCAAAATCTAGTACTTATGTTTCAAGATCTATGTACGCAAATCAAAAGGTCTGAAGCAACTGGTCTGAATAATAAAGAAAAGATTCACATATTTTAAAAAAATTATAGCTCACCTTTTAAAATTTGTATGCAATAATCAACCTTGTGCCAAATTTGGACAGTTTATTAAGTACTTTGAACAACAAGTTTATAATAAAAGATTATTCAACCAAAATGTTAAATTTTAAAATTCAACTGAGTGAAGTCCACCCTGTAGTCCAAGCGTACCCAAAACTTTGTCAGTATGAGTTGCATCGGAGTTCCCCATCTCTGGAGTTCAGAATTGCCCCTCTCTTAATTTCATTTAAATATTACTCCGTTTTTAGAATAAGTTTAATGATGAAATTCACACAAAAACCCTCTACTTATTTATAGTTTATAATGCAATTGCTCTCTTTCACAAACTCCACTTAATTTAAAAATAACAACCCCAGCCCATCACTTGATTCGTCAAATAAACATATCCCCGTCATTTAAACCGAATATATAAGCAACTCATACCCTCTGAACTCTCTCGATCTCTAGTTCTAAGTTGTTTTTTTATATGTATGTGCTAGTGTTAAAAAGTGGTGTACCAATCTCAAAATTGTAGTGTTTTTTTCCTTGTGAAAATATTTTAAGAAATTTATTAAAAAATTCATTGCAGAAATCACAAGAATCTCAAATTCGTTGAGATGGAATTACGTTGACAGTAATTGTAACTGTTAAAAAGTGAACTGAAGAACTTAGATACACTTTTATTTTTGAATTGTACTCCGCGTCTTACGGCTTATCCGGTTGTTTGGATGTTGGCGCGTTTACCCGATTACGTTTATAATTATAAACACTCACTGCTAAGTTTGTCAGCTTTCATCTGTTTTTCAACTCCACTTCCTTTCTTAATTTTCTGGGCACTTTCCGCTGGTTTATCCGGCTCGGAGGACCATGTAGACATTTATATCTGGGAGCAATGATCTTTTCAAGTGGACTGTTTATTGCAAGTCTCGCACCTATAAATTCAATGTGACTATTTTCTTCAATAAAAAAACACATTACTAGAACGATCAAATCTTCTTTATTCCAACAAGTATCTATGAGAATAAGTTATTGTGGTACAAATTGTATATAACTACAAATATACTTTGTGTAAGTGTATTTTATCAGAGTGGGCACAATACTTTCACACACTTCACTACATATATATATTGTTAACAAATTTACATTCAAATTAGCAATTTCTACATTGCTCTACTTGTGAAAAACATTCAACTTTTTACAAACATTGCGTGGGTGCCTCAAGACTTCTGACTGCGGGATTTTAAGAATAACTAACTTAGCAAGGGTGTGTGTACTCTTCAATGTATTCGGCGGCACAACTAACTTAGCGAGGGTGTGTATGTATGTGTGTGTGTACTCTTGGGGGGTCTTGAACACAACTGAATTAACGGAGCTGATCGCGAAATGCGTGAGAAGTAGAATCAGTTTCTGATTGGTCAGATGTGATGTCATAAAGGGCAAATCCTGAAAGTTTTGTATGTAAAAACCTTAGAAAGTTCTGGGACGTGTAGGGGTTGGAACAAAAAGAAATGAATATTGTGGAAAATTTCTTTAAAGTCTACTACCTCCCACTTTTATGTTCGACACAAAACTTTGAGAAGATTAAAAAAGCGTGGCTTCAAATATAAAATTATAAAATTGTTAATAAGAGGCAAGTAATCATGAAGAGTACACGGTTGATAAAATGGAGCCATGCATGAATGTATCGAAAAAAATTATCGCAGTAAAAGCAAAGAAATATATTATTTACATCAAACGAGGTTTAATAGCCATCATATAATTGAGCTTAAACAGATAAAGTATCGTATCAGTCTAAACAGACTTGAAAAATCCCTACTAAATTTTATAATAAGGCTACCAACCAGGAATTTTTAGAAGCCAAAGATCTATACTATATTTAACACTATAAAAAATCTCAACTATAATAAAATATTTAATGTAGAAAAAATATCAAAAAAATATTGTCTGCATTGCATCCTCTTTAATATATTATTAAATTAGTTTTGATTTTATACAGATCACTTTTTGTAATATTTAAGAAGGCGACTAGTAACAACTAAACGTTGTTCTTACTTGATCCGGTGTTTGTTTATTTCTGAGTAAAAATTCATGACTGTAAGTAATTCTTTGTTTTTATATTCCAAATTATTGTATTTATAATTTATAGAAATACATTTATTTTATTTTACACCGTACTCTATTAATGGTTAGGTGAACCTTATCCTGGATGATCCCATAATCCATAATCTACATACTTTCAACTAATTATTTTATAATACAGACACTTCAAATTTTGTTTATAAATATAAACTTTTTTGCTCGGTAATCGAATATATCGAATATATACAGAAATGAAAATTAATAATGAATTTCTATTCAAAATGCACTTTCATATAAACAGTATTTTCGTTTAATTTATGAATTGTTTGACTAATTCTATTAAAATTTAGTATTGCGGAATTGGTATGTTATCCTCAATTATTTATTAAATTTAAATTTATTTATGAAAACATTCATTATTAAAGTGCAACCCCAGGTGAAAATTTTTATTTTTAGTAGATATTCTAAATTAAATACAATACAGACATATATATTTCATGCAATTTCTGTAGTTAACACTTCGTGTTAACGTTCAAGGCGTACTAAATTGAAACTTCCATGGTTTTAGCGTTATCTTAATTGTCAACTCATTAAAAATAAGTTTAGTATGTAAATTATGAGAGAAGGAGTGATAACTTCCTTGATTTACTAAACTTAAAAGACTTCCCTGGGGAATTCTAGTTTAAACTGAACTTAACTTTCGGAATAACCTTAGGTCATTACTAGATGGTTTTTCTGGATGAAATTAGTCTTCAATTCTTTTTGTTGACTTATTTCCATTTTTATTAGAAAACTCACGCTGAGCATCTAGACGATGACAATGAAGAAATTGTTCTATTTTCTCACCGCTATAATAATAATAGATTTCTATAAAAAGAATTTTCTCATGCATTTCATGAATTTTTTAAATCCCAACACATAACTTTTTTCTTTTTCTCCAGGGTTTATTATTAATACAACAAAATAAACTGGAAGTAGATTATAATATTCCCCTTTATGTAAATTGAGACCATACGTAAAGCATAATAGTTATTTACGATAGAAGTATAGTGCATACACGGTGCTACTCAAAAGTTCTCTACAGAAGTACTTGTTTTTAATGAAAAAATTAATTGTCTCTTTCAAAGTATTAACCATAGGGTGTACATAGCGTTGCCAGCGTTTCCGGCCATGTTGTAAAATCGTTTTGATTTCATTCTCGAAAACACGAAAGAATCGCAAACATGTTGTTTTTAGTAAAAACATGTTGTATAACATTCTACCTTAGTTGCTCCAAAACATCTAGGTCTTAAGCACTGTTAAATGACAAATGTCGAAAGAAATGGCCAAAACTGATTTGACGATCGTGGAGAGTTGGGCGTCTTCCGTTGTTATGAATGCTGTTTGATTTCCAAATTACAACTATACAGGCAGGTTTCATCCCCAAATAACCTGAAATTAACTCTTGCCTTAGGATGTATCCAAAAACATTAAGTAATATAAAATATTATGAAATGAAATGATACATTTCTCTACTTTACAGGGTAATTAATTTGCAGATAGTAAACAATTCAAAACATATACTAACAAATTAAACTTTGAAATCCACTACTTTACAAGTGATGGGTAATCATGCTTACAGGTTGTTTTGCTAGTGACTAGCTAAACTACACTATATAATAAGCAAGATAATAGCTCATAACTTTTGCTACACAGGAGATTTTCACGTTTTTATATAAAATTTTATCTAACCATAAATTAGTAACGACTTCACCGATCTCAACGAAATTTGGTTGGTTAAAAATGACACGCAACGCCTATGTTTGGCTAATGTGTCACATTTTTTCATCATATTCATAGAGCACAAAACATAAACGTAATCGCTATTAATTTTATGAAATGAGACTCTTGATCAATAATTCTTGTTTAATAAAATATCACTCGAAAATAAAATAAAGTAGTTGAAAATTAAAAGTTAGAATATCAAATTTACATGCAGTTATCATATACTTAAAGAAAATATACTTACACTTTGAAATAAAGCAATATTTTCCTAATTAAAATCTAATACTTCAAGAAATCAACAAATTTGCGACGATTTCTACTACAATACCTTTTTTGTTGCAACGTTGATTCTTTATTGCGAACCTTCTGATAGATGTTTAATCATATATACGAGAAATTTATTGCAGGGTACGATACAAAGATGTTTGTAAATGCTTAGTTTTCGACGTCTTTTTAACGTGACTCTGAAAATAAGAAAACGTTATAAAAAGATAAGCATTTCTCAGAAATTTCTGGACAAATATAATGCTTTTTCCGTAAAATGTGGAATTGCAATTATAATTATAAAACTGTTATTAAAATAAAACAGATTTTAAGGTAGGAAAACTCAACAAATCATAAAATAAATTATCTTGTAATTTCCTTATTTGCTTACAAAATATATTACCTTCGTTTGTTTCAGATTTTTTTTTTAAATATCCGCCAAATAACGAACAGTTTCTTTCTGGGAAAATGTACAGTACAGTTCAAAAGATATGGCAAAAAGTTTTGTTTTTGGTATTATCAACAAGAGGATTTTTTCTTTGCAAACACTACCAAGTGAACAAATTTTTAAATTATTTTTGCTAGTTAAAATTTTTACTCCTGTTATAGAAGGAACCATCCGAAACAGAGATTCAAAGGCATTTTGCATATATTTTCAATTGATAGCTATTAAAGAATAGTAGATTCTGTATTTTCTCCACGACCGAAATTCACTCGATTTTTCACTCATTATTTTATTTCAATTGACATTGACAGTTTTGACATCCACGGCTGTCAATATTGTTTAGAACAATTACGGAATATTCATCCCATCACTTGTTATGGAATGAAAATACATGCAAAACACATAAGAAGGAAGTGTTCCAGAATAAATATCCTATCTGAAGAGTGATAATGTTTACATTCTATTGTTAAAAATGATCTTGAAATTAACACATTCCACTAATGTTCGTGGAGAAAATATATTCTATCACAGGTAAAACACAATATTGTTAGCTTTGAAATGTCAGACTGACTCAGTTATAATTTTTACATTTTTATATGAATATATCTAATTCAAGATTTGAAAATCAAAAAGCCTCATGCTTACGATTGCTCACGTTCGCATTCCTCCACTCGAATTGAATTTTTAGTCCAACCTAATTACAGAATATATTATTTATTTTTTTAGGAAAATAACGAAATCATGGAAAGGAAACGATGTATTTATTTGTTAAAACATTCCACTTTTGTGTATTCAGTTTCGATATCATTTTTAAATAATCTACTCTATTGATGTGATTATTCCAACTACTGTCAGGTCAAAACGAATACAACCAATTTGTTAATGTTTAAACTATACTAAAACCACATAAAACATCGAAGTTTAGTTACTAAAAAAATAGGATTCTTAATTTACATTATTAAAAAATGAAAAAAGTAGCAATAAATATGAAAAGTGAATATGGGTTGGAGCTCCCTTGAGATTTCCATATTTATTATATTTTAACATTTAATATTGATATAGCTATAAAATATTTCATTTCTACAATCAGCCCTATTCACTCTTCAAGTACCTGTTTGAATAAACATTGGAACTATAGATATTTCCATCTACCTTGCCTTTAACGTTTAATTCTCTTCGATAAACTATTGATATTGATGAAAACCTTTGTTAGTGTCTTATCTGGAGTGGAACGTTTCATTCAAACCTCAGATTTAGTCCAAACAACGAACGTGGATTTCACTGTTATTTTACAAAATAAAGCGGGAGCATCCGGCAAAATTCAAGTGGCTCTTGACGCGAGATATATACTCCGAAATTAAACGGAATAATTTTAATCAGATACGTTAACTGTGAAGACTGGAACAGAATATTAATTAGTTCGCACTTTCCTCAGAGAGTGATAAAGAATCACCGTACTCCAAAATGATAGGATCTCGAGTATTAAAAGAAATTTTTTGTTGTGTCATTTTCGAGATATTGCACGATGCTCCAATGTTTGATATTGATTTTAATCAGATCTTTAAACCGATATACCTATTTTAAGTTGGCTTGATTAAAATAATTAAAGTTAAAACATAGACTAATTAATTAATAACTCTTCAAACAGGTATAACATTTAATAGTTATACTTATAACTTTAGCAACTCTAAGCAATTTGATTGAAATGCATTAGGTATAAATACCCATTTAATCTTAACGAGTTGATAGCACTATAGGAATTTACCTCTTCTATTTACGCTGTAATTTATGTTTAATCATTTCAATGCAATTTTATTTTATTTCGCTTAAGTTTCTATAAGAGAAGAATCAAATGAATAAATAAATATTTCAAAAAAGTTCCCGAAACGACTCCGGTCCTATCCTAACAATTTATTTCCCTTTAGACTCCACTCGATCCCAAATAATGAGAATATTCTAATGTACCTACTTCTTGAGGTATCATGATCCTCGCCATTGTTTGTTGTAATTTAACGTCTTCGTAGATTAGGGTGCATGGTCTAACAGGGTGAACTACATACATCGTCTACGCTTCGATCGATGCAGCCGTCCCAGGCATAAAGCGGCTTTTACAAATTACAACCAAACCGTTTCGCTTTTGTTTTAGTGTTCGATCCCAAGGTTTCAATCCTCGATGACCGGAACAAATCTGATTCACTTGATTTTCTCATATCAGCGACTTGGACGAGACCAATCACCGATTTGATGAAATCATCCACTTGTTCCGGGGCTCTGTACATTCCGAAATCGTGAATATGTTAAGACGATTTCTATGGGAAGGCGTCAGCTGCTAAATCCAAGATGTGAATTTCATACTAACAATGGAAAGCAAAGGTCTTCCAAAATGCTTTAAGCTGCTGGATTTGAAATAGTATTCTTAAAATAAACATGGAGTAAAATATACTGGATACACACGTACCTATCATTTATTTTTTTGTTAAATTTATAGATTTTTTTAAATAATTGTCTTTAATTGTAAAATGTAAAAAATAAAATATACTTATCTCGAATCATAGTTTTGACAGATAGTTGGTTCACTACTACTTTTGGTTGCTGGGATAAGGAAACTCGATTGGTATGTATCAATTATTGCCCTATTTACTTCCCCAAGGACGTTTTTTAGTTTCAGGTAGTATCTTGCTGGTCTTTTGGTTTGGATACGCGCTATATTTAATTTTGGATTGGTACTGTATTTGTCCCAATCAGTGTTCTTTGAATTTCTTTTGAGAATTGTCTCATGTGCTTCGCTTTCTAGCGTGACTTATCTGGCTGTTTTAATCTATTACTTTGGTAAGTGTTCACTGTATCTGATTTCAAAATTTCTAAGGGTCTGGTCATTATAAATAGCATTACAATCTCGACAATTTAATTTATAAATTAATTTTTTTTGATTTAGGAATATTTCTTTTTACATTTTTAAAAGATATTACTGAATATGTTGCTCGAGATAAAATTTTTGATCTTTCATTTGAAATTTCTTCAAAAAAATGTAATAGTTTTGTATGATAGAAATAATTTTTTTAGGTTGTCTTGAAAATATAAGGTTAATGGCATTTTTTTCTTTTTATTGATCAACCTAATTATTAGATATAATGGGTAGTTATCTATATCGGCCAGGCCTTTAGAAATTTTATAATTAGATATAGTGAACACTTACCGGCGTATAGATTAAAACAATCAGATAAAAACAACTCATTGATACTCAACACAAACCTACACTTACCAAAAAAAAAGACAATAATGGATTTTTCATAATATAATAATAATAAGGTAATGTATTTTTACGTAATAATTAAATATACAGAGGATGTACCATTTAAAAAAAATTGTCGATGACATCGTTACTCACAAATGGTTTACCCTATATATATAATTGTTATGTAAAAATACATTAAATTAAAATCAAAAATAAGACCTGTCTCAGAATTTTTCCTCAAAATTGTTTGTTTAACTTAAAATGAATTTATTCCATACTTGATGTACACACTGTATATTTAGTCCAGAAGGTAATCTAAAAAAGAAGTTCCCAGAATTACTTTTTCGTGTAATACTTTATTCTAAGGATATCGCATATGTCTTTATATCAAATTTCTACAAAAAATAAAATTCTTCTTTCTTGTCACATACACTGTGTCCGTAAAGTACGTAATAAATTCATTATTTCTTAAACCAAAAAAATTTGAGGGAAAAAGGCTAACAAAAATGCATGATTATTATCTTAAAACGACCCCTGTCATGACCTCCTTAATGTTATACCCCAAGTGAAATACTTTGCTGAAATTAGCTCTTTTAAGATTATTTAAAAATGTCATAACATACAGGGTATTGCATTTAAAAAATGTTCGATATCATAACTTAGATGTGGATGAAATAAAAATAAAGTCGACCTTTTTCAGGATTTTCTAACAATATTTTTGGTTTAGGAAATAATACTTTACGGACACAGTGTCTATGAAGAGTCCACAATATTGTTTCATTTGTGGTGTTGAGTGTAGTTTTGTGTCAATGAGCTGTTTTGCATATCTTCTGATTCTTTTAATCTATATTCTCGTAAGTGTTCACTATATCTAATTCCATACATTATAACATTATATATAATGTAGATTCATTTTTAACAACTGCAAAAACTAAACCTCTTAAATTAAAAAATCAGGTATTTATAATTTAAATTGTCTGAATTATAAGACTATCTACAGTGTGTTACTATATTCGACCGACAACGCGTTACCCCAGAGAGCTCTCGTTAATTGATGAATTTTGATATGGGAACATAAACCCTTAAAGGGCTTAGTTTCCGAGATACAGGGTGTTAAAAGTTTGAAATCAAAATTAAAAATTTGTCATAAATCAGAAACGCCTCCAAATATTTTTTTCAAATTTGGTGACCAATATGCTCTTTAAGAAAGTAATATTTTGACATAAACTGACTTTTGAAAAATTTAACCAGTGGCGCGCTATCAGGGTTTGTGCCAACTTTTATCCCCCCTATCTTTTACGCCACTGGAACAAATATTTTTTTTTTAATTTTTTTAAATTTTCTGTTCATTTTTAGGTAAAAAAGTAATAACCTTTTATGGAGCTAAAATGAACGGTATTGTAGATATTTGCTTCTAAACAAAAGTCTGCAAGTACTTAGATAATTCACAAATTATGATTTGTTGTGTAATTTGCCCGTCGGCGTTTTGCTAAACAAGTAAGTATTTGCTTTTAATCCATACTATTAATTCGATTTCGAATAATAACTAAGCGTTAGGCGTTAGTTGAAAAAAGAATACATGCTATTTCTGAGATTTTCTGAGAACTTGATAAAAGTAAAAATCTCAATAACGCAAAAGCTATCAAAATTAAATTCAAACAAATGTATTAGATACAACAATAACAAAATTGACAAAATTACAATAGTTGTTCAAACTGTCGGCCGTTTACTTGTAAGCACGTTCTACACCGTTTTCTCATTGAAAAACGTGTTTTTGAGAATAACTCCGGATTGGACTGAATGAGTTCTGTCGCAGCTGGAATTCTCGCTATTAGATCTTCTTCAGTTTCAACGATGGTTTCGTACACTAAGGACTTCATGTAGCCCCAGATAAAAAAATCGATAGGGTTAAAGTCGGGTGACCTTGGAGGCCAACATTGGGGTCCACCCCGACCAATCCATTTTTCTCTAAATCGTCTGTTTAGAAAATTTCTAGCACTTGCAGCAAAATGAACAGATGCCCCATCGTGCTGAAACCACATGTGTTGTCTAATATTTAACGGTACATTTTCCAACAATTCATCTAACACTTCTTCCAGAAACCGCGTATAAATATCTCCATTTAATTTATTTGGAAAAAGGTAAGGCCCGATTAAACAATCCCCAACCATACCCACCCACACATTCACCGAAAATTTATGCTGAAATCCACGTTCACGAACAGAGTGCGGATTTTCTTCATCCCAAACGTGACTGTTTCTGGAATTAAAAATGCATTCCCTGGTAAATTTGGCCTCGTCTGTATACAATAAATAATTTGGGAAATTTCGATTTTCACGACACTTTTGTACATACGGAAAATCTCTAGGTTCTAATGCTTGAACCCTGGTGAATTTGTAAGGACGCAATATTTGTTCTTTTAAAACTTTCCATACAGTATTATTGTCCACTCTTAATGCATGGCCTAGAGTTCGAGTACTTAAAGATGGCCTTTCAGAAATATTATTTAATATTGCCTCTTCCAGACGCACAGTTTCTTCAAATTACAATGAATTGATCGAAGATTTTTCTGCTGCTGGTATACCATTCCTCGGTATTATTTTCGTAGGACTGTTCTTACAGTTTTTCGTTCTACAAGCTACATTTTTCTACGTTAGAAAATTTAACTCCAATTTTGTCTGTGCATACCTATGAAACAACACAACAACGAGCTATCACAATCACCTCTTAATGTCCAAATGGTAGACATTGTATTGGCAAACATATCTGGTGAGACTTAATGTTAAAATAATGAACAACCTAATGAACTGACAGAAATTGGCTTCTCGGCGTAAATCACACCCTATCTTACAGACGAAAGTTCGAAGAAAAATTAATAAGAGATAATTGATTACCAAAAGTCCCAAAGGCGAAGATCCCTATATATCTGTAAATTTATTTATCGTTAAATATTTTAAGTGGTTCATTAAAATACCCATCTGATACGCCTCTGGTGATTTTTAATAATTTTATGTCGAATTGATTTTGAATTTTATGCACAATTTTCAATTTTGGGGGAGAGTACAGGATAAAAGAGCAAATAAATTCTGAAAAGTTCTCTGATTACGAACCCTGTAGTCAAGAACTGTTTTAGTGAAAGCCCAAACAGTAATTTTCAGAGTAAGCAAAAATTTTTATAGTACCGGCAATTGTGCAGATTTTTGATAACTGATTTTGTTTGAACAAACGCTAAACACCTTATGTAGTTTGATATTTACCCATTTTCTTTTTCTCTTTAATTTGTTTTGACCGGCAAAAACCACTGCTGTTAGAATTTGTACTGGGTGGGCATAAATTTTACATTTATTTTAAATATATAAAACTGTTTTATTCCATTTTTTTAACTTATATTAAGTTTTAGTAATTTCAAAATAGCAACCGGTATCCAGGTATCGTGGTGGAAAATAATTAATTCATGTTTTACAATACTTTCACATTAAGGTCATTTTTCAATCAAATCCCTGGAATACCGTTTTCTTCATTATTGCTACCTAGGCACCCTTAATATTGTCACCACTTTTCCAGAAACCGCTGAAAAAACACGTTACAATCTGTTTGTTAACTAGTTAACTAATGCTGCTGAGAGTATGTTTTGGAAATAATGAAACCCTTAAAAATCATAATGTATTAGTTAAAGTTAAGAATACGGAAGTTCACTTCACTTTAAAAATATGAATTCCAAACGTACCAAAGACCAGTAAATTTGATTTTTTCATTTTTTATATCCTACTTACGTCAAACTCTCTATCACAGAGTTACAATGGAAAGAAAACACCCTCAATTATTTAACTAAACTAGAGATTACGAGTCAACAAACTGTCCATGTGCCTTAGGTTTCAACATAGTAAATATAAATTGTCCCACAGATCTGTAATAATAGACTTGAAATTAGTTATCGATGACTATCAATACAGTGTAATTTGTAATTGTGTTCATCGTAGTTGTGGTGCTTGCGTCCCATTTGACGAGCCCACAAAGAATTTTGACATTTTATTTTTTTTTATGTTTGACGTTTTATGTCATTATTTTTACTTTTTTGGTTATGTGCAATTGGTTTTTGGGCGACAACCATCTGGTCTCTTCTTTTTCAGTAATGACTAAGACATATTATTCCTTTTGAGAATCCTAGCAGGATTTTTCCGTAGGAAGAGAAGACGAAGTAGGCGAGATAAAAAAAAACAACAATTGATAAGCAATAACATAATTAAAAGAAAAATATAATACATTTTTTTTTTAAAAAGTCTTAAGTTTTTCTAATAAATAAAACAAGTTACACCCACAGTAGTTATTACATCATAACAATGATAATGGTAATTATAATCTAAAGAAAAATTAAAAGATGTCTGACAGTGTTATAAACGTTTTATTGCAGTAGCCATGTGAGTAGTGCTTTTTTATTTAGCTATTTAATTGTATTGTCTTACGAAGCCATAAAATAAATATATTTATTAAAAGCCTATCACAGACCGACCTGACAAACGTTTTTTATGAATGCCTAAATAGAGAATCAATGTAATTAATTTATTTTATAAAAAAATTGTATTCAATATTCTAACCACAAAAATATTACACCGGAAGAGTCACCGTTGACGCGACGGTCCATTATAGCTAAATAGTAAAAATTTTAACATTTTTATTTATTTCCCAAAAAGTGTGGCGTTTCAAAGTTGTTTTTTCTTATCGAACAACCTGTATTTTATTACATTTTTAGATTTTGCGTAAAAAAAGATGGAACTTTCCTTATACATAAACATTGTGGTTCTCAAGATATTTTAATTTTTTGAAAACTAGGTCTAAAAAAAATTAACTCCGGAACAAACGAATTTAGTCAAATTAAATTTTAGCTATAAATATTAGATCAGTAATATAAAGTATTGATGTATTGCAGATATCTAAAATTCTACTAGTGGTCTAAAATAAGACACTTATTTAAACACATATTAAAACGCTAATACCGTGTATATGTTAAATAGAACATCTTGTATGTAGTAAATTTGATTACCTTCTAAATAAATATAAAAGATAAATTATACTTATCTTGAATTTCCATAGTATCTCAAAGCTATTTTTTCAATATCTTTCTCTAAGCAGGTTTCGCTAAATCGCATTTTCAAAGAGTGACATAAGATTTAACGAAACCTGATTAGAGAAATATATTCCAAAAAATAGCTTTCAAATATTGTGGAAATTCAAAATAAGTATAATTTATCTTTTACATTTATTATGGATAAATTCCAAAAGGTAAAGGTAGAAACAGTTAATTCAAAATTATAAAGGTCTGCCATACCTAAGTTTTCTAGTTTTGGAATTATTTTCAATTATTTAAGAAATTTTATTATATTTCTACTTTGTATTTTATTAGCTTGCTGTGTTAGTCCAGTTTTCTCTGCAGTATAACATTCATAGTAGATTGAAAACAACATATCAACATTAACTATGCAACTATAACTACAAAATAATAGGACTAGTTGGAAATTAAAATTACAACAAATGTTCAAAATGATGCCCATCTTGTTGAATACATAAGGAATGTGTAACAAAGTTCATCTTATTTTTCACGCACAATCTAAAAATGCAATAAATACGGGATGTTCCATAAGAAAAAAAGTTTGATACGCCACACTTTTTTGGGAAACTTTGTATTTTTCAAAATAATTTTCGAATATACCCTTCATTAACCTACATATTTCTAAATAGACAAAAATGTTAATTTTTTTACCGTTTAGTCATAACGGATCTGTATAAAATGCAACCATTTAATATAGAAGATATTTCGAAGCATAATGTCGACAGTTTAACGAACCAACGAAGTATCAGTTTCTGAGCCACATTTTAGTTAAAAATAAAATAATACAAAAGTGTAAAAATGATTGACTAAAAAATTTTTATATAAATAATGTTGCCTAAAACCTCAAAGTTCAATTTTGATTATATCAAACATATCAGAAAGAAAGAGATAAATTTAAGTCGTGTATAAAATGAAGAATTTTATGGTAGTTGCAAGCAGCCTTTTAAAAATTTTCTGGAAAATACTTTGGATTTATAAAATTATAATCTTCAAAATAATTTCTCAGCTTTTATAAAATAGCCAACTTCTAATAGGGCGAACCATTTAATCCTACAAAAATCGGTATTTGATTGATTTTTTTATAAAAAAATATTTCAGGTATTCAGTAAAAATACAACTCCACAATTGACTATTTTTCCTTAAAAGTTATTCATATTTAAATTCAAAGCGCATATAAAATTCTTAATTTTATAAATGTTGTAACAGCCATTTAAAAATATTCTCGACTATACTTTTGATTTCTAAAATGAATATTAAATATACATATTTTCTCAGAAAATACAAAATTTCTAATTAGACGGTCAATTCAATAATGCTGTGAAAATCGGCATTTAGTTGATTTTCTACCAAAAATGTTTTAGGTAATCAGTCCATGATTGAATGTCTTTTCCTTCAAAGTTATTCATAAATGTTAAACTTATTATCATTTGTTTTTGTATGTTTCTCGGTAATTATTGATATATTGTTTGAGATAGCTCCTGTAAATTCTCATATGTGCACTTTAAACAAATTAAATACTTGTATTTTAATTGTCTCCTAAAACCCACTAAATCATTCCAATTCAATATTGCTGTTCCATACAATTCTACCAGTCCTGCTATTTAAGTTAATTGCTTGCACAATAACAGATTGAGTGCGGTGCAATCGCCTCTCCCGACGATGCGATAGTTAATACGGAATGAAACTGGGATCAAGCGGCGTGACCATAGCCGTAATCATATTCAGGAAGCAGTAGAATTGCAACTTGGCAGAATCTGCCAGACTAGTGCTTCTGTGAAGAATTACAAGACGCTTTGGTAACGTCGATTCGCTGCCAGACTAGTGCTTCTGTGGAGAATTACAAGACGCTTTGGTATCGTCGATTCGCTGCCAGACTAGTGCTTCTGTGGAGAATTACAAGACGCTTTGGTATCGTCGATTCGCTGCCAGACGCCATTAACAAATACAATGTATTTATTATTAGTATAAGTGAATGTTGCTTAGATGTTCCATACATATCTACTTTGTTACTAGTAAATAATTAAAAATCCCATTTAAAGCAATTTTGTTTGAAATGGCAAGGCAAATAGCAAATAACAAGTTGTACACATACATTTCATGCTTTGCAAGTTTCAGATGGGAAATAACGCAACAGTTGCTACCAAAAACATTTACGATGTTTATCAGAGTACATCGGACATTCGTAAAGCCAAAGGTCAGATCCGGTAATTTTGATCTCTCTGATACGATTCAGTAATGAAGAAGTACAAGACAATGATGTGTTAAAGGTGGAAGTGGTGGGAAATCACGTCAGACCATCAAGGAATTATCAAATAGTCATGACAAACCTTGTTTGACCATCTAAAAACATTTGAAGCAGATTGGGTATTTTAGCTTCCTCATAATTTTATTAAAATTTTACATGCATAGTGTGGCTTTTTTATTACTTTTACAAATAAATTTATTTACTAATCGGGTATATACATGTCCAAAAAAAAACTAATAATTAGATTTACTCACAACAGTCTTCTATTCATTTCTGTTTTAGATAATTATTTAATTAAATAGTACTTTTTTAACAACGGCGTAACATCAACGATAAATTTATATAGCATGGCCCCATCAACTCGATACATTAAATATATAGAACTATTGGGGCATAACATTAAATATATTGCCGACTTCACCATATAATATAAATAGCCTAAGGTAACATCAATTCGGTATACTCTATGGGGCCCAACATGAAATATTTTGTAGACTATGGTAGAAAAAAGACAACAAGTTGATACTTCCATTATAATGAAGAAAATAAAGTGCTATAGATAAAATAATCATGAGGAACGTTATAAAATCAATTGTTTTATTACGAGTTAAATAAATAAACGATATTAAAATATTTGCAAGTTCAGTTACTCAGTACTTATAATTGACATAATATCTTTTTTAATTGATAAAAAATCATTATTATTTTCAATATCCCTGAAACAAATTTTTTTTTATAAGGGAATAGTTTCATTATCTTCTTGTACTTGCCTCTTCAGAAAAATTCTAATGGTATCTTTTGTACTTTGAGAAACATAGTTTTTGCTAATAATAATTTTCAAGACATTTAGACAACCATCCAAATTCCAAGTTGGTTTAAATTTTTTATCTTCACTCTAAAAAATGTAAAAGTACAAAACAATTACTTAAACAAAATTAGATGTTACCTTAATCAATCCAAGATTAACAAGAATAGTATTGTTAACTATTGACAGTTTGTCACATTGTTGTGCCCAACTAAATAAATCTTTATATAACATTTCAGCACATTCTAAGGATGATTCTGCTACTTCTGATTTTGTATTATTACTCAAAGCAGATACTTTCATCACTATTCTTGTGTATTCTTCTACAGAAATGTTCTCACCATTCTACAACAGAAAATTTTAAAATAACTCAAAAATAGCACATAGTGCACTAATAAAATTAGTACCTTGGCCTCTTTTACAATAAGTTTGGTCCTATTTGGCCCTAAAGCTAGAAAATTACTGGCACTTGGTGTTTCAAGGAACTCCTTAACACTGAGTTTTGATTTAAGTGGTGAAGGTGCTGCAGTCACTTCTTCTTCATCAGATTGTTTGATGTCAGACGCATCTTCTTCACTTCCACCTTCCTCAGATCCTTCTTCTTCCTCCTCCTCTTCTTCGTCCTTTTCTTCATCATCTACTGCCTCATCACCCTCATCCTCCTCCTCAGATTCGTTTTCTTCTAAACTTCCTAAACAATGTATTTTCCCTACAAAAGATTACTAGTGTGGTCAAAAAATTTTTAACAATAAACTATATTTAATTTGAGATGTACAAACACTCAAATCCGGAAAACAGTATTACCTTTGTATGGGCATCTTTGGTAGTAAAAAGAAGACTAAAGAAATATTATAATGAACATTATATTTGTAGGTGGATAGAAAAAAACGGTTATTAGAAGGACTAATAAGTTACAATATATGCAAATAAAACATAAATAGGCACAGAAATAATGGAAAAATACAGGTTAAGGAAACAGGTGACCTAGAAGTATCATTTTAAGAGACAACTAAAAGTAAGTAAAAAATGAAAAGAAGCTGTCAAGCATTTTGAAAGAAAAATATAAGGAACTTGAAACGTAAAGTCCAAAACAGAAAAATACAGAAAAAATAAGTGGTATCTTAAAAGCTGTATGTAAGATATAATATTGTTTATACAAATACTCACTTATTTCTATTAGCTTCTTCTTTACTTCTTCCTTTCCTATTTCTCCAAACTGATTACCATCCAGTATTAGATTTTTTAACTTACTTTTATTAGCAATAGCATCCACTATTTCAAGACCACCATGTTTTTTTATTTCATTAAAACCTAAATTTAATTCTTCCAAATTTAAATGTGCATCTTTCAATGCAACAGCTAACTGTAATGCTCCTTTGGTCTTTAATAAACAATCGCCAAAATTAATTTCTTTTAAATTCTGATTATTTACAATTGCCAATGCAATTGCTTCTGCGCCTCTTGGACCAATGGTATTATCATTAAGATTGAGAATTTGAAGATTTTTGTTGGCTGAGAAGGCATCAGATAAGGCTGAAATACCTGGATGGTAAATGCCATTCTGAGGCATTGCTACCTCTTCTAATGTTCCTATCATCTGTAAATAATATAAAATAAGAGAAATTATTTTATCCAAAATAATTGCTTTTAACTTGCCTTAAAAACTGCTGCAAGAGACTTAGCACCTTCATTTTCTAGCCTATTTCTTCCCACAATGATAACTTTGAGTGCCAGTGGTTTTCCCTGTTCTTTACTGCACTTGTAACAGTCAGTTAGGGCAGAAGCCAATAATTTACCACCTGTAATACCCAGCCCATTATTATTAAGCCTCAATTCTTCAAGCTCAAAACAACAAGAACTTTTGAGTAAAGAAGCCAAGCCTTGTACACCGATAGGACCAAAAGCATTGTCACTGAGATCTAATTCAGTTAGTCTTGCTCCAGCTGTTACCAAACCATTACCTAAATATTGCTGAAAAGACACGTTTATAATAACCAAAATGATTTATAATTAAGTATATTCTTATTTACCAGAGCTTTAGGTATTTCAGTTTTCATCCTGCCTGTAAACATATCTTTCCATAGTGCTCTTTTTAATTCAGGATGCTTCTCTAGTGACTTGGCAATATCTTTAGAGGCGTCTACTCCTAATGTGTTACCTTCTAAATTTAGAAACTGCAAATTCGAACAATTATCGATGTCCTTAGTAACTTCTTTAGCTGAAATTAGAATAAAATTACTAACCAAAAAATTATATCTTTGTAAGCAATACCATCATGTTCATTATCTAGTTTTAAAGATTTTCCTGCAAAACTAATCCCGCTGTCACTAACTCGCGTTCCTTGTAAAGCAGCAGCAAGTGATTCCACATTTAGAGAATCCATTTCTTAAAAAAAAAGAATGTTTCCACACAATATTCGCCAAATAAAAATAATGTGAAAAGCAAATGTTAGGAATGGTCGTTAATTATTTGAATCGGAATTAAATATCGGTTTCATACGAAAAGTATCCTTAAAATGAAGTATATAACGTCTACAAAGGCTATTGATGACATGATAAGGTACATGGCTAGTCTGTCAATGAATAAATTCTCTTCTTCTCTTTTATTATAAAAACATTAAATCCTTTTCTCTTGGGCATGTCTGTTATGACTGGTATTCGCTAAATCTTTTAAATAGTTAAAGGCTACAAAAAACATAGAAAAAGAATGTCACTATGGCCAAAATAAATGTTAACGGAAATTTGAAATTTTATCAATAATTTTACACAAAAAGAAACAATTTAAGAAGTATGTGTAACAAATGTAAAAAATGTTTCAAGAGATACTGACGACAATTAGCTTTTTGAAAACCTTTATATATTACTCATTATATTACAGTTTTAAAACTGGACAGTGTTTGGTACATGGGTTCAGTTTCATATTAAATAATCTAGCAAAAATTCTAAGGGATTGGACCGATTTATTAGTTATAATATTCGAATCATTTTCCATTTTTTGCCAAGATATTTTTCAAGGCTTACAACAAATTGCAGAATTTGCTAGTCAAATATGGACTGAATTTTTTTTTAGCATATCAACAGGAGTATGGAATCTAAATAATTTTTTTCTAATTATATCTAATGGTATTTCTGAAAGTTACAACCACATTCACAATTCAGTGCTAAATCTTTGGACTTTACTAATAGCAACATGCAAACTATTAAAATACACAATTATCATGTTTGGATCGGGGGTTTGGTTTACAATCACGTTGATTCCTTATTCAGTATGGAGTTTCTTAATTTTTGTTCTTTATGGAATACAATCAATTCCATCAATCATTTTTGTAATTACAGCAAATGGAATCGAATTCATAAAAGAATGTATTCAAGGTAGTTACCTTTTTATTACTGATATTCCACTTGAGTCTGTGATTGGCATTGCAATATCAATGTGCCTAATTTATGTACTATCTCAATTTTATATATCATGTTTTTCCTACTTTTATTCTAAAAGTAGGCGTTTATTTTTGCATATACAAAATAAATTTCAAAGACTGGGCAGAAGGGAACAAAGAATTAATAGAAGACCTAACAACCATTTAGCATCTCTAAGAGGAAGATCACCAATAAGAGCAAGGATTAGTAATGGTTTAATGGATGTTATAAATACCGTGATTGATGATAGATTTTGTGTTATTTGTCAAGAAAGAGTTAAATGTATTTTAGTTTTGCCATGCAGACATGTATGTATGTGCAGTGAATGTAATACAAGACTGCAATTATATAACAATACCTGTCCAATTTGTAGAAATGATATTGAAGATACTATGAAAATATTTGTTTAGATCTATATTTGTATATTAGTAATATTTTTATTATAAAGTTTTCCATTCATTTTATACTAGTTTTTAATCTGTTTTCAAATAAAAATATTCATTTATTTGAAATATAGTTTTTTTAAATTTAGTTGAAGGGGTTATTTGTACTTTTAAGATATGTTGAGAATGTAATACAGCAGCATATAGCTATTTAGTCAAATGTAAATACAGGATACAGAGCCTGAGTAATTATAATCCATCATAAAGTTATTTAGGAAAAAAAATAGATCTTGGAAATCGGTTATTTATTGACATACCAAAAAAATTATAATCTTTATGTTTGATTCCCTCAGTAAGGTACTTTGAGAAAACTACTCACTCTAGTTGGTAACACATTTGGTTTTTCTGGAGACACACAATTAGGTTCATTATTTTAAATATGAAATTGGTATACTATTTTTCTGAATATAGTCACGTGTCCAGTATTATATAATACAAAACATTTTGCCAATTTGAGTGAGTATGTTTGAAGTAATTAGGGAAACCGAAAAAACGCTAGTACACATTTAAGGTATGTTGTTAAATAAAAACGTATTTCTAAGGTTTCCTTATCCAAATATCGTTTTATATCATTTAACCTAATCAGTATAGGACACAGACTTAATCGGCAAATCTCTGACAATAGTTTTTACTAGTAATATCGAATAGGTGACTTGTTACGTTACTGACGAGTTCGTTATTGTATTATCCAAATCAACTATTACAAAACCTAATGTACATGTATCATAATTATTTCAACCTGCACATAATTTAAAATTTAAATTTTCGCAATAATTATGAAATATTCTTTATTCATTTAATTTATTCAAGTTCGCCAAA
This sequence comes from Hermaeophaga mercurialis, assembly GCA_951812935.1. Lineage (NCBI taxonomy): Eukaryota > Metazoa > Arthropoda > Insecta > Coleoptera > Chrysomelidae > Hermaeophaga > Hermaeophaga mercurialis. Next base: position 12,820,007 of record OX638360.1, read on the forward strand.
AAATCGAAGAAAATATCTCCATAGTAGTTCAAATAGAATTTGTCAGAAAATAAAAATGTAAACTAATATATTTGACAATAGTCTGTTTTTATTAGTGTTATTTTTCGTTCACAGACTGACAAAAATACATATTCAGATGAAATATTTGATCCTATATGCAGATTCGAGCATTATGAAGAAAGGAAAATGATTACAATTTCCAATCTAATACATTCCAGTGGGATCATCGTTCTAGTCATTTCGATAGTAACTATTACAGTTGTGATCGTACTTCTATCACACCAAAGTTCGAGAGAATGGGTTTAATGGGGACATACATTATATTGCCTTTCTCCGTTATTTATACATTTATATATTATTCGTATTCTTCTACTCTATAAGGTTTTTCCAAAAGAATTTTAAATTCTCTCTGAATCTGTATAAGTTTCTTATTTGTTTTTGAATTAACAACAATACAGGGTGAAGCAAAATATTTGTTTTTAAAATCGATTAAGAATGTCTCGACCCTGTTTTAAATCCCTATTATCTATTATTTTAGTATGTTGCTAAGCAACAATAATAAAAAAAACTACAAAAAAAATTCATTGACGATAGGATCTACATGTTACAGTACACCTTTCCCGTACATGTATACAAATACACGCAGATAAATAAATTCATTAAAAATGTATACAAAAATAGAACCTTTATTGAATATATCATTATAGTGAACGCATTTTTATAAACAATAATCAGCTTTAAGAAGGCGAAATTTTAGTCTCGTCTGATGTAAATATATTATTCCCTGGTGCCAGAGAATAGGCATTACCTCGGGGAATTACTTGAATCAATTTCTGTGATCTAATCATTATAAAATATTCAACTTTAGCACAATTGGGCATGGAACAAAATTGCTTTCCGTACAATAATTGCTATTATGAGAAATTAAGGAAAAGCAAAGGGAAACCCTCTATCGCCGTTCATAGTAATCATTTTTAGGAGTAGATTCCAAACCGAAATTAGTCCAGAACTTGAGAGTAGATATTTTCCGAGGATGTAGTACATAAACGTTAGATGACATTTTAATAGTTGTTGATACAAAATTAGCAAATATAGATGAATTTGATTCCAGACTAAATAACCGTTTCTCTTCCATAAAATTTTCCTATGAACTAGAGAATAATGAAATTTTTGAATAGTTTAGTAAAAAAACGAAAACCAGCACTGATCATTATATTCCAAATGTTTCTTCTCACTGTCTTCAGAGCAAATTAGCTAGGTTTCATTTTTTAGTATATCTATTAGGTATTTTTCCCATTAGTGAAGATAGATTACATATAGAAAAAAAAATTAGGAATGTAGTGAAAAGTAATGGTTACGGTACAAAACGAATTGATAAATTAATTAACAAACATATACCTACATAAAAAACCTCAGTTTTACTTTATGTAGGAAAGAAAATAGTAATCATAATTATATATATTTAAATAAGAAATATGTGGTACAAATGAAAAGATAAAATTCATGTGAATTTAAAGAATTAATATTTAGCCCATAGCTGATTAAGATATGATGAAATGAAAAATCCCTTATTGCCGAACAAGCTCTTAACAGCGATTATAGGATACCTCTAGACAATTAGAAATTATAGAAGATTGATAGATACACAAGAATTTATCACAGAAGAATAGAATAAATAAATAATTCAAAGGATCTATTCCTATAGTATTGTTTGGACAAGGAGGATGGCTACTTTTTCATACTTCGCCAAACATATAAATAATACTATAAATAGTTCATAGGTTAAGATTAATTTTCATCATCTTCTGATGATGTTAACCTAGTTTGCGAAACGCACTTCGAGCAAAGTATTTGATGTGGTTTAAGACTAAAGCAGACCAGTTTTAGTAAGTAGATTTCAAAATGGTAGCATTCTACAGGGTGTCTTAATAAACATGGCTCTGCAAATTAACGGTTTCGGAGATACAGAGAGTTATTTATTTTTGAAGCATTTACACATTATTTTTATTATTTACAAACAAACGATAGAAATTTATAATCAAAATTAAAAGAAAGAATGTTAGATAAGTTGTTCAAAATGATCCAATTTCCAAACAGGCATTACATATTTGCCGGAGGAATATTCGAACTCTCTCTAAAACTTGTACATTAGCTCGGAATTGGTGACATTGTTGATTAGTTCGTTGTTGCAGCTCTTCGAGGCTATATACAGGAATTTTTAAATATCCCTAAAAAAATCAAGAGGGTTTAAATCAGGCGATCTGGTAGGCCATGATACGGGCCCGCCCCTTTCTATCCATCGACGTGAAAACGATTTTGTTTATAAGTTTCTATCGTTTATTTGTACACAATAAAAATAATGTGTAAAAGCAAAATGCTTCAAAACTAAAGGACCTTCTGTATATCCGAAACCGTCAATTTGCGGACCCATGTTTATTATGACTTTATTTTGATTAATAGCCCGTTCAAATATTCGATCTTTTTTTAACACCCTGTATAATATATTTGAAATTAATTTTAAAATTATCAATTCTCATATCGTATATTAAAAGCGAAATTATTCAAAACATTCAAGTAAATATAGGACTTTTAAATTAAAGTAGGAACCTTATGTAATAATTCATAGAAAAAATCTTTAACTTTCATTACAGTAATTATTTCCGCGTTTGGTATGAAACTTCCATCTAATGAAATATTATTTAATTTTACTTATAAGTCATATAACGTTTATCACATTTAATTATATTAGGGTATTATATATCGCTGTATAAGGTTATGTGTTTACGCCAGTTTGCGCATGTTATGCGTAACATGGCTGATTACAACAAATTTCTTCGAACACTGTTGACAAATTCCCAAGAAATCTGGTCCTATGAGGAACTTAATTTATTAAGGAGGGAATATATTTACAAAAAAACTTTAGTTAAATCAAAATAAATATTTAAAGAAACATAAGAGTATTATGTTTATACAACGGTATGATCAGTGTAAAAATAAAAAGGTAAATAAAAAGTTTGTGATTATTTGTTTACAGGATAACATCTGTCAAAAATGAAAAATCAAAACATAACTTTTTTTAGAGTACGCCCCCAGAAACAAATTTAAACAGCGATTTTAAGAAGTAACATATCTATAAATACTTTTGACCAAAACGATTTGGCAACAGTCCGTAAATTGCCGATGTTTGAATCATTGGACCACTCTAAAAAACGAAATCTGCCAGTAATTAATAGAGTTTAAACAAAAACAGTTACTTGAAATTTTAACAAATATTTAGAAATGTTCGACGATGTTAAAAGAAAGGTAAATTAAATAACTACATTAAGATCTTTTAATGAAACTTGCATAAGCATGTCTGTTATCAATTTGTTATTCTATAATAAAATCTTGTTTATATAAAATATAAAGGGTACCTAACTAATCAGATCAGGTAATCGATTTTATTATGTATTTCTCAGGTCCTGTGCAATTTTAAAAAAAAGTTGTTTTTTAAAATACTAATGATATAATAAGACATCATAGATGCATAAGTCGGATCTATGTGGGAGAGCGATATTACGCAGGACATATACAGATTAACGTAAAATATGTCATATTTTAAAATATCCAAACAGAAAAAAAAAATGTATTCGATTAAAATTTAATGTTAATGGCAGCCAAATTCTAATAAAAGTCGATTAACATTTAAGATTCATTATAAATAAATTTCTTTTATTTATAGCCAGAGCTGATCTAGCTATTTGATTGCGGCATTGTTAGTTTCGCAATTAAAATTTCGAAAAGTTCAAAGGGTATTAAAATGTGACAAAAAATATATATAATATAATAATATCGTATAAAACAATATGGTGTATAAAAATTATTTTAATCAATTTCAGATCTATACTAATTTAATTTAATTTTTTTTGTTAGATATTAGTAATACTCAAAACTGAGTGTTTTAGAAACACAATTAGACTTTGATACAAAAATATTTTTAGTTTGAGACCAATGGCTTCACCGTTATTGAAGGTTTATTTTCTTCTGACGAAGTGGAAGAAATGAAAAATGAAGCAAACAATTTAATAAAACGAATGCCTGGTGAATCCAAACGTACAGTTTTTAGTACTTCCGAATCGCAACAGGTAAGTCAAATTGCATATGATAGATATGAAATAAATGCACAATTAAAGGTTTTTTTTTACAGAACAAGGACAAGTATTTTCTTGATAGTGGCGACAAAATATCTTACTTTTACGAAGCGGGTGCGTTAGGCTCAAATGGAGAATTGTTAGTTGAACCGGAAGTTTCTCTAAACAAAATTGGCCATGCTCTCCATGAACTCAATCCCGTCTTTAGGAAATACACGTTTTCAGAAAAAATAAAAGAAGCGGCGTTCCAACTTGGTTTTGAAGAACCTGTTATTGTCCAAAGCATGTACATATTCAAAAATCCTAAAATTGGAAGTGAAGGTAATAATACATAAATTAAAAAAAAAGTAATTGGTCTAAAAACTTTATTAAAAATTATGAATCAAAGAAACTATTACATTCTGCCTAAAGATACTTACGAATTTTCAAAAGAACATGTATTACTTTCTTAAATATATTAGGACAAATAAAAACATCCTCAAATCTTAATATTATTCAATAATTAAGTGAGATATATGGTACAAATAATTATAAATAATTAACACAATATCAATTACCATGTGCAGCATGTAGCAAGTTCTGACTTGGGTAATGTATATGTATACAAATAGCAACATATGTAAACAAAGAGTAAAGAATAATAACTAAGTTGAGAATGACTTTACATTAGTTTCCACAAATTATAATTCTTATAAATCCATATCATGCCATTTTTAACCGGTTCCATTTATCTTTTTTTAGAAGATAATGATTCAAGAGATAGCGCTCATACTTCGTCAACTGGTAAGATTATAAATTTTAGGCTTGTGTGCCGCAAAAAGTTTTCGATTAATTGCCTAATAAATATGTTGATATTGTGTTGAGCTTAAGCAAATAAATCGTAACATATCTAACTAGTGTGTAACAGAAGTATTGAGAGCTACGTAAGAAACTCATAGTTTGTCTGCAAAATACACTAAAATGGTTTGTGAACTTAGCTTTTAGGTGAATTCCCCTCGGGGATTATTTACTTTTTTAAATGGCCAACTTCGAAAACGATTACCAATTTGCTAATAAAATCTTAAACATCATATGTTTTTTTTGGAAAATGGATCATTTCCTAGAAAAAAATCTAAAATTTCACTCCCACCTCCACCATATTTTGCTAATAAAATTTGGACCAGTTTACAGATTTTCAATTTTCGGGTTAAGCTTATAAAGAGCCAGGTGCATACCCTCTATATTCGGTTGAATCCTTTAAAGCCATTTAAATGTTATTATCAAAATATCCCTTTAAGGTAGAGGTTCTGATTAAACCTAATATTTTTCTCGAAAATTTGAAATCCCATCTGATTTTTAATCACTCAAATATTTTTTAATGCCTACACTTCTTGTAAAAACTTTTTTCGTAACTTCAATAATAGCGGACTAATCGTACTTCGACGCACTAATGCCGCATTCTGTATATGCGGTATGTATTTTTAGCTTCCTGAGGCAGATCGATGATACCATTTTCGAGTGATGACGTCATCGACTGTCTCTTTTTAAATGGAACACACTGTAGATTATTATATTATCCATAAACAGCCAAACTCACCACAGATAGTTGAAAATGGCATATTTTGGATTTTTGACTGCTCTGTGAAAACTATTGGAAGATGAAAAAACAATTTACTTATTCCTATCTCTTAATTTTATTATAAAGTGATACAATATTTGTACTTTTTATCATCTTACATACAAATTTCATCAGCGTCATGAGGAAGTATGAACATTTGAATAGAGAGATATGTAAATGATTTTTATTTTCATTGGTTTTCAAATCGGTGTTTAAAATCCAATATGCGTCTGAGGTGAGCAAAGTATTCACTTTTTTAATTCTTCAGCTATTAGGAAAATTTAAAGATTCACCCTTCTAAATTATGTTAAAATGTAGTAAATTTAATTAAAAAAATGACATGTCTTGGTAATTTTCATCGATACATTATTTATCTAAAAATAAAATTATGCGTTGGAATGTATTTAAAGGTATACTTTAATTTTGCCTCTTTTATGAATAATATTTAAAAATTCATTGGACTTTCGCCAAATTATCAGCATAATAATGCCAAAATTAAGTACCCGAGATATATTCCTTCAAATGTAAAACGTTATTGTAACAAAATTGATTATTTTGTATGTTCATATTTAATTTAATGTGTTTTTATTTTAAAATTTGTAGTAACGAAGGTATCTCAATGTTTACATTTTGTAATTTTTTTTTAAAATTATGCAGAATGAAGCTCCACAAAGATACAGAGTGTTTGAAAAAGTCTGGTGTCACAAAAGTTTTTTAAATGTAATACCCTGTATATTATTTTAAATCTGAATTCCGCTTGTTCAACCCCCCCCCCCCATTTTATAAATTAATGATATAGGGCGGTTTCAAAGATATCGTCACCTTTATATTTTTTTTTTATTATTATAATATAGTCAGCAATCAGAATACATTCTACACTCTATAAGCTAATGTTATGGCTAAGGAATTTGGCTTGATGAGGATTCGTCCATTAGTCTTCTGTTGGTTGGGTTTTCGTGGTTTTGAATTTTTGCGTGGTGGGTGTTGCTTCTCTGTTGGATGACATTTTTTACAAATTTTATTTTGAGATCGTTATGAATTGGAGACGAACCATGGGGCATCTAAGATTGTTCTTAGAATTTTAGATTGACATCTTTGGATTATGTTTATATTAGATTTGCTAGCACAGCCCCATAGCTCGATGCCATAAGTCCAAATAGGTATGATTATTGTCTTGTAGATCAATATTTTGTTTTCCTCAGCTAGCTTCGATCTTCTCCCTACTAACCAGTTTATTTGATTAGTAGTTAAGTTAATTTCTTTTCTTTTCTTTATTATGTGTTTTTTCCATGTTGATTTACTGTCCATGGTCATTCCTAGATATTTTACTTCTTTTTTGGGAATTAGGACGTTATTGATATGAACTTCAGGCGTTGGGGTTTTACATAGTGTGAAAGTGATGTGGCTGGATTTGCATTCATTTATCTTGATTCTCCATTTTTCAAACCAGTTTTGTAGAATGTTGAGGTGTTCTTGCAAGTTCAGTATTGTTCTGTCAAGATTATTATTCACCGATAATACGACTGTATTACAGCAATAGCCCAAGGACACTCCCTTGCGGTACACCTGCTTTTATTGGATGTAGTTTTGTTCTTTCGTTTCCCATTTTTATTTCAAATTGACGGTCACTAAGGTAGGAAGGAAGGATATGCTTGATTTTATATAGTAGGCCTTTGTGCCAGACACGGTCATATACCTGGCTCACGTCCAAGAATACTGCTGAGCAATAGCTAGTGTCTTCAAAGGCTTTGTTGATGACATCTGTTATTCGATGTATCTGTTGAGTTGTTGAGTGCCCTTGGCGAAATCCAAATTGATGGTGTGGGATCCATTCTTCGCCCAGTATTTTTTTTAAAAACAAAAACTGCGGTTTAACCTTTCATTGGCAAACTATTTTGAATCAGTTTTATTATAAAATAAAACGTCCTTTATTTTCTTTGGGTTCAATTACACTATGTATCTTATATCAACTTGGGAAAGTACGTTTAAAATACTTTTATTTTTGTTGAGAATTCTCTCATGTTTGTGAAATCAATAGTATATATGTTATTTCATTTAAAAAAACAACTTTGATAAATAATTTTAAAATGTGGATCTCGACTCTAGGAATAATTTTTAGTAGATCTCAAGACAATGGAGATATCGACCCCGGAGTACCACCGAAGCACAAATAAAATAAAAAAACCAGAAAATTATAAAATTATCATTGCGAACGAGGACCATTGTACAACTGCACTAAGCTTAAAACTCTTATAATAGAGGGAATCCCATTATATTTTGATTGATTTTATACGCTATTGATATTTATCTGCGGATTTCAGTTTTCACGATACTGAGATCAGTTTTCACGATACTGAGAAATAAATGGGTTTAACTTTTTTGTACCTTTCTACCAAAATTTTAGAACTAGAAATATAAAAATCATGTTGCCATACTAGTTGTGAAGGTTAGTATGGAATTTTCCTAATAAAGTTATTTCTATATAATACGATTAAAACGATTGTGTTAAAAAAATATTCAGCAGTAATTAAGTGAAAAAGGGGTATTTTCTTTTTCTTGCTAAATTTTGGTTTGTATGAACAAAAAATTTACAACCATTTAAAACTCGGCAGTACATTTCGCATATAAATAACTCATTTAATTCCAAAATATAACATTCAAAATATACAGAGACACCCTCCACTGGACATTCTCTGATTTATTATTATGCTTTTAGTTACCGCCCATCAAGATGCTTCTTACCTTTATACTGAACCTTTGAAAGTGGCGGGTTTCTGGATAGCTTTAGATGATGCTACTATAGAAAATGGATGTTTATGGTTTGCTAGCAAATCACATAACAGTGGTGTACACAGAAGATACATCAGGAACCCTGATATCAATTCTGACGAACTTCTGATCTATACTTCTGGAGCACCTTATTATCAAAAAAGTAATTTTTCTGCTGTTCCAGTCTCAAAAGGTTAGTCATAATTTCAAAATATGATCCTATATATTCAGTTGATGAATAATCCTTGAGTTCATGCATTATTGCCTGGTTTTAGAAGTAGGCTCTATTATTGGATTTGTTTTTCTAAACACAACTCAAATGTATTTCATTGAATAGCTATAAGCAAAAAAAAATGTTGGCCTAATTCGCTAAAAAGATCAGTGGTATTATTTTTTAAAGTTAAGCATTTTGTCTTAAAACAAACAATAAAATGTCGATATAAACAAATCTTTTAAATATTTACAAATTAAACTAAGAAGTTTTCATTCAAATTACGATCTATGAGGTCATTTTGAAATTAACAAGGTGTTTACAAATTCAAAATCATTGCCCTTGCTGTATAATCAGAACTCTAAGTAAACATACTACGAAACCCAGTTTAGAGTTAATGAGATTTTATTAGCAAATTTTGAAACACTAGAAAAAGAAGAAGAGGAAACCCGCCACACATATATAGAATATGAATAGTATCGAATATCAAACAAAGAAAAGCACCAGGACCAGATGCAATAGTTAACGAGCAAGTAAGAAAGGAGAAAAGAGCTAAATAAACACCTCTTGAAATTAATAAAAAAAAATAGGAAATGATGAACAAATTTCAACAAAGTAGAATTTAAAATTAATGAAGCTGATCTTCAAAAAAAGAGACCAAAGTACCATAACTACCGAGGAATAGCGCTACTTAATAAGTTATATAAGATTTTAACATCGCTAATAAAACAAACGATAGAAAAAAGCTATGAATAAGGAATTGATTTACATATAGTGTTTGTGAATTTTAAACTAACCAAAATGACAATGAACAGGTCAAAAACCAAAATAATATCCAACTATCAACTACGCTGTTAATAAAACTTTAGATGGAGCGATTAAAGTGGTACAATAATAGCTAGGAACATGGCGCAAGTAATAGGATATACAGACGACCTCGCACTAATCTGATGAAGTAAAAACTTCCTCGATAAAATGCTATGTGATCTGGCAGAAGAAGCGAGAAATAGAGGTTTGGAAATTAATCAAGAAAAAACTAAATGTATGATAATCAGCAGTGAAACAACCGAGAATACAATAGAGATCAAAATACAGGACTACCAAAAATTAAAGAAAACTTGAAATGCTGAGGGGTACGATAAATGGAAAAAACGACAGAAACGTAGGGGTAGCAGAAAGGGTAAAATCAGGAAATATAGTAAATTGATAAAAGATAGACATCTAAGAACGCAGTGTATGTACGTGTGTTTCAATTCCAGCGAGTCAAGAATCCAAATTATAGAATTACTAATTACCTTGTCTAAATATTAACAACAATTATACAGGGAGATCATAAAATAACGGATAAATTTATTTTCTACGTAATTATTAATACAAAAGGAAAATCCTGAAACAAGTCAATTTTTATATATGAAACCACGCTTTTTGAATAAATTTATCCATAGTTTCAATTCCAACCTCATTAACATAATTTTGCACAATCTAAGCAACATGCAGTCTAGCATTATCTTGCTGAAACAAAAAAATTCTCACCAATGTAAGGGGTAAATGGTATCACATGTTCTTGCAGGATCTCCCTTATGTACCTATCTGCTGTTAAACTGCCATTATTAATAGCCACCAAGTCAGTACGAGCAGTTAAAGAGATTCCTCCCCAAAACGTAACTGACCCTCCACCAAATAATCTGGTGTTTAGGAAGTTACATTGGGCATATGTTTCATTTGGTCTTCGATAAACTTGACCAGGTCTTCTTAAGTGCTGACCTGTCTCCCTATAACGTTCGATCATACGGGAAATAGATGTATGCGATACACCAAATCTCTGTCCCATTCTTCGAAAACTACATCCCTCTTCCAGTAAAATGACTGCTTGAGCACACTCTTCGGCGGTCAAATTTCTAGATTGGCGTTTGATAAATTTTAGTAATAAAACCTTATAAAAAGAGCTAGGTTGATTCAAATTTTATCTGAATTCCAACAAAATAAAGATAAGATCAATAGACTTCGATAAAAAAAACCAACTGTATAAATTTATAAAATGTGTGTACTATGGTAGTTTAAAATAAAAATAAATATTTTCATTTTTATATGAATTTCCAAAAATAATTAAAAATAATTTAGTGGTGCGTTAATTTTGCTGGCCAGTGTATTTATTACCTACAAACAAGTAGCCGCAGAACCAAATACCTGTCACGATCGACTACTTATCTTTATACCAAAAAAGTTAATTAGGATCTTTTTGTGACATTTAAGAAGTATATAAAATTCTTTATTAATTTTTTATTTAACGTCGGTCTAGTTCTGCGACCAGGGTTGATCACCGACGCCGGGAGCACACTACCCCTAACCGGAAATTTTGCCGAATCCTCAGGTATTCCAACCCGAGGTAGGGATCTTTAACGAGCCCAACATCCATGGACTCGGGACCGACAGTTTAACGTATCCTCCGAATATATAAAATTAGTTTTTGACATAAAAATAACTAATAAAATAACCGTGACAGGTACTTGGGTCTGCGGCTACTTGTTTGTATGTAATAAATATTTATAAAATTACTTTTTTCTGGATTATCAGTATTCAAAAAGTCATGTATTGCTGAATAGAAAATTAAAAACCCTTTCAAGCGCGGTATCCCACACTACCCCTTTCCATTTAAAATTTTTAATTTAATTTAATTAATTACTCCTACGGGGTTGAAGGGGCAGGTAAATAATTTTATTCAAAAAGTGTAGTTTAATATATAAAAATTGACCTGTTTCAGGATTTTGCTTTTGTATTAATAATTACGTTAAAAATGAAGTAATCCTTTACTTTAGGACCTCACTGTATAAGTAAATAATCCCATAAGAGCATAATATTAATTCTATATCTTATGGCACTTGTCACCTAATATCCTTTGCTGGAGTAAAAGAATATGCTTTTTTGTGGTACCTATCACATGTAGAAAGCACATATTTCTTTTAAGTTCCAATATTCCGATTTCAAAAAACTTTCTTATTTTCTTCAGAAATAACCATGTATTAGACTACTGATGAGTAAACATTAAAACTGTAAAAAATGTATATTGTTTTGTAAAATTATTTTCACTACTTATGAGTGGTCCCTCAATTTGTAAATTCTGTAATGCCTGAAATTCTATGTTCCTTCAATACTATTACAAATTAAACCCAATAGCCATTACGGTCACAGAAAAAAAGTATTGTGATGTTTAAGTAAAAATCGCCTTAAACTATTTATTGCTTTTTATCCATGATGGCCAAAACTTTTCGTTAATATGGACTTAATATTATTTTACTTATGAAGTTTCATTACCAATGTTCTTCTTCAGTTAATAGTAAATGTAATTATTCTTTGTAGGTAGCTGCATTCTAATCCACGGCCAAGTAGTCCACTACAGTGAAGCAAACAAATCTAACAAATCTAGACACGCCTATACTTTTCATGTTGTGGAACAAAAAAATACAAGTTATTCCAAAGAAAACTGGTTACAGCCTACAAGCCCGTTCTTAAATCTCTACAAAAATTGATGTACATATACTTGGCGTTTGATTATTTGTATATAATGAGTTTAAATATATTATATTTTTCAAAGGCAATTTTTTTATAAGCATATCTTCTTACGAAAAGAACGAAAGAAATGAAATATTAGCAAACATTATTCTAGAAATGTAAAAAGAATAAAGTTCGCCTGTAATAAATTTCAAAGTACCAGCAAAAAACATATTTAGTGAAAATCTTTATTGCGAACTTTGTTGAAGGAAAACCGAAAAACGGGTGAAATAAACAAGAACTAGGAAAAAATAAAAAAACAAAATTGGGATTTTATGTATTGGAATATAGCTGAATAAGGAAATAAAAATAAGTTTGAATGAAACTTACATTTCATATCACAAACCTTTTTTATAGATTGTATACAGCTGCGTGTTTTACATATATGGTCATAACCAAGCCTAATAAACAATGCTAGACACTACAAATCACTTGTGTGTTTATCAAAAGGTATTTGTGAAAGAGACAACATGACCACGTGACTTTTTCTGACTGAAAACATTTGGCTCCTTATAGACAAACTTACAGAGTAACTATAAACAATTTCAACAAAACTGCTTGGCAACATGGCTTTTTCGCTAGAATACTGCACAGGCCCGCTTCTAATAGAACGTAGATATAATTTTTTTTGCGCACATAAGAATGGATCGGGTATGTTTGCGGTAGGTTAAATTTATGGAGTCAAAAGAATAAATATTTTTAAAAACGAACTTTTCTGGGTTTTGAAAACAAGTGTTTCTATCAATTTTTTACAAAAAAATAAATACAATACAATAATACAATTTTGTTCTATACTAAATTATTCCTATAAAGTAACTATATATTGCAATATCAATATTTTTGATTCATGCATTTTTTAGAACTTATTTAAGAAAAACAAATAAAAATTTCAATAATATACAGTAACCTAAAAATTTATATACTCAACAACTTTAAATTGGCACTAGATTACATAAAAAGCACTTAGTTGTTGTCAATGGCATTTAGTGCTCTTTTCCGAGAACTCATTCTTTTATCATTCATGCAAGTATGCTTCATGATTACTTATGTCTGACAAATCGTTTATAATGTCCGCAAACGGTACTGTACAAATGATAATTCTAATTTTTCCGAAAATCTGTACTTGGTCGCAGCCGACATCAAACGTGAAAGCATAATCTGTCAAAAAATATCAACACTGTTGCCAAATTATAGATTTGCATATTTCTAGTGTATGGGCGTAATCAACCGGCTAATTTTTTTCAGTATTTAAAATTTCTTTTTACACCTAAGGGGTTGAAGTTAAAAAAAAGTTGCATTAAAACTTTAAAATTAAAAAATGTGCATGAAGGAGGGACGTATTCCTCTTTTTGTTTTGATAGTTTTTTGTCATTTTCTCCGGTTTTTAAAAATATAAAAAAAAAGGAATCCCTTTGGTGTAAAAATCTGCATCTCCCAAGTTTTTGAATCATCTCATTATCTCAATCGTTGATTCTCAACTTTCTTAAAAACTGGGAGGGATGAAAATAATACAATGTAGGGACAATCTAAATTGAATTAGAATTATGGAAAAAAAATAAGGTGAACAAGAAGGAAATTTTCTTAAGGAGATGGAGTAAGAACCACTTGAAAGACTTGGTGCCTATAGCTTAATCTCATATTGGTTTTACAAGGCCGTTATTAAGCCAAGGAATCAGTATGGATCCCTAGCCTGATGGCCCCTGCAGAATTTATTTGCATGTTCTGCATAGTAGGACATAACCAAGAGGTAGCAAATTTAGGAATAATAAGAGCAATTAAAGTAACGTCCTATATAGATGTAGCTTAGATTATCATCGTATTTTTTCTAGATGACAATGGATTCCATACCGGCCGTTAAAAGACTAAGTCATAGTAAGTGCTGGAGGGGAAGTGGAAAAATGCATACCATTATAGTCAGAAAAGTTAAGCGGGAACTTTTCTTCTCAACCCCTAAGAGAGTACAATCAGGCAACCACATAAGGATAGATTTCACATATAATCTCATTATCCTAACAAAGGAAAAATAGAAGAGGAAATAAAAGAGATGATTACTGAAGGAAAACCTAGGAATTTCAACTAACTGTGTTCTAAGTCCGACCAAAATAAATGCATCAGCTCAGTAAAGCCGCCCACAGAACAGTCTACTTTTCCAGGATTAAAATGGATCTGGTAAAAGAGATCACAAAGGCTTTGGAGAAGTTACTGGTCAATAGGAATGGTATGATAATGGGTGGAGAGAGCGTTGTTTGGTAGCTAGGCCTGTTTAGGTTCCTTTTTGCCATTCCCCAGTCTGCTCCTCCTCAAAACAATCTGTTCTTATGAATGCTAAGATATTTTGCCACGAAAGGATATGCAGCTCCTCAACTTCCATGTGCTGGGTACTAAGGATTTTTATTCTCAGGTGTAAATAGGCCTTGCTGCTGCTCCAATAGTGGTCGTTGAAATTAGCTCAAATCAGACATTCAATAAACGAATTACAAAACAGAAGTCAACTACGCCAACCTCATACGGATTAGGCAAAAGAAATAAACAAGGAATAACATTTTTTTTTTAATTTTTTACTAGTAGCGAAATAATAGTAATTTTAAATAAATAATGCACGTTTAAAAAATTTTATTTAAAAAATTACAATTGTTTAAGTGGTAACTCTCTAATTTAAAGTAATAAAAATCTTCATGTATAATCTTTAAGTAAATGAAATGAAGAAAATTAAAATACAAAATACTTTTTATTTTATGATCTTCTTACTGTTTTAATTGTCTGAGAAATTAAATAAAAAATATTTATTTCATCATATCATAATATTTGATTCCATTTTTTTAAATATAAAAGATATATAATAAATATTAATTTAACTGTTTATCTAGTTTTCAAAGTATTGATTATTTAAAATATTAAATATATCATTTTATTTAGTACACCGAAAAATGATAGCATAATAAATTATAAATGAGATAAAATTACTTAGGTAATTTTATCAGTTAAGCCGCAATAATAAAAAAGCAAATAAGCAATTTATAATGCAATCACAGCCTATAAATCTTTATGATACTTAAAATACTGATCTGGTTTAGTGTTTGTTATTTCCCGTTTACAGTTGAATCTTAACTAAGTGTTAACTGATATCTCTGATTGGTGTTAAATTATAAAAATAATAAAAGGTAACCTGCAATATCAACATTTAATTCAAGTCAAGTTTGTCTGTTTTTTAAATATCATTAAATAAGTAATATTTAAGTATATACTTAAGTAATTGAGATTTCCCAGTAGAAATGAACATTGGCACTGAAGTGGTACAATATTGCCCCCATATTAGAATGTTACCCAAATGTTACACAAAGGTAAGAATTGTTCAGCCAATATATGCCAATGTAGCAACAATATATCTATTGGTATAAAAGCATTATATTGGTCGAATTAACTTCCAATGATCATACATTAGTAAGTGTTAACATTTTTTGTTCTTGCCAATATTACTATATTGACAAACAAGCTTTAATATTGATTGTGCCATGCTACATTTCTAGAAGGGTTCATTTCCTTAAAATTAAGTAAATTCAATAAGTTTAAAATGAATGTAGATACACAGATGAGATTCTTTCTTAATTAAAATATATTTTCTTTATTTAAAGCTTTAGTTAAAAGCAATATGTAGAATAATTAACTGCTTTGGTACTTTTTATTAGAGCTGAAGTTTTTATTCCAATAAACATTGAGTCATGATATAAGTTCTTTTGATATACTTAAGTAACTTACCAGAAGATCGAATACCTTGTATGATATAAAAAACAAATTTTGCTATGTTGTTTTTCACTACTCTCTACAATTGAACTAAAAAATAACTATTCTAGCATTTCTTTGGTTGTTATGAATACAAATAAGTTAATTCTTTTTCATCCTCATAGGTTCGCTTCTTCACTGATCCCTGGGGACTGGCGTATTTTATTTGCGGTCCTAAAATAAATGAAATTTATTTTAGATTAATAAATTCTGTATGTTGATTAGACAATTTGAAAGATATTCTTTGTTTATAGGAAATAAATATTGAGTCAGGTTGTGTTTCATTTGCATCCCAAATACCGATGTAATCATTGTGTAGTGTGTAACAGCCAAATGGAATAAAAAATGTTATCGTTTTCAAATGAATTGCAAAAAATTAATATTAAGAAAGGATTAGTCATCTGGTTGATGAAATTCTCTACAACACACTTAAAACTTAACAATACCATTCAGTTATTCATAATGAAAAAAACAATGTTAATGTAAGAGATATTCAAAATGCTCGCCTCAAACGTCTTGGCAATTATACTAATCTTAAATACAAATATCTTCT
This sequence comes from Hermaeophaga mercurialis, assembly GCA_951812935.1. Classification (NCBI taxonomy): domain Eukaryota; kingdom Metazoa; phylum Arthropoda; class Insecta; order Coleoptera; family Chrysomelidae; genus Hermaeophaga; species Hermaeophaga mercurialis. The sequence goes on from OX638360.1 coordinate 12,836,596, forward strand.
AACATCTGAGGCGTGACCGACCTAATCGCAAACGTTATTCTCCTTCTCAACTCAGCTAAATCAAATGGTTTAGTTTTGTATACCGTACTTTTCACATATTCCCCCATATTCTATGAACCCTCACCTCCCCATTCAGCGATTTGGAAATATTTAGTCAAGATATTCAAGTTTGTCAAAGTTGGCATAATATTATTTTGGAGCAGTGCTAAACAATTATCTCAATTCAAATTATCATCAATGAAAAAGGGCCCAATGATATGGTTGTCAACTATGCCTGTCTAAACATTAACTTTTCCAGGGTATTGCGTATGTTCTTCTTGCATCCAGTGAAGTTTTTCTGTAGACTAGTAGCGGTAATTCTGACGATTCACATGACATTGAAGTGTAAAAGTACACTCAGCAGAAAACAAAACACGTTCTAATGGGATCATATTGTTTGTTATCTAACATTTCCATTATTTGTACACAAAAATACATTCTTCTGTCAAAACCGTCTTCCATGAGCTCACGAATTGATATAATTTTATAGAGATGCATTTAATTTTCTCTTAATATTCGAAAGTTTTTGGGTTGTAGGATGTCATTTCATAATCTAAAATTGACGTATTTTGTGATTTTTTATAAATATAGATAATAATTGAAATAATTAATTTATTCCCTTTGGCTGTTCCACACTGTATATAAATATTAAATAGTTAAAGAAAATATCAGGGCTGCAAAATTGCCTTTGTAGGTAATTACATACAGTTACTTATATAATTAATGTAAATGTTTTGCAAAAAATCAAAGTATGCACAGTGCAATATATTTTCACTGCGATCGAATTAAATATCTCTAAAGATTTGGTTTTATTAAGTAATGGTTCGGGGCCAGCGTATGAAGCTTCAGTTCCTACTGGTCCTGGTAAATCTGCCTATTAATTACACCTTGAATCACTTTATGCCCCTGATAACAGAAGACCATAACAACTAGATATGTGAATGAGTGTAAGAAATACATGTCGACTCGACAAAAGGGAGATAAAATAGCTTATAATAACTAGACAAAAACGTTGCCGACGGCAACTTTTCAGTACTACTGCTAAAATAAAATCACTCCTAAAAAGTCGAGTTCAGGAACTTAAATGTTTAAAATGTCATTTCCTTAAATAAACTGAAAGACGCTGAATCAATTTTTTAAAACATTTTGGGTAATCATCTAATATCAACATTTTCAAATACTGCAGTTAACTATGAAATTTGTTTATCGCAGTATGGGTCGTATCAGTAGAAATGTTTTTTTTCAGAAATAAAAGTAATAAAAAATTTAGAGGTCGACTATGACACAGAAAAAAATAACTCTATATCAAAAATGTAAAGTGACATTATTTATGGTTTCGCTTCTTTTGAATAAGATAATTACAGATTTTGTCGACAAAAAGGCAAGAAAAGAAAATTTAATTTGTTATATTTCTAGTTTATTTCATTAATTTTTTGCGGTTGCATTGACTTTTAGTTAATTTTTAAATTTTTGTATATTAAATTAAAGTTTTCGTTAGTTTTATTAATCTTTTGTCGTATTTTTTTTTTAAATCATTTGACGCACAATTTCGCAATTTGTCACGTTTAAAATGTACTAAATAATTTGAAAATACCTGTAATTATTCGCATTTATTTTAATTAAATGAATCAATTTTTAGTGACAACTTTAAAAGGAACGTAAAATTATATTTCGCATACAGGCAAACGCAAACTTTGGTACGGCTCATAATCAAAATTCGTAATGCAAAATAGTAGCTTTAGTTTTTGTAGACTTAATGCATTTAAAGGGTAGATGCGGATTTAATTAAACTAATCATAAAAATGAATAAACTGTGCACGTCTAATGCCCCTTCCCCGCTTGCTAACTTCATTTAAATGCTTTTTTAATCCTCTATTCAATTATTTAAGTAGGAAACGTAGTGAAAATTATGTCATTTAATCTGATCTTTAATCCAAATCCCTATCTATTTTCAATCACGAAATTGAAGAGGTTACCACCACTTGGTAAGCATGTAAAAAACTTTAAAATCGAAGCAGTCTTGTATAAAGTATTAAAGTATTTTCAAGCGAGGTATCACATTATTTACATTTCTATTATCTATCTTTTTCATTTAAAAGTTAGCAGAAGCCTTGGGTACAGAGGACTACAGACGCGCACTCTATATACTTTATATTTTATGAACGAAACAACATGCATTTTTTTTTGTCAGCTTTTACTTACCGCAAATTTTATTTTAAATTATTTCCATCCTGATTATATATATAGGTAAACTTATTGTAGCCTCCTGATGATGAATGTGGCAATACACAGAATGGTAAAGGGGCAACTAGACGAAATGTATTAAGTGTCAAAATAGTAGCGATAAGAGTAGGATTATTACGTTTCTATATTAAGGTGATAAAAGATTGGAACCAAGGGCCATTCACCAAAAATTATTTATTTACAGATGTAGTACTAAAAGTAAGCTTTCTATTTTAGACATTAATTTTTTTGCAATGGTATTAGGCAGAAATAATTTTTATACCCATTTACATTTTGGTACCAATTATTATGTTAAATCAATTTCAAATAAATATTTTAATCATAAAATATATTACCTAAATGGAAATTTAAAAAATAATGAGAATATTGATAAGTAATCAAGTAAATTTGATGATACCAAACAATTAAGTGGGTGCGCAGTTTTCATAGTTTGAATGTAATTTAGATTAGAAAGATAATTAAGGTTAATAAAAGATTAAACTGTAGGTGGTAAAAAATTAGTTAGCAATTAACAGATAAACGCTATTAAAATACTCATAAGTTATCAAATACATAGTTTTCGGGTAATCGCGTTTGAAATAATACATATTATATATTATATATATACTTCTTTAGTTTAAAAAAATATGACTAAAATATCTTGCACAATGGACATTTGGTCATTTATAAATTTTTTAATCATTTACAATGATATAGGATAAGTGAGAAGACAAGTACATCCATCATAATACATATTCATTATTATTATAATTATTATGTAGGTTAATCATCAGTTGGAATCTCATAAAGATAAAAATAATAATAAAAGTTAATATGTAAATACACGAAACGTGTTTATTATTCCGTTACAACTGCGTTTGAAAAAGGTTTTTAAGTACTGTGCTATTTAGGTTTTTTGTTTCAACTATTGTCTACAATAATTAATTAAAAAAATATCGCTGTGCAAGCCTAGCAGTTAATTTTGAGTTTGTGTTACTTTTTAACGGAAAAACAATTACCTCTTAATAAGTACTGTACTGCTATGTGAATACCGCACAATAATAAAGCACCAATACCATAGAACCGGAATGTTAAAGCTCCCCCATATTTTTTGTACAACATGCCACCCAGTGAACTACCAGCCGACACACCTACTCCTTCAAATATTGCACCCACCAAACCCTAAAAATATTTATAAAAAAAAAAAAAAATATTGTCTGAAATGCCCAAATGAGAAGAGACAACCCGACCATCTAAATAATTCTGTTTCTCGTAACAGATAATTCACGTTTATTTGATATTTTAGTGTCATTTGACATGGTGGTAGTTTTGCCCATGTATGAAGATTAAAATTATAAAATACAAATGAATGGTCTTACATATCTAAAAAAACTTAATCTATGACTGGTTGTTTTAATCTATAAGCTCGTAACATACGCTACTGTGAACAGTTACGAGCTTATAGGTTAAAACAACCAGATAAGTCACATTACGCAAAACATCTCATTGACGCCAAACATAAAAGTACACTTAATAACAATGAAGTACTTCATATAAGTGACAAGAATGAAGAACTTGATTTTTTGGAGGAATATGAAATAAAGAAACACCTAAAACATCCTCAATATTCAGTACTGAAAGAACAACTAAACCTGAGAAGTTCAATTATCTTAGATCACATTTTGAACTAAATACCTATATAATACTAACCAAATATATTTTTAGAAAAAGATCAATTTTGCTTAATAATGATTGGTTGTCAGGTTTATAACATGAAATTATTTACGTTTTAAAAAGATTTTTCTGTCAGAAAATGGTATGTCAAAATACCGAAACCTAGGTAGACTTGAATATGTATTAAAACGCTTTCTCATTTGGATAAAAAAACGTTAGATAGAAAATCTATGAATAACTTACCTGCATAGTAGCTTCAGTTCCTGGAGGAGCAATAATACTGGCATATGAAGCCATACAGGCAAAAAATAACCCAAATGTAAGACCATTGGATAATTCAATCGGTAAGAAAAACCATGGGTTAGTTATCACGGAATATAAACAAAATCTAATTCCTATGGCAAACAAAACTAAAGACATTGTATTCACGTGTCCTAATTTCTTTATAATCCTCCCAGAGAGAAAGAAAAAAGGTGTTTCTCCACATAAACTTTGAACAGCTTGAACTAAACCTTCGAGAGTCTTGATATAAGCCAAACCAGAACAACCATTAGCGCCTGCTAAATCTTCTATTAACCAAAATAAAAATTGCCAAACTAAAGCAGTGCACATGCCAATTCCTATACACCATATTAGGAAAACGATTACTCGGACGTTAAGAAGAAGGAGACCAACGTCCCGGCATATATTTGAGGAAACTTTTTTTTGGGAATACTAAAAAATAAATTTATAGAAAATTGGACCTTTTAGATTTGTTGTCTTTTGACTTACTTTTATTTGTAAAGATACAATAAAATCCAATACTAAGAAAACAGCTGCCATATAAAAAGCAATTACATAATTTTTCTGCGAGTTTCCCTGACTAGAAGCATCTATAAGTACTCCTGCTAATGCTGCAATACTCCCCCATCCTAAAGCTCCAAACATCCTTTGTTGGCCATATTGATTCGGTTTATCGCCTAAAATTTTTTAAACTCTTAAAAATTTTTATGAAAAAAGTATGTTATAATTTATTTTAAAAGTTATAAAATTTTATATATAAATTTCTGTAATTTTAACGTGTTCTTTTAATTTACATTTAAAATACATATAGTCAGATGTTGATATTAAATTTACTTCAATGAAGTCGCCAGATGACTTGGAGTTTCTGACAAACTTCTAAACACCTCTCTAACAGTCCTTACAAACATTAAAAATTAGTTAAGGAGATTAAAATGGGTTTCTGCAGATCTTCGCAAAAAAATGGAAAATAGAAGGTATTAGATATTAGATACCAATTTTAGCTTAAGGAGATAAAACGGTACAAACTTGGTTGACATTTCCTATTTATAGGTACTCGATGCTAACAGAAAAGTGCCGAATTATCAATGACTTTTCAGGCAGAATCTGCAAAGATTATTCCCTGAATGCTTTTAACCGATCTTGAAATCTTGAAATCAAATGAGAGTACTTTCGCTGCTCTTAAAATTAATCACTTCAATACGATTCACCCATAGTCCTAAATAAAAATAAAAGGCTGTAATGTAGCATAAAAAAACGCTTTCAAGGAAAAAAATTAAATTAATGTACAAATAAAGACGAAAAAACACTGATGTGTCAAATCATAAGCTTCCTCAAAGGTATTATATTAATTTTCTTGTACAAAATATTTTGAAGCAGTATCCAGGCATTGCCAAGAAGCGCATTTAACAGCAATTTACCTAGCATAACCAAGAACTATTTTTAAAAGTATTCTATTTAATATGACCTCTACTACATGGATTTTATATATTTTCTTAATAAAATTTCAATGGGACAATGTTGCTTATTGACACTACTATTAACATTTTAATAACTATACTTACCTAGTAACTCAAAACATATGGCATCTCCTATACTGACTACTATAGCTTGTCCAACCCAACCCACCACCATCAAAATCAACAAACTCCAAAATTGATAAAGACCATACACTTCATTATCATTTATAGCTGGTTCGGGTATAAGGTCATTTATCATATAATCATTACAATCTATATCACAACTAAATGAAAAAGATGTTGAACAAGGTGGAACAACAATATTCCCATTTGGTAAAGTAACATTGGCTACTTTAAATAGTACTATAGACTTTGTGAGAATCGTTTCATTTTTTTTTACCATAGCAGAGAATGTTATCCTGTTTGAGAAGTTTGGGGGACAATACTCACTAAGATTCCAATTATTACATAATATATTCGCAGATGTCTCATTTATATCACAGGTCAACTAAAAAAAATATTAAATTGTAATTCAATACAATAAATTATTAATTCTTATATTTAATATATATATATATATATATATATATATATAATCAAATTTTTCTATAAAGCAACTATCCATTAAAGTTGAGAAACAAGAAATATTTTCCAAATAATATGATAATATTATTTAATTAATTCATGTTGTGTAAATATTGGTAACACTTGAATGATAATAAATAGATCAAGATAAATAAAGAAGTTAACTGTGGTAGGTAATGTTTTTCTATTCTCAATTTTTAAATAATTTAAAAACTAATGAGGTTATTAAGTGACCTTCAAAATTGACGTACTCATTTGAAAATTTGACTTTTTTTTTGGAAAATTCGTAAAAAGAAGAGGAATATATATGAAATATTTCATATCATATATGTATATCATATAATTGTTTAGTTTTCAAATACGGAGGCAAAATTGTTAATACTATTATTTAAAATACTACAGTCCTATATATATATATATATATATACAGGGTACGGCATTAATGTGGCAAAGCTATTATTGAAGTTACGGAAAAAAAGGTTTTACAAAAAGTGTAGGCAGTCTTGAGATTCACATTTTAAAATTAGTCCCAAATATACAGTGTGTTCAGGAACGCAGTGCCAGACAAAAAAATTTGTTTTTTTAAATAGAACACCCCGTATATTTTTACATTTTTATAAACCTCTTGCCGAGATAATTTCAACGATGTATCACACTTTTTGTCTATTATGTTTAATAAAGGATCTACACCCACCTGAAAATGACATTTTGTTGAATTTAGATTTATGTAGCAGCCAAAACGATGAAAATCAATAAAAACGGCTTACATGTTCCTATCCTAACTTTTCAAATTCTATGTTATGGTATTAAAAAATATTTTATACGAAACTTTCAAGTTGCATTTCCTGAACAAGGTACACCAGCAACTCGTATTCGAGCATGTTTGGAGATTACTAGTTCCAATTTTGACTCGTTAGTAGAGTACGGAAACGCTAAACTCACAGCAATTAAGCGATTTTGACATTCAAAATATAGAAGTGAAAAATAGGATTTGTTTGCAATCTCTTACATGTGACACAAAATTGTTGAAATTGTTATCGGCTTGGGATTATAAAAAGTGATCATATACATGAGCCGCCCCGAAAGCGAGCGAGTAACTTTCGCGACGAAAACTCTAGTTTCAAAGGAAAGTGTCATCGTTATGGTCATAAGCAAATATACTGTAATCAAGAGATACGTACATATGATAAGTCTCTTTCAATTCCTCCTAGAACAAATTCAAACGATCTGTCATCCTTTCAAATAAAATCAGCAGACATAAAAACCTGTACCTATTGTCTAAAAATTTGTCAAGTTGAAGATGTTTGTTATCGCAAACATAGTGCACCAAAATGAGTAATGTTGTTACAAAATACCCGGTTTGTATGATCTTTCCCTTCAGCTACAATAACAAATAACAATGCGGTCACTTCAATATCATATCTAGTGGACACTGGTGCACCTGTCTCAGTACTACAGGAAGAAATTGTAAGACGGGTGAATTTAAAAATGGAGCCAGATATTCAATTTTTGTCTGGAATGGGAAACTCTATAATGAAGCCAGTAGGTCGTAGTACCACTTTAATGTTTACACCAACTATGACATTAGAAATTGATTTTTTTGATAGTACCAGATGGATCCATCCCTGGAGGTGACGTTGACGCTTTTATCGGTCTTGATGTTCTCAAAAGACCAGGCATTAAAATAGAATTAAATACAGATAGTGCAGACATTGTATATGATCCATTAAGTATGTCTGGAATATGTACTGTGTACACATTTAACGAAACTGATTTAAATTTGTCAGGACTGGACGAGCAATTATATAACGACATAAAAACAATACTTCGAAAAGCAATAGAGCAAACACACCAGCTGTAACAAGTGGCAAGTTAAAAATCCCTCTAAGTGATTCACAGCCGTCGTCTTTAAACCGCGACCTCTATCATATGGCGAGAGATTGCAAGTAAAACAAATTATAAAAGAAGAACCCCTAAACGGAATAATATGGCCAAGTGAACCTGCCTATGCCACCACAATAGTTTTAGTAAAGAAAAGAAATGGAGTCACAAGGTTATGTGTCTATTATCGCGAAGTAAATAAAAAATACTTTCGCAACAATTATCCATTGGAGATTGAAATTGAAATCGAAGAACATTCAAAACATATTACTGCTTTTGTAACACCGGATGGACTGCCATTTGGGTTTGTGGACTTTCCTTCATGTTATCAAAGCGCCATTGATAAAGCTCTTGGATAGATGAAAGGCGATATTGCTTTTGTTTATATTGACGACGTTTTTTGCCCCGCATCGACTATCCAGGAAGGTCTAAATAATCTACGACAAGTTGTTGACATTCGAAGGGCGGATTTGTTCTTAACTTACAAAAATGTAGCTTTTTTAAAACATCTGTGGAATATTTAAGTGTAGTGACTGAAAGCGGTACCAAAAGCAGAGTCCTCGAAAGGTGAATGCCCTCTCACAAACTGTCGCTCCGACGGATATAAAGGGTGTTCGACAACTATTAGGACTTGCTTGATATTTTCGGCGTTTTGTGAAAGACTTGCTAGTTTGACGGCATCAATTTCCGCATTGTTAAGTAAAGGAAAATCTTTTATTTGAACAGACGAATGCGAAAATATTCGTTTAGATTTGATAAAACGATTGACTGAATATCCAATTTTAAACATTTTTTTATCCGGAATTATAGACAGAATTACACACGGATGCAAGCGCGATAGGTCTAGGTGCTGTTTTAATGCAAAAAGACTCAAATAATATTTTACATCCGGTGGCCTATTATAGTAGACGCACGACTGATTGTGAATCGCGTTATCATTCTTATGATTTGGAAACTCTTGTAATCGTAGAAGCCAAACAGAATTTTCGTAATTACCTGTACGGTATAAAGTTTACTATTTATACAGATTGTAATTCTGTACATGCTAGAGCTCTAAAAAAAATAATTACACCCCCGTTGAAACTGAATATAGACCTGGTCCCAAAATGGCACATGTAGAGTATCTCAAACGAAATGTTCCTCCGCAAAGACAAATAATGCTAACACGAATCACTCCTTCTAATAACCAAAGTAAAACAATCGCCGAATATCAAGCAGATGACCTGTTCTGTCAGTACATACACAGAACCTGGATATATAGTGAAAATTAACTTAGTGTTTTTACAAAACTCAAGTGATAAAATTGATAATGTTTTGTGCCGATATCAGCAAAACTCAATATTATGAAATTATATTATGATAATTCATCTCATATTGGTACTGATAAAATGTTATGTAAATTACGAGAGGTGCTTATATGGCCACATATCGGCAAGAAGGTCCGCAAACTGTCGGTCGAGTGTTTTGGGAAAATCATCAACTAGTAAGAAACATGGTATGTATGTGTCAGAAAAATTCTAAGCCATCAACAAAATTGGACACACGGCATATTGATCATGCCGGTCCGTTAGTGAAGTCTAACAAATGCATTCAAATATTAGTAATAATAGATGCTTTTACAAAATTTGTTCGATTTTGTCCTATCAAGCAGAAAACTACAGATTGCAGTATAAAAGCCCTACACAAAGTATTTGAGAAATTAGCCACACTGAAACGTATAATAGCGGACAGCATTTCAATCTAGCAGATTTAAGGAGTTTTTAGCAGAGTGGTTCAAGGCCCCTTTGAATTTTTTTTACCTAACCTAAGATATGGTTTATGACGAAGTGGCAGTCGGGCAAAACTACAGTAGCGGCGCATAAGCAATTACGTACACTGTCTAGCACACAATAAAAATAATATGAGGTCTCTAAACTCTCGTTTAGGCTTAGGTCCCCAAAAGCAAATTTGGGCAAACGTCAGGAAAGCCGTGTTAGCCTGCATATCATTTTGTTATGTAGACGGTATTGGATATTTAATAACAGTGTCGGACTATTTTGTTTAGCTTGCACATTATTATAAAAAGAAAGCCAGTATGTTTTAATACATCGGCTGAAAACCTTATACTAACAGGAAATAAATCGGGTGTATTAACAAAATTTGTGTATTATTTGTGGTTTCATTAACTATTAAGTGTAATTAAAACTAACATATATGTATATGACTTTACAGTTACCATTGCACTAATTAGTTTTTACCATAGCAGATTTTAAATGATTACCTTGCAAGTGCCATCACTATGTACACTTTTAATTTCATTCAAGGAACATTCATTTAGAGTCGAGTTGGAACTAAAAACAGGCGATTTATTATAACAAGACAATTGTACTTCTCGGGATACATCAACTTTTGGTGAATAGAGTACAGCTAGGAAAGCAGCAGCTGTTAAAAGTTGTGCCCCTAAGAATAAAATTTTTTGGCAGTGAAAACGATCTGCTATTGATCCAAATAAAGGTTTGGCCAACATCCCGCTTACTGGCAGTACTGTATAAATAAAACCTACTATAACACTAGAGAAACCTAATTGTCTTGCATATGAAGATAGGTATGGGGTAACGGGACCAGTACCTGAAATAAAGGCAAACGGTTTAATACAATTCTTTTTTACATGGAAAATATTTTTAATTATTTTGTGAAAACAAGTAAATATACAAGTACTTGAAAAAAATCATTTTATAATCCAAAAATAATTTCATAAATAAAAGTAGTAGACATAACAAATAATTGAAATAATATTTAATCAAACAATAGAAAAAAATGAATCATAAAGTATACTAGGAATGAGAAAAAACGACCTCTTTATAATTGGAAAAAGGAATACATGCAACATGTAACAATAGTTCTATTAAATTGCTCATGTAATTATCTGCTGGCATCTCATAATATTGACTTTTTATTATACAGGGGTGTTCATTATATCCAAGTACCATAAGCAAATTTTGACCCTTATTTTTATGTAATATTTGACAATGTATCTATTTGCAAATGACGAGGTCATCAAATTGAAAATACTATATTTGTAAATGATAAAAGTTTTATATGCGATTCTAATCATAAAAAAATTTTAATATTTAGGATTAGTACCCCAATGGTTGATATGATGATCTTTGTAACATATATAAACTAAGAACTTAGAATTCATAAATGATTTATTTTATTTATTTTGTTCAGACATCTCATTTAATTGAGAATTTGTATGTTCAGTATGGTTCAAATGTGTGAATGAAAAAATTGTCATGTTATGAAAAGACATACCTATCACATATATTAAAGTGCTTATGAAAAAAATTCTGCAATATCAACAATTTAGGAATTTTATAGCTAGCATTAGTATATTAAAATGATTATTTAACAAAATATGTACATTTTATTTTAGCTATATTAATAATTACATATATAGACATACATTTGGTAAAATATAGGAAAAAGCAAAAGTTCATTACGTTAAATGTTTAAGTATTAAAAATTAAATTTAAAAGAAATATTAAGTACATAATTAATAACATTAATTTATTTCTTTAAGATAGTTATATCCCATCATTAAAATATTGTAGTTATATAAAAAATGTAAAGGGAAAAACGTATTTAATTCATTATTCTCAAAATATTGTAAAAATCCTAGCACATCAAATTTTTGTTAAATAATAGTTAAAAAAGGAATAGTAAGTAATATTTAACTCACCTGCATTCCATAAAAAATAATGTGCCTTCATAGGCAGCAGCTCTTTATTTATAACAATTTTCTTCATTTTTGTATAATATTAGAATTTAAACTATATTTAACAAATTAAGTAGCAGTAACCTATACACCCGGCACTAAAATAACCAATATAAAGAAACATGCACACTAAACCACTTAGAAAAATGTCAAATTTCTATCAGACAAATGACATTGGCTTTTGCGCAAGTGAAAAATATTAATCATCTTTCTCCGTTGGTGGCCTTGTATCAAAGATGTTGTTCTGAAATATTCAGTGTTTGGCAGAAGATAGATAGTTTTGTCACAGAGTATACTCTGTGTTATTGTCATGTCAATGAATTGTAAATTAATATTGAGTTTGATTGAGTTTGATTGAGTTTGATTGAGTTTGATTGAGTTTGATTGAGTTTGATTGAGTTTGAGTTTGATTGAGTTTGATTGAGTTTGATAGAGTTTGATAGAGTTTGATTGAGTTTGATTGAGTTTGATTGAGTTTGATTGAGTTTGATTTCTGGTTATCTAAGTATAAAATTTGAAGTGGCGAATAATGAATTGATCTAATAAGGAATTAGTCGATATGATTGGATTCTAGGTGAATGTAATAAAAATAGCTTGAAAGATTTCCAGAGCGCGGAATATCTGATAAACGAAATGTTTTGAAAGTAATGGATCGATTTAATGGTAATGGTACTGTAGCATATGAAAAAAAGGAAAAAACGAAAACCGTTATCACCTTGGAAAATGAACTGAATGTATTTGCAGTAAAGGATAATCCATATACAAGTATAGGAGAAATTTCTAAAGAAAAATGTTATGGGACTGTACAAAAAATAATGTCAAGCAACAAGATGCACCCATATCATTTATTCAGTTACACCAGGAATTACTTGATGATTTTCGGTGGAGAACAAACTTTTGTAATTGGGCACAAATAAAACTTCATGACCAAAGAAATTTTTTTGATTATGTACTTTTCAGGGATGATGCGATTCAATAAAAATGGTTGTTTGAATAGACACAATTTTCATTACTATTCAAGAGAAAATCCTTATGGGATTCTCAAACAAGATGGTCTTTAAATGTTTGGGGTGGTATTGTTAGAGATTATGTAATTGGACCATATTTTTTTGACGAAACTGCAAACGGTGAAGTTTATTTAGACTTTCTGGAAAATCAATTGCCTGTACTTGAAAATCTTCCTCTTCCTATAAATCAGCAAATGTGGTACCTACATGACGGGGCTCCAATACGTCACAATTCAAGGTCAACTCAATGATTTCCTGACCGATGGATAGGAAGAAGAGGACCAATTCAATGACCACCTAGATCACCAGATCTAACAAAAGTTGACTTTTTTCTGTGGGGATATGTGAAAAATGAGGTTTATAAAATACCCATAACTACACAAGAGGATATGAAAAATAGAATTAGGATTGCTTTCCGAAACATTAGTATCCCAATGACTAGAAATGTGGATAGTTTATTTGAAAATCGGTTATAATTAATATGTTATTAATTATTTTGAGTGTTTTGTTTAGTTTATTGCTGTCAGTCTGTTAATATTATAGTTTTGTTAAATGATCTTTGATATTATTTAGAGAGTATTTTATATTGGTGTGTTTCAATCAAAACAAAGAGACATGGCCAACTCGTAACAAACTTACAGTATGTATCTGCTGAAAATGTTTTTATTCTTAAAAATCGAAATAAATAAATAACCGCAACATTTAGGTATAGAGAATGCTTAACAAAAGTAAAAGTATTTTTAAGTGGTTTTTGAGGATAATATAAAATATAGGGTGTTCTATTTAAAATAACTGAAAATCATGAGCGTTAGTTTTGGGTCACCATGTATACAAAATGAATGCTATCAAAATCGTTGAGTTGCAACTAAACTAGATTACTAATAAATTCTTTTGGCCTTAAGGGATTATATCTTAATTGTTGATTTTAAATAATACAGGTTGACAATTTCATTAAAATTTTCACACAAAAGTGACCATATCTTTAAAAGTACTCTGTAGAATCTAGTAAAACCCTATATTGTCGGAATAGGATAAATGAGCGAAATTGAAATTGAAGATAATATACTCGTACAGGCTAGTCCATTTAAAAAACAACTTTGATATGTTGTTACCTTATGCGACACCCTGTATATTACGAAATAATTCTAAAATGTGAAGCTTGACTCTATAACTTTTATGTAAAACATAAACATAAACATAAATGACCAACGAATTGTCTTAAAATTTTATTAATATGCAACAACTTTTAAAATTATCAATTACATTTTCTTTAATTTTAACAAATGATTCCTTAAAGCTATTTGTTTATCTTTAAAACTTCTCTTTACTTTCCTCTGTACTTTATGCTTGATCATTTGGAAATTCTTCTTCTTCCTTTTTTCTCTGTTAGTTTTTGAACAGTGTTCATTGACTCTACCATCCCTATAACCAAATTTCTCTCTATCTACTTGTCCTTTTTTAACACTCTCTATCCTCGTTTGTTTATCATGTTTCCTCTTTTTGTAGATATTTTCAATATCACTTAATTTCACTATTTCTGAGGGAGCACCAACTGGTTGTTCTTCTAATTTTCTCTTTATCCCCTTTTTTGCTGTTACTTGCTTTCTCAAATTTGCTATTTCTATCTTCTTGAAATCTTCATCTGTTAAAATTTTCTCCAAAGTGACTTTTTGTGCCTGTTCTTTCTTAAGTCTTGCTATTTCTGCTTTGTTTTTAGCTTTTTCAGCTTTCTTTTCTTCTTTAGATTTCTTCTTTCCAGCTTTATCATCATTTGTACTTTCATTACCACTGACTTCTTCATCTGATTCACTTTCTTCATTGTCATCTTCACTATGAACTTCTAATTCATTATCGGAGTGAGGAACATCTATCCACTCTTCATCATCAGTTGCAGAATCTGACTCAGAATTTATTTTAATATGTGTCGTTTTGTCTTCAAGTAGCACCTCAGCTCCGGGAACAAAATCTTTGGCAGTTATCTTGCCATAATCCAGTTGTTCTATTTCTTCTGCTGCTTCTGTAGGACGACCTCGGTCTTTCTTATGTAACAAATCAGGGCGAACTGCCCGGAAAAGTTGAATCAAAGACCTACAAAATGAAATGAGCCTTATTATTACTATTTTTAAATGTAAACGTATTAAAATGTTTACCTAGCTGCCATCATAACAGATCTATCTCTATAAGTTTTATATTGTGCCAAATCTTGCATAAGATCTTCTCCCATAGACAGAGGACATCTGGAACATATCTCTCTGACAGCATTTAACCCAATTGCAATGACATCAGAAGAATTTCTTTCAGTAATAAAGTTATTCGCTAGGGTTTTTAAGACAGGTTCAATAACATCAGGAGGCACAAGTTCGTGACTGGCTTGAGCTGCAAACTGGAGGATTCTTGTAACTTCTCTCTGATGTGGCTGCATAAATCTTTGAATATAAGGGTAGAAATTGAACAAGAATAAGTCATGTAAACCAATTAATCTTGATATTACATCTAAAGTCAGTAGTTTAACTTCAAATCTTCTATTTGATGTTTCCAATTGTTTAAATAACTTCTCAGCCATGCCTACAATTAAATGTTTGATAAATTTTAATTTAATAATAAAAATAATTATTTTAGAGTAGACAGTGAGTGAAAGTTTAAAGTATTTACCTTGTGGATCATGTAATAAATGTATGGCAGAAAAATTAAAAATTGGGGCTTGTGATTTTTTCTTGTAAGCTTTAGAAGCCAATTTTTTAACTTTATTTAATTGTTTCTCTCTTTTTCTAGTCTTTTTATTGACCTTATTGGCCATCATTACTTCTTTAGGATCCACTTCATTTTCTGAGTCAGAATCATCAGATTTTGTTTCATCAGGATCTTTTCCTAGAAAGAATTTTAAGGAAGCAACCATAACCTAAAACAAACCTTTATTAACAAAAAGCATTGGTAGATTACAATTTTATATTGGCAGGACTCTGTTCTAAATCTAATTTTGTCATAATTATGTATTTGGTAACATAATACATTTTTTTTCATATCCTAGTTCTAAATATCCTATGTACACATTAAATAGATGAAGAAATGATTAAAAATAAAATTGTCCTTAGTCAGTCTATTATTATGAAGTAGCTCTTGTGCTAAACCAACTATTAGTAGGACAATTGTTCCCATTATGCATAAATAACTTATAAAATACCTTCATCACTTTAGAAAAACATCCAGTAGCAATAACATTAACAGTTTTAGCATCATTCCAAACATTCTTCTTATACAACTCAATCATAATGTCTAGAGACATTTTTGCTGCTCTTGTATTGGAATCTTTTAACATCGTAAACATAAAATTCTGTAAAGTTGTATTTAATTTTGCATTTTTATGTTTACTGTTAATGTTTTTTATGTCATTAATGATATGCGTTTCTAAAAACGATCTCAGTGCTTTGTCTTGACATCTTAACAATTGGAAAAATAATTCCAATAAATCTGTAGGAGCTAACAGATTTTTATTTCTAAGTAAGATTAAAGCTTTACATAGAGACATTCGCATATTGTTATCCAACACTGTATTGTGGCTTTGTAAAAGATCTATTAAAAGCTGTGGGAAATTTTCTAATTCCTTTGGGTAACACTGCGAAACTTGAGCCATAAACATTACTAAATCATCCAAAGTCTTGTTATTATGGTTGGGAGACAATTTGAAAACTTCCATAGTATTGTGAAAATATTTAAGCTGTTGCATAAATTCTTCATGATACGATGGTGGATCTCTTTTAATGAGATTTTGTAATTGGGGGAGGTTTCTTGGTAATTGATTATTGTGTCGTTGCACCATTTTTTAAACGTTATTTACAAACCACACTACTCTCAAACATAACCTCTAAAAGAAAAAATTGACACTACTGGACCTTCAGTCTAAAGGTGCGTTGACATGATACGGGTTGACTGGAATGACATAACGCATGCAAGTCAACTCGTATGCTAGTCAAGTGTTTTCCGGGACAGTTGACTGTCATATTATTGTAACCTTTTCTCACATCAAAAAGCTTCTTAATTTAATATCAATAATCTCAGTTTACAAGGACTTAATATTGTAGCTGATATATATTCTGGTTTGCTTAATAATAGTTTAATGTGTTTTTAAGCTTTGTCACGAAAGTCCTTGTTTTTATAATGAATATGTTTGAAATTCCAAAAAATTTACTCTGTCTCATTGAACTCATTAAATTTTAGTCTTTGATTCAGACCACTTCTTTTTACCTATTTCATTAGCATATTTTTTTTTAATTGACGTCATATTGAGTTATTACTCGTATGGTCCAAAGAAGAAAGCAATCAGAGCCCACTTGCTCCAGTCAACAAACAGTCTGTCTTTATGTTTATACTCTTTATATATATGTATATATATCTATATCTATGGTGTATCCGTTACTAGCAGCTATCTATGGTTGCTAATAAAAGGTAAGTGTTGCAGGTGCATATAAGCCAGACCTCTCGTATCATGTCAACGTACCTTTTAAATGATTATCTACAGGTAACTAGAAAGAAGTTTTGCCCACATTTAAAGAAGAGCCTTGAGCTATGAAGCTGAGCAGCTAAACAATTTTTTAGTTTCAAACTGTTTGTTCGTTAAAAGAAAGGATATAAATTGTAGGATACTAGAAAATAATTGATTTTAAACAGATTTACTTTAAATTATAATACCCATCAAACTATATAACTAAATCAAATAAAAAACAATGGTTATTTTATTTTCACGAAGTATACAGTGAGGGGCAAATGTATGGAACCAAGTAAATATATCTGGAATCGTTATAGATATCGAAATAAAATTTGGAAGGCATTAGCCCTGTCTAAAGGTATAACACGAGTGGAATAATCAGAAATTTACCAAAAAGTAGACATTTAAAAATGAAAATGTAGCTCAAATGATTGCTGTTTTTAGAAGAAAATCATCATTTATCCATTACTGAACTCGTCAATACGTACGAAATTAGCCGTCGTTCAGTAAGGACATTAAAATTTGCCTTATTATGGATATTTGCAACCGAGATAATTTTGTTAGAAATGTGGTGTTTTCAGACAAGGCAACATTTTCTTTGAACAGTACAGTTAATCGACACAACTCCCGCTACTGGTCACAAAGTAATCCTCATTGAGTACACAACATCCCCAAAAATTGAACGTTTGGGCTGGTATTTACAACAGAACCATGGTACGTTTCTTCTTACATAAAAATTTAAACAGGGAGAGGTATTTACAGCTTTTAGACACAAGTGATTTCAGCTCTGGAGGTAAATGGACAATTGACAAATAATATCTGATTTCAGCAGGACGGGGCACCACCCCATTACACTCGCATTGTTCGAGATCGTTTAGATAGGACATTTCATAACAGATATTGGTATAAGGGGTACTTATGAATGGACAGCGCGAAGTCCCGATTTTAATCCACTGGACTATTTTCTAGGGGGTTATTTAAAGTCCAAGGTTTATGTTAACAGACCCAAGAATTAGCTGAAAGAATAACCCAAGAGATTCAAAGAATTCCACCAGAAGTAATAGCCAATGTTTCAAGAGAATTTACAAACAGGCTTGTCTATTGTCAAGAAGTAAACGGTGCTCAGTTTGAACATTTAATACATTAAGTTTAGTTTCGGTTGACACGGTACTTCTATTTTATTTCACTGTTTTGTAATTCATTTAGTTTTAGTTCATAAAATGCTTATTCATTTCTTTAATAAACTACTAGATATCATTAGCTTTTTCCTTTCTTTAGATATTTTTTTTTAATATCTGTTGGCATTGAAATAAAAAATTTTAAACCCTATGTTTTTGTACTCTGTAATAAAATGCTTTATTCGGAAGTAAAATAATATACAGGATGTTTCATTACAAATTTTAAAAACGACATTACTTCCGGTTAAACCAAAAGTTAAAAATTGTTAAAAAAAATTTAAAACAAATACGCAATTTACTCTTAATACATACCTTCCAAATTTCAATTCGATATCTCTATTGATTCCAGATATATCAACTTGGTTTCACATATTTGCTCATTACTACACAATTCATTCTTCTATAATTACACTTTTAACAAAGAAACCTTAAAAGTTAAGTATAAAATATTTACATACTTTATTTTTTTACTTAACTTAGATTTTCAAAAGGATCAATGGTTTTCTTAAATGATTTCAATTGAATATAAAAATAATAGATTGAGTTGACATATATTCAAAAAACAAAAATAAAATAACTACCTATTTTGGTAAAACACTTTAGAAGTAGCAAATTTTTTAAATTATAATTCCATTCACATAAAAATAATTTACATGTCTCAAAATGAGAAACACCGTTTTTTATAAAATCATTCATGTAATACTAAATTTTTCTATGTCATTCAGTAATCTGGATATCTGATTATCCATCTGTTCTGGTGGATCGGAATTTAATGATAATTTCATTATTTGCAGATCATCTACATCACAATGATTGATGTTTTCCATTTTCTTTTCTATATCTCTCATCAACATAGATAATAGTAAGTCTACTACCTAAAAAGATATTATCAATAAAATTGTAATTTCAATGGTAAACAAGCAGAATAATGGTAAAATTAACTCAATGATATCTTACTTCTTTTAATTCTTGCCTTAAATTGACCATCTCAATTATTCCTTCTTTCCAGCTCTTTTGCAGTCTTTGTAATTTACTCGAGGCCAATTGAAATGGATTGTGGCCATGTAAATCTAAACAGCTGACATCTGCATTTGCATTAATTAACATTGTTACAATCTTCAAATTGTGAACACATGCTGCTAAATGAAGTGGAGTATTTTGAATAATATCTCTTTTATTTGGATTTGCCCCATAATCCAGTAATAAGTTTACAATATCTGCATAGCCTCTACTGACCGCTACATGTAGAACACTCCTGCTCTCTGAATCAGTTGTATCTGGGCTGACACCCGATTTTAATAGTGTTCTAACTAAATCAGTATTATTGGTATTAACGGCATTAACCAGTCTTATTTCTAAAAATTGCATTTCATATTTATGCCGTCTTTGACGATCTGTTCGCCTTTTGCAGCTTTTTCTAATACGGCAATTTCCAAACAATTGGAAGTTTTTAGAACTATTTTTTCCATTATCTTTTAGTTCACTGTCACTGTAAGACATGTAGCTATGTTTGATTTTTCAAATTTTCAGGCACGTAATAAAAATCACAAATATATTAAAAAATTTATTAAATAAAATGTAAAAAGGTTTTCTTTCAGCACTAAAAACAGAAACATCAAATACTGTCACTTGTCAATCGTAATTACTACTTCTTTTTTTTACAGTCAAGGCACCCAATTTTTTAGAATTTCTAGCTTTGGGAGAAATTCCTTTAAAAAAATACCACTTTAACTCACCATTCATATAATATAAAATCATAACATCTTTGAAACATAATAGTTCGGTAAAACATAAAAGAAAATCAAAAAAACAGAAGAATGGTTTTGTTATGATATTTGACACAGACAAATGTAATTCTAAACTATTTTGGCTACACCCGGGTAGTCGTCAAAATAAATAGTGTATCAATCTTAAATGTTTTAAATAAAGTTATTCCTTTATAGGACACATAGTGATGGGGTCAGAGAGTGAAGATGTTCACCTTGAAGATTCAGATGACTCCCTTCTGGATTTCAAAGAGGTAGAGCCAGTATTCCGTCCCATTACAGACACGATTTTTACCCAATTTATTGTTTAATCAACATAAATCCTCAAGCATTTATGTAATAGTTATTATTCAACAGAAATATCTACAAGAGTTTTCAGGAAGCAGGAGACAAAATTATTAGCTGTCAATCTGTCATGGGGGGAGTATCTTTCTAGTCAACAAAGATGCAGAACCATTTGTACATTAAATTAATGTTAACTCAGTCATTTATTTTTAATATATAAATAATAAACATACTATATATAGTTAATTTTCATCTATTAAATATTGACCCTGGGTAACATTAATTTTTGGGGGTCTTTAAGTTTTGTTTATATTTTTTCCAAAGCTAAACAATATTACAGTCAGCATATTAAAGCATATAATGTGCAGAATAAAGATATCAGATTTTAATTTTTTTGTAGGAGGTTACTATGGTCAGTGTTTACTATTGTAGTAGTAAATTACTCTTGCATTTTTTAGATTGATGATTTGGAATGTGATATTCCTCAACTTGCTCCTCCATCACTTGAAAATGCCCTATGGGACCTCGAATCAGAAGGTAGTGATAATGCTTCAATACATTCATTCCAAAGTATTACTAATAAATTCCATTCAATGTTATATCACTGCGTATTGCAAGGGGTCTCTTCACAAATTACTTCTGCCATGGTAATATTTTTATGCAATTAGAAGGCTTAAAAAACTTATGTATTAAAAATATATCTGCTGCTGCTCTCAATAGCAACACTATTGTGTAGTGTTATTTCAAAGGGATGATCATTACCCTACTAGTACATTTATGATGATTCATTACAGTACTGCTGTGATAATGAATGTTTGATTTTGGCACTAATAATAATATACCTAACTGATTTTATTTCTGTTTGCAATAGTCATACATTAAGATATATGTAATCTGAGGTTTAAAGATATAACTGGTAACATATCTTCTCTTCTTTCATTTTAGAAATGGTTATCGACTTTTAATAAGAGGTAGCAAGTTGCCTTAAAGGGAAACTTAGGCTGCTATGCACTTCACAGTCGATGAGTAAAACAGAGTAAAAAATCAGTACTATATGTTTCACAATGTTGTTATTGGTTTAAAATGATTAATTAATATTTTATGGTATAATACTTGTTTTATTAGATTCATTAGCTTGAAAATATTTAATTTATAAAGGTTTAAAACAGATGCCAGCAGGTAAAGTTCTGTATTCATTAGGGATTATAAAAGGATAATTATGAGACTAGTTTTAAAGGTTATCAAGTTATCAAAATTTTAATTCGTTCTCAACCAACAACACCAATATTGTGACATATAATATTAGTGTAAAAGTTTAAAGTGCATTATGGTACTAGTACTGTCATAAGTGTCCATTGTGGTATTTGGACTAGAATCAATATCCCTATGATACTAGAATACATGATCATAATGTCGCTATGAGGAGATATAAGCAAATAAATAATTATTAAAAAAAATATTATGCTTATGTAAATTATATTCATATTCTAGGATAAAGTCAATACCGGATCACCCACTGCTATTACAAATAGTTTAAATTATATAGCGGTTGGAACTTCACATGGTTATATACTAGCTTTTGACTGTCAACAGAATTTATGTTGGTGCTCTCACGACGTTATTACAATGGATCAAGGCGCTGTTTCTGCAATCACTTTTAATTTAGAGTCGACAAGACTTTTAGTAGGGTAAATATACATCTATAATTAGGGATTTATTTCTACATATTTGTTATTGTTTTAGTTATGAAAGGGGATATATTTCTATGTTAGACACCTCTTCAGGAGATGTTCTCAGGAGACTACCAGACGCTCATGCACCTCAAACTGCGGTGCTTTCTCTTAGATTCACATTTTTGAGTAATTTTGCTCTATGTGGTGATTCTTCTGGGTGCGTATTTTCACTTTCATTTAACAGGAGACTTGGAGTAAGAACATGGAAATCAAAGTGTTTGTTTTCTGGAGCTAGAGGTGAAGTTTGTGTATTTGAGCCACTTGTCTGGGGGCATGATATAAGTTTTCTTAATAATCATGTTCTTGTAGCTATGGCAACATTGTCAAAGGTATGTAACAATTTATCATATCCTAAAATGAATTCTGAAATAATCTTTATTTTAGATAATAGTTATATCAGTGCGTCCTAAATTAAAAGTGTATTATAGTCTGCAGTTACCTCGGATTCCAACGTCTCTTCCTTTACTTTCCTGGCAATTAGTCTCTGTGGGTAAAACATTTCAACCTGTCTTAGCATGGGGAAGAGGAAATGAATTGCACTATACAAGAGTTGTAACACATGGTTATAACAATAGTAGAATAACTTTATTACCTTTGAGAAGAATAGTAGTTCCTTATACAATGAATGCAATTCATTGGCTAGGCACTCGACATTTGGCAATATTAGACACTAGTGAAAATTTGAGATTAGTTGAGGTCCGAAGCCAAAATGAACTTGAAATTTTGGAGATCTCCAGTGCAGGATTGGTCTATAATTCTGCTCATTTTAAAGCACTAGCTGTTGGCGGTGGCGTAAGTGAAGCCTTTGCTCTAGCAGGTAAAATATTTTATAATTATTTAATACAGTACTGTGGAGATCTGCTTCTATATTTTTTAGGTGAAAGGGCATGTTACAATAGTTTATCTAGTCGCGGAGACCAATTATTGGTTTTGGGAACAAAAGCTGTGCATATGATCAAGTTAAGAACTTGGTCGGAAAGGCTGTTTTATCTCAGCGATCAGAGCAGGTGGGCGGAGGCATTAAATTTGGCAACTGCAGAGGGATCAAGCAAGGAAAAGTTTGCGATGCCTCTAATAAATAGATATCTAGAAAATATAAATGTAAATCCAGTGGACAGGGAAAGCCTTACAGCAGCAGTAAACTGTTGTATTAAATTAGGAAAAATGTAAGTAAAAAAGCAACAATTTAATTTAAGCATTTAAATATATATTTTAGTGACATTTTATGCAATGAACTGTTTGACGCAATTTCTACTGACCAAAACATAAAAGACTGGTATTTTATGCTACTAACGGATCAGATATGTACTAGAGCTTTAACTATTTTATCACCACATACAGCTCAATTATTAGTCAAATATTTAGAGGATAGGGATCATCAAGCTTTAGAAAATGTACTTTTGTTATTGGATGTAGCTTGTTTGGACTTGCATCAAGTCCTAAAGATTTGTAAGAAACTGAAACTGTATAACGCCTGGATACACATTACAACTGGGACTTTAAAAGATTATACTAGTCCCTTGACTGAATTTCTTTGTGATTTAACTCCGGATAATCATAAATTAGGTATGAAACAGTGTAACCCTCTTACAAATGAAGACAAGAACTAGTAGATTCTTATTTAATTTCAGGTAATATTTTATTAGTGTATGTGTCATCCTGTTTGGCGGGTTTGGGTTATCCATCTGGCAACATTTCAGAACAAGAAGTTCCCAGAGTCAAACACGATGTGTTAAGGTGCCTAGAGACCACTCATTCAATGAACAGTCCAGCTGATGAACCAACATATCCTTATTTGAGAGCTCTACTTAAATATAATACGCGAGAATGTTTAAATGTTGTTGAATTGGCTTTCTCGCAACCAGAATTCTCTGGAGAAATGGGTCTTTTGCAGCGACAACGTCTAGTCCAAATTTTGTTGCTAGTTGTAAAACCTGAAGATTTTTCTGTAATTATTTAATATTCACTTTTTTCTGCAAAATAATAAACACATCTTTGTAGGATAGCCAAGTCATTAATTTAGCTTGCTTTGTTTCAAGACTCGTAGTGTCCAATAATGTAACGTTGGATAACCATGTCCTAGATACAGCAATAAGATCTCTAACAGAAATGAAAAATACCGTATCAGTAAGAGACAGAACTGAAAGAGAACAAGCGTGGTTGGATCTACTAAACCTCAACAAAATGAATCATTTAAAAACTAGTCATCTATTAACGTTAGCTTTAGAATCTAATTGTTACAGGGTCGCTGAACGCCTATATGAAATTCAAAATGACTTTTCAGATATATTAAATTGTTATCTCAAAGATCCTGTGCATAAATTTGAAGTATTTAACTATATTTCTAAGTATATTAATGTAAGGGAAAGACTTATACAAGAACAGTTTTTAGTCAATTTTAAAGAATTAGTTGTAATAAGTTCTAAAAAAACTGTAGAAATAGTAGCCGAGTTCTTTCAAAATCTACTGGAACAATTGTGTCACACGCTTGAAGATGATCTTGATTTACAATTTAACTTTTTGAATGAAGTAGTTCAAGTCGATTTAAAACTAACGCCACAACTGGCTGAAAAATATTTGGATCAATTATGTGTAAAAAATAGAAGGGAAGTTAGTAATTATTTAAAATTTAGTAACTGTCGAAATGACAGAGCTCTTACTATTGTCAGGAAGTATAATGTTTATGAAGCAGTGGCCTTACTTTTGGAACGAAGTGGTGACTGGATGGAAGCCATCGAATTATTGTTAGAACACGATATGACAGAAGAAGCTATTAGTCTGTGCATTCGTGGAGTTGAGCATTTGGACTCAGAAGGTAAAAAATAAAATATCTATATTCTTCCTTTAGAATTTTGTTACATCTTTTTGGAGGATCAAAGAATTGTTGTTTTCATTTATTTACCTTTTTTTTCTAAACAATCTGGTCCTGGCTAACTCATTCAATTAGTTTTAATCTATTTCCTTTTTTGTCATTACATTTATTTTTTAATATTTAATATTTTTTAATGCCGTAGCATAGAACTTGAAAAGTTAGGATAGGAACATGTAAGCCGTTTTTATTGATTTTCAACGTTTTGGCTGCTACATACATTAGATTAAAAAAAAATGTGGTTTTCAGGTGGCTGTAGATCCTTTATTAAACATAATAGACATCAAGTATGATTCATCGTTGAAATTAGCTCGGCAAGAGGTTTATAAAAATTTAAAAATATACGGCGTGTCCCATTTAAATTTTTTTTTATTCACCTTGGTAATATGTAACACCCTGTAAATACGAAAATAATTTTATAATGTGAAGTTTGAAGTTGCCTATAATTTTTGTAAATAACTTTTTTTGATATCTCCTGTAATAACGGATATATCGTACTTCGACCCACTAATGCCGCACACTGTATATATCTCCTTTTTAGATGTCTATATGCGTTTAAGTTATTACACATAAATTCTTTCAATCTATTGGTATATATTTTGATTTTCTTTCAGTATTTCCGTTAGCCATAATTTTACTCCAACTCCCAGATATTTTACCCCATGTCTCGTCAGTTTTGATCCATATAAAATGAGGTCTAACATTTAGTTTTCTTTTCTGAAGAGTTTTTATACAGACAACTTGTCTTTAAAATATTTGTTTCTCATTAATATATTGTTTATACTCTTTATTCCTTTGATTTATTTTTTCTTTCTTCTCCTCCTTGATTTAATATTGTTCCAAAAATATCTGGTTATTGTCATGTTCTTTATTTAGCTGCCCTCAAAATATATCATTCCTCTTTTTTTCGATTTACTTTTCTTTTTGTATTATTACTTAATTTCTAAATTTCCCAGATTTTCTTCAATCTTGGACTAGAACTAAATTGTAATTAACAAATTTTTTTTTAGATTCGCAGAAATTATGGTTAGCTCTATTGCAAAATCCAAGGAGTACATCGGGAGTGTCCATTAGGCACCTGTTGCATGCAGCAGCTCCACATGTTCCTCCCTCTCAAATGCTTAATTTAGTTTCCAATGCCAGCTTTGGGGACGTGAGGAGTTTATTACAAGGAATGTTAAATGATTATACATTTGATATTAATATGCTTACTACAACCTTCAAGTTGCTTGGAAAAGATTTGCATTATGGTAAGTAATTTTTAGTGTTTGATTTTTTAAATTAAGTTTTCGAATGGTAATACCCTCATTTATATTTTAGGTTTAGTTAAACAGGTCTTGGGAAATGGTAAAGGAGTATCAGTGTCAAACTTGACTTGTAGTTTATGCCAGAAAATATTGCTGTACAGGAAAGAACTTCATGGTAATGAGTCATTTTATGTATGGAGCTGCGGACATTGCTTCCATGCTTCCTGTATTAAGGCTGCTGATGCAAACAACATTTGTCCTCAATGTAGAACAAAAGGAGCTATACTACCAAAGATGAAGGAAGTTATAAAAAATCCAGAAAAAATAAGATTAAAAAATCACACTAGACCAGATCTAGAAGGCCATTTTTGATTTAGTTATTAATTTATTTGGAAAATTATTCTGTTATTGAATAATAGAAAAGTATATTTATATTTATTATTTTAAATATTTTATTAAATTTATATTTGTAGTGATTTTTTTCTTTGCAACCAATTCCAAAGAAAACAATACTCTGAATATGTGCTTTTTTATTCTTATTTAAATAACATCGTTTACAATTTATTTATAGGTACAATGTTCAAGTGGACTATCTCTTTATATAAATTCAAATCCTTCATACTTATCATTAGCTATAAGCTCATCATCTAAAAGTATTTTTCCATTTATCATAAAGGCTGTTATGAAAGTTGCTGTGTTGCCATTTAATTCTTCAGTCCTTAAAGCTACAATGACCTGATCGTTGCTTGTAGGGATAAACTTAAAACTAGAAAAACCCCTAGTAATTTTGGAGTTATTTATTTTTATCACAGAAATATCTTGCATTTGGTCATTAGTGGATAAAAGAACTGAACACCCTCTATGTTCATCCAAACTTTCATTATATGGTTCGTTGCTACATCTTCTTGGTAGGAAGAACCACCTTTTATGAATACTTGACCAGAGTCCACTCTCATGTATCATGTAACCAGGCCAAGTAATGCCAATTGCTTTTCTCAGTCTTTTATATTCTTCTACCCAATTTATGTGTTTAACATGACCTTCTATAGTAATAGTTTTTACATATTGAGGATTATGGTTTTCAAATTCTCCATTTGCCGATGTCCATTCTTTGCCTATTGAACCAACATAAAGAATTTCTTCTTTTACTGTTGCCCATTCTGATTTAAAACCTTTTTGGGTCTTTCCATCTCCATCCATCAGTATTACCCAAGGAATGAGGTTAAATCCTGCTAATTCAAAAACTAAACCAGTCCTGTCATCAAAGGTTAATAATTTACCATTAAAAGTTACCAACTCTGACAGCTCCAAACCTCTACCTTTTAACGCATAGTTTGATTTTAAGACATTAACTTCCTTTAGATCCCAATTTACAATAATACTGTTAGTTTGGGGATTGTAACTCAAGTATCCAGTTTTGAAATAAGAATACCATGTGTTTGCTTCTTCTTTGAGGACAGAATTTGTATCCAAATCTGCTATAACACCAATTCTAAATATATGCATGTTCTTAGTCATAATGGGCCTAGTTATTGGATAAGTGTAATTATAACCACTATTTCTATACAAACTTTTTGTTGGTCCTCCATTTGAAGAATTTGTGTATAACAAAAATAATACAAAGACTCCTGTTAGGCCTACAAAATAAACAAACACTGTTTGGCAGCATAGTGTCCTATTAACTATTCTATAAGCAGGTTGCGACTTTAAGGCTAGTCTCCAATCTCTAGATGCAATCATTATTCGTTAACATTGGTAGACTGAAGTTTTAAATTGAGTCCTTCGGATTAGAGTAAGTGGCACTGAAATACAAAAAAAAGTATTTATTATTTATTTTCACATTAAACAAGGATAAAAATTTCAAATTGACTAAAAAATCCAAAACTTACATTTACAAAGCCTGAAAATACAATTGCAAGGAGTTAAAATTGAAAATAGTTAGGAATATAAGAATTTAATTTTCCATCGCTTCTTTATATATAAATAAAAGTTAAGTACATACTTATGTCAAGTACCAATGAATGAGATGAGTACAACTGCTTTTTGTCAGGATTCAAACTTCCCCAATCTAAAAATTTTATCCTCTTACACGTACACTTTTTTTATTTTTTTGTCACTGTCAATCAATTGCCAATTACAATCTTCTTTCCTAAAATATGTTAGCCATTGTGCTTATTGTATTTAACACATGACATTAAACAGAAGATTATCTTAGGTTATGAATCTGTCAATTTTGTTAAATATTTTTAAATAGATATAATTTTAAATCTATATATGTAATTAATACATTAATAAAAATGGAGTATAGCGATCCTCACGGTTATTTAGAATTATCAAAAAATCCTATACGATTCGAGGCAGTTAATCAGTTGACAAATGTATTTTTCGATGATTCTAATAAAGATGTAAGTGCAAGGTAAAAAATAATTGCACGAAATTTGTTTTTTATTATTTTAGGTATTTGCTGTGCGATCTGAGGGTGTAATGGGTGTCGTTGTGAAAAATGCAAACTCTGAAAGTAATTACTTAGATTTCAGAATGGAGGATCATGGACCAGTTTTGTCTATCAAATTTTGCCCTGGTCATAAAATTCTTGCTGTACAACGAGCTAGTAATTCCGTAGAGTTTATGAATTTTGACGGTAACACATTGGACACTGAATATTCTCAGACTTGTAAAAAAAACTCCAATATTGTTGGATTTGTTTGGCCACAGATGAATGAGGTAGCTTTTATTACTGATCATGGGATAGAATTATACATGCTTATTCCTGAGAAGAAATCTTTGAAGCACTTAAAAACTACATCTGCCACTGTTCAGTGGTTTGTTTGGTGCAATGTTAATAAAATTGCTCTTTTAGCTTCCCAACATGGATCTAATTTGTTACCTGTTATTATTAAAAATAGTGCAACAAATAAATTGACAAAAGTAGATAGTAAGTATTATTTATATTATATTCTAATACACAAATGTATAGTGTAGGGTGGTATGTTTATCTAATAAAGAACTTTTTTTATTATTTTCTATGCTAGCTTTTTTGCGTCAGTCATTTTTTTCCTTTCTTTGTAGATAGTACCATAAACTCAGTTTTCTTGTTCTATATATCCTATTAATGGTATTAATTTATCTTTCATTGTGACATCTTATACTCTTCTTAAATACTTAATTTTAGAGCCACTGTACAAACAATTAAATATATCGTAATTGTTATTGACTCTGTGAGGTTTGAGTGCTAAACTCCACCAAAATTATTAACAGGCCTTATTAAATCTCTGACAATCATTAGCAGCTCTTATTTTTAATTGTTATTTTTTCAAATAGTTTTAGGGTATTGTTTTTTAGTAAGGTCATACCTCTGTAATTGTTACAATACTTTCTGTTTGTATATTGGGAATAATAATGATTTTTGCCAAATATAAGTATTTAACAGTATTTCTTTTCAATTATTTTTTACATATTTAACCATTTCTTGTTTTTTGGCATTCTGAATCTTTTTTAATTTGTTTATTATCTCTTCTACTTTTCCAATCTTAATTTAATCATATCTCAATGTTGTTTCTTCTGTTATTTGTGGATACATTTACTTCTACTGATGTAATTCTAAACTAATTTTAGCTGAACCAAGTCGAATGGCTCTTGAAAGAGACATTACTTTAGCTACACTTTATGGTACTCCAGCTGTTTTGATTTTAAGGCATCAAAATGGACCAAATTTATCTGAAGTTCATGTTCATACTTTAAATGGACCAGGAATGTCTCCTGTAAAAACTCATGTATTAAGATTAGGGCTCTCTGGGAGATTTGCTATAAATATTGAGGATGATATAATTATGGTTCATCACCAAGTAAGTCAGGATCAATGAAAAAGTTATAATTTTGAATTAAATTGGTATCAAAGGTGTATCATTCTTCTCTCAAGTAAGTTTTCCCTACTTTTACCTTAGGCTTCAAGGAGTTCTGTGATATTTGATATTTCTCTGACTGCTGAAAGTGATGGAACTGTACAGTATCACTCTCCTACAGCTGTAGCAAGGTCAATAAAACCTGCAAGCCTAACACTACCAGGCCTTAGAGAGAGTGAAACACATTTCTGTGAACTTTGTATCCTTTTTGATTATTAGAGTTAGTAAGTATGAATGAAAATATAATTTATAGACTGAAATAAACCAAAAAATATATTTTACTATTCCTTAAATTTATACATAGATTCTCCAAATTGGGTAGTATTTCAACCAAATATTATAATAGATGCAAAATTAGGCTGTTTGTGGCATATTAAATTATGCTTGCCGGAATTATGTGAAAATATCCCTGATTTAAGAAAATGTACTCAAGTAATGTTAAATAGAACTGATGGGAAAACAGTATTACTAAATGTAAATAAAGAATTTTCCTATCATTTATAAAAATGTTATATTTTTATGTCATTTGTAGGTTTTATTGAATAATATTAAAGAAGATAAAATGAAATTAGATATACTTCAAGAATCTTTCACTTATATAAATTATATTTATCGTGATTTTATAGAAGCTGAGCTTGAATCAAACACAGCTACTCCTGCAAATGCTCCAGTAGTTTCAAAGAATGCTTTAGTTCCTAGGGTATTAATTATCCAAGAAGATATTTTAAATGAACTCTTTCAAAAACTGGATCCAGAAAAAGATTTACAAAAGATTGAGTGGCTACTATTAAGTTATCTTGCTTCGCTTTCAGAATGCAACATAGCAGCTCAACATAATCTAACTGAACTTCTAGTTACATGTCTAGTAAGTTTTTAAAGTATTGACTACTTAACTATGTTTTGATTGAAATTTTTAGGCCAGGCAGAAAAAATTTACAGTCCTCCAACAAATGCTTCAGTTTGGTGTAATTGCAGATTCCAAACCTTTAGCATGCCTCTTACTTTCACTAGGC
Organism: Hermaeophaga mercurialis; assembly: GCA_951812935.1. Taxonomy (NCBI): domain Eukaryota; kingdom Metazoa; phylum Arthropoda; class Insecta; order Coleoptera; family Chrysomelidae; genus Hermaeophaga; species Hermaeophaga mercurialis. The sequence goes on from OX638360.1 coordinate 12,867,977, forward strand.
AACTTGCATTCTGGTGCCTCACAAATGGCATTGGATATGTTGTCAAGAATGGATGCTAGGGAAGAAATCCAAGAAGTGCTCTTAAGTGAAGGACAGGTGATATCAGCATTAAAATTATCTGATAAGAATGCTAATCCTAGAAAGTTTTTATCTGTAGCAGAAACTTCAGGAGATTTAACACTGTTGCATAGTGTTCTAGTTTATTTAAAAAATAATCCTGATTTTGCACCAGTCTTTCAAAAAGGTAAGTTTATTTTTCATATTTATAATTATTATAATATATATATATATTCATATATATATATATATATATATATATATATATATATAAACTAAATTCAGGTGCTAGGAAATCCGGATCCTTTTTTGTGATCTTTGGGACGCGTTTGATAAGATTTCACACACTTTTTCAAAGGTAATGGATCCTCCTGGCTCACAAACTGAATTGTTTACTCAAAAAATTGCAATGACTGATTATGACTCTAATGAGGAAAATAACATTTTTTTTATCTCCATTAGAGGAATTCTATTAATGCAGATCAAAACGCGGTGCTTACAAATTTTTATTAGTCTTAAAGAAATTTTCGATGAAATAATAATAATAATAATAATGATGTCTTTATTTCCATTAAAATTACAACTATCTTTTGAAGGGTAAGATGATGGTCAAGTTTAAAAAAAAATCACTACATTCATTATTTTGTTCGAGCTGCGCTCCTTTGGAAATAAATATTAGATTATTGTTGTCAGATGTACACAAATGATGCTATATCTAATAATCGTATACTAGCACTGATGAGTAAAATGTAACAAAAAGTAATTTAAGTGAACTACTAACTGCTCAACCCGTTGCTTTTTGTGAAGTAGGATTAAATACATGGAAATATCGGAACGCTTGAATTTGCATCAATCTACGGGTTTCTCGTATTCTTAAACGACATGGGGAAACTCGCAAATTCATTAGACCACCCGTTCAAGCCTGACTAAGGTGCATGAAAAGACTGTTTACAGCAGATTACTGATCTAAGAAGTCGTTCTGCAATGGCATCTGAGCTTAGTAACATTTACAATCATTTAAGCAGATTTATGGAAGGAAGCTGGTTTAAGAGCAAGAAGACTTGCAGAAGTTCCATAATTGCTTCTACAACCCAGGACAAAATGGCGAAATTTAACTCGGGATTGAAAAATTTGAACTACCTTGTAAGGGACTACTTAAAGAAAAAAAAAATAGGAATCGAAATCCTTCTTCAAAAACACTACAAGACTTATGTATAACTCGAGAAGAATGAACACAAATTTGTGAAGATTATGTAAGAATTTTGATTTCTAGAATAGGATGGTGTATGTAAGCTGTATTAAACGTTTAAAGAGAAAATACACTATATCAAATTAAACTTTAAATATTTTTTTGAATCAAAGAACACCAGCTAATAAAAACTGCTTCATATAAATGAATTGGTCTTTATTATTTTGTAATAAAAAAAGCTTGTTTATAAACTTTAGTTTATGGTTATATTTATTTAATGATATAACGTAATTTTTTTCCGGTAATTCCTAGTATCACCTATCAATCGATGTACATATATATATATATACATGTATGTATGTGGATTAATACAAAATCATTATGATTTAACAATTACTGAAGCCGTTAGAAATGACATAAAAAGAAAAATTACTCAATGTCACATATGTGAATAAAGTTGTTTTATTCAATAAAATATTTTTGATTAATTGTTGTGGGAATACAATCCATCATCAGACCTTTAATTATACTAGAACATCTTGGCGTTAAAGCAAAAATTAAGCAATGTAACATACTAAACTTACAGTTATGCATTGGATTGATGAAAAAGGAAATATAACTTTAAAGCACAAACATATTAAATACATTGGTGAAAAAATGTATTTTATGATTTATTTTTTACAAGAATGTTTTTAATTACATTTATAACTTCAGGATTTGTTAATACTTGTACTATTTCTATACACTCACTAGTTGCCTCTGAATAAAGATTAGAGCCTTGGGTAAGATTGCTAAACCTACTATTTTGTTGGTCTAGAAAACTTAAGAATTTTTCTCTAGTAAGTACAGGTATAATTTGACCAAAAAAGCTTCCTTCATTTTGTTCTAATTCTTTAGATACATTTTTCAGTTTTTTATCTTGGATGTGCTCTCTGCAAATTTTTTTACATTTAATTAATGTTTCTAAAAATGAATAGGTACTATTTTCAGAAATTAATTTGTCCATATTGGGATTTAACATTGTTTTGTTATCTTCAGCATTTGATAACTCAGTCATTTGTTTAATAAAAAATTGTACTATAGATTCTTTTAGCCTTTCTTCATCATCTTGTTTGGATGGTAACCAAACATTAATAGAAATACTTATTTCTAAATTCTCAACATAATGCCACCATTTATGTGGTACCAATAAAACATCACCAGGACTTAACTCTAGTTTTCTACATTTATTAGCTAGTCCTTTAAAGTTATTCACATGTGGATTAAAAAAATTGAGCTTTGAGTATATACTTGATTCTTCATAAGGTACTCTAGTAGGTTTTAAATTTTCCTCAGGAGGAAATAAGAGCCACATCTTTTTCCCATATATCTGGTAAACTAAATTAAAACCATAACAATCTATGTGACAAGGAGTATGAGCACCCTTTGATCCGATCCATATTGTACAATCCTCTGGTTTTATGTCTGAAAAGCCTAAAGGGCTCCAATCAATTTGTCCTCTAATATTATCATTACTTTTAAACCAACTATTCAGTTGTTTGTAATCAAAATACAACCACTCTTTTTTGTTAGACTGGGCTTGACTCAAAAAATAACTGAAGTCACCTTCCCGTAATTGACACTTTCTGTCCCATTGGGGTTCTTGTGTTTGTTGGTTAAGACCACATCTGAATTCTAATTTTTCATTATTAAGCACAGTCCCCCAGTCTTTCAAAGTCCAGTTTAACATTTCCCATTTTAATATATTTTTGAGAACAATAGGTTCATTCCTGTCCAATATGAAAGATTTTAAATTAGAATTAGCATTCATGTTACGTAGTTTGGGTACTATATGGATGGTGTTGGTAACCTAACCTCAATTCTTCTTTGAAAGACAGGAAAGGATGCCTGTTACTACGAATATTTTGAAGAAAATTTAAAAGGAATCCAGGCATGGGATATATTTATTATATAATTAACGGATTAAACGATTTACCTGTAAGGATGTTCAGTACATATTATAGGAGTAGTTCTGTAGAGTAGATCATTTGGTAGTTCACTCGATCGCATACAAGATCCTACATTACAAAGATAAAGGAACTTATCTTCTCTGCCACCTGAGATCCCGCAATAGGCGCCATCTCATTGCAAAATTCCTTAAAAATGTAGATAGTACGGGTGGGAAATTTAAATGGTATTTGGGTAGGATATGACACTCTACAGAACTACTCATATAATATGGAATGAACATCCTTATAGCTAAATCGCTTAATCCATTAATTATACATCGTAGTTCCTACGAGTAGGTCACATGGTAGTTGTTTATAGAATAGGTACATATATGTACATATATATATATATATATATATATATATATACAGAAAACAGTCCACACTATATTTGGCAGTATTCATTAGATTTTAAGAAAATTCTGAAACTCGTCGATTTTTGTTCTAAGGGGGACACATTTTTATGATACAGACATCTGTCATTTGTCAACCCCCTCCCTTCCTTCCACTTCCCCAACCCCTTAATTTTAAATAGGGAATATACCATGTGTGGCACGTTATTAGAAAGGCATTTACATGGAGTAAGGTATCATCTTAAAGCCCTTACAATTCTCTTTACAACAGTCTTTAAATTTTAAAATCCGGCCTAATACTTTTTAATAAATTACATTTTAAAGTTAAAATTATGTTTAGTTGTTTACTTACTTCTTAATTAAATTAAATGTTCAAATTGATGACCATCAGCGTCCATACAATAATAAAGATTTTGTTCGAAACGTTCTCGCACATTCCGAAGAATTTCCGGAGTGATTCGATGGCACTCCTCGACAATTCTTTGACGCAAATCTTCTAAAGAGGCTGGTTGTGTTTTGTAGATTTTACTTTTGAGGTATCCCCACAAAAACAAATCAAGGGGCGACAAATCTGGTGACCGTGGAGGCCATTCAATGCTACCTCTTCTCCCAATTCAGTGCCGTGGAAAATGTTGGTCTAAATACTAACGAACAATCAAAGCATAATGCGGAGGAGCACTGTCCTGTTGAAACATTAAATGATCTTCACTATACTGTTGGTCATTTTCAATAATATCGGTCAAGGTGTACGTACTGTTCATAAAAAAGCTACATTCATCGGAGAAACAGATATTAAAAAGAAACTGTGGATCGTTCGCTACTCGCTCACTCATTATTTCGCAAAATTGCAAACGGCGGTCATAATCTTCATCATTAACTTCCTGCACGAAATGTCTTTTATACGGATGGAATTTGTTCTTCTTCAAAATGGTTTAAGTGCTAGTTCGATTGATCCCAGACACAGATGCTAATTGCCTTGTACTTAACGTAGGATCTAGATGAACATGTCCCAAAACTGCAACTTTACTAGCTGTATCAACTACAGGCGGTCTATTTTCTCGTTTTTTATTAGCTACATTTCCAGTCTCTTGAAATTTTTTCACTAACTCTAGAACATACTTCCTACTGACCTGTTTATCTTGATATTTTTCATTAAATAACTGAGCCGTTACATTTGCACACTTATTGTTTATAAAATAAATAATCGAAATAATCACCTTTTCCGCAATGGAATAAACCATGGTATTTAATATTCAAAAACACAATTAAACAAACCTTCGCTTCGATATACGAATCCACTAATTTCACGTTCTTTATGTGTCCGTATCGTATCCATTTGTCTTTTACAAATGTGATAAAAAAGTACAAAAACAATGCAAAGTAAGAAAATCTACATTTAAACCATTGGCGTACTCAACGACCCATGTGTCATTTTCAATATTTTGACAAAAATGAATGTAATTTTTTAAAAAGTATTAGACCGAATTTTAAAATTTAAGGACTGTTATAAAGAGAATTGCAAGGGCTTTAAAATGATGCCTTACTTGATCCCTAATGCCATTTAAATATTTTGGGGTGATTGTTACCCTCGCTTGGAGGTGTAAGCAGCGAAGTCGAAAATACCGGAAAAAAGTGTCCTCCTTTGATCAAAAATCGACGGGTCTCTGCGTTTTTTTAAAACGTTGACGCAGTTTCTGATAATGGCTCTGTTTCATTTTCGTTTGGCCACCCTGTATATATATTTATATATATATATTAATTTAAAAATTAAATTAAATTAATTAAATTCCATTTAATTTCCACATATATATTTATTTATATAAGAACACAACCAAAAAGAAAAAAAAACTTTCTTAACTTAAATAAACACCTTATTTCTTCAAGACAATAATGTTATATTTATATAAACAATTTTTAACACAACTAAAAATAACTTTCTTAATTCAAATGAAAACCTTATTTCTTCAAAGACAATATTACTCTCTGAAATTAATTTTTTCCTATTACTGATCTATTATAAAATCTATTAAATACTGACGAATTTTTGGACCATGCTGATTGGCTCAATATTTATGCCCTGACGAAGAGTAGCAGAAGACGACGCATGTCTCGTACTGTGTGATTTAAAGATATCTGTGTCTACCCGACACTCTTCCGGAGTTACTTTAATCTACCTACTCAAAATATTTTTTGTAGCCGGTCCATTAAGCTTTTTAAAAGTTACTAAATAAAAATTATTTTGAGATAACGCACTAATATTGAAGCCACGCATAATCCAGGCTCGTCTGGGAAACTTCATTATAGGATTGCTGCATTTGGGTCTAGAAGTCTTTACAATGTCTATTAAAGGAATAACTATGCCATCCGTTGTAAGAGATATGTTAACCACTCTTATTTTGGCCAACGTTTGAATTCTACGGCCTGTAGTTAGTGCTAATAATGTGATTAATTTCCGTTTAATTTTCTCCAAGGATAATTCTTGTAAAGGAAACCAAGACGATAAAATATCCATAACTGGTCCTGGATCCCAAGTGTAAGAGTAACGAGGAAAATTGGGCTTCAGCTTGAAAACTCTCTTCATATGTTCATCATTTTTGATAACAGGACAAATCAAGGCAATAGTAGATCTAGCTGCGTTGATTGATTGTAGGAAAAGTTCTCACTTCCTCTAATAATGTCTCCAAGAATTTTATTACCTCTCCCGTTAGAGCATTAAATGGATCAATGTAGCACTTTCAGAAAAATTCCACCATTTCTTAAGAACAGTGTGTATTATTTTAGAGTCGTTGGAGCAAAGGAAACTAGAATAGTTCCTACTGAACAACTTGGAACTCCCGTTTGTTTATTAGGGCTATCAATGAGCAGTTCTAAGAATATAGGATACCAGAGTTGAGATTCCCACTTGGGTACTATTAAAATACCTTCTGATTTTTCTGAAATTGCTTTTTTTAGTATACGAGTGATTAAGTTGAAAGGGGGAAAGGCGTAAAAGAAAAAATTCCAGGGGATGGTGAAAGCATCTACCATCCAGGAATTCCAAGAAACAAATTTTGTCTAAATCTAATATCTAGCAGGCAATATTAATTTTTTATTAAATCTTATCTTGATCCCCTCTCCGCAAGTCCGTTGCTTTTAGAGCTAATATAAGGCGCATACTTTTATACTATTAGAACAGCCGCCCATTTTATTTATGTATGCAATTGCCACCTGATTATCTACTCTTAAGTAATAGATTGCAGTTTGAAACGTCTGATGCAAAACATTTAAGAGCATTAAAGATTGCCTTTAGCTCTAGTATTTTGATGTGTAGACAGTTTTCTTCAGGAGACCAAAATCCCTCAATACTATCGTTCCCACTAACTGCACCCCAGTCATGACCTGAGGAGTCTGGAAAAATTTCCAAAATTTAAAAAAGTCTTCTAATGTCGGTAAATCGTTTTTAAACTTTAATTCTTTCCAATCACGAATTTTGCTTTTATCTAATTTATTAATTAATACATGAATTATAAACGAATCATACATCTTTGGTGAGGTCAATACCATCCAAAGATGTCAAGTGTTTCGAGTTATCATCCAACATTTTCCGAAAATAAACATAGTTTTCTTTTTGAACACCTTGTATGTTTAATAGAGATTTGAAATTACTATCGAATAAAAATTGTTTTATCAAACCTGTCAGATAACAGATCCCAATCCCTCTCAAACGGTTTGTCAGTGTTGTCTAATGCATATATCAAATGCAACGCAAATCCCTCTAATAAGGCCCTTACTAAATTAAACTTTTGACTATCTGAAAATGTACTATTTTTTGCAAATTGTCGAAATAAAGTTGCTTTTGAATTGTATCCAATGTTGAAATATTCTCGAAAAAACAGGTAAAACATTCTGAAGGGGATCAACACTGACCGAAACAATTTATAACGATGAACTTTGTTGGGTAGTATATTGTACCTCGGAGGCTTGTAACTTCTTAATAATTTGCACTAAAATTGCCTGTATTGCATAAAACTTGTTTTGAAAGTCTTCAAGCTCTTTAAAATTATCTTCTAACTGGTCTTCACTAAATTTGGCCTCTATTACTGATTGAACTATATCATATTCATCTAACAAACTTGAATTGTTATTGAATCGCAATTCTATATCAATTAAACTAGGCCTATTATCATTTGTACTTTCTTTTATTGTACTGATAAACTTTTATAAAATAGTTATTTTTTGTTAAATGATCCTCTATTACGTTTAAACTCCTTTAAATTGCTTAAATCATGTACCGGCATTTGTAAATTAGAATATTTTGATAAATGTCAAAATTGAAATTGTCTGACCTCTGTCGTTCTTATAGATAACTTCCACTGCCTTTCCGAAACTATGTGGTAAATGGAGACGTTTTCTTCTCTAGTGACATGAACTTCTTCTTGTAACTGGAAAGTATTAATTTAGTAATCTTGAAATCCACGAAAGGATCAAAAATGTGACTTAACCTTTCTTCTTGTAAATTGAAGTTGTAAATAATTTCTTCTTGAAATCCGACGCGAAGGACCAAAACCTGTTTACATTTGTACTGGTTCAAATTGAAATAAATTGCATTAAATGGTAACAGAAAAATAGATTTGGACTGTATGTTTTTATTTTAATTATAACAACTCGATATATGCTTATTACCTAGCAACGACCAAATACCTTAAGGTAGGCATACATACAAATATACATATAAATTCTAACAGAGGGAATGAATAATTTTTATCAGTATTAACTTTACTTGTATTACAAAGTAAGATTTTGTTGGGTAATGAAGATTTTATTTCATTAACACTTTCGCTGTGAGTTTATCTCCAGTGCTGTGTTCACAACTGACTGTTTAATAAATATAAAATGATGGCACCGATCGGAGACGTCAGCGTTGAATGTGTTAAAAAAGTTTAAATACGCTCAAATTAACATTCTTTCTTTTCTTCCTTTGACTTAGAAGCAATCTAACTATTCTTGATTAATAAAATCAAAAACAGTTTGATTTTTTAGCAAAAATATTCCTACGATATCTTTATTGAAACTGTCTTACCTTGAAGTATTTCGCAGAGAGGTTTTGTTTGTTAGTTTGGCGTACCAATTTATCATTAAAAATAGTTTATTGGCTGCAGAAGGAACAGAAATGATTGCATTGATTTTCGAATACGGAAAATGTGGGAACAAGCAGCTAATGTATTCAATCAACGCCATAGAGACAAACATGTGAGCAGAAAGTATGTGTTAGTAGCGAAGTTTCAGTTGATAATAAAAAAATAACTTCTACACGTCTGATTAGAATTCAAGCGATGGAGGTTGAGGTTTCGGAACAAACTTGCTGAGGAATTGAACGATGACGATTTTGATCGCCGAATACAACCATGAGCCAGAGTAATTGAAAATACCAATTTTATTTTCAATATCTGTTTTTCTGATGAAGCAAGGTTTTTTAAATGCATTGTTTATCGCGTTCTTTAATGGTTAATTTAATAGTAGGCGTGAACCAAGGTTACTTACCACAGCGGTGCGGACTGGGCAATGTTTATCAAATGAATAGATTATTTTTGATATTAGATAATTTACCTTGTTGTAAATACCTTTAAATGACAAAATATTCTCCCACGAAGTATTAAGATCTAGAAACATATTTTTTAAATTTGTAAATGTTATAAATTTTTTTTTTGTAACATGTTATCTAATCTTTTGTAGTTTTTTTTTACTCTTTTATGCATTGGTCTGTACAAAACTCCGGCACATATTGTAACGTCTCATATTTTATGATTAAACTAAACTGTAGTAGTGTAATTATTGCTTTTAAAAAGACAAAATTCAAACGAACTCTTTTTTATTGGCCACGAAAATAAAAAATAAAGACGACTTACTTTTTTATGTTTATTTGATAGCTAAATATATCATATACCTTTATATAATATTATCTCATTTTACCTATTAGTGCCCAAAGAAAATGATTGATGCCTACATTAAGTTTAAAATTACCGTCAGAGTAGTAGAAAAAAATCCATATGATGCAATGTATATTGTTGAATAGTCCCATTTTACACACTTGTTGCATAAATAATTATGTATTATAACGTCACTAGTTATTTATTATTTTTTTCAGATGAACGATTGATGAATTATGTTCAACAGTACAATAATATATTTGATAAGGATAAAAATTGAATACATTTTTTTCTCCCATATTTTTTATTAATAACTAAATTAATAAAAAAGAATTACATATTGAACTGAAAATATTGAATGTGTTATATTATATTTTGTTTAGATTTACTTCAGACTAAAGATTTTCTCTTTAACTTTTATACTATTATTTCTACTATTATAAAATCTTTGATTTGAATATATATTTCTCTATTCTGTCTAGTTATTATATTATTATTTTCTTAGAGTTGAAGTCAGCATTTTATTTTTATATGTATACAAAAAAATGTAAATTGTATATTGCTTCCATTAAATTATATTTACTATTTACTAAAAGTTCTTTTATATTATTTTTAGTCATTACCTTGACCTACAATAGTATATAAAATGAAATAAAAATTATTTTTTTATAGGTTTTACTCTTTAGACAAAATGAAAATGATTAATTTGAGTCCAAAAATATGTCGGAAAAATCAAATTATATATTACCTATTATTATACAGGGTTGGCCAAAACTACCAAAACACCCGATTTATTACTTAAGTATAAGTTGTGCTATATAAAATAATTAAAGATTTGGAATTTTGTTATGTTATGTTATTTGATGGATTTTTTAAATTTTGTTTTTTTGTGAAGGAATTACGTCATCAGCTGTATTTATATATATTTTTTTGATATATCTGAGTGTTAACAATTCACCCATAGAATTTGTTAGGTCTTTGAATTACTAATTTAATAGAAAATAATAAGTTCCTACTGAATAAAGGTCCTAGTATGCCAATATCCATTGTTTTTGACATGGCTTTTACAAAATATTTACTTCTTAAAATTTTTAATAACATATAATGAAAATGGTGGATGTCATTGATAGTAATAATATGTTTATGAACAACACTGTATTTTCCGATGCAAAATTATTGCAGATATTGATCTAATCATAATTTTCACTGGCTGGAAGAAGCTCATACACAATTCTCATAAAAGATGAATGTTTGGACTGATTTAGACTGAGAAAGAATTATTTGACCATTTTTAAGAGAAACTTTAAATATTTGATCGTTACTTAAAACTTCTGCAAGACCAGGATGTTCCACAATTAAATTAAATATTTTTGCACATATCAATGAACCGAAGAGGATATTTTGAGTATCCGACACGTTTGCCGGATTTATTCCCATTAGATTTTTCCTTTAGATCAGTTGAAATCCTTCATTTACAAGGAATTACCGGAATCTCTACAAGCAATGAAAGACAGAAGTGCTACTCAAGAAATAATCATTGAAATTATTCATAAAAATTTTAAAGGTCATTTGATAATAGGGTCAGGATATTTTTTGGTATTTGAAGGCTTCTTTTTTAACACTTCTGTGAATGATTATGTAGTTTCTAAGTCATTCGTTAATTGTAAAATTATGATTTTATATTAAATGAACGTTTAACTTTATATTTAATTATGAAATAGTTCGTAGGAGATTCATCAGATGGTATTTTGGTAGATTCGTAAAACTCTGCTCTATTCGAACAAAAACTAAAATTAGATAGTTTATTGAATATTTTATTTTATTTGATGAGAAGTGCAACAAATATTATTTGTGTAAACATTGTAATTTAGAAAAAAAAATACACAACATCAACAAGGAAAAATGGTAGAAGCAGCTATGACATCACAGCGAGACAGAAACCTTTACTATTAGTTCTCATTAGCACCCGTAAGACATTTATTTAAATTCATTTAATAATTTCCTGTATTGTTTTACCATTACAGTCACTTCATTTAAGTTGAGAAATCCTGTTTCTTCCTCGGGGGTATAAAATAATATTTGAAGTATTCCAGGCATCACCCTTTTTAAAAGTATCTTTGAAATTACCTGGCTTTATAGCAATAGCGATTGGTTTTAACTCAGAGGGGTAAAATTGAGATATGGTGGTTTTTTCAGTTTCTGACTTAGCCTCAATAGCCTTCTTTTGTTTATCTTTATATTTGCGTCTGTAATACAACACTTCTCCTGCTAAAGTTATCATTGCTAAGGCTAACCCAAACAGCGTTGCTATGAAGACTCCACCTGTAAAAAATGAAATAAGACTAAAAAAATATTGTAAAACTTCATGGTTACCTAAACTTTCAAGTGTAATTCCCTCATTGTCATCTGTACTAGGACAATCTCCTTTTGCTGAATGGTTCCAGTATTTCTCTTGAAGACCTTCGAAAAATCTATCTTTTTGAAGTTTTAGAATCCTATAATAAAGTACAAATTTGAAACAAAAATTAACAAATACATTGGTTAGACGTACTGAAAGAGTGTCTGTTATAGATAGTATTTCCTTTCAATGCATTAAGGATCCACTAGATGGGGAAAATGTATAATCTTATTCTTTGGCAAAAGAATGGTCAAAATGATTTCGAATAAAGCAAAAATACTTGGAAGATGGCAAAAAACAGGAAAAACGATGGCTAGTAACTGCTTGAAAATGTAAGCGGGATCTTAATTCCATCATTTCAGCGACATATTAAATATTAAAGAGATAAACTGAAAATGTTTAGGTTTGTTGAACTGTTACTGAAGCGATATACTTTAAATGCATTGATATCAACAAATTTAATTGCAATTCTACACAGTTTATTCACACGGTAATTGAGGAACTTAGATATGAGTTATATTTATCAACTAATCAAATGGAATTTTAAATATAGTTACATAAATACGAATGTTTCAAAAGACAACATTTCAGCGGTCAACAACCTGCATCAGAAACAATGCAAATGATATAAATTTACAATAAAGGAAATAAATAAATTTTAACCATGATTTGGGAAAACAAAAAAAAATAAAAACAAATTTAAAAGTCATCTTCAAAATTATTTATATGCTTTTGAATAAGCAACGACATTAATGCATATATAACATCTAGCCCGTTATTGTGTTAGTTATGTTTATTCATTAGCAAATGCCAATTTTTTATTATAAAATGCTTTTTCATAAAGTTCATTTATAGATATAAATAATAATTATTATAATCTTACACTTTACTAATTTCATCTTGAAGATGACTGCCTTGTTGGACAGCGACAGCATAAGGTCTCTCGGCAAAAACTTCTCCAACTTCGGTAAGGTTACAGTTCCTACTAATTTCGTATCTGACTTCGCTAGAGTCGTGTATAAATGCGTAATCAGCATCTAGGTGCTCATCAACGTTTTTAAAACCCTCTTCTGGCGTAGCTACTGGATTTGAGTCATTTATGGCAAGAAGAATATGGCCGTACTGTTCTTTAATGGGGTAGTCCCATACACGGTAACGTTTGTCATCGGTTGAAGCATTTAAAGTAAGTTCTTTCCACATTCTAAAAAAAGCAAAGGGTAAGTAAATCTGAAGGTTAAGAAAATTCATTAAAATGCATTTTGTCTTATTACTAACAAATGCACTGTTCATGGATTGTCGTTGGGAAATATGTCGGTTATATTCAGATAGATCTTGTTATTAATCCCACTAGAATAGTAAATGTCGCGAGATGTGGGCTCTTAATACTCTTAGCAAAGCATGCCGTGGTGGCAAAACTAGTAATATGACTTACTTATAAAGAACATCCTCAGCATATTTCATGTTTATAAAATACTTATGAGTCTGCGAATTTTTTACAACAGTGTAATTAATTCTTGATTGCCTAGCTAGTTGTTCTAAGGATTGTACAGGTGCCTGCAGGAAAAGAAAAGTAAGCATACAAATAATATTTTTATAATCCTAATTTATCAAAAAAGTTTCATTAGTTTTCATATGTAGATACCTGCATTCTTTCCACTGTCAAAAAAGCCGCCAAATTTGCTGTAAAGGTTGCTAACATTAGAACTACAAACAACCAATAAGCAGCTACAAGAGTTCTTCCAGAGAGTGACTTGGGAGCTTCACCACCTCCTTGAGGTGTAAACGAAGTTAGAGCAAACCAAAAGCTTTCTTTTAGTGTAAATTCTCTAAAAAATATGACTTAATTATTTTGTGGGTTTTCTATACTTCGGAGTTTTCATATGGAAATTGTTAAAATATTACCTGCAGGGATAAGGGTAGGCTTTTTTGTTATTCCTAGCGCTATAAGGAGAGTATTTGTCTAAAAACCAAATCATGAATCCTGTGACAATTAACGCTGCTACTATACTAAACCATACTTCCAACTTTAAAACAGTCATAAATTTGAACAGGGAGGTCTTCCTTACTGGTTTTCTCATGACTAAAAATGTTAATAGAAAAAAATATACTTTATACAGATATGGAGTAGTAAATTGCTTACCAATGGTTATTCCAGTTTGCTCAAAATACGGAGCTACAAAGTCTATAACTTCTTCTTTGTCGGCTGTCATAATAATTGCTGTTATGGCTAAATCCACTCTCTAAGTAACAATTATTATTAAGTATTAAAATTTATTAGATCAATACATCGAGAAAAATAAAAATTGACGAAAGGAAATACCAACCCCAGATACTAGATCGCCTACAATGCCATTCCAGACACCATTAACTTTCTTGCCAAATGTTCCTTCTTTGGGTTCTAAAAATTCAAAATCAAAATTCAACATCTCTGCTATTTTTTCTGCAAAATCAACACAATAGCCTGTCCATTTCCATTCTCCCGTCTCAGGGTTTTGAATTTTATAAGACCAAGGAAGTGCCTAAAAATGTTGAAAGTGCAAATTACCTTTCTTATTTATTCTTTATCTCAAATGTATACGTTATAATTCTTGAAACAGGATGTAGTTTCTGTTGCTAGATATGGCTAATATGTTGGATATTCCAATAATAGGAAGCATGCTTCATAAATAGCTACAGTGACAATAAATTTAGATAAAATGAAGAAGCCGCAAGGATTAAAGCGTATCAATCAACCTTTATACTTACGTAGGTAATTCCAATACTGTAGAAGGCTTTTATGGGTTTAATCGTTTTATTCTCCATCAAAGTAATAAGCCCATCTTCATATCTCGCAATGTGATCCACGGTATCATTTATGCCAACGTTTATATTTCCAAAACTCTTAAGTCGAATTCTTGAAAAATTATAATTTATCAGTTCGTCTCTTTCTACATAAGTTATCAAAACATCTTCGAATACTTTTTGTGCTTGATCGTTACTGTTGGTGGTGCTACAGTTAGAATTCTGGAACAGCACTTCCCCGCTTAAGACCTCTTTAACAGCGTCCGTAATTAATTTAAGAATTTTATGCAGAAAAGATTTCCTGAGATCAAAATTATCTGGACACTCGCATGCGGTATTCATATTTAGTAAATAACAACAAATATCATTATTAAGAGTAAGCAGATTTACAGGCCTCGATAGTAATGATTGGTCGATTCTTTTTGGATAAAAGTCTAAAAATACTAAATTCCATCGTTCCGGAAGAGTAACTAATTTTTCTCGAATTGCCTGAAAAAAAAATGAAAAACAGATTTATTTAAAAAAATTGAAATTACGTACAGAGTTCGCATATGAAGGGGCCTGGCAATTTTTAAGAAAACGTTACTATTTTTTAAAGAGGAATGTACATTTAGATTTAAGATACGGTTTGATAAGAATATGTAGGGTGCTCGAATTTTACGTGTCAGGATAAACATTTTTTAAATTCGCCAACTATAGTTTTAAAAAAAATATTTTCATAGTTGATGTGCAACAATTTTGTTATTAATTTTGAAGAGAAGTAGTATTTTTAAAATATATTTGTTGTGGATTTTCGACTCCGTTCCCGGTCAAAAAAATTATATAGTAAAATAATATTAGTAGTTTACTTTATTAATAACCGGCCGAATATTAAGTTGGATTTTTTATTATGAGTTTAGAAATTTTTAAAATATTAAGGATTGATTGTCGACCCATTTTTCTATTTTTATTATTATATAGTCTTAGAAAATAAGTAATTATATTATAGAGATTACTAATTTTACATTTAGATAATCATCAAGTAAAATCTAGCAATATATATGAAATGGATATCATCGAAAAAGTTCAAAATAAAGCGACGTTGTACTTTACAATCCACATTTGCTCATTTGCTTCTAGTGTTCTTAATAAATAACCACCAGGTACACATGTTTTGCTTCGACTATCAAAAATGCATAACGCAGAACACACTCCTACGAGAATAGTCTAGGTCTCTATTAACAAATATAAAAATGGTTGTGAATTTACAGTTGGATACTTTGAATTTTTAATTTTAAATTCAGAGAGCCTTTATGCATATGTTTTAAAGTCTCTGATATTATTGTTATTATTTAATGTATTAATAAAAACAAATGCGAATTATTTAACCACTTTAATTCCAGTTAAATAATTGTATTTCTTTTAGTAAGTTGTGTAGTATTTCTAACTTATATTAATTGATATTAATGAAGGAAAACATCACGAAGTTGTATATATACCATCTGAAACAGTGAATCTCAACCTGTTTTCCATAGAGCATACTTTAAATAGTTTAAAAGTTTGACTGCACATTAACAATAAGGAAAATAATTTTCATTTTGGGACACTTAAAAAAACTAAAGTGCTGCCGCACAGTGGTTGAGAATCACTGAATTCTAACCCTTCACATAAAAGGTAATAAGATGTAGTGCCATCAAGAATTTATTCGTTAAATCCTAAAAATCGCAAAAAGTGTTTTTTTGGAAATATTATGATATCTAGACATAATTGAATTACATACACCATACTTTCTTTTTACGTAGATAGCACCACTTAAATGCAATATCAAATATAAATTGAGATGTCCTTTTATCTAATAATGAAATTAATTTTGTTAATCTTTTAAGAGTCAGCAATAACGCATGGAATTGCAAATATTCTCAAAAGCGGATTGAGATAATAAGATGATTCAATTACTGAAAGATATAGATTTGTACACCAAAGAAGGGGACGTACGAGTACCTTCCTTTTTAAAATGCTTTTAAATGCCGGAAAAAATGACAAAAAACTATCCAAACAAAAATGAAATACTTCCCCCTTCATGCAATTTTTTTAAGTTTTACTACAACTTTTTTTTATTTCAACCGCTTTGCACTAACATTGCCTTTCAAATACCGGAAAATATTATACAACAGATTGCGCCTATCATCTCATTCTCACCTGACATTCACTACATACATTCTCGGTAGAAATTGAGTTACTATTTGTACAGTATCGTTTTCAGAAATTGTAAACAACTTGCATCAAACTTGAATAATCATGAAGTGTGTGAATGAAAGAAGGTACTTGTACCGAGAATGATAAAAAAATAAAAATATAATTTAAAAAAATATTTTACTGTGTATTTTTGAATGACCTATATTCAATTATTCACAATTTGTCTAAATTTCAATATATTCGCCAATTTAAAAACCTACTAGATTTTTTTGGAAGTAAATACATAAGAAGTTGATTTTTTTCTGTTAAATTTTCTATTAACAATGAGACCATGTGGACCATGGGATTATTGATGCATTCTTAGAAACTATCTTCTTAAATGATTTGCAATGCACCATTTTTCCGTAAATTTAACCCAAGGCAAACATATTATTTTTTCTACGATCACTATCCAAACTGGGCTTTTGCGCTTCGAAAAGTCACCGCCAAATTCACGTTTTCCGAGGAATGACGTCCAAGTGACAGCTTTGTCGCTCTAGAGCGACAAAATTTTAAAAACGCTCGCCTAATTTTCATTACGTGTACAGCTGGGACACAATCGTATGATATGAATTTTTCTTGTTTAGATGAAATTAAACATATCTGCAGGCAAATGA
Organism: Hermaeophaga mercurialis; assembly: GCA_951812935.1. Taxonomy (NCBI): domain Eukaryota; kingdom Metazoa; phylum Arthropoda; class Insecta; order Coleoptera; family Chrysomelidae; genus Hermaeophaga; species Hermaeophaga mercurialis. The sequence goes on from OX638360.1 coordinate 12,885,480, forward strand.
CTGGTATTTAGTGAATTAACTTAATTTTTTCCATGTTTTCATTATATATGTATACATTTAACCATCACATCATCAACCATCTTATATGTATCTTAATTAAAAAAAGCCATTTTAACACAATGAAAAATTTAATAGCGGCATCTATATTATTTAGTTTTAATTACGATGGACTAACAATAGCGATAACTAACTTTTAAAATAAACCAATTATTCATGATTTACTGAAATATCTGTTTCTTAAAATAATGTGATCGTAGAAAAAAATCTTGTGTGCAATTTGAGCGGAAAATACTTTGTCGCTTTGGACAGATTGTTGCGCGGCAAAGTATCATTTTCCGCTCTTAATACACAAAGTGCTATTATACTATACGTTTCCTTATCCATTTGTATGTGCGGCAAAAAAATTGATAATTGGAATTTTACATCTGGCCCAATATTTATTGGGTATATTTAATTAAAATAATTCAAATTAGTTTTTTTAGATAGTTTCTTTGTCTTCATTGAACCCCAGACTTTTTGATGTGACTAGCTCAGTTATCTTCTTATATATTATTTTAAGATTTTACATTTAATATTTTTATCGTGGACAGTTTGATTGAAAAAAGACCGTTATCATAGAATATATTTTTTAAGATTCATCTCCAATATGGTAAATCAAAATATAGGTAACTGAAAAGTAAGTGACAATCTGTATTAAGTGAAATAAACTTTAAAAAATTATGGTCATATTTAAAAGTACACTTTTTCAAGTGGCCTATTTTAAATACTGCGTGAGCAACTGAAATTTTTAAAATTGCGTTACCAACCGAAATTCTGCCTTTGGAGACCTTAAACGTCATAACCAGTGATTCCGTGATTTAGTTCAGTCAGATATGAATGTCTTAAGAACGCCTTCCTTTTTTATAATATTTAGTAATTATTTTTGTTTTTCTTCATGTATATTTTAGAAAATTTAAGGAATAACAACATTGTATATGCATGTACAATTCATTAATTATGGCACTATGCACAAACAAAGTAATTATCACAGTTATCTGTATTCATTTATACTAAAAACTTAATAAAACCCAAAAGTTTAATAAATTAATCATATGATCGTATGACTAACTTGTACAAAAACGAAAGACAAAGTGGCAGATGTTAGTAGCATTTAAGGACTTAGAATTCGAAAATGTGAAGTTGCTGAATTTAAATTTTTTTACAAGGCAATCCAAAACTGATAAATCAACCACTAATAAATCAGTCAGATACTCAATTAGAATGGCATATATTTTAAAAATAGGTGATTTATATAAATTTAATACAACAAAATGTCAGCCTCTCATGACATTTCTAAAGTTACTGGAACTACCTCATATTATTCAAATTACTTTGAAAGTAGATCAGCCTCAGTTATTTGCGAAAATAAATTTTGATGTATAAGTTATTTTTAATTTAGACGTATGACTTATTTGCACAAGATTGTTTCATGTACCACATAGAGGAATAATCTAGAAAACATATACAGGGTGAGTCATAAGTAATAGCCCAAATTGTAGTTGTAGGTTCAGAATGCAAAAATAATATTTTACTTAACAATAATGGGTCTAAGATCGTTTCTTTCTGATCAAAAATAAAACATATTTTTGTTAATAAATTAGCTTTTTTGCTAAATACAGGTCTTAACATTAAGGGATATTTTTTGAAACTATAAGCAAGAGCACGTTATCATAGTTGAGTTAACTCGTAGATGTCGTTACATACGCGATATTAAACAAAACAAATCGGCCATAATTTGTTGTTAAATATTTCTCCAATTAATATAGTTTCATAAAAAACAACGTATAACTAATTAAAAGAATGTTCGCACATCTACATAAATTAGAAATAGTATATATTTCAAAACGTTGGTCGTCCATAAAATTAAATTTATTTTGAAATAAAATGTATTTATTGACTGTAAGTATTGCAATTAAATGAAACAAAATGATAAAACAATAATATAACACATCAACAATAATGGTAAGAATTCTGGTATTTTATTCCAAAAAGGAAGGCAAAATTAGAAAAAATTTTAACTTTAATTTTAACATTACGATAACATTACTTACTTAACTCTAAAGCAGTGTTACTTAAAACAGACGACATACATATTCTTGTAATGTCCTTAACATTAAATAAACTGCTGCAAAATATTTTCAACATGGCCACTACTGGGTCTTATACACGTGTATTAACGTCTACTTAGGGATTATCAGAATTATGTTCCATAGCTTGTCTCATGTATGTATAGGTTAAGTATAAACCATAGATTTCATGTAAGCCCACACATAAAAATCCGATGGATTCAACTCGGGTTGCGAGGTGGCCATACGATTCCAACGTAGAGGAAAAGTTTAATCCAGACAATGACGTATAGTCAGAGGAATACGTAGAGGTGCACCATACTGCATGAGTTTCATTTTTATCTTTAGTTCTAGTAAAAGAATTTCCAAAATATCGATTAAAAAATTGTTAAAAAGTTTAAATAAATTTTATTTCAAAATAAAATTAATTTTATGGACATTTTGAAATATATTATTAAGAAGTGCTTAGAGGAATTTGTTTTAATTAGGGGCATATCAAACGTTGTAATTAAAATATTTTTTAATGCCGTAATATAGAACTTGACAAGTTAGGATAGGGACTTGTAAACCGTTTTTATTAATTTTCAACGGTTTGGCTGCTACAGATATCTAAATTCAAAATAAGTGATTTTTAGGTGGCTGCAGATCCTTTATTAAACATAATAGACATAAAGTGTGAAACATCGTTGAAATTAGCTCGGCAAGAGGTTTATAAATATGTTAAAATATATGGGGTATTCCATTTAAAAGAACAAAATATTGGTCTGGCACAGCGTTCCAGAATATCCTGTATATTTGGGACTAATTTTAAAATGTGAATCTTAAGACTGCCTACACTTTTTGTAAATACTTTTTTTTCGTAACTTTAATAATAACGAGCTTTGTCACACTAACGCGTCACCCTATATGTGACCACATCTACGAGTTATCGCAAAGCGAATATCATATGCTTGTTTGGTGTTGCGAAAAATATGCTTGTCTTAATTTTTAGGCCATCGTGTATAAAAATGGCTGGATTATTCACAAAAATATATTTTATTACCTAACTAAAAAATAAATTTACAGCAATGAGTATAAGAAAATCTACATAAAAAATAAATTGAAAGATGATAATATTGTTACATAAATAGTAAGTAGGTACCCAGCTGTATGTAATTAGGTTGCATTACCATATATTTATCATCAATTTTAGTGATAAGAACAGCCTAACCTGCCCTTACACGTAATACAAGGTGAGAATAAACCGAGATTATTTATAAATATGATTCTTATTTTATTTTTAATTGAAATGCATCAATGCGTAAAGGTAAACACTTTTGTCATTTTATGTCTTTACTGTTGACATTTTAAAAAGAACAAGTAATTTAAAAAAAGTTTGTGCTACATAATACAAAATTCTAAATGAAAGGTTAACTAGTTATATGTAACGTACATTTTTTGAAATTTCTACTTATTTCCATTTAACTTCTTACCTACTGGGTATAAATTATTTATTAAAATATATGATTCTTTTGTTTAGTACACCAGGCATAGTTCCTGCGCAAAATTGTTGCTGCAATTTAATGCACTCGAAGCTAACTTTTGAGTTGCTAATTTTTATCAAGCAAACTTGAAATATAACACCGAGAAAGTCTCGAAGGAATAATAGATACGTAGTCGAATAGTTTTGAATTCATTGACAACAGTTTGTAGTGAGGTAGGTAGGTATATAGTTTGTGATCTAATTATTAAAGTTAATCTGTCTTTTCCACATTGTATTTTAAATCGGTCAGTTTTTATATTGATTATGTGCTATAGCCGAATAAAAGGAGAATAATGATAAAAATTAGAGAGTGAAAGTAAGTTTTGTTTCACTTAAATCGTACTTTGTTTTTTTGATTGCGATACTTTAGGTACCTAAACTTTAAGTAATTAAGTTTCTTACCACATTGAACAATTTTTTCATATTTTCCGTAGTAGCAAATAATGCGTAGTTGTTTGGAATTGGTCGAATATCTCGCAACTTTTTTATTGACGATGTGCTTAATGTGTCCGTCATAATCATTCTCATTTTTTGAATATTCAACCAGTAATAAAGGGTTTGATCAATATCTGTAAAAAAATGTGAATGTTGAAGGTTGATGAGCAACATGTAAGTGCGATGTTTAATTTGTTATATTATGTATTATATTTACTAAGAAAAACTTTTAATTGATTTCAATTATAGAAAGAATAACACTAATATTAACGGTCCTGTAAAATTAGCTCGTTTTTTTTGAAAAATTGATCTACAATTTTTGATTATATACATACTGGCCCCTGAAAACAGTCCACCTTTTTATTTCGCATTAATCATCAGATTTTAAAAAATACAATTTTTAATCCAAAGGGGATATATTTATCCGGTACAGACATCTTTTTCCCTTTAATGTTAAATAGGAAATGTACCATCTTTACCATCTTGTGCAAAAAATTTGCCAACTAATTTAAAGTATGACTCTTCCAAAAAAACTAAGCTTCACCTATGTTTTGTTAATTTCATAAATTTGACTTCATCGATCGATCCATATACTATTAGTTTTCTTAATTGTTCCAACGAAGCAGGTTCAGTTTTATGAAACTTGTTATTTAAATAACTGCAGAAAAAAACTCCATTCCCGTTAAATCGGGAGATCTTGGTAGCGATTCGATAAGGCCATTTCTTCTAATCTAATGACTAGGAAATTTTTCATGAAAATATTGTCTAATGGCTCTTGTGTAATACGGATGTGCACCGTCTGGTTGGAAACCAAAATTATTTTCTGGGAACCTATTATCATTTGCGATTATATCTGTTAGAGTGGAATCAATGGTGTCTTCTTATATATAATAATTACATGGCGTTGCATAAAACTTTTAAGAGGTGTTACGCTTTGAATTATTAACTTTTTTACACAATATGGGGTTAATATTAAAAAAACAATTTTAGATAATCAATATCTTTCTAACGATGTACCACATATGATATATTTATTTTTGAAAATTAGTGGGTTGGGGAAGTGGAAGGTAGGAGGATATATTGCATAAATGTGTCGCTTTTGGATTAAAAATCGACCTGTTTAAGAATTTTTAAAATCTGTTGGTTATTGCGTAGTTTCGGAATGGACTGTTTTTAGTGACCACTTTGTATATTATCTTTCAAAATGATATTAGAGACCAATTAGATACATCTTTATTTCGCTACCTTTAAAACTAAATTACATAGGGTTTTTTACTTTCAATAATTAATTAATCAGCACAGAACTATGTCATTTAATTTAATTAATCCTTGAAAATATTAATCTTCATTACTTTTCATAAACACCTTCAACTCTTATTGTAAATGTAATCTTCAAAAAAATCTAATAATTAACTAAGTATGAAATAAACAAGGATTTGATTATTATGAGTTAAGGAAAATAAATCATAGTCTTACACCAAGAGTCTTCGAAAATTAATGTAACATCTGTAGCATTTCTTAAATCTAAATATTGATCCAAAAGATCCAAATATGGTGTTATTGCCAGATCAATTTTGAGATAAGGAACCCCAATACGTGCAAATAAAGCTTCAGCTTCTTCTTGTTTTCCCCAGGTTAAATCAAGGACGATGTTGGTTCCATCAGCAAGTGTGTCACATACTGCAATTAAAAATTAATTAAGTAGCCGATGGACTATAGGTAAATATATGTATATACTTTTCATAAAATCTAGGTTATCTTCAACGGTAAAAATGATTGTTTCAAATTTAATAACTGAAGTTGATTGCATGAACTGGTTGTACCATTCCATAAAGACATCTTGAGTTTTTTCTTTCAATAAAACTGAAAAAAAAGTATTGTACTAGAGTTATATTAAAAATATGCGTGGTATATTTTAAAATAAATGAGCATTTTATTAAGAGAATAAAAGTAACAATAGCATATTAATATGTTAAAAAATCACACGTCCTATATTAATTAAAAAAAAAACAATTTAAAAAAATATATCTGTTCGTATTACTTGATAAATGTGTTACCTAATAATATCTCGTGATGCAAGGTCATGGGTAAATTTTTAAGATTATTGTAATTAAATAATCAGTTACAAGTTAGACGATTTAAAAATCAAGTTTAGAGTTTAACTGTCTAACCGGAAATTGATTTAGTAATAATAAAGCTACAGAATATAAATGCTTACTATTGAAGCCTAATTAGAAAATCCGATGACATTATGATTTTCAAACATTTATTTTTGTTTACAAAACCATCGAAAATTGACGTGTTATTATTGTTATTAAGTATCGTCGCTGGCATTTTCCACTGAATATAAATGAAAGATTATAATTGGTAAACAAAGGTGGATTAGAATATAGTCAGTTATGATAGTTATAAGTAGTGCATAGAGAAATACAAATAATCCAATATTTTTCCCCGATATAAAATTTCCTATTTACTAATAATTTCGTTATAACAGGTGGTGAAATCGTATGAAAATTATGAATCTAAAAATTATATTCATTTTCCAAACACAATATTGCCCAAACTTTAATTTTTAGTAATTAATTTTTACAAAAAAAAAAAATGAATAAAAATATATGTCAATGTAACATTCCAAATTTAAAAGTAAGGTTAATTTCACGTTAAATTAGATATACATTAATTTACCTTTTAAATAAACATTTTTTTAATTCATACGTATTTTGCAGTATCTTAGACATAACATCTAACCAAAAGATATTGAGACTGAAGGTCAAGAAACTTTGATTGTTTTAACTGATTATCACTGTTAATTACTATTCAGTTCTGTGGGGTAGGTACAGGACTTTGAATCCCTTTAAGTACAGTTCTTCCTTTGAGTTGTCTAAGAGGTTAATTGCGAGTTGATGTGCGTTTGTGATAATCCGTGAGACTTTTGATTGGAATCCTTGTTGTTGTTGGTACATCGGAAGTGTAGATAATGTATTCTTATGATATAGATTTGTTACATATAAAAGTTTTTATAATTAATAAAAATACATTTTCTAACCTAATAGAGTCCTTATATTTTAACTTTGGGTTCGGTTATTTTAACCATTTTTCAAATTCTTGGATTCTCTCGGCTAAACTATTGATACTATCAATCCGGGTCATTTTGTCTATTTTCTAAACTCCTTTTTAATGGGAATCTTAAGCGCATTCATTCTTCAAAATCATTTTTTATTTATCTTGTGGGTTTAGGCCTAATTTCTTTTTATTAATATCAAATTTGGTTTGCGACTTTAACAATATTTTAAACCTTTTTTATCCTTTATCTTGTGTCTTGATTTTTATATTATAATTGAATTCTAACAGTACAGTATCGTCCCCAATACGCTTTCCTCGGGAACTACGGCTTTAACCCGACTTTTTCACAAATGTATTCTCGACCTTGATAATGGTTATTAGGTATTTTGAGTTTAGTTATCCATAGATTATTAAATAAAGGGTCAATCTTTTCAACATGTTAGCATTTTTCAAAATTTTACTAAAGCCTGTAAAAAAGAACTTTCTTTATCCTGTTGTATGACGTGTTATCAATAAATTCTTTTGTTACAAATGCAACTTAGGGATGTAGTTTACTTGTCATAATTATATTTTTAGTATTTATGTTGTTGCCTATAGGGACGAACCAACGAATTAGTCAAATTTTGATTTTATGCTTATTCTCTGCAATTTCGCAAAACGGCCATATATTCAAATATTGAATATGCTGATATAATTCCTCAAAGAAGGGTAACCACAGGTAACCGTGTTCGCTTATATATTTCGTGGGCTACGTGAAACTTGTGATTTACATCAAACAGAACATAAAGTGAATAACAATATCGATCTAAAGTGGATCTACAAATTTTTGATGCTGTTGGGCCAGTTTTACATTTTGAGAGGCTACATCCATTTCACTATACCTCTGTGCAAGGCTTTTTGTGGCTTCACATTAAATGCCGATATAGAAAATTATTACAAAATCCAAATTTTCTCTTGAGAGGATTACTAACTTCTCCAATAAGCATTATAGGGCAAAAGTTAGCGCAAATATTAGTCCAAACTTTTGGTCAGACGTTTTAAGTGGCGAAAATGATCTAGAATTTTTTAGGGATATGTAACCCGATATTTTGGCTAAAGTTCCTTAGGATATAAGAAGATAAGTTACCTACGAAAAAATGTCTAAATTAGAAATTTCCTGAAAGGTGGATATGGCGAAGCGCACCGATATTGTTAGATGTTATATATCCAGATTTGACCCCTTCGAGTACAAATGAGGGAATTGGTACATACAGAAAAAACCATCTTATTAAAAAAATTAATGAGGCAGCGGAAATAATGAAGTCGGAAATGAAGCTGAGCGTAACCACTACAGAGATGAAACGAAGTTGTGGACGTTGTATTAAAAACGGTGATTCTCATTTCGACCATGACAACTACATATACATTGTATATAAACATTTCCTATTTTATTATTTTATTTTGCTAGCAATACTATAACCTAATGTTGGAAAATATTCTGAATCGGAAAGTAGAAATGAACTCTGAATTATTTAACAAAGGAATTATGTGTTTCTATACAAAAATCAAATTAAATTAATAAATGCAGTTACTTGTAAACATTATTTAACCCATTTAAATATAAAATATACGCGCAGTTAAAAACATTCATTTTTCATTATTTTATTTTGTTTAGTAGTTAACGATCCATAAAAACTAAAATGAAGATAGTTAATCTAATACATTTAGTTTTATGTTAACGACTCATATATCTGCTAGAGTAGTAGCCACTTTGTAAGGTTATATTCATTTAAACAGATGATTTAATTAAAATAATTTTATTATTTCGTATCAATACCATCAGTGATGTATTGGTAAAGGTATAGAAATCAAATTGGATTATTAACAGAATTATAGTTCATTTATTGAACCATTTTTACTGTGGAGAATACAATTTGCAAGTTTTTAGTTTCACTCTGTAACATCACAAATATCTTATAAATAATTTATACTGTTACACGTGATAAAATGTAATTGGCAAACAACCTTTTCTCTTGTTGCAACTTCAGTTTTCTTAATTTTGCCTATTTTGTTGTTTTAATGTATATATTTCTTGGAATTTGAAACGAAAGTAATTTTATTTTTTGCATTGCTTTTACTTATTACAAATTACTTTTTAGCTTTGCAAACAGTATGGTTTAATTCGACGTGAACTAGTTTTCGTTTTTTTTTTAATAGTTTCATTGGTACATAGAATTGAAATCGATTTTAAGTGAATGGTAGTTAACAGTGAAAATGTTATATTATTTATTGTTAACTTAATAGATAATGGTTAGTTTTCGGGGACTAATTTAACGAAGCAACGTGCCTTCGTAAAATATTAGTGTAGACTTATATTGTAAGATTCATTAACAATATTCTAACAACAATGTGGTAAAAAGTATTTATCAATTTTCTATGAATTGGGTGCATTTATGAGTGAAAAATGAAGCAGTTTCGATAATTTATTTAACTACTTGGAAAACTAAAATTATTGTAAGTAACATATCTGAATCTGATCGATTTTAGAATGTCAAAATTGTTTTATATCAATAAAAGGAAGATAAACATGTTACTCCATTTTAACGATTATTAATAAAATACTTACTTTTTAATTTACATTTATTATGTAGTTATATTTTCTATGTAGAAAATACAGTTTGCTGCCCGCGAATATTTTGAATTCCCAAATCAGTTAAAAAACGGCTCACATATGGCAATTTACATTTTCACAAATATGCCTTAATATTAAACACATTAATCTTTTTTAGTCAGTGGAGCTTGTAAATAGTAAAAAACGGCATTTGCACTTAACATAATTAAATTATTTACTTAGTAAAAAGTTACATTATTTTCTCAAAAAAAAAATCGAAATATTAATTTAAATTTGAAGTTCAAAAAAGTAAAATTAGGCAAAATTGTCATGTTCAATCATAAGTTTGTTATATCTTTTACAGGAGGCCTAGAAAAACAAAAGCCTTCTCATTTAAACATGAAAAGTTGATTTGATGGTAAATTGCAAGTTCACATTGACATTTCTTTATGTTACACCGGCTCTTATAACATGTTTATTTACGAATCGGTTTGGGTAAAGTTCAGTATCAATATACAGGGTATCCAAAAACTCACTTCACAGAAAAAACATACAAATAATAGAACTCATTTTAGGTCGATTTGACACAATTTTTTTAAATTTGTTTCTCTCTCAAAATGTCGGCATTTTGACATGAAATTTAACGCTGTTCTGTCAAATTACATTTTTCCAATTTACATTTACATTTCTCTGATTATATTTAACCGAATGGAAACATTTTTCTTTTATTTTATTTGTGTAGACTTTTTATTACAAAAACCGATGCACGTCATAGAGCACGTGATTAAATAAACATAAAGCTTTGTCTAATGGATACAAAAGTAGTCAAAATCGCGAAAATAGAGAAAAGTGTAAGTTTATATTTCATTGTCATAGCTTAAATATTTCTAAATAAAAACGCATTATTTATTTGAATTTCTAATGTGTACACTCTTCATACTCTACCCTTAATCTCCTCCGTGTTTTATCCTTTTTCTATTGAAAACTTCCATTTCTTAATCATTTCCACAATGAAAAACTACAGCCATTAAATAATTGCTTTTCGTTTAATGTTTGTTCTAAAGACGTAAAAGTAACATGTAGTCCAAGAAGTAAATATTTATGTACATTAATATATAAACGTCACTGTAGGCCAAGGAGGCCTAAGGCTTGGTTAGCAATTCATATCCATTCTTCTCTAGTATTTACTCTACAATTTCAGTTTTTAATCTTCATATCTTTTAAATCTTCTTCAACAGCATCTATACACCTTCTTTTTGGTCTCCTTCTTTTTTTGGGATTTTATTTACATGGTCTAGCCACTTAATACGTTGGAGTCTAATTAATACTTTATGGATGGGTTTCATTATTTCTACATTTGTTCTTCTCTCGCATTCATTCTTTTCTCTTTTCCCATCTTTTAAATTTCTGAGCACTATTCTCTCCCACACATTAAGTTTGAGTTCTTCTGATTTATTTAGAGTCCAGTGTTTGTTTTCATACAGCACTGCAGGTCTTATCACAGTTCTACATATTTTTTCATTATCCTTTCTGGATATTTCTTTAGATTTTAAAATGTGTGTCATTTTTCGTATACTTCTATTTCCTTTATTAACCCTAGTATCTACTTCTTCACTAGAATAATATCTATTATTAATATTTACTCCCAGATAAGTAAAACTATCTGCATTTTGAATCATCAACTGTACTCTTGATCAGTAGTTTATCATTTTCAACTTCTGATTTTTGCAAAATAATATGCAAAGTATGTTAATAGATACATAAATAAAATAATTTTTATTGAATCAGTTTGGCACTATACTTACTTCTTTCGCATATGGTGTAAATCATATTTCTAATCGTACTGATATCCAGTGTTTGAGTATCAGTAATTCTCTTTTTGTGTGAACGGTTTTTTCGAGATGATATTTTTACTGTTTGTGAAATTGCACTGAAAGTTAAAATGTTATATTTGACCTAACTAAATTAATGACAATTTAAATATCGATGTGAGAGTGGCAACATCATATCAGCTTGTCCAACAGTGCAATGTTAGTTTAATACGGGTTTTATGGACGTACATACTTTCAGAATTATTTAATGTAAACCATGGTTAGTCAATATTAAAATCACAATATTTTGACCATAAAATTTATGAAAGATGTATGTAAGTCAGTATTATTGAAATACTTGTAGTTATAAATATTTACAATTAATCACCTACATTTTTTATATAATTTGTGCACGCGCATAAATGCTCGTTAGGGTTGGTGTAGGTTTCGGATATGTTCGATTTTTTAGTTTATTTCAGCACAATTCGATTAGTTGGTAGTACTATGACATAGTGGAAATATTCAGTAAGCATCGGTTTTTGTAGTAAATGGATTATAGATAAATTCTGCACATTTTGATCAATTTACTAGAAACAAAACTTGAAAAAAAGTAATTTTCTTTATAAGGCCACAGCAATTTAACTAATAGCTTTAGCTTTTTTTAAAACATAAAGTTACTTTTACCGTTCAATATTAACGGCATAGTGTCTAAAGTTTTTGCTTCATTCAGCAGCGTGTTCTGAATATAATTCATGTTGGGTCACTTTCCCTTTCGAAATTTTTTATGGGTTTCAAGTCGATATTTAGCACGAGAAGGCGCACTTTGTCTCTAGTATTTATTATTGCCATATTGGTATTTTATAATTATTAAAATAAGTACATTTGAATGATTCTGATTTTTTCTTTGTTTTAGAAAAATGAAAGTAGTAGTTTTTATAGTACTTTTTGGAACATTGGAAGCCCTTAGATGCTCTAAGGACTACAAACTAATAGACAATTTATACGAAAGGGGATATGACATAACCTGTGAAGGACTTACTAATAACGTCACCCACCTTCTGCGAGACTTGAAAGTCACGAACGAGATAAGTTTAAGGATGGAAAACTGCAGTTTAACGAAAGTCACTTCAGCACTCTTCGGGAATGTCAAACAGATAAAACATTTATATTTGGATAATTCAACTTTCACTTACGTCAACTCAGAACCCATTTTTCACCTACTTGAAATGTTACAAGATTTAAGAATTATTAATACCAAATTTAAAGTTACGAATTACACTCTGTCTAATTTGACCAATCTTAAGGAACTTACATTGATTAATAATGGATTGAAGATTGTTGAGCACGGATCCTTTAAAGATTTATCAAATTTACTTAATTTACACATTAGTGAAAATCATATTACTGATTTAACTAACGTGCCATTATGTGATCTGAAGAATTTGATGATTTTAAACATTTCAAATAACAATATTGAAGAGTTAGGAGACGTGTTTTATTGTGAAAATGTTCAAACATCAATCAATATTAATATCAATGATAAAGTAATCAAATCTGATATTCACCCTCACAGACCGACACCTTTTTCATCAGATTTATATGAAATAGATTTGAGCTACAATAATATTGAAGAACTGACTACTTCATTTTCATTTCTAAGATCTTTAAAAACGATTAAATTACAGGGAAACAAACTAAATAGATTAAACAGTTCAAGTTTTACTTTTCTGTACTATTTAGAGAACTTTAGGGCTGATAACAATAGTATACAAGTTATTGACGATAATGTTTTTAAAGGTAAACGTTATATAGAAGAAGTTGATTTGTCGCATAATGATATCACATTTTTAAATTTAACATATTTAAACACCGTTAAATATTTAAATTTAGCTCATAATAGACTGAATATAGATTCAGTATTAACCATTAATGATAATAACACACTAGAAACTTTTATACTAGACAATAACGGTATAGAAGAAATTAAACCCAATACATTTAAAAAATATTCTCGCCTTAAATATATTCATTTAGCTAATAATAAATTAGTTTTATTAAGTTCATCTTTAAGCGGTTTAATTAATTTGAAAGAATTATACTTATGTAATAATAATATACAGGGTTTACCAAAGGAAGTTTTTAAAGATACGTATAATTTAACAATTTTAGATTTATCAAAGAATAATCTAACTAATTTAGAATTTAACGACATTTTCGTTAATTTAAAACAATTAGAGATATTAAATATGTCAAGTAATGCACTTATAAGTTTCAATTCTAGTTTAGTAGATCCTTTACAGGATTTAAAAGTATTGGATTTATCGTACAATAAACTTCACAATATAGATTACGATAAAATTTTATCAAAATTGACTTTATTAAATTCATTAGATATAAAATTTAATCATTTGACTTGTGAAATGTTATCAAAAATGATCAAATTTCTTCAAAAAAAGAACGTCAATTATAACATCCAAGAAGTAATTGATACGGATAAGGTTAATGTCGGTGGAATATATTGTTATAAATCTATTAATAAGACTAACAATGCTGTTAATCAAGAAATTCCTCAAAAAAGTATAATGTTTAATCTTACTTTAGGTTTAATTATTATTCTTCTTCTTGTTGTATTAGTAGTAATTATTTTTAAAATTCATGTTTTCTTGAAGAGACGGAAATATCGAGCGGATGAATTTGAATTAATTGATGAGTGACTTTAAAAAGCTGTTAATCCATTAATTTAGACTTCAAGGTGACAAAACAATGAACCTCATTCTTTGATTAATCTAACTCTATAAACCAAGATTAAATATGTACTTACATAACTTAATCCTGAGTTTTTCTGTATTTCGATGTAAGGCTGGAAAATTTAACAATTATCTTTTGATAAGTAGTAAGAGAGAAAAATGTAAATAAAAAAAGGATTTCGAAAAAAGATTAAGGAGTCTTCAAAGACATTGTCAAAATAAAAATTGTGTTAACAATATCATATTTAAGTCAAACAACTTAGCAAGAACACAAAAAATGTATCGTTAGCGTAGTGAGAAAGGAAAAATGAGGAATAAAGATGGAGAAGGAGAACAAATGAATGTAAAAAATAATATTCCTAGTGAAAGTCTATCTAAGTTATATCTAAACAAATAACATTTAGATCAACCTGTGTGCATTGATATGAGAATGTAGGGTTTTAATGACTATGATTTTGACTAGTAGTTAATAAGCATTTTTAAATAACTTGACATTTTTACACATTTTTTCATTATTGTGGCCATTTTGTTTCATGTGGTTAGTAATTAAATGGTTTAGTTTCTCCTTCCGAAGTTAGTAGTTCAGAACTCTTATTCATCATCATTTTAATGCGATAATCTTTATATAATTTAAGGATGTATATATCATCTGCAAATTAATTATTAACCAGACCATGAACCAATTAGCACGCTGGTTAGTAGTTCATCCCTCAATAAATGTATTTCAATATTCCCAAAAATTTTGAGATCTCTTGTCTCTTGTCACAGTGTTATGCAAGAACTTTGTACTTTATAAAATTGTTGCAGCTTGTAAAAGAAATTTAGTCTAATAATGTTAAGTATTTTTTTTGTAACATAGTGTGTATTCGACCCTAATTAATATTTAAGTAAATTAATCTGTGTACATATATTAAAATAGCAAGACTAAAACAGAAAGTTGTAAAAAAATAAAATTTGTGTTGATAATTGACAAGGTTTTTGATTATTTACACAACAATATAAAAGCTTAAAAACTTAAATGTTTACTGGTGTAAATTCTACAGTGTACATCCAACATGGAATAAATTCATTTTAAGCTAAACAAACAATTTTGAAGAAAAATCCTGAGATAGGTCGGTTTTTGATTTTAATTTAATATATTTTTACATAACAATTAAATATACAGGGTAAACTATTTGTGAGTAACGATGTCTTCGGCAATTTTTGTAATTTGTTAATTTTGGAAAATTGTCACCTCTTATTATACAATTTTTTATAAAAAGAATAAAATTACATTTTTTATATACAAAATTAAATGCATCGATATGAATAAAATAATTCTTCACTTATCTTATTGACTAATTCCAGTAAAATATTGAAATAAAAATATTTCGATTTATTTAGATATGATTTTTGAGAAACTAATTTAATTCCCTCAGGAATAAATGGACTTAATAATTATTTATGCCTAGGGGCCTTACTACAATGATTACCCACAAAAGGTATCACGAAGGACCATGGCAAGACAGCATTTGTTTGAGTTCTGGGTGACGAAATGGGAAATTGTCCGGATATGACTTATTTTGAGATAAGAATCAAGAGTCTTGTTATAATTTACTCGAGATAACCCTGAGTGGTGAAAAGTTTGTATAAATTTAGCGGGACGTCTTTGGATTTGTAAGATTTTGGAAACGTCTTAATTTTAAGCTAATTTTATTCCAACTTATTACTGAAAATAATTAGATGTTCTGCAAAATTGATATCATGTCTTAATCCTGCCAAAATCCTTTTGACAGTTATTGTATTATATAAATTTAACCTATTAGCAACGTTAAAAGTTTTTCCAGTATTTTCTTTACAAATTTTCCGTTTTAGCCTCTACTTATATTTCAGAACATTTAACAAAAAATAAAATAAAAAAATATAAGTATATACATTTAAATAGCACCATTCTTCAATAATATTGTTAAACTAATATAAAGGATTAATAAGCATAGCATTCTTATGTCTTTTTCTCATTCAAAAAATTAAAGAATATAACATAAGATATAAAGTATAGGGTTGTTCTATTTAAATAAAATGATAAAACGTTATTCCGATTTTTGACTCATCCTGTATATCATTTAGGATTTTTTTGAAAAATTTTGTAATAGAGGAGAATAGAATATGTATCTAAACGAGAAGGGTAAAAGATCTAAATAATCTTTTCCTCTGCAGCTACGGGCCTCACATCATTTTTGACATAGTGTCCATACATTTTAAAACACTAGGACCTTGCAAACATATTGGACGACTTAAAAAATATAGTATTACATTTAAAAAATATAACTTGTGTCTGGCACTGCTTTCTTGAACACCCTGTAGGTATAGTTGTGATTAATTTTAATATATATTTTAATGTATTTATTTACATCAATATTAACTAAAAATTTCTGTACACTTTTCTCCAGTTTGAGTTTTTTTTTTATGAAATAGACTATTTTGTTATTAAATAACAGAATTTCCGACTTAATTAAATAATTTCTTCTTTATCCGAGATTACTAAACTCCATTCGATATTACCAAGTATTCTACATTATCGAGTAATTTTTGGTTCTTACGAGAACTGCTCCCAAACTTTCTGGATTCGTTCAGTTCTTGAGATACAGGCCATTTTTAAAAACCATATTCGGAAAATAGTATATTTTTAACGTGTAATTCAGTTAGGTTTAACTGAAGTTCAGTCGTTTTGTTTACGTAGTGTTTAAAAGAGAACAGGTTTTGTCAAAAATGTAACTCTCGCGTGAAAATTTTCGAGCAATGATTTATTACGATTTTAAATGTGGGTTAACTCGGAAAGAATGTATTGATCGGCTTCATTCTGGCTTTGGTAGTGAAGTTCCATCAAAGAGCACTAATTAGTTTGCTGAATTTCAACGTAGTCGCAGTAGTGTTAAGGGTGAAGAACGTAAAGGTCGTAAATCTACTTCTGTTAAGGCAAAAAATATTGATGTTGTGCGCGAAATGATAGAACAGATGAATTAATGACACATTGCCCATATTCACCTGACCTATCGTCTTGTGACTATTTTTATTTCCTACAATACAAAATAAAATGCGTGGTGAGCGCTTTTCTCCACCTGAGGCGGCAGTAGACAAGTTCAAATCACTTGTTTCCCTGTAGAGTGGAAAAAATGTATTGATGTTCAAAGTAACTACTTTGAAAAGCCATAAAGTTATTTAGAATATTTTTTTGTGTTAATTAATTTCTTAATAACAATTGTTTTTTTTATAAAACACTGAAAATGATCGACATCTTAATAATAGATTAATTCAAATATATATAGGTTAAAACTCACTTTACGGAAACCGCATTTACTGCATTTTACTGTTATTAATTTATGAAATAAAATTGTAGTCGACTTTTTCTTGCTTTATAGAAAAATGTGAATAAAAAGGATAGCAAAAATCAATTATGGACACTTTTTTCCGGTATTTTCGACTTCGCTGCTTACACTTCCAAGCGAGGGTAATAATAACCCCAAAATATTTAAATGGCATTAGGGGTCAAGTAAGGCATCATGTTAAAGCCCTTTCAATTCTCTTTATAGCAGTCTTTAAATTTTAAAATTAGGCACGGTACTTTTTAAAAAATTACATTTTAAAATTTAAATTATGTACTTCTTTGGTTTTTAATAAGAGTTTTTAAAATTGGAATTTTTTTCATTTTTGTCAAAATAGTGAAAATGACAGATGGGTCGTTGAGTACGCCAATGGTTTAAATGTTTATTTTCTTGCTTTGCATTGTTTTTGTACTTTTTTTATCACATTTGTAAAAGACAAACGGATACGATACGGACACACAAAGAACGTGAAATTAGTGGATTATTATACCGAAGCGAAGGTTTGTTTAACTGTGTTTTTGAAAATTAAATACTATGATTTATTCTATTGCGGAAAGGGTAGATATCATTTCCTTTTATTTTATGAAATGTAACGGCTCAGTTATTTAATGAAAAATATCAAGATAAACAGGTCAGTAGGAGGTATGTTCTAGAGTTAGTGAAAACATTGGACTGGAAATGTAGCTAATAAAAAACGAGAAAATAGACCGCCTGTAGTTAATACAGCTAGTTAAGTTGCAGTTTTGGGACATGTTCATCTAGATCCTGCGTTAAGTACAAGGCAATTAGCATCTGTATCTGGGATCAATCGAACTAGCGTTCAAACCATTTTGAAGAAGAACAAATTCCATCCGTATAAAATACATTTAGTGCAGGAACTAAATGAGGATGATTATGACCGCCGTTTGTAATTTTGCGAAATAATGAGTGAGCGAGTAGCGAATGATCCACAGTTTCTTTTTAATATCTGTTTCTCCGAAGAATGCAGCTTTTTTATGAACGGTACCGTAAATCGTCATAATTGCTGCTACTGGTCTGATTCAAATCCAAGAATTTTCCAGGCGGTACATACACAGCAACCGCTGGTGGGTCCATATTTTTTACCTGGTAATTTGACTGACGAAATGTATTTGCAATTACTGGAAGATGCTATTGACCCTACCGTGACTGATATTATTGAAAATGACCAACAGTATACTGAAGATCATTTAATGTTTTAACAGGACGGTGCTCCTCCACATTATGCTTTGATTGTTCGTCAGTATTTAGACCAACATACTCCGCAGCACTGGATTGGGAGAAGAGGTTGAATGGCCTCCACAGTAACCAGATTTGTCGTTCCTTGATTTTTTTTTGTGGGGATACCTCAAAAGTAAAATCTACAAAATACAAGCAGCCTCTATAGAAGATTTGCGTCAAAGAATTGTCGAGGAGTGCCATCGAATCACTCCGGAAATTCTTCGGAATGTGCGAGAACGTTTCGAACAAAATCTTTATTATTGTATGGACGCGGGTGGTCATCAGTTTGAACATATAATTTAATTAAGAAATAAGTAAACAACTAAATATAATGTAAACTTTAAAATGTAATTTATTAAAATGTATTAGGCCGAATTTTAAAATTTAAAGATTGTTGTAAA
Organism: Hermaeophaga mercurialis; assembly: GCA_951812935.1. NCBI lineage: Eukaryota > Metazoa > Arthropoda > Insecta > Coleoptera > Chrysomelidae > Hermaeophaga > Hermaeophaga mercurialis. The sequence goes on from OX638360.1 coordinate 12,904,755, forward strand.
GAGAATTGAAAGGGCTTTAAAATGATGCCTTACTCGACCCCTAATGTTGACGCAGTTCCTGATAATGCCTCTGTTTCGTTTTCATTTGGCCACCCTGTATAATAGGTTTACTATAAAAAATTGGTTTTTCTAACTTTTTGACCTTTCTACCACTCATTTCACCGTGTAATACGAAATCAAGGTAACCAACGATTCTGTTTATTAATGATATATTTTTTTATTATAAAACCAAGAGAAGGTTGAAAGTGAAACTTTTATAGATTGAAGAAATTATTTAAACGTAAAGGTCTTATACTGAAAAACCAAATGAGTTTTAGGTAGTAATAAAAATAAGGTGAGGGATCAACTGGAAAATTTTATAAAAATATCCAGTTAAGAATTCACTCAAACCTTGGTTTGATAATACACTTATTATAAGAGTAAGTCATATCCGTAATAACAACGCTTTATTTCCTGCTTATAAATTAAAAATTGGTTTAGTAATTGTGATAAAATAGACGATTTACAACACATATTTTTAGAATTTTTAGAAGCTTAGTTTTTCAAAATGTTAAATTTTGTATAAATATACGCAATCTATTGACACTGAAAAATTTAGAAATGTATAGCATATTAATAACCTTTTACTGATCCTAACAAAATAATAGCCTATATCTTTGTCATTCAAACTCGGATTCTTATGCAAGTTTCACTATAATACTGTAAAAACAGTCCTTTTTGGGGGATCATGCCTTTTATTTATTTTATACCAAGAAAAAAGTGAAAGGAAATATTTTTTTAATCAATAATCATTCCCCAAACATAAAATATTTTCGGTATTTTACATAAAAAATAAAAACTGAGGCTTTTACATTAAACGAATTAGAAGTATTCTAAGAAAGTGCAAAATAATGCATTGATTCGTAATGTGCTCACCAAATTTGCGGATGCATTCTACGAACTAGTTAACGGTGGTATAATAGTGGCGTTGAGCAAGAGGATATTTTTTTTGTTCTTAAATTGATTTTAGTTTGTTACTTGTAAAACGATTACTACAAAATTAAAATATTTGATGTAGGTCTCAACAATACAGGAAGATGCAAAAGACCGTAAAAATTTACAAGCGAAAATTAATTAATATTTCTAAAATGGTACGTATAAAATTTTTTATATTTGGTAGGGGTCTTAAGAAAGTAATGCTAAATAATTAAATAGGGGTTCGAACGACTCCCAAATTAAGGAAGATGCAAGACAATTACTTGTCAGAATTATTTAATGTCTTTAAAATTGCACTTATATATATTTAGAAGTGGTAGAGGATAATTCAGTGTAATAGAAAAGTCTTTATTTGCAAGGTGGTGAAATGTTTGTTAAATGGTTAAATAATATTTGTAAGTTTAGTACCAAGGATTTAATATTTCAAATGTTATTGAAAGTGCAATAAATAAACACAAATTCTAATTTAACTATCTTTAAGCAATATGGATAAGCATTAATTAACATAATAAACAACCGTTAAACCCGATCAGATAAAGTTGTAAATACGCAGTCGAAACTTTTGTCGTCTTATTAGGTATATGTGCCCTTTTTTTTACAGCAGTGGCGTACAGGCGATGCAACACTCAAAAATTTTGCAAATAAAGATCTCAAACAATTTTTGTAAAAGTACTAATACAACATTGTGAGCAGCAATGCTACCCTACAAATCAACTTGTAAGCCTTAAACGAAAAACTAAATAGTAATAGTAATATATTATGTATATAAATAAAATAAAGATATAAAAATAAAAAGCATAATAAAGTACCTAATATTAGTTTTTTAAAAATCTATAAATACAGGGTGAGGCATTAGTGTGGTAAAACTCGATTAGTCCGCTATTATGAAGTTACGAAAAAAAAGTTTTTACAAAAAGTGTAGGCAGTCTTGAGATTCACATTTTAAAATTAGTCCCAAATATACAGTGTGTTCAGGAACGCAGTGCCAGACAAATTTTTGGTTTTTTAAATGGAACACCCCGTATATTTTTACATTTTTATAAACCTATTGCCGAGTTAATTTCAACGATGTCTCATACTTGATGTATATTATGTTTAATAAAGGATCTACAGCCACCTGAATATCACATTTTTTTGAATTTAGATGTCTATAGTTGCCAAAACATTGAACATTTTTGTAAACACTTTTTTTTCGTAACTTCAATAATAGCGGACTAATCGAGCTTTGCCACACTAATGCCTCACCCTGTATATTAATCGACATATTAATAACTCATACTATTGGGAATATTTACTATAAAAAATTTAATATAACTAGAGAGAAAGAGGGCAATAGAAGAGGAAATAATCAGTAGTGTTAATATTGTGGTTACCGCGGTTTTATAAAGTGTGTACAACCGTGTTGTTTGTTTTTCCTTGTGTTTCCATCTCTTCTCCTAGACCATATATTTTCTAAGATTATTCTAGTATCCGCTCACTTTCTGAATGTTCATTACAACGATAGCGATGCAAGAGTGAAGTCACACTCCGTTTAGTTTATATATGGTCTAGGAAAATAACAAATACCGTAAAACCCTCTCTTTCGATTCATCGTGTCTGTAGAAATCTGAGTTTGGCCGTGACTTACGTTTTGCATAAGATTTTTTTTTGCCCTAGAAAGTAAGAATTTTAACAGAAAAACGAATAGCCGTGAAATTGTATATGGAACTTGGAAAAACCGCTATTAAAACTTATTTTTTATACCTTATCTCTTATTAAAAGAGGTATTGAAGAAATCGGTAATCTGAGCCAATCTGACCGTTCATTAATTGTTAGTGCGATTGCTGAAACTGTAAGAATTGAGAAAAAATTTGTTTGGCAAATTTCACATAATAATTTTAGCAAGCAAAAAAGTGTGTAAAAATGGTGCCCTATAATTTTCTGTCTATCAAGAAGATTATAGCCAAGTATAACATTCCAGTATAGACCATCCACCTTATTCGCCTGACCTGGTACTATATGACTCTTATCTGTTCCCCACGGTTAAATCTGCAAATAAGATTTCAAACCGTTGAAGCTGCGAAAGAAAAAAGCGGGACGCGTCATGAAAGAGCTTATGGAAGAAGGCTTCTAGCACCGTTTCAAACAATGGAACATTATTATGGAGCGTTTTAGGGATAGAGTAGGGATGTAAATTGAACTAACTAAATATGTATAATTATAAAAGTATATTCAAAGATATTAAGAAATCTCCACAAACAGACACCGCCTCACCCAAAAAAAATGTTGTTGCTGGGGACCTATTTATTGCGAAGGGGTACAATCTAAACCAGTTAAAATGAAAGATACATTGATTTAAGGCACAAAAAAAGTGAATGGCGACGATTCATGTAGACCTATATAATTATAATTCCGAAACTATACAGCAATTTAGTATAAGCCTTCTTTTCCAAACTGAACTTACACTAACAAGTAAGTAAATCTTGAAGTTTTGATATGAAAACGGTTTCTTTTTTCTGCAAGTGAACTTGGTGTTACTATGGCTCTAGAAAACCAGAAGACAATGCTGCTTCTCAGAAAAGCGACCAAATTCCTGCCATCGCGGTGAATGGCATCGAGCTAATGTATTTAAAGTTTCAGCCGAGAAAATTGACATTTTGACTTCATAAAGATTTAAATTATTACCTCGTCCACTTAATCGCCTAATTTAAATTTTGAAATTCTTAATAATATAACAGAACAATGAAAACAATGTTAAATTAGGACTTACTTATTTTAATGTTATTAGTATTTTCTTGTGCTTCGGTACACAACACGAAAAATAAAAAAATCGTATTCCACCACATTGTCCAAATCCTCAATGTTAACTGAGTTTTTATGATGTATAAACATTAAAGTCATAGGGTTTTCGAGTTTCAACCAGTGGTGTATCTAGGCAACAAACTTTATCAATTTTTTAAATATTTTGATTAAGAAAATCCTTTAACTCATTTAGCTTCCAAATTAATTCCTCTCCTATGTAAGTCACATATCTTAAAAATAAAATTAAACCACTTTTCCTGCATATGACGTTTTCGAGTTTGACTTAAGGATGAAGAATATATTGAAAACACGTCATTCTAATTACAATTGTTGATTTTTACATATCATATAATCTCTATACTATTGAAATGGAATATTATTTTAGACCAGAGTTTCAATGCGCTAAAAAATTACTTTTACAGCATTGACGATATATAAATAATTATTGTAACTTAATACTGTTCCTATTTCCCTCATCTACTTCTCTGTAATATATGCTGAACTAATAATACCTTAAAGTTAAGGGTCTCACGAAATCTTTAATAATAAATAAGCCTTTCTTATAAAACTCTATTCCTTTTTAGTTCTAAAACTAAATGCCATTAGGGTGATTTTTGTGTAACATTTCTTGATACCTGGTGATTTGAAAACTTATGGTTTGTGTTATTTAACTGGCTTAAATAATAAAGGAATACGGAGCTAGTGGATTTGTCCTTTGATTTCTCATAGTGAAGCATCAATCAATTAGGAATGAGGTTTACTCAAGCCTTGAAAAGGCGTAACTTAATTTGAAAATTAATGAACGAGAAAGAGGGTGTATTTGCTTTCCAATCATGACACCCTTGCATTTGAAAGAAAATCTAAAAAAAGTAAATTATAGAAAGTTATTTAATTATTTTTACTGAAATAAAAGTCCAAACAAACAGAAAAAATATTTTATTTAACTTTTTCGTGTTACATTACAATTAATTAACCTACAATAACGTAGGGATAGGGATAGCGATAAATATGTGGGTAATATAAATAAGGATATCCAAGATAAGCACTTTCTGAACCTTCCAAATCACTTGTTTTTCCTGTTACTCTTCTAAAAAGAAGTTTACAGATGAGTTATCTTATAATTTAGTTTACATTTATAAAAGTACACTGAGTACGATACTGGCTTGTAAAAAAATAATAGATATTAACTTTATTTTAGCAGTGTATAAATATGACTTTGGCAGAAATAATCAAATGTCAGTTTTTTTCTTAAAAATATACCTGTTAAAAGAAAAGTGGAGCGAATTTTATCGAATGGAAAAACTTTTACTACTTTCTGATATAAAGTACCTACAAGTGTAAATTATAATAGTTGGTTAGAAATTTAAAATAAACTTCCAAATATTTCAAATAACAATACTGTTAATCACAATTTTACGTATGTGCTTCTTTACGAATATTTCAGTTACAGGTCATAGTAAAAATAACTTTTTTGCAAGCAAGTATACCAAATATAAATATTAAGTAGTTATATTTATTTATATTCAATTACTTACAAAGCCCTTTCTTTTCCTGGAGCACTAACTTCCAATGGAATAGCGACAGATAATGCCAACAAGGCAAAAACAATTGTTAGAACCTACAAAAAAGATTTCTAATAAATACATTGTAACAATATGAGATAGCTTGTAGAAAATCAGTATATATTAACATGTAGATAATTTGTTAATCTTTTTAACTATCATCAATAAAAAAACGCAATATGGTAAGGCTAAGTTTTTATCAACTTTTTTCCTTAACGGGCATGAAAAGATATAACGAAACTAAAACAAATTATGTTACACAACTAATTAAACAAAATAAATGTATAAGTATAAGATGATAATAAAATTCCCTTTTTAATGAAATTATATACAAATTGCCGAAAATAATATCTAGTTAACAATAAAAATATAGTCTCATTTTATGTTAGTGTTGAAAGGAATGCGCCTCTATGCCCAAAAAACTCAAAACTAAAAGAACTTATTAGTGAACGAAAAATCCACAGAATTGAATGAACTCAAACTTTACTAATTACTTTCTGGTTAGGTAAATAAATAAAAACTACTTTAAACCGGTCCAAAACAAGAGACCAAGTCTTTTAAAAGAGGTTAAATAATAGTTTCACTTAAATAAATGTTTCCCAAAATATAAGTGAGAGCCCAAAAAAAACTATTCCTAGTTACTAATTATTGCAGTCGTTTGCGCAAAGGGAGAAATTACATTTATTTGAGAAATAAGCACATAATACTAAATTTTGCCCAACAAAAATAAATACCTTGCGATAGAATTTTCAGAAAAATAATTACACCCGTTGGGGTACCCCAAGGATTACTTTACTTATTAAAAAATCCAAATAGCTGTAAAAGAATATCAAAGTACACTCTCCCCCTATGATTGGAGCCGATGACTCAGAAAATTAAGTTAAATTCTTGCTCACAATAATGGAGGAACCGAGATTTAAAAAAAACGCAAAGGTAAACTACTTTTAAACCACGACAGACACCAAAAAACTCTAAATTGACAAAATTATACTATAAAGTGCCTTACCAGAGGCACTTTAACATTCAAAAATATTAGATTCCATGAAAGAGGCATCTCTGTATCACGATAGACGGTATCCCCGTTTTAGATTTTTGGGAGTTCTTGAGTCTCTAGCTCAGACTCTTTGAGTCTTCAGACAAGACTTCTTGAGTTTCTAGACCCAACTCCTTTAAGAGGCTAAACTAGACTGAATGTTTTGAGAAATCATTCTTTTTTCTGTTTCACCATTGGCCTTTCTACAAATTTGGAAAACTTTTATATATAGCATGGGTCGATCTAATCTTGTACCCGTGTTCCGTAAACAATTGTTTCAAACCCGACCTTAATTATCTTTAAAATTAAGCTGTTTGCGTTTTTTTTTGTTTTAGGTCGTGCTAACTTTCTTCTTTCTTGTTTTATGAAATATGTTTATAATTTAATTTTAGCTTTAAAACCTTTTATTTCTCGCGTACAGGTTGTTTTCTCTTAATTTCATTAATCTTTAATTATCGATACATTATATGACTATATATATATTTTTCAGGTATCAACTTTATAAGTATTAATATTTTATTGTTATATTTTATCAGAATTCATAAAATTACTAACTAAATGGTTCACTTTTTGGAAATTATTATTTTGAAGTATCATTGTATAGGCGAATGACTACAGTTTACCAATATTTTGTAGTATATTATTTTCCATTTTTTCCTTTGGTAGCGTCCCTGCATGACACGATATGAATTGGAAATTTTCGAGTACTAGAACAGCACAAACAGACGTTTTTATTTGATTAACAACGTTTCGATCATAATATGATTTTCTTCAGGTTAAAAACGATATAATTAACATGAGATTGATTATATATGTCTTTTTCAAAAAGTCTTGATTAATATTGTCTCCTAGAAAAATATAATAAAAAATAATAATAATAAGGAGGTTATTGTTGAATTTGTGTGTAAATTTTAAATTTTGTGGCTTTTCGTTAACATTTTACATATTAAAATTTTAAATTGTTAGGGTTTATAAAATGAAACAATTTTATTTTTGAGATTTTTAGATTTTCCAATTTTAGAGTTTTTAATTTTAAATCAAATTTTAATTTGTGTTTCCATTTTTATCATTAATCAATACTTGTCTTTTTGTGATGTCCTAATACCCGAAAATTTCCAATTCATATGTTATATTTTTTAAATAGAACACTCTATATGAGTATAATTTTACGTGAAAGTAAGTTATGAAGTTTTCCTCTAACTATTACAGTGATTGTTTCAGAAAATTTGTATATATAATGTATACTGCAAAATAGGTTTAAACTATAACCACTATTCGAAAGGACTTCCAGTTCATTCCCTTCTTTTTTGAATAGAGCATAAGACACGAGATTTGATGTCAAACCAAAGTTGAAAAAAATACATGTACCTAACTCATTAAAAAAATATATTTACATTGTGTTTCAAAAAAGTATGGCATAATCATAATTATGTATTTAATTTGATGTAGCCTATTTTATTACATTTCCCAAATGTAGTAATTTAATTGTTTTTAATAATAGGTCATAATTGAATAAATGATTAGTTTGGACAGTTCAAACAATAGAAAATTTCATATTTTGGATTTTATACACATACATTTTCAAACTATTTTTTTATTTTTAAAGAAATTTGTATACACCACAATCAGAAATTTTCAAGCAATCCCATATTACAAATAAAACGCAATCAATTACTTACCAGAATTTTCATAATAATGCAAAATAACTGAAACTTGTAACAACAATAAACAGACTATTGAAAACAACAATACTTGCTAACTTTTATATATTTCCCTAAACCTATTTAAAAGGATATGATTAATTCTGAACTGATTTATGGAAGCAGTATCTATCATGTTTTTCCAGTCCCCTTCACTTTTTATTGTCTCAATCGATTAAATATTCATCAAACGGCGGCATCGTAGAAGTAATCTTGAATTAATTCATATCCTTTATCTGTGGCAGGTGGGTAGATTGCATTATTGATGCTGTTGTTTTGATTTGTTTAACAATATGTTTGAATTAGCTATTATTAGCTTCCTTTTTGATAACAGTCAAAGAATGGCCTATCTATACACACAAAACCCTCTAACCCATATATTAAATTTCTAATTACTAATAGAATAAACCGATGTGATAAAAGAAGATATTTTGTGAGACAACGAGGAAATTTCAAAAATACGGAAAAAAGGATTAATATATGAGTACAAAGAAAGTAGGCAAATATTATTCGTAAAGTGCTCCTTCACAAAGGCACAAGAAACAAGGTATGCTGATAAGGTTTTGAACAAGCTTAATAGAAATGACAATAGCAAAAAAATATACAGAAAGGAAACACCGACAAGTTTGGTCAAAAAGAATACGCTGAAAAATAAACAAAGGATATTTGAGAACAAAATTTTATTTTTTGGGACGTACCTAAAAATGGGATTCAAAAGTATAGCTTTTATATTCATGGTTCATACAAAATAAAATGACATATTAAGCCTAGAAGGGAAATATTTTAATTAAATTATGCGTCGTGTTGGTTTAGAAAATGTGGTAGTTAAAATATTATATCGTATTTATATACAGGTGATTTATTAACATTGCACGAAAATTTAAGATAGGTTTCTTTGGATCAAATTATGAAATTTTTTTATATATCTAAAAATACTCGGTTAATTTTAATGATAATTTCATTATTTCTTGATATTTTAATGATTTTTCTTTTTCACCTATTACAATAAATTTTGTAATTTCAGCAGCACGCCTGCAGGGTTAGTTGTTTATTTTTTGATACAAAAAAGTGGTATCCTGTAGATTTTTTCATATTTTTTACATTTTTTTTATATAAAGCAACGTAAATACAACTTTTCACACTCTTTTTTGTTTATCACGTGTAGATGGAAATTAAAGCAAACAATTTGCTAGTCGCGAATTTATTAAGAAGAATAAATTAAAAATGTAGGTTTTACATTTTTCGAAGAGGATACGAAAAATTCTCAAGTATGTTTTTAGTTGGTTGATCAAAAAAAAAAGACATAAAAACTACATAAATCTATTGGCTGGTATTTTTTAAAATATGGAATATTTTCTTTCTCAATTTTATAAGAGTTTATTTTCATATTTTGACACAAGGCGGCCTACCTTAAATTTTGATTGAATCATCTTGTAATACGTGATCGACTGATACATTAACACTGAAGCATGTGATTTTAGTCTTTCAATGAAAATGCCTAAATAACTTTTGCTCTAAAAAATCATGCCCGCGTTCTATTTTTCTTTAGGGTGTCTCTTTAAACTGAGAAATAGACCCATTTATTGCAATTAATCATTTATAAAAGGTGTAATTTACAATGGAATATAAAATTATTTCTTTTAAATATCTCTTAACAAATATTTAATTTGAAACCAATAATGCGGAAAAATAAATGTACCACCTATATGTACTGTATGAATTTAAATGTTACATCGTATTCCATTCATAACATATAATTTATTGTTATTTTTATCTAGCATTTGTGTATTGTACATGTACAGGTCTAAAAAGCAATTAAAAAAAATCTTATTATAAGTACTCATGGGACCACTATAGACTCACCACATGCAGGTTTTGCCAAAAAAAAGAGGAAACTGGAATATACTTTCTGTGCTACTGCAAAGGTCTAAGAAAGCTAAAGTTTTTGATACTAGAGAAAGAGAAACCTAGGGACGTTAGCTACATAAAATAAATTTTTGGCTAGGTTTTGGACTCCAGTCACAAATATCTTTAATGAATACCGTCGCCTCGACGCCTTCGATGTGAAAAATTCAAATAACCAAGTTTTTGGATTTTTATTTTTATCTTTTACAAAAAAAAATTTTTCACGAAATTTGTTGAAAACTATCCTTTTTATGTCCCAAACACACTGTAATTTTTTTGTTTTAAAATATTTATTTTTTCACCTTATTTTGACTTAATATCGAAAAAGCACCCTAATTTTCAATCGAAAATTCTCGCGTCAAAATATCTGTTTTTTAAAAAAACCAAAAAATCAATAAAAATCTACGGTACTTTACAATAAATAAAATATTTTCTTACTCTTTCCACAACACTCAAAATACTTTAATCTCAACAATTTCGGCACTTCCCGGACTACGGTAAAACTTGAGGTCGGAAAGTCGGAAAAACTGTCAAGAGCCTAGATCCAAGGGTTCTCTTGCCCTTTTATCCTGTACCCTCCCCCCAAAATTTAATGAGCTACTTTAGTGGGATTAAACTCTGCTTGCGCTCAAAATTTTTAGTATTAAACCGAAATGACAATATTTTAAAAATTCCCAGAAGTGTATCAAATGGGTATTTATTTAACGGAAAATACACATCTGATATGCCAAAAAAAACTTCATTACAATTTACATTAAATTATATTTCTCAACTAGCAGTTTGTCAAATCTCTTGTTCTGACGTAGTTTTTATCTTCCTCACAACAACCCCAAAAATTCTAAACGGCCGCAGTCAAAAAGTGCCAATTTAAATATATTATGGAACATTCACTTATAAATTTATTGTTTTCACAGATTTTAGACAAGTTCTTCTAGTAATTATTCGTTAAATTGTTAAATTTAAAGAAAATTCCACTTATAGTTGAGTTGCATCAGTATTAAGCGAATACCAGAGTATATTTTAATAATACGGTCAAAAATTCAGCGCTAGAAATGCCCGGTAGAAAAGGTGGTAAACGAAAAAGCAACAAATAGGAAGAAAACAGAAAAATAAAGTCTGATTTACCCCATAAATATGATCTAGGAATGCCTAATCACTAGACGGCGTAATAATACTACACGTAATCTTCTTAACAAACATAAGCAATATTCTCGTAAATTATAAAGTAAATTTTTATAATTGTCCGCTAAATAACCGATAAATTAGCTTTAAAAAAAAACAAATTAGAGTTGATATTTGTGGTTATACAAATTTTGTTTCGCAAGTGTTAGAAAATTTCCTTACTCTCATTATAAGAGAAATGGACTTTTTAGGAATTTTTTGAGACGTCGATAAAAATAGGTATCCAAGGACAGTTGCTCCAACAAATCAATACATTAGTGATGTACAGTTGGATCAACGAACTAAATGAGAAATATAAGTGTACACGCAAGAATGAATACACTGCAAAACAACGAACCTAATATATTACTTATAAGAGGTTTAAAAAATTTACAAAGGACGCATTAAACGAAAGTTAAATTTATCACCAGAAAAGGCAGAGTAAGAAGAAATATAGAAAGAAATAAGTTATATATATATATATATAATCTTAACCCTGTTTATACCCTATAAGGGTGTCATAGTGAAAGTGTATTTTAACCATGCACAAACGTTTTACAGTCCTTTTTGTTTCTCGCTTTAATACCAGCTTCACTCCACGTAACATTTCTCTCCTTAAATATTTGCGCTATTGAATTATCCCATGTTTTTCTTGGTCTTCCTTTTTCCTGTCTTCTTGGCTGGCCATATTCTCTTCACTGGTCTCGTATTTTACATTCTTACTAAATGTCCAAACCATTTCAGTTTTTTGTTATTACCTAACATTCACTTCCATATGTAAGAATCGGTGTAAAGATTACCTTATATATATTTAGCTTGGTTTTTTGTCATATTTCTTTATTTCCAAGAAAGTTCTTACTTAGTGCGTAGAATACTTTTGCAGCTGAACCTACTCGTTCACTTATCTCTGCTTCCTGTGTTCCGTTCTTTTGTATGTGTACTCCCAGGTATTTAAAACTGTTTACTTGTTCCAGTTTTGGTCCCTCCAGTTCGATTTTTAGAGTCTCCGCCTCTTTACCTACTACCATGATTTTTGTTTTTTCCATATTTATTTTCAAATTTCTCACCTATAGAGATTCTTTCCATACTGATATATTATGACTTAATTCTCTGTCGTTCTTCGCAAAAAGTAACAAATCATATGCGAATGCACACTCTGCAATACTCACTGTTTCCATATTTCTGAATCCTACATGCAACTACTTAACACTATACTTAATTTCTTTTAGTACATCATCCAATATCATAATAAACAAAACAGGACTTAAACTCCACCTTGTCTTAAGACATCTTTAGTTTGAAATTCGTCCGATTGGTTGGTATCTTTTCTCACATAATTTCTTGTTAGTTTGTAAATAGACTCAATATTATTTCTGAGCTTCCTTTCCACTCCTCTTCTTCTCAAACTTTCTCAAATTAACTAACTGCCTTGGCACACTGTCGAATGCTTTTTGTATGTATATGAATGCCATATAAACACTTTTATTTTGTGAGTGTTTTTTTTTCTATAATTTGTCTCATGGTAAATATATAATCTTGTGTACTCCTTCCCTTTCTAAAACCACTTTGCGAATCTTCTAACTATTCATCTAAAAGTTTTCTCCACTCCACTATTCTTTCATATGTTTTAATACAATGCAATATAGATAATAACATTTAAATATGCAGGTTTCCAGAATTGTGCTTTTGCATTTGACCTAATTATATGGATTCCTACGTTGAATGTGTTGAATACTTCGAAACTATCCAATAAACGTCGATTCGTCAAATCAATCCCAAATTTGGGGCAATTAAGTTAAGTAAGTTACTTACTCCTCTAGCATTAAAAATTTCCCTCTGATTCCATATCTTTGCCTTTGTTACTCAGCTTTGGTCTTTCTATAACAATGGATTCGCTAACTCCAGACTGGAACCATGTGCCCTTCCAGCTCTCGGGAAAGTTGCAGGATCCTAAATAAATAATTAAAGAAAAATAAAATGTAGTAATCAAATCCAACTTTCTAATTTATTTGTGTCCAAAGAAATTAGAAGCAATATAATTTTTTAGAAACTTTAACTTTTTGCTCATTTAATTTTAATTTGTTTCCCCTCTTTTTTTTTATTCAATAACTCCATGCACTTACGTACGAAACTAATATCATTACATGATCCCTCAAAGAAAAAGAAATCTATATTAAATTTGCAAAGTTTTTCTGCTTGTTTCAATGCCGATATGAAATCCAGCACGAAAAAAAGTAGAATAAATAAACGAAAAAGAAGGTCCATACTGTTGACCACGACTGTTTACATTTCTAGTGTCCGTTCCCTAAACAGATTATAGTTCAAAGAATTTATCTATGATTTATAAAAATTATAATATTTGTTTCGATGTAATTTTTATTTACAATGATTTATTGGAACGAAAGATATTAAATGTGTGTAGATGATAAACGCGCTGAAAAACCGGCTCTTAAACTTTACAAAAAGATTTGGACTCATCTCAGAAAAACAATTTAGTTTTAAAACAAAATACATCTATCCAAAATGCTATCATCACAATATATACAAAAATATGGGCTTAGATCCGGAGAAAGACCAGGCCGCTTTATGACTCGATTATCATAATCGATCATCATTAATATTTCAATACGATCTTTTTCAGTTAAATGAACCATTCTTAATAGTACAATTTATTTCCGTAAATTACAATTTGACAGTTGGGCAACAGTTACATACTAGATCGTACTTGTTTATTTCTTACAAACAATATCAATTTGTTTATCTAAATGGTATTTTACTGTAATGTATAAAAACTTAAAAGTGGTTTATTAAAGTGCTGTATTCCTCGTTTTTACAGATTTTTACACTAAACCTAGTATGTACGAATTCGAAATAACAAGATATTTCAAAATCTGCAAAAATATATAGAGTGTCCCATTTAAATTAAAAATGTGAAAAATTGTCATAATAACTCATTAGGCTACTCTTTAATACTCACGTATGAGTGTGACACTTGTGAAGTGTAGTACCAGTTAGTTATTCTAAATTTGCTTGTTGACACTTTAAAAATGCGTTTTCCTATAAAACAAGGAATTGAAGGTATGAAGAGGTATGTGCTATGTTTAATAATAAATATCCAGAACAACCTATAAGTCAGTCAACAGTGAGAAAAATTGAAAAAAAATTAGGGAGTTTGGTACCGTAGAAGATCTACCTAAATCAGGCAGTCCAGCACTTGCCGAAGATACTAAATTAAAAGTTTTATTGGCTAGGGAAGAAAATCCACACAACAGCGTTCGACAAGTTAGTCGAGAACATGATGTTCCTTTTACTTCTATTCATTCAAGTATTAAAACATGAAAAGTGGCATCCCTTTAAGGTACACCTTCTGATGAATGGACATTTACATTACTGTTGAAATATACAGGGTGTCCTATTTAAATTAAAAAAGTTGAGGATATTTCCGGTTAAACCGGAAGTCTATTATTAAAAGAAAAATGTACATCAGCTGCATTTTGCCCCGCATTGCATTTACTTGTAAAATTTGATAAATATCGTCCGTTTTGTTTTAAAGATATTTACTTGGTTCCATACTTTATCCCAAACATGTATTTTATATTTCAGAAACAGATTATACTCAACTAATCTTTTGTTTAATGAATATATTCTAAGCGTTAGAGGTGACTACTATCTTAGTATTTGTATATACTGTTTTAAGTTAAAAAATCGAGATCTTGTTAACCACACTTACCATACTAGACATAATGTGAATATGATGATTGTACCATTTCGGAGATATGATTCCAATCAAAGATTTGCTACAATTTTGGGTCCAAAAATCTTTAATGTGCTCCCTCATGACATAAGAATAACCACTAGATTGTCTGTTTTTATTAGGAAGTGCAAAAGTTTTATAGGGCAAAATGGAGTACTTCTTGACGATTTACTGTAGTTTTGTTTTAATTCTGATTGTTATGTTTAATTTTATTGGGTGTATTGCTTTTGGTTCTTTACTTTTTGTGATTAATTTACTGTGATTTGTTGCACATACAGGTGCTTGCACCTAGATGCATTATATTTAATTTAACGAATTTGTATATATTTGGTTTAATTGACTGTAGTAGAACTGTAATTTGTAATAATTTGTATTGTAATAATAAAATGAAAAACATTTAAAAATTTAGTATATTTTAAAATTTTATTTGAAGAAATTCAATTATTGTACAGATGTTATAACATATCGGTTGTTCTTTTTTCAGTTGGTTATCGATTCAATCAAAATATCAAAGGCACCATTCCATTTAAATTACTTTTAAATTCATTACCACTATTTTTGGTTTGTGTTTATTCTGAATTAATTAAAATTTGTCGTTTTTAGATGAGTTACAATTTAATCATCTTAAATTTCTTACAAACTTAAAAGGATTTGAATTGGAAAGTTATTCTATCTATTAATTAAATTATTATTATTTCAGGCACTTTTAGTTGAGTTGATAAAGAGATGCGTTTGATAATGAATTTATTAGTATTTATCAAGTGTTTGCCTTCATAACCAATACATAACTAGGAATATCTACTCAGAGGTCAATTAATCTATTTTTACAATGTACTAATCTACTAATTATTCTTACATAATATCTTTATACATATGATACATTTACAATGATTGCAAATCGCACAACTTTGTAAAACGGTTTATTTCGGCTAGATATTTTGGTATAAAATTTGTTTCAACATTGTAGTAGCACTTTATAATAGTATTTGCATTGATGAAGTAAAATCGCAAGGTTAAGTTTCTTTATAAATAACTAACAGTTGGGCTACTAAGAACTGTGGTTCCTTTCACTCATTATAAACCGGAGTAAAATTTTTTAAAGAAAATGAGAAAAAATAGTTTATTTTATTTTAAAAATGTATTATGTAACAAAACAGCCTATTAAATTGTAAGCTTTCATGCAAGATATTTCTTTTAACAGCTTACATTTCGTAAAAGGAAGGTAATTTGTATATAAATCATTCCCGAAAATTATCGTGTGATTTCAGTGTTAAATGTTTAACTGATATCATATACTAATGTTTTAAATTTTCTTAAGACACACTTTACGATAATCCATTGTAATAAACCTGTTTTTAAAGATATGAGTGTCACGCCATGAATAAAATAAAAGCGTACAGATGTAAATATATATAATTGCGTATAATTATTGTAAATCTAGGAGATAAGTTAAACTTTAATATACATTTTAATGAATTATAAATTATTGTTTACCTATTCTTGCAATTTTACAAAAATGTATCTATGTATTTATAAACGTATTTATGTATGACAGAATATTCCATTGCACTGTAATTTGTTAAAGTTTCTTAGGCTATATATTTAGAATCTATCACTATTTTTTTTAAGTAATAGTTGTTTTATAAAAAATACATAATATTAATAAAATGTCTGAAGCTATGTTATAACAATACATTCAATCATCATCAGGATAACTATGATTGATTTTGTATGAAATTTGAATAAATACATTCTATAAAGTTTCATTAATGGTTTTGTTAATTTAAGTAATAAAAATGGGGCTGGGGTATTTTGGTTTTAAAAAAGACACAATTTTAAAAATGTTTGTACCATAATATTGATTTGTCTTCACTGGCAATGCAATATGATGTCACATAATTTATGTAAAACCACAGTTTTGCGCTTTCCTAAACTATTTATTTATATCTAATGATTTATTCTATATTATTTATACTATCTTATATATTATTGCTCATGAGAAAATCAAGTGTAAATTTTTTAAGTTTCTATAACAATTAAGTTGTTATGATACAAAATAATTGTAGTATTGCTTCTGGTTACCAAAAATATCACCTTAGTATAAATAAGCAAGTGTTTTGTGCAAAAATACGTACCTATATTACTGCAAGCATTTTATATGCTCGATATAAAATGCTTAATATATCTACATGTCTCCAATTTTCCAAATTAAAATGTCGGATTGTAATCTGTTAGTCAACATGAAATTCATTGATATGTTCCAAGATTACTATTGGTATTAAGTTTAAAATGTCAAAAAATCCTTAAAAAGCCTTAGCACCAGCTATGACATTTTTTAAAATAATGATGATTTTAATCAAACATGAATGCCAGTAAACCACCTCGAAATGTACATTAAAATGTATACCGAGTGTTATTTTTATTTAGTTTAATATTTGAAATTATGGAGTCTCTTGTTGATTGACTATAATGAAAGACTTGTATTGTATTTTAAAAGTATACGAGGGACAATCGGATAAATTCAGGAATTTGGCAACTCTGCTTGTGTAAATTAGCGATACAGTATACGATATTCAGACTCTGCTTGTTTTTTCCGATTGTTAAAATCCTTGCCGGTTTGTACACTGTATGGTCATAAAATTTGCGAAGCCTGTTAAAAATGGAAATAACCCGTGAAAATGTGCATGCTATTATTTATTATGATAATTTAACGAACAAAAACGACGATATATCGATGATTACAAGAATTAAAATTTAATTTGGTTCTATTTTGCTTGAGCACCAACCAAGGGAACGGCGTCCTTCAACATCAATTGTTGTTAGTGATGATCTACGTCAAATAATTTAAGAAGACCGTCATATGACATACTATGAAATTCGGGCATGTTTGCACATTTCTCACTTCGATACATTCCATTATACATATTCTTTTTGTTGGGAGCTAACTTTGTTTTCGTTGGATACTACAAAATCTATCTACTACTCAAAAACGTGTCACCTAGTGCATTGCTGAAACCATTCAACAACTATGATATTATTATTTTTGACAAAACGTGGATTAGAAGTAGACCCTAACCTAACCTAATTTAACCAAAAACAAAGCAACAATCGACAGTTTAGGTGTTTCAAAATGCCAATAAAAGTTGCGCGGTCAAGAAGCACTTCGAAGAAAATGATTGGCATATTTCGTAGCCAAAGCCAGTCACAATTGTTTAAAAAGATCGTCGAACAGGAAATTCGGAGTAATACAAAACAATTTGCTTGCCCGATGTAATTAATAAGTGGCGAAAAACAAACCGTAAACGTTCAATAATTTTACATCATGACAATGTAACATCAAGTGACTTTTTAGATTTCCTACAATTAATACTACGACCACTGAAATGAATAAGTATTTTAACCATTAGTTTGAACGTAAAAGAAATTTGGTAAAATGTAATGGTGAATACTTCAAAAAACAATAAAATATAAAAAATGTTTTTGCACAGATATTCCCGAATTTATCTGACTGGTCCTCGTAGCTTTTAAAGAATAAGTAAAACATTTTTTAATAATGTGATTTCTTTTGTAATTGGTTTGAGTAGGGTTTTAAAAATTGCTTAAAAATGTAATTTACAAAAATAAAAATACTTGTAAAATATTTCATGTTGACATTAGAAATGTTTTTTTAAAATATGGCTACAAAATTTGAATCTAAAATGTCGAAAATTACTGATACCTATTCTAAATTTATCCTAATAGAAACATTAAAGATAAAATTTTACAATCGGTACTATATTGTAATAATCACAGTTTTAAGTATAAACTATAATGTCGCTTTTATACATTATATGGCGTCTGTTTATCATAAAAACATACTAATTATAACAGTTGAATGTTATGCTATACGAAGTGTTTTGCACTTTTCTTAAAGCAACATATGTAAATATTAGCTCTATGAAAATGAAGGCTCCCACAGCCAGAGTTGGGGAAAATATTGTTTCCGCATTTAAACCACATCTTTTTGGAGTGCAAACTCGACGTTTCGGAAAATCAAAGAAACAAAGTCCAAATCCGGAACCAGTATTCTCATTATTCGATATATTTTAAAAATATGTTGAAGCATTGTGGATGTGTCAAATAAGAGTGACGAATAAAAGCTATGTTTTTTAAATGAGACAGTATTTTATAACGCTTTAAAAATTTACTTGTTGAGCTGAATCAAAAAGTTTTCGTTTATCTTATATGGAACCCCTCTTTAACTCCAAATAAATGAAAAAAATTGAAGATACGCTGGTTTAAAATGCATTGTTATTTTAAATGATTTACCGTGCACAATCTATTTTAGACTGCAAGTGTGGTACATCGTTGAAATTAGTTCAATAAGTAGATCCAAAAATGGCGATAAAATACAGGTTGTCTCACTAGAAAAATATAACTTTGTTGTGTTATACTTATTTGATATATATTCTATAGTACACAATATTTTTAAATTGCAGCCACTACTCTCGAACACAATGTTACTTTAAAAAAAAGTATACCGTTTAGACATAAGAGATCATCCCGTTACGTGGGTAACGCCCTATTATTGTGCTATATACTGATAAAATACAAAGTATACAAATATTTCATATTTCACAGAATGTTACTAGAAAATCTGGAGAAATCAAATTACCTCAAAAACTGTTTACAGGATACCAACAAATTTTAGAATTTGGGAGTTTTAGGATGTGCCAGATTTGATTCTACTCTTTGCGGTGTTACCAAAAAATTTTCCATTTTAAGTTAATTTCCATTATGTAAAATAGAATTATGTTTTTTTAATATTACACCCTATATTTTCTAACTTTTTGAATTTTCTTCATTTGGCTGATTTCAATAAGTTATCAAAGGAATCAATATTTAAGTTTGGACCACGCAGACAATGAGATATAATATGTAGATTGTAAACACTTGTTGAAAGAAAATCGTTGAAGATAGAGAAAAACCCATTTCTATGACCGCAATGTTGCTTTTCAAGTAATTTTATTTGACGTTGAAGAAATTTTTATATTGGCTGGTTTTTTCACTGTTTGATCACTCTGTGTAGATCAAAAGTGTAGTCAAAAGAAAATATTTTGTTTCTATAATCGATAGTGTTTAAAATACAAAATACTAACTGCAATTAGCTCAATAAAGGAAAGTTACAATCTGAAAAAAAGAAAACCTGGCTACAATGCAACTAATAGAATAAAATCTGGTGCGTCCTAAAAACCCTACAACATTTGTACATTCCTTGTAGACAGTTTTTGAGATTTTGGTTTCCGAACTTTTTAGTAACCGTGTACTTAATTAAATTAGTTCTCGACAACTCGTATCTACCAAATTTGTATGACGTCGTTTCCAATTATTTAATGCTCTTGATAGATGTAACTTAGTTGTCAAACTATCCCTATTTTAAAACAGAAATCAAAATATCTCAGACTTAATAGGAAATTTGAAAAATGGTCTTTATATTTAAACTTAAAAAAATAATTAATGGTTATTAACAGACACCATTCTTATTCTACAGTCTGAACAATAATTAAATTTGAAAATATGTTTCTTAGTACAAAAACCAAATAATTTCTTACTATAAAAATAGAAAATCAGGTTTCTTCTTAAAATCGTCTTTATTATGAAATGTTTTAAGAGAAAATTCAAACATTTCTTTGAATATAGAGTTCTTAAAACATATCTTCAAATTCTATTAAAAAGACGCACAACCGATTTTTTCGTAACAGTCTCACAGTTATGTAACACTTAAAAGAATTTTATTGATCATCTTGATATAGTTATTCGGGTTAGTATAGAAGAGAAGAGAACAGATGCTATAAGCCAAGCATTTATTGGATGAGCCTTAACAGAAGCATCCGTATTGAAACATTTTCCTAAAACAAAGAATACGTTGTTAATAAACAGTCGTAAGTCTTCTTTATAGTGTCAAGTGTAATGTAGAAAGATGTTTTTATCTACTTTATCGATTAAGAGAAGAAGAAAAATTTGTCAGAAGTCTGTAATGACAGTAAGAACTAACTCATCATACTACCAAGAAAACATGGTCAAGTCGATATTACCTCAGGAGATCCTGGGTTTTAATAGTATAGTTCTCAAGCAATACCTCTAGATAGATAATATCAGAAATCTTCATTATCTAGGAAATTGAGGCGTAAGATGTATATTTCTTTTCATGGAACTATAATACTACTCACATTAATTAGAAGAGAAAAAGGTGACAAAATTATTTGTCACCAGAGAATATTACAGAACAACTCGTTATAGTCGGAACAAGAAAGAAATATATCACCAAAGTTAGAATGGTGACGAAAACGAGCAGTTCTTTTTATAATAATGACATGTTCTCACGTTTGCTTTGGTTGTAAACTCAGAATTGTTAGCGATATTCAGTAATGAAGCTAATACATTAAGATAAGATAAACATCTAATTATTAAAAACATACCTGTACTAGTTATATTAAATATTAATTCCCCGGTTATGCCCGGCTTTACAAGCCGGTTGCAATTTTCAGCCGAAGTGGAAAACATTACCCCTGATATTACTTCTTTGTAAACAAAGCATAACTTTCGAGCACCATAAGTTCCAGGACCCACTGGCGACGTTATCAAATAATGCGTTCCATTTTCTTCCCATCGACCGTGACATGAGTATGCTGAAAAAATAATAGTATTAATTATGTAACATTAGAAATATTTAGTGCTGCAAAGGTTAAAAAAGAGAATTAAAATTATAAAAGTACTATCGAAATGTGAGTATTTTCTTCAGACAAAGCTACGATTAAAGTTATAGTTTATCCTCTACAACCAGGCCTGTTCAGCCCTTGTTTACCATTCCTTAGTCACACTTGATTTGCAATAACTCGACCTAGTTAAAAAGTCGAAATCCCATTGTATAAAAGGGCGTGTAAATTTTCTACCTGAAATTTTTTGATGTTGAGGCGAAGGTGCTGCCCAAATAATGGTAGGAGGTTTCTTTCTCCTTTCTGCAGCTCTGACAATTTGAATCTTCAACTTTCCCAAAAAAAAGAGAGGTACCTTCCGAGTCTGAAGTGATTTGTTAATAATTAATTATATTTGAGCTTACCGAGTATTATACTGGGTTTCATGCTGATTTCGAGTCTTACCACTCATTTGCTCGCTCCATAGAGTACCAATGATTCTAAGTTTGAAAAATAATTTGTTTTAAGATTATCATTGTGATAAGATTTTAAAATTATGACATACTGAAATCAATCTTTTATTAAGTTTTTGTATGTGAGTCTCCCATGAAAAATTTTTGTCAATTGTTAAGCCTCAACATGTCGTTTTTGTGCCAATTTTATATATATATATATATATATATGTTAGCGGTACGCCCTGCTCCCCACTTAAAATGCTGGAAAGCCGTGTCAGGAAGAACGAGCAACAGGAAGATGCGCGAGCAGTCAGTCGTCAGCAGAAGACACAAATAGTAGAGCGTCTTATTGTGACGTGAAAATAATATTTAAATAAATTCTATTGAATTGATTTAGAGTTTTATTGTGGATAAAATATAGCAGTAGCTAACATATATATATATATATATATATATATTCCTACCATCTAACAGAAAAACATTTGGACATACAAAATTCCATCTGGTTGTTCTAAAAAGTAAACAATTCGTTTTATGTTAATTAATAATTAAGCTCTCAATGCAGAACCACTTTCAGACTTCTCCATAAATATCAACAGATTCATTTAATAGTATTTCTAAAAGTTTTCCTGTAATTATTTTTATCATCGGCATAATAAGTTAGATTAGTAATAGAGACTTCGTGAACAAAATGAAAATTATCGGTCCAGTTGTACTTCCCTAAGGTATACCTTATTGTATAGACTTAATTTCCGATTTAATATCCTTTGCTAAAGTAATCTTCTGTAAATTTCCTGATTAAAAACTATTTGAATCTATTTTGAGCTGTTCTATTTACACCTTATAAGCTTAGTTTTTTCAATAATAAGTGGTAATTCACCCAATTATGTGCCAATAATAATATTAGTAATGGTAATATTGATTATAATAATAAGAATATTAATAGTGATAGTAATGATAAGAATAATCAGAGCAATAATTTTTATAGTGATGATAATTATATAATATTACTAAAACTAATAATTCTAATAATAATAATAGAAGTAAGTGTTTTTGTAGCTATAATAATGATATAATAATACCAATAATAATATTATTAATAAGAATAATAGTAATAAGTAATAAGTAATAATAATACTAGTAATGATAATAATAATACTGAGAGCAATAATTTTTATAGCGATAATAATAATATAATAGTACTAAAAATAATAATGTTAATTATAATAATACCAAGAATAATAATACTAAGAATATTAATAGTAATAACAATAGTAATAATTATAATAATATAATAAATCTAGAAATAACCCTAATATTATCTGTTCTATGTAGTGCTTGTGTTTTGAGTGAATTGTTTTTTGGATACACATGTTGACTATTATAAAAAACGTTTTGTAATATATCAATCAGTCAGTTACTCATATATTTTTCGAATACTTTAGAGAAACTTGCAACAAGCTACTTGGTCGATAATTTTCATTCTGTCTTTCTTGTGCTAGGGTCTAATTACTACTAATATCAGTTGATCTAGGAATACACGTGATTTGAAATAAATATTTACTACATATATAAATATGCGCTAACTAGAATAGTAACATCTCTTTGTTAAATCTCAACCTGTTCAAAGCGCTTATGTACCAGAGCGGTTCTGAATCTGAAGCTGCAAGCTGGTCTAAAGGCTTGGGTATAGCAAACACCTCTAATTGAAATACCGTCGAATATTTGCCAAGACAAAGTTTTGTATCTGCTGCTCCAGAAACTTTTCTTTAATGTCTTTCTCTGCTTCTCTTCAAGTAACCGTTGTCCCGTAGCCTTAAGAATACCATTACTATGCCATCCAAACGGATAAGAGTGCCATCCTAAGCACTAGGTCTAGTGTTGTTAGCGAAGTAGTGCTCGTTACTACCTAAATTGGCTACCCTCAATTTTTCAAATAATACTCTATGTTATTACACATCTTAAGAACATTGTAGAGGTTCTAATTAGAGTCTTGAAATCCTTTATTTTATGTCCTCTTTGTGAAAAACAGCAAACCATCTTCTAAGAATTTTACACGTTACTTACATGCGCTCGCAGACTGTGCTGACCAATCTTTTAGTTACCACTACCCGATGGTTGTCCTCATAGGTTTACTTGTCCTAATAGATAAGCTGCTACAGAATTCTATCCGTTATGAGATTGAGTAGCCTCAGCCGTCTTAGTACTTAATAATAATAAAACGATATTATCTAAGTGACTTTTGCCTTCGTTTGAGAATAAAATGTCCATTTAAATGCAGATTTACCTGAAGAAAATACTGTCCATTCGATGTTACAGATCAAGACTTACTTTATTAACTATTTCTTTATTCTAATATATTATGTTTTGTTTGGAATAGTTACAATTTCTTAGGAAACTTACATGTAATCAAATTCGGTGCCGAACAATCCGTTGTGAATTCCATGGTATCGTAGCCAACGCAGCCAATGATAAGATTGATGAAACTGTTACTATCACAGTCAATTTCTTTTTCTAAACGCTTCACTCTCCTTCTGGTAGATTCGAATTCTTTATAATAAATGGACCTCCTCTCTTTGCGGAAATAAAAATTGGAGTCGAAATAGGTAGGTTCTTGTTTTTGGGCGAATTTATTTACAGCGGTTTCTTGCTTATTGTGGATTAAGTTGGTCACGTCAAATTTTCCCATGAAGGGACAATTTTGGGTATCTAGTGATGTCGCTAAAAATAAATTTACAAACATAAATTTATTACTGAAATAACTGCATACATTTTAAATTTGTATCTAGAGAAAAATTATATTTACAAATTAAAAATGGATCTTTAGTTTCTATATTGCAAGTATACACAATGGTTAATAAGGGAAGGGAAATTTTGGAATTTTACTTACTAACTAACGTAATAAAAGGCATATTGCTTTTGTCAAAGAAGTTCTGATTACAAGCATCTTCTCTACGATTAGTTTGTGCGCCCATCTGCATTTCCATTACATTCGTGTCTCGTCGGTAAAACGCAATACAAATATATCCATTTTGACTAAAAATAAGGAGTTAATAAATAGTTATCAATGCAAACACTAAAATCATGTTTAAATAGTTTTCACTGAACAAATAGGGACTCTATAATTTTAAAATGCAAATTACAAATTAACGATGTTATCTGTTTTAAGTTGCGTGTACTACTCGGTTCAGTAGACACCCTCAATTTATTGCTGTTAGCTGAGATAAGCGAAAGAATAGCTTAAAAATCTAGATGTGAAACTTTATAGAAATATTTAACAAAAAAACAATTTCTATTTACGAACAATGATTTAATTATGAGAATATAGTCTCATATGATGGTGACTTCCATCTATAAAATTCTATACAGATAAAAAATTATTCGGTTCTCAACACACTGAAATAATACGGTCGTATGTCATTTAACTAGCAAAATAGACCAAAACAATATATATTATAATATACATACCATCCCATGGTGAAATGAGTAACAAGGATAACAGCATTTTCATCCCTTGACGATTGTTTCAGTTGAACGCAAACGATTTTCATATCGATGCCTGTAGAATTCGTAATTCTAAGTGTTGAATTTTTATGATGAAAACTGTAGGTTGAAGAATAGTCCAAAGTGTGCCAGTGATTAGAGTTCGCTATCCAATACGGAAAGCGGCATTTGTTGAGAGGAATTGCTGAAACAATGTTCAATTAAATAACCAACAATGTTATTATTATACGAAAAAACAAAATGTATGTTAAAATTTTGTTTTTTAAGTTTTAAGGTTATTTTTTGGCACCTTTTTGTAGGAAAAGTTTATTATTTTCGTAATGAAAATGGAATTGAATATTTTTCGGAATTTTTCGAACTGTTGTTAAACATAGGAACCGAAGAAAAGTTATTCCAACAAGTGAATACATCGATGTACAACTGGAGAGTAAAGGAGAAATATGAACGTATTAATAAGAATGAACACGTTGTAAAACCGCGAATAAAAATTAGTGAGATGGATTCCTTTGAGTATTTTAGTAATAAATAATAACAAAATCCAAATATAATAAAATAAAATAAAACATATATTTTCTAATCTACTGCAGTGCACATAACAGTACTATATTTTATGCTACCTTTTTTAAGTGTCATTGTTCGACTTCCTTCTGTAGCACTGAAGAGCCCATTGCAAGTCGCATCCCCACTTTGAGCCACCCTGTAGTCCACTCCATCTAAGGCTTCTGAGGCTGCAGAAGCTTTTTCGTATACGAAACATCTATATCTGTCCTCGTTCGAAGTAACATGGCTATGATAAATTTTTCCTACTAGATACCTACTACTACCCTCTTTCCATAAAGCCAAGCATTGTAACTCTTCAACTGAAAAATGAGAGCCATATTTTTTTCATTGAAATTTTATTTGATAAAATGTAAACTTTTTATTTAGAATCTTAATAAAGTTAGTGAGTCGTACACACGGATTATTTTTTTTTATAATACTCACTGGCGCTTTCTGAACCATATACATCTGGACAGGCTTGATAACTCAACAATAGTTTGCTGTCCTCGATGCAAGTATCTATACTCGAAACTGGATATTTGCATTCTCCTCCACCGCGATTGTAGGTAAACGTAAAGGGTCCTCTAAAAGGACAGGGAATGGGAACAGCGTTCTCCCGAAACATGGAGTACAAGAGAGCATCGCCTGTGATAAGACCACAGAGAGTCGGCAGCAATTCTCTGCTATGGCAGTAAGCTAGAAAATAACTATTTTGTAGCCTTTAACGATTGTTAAAAATTTGATAAATGTGTTCTTTTGCAGATATTATAACTTTTGGCCCGGCAATTTCCCCTCCTTTCAAATAAAAAAATCCGCAGTTCATAAAGATTTTAATTGTAATACAAGTTTTATAAGATATATCTGCTACAAATTTAAATTTTTTCAATAGGTACAGCTGGAGTTTATATTATACTAATTAAAAAATACTAATTGTAAGTTATTATATCATAACCGTAAAAAAATAATAGCGTGAATAAACAAAGTTGTGTATATGGGATATCAACGAAAATAATACATATTTTTAAATCGTATGTAGGACGTGTCATACAATAAAATATTCTAATAAAGTTTTTTTCTAACATCATTAGTTTATACAAAAATTCACTTTAAACATTCAGTCCAAAATTTATACATGGCAACACCTCATACTTTTAATAAAAACATATGTCATGTAACCAAGGAATATCTACTTCAGGAATTAAATAATTGTGTTAGTTTGCAGAAGATTCGTATCATTTAATCGTTTAAGTTTATTGTTTGGTAAAGCAATTTCAACAATTCAGTAAAAAGTGGCATTTTATTCAAACTAAGAATATCATGACATGTTAATTAATCTAATCAGCGATGAGATGTATCAGTGTCCCCAAGATTGTTGGAAACATGTAGTGTATTTATTTCCTAAAAAACGTAGTGGTAGAAATCGTTGGGATGTGTAATAATTGTCGAAAATGCATTTTTCACTCTTCTACATCCTCTGAAATCTACCACTTTAAATATCTAGGTGTTCTAAAATAAAAACTTAGAAGGTTTAAAAACAATTTTTATACTTGAATGAGTTATCTGTGTCTCCGACTCCTTTGCTTTTCGGTAAATAATATTTGGATAGGTCTAAAATACTAATATTTATATGCATAATTTTTTATACCTTATCCATAAATATATGCCTTATTATTGCGGTTACCCTGTATATTATAAGATATTGGATATATCCGGAGCATAAAAAAACTTCTCTGTTCAAAGCGATATGATCGCCGAATGGACGGAATTAAAATAGTTTAAATGTTTTTTTATGTACAGTTTTGAAATGTTTGGTAAATACATGCACTCATTGTGCATTGTACATTTTTTTCATTATTACCATGCTGTAAAGGTGTGAAATTAACAAAACTTATATTGCTTTATTCCAGAATTTCTTTGTTTGGTTCAATTTTATAAATTAAAAATATTATTTGGAGTTCCAGTTTTATTTCTTACTAGTTTTAAAAGATAGAATAAAAGTTTTAATAAAAAAAATAAGGGTTGTTATTCTCATGCTCTTATACCATAAAACTGAAAACCCAATTTTAATTACATTCTTTCAGATTTCTTTAGAGGCATGAATTTAGATACAACCTGTAGATTCTTATTCAAAGTTAAAAAATCTTACTTACTTTCTTTATATTGCAGAACATTTATATGCTTCTCATGGATAACTACACATCGATAACAAGCCTTTTTACTGAAACAAAATAATAAATACCAAATAACAAAAATAGTAACAACGTATACATAAATATTGAAATTGATATTTAAGCATGAGGCTTTCCAGAACTGTGTTCTTGCGTTTAACTTTTGTTGAAACTTCGAAATAATCCAATAAACATCGATTCATCAAACCAATGTCAAATTTGTGAAATTAAGTTAAGTGAGTTACTTACTCATCTAGCATTAAAAACTTATCTCCTTCTGATCCTACGCATCTGCCTTTGCTACTCAGTCTTGGTCCTTCAATAAGAATGGATTGCCTAACTCCAGACTGGAACCATGTGCCCTCCCAGCGTTCGGGAAAGTAGCATGATCCTGAATAAAGAATATTAAAAACTATAAAACTAGTAAGCAAATTCAATTGTATATTTAATTTAGGTCAAAAGAAGTTAGAGCGAATAACTTTTGAGATATTTAACTTTTTGCTCATTTTACTTTAAATTGTCTATCCTCTTTTTTTCTCGATAACTCCCTGCGCTCACTTACGTACAAAACTAATATCATTACATGTTATCTCAAAGAAAAAGAAATCTATACTAAATTTGAAAAGTTTACCTGTTTGTTTGAATGTCGAAGTAAACTCCAACACGAACAAAAGTAAAATAAATTGAACGACAAGGGAAGTCCATGGTACGTCCATACTGTTGACCACGACTGCTTACATTTTAAGTGTCTGTTCCTGAAAACAAATTATAGTTTAAAGAATATATTTGTTGTTTATAAAAAAATGAAATATTGGTTTCGATGTTATTTTTAATTAAGTTTAATACGAGTATTTTGTTTCACCGGAAAGAAAGTAAATGTGTGTAGATTTTTATTGTAAACAAAATTGATTTCTAATAGTTTTGGGTGATCAAACCATATTTCTCTTTCTGATAATTTACTTGAATTAAATATTTACTTTAGCTAAGTAGGTTTAGTCTCACTTTGGTTAATGGGGTTTTTGGAAATAATTTAGTGTAAGTTTGCCGCGTCAATTCTATTTACAAATTTAATGTTTTGTTATTTGTCCATTGATGGATCTCTGTCATATCGAAGTATTTAGCTAGTGTACAGGTAGGTTTGGGTCTTAGTGTATTACGATGCACCCATATCAGTTTTGATGTCGTCTAATATTGAGATTATTCTGATACTTTTGCTTCAAATGGATTGTCAAATTTATTCTCGACTCATCCACTACGATGTGGTACGCTTTCATTTCCTGATAAAACTTTACCATAGATCTGGTATTTTCTTGAATGAGGACAGCTCTTGTTCGTCTTCTTGGAATTAAAATATTTAATTTTTATTGAAGAAAAGTACTAATATGTTTAGACTCCAAACACACAATAGATAGGTTAAGAAGGTGATAACTAAATCCAAACAACATGGAATAATAATCCAGAACCAATTAAAGATAAATAATTCTGACATGGTTTCAAACTCGCACAAAAATTAAAGAATCAAAGAATAGAATAGCGTAGACTAAATGCACAAACTTGCTAAAGTAAAAAAAAAAGAGAGAAATGGAAGGAATAGGTATCACTAATTGAATCCAATGAAACTAAAAATCATACCACATCAAATTTTATTGAAAATCCAAAGTTTTTAAACGACTACTAGTTTCGACTTCTCACAAAAGTCATCATCAGGTCTGTAATGTTAGAAATAGTAACAACGTTACAATAGATACAAAAACAATCAGTTAAAAGTAGGCATACAAATTACCTAATAATAAGGAAGCAAGAACAGTAAAAGTGAGATTTATTAACAAAATTAACATAAAAAAGTAATAATGAAAACCCTCCACTTGTTTCGTAAGTCTTCTTTCACTTTCTTCCTGTTTTGTATGACAGATGTTGTTTCAGCCATTTGTTTTTTCGTTGACGTTTTGGTTTCAGCTTCTCTGATTAATCAGCGTTCCCTTATCGCTCTAATTTCGAATTTTGCTAGTTCGTCTCTTTTATTTCCATCGTTTTGATGTTAATTTGGCCTTTGCCACTGTTTGTTGGTGTTTACTTGTGGCCCATCGTTTGGGGTTCTCACCTTTGCCCCACGTGTTGGTGGACTCTTTCTATTCCACTCCGTTAGAGAATTCCTTACCAAGTTCCTTAGTCATCCGTAACAATGCTTACCCAGATAAAGCAATTTTGCACTTTTGACATTCTTTTTGATGGCGGTGTCCTTTTACCTGTTTGATTTTGAAGTGTCAATTAATTGACCTGCCCTTGCCTCCTCCTTTATTATCGGAGGTTAGGTGAGTGGAACTCGTTGGTTTGTGGACATTATTGACCATCTCCGATTTACCCTGTTTCCGCATTTATTCCTGTTCCAGTTCTTGGTGGGGCCATTTCCCACATCCTCCTTTTTCATTGCTCTTAAGGTCAGTTTTTTATCTTCTTATTTAAGTCCCCTTCATCTCTAAACTTAAATTCATTGATAGTTCCAACAATTTGTAATTATTCTTTCTTAAAATGTTCAATGTTTTAAGCTAGTTGGTACCTATGTTTAATACATTTCAATTTATTTTCAATTTTAAGTTTATGTCAAAAATTTTCATTACCACTTAACTTTTTTATATTAATTTATTTAATACATTTTTATCTCACTTTTACTGTTCCTGCTTCCTTATTGTTTGGTAAGTTTAATTTGTATGTCTACTTTTAACTGATTGTTTTTGTATCTATTGTAACGTTGTTATTATTTCTAACATTATAGACCTGATGATGACTTTTGTGGGAAGTCGAAAAAAGCAGTTGTTTTGGATTTTCAATAAAATTTGTTGTGGTACGATTTTGAGTTTCATTGGATTATTCCACTTTACCACATATGAGCAATTTGGAGAACCTTTTGTATCACATAATTTGTTAATATTTATATAGTATTTAACAGTTAAGCCGAATACCATTGGTTTTCAAATATAAGTTGAAGAGAAATGAAATTGCCAAGATGTTTACACTAGGGATTAGACATTGTTCAACTAAGTTATGGTGCGTTCACAAATATAATATTTTAATTTTATATATTTGTATACTCTCTAATAAACGTAAATGAACACAATATTCTTAAGAGATTATTTACCGACCCCCCATAATGCACGATTTTTATTATAATAATAATATTTATTGACCACTTACGCATAAATGACATACGTAATATAATTAATTACAGTATAACAATAAAATAGAACATAAATGATTAACAAATATATTACAATATAGATAGAATTATTATTTAAAGTTAAAATTTAAAAATTCATTAATAAAAACAGTGTTGTAATAAAAAAAATCTTTAGTAAATTTATAAATAGGTATCTATAATAATATAACAACGGACCTGTACTAACTTTCCGCTGAATTAATGGCTAATTTCTGGCGAAAATATCTTCAAGGCCAGGTATAAGGACCATCTAAGAGATCTCGATGCTTTTAGTTCAATCAATTAATTTATATCAGATTTACTTTCACGAAGAAGAAGAAAGTACTACTCAAGATCAAATGTACTTTGTGTAGCTTTCTACTGAAATAGATAGACACAAATAAAAGTTCTCTAATGGAAAAATGAAAAAGATGTTTTTTATTTTTGATTATAGGAAAAATGTTTAAGAAAATATTATATATCTTTCCCTCACACTGTATAAATAAATAAAGGGCCGAGAATTTACTAAATATAATCAACGCTTGGAAACTTTATAACAAAAGTTCGCACAGTATCTACAAAATGTGTTGAGCAAAAAGAAGCATTAAGGAAAATAGCCACACTTTTACACAAAGCAAGGTAATTTCATTTGCAGTAAAAATACATGTTCCCTATTTCCTTTTTTGCACAACAAAGAATCTGTGGGAAGAAACAGAAACTAAGTAGTCCTAATTAAAGATTTCATTGAAATAATATTAAACAATGATACCTGCAATGTCAAACAATATAAGAATAGTTATGAATATGTAAATTGGAAAAAACTGAATTATTAGAATAAAATAGATAAAATTAGGTTGAATATGTAAAGAAAATATAAAAAACATTATTATACAAGGAGCGGCACTGAAAACGAAACAGATTGAAAATCTTGAAGACTAATTTTTTGTGGAAAGGAGGCAAAAACAGGGCGATTTTTATTCCAAAAGGACATTTTTCTGACATATCTTGAACTGTCATACGTCCTTCCTCTTGTCACTCTCACCAAAATAGGGAAAGAACTAAGATTGTTAAATCAATCAAAAAGTAATTTTATTTTCATTGTTCATTGTTTCTCTAACTTTTGATTTTAGCGCCCTCTTGATAGAATAAAAAATGTTACGCATCCCAAATGATATTTCATTTGAAAGCTAATTTCAAAAATGTAATTACCTTTATAAAAAAATATAGCTGTTTTTGGATATTCTCCAAAAAAAATTGTCTACAAGATATTCGAATATTTTTCGTTCGTATTGTGTAAAAACCATTTACGGAATAAAATTATTTTTTTTGCCTTTATTTCAAAGATTTCTGGAAAACGACGAGATACATCAAATTTTGAATCTATAGTATGTTCTCCGAACGAAAATATACAGCCTGTCCCTATTTATTCAATGGTAGACCCTGTATCATTGCATACTGTCATAAACTCCTCGATAAAATGAAATTCTTTGGCATTTCCTTTAAATGAATAAATACATGGAAAACTTCATTTAGTTCACGGTATTAGATTAAAACAAATTTTTGTCCAGAATTTAATAGAAGACGATCAAGTTCCTAGAATGGAGTTGAACGAACAATTAATGAACAAGCTGGACAGAAATGGGAAACTCTTGGTACTATTCTTTTTTCAGACGATTCAACTTTCAAGCAAATCAACAAATCTGTAGGCTCTGTAGATATTTGTCAGCGGAGAATCCCCATTGGAAGCGTGAGACACATACTCAAGGAGAACGCCCGGGCAGATATTATGGCAGACCATATCATTGGTCCAATTTTTATTGAAGGAAATTTGATAGTTGAAAAAAATTTAAATATGACCGAAATTTCTCCCCTTTTGGCAAATTTATATCCAAGTGCACTAGATTCGAGCTTACAGAACGAAAATTGTTTCAACAACAGTTATCTTGCAATTCTAAAAGATTACATAAATGAAAATATTCCGAATAAATGATTTAGTCGAAGAGGCACTGTTACAGTTACAGCTAGATTACCAGATCTTTTGTTGTTGGATTCTTTTCTGAGAAACTATCTTAAGAATACAGTATATTCGACAAAGCCAACGCATTGAAGATAAAAAAGAAAGGATAACAACAGCAATAAGGAATATTTCATCTTCAACGATCAATAAAGTTAAGAAGTTTTATAATGGACTAGCTTATTATGAATAATTAGACGGAGAACATTTTAAATATTTATTTTAATGGAATACAGTCAATTAAATTACGGTTTTCATGTATAGGTCATTTATTACAAAAACCGATGCATGTCATACAAAATAACGAACCGAACTTAGCCGAATTGTATATAAACGCTCAAAAGCATTTATGGGCGTGCATAAACACATTAACGGAAAAATATAAACGTGATTATTTGTATATGTTTACAACTATTTTAATAATATTAACTTTTTTACATGTTTTTTAATTTTATTTATTTATTTATTTATCTAGTAATTACCCAACAGTAAAAACCAATTACAGGATAGATGATTAGAGAAAATTACAAATGCAGAATTACATACAAACAGAGAATTATTCACAATGAGAGATATAAGTTTACAGTATTAATGATTTAATTTCGCGCACGGTGGTGTTAAATATATCAAAATTATTATTGTTGTCTCAAATGGAACACATCGAGTAAAGAAGTGAGATTAGCAGAATATTTGTACGAGGAGTTGGAAAGTTGTGTTAACGCTTGACAATATACGAGAAACATGAAGAATTAGTTTGTTAAGCAAATTCATATCATCAATATTATTGTTGATAATGTTATAAACAAATATAACTGAATTTTATAAACGCTACGGACAAAATATTGAAAATTTGCTTTTGACTAAGTCTTACTTTACTTTACTCTGAAAATATATGCGCCCATGAAACCGTATTAATTTAAAATGTACTGTTGGACAACTTGTTTACAAAGTTACCACTGTCTCATCGACCATGGGTACCATTATGATTTGAAATGTGATTTATACCATATACGAAATAAGTAAGTATATTGAGAAATTGATTTAATCAAAGTTATATTATTTATGTATGTATTAATGTATATAGAAATGTCACCAACGGATTTACAAGAAATGCAAAGGTGCATTTCTCAGGAATAGGAGACGACAGCCGAGTTATTAAATAGGAGGATCAACACTTTTACGAGGCTTTTGACTTTCAATCTTACTTAGAGTTACTTTTGTATTTGTATGCAAAAATAATTTTTTGTCAAATCATTGTTTTTGAAAATAAAATAAAGTTTTTTCTGGAAGAATTAAAAGTGAGTTTACATTTCTATATAAATACTTACTTATAGGACATCATGTTACTTTGAATTCTTTACGAGAAACATTAAACGAAAAGCAGTTACTCAATAGTTGTAGTACTTGGAAATTGTTATGAAATGTAAGTTTTTGCTTAAAAATAGATAAATCACGGAACAGCATAATATGTATAGACAATCGAAATTTAAATAAATAATGCTTTTTTGTTTACACTTAAACTATGACAATGGAACATAACCTTAGATTTTTCTACTATTCTTGTGATTTTTTCTACTTTTATGTCAATTTGAAAATCGTATACTTTTGTGAAACAGAAATTTTAATACGTGTTCATGAATGTATCGGTTTTGGTATATTTTTGGCTTTATTTAAAAAAACATCGGTGAGACACATCAACTTTTAAACTTAATTGTAAATCCTCCGAACGAAAATCGAAATATACAGCAAGCACCTTATTTTTTCAATACAACAGTAGATCCTGTATTGTTTTAAAAGCTTCTCAATAAGCTAACTCCATTGACCTACATACAATATTTATAATCGACATGAATAGGTACAGGATGAAATTTTGAAATTCTTTAACATTAAATTTAATGAAATAAATATCTACAAGACTTCATTTAGTTCAATGTATTATATTAAAATAAATGTATGTAATTTTTAAACTAACTGTAGATGATCCGGATCGTAAAATCGAGTTCTGCCAACACTTAGGAATAAGCTGGCCAAAAATGAGATAACTTTTAGTACTATTCTTTTTTCAGAAGAATCAACTTAAAAGTTAATTGATGAAACAAATCAGCAAACCTGTAAATATTATTCAGCAGAAAATCTTTATTGGACCCGCATTGAATGTGTGAAATACATATTGCTAATGTTGGCGCAAGTATCATGGGAGATCTTAACATTGACTAAATGAAGTTACTATTTGGCAAATTTATATTCAAATGCATTATAGATCCCAGTTAACCGAATGAAAATGTTTTGTTTCAAAAGGACCAAGCAATTGTAATAAATTATATAAACAATAACATTACAAATAAATACAGAGTCACTATTTAGTGACCAGCTACTTTACCATACCTTAGGCTGTCAGATTTTTTCTGTGAGGCTCTCCTGATTGACGCAACAAAACCAACAGTAATAGAGATTTTAAGGAAAGGATATAAGAGTAATGAGGAATATTTCACCTCAAATTTTAATGTTAAGGAGAAGTTTTATAACAGACTAAACTAGATGGAGAACATCTTAAACATTTATTTTATTGTAATACAAGAAATGTTAAAGAATTTTAAAATTTTACCTTGAACTTATTCATTTACATGTATAACGATACAGGTGGTCTATTGATCACCTTGACTGGACTAACATAGATCACATTGTACATTTAGATTTTCAAAGTTGAGATGCCTCAGAGCTTCTCATATACCTGTAAAATGCAACATTTAAAAATCTAGTAATGGATCTTTATTTATTGTAAAATATCAAAATGGAAGTTACGGAATTAAATGTTTTGCTCCAATTGGGAGTCGTTATCATCTATTTACTCAGGAAATAGTCTAGCCCAACTTAAAAAAAATACTTCCTTTGCTTAGAATATAGTTTATCTCTTTTGTGTCGTTATACGTCTCCAATGTAACCCTACACTGCTTTATACAAAAGAATACTCTTTATGTTGTTCGCCTTAAAATAAGAAAAAATAAAATGCAATTTCGAACTATTTCAGTGAATGATTAACGACTTCGTAATTTATGAACCTCATAGTTAAATACCCCCGAAGAAAGACGTAAATGGCAACTTGCCAACTACAATATTTTCAACGCACCACACACAATGATTCCATTGGCGCAGAGAGTGAAAGAAGTAGATAAAAGCATTCCTCAAAATTTATATTTTAAATTTAATAGTAAGTAGTTTGTTTCTTCATTATCTTCATTCATTTTTATGGGGTGAGGATAATTCTTAAAAGTTCCACTTGCTTTTTTCAGTTTTTCTGTTAGTTTATGTTTCTGAGATGGTACGTTTTCATGTTAAGTACTAAATTAAATATCAAATTAAATTATTCCATTCCAATGATACTTTCATGAAACGAATATTATTTTTTTCATTGGTAATTATTTCATCAAGAGAGGTTAGAGGGAACAGTGAGACGAGATACATAGTACGTAAAATGTTTGGATCTTCTATTTTGTTTCTAAATCAAAAAATAAAGGGGAATGTGGTGGAAGAATTTCAAATGAAAAGAACTAGTACTTGGAAAATAAATTATTTGCCCTCCGAAAAATATGTTACATCTAGTAAATAGGCTGTCAAAATAAAAAGAGAAAAGTAGAAAGACAATAAAACGTTAGCGAATAAACCATTGAATAACAACCCACAAAAAGATAAAGAATAAGCTGTTGCTGAAACAAACTTATGATACGAAAAAGGTACTACAAACAGAATATACAGAATTTTACGAAGACATAATATCGAAACCTTACTTATCACCGACAAGAAAATCAGCACAGTACTTAGATATTCAAAGAGAAGACCAAAATACCATTAGAGAACCAAGGTGTTTATGAGATCCCTTGTCAGGGATTGTGATAAAACGTTTATTCGGCAAACAAGTAGAAGGGTTAACTTCAGAAGAGATAACACAAAAACAGCAACAATAGAGTAAGCCATCACTAAACAAACAAAAAGACAAAATATATGAGAAACTATTGAGATCAAGAGATGATTAGAAAATTTGAAAAAAAGGGATGACATCCATAGATTATCTACAGTATGGCCAATAAATACGTCAGGAGCTCAAATCAAGTATATAACCAAGGCCCAGAATGCCAGTTTACGGATAACAAGAAACAGAAGCAGATAATTACGGAAGACCTGAAGATGGAAAATGTGATCTTGTCGAAATGTCGTCAAATTCCAATCACAGTCTTTATCAAGACCTATAGTGGATACGCTGAAGAAAAACCTGGGACGTGGAAGCAACACATGTGATAGCAATAACAAAGGTCTAGGGTCTGCTTTGGGTTATTGCAGAACTATGGAAACCGCAAACTTTGATTTCTTATAGAAAAAAATAAATTCCGCTTATAAATAAAATATGCTTTTGTGACAACCTACATTTTAGGATAAAGTGGATCGGTAGTCGAGGACCCATTGAGTGGCCACCAAGGTTACCGGATCTCACGCCGTTAGATTTCCTTTTGTGGGGTCATCTAAAAAATGTTGTGTATAAAATAAACCCGACGACATAAATGATTTAAAAGATAGAATAAGGCAAGAAATAAATAACATTTCGCAGGAAACCATTAATAAAGTTCAACGTGAATTTATTGATCGCTTAGGACACTGTCAAGCACAAGAAGGAAGACAATTCGAAGACTTACTGTAATTTATTGTTACTCTTGTATTATTTTGTCATCA
Organism: Hermaeophaga mercurialis; assembly: GCA_951812935.1. Lineage (NCBI taxonomy): Eukaryota > Metazoa > Arthropoda > Insecta > Coleoptera > Chrysomelidae > Hermaeophaga > Hermaeophaga mercurialis. Next base: position 12,942,896 of record OX638360.1, read on the forward strand.
AAAATACAGATTTTAAAATAATTGTATCTTCAAAAATTAATTACCGAAAACAAGTATGATATATTTTTGAAATCGTCTTAAAATTTGCAATCTAAAAAACAAAATATACAGGGTGTGCCATTTGTCGATGTCATCATTACTCACAAATGCTTTACCCTGTATATTTCATTGTTTTGTAAAATACATTAGTTTAAAATGAATTTATTCCATACTTTATGTACACACTGTATGTTGCTTTATTAACCAAATAATTTCTGCTCTAAAACAATATCGCAGTGACTGTTTTATTTATCTAATCAACTGGTATCTTAACCTAGATTAAACAATTTTAGATCCATCCAATTTTTATTTGTTTAGAAACTCACACCCCATTAAAAAATGTCTGATGGTGCTCATGACTTGTACCGCTTTTAAATGAGATGTTTCTTATTCATATATTCAACAAAATGCTCATCTTCCTTGTCACTATAAGTCTATTGGCTTTAGAGCCAAAAATAAAAGTACATAAAGGGGAATTCCGCACGGTCATAAGTATTTTTCATCTTGTTTTCACTCTTCAGCTTTGCGCGTTGTTAAGATAATAAACGAAAATAAACCCGCAAAGTAAAATCAAAAAGTGTATTCTTCATATTTCATATAAATGCGACTGTGTAGTCTTTATTCCGGTCTAGAGATTTCATTATTTTATTTTATTTTTATGTTTTTTATGCCTTTTATCAACGAACACACATAAATCCTTTAATATCTAAAAAAGAAACATCTGCTTTTTGCTGGAAAAGTATACACGTTATTTTTTTCTGTTATATTTACAGTGTTAATTAGACAAACAAAGAGAAGAAATAAATCTAATAAGATTATAATCGCAGTCCTTTCCGTTTATATCTTGCTGACAATTAGTAGTCCCATTTAATACACAGCTATTGATTTTCTTCGTCTAGGTACATTTAACTTTTCGGAGTTGTAATCGTTTATTTATAATCTAGTTATAAAAAAGAACTATCAGAAAATATTGGTGATTAAGAGATAGAGGAGAATCACTTATTGGCTTTTTCGTTAACATATGTAGGGAAAATAGGTCCAAATTGATAAAACAGTTTTATTTTTGAGTCATTTATTGTTAATAAACATCACAATCAATGATTTTCTGCAACGATTATATTTGGTTTTTTATTTATTCAAACTAATATTTATAAGGTAAAAATAAAAGAAAAAATATATTCGTAGTTTCACTGAGATAAAATATCCATTTTATTTATATGCTATGAACAAAATCACATAGATGTATAAACTATACAATTATTGACAAAGTTCACAAAGTTCTTTTAGGGACCTCAGTGCAAGAAATATGAACCTTATGCGATCAATTTAAGTACGTAACCAGTCTTTTCCAGGTTTAGATCGTTAAAAATGATTGCAGTATATGCATTGACTATTCTTTTTACAATCTTGAGGATTATTAGGATTTTTTTTTCACTATCGCCTTCAAATAAATTTTTAATGAAGTTTCTTTGCTACAGAAGCTTTGAACTCATTTTTCGATTTAGTTTTTTTCATGTTAGGGGTAGAAGTTAATCTAAAAATGTGTGACGACTCTTTGGTTTAAGTTTCTTCTCGTTCACTCATAAAACGTCCTTTTGGTGCTGAAAAAATCTCTTCATTAGAGAGAGTTTTTATTATCAGAATATGGATGATTTTTATTTGAAACGCGAGTTAAAAGTCGTTCAACTGCCTCTGTAACTGAAATTGAGGTTGTGTAGTCCCATCAACCTGAACGTTTGTTACAGGAAGCTGCCTTACCCTGCGCTTCGTTGAATAGGCCGACAATCTGTGTAACAACACGATCAGGATGTTCTTTCAGCTACTTGGATGTTTCATGGTTAAAGTAAGTTGTCTCTATGTCTCTATGTATATGTGTTTACATTGACTAACAAATACATTTTTGAATTATCATAGACGGCTGTAAAAAATAATTTTTTTTTGTAAAAATATCGAAATTTATCATGTCAAAATGACGACATTTTAAGAGACAAAAATGAAAATATCCAATATCTCATCCAAATGAGCCATGACTAGAATTTCAGAATCATATTCAAGCAGTTTGATTGGGCACATTTTAAGAAAAAAATTAACAAAATAATATTCGACAGGAATTGATTTTGAAGTTATTTGAGGTAATAATGATGATAGAATACCATCTTTAAAGAGCTTTAGCTCCCTTAAGAAATATTTTTGGATAAGGTGATTCGCACCAGATCGACATAAAATGAGCAGGTTTTTTTTTGAAGTGTGTTTCTGGAGACCCTGTGTATATGTATATAGAGATTGAACTTAGTCTCGACTTAGTTAAATAGAAAGATAGTTTAGGGATGCAGTCAGGAGTCGAAGAAAAAGACTAAAACGTCGTAGTGCACTCTTTTATTAAAATCAAGCTGCTTTCGAAACCAATTTGTTCCTTTCTCAAGACCACTGCAAAAGTTACATGGTATAATTTAATAATGAAATTTCAAAGGTTACTTGCTAATAATGAAAATCATTTTACAGTCAGAAAAATAAGAAAATTATCGATAAGTTATCGCAAAGTTGACGTTTTCCAAAGAATAACGTCAAATGTCAGCTTTGTCGCTCTAGAGCGACAAAATTGGAAAAATACGTAGACAGTTGTATATATACCACCAATTTGATGAGTTTTAATGTAAACTAACTTAAAACGTACTCACTTTGATTTTATCAGCCGAAAATACGTATTTTATCACAAACTGGGACACAGTCGTATATCATTTTGCCTTGTTTATATCCAAATTAAACGTATCTATAGGCAAATGAATGGTATTACTAAACTCACTCAATTTTTTTCATGTTTTCACAATATAAGGGTTTGTTAACTAATATAATTCGTCATCTCACGGTACTACTAAAATCATGTAGTAAGCTGGTTTCAAATATAAAATGTCATTAGTTATTAATTCTTTATTTGAAAGTTCATTTCATAAGGATATTTTTTGCGTGATAAATAATGAGTAGCGACGAATTATCAAACACACCACCTGATGTGGTTGAGTTTGCGAAAACTGTTACCCTTAATCTACTACCCACTGAGTCCAAGGAAAAATATAAAAAACAATATAACATCTTCAAGAATAGGTGTCGCTCCAAAAAAATAAAAAAGTATTCAGAAAATGCATTGCTCACTTATTTTGGTGAAAAATCTAAGACTTTAAAATCATCAACATTGTGGATACAATATTCAATGCTGAGAGCAACTCTACAAATTAAAAATAATATTGATAATAATCAGCACACAAATATAACTAAGAAAGGAAACAGTAGCGCAGAAGAAAATACTATTGACTATATTTCCTATTACATATAAGAAAAATTTTAATTTAAGAATGCAGTGCCAAAGGAAAAGTAATGTAATCAACCGGTTATTTTTACGGTATTCTAAAGGCAAATGTGTAAATCAAGTCATTTGTATGAATACTGTGGCTAAGATACCAAGTCAAATCAAAAGTTATTTAAAACTGCCTGATATAAATTTATTTACCGGCCACTGCTTTCGAAGAACCTCTACCACCTTATTGGTAAATGGAGGAGGTGACATAATTAAACTGAAAAATCAATGTTGGGTGGAAAAGCAATAGTTTGGCAGAAGGGTATATCGATGATTCAATTAACAATAAAATAGAAACCTTTCAAAAAATTTCTGGTAAACGACTATGTAACATTAATAATAACACAGAAGAATAATTTTCTTTCCCTTCAACATCTAGTCAAGATGAAATAACCTCCGAACCTTCAATTTCCTCAGCCTCAGGAATACGTATAAAAACTGCCAGAACTGCACATTTAATTTCAATATTGTTAATAATTAATTATGTTTAAAAAAATATTTTTAGCTTATTTTCTTATTGTTGTTAAATTTTGTTTGAAATATTAAAAAGCTATTATACATTTATAATAAAACAATAATTTATAAACAAATTATTGATTATTAATATTAACCGATTATGCATGATCTACTAAAAAGTCTATGGTTTTTAAAATAATGTGATCGTAGAAAAAATCTTTTGTACATTTCGAGTGTAAAGTACTTTGTCGCTTTCGAAAGATTGCCTCAAGCGACAAAGTACCACTTTCCGCTCTTAATACACAAATAACTATTACGTTAAAAAAGGCGAAAAATATGCCAACGGCTCATCGCGATGAATGGATTTATGTTAAAGTTTGAAGGAGATAAATATCTTATAAAAAATCGTACAAAAACTGATATCCTAAAATTTTACCACTGTGATTATAACAATTATTGAAAAGAAAAAGAAGCGAAAAAGATAAAAGACAAACCACCTATGAATATGATGCATGTAATATTATCACTCGTCTTTTTTCCCCTTTCCCTTCTAGCCTTATAATAATTTGAAAGACAGAAGGTCAGATCTTAATATTATTGAAAAAAATTGTTACTGAAATTTTTTTATATGTTCATAATTTGAATACAAAGATCAATTTTCCATAATTACAAAATAAACTACTTATTTAAAAAATCATAATAAGAACAATTTGGACATACGGCATTGAACCGTGGAGATGCAGTACACCCTCAAACACAAAGATACTACAGACACTATCATCCAAAATACTCCATGGTATACAGGTCCAGAAACCTGAAAGGACATAGGGGAAATTTTAAGCAGCGGGCAGCGATGTACGACCCCAACTGCCTTTACATTACTATCAAATTGACTGGAACGATGTTCCTACCTCGACATATCCCTACTTCAAGATATTAATAATACGTTCTCTCTCTTTCATAAAGCGTTCTCGCATGGATTCGTGTATGACTACAAATATTCAGGCCGAATCTGTATCTCCAATCACACCATACATAAACACCTCAACACTTTATTATTATTATTATAATAATTATTATTATTATTATTATTATTAATAATATTGTTATTAATATTATTATAGAAAGAGAACAATTACAACGATTATGGCCACATTTGATTATATAGTTTGGAGTGCTGTTACTTGATGGTTCCCACCTCAAGCCTACGTCAAATTAGCACATTTACTTATTACTCTTGTAACTCAATAGTATAGATTGTAAATTAGCAATAAAATAAAAAAAAACAGTACGAAGTTAATAAATCATGTAAAAAATACAGTATAGAACTGGTTCTAACATACTTTCCTGAGGAGCGCCAATAATAAAGAAAAAGAGAGTTTTTTTTAAGTCAAATTGTCAAAATTTGTCATAAGTTCTACTAAGATATAAACAACAAGTAATTTTTGTCTTCCAGATCTTTCATTATGTTAATATTTAAGTATACAGGGTGAGTCACCGTAGACGCGAAGGTGCAAAACTCCAGAACAGTGCATTTGAAGAAAATTTTGTAAGAGTACTTTTTTGTGTGCAATCAAAAAAGTCACAATTTAAAATTAATTCCACGTATACAGGTTGTCCCAAAAAATATATATGTATCAAAGTTGTTTTTTTTTTAAATGGAATACCCCGTATCTTTTTACATTTTTATAAACCACTTATGTTTAATAAAGGATCTACATCCACCTGAAAATCACATATTTTCGAATTTAGAGGTCTATAGTAGCAAAACCATTGAAAATCACTAAAAACGGCTTAGATGTCCCTATCCCAACTTTTCAAGTTCTATGCTATGGCATTAAAAATATTTAATACAGAGTGATCTAAAACTTGAAATCCCATTTGTAGATCTTTTATTAAAGATAATAGACATCAAGTATGATACATCGTTGAAATCAGCTCGACAAGAGATTTGTAAAAACTTAAAAACATACAGGGAATTCCATTTAAAAAACATAACTTTGATACATATATGTTTTTTGTGACAACCTGTTTAATGGAATTAATTTTAGATTATGGCTTTTTTGAATATACACAAAAAATTATTATTATAACATTTTCGTCAAATGCACTGGTTCTGGTGTTATGGATTTTATCGTCTACGGTGACTCACCCTGTATATATTCGAGACTAACAAATTCCTCTCGAAATCCAACTTGGCATTATTCCGTGCTCTTCAGATATTAGTGTTAGTCTAGCTTTTAATATCTTTTCAAATAGTTTTAACTTTATTTGAAGCGAACTTATAGATCTGTAAGAAGTGATAGCTTGAGATGCGAGGAAAATCTCTCCTCAGCTATGTAAGATGCAAATTTGAGTCTTGTTAAAATCATACGAGGCGAGGCGAGATTAAGTCACTTCAAATGAAAGTAAAAAAGTTGAAAAGTATATTTTTTAATTTCTCTCATTTTGAATTTTTATAGACCATATACAGGGTGTCCCACGACGATTAAGAAAAGTAATATATCAGAATTGGGCAGTAGTAGAGAATTATAATTTTGGGGGTGTAAATTAGAGCAAATGTTGCATATTTTCTTGTTATTGTGTTACCCAATGAGGTATTTGTTTTTGGTCACGTGACGTCGCATTCAAAATTATTAATGGGACAACCTGTATATTTGTGCCTTTCTGTATTCCTCCCGATAAAACAATTCCAACAAACTAGCACACTTGGGGTCTAAAGTGATTAATTCAAGAGCTACAGGTACTTAAACGATTGTAAGTTAAAAAATTCATTATTGAATCCCTTGTAATTTTCGGCAATCTTACATTCGTACGTAATGATTAAGACAAACCAATATTATAATTTTTAATAAAAATTCAAATTAACTGTCACAAAAAAAACTTACAATATTAAAGGAGATGTTCAAATTGATGCCCATCTTCGTAAATGCATTTCTCAAATCTTGAATTAATCACTTTAGACCCCAAGTGTGCTAGTTTGTTGGAATTGTTTTATCGGGAGGAATACAGAAAGGCACAAATATACAGGTTGTCCCATTAATAATTTTGAATGCGACGTCACGTGACCAAAAACAAATACCTCATTGGGTAACACAATAACAAGAAAAGATGCAACATTTGCTCTAATTTACACCCCCAAAATTATAATTCTCTACTACTGCCCAATTCTGATATATTACTTGTCTTAATCGTCGTGGGACACCCAGTATATATACTAAAAAAAAGAGGAGTAAGTTCCTTTTATTTTCCCTAATTTTACTTTAGTTTTGGTGTATATTTCTGTTACGAATATCAAGTGATACATACCGTGTGTAACAACTAAATGGAAAAAATTCAATATCTCTATATTTTGCCACTAGTTATTAATATACCAAAATACGTCAATCGGTTTTGGTTTTATGTAATTTAAGAGATGATCGAAAAGTTTCCCTTGCATATTCTATTAACATCCCGATTTTAAATAAGCTTATTTACAAATCTCAACCACACGATTTAGATAACTTTTATTTAAGAATGGGGTGTTGCCAGGACGTGCAAGGGAGCCTTTCGAGCATCTCTTACATTTACTGCAATCGTTAGAAAAAAAGTGTCCTTTAGATAAAGTCGTAAAGGTTAGCGTCAATAGGATCAAAAAATCAGACCTTCCCAACATCAGATTAATAAGTGACTCACGATTTGTAGATTTTTTGCGAGAAATCTGGTCTCGTTTCCATTGGTCTCGCTGTTTCGGTAAATTGACTGGAATCTATAAATTAAATACTGATAAATGAATACAAATTATTAAAATGTGTCTATACACTTTGTATCATCACAATGGAATAATTTTAATATCTCCATATTTTGACACTTGTCACTGATACACTTTAATCGGCATATTATAAATAGAATTTGATTTTTCCTTAATCCTATTCCCACTAACCTTTACTACATTAAATGCAATTGTAAATATGGAATGATAAATAATACTTATCTTGAATTTTCACAGTCTTCCAAAGCGTTTTAATATGTATTCAGGTCTACGTAAGTTTCGGTATCTAACAATACCATTTTCCAAGACAGATAAAAGATTGACCGAACTTCCCAGGTTTAGTTGTTCTTTCAATACTGTATATTAAGGATATTTTAGGTGTTTCTTTATTTCATATTCCTCCAAAAAATCAAGTTCTTCTTTCTTGTCACTTATATGGAGTACTTCCGTTGTTATTTCCATTGTGTTATTAAGCGTAGGTTTGTGTTTGGTGTCAATGAGTTGTTTTGCGTAATGCGACTTATCTGGTTTTTTTTTATACTATAAACTCATAAGTGCTCACAGTAGCTTATGTTAAAATTTCTTAACGTATGGCCAAGACAGATGGCGTTACAATTCAGACAATTTAGTTTGTAAATACCTGATTCTGAAAATGTATTAATTTTAGGTTTTACATTTAATAAAAATGAACCTACATTATTTCTTACTTTAAAAGATATTGTAGAAGATGTAGTACGAGATATAATTTTTGATGTTTTGTTTGAAATATCTCCAAAATATGTAATCGTTCCGTATGACCCGTTATGTTTAGGTAGTTTCGGAAAGATCAGGGTAACGGCAACCTTATCTTCCTTTTTATTAATCAATCTATTTATTAGATCTATTGGATAATCATTACAGGTAGCCATTTATTATATTAATTTCTCTTGTAAAATCATCCTTCTACATTGGTATTGAAAAGGCTGTATGTATCATTGAATTATAAGCTGCTAATTTATGTGACATAGGGTGATTTGAGTTATAAAGGATAGCCATATTTGAATGAGTTGCTTTACGATAAATTGAATTTTGAAGATTACAGTTTACTCTTTTTATATTTATATCTATGAAATTTATAGAACTGTTATCTTCAATTTCAACAGTAAATTTTATTTTTGGATGTAAATTGTTAATAATATTGAAGAAAATATCGAATTGTCTATCTCTACCTGTAAAACCAGCCAAAACATCATCAACATATCTATACTAAAACAACACATTATTGGAGATATTTGAATCAAAAATTTTTTGTTCTAAATTATCCATAAAAATATTTGCCAAAATTGGTGATATTGGACTACCTACCCATTGGTCGTTTTGAATATAAAATTTATCATAAAAACAAAGTAATTTTGATTGATACATAAATTAAATAGGTTTATAATTTCATTACCTGAAATTTGAAGAAGAATCTTGCTTAATACTGATAGGTTGTCAGGTTTATGACATGAAATTTATTTACGTTTTTAAAAAAGATCTGTCAAACTTCTTTCTGTCTTGGAAAATGGTATTTGTCAGATACTGAAAACTAGGTAGACCTAAGTACATATTAAAAATCTTTGGAAGACTGTGGAAATTCAAGATAAGTATTATTTATGTTTCCGTATTTATTATGAATAATTTCCATAAAGTAAGGGTTGAAACAATTTAAATGTAATTGTACTTTAATTGTATTTATTAAAATAAATATTTTCGAAATTAATTTTTTTCTCAATAATTTCGAATGAGATTCAAAAACCACAGACAGTGCTGAATTCTCTTTTGAATACTCTTTCAAATAGTGTGTCGCTTGGTACAGGATTAGTAAAGGGCACACCATGAATCGATTAACATGTCTCCGCATATCAGTGACAAGTGTCAAAATATGGATTGAATTTATTACATTTGAGTGATACAGACTGTATACATACATTTTAATAATTTTTATTAATTTATCAGTATTTATAGATACCAGTCACTTTACCGAGACAGCGACACTAATGAAAGCGAGACCAGATTTCTCGCAAAAAATCTACAAATCGTGAGTCACTTTGCTAATGTAATGTTGTAAGGGAAGGCGAGATTATATTTTAATGTAGGGAAGTCCCCTGTCGACGATAACATCAGTCTATAAGTAAGTTGGTGTTGAAAATTAACTCCTTGGTAATAACTCGGCTACAAATATATTAAAAAATTTGGCCAAAAAAGAAGAAACGCTTTTTACATTTCACATGATTTCACATTCAAAATTCATGAAAGCGTTTTTAATTTTAATTTAATTCCAAATAAAAAAAGTACTTTCAATAATATTCGAAAAAGTAAATACTCATTGAACCGTATAAAATCAGTCCGTCAATGTAAATATTTAACAGTCTGATGACTTTTTCACTTCAGGAAAGATGAATGAAATAAAGCTTAAATTCATTACGACAAAATAATTATTAGGCACTCTTTTCATCTGGAATCAAGTGACAGTGTTGTTAAATTAAAAGGTTCGTTTGTCGACATGTACTGAATAAACAGGGGGAGAAATTTCCAAATGAACCTGCCACTTCGGATCCAGAAAAGATTACTTTTTCTTTTCTTTAACAATTCACTCATTTGGTCGGTTTTTTTAATGTGTTTTGTTTCTGTTTTTTTCTTTTAAAATTGGTTTGAGAATACAATGAAAAACGCTGCCTAATTGCCCACTAGGGATGCTGAAATATTATGAAAATGTCAGAAACTTACAAGTCATTCAAGAAATGTAATTTTTGAGGAAATAACCACTGAAGATAATAGAAATATTAATTAAAATTAAAAATCTGTACAAACGTTTTTAATTTATTTTGAATAATATTTTTAAACAGGGATATAATATGACAATATGAGTAAGCATTAAGTATGTATCTGAATTCATGGGAGAAAAGAGTTTGTATAATAGCTGTTTGTGGTACTTTGTATCTTTTAAAAATCTGTCGAAAGCGACAAAGTACTTTAAGCTCGAATTACACATAAGTTTTTTTTCTACGATCTCATTATTTCAAGAAATATAGATTAAATTATGATTAATCGGTTTGTATTAAAAGTCATTTGTCACCATTTTTACAATGTAACAAAACTTTTATCATATAAATGGCGCTACTAAACTTCGCCATTTTATTTCCATTCTATAAAAATTATTTTTATTAATTAAAATATACATAAGGTGGATAATGATATCATGGTTAAATATATACTTACATTGAGAAAACATGGAAAAATAAGTTAATTCACTAAATACCATTCATTTGCCTGTAGATATATTTAATTTCGTCATAAACGTATCATATCATACGATTGTGTCTTAGTTTATGATGAAATACTTATTTTCGGCTACATTTTAAGTTAGCTTACATTAAAATACCCATCAAATTGATGATATATGTACTGCTGTCTATGTACGTTGGACAGTTGTAATTAAAATTAGGCGAGCGTTTTTAAAATTTTATCGCTCTAGAGCTCTACTTGTCATTTGAGGCCACTCCTCGGAGCGCGTCAATTTTGCGGTGACTTATCGAAGCCCAAAAGCTCATTTTGTATAGTGATCGTAGAAAAAATATATTTCTGCTCTACGTTCCACCAAAATAATTTGAGACGATTGAGTTTCATATCAAATTTATAGTTAGCTACAAGTAAAAAATTCTTGCATATTTGTGACTGAAGAAAATTACGTGATCATTATTTGTCCACCTTATCGACTACAGAAAGCCACAGTAAACATCCACAAGCTGTATGTAAGTCGGCTCAGTGAATTAATGGACCACAGGTGGAGACTGTGAGAGACAGAATGAAGCAATCGAGAGCCAAGATGAACTGCCTAATTGGAAGAAGGACCAACCTGAGCCTGAAGACCACTAGCACAACAACAAAACAATAATAATAATATATATACAAAAAAAATGAACAAAAATAACAAAAAATTAAGTTATATAATAAAAAAAAACAGTTTTACCAGAAAAATTTGTAGTTGTCAAATAATTTAATCGAAATTCTTCTATTGTAAAATTTAATCTAACACCCAATTGGTTTTAAAAGGTAAAAAAATTAGAAATATTGCTGGTAATATTATATCAGGCATTCTATGTATTTCGAAATTTTGAATACTATTAAACATTTCTTGCTAAATTAAGCTACCTTTATTCTACCAGTATGTAAACCACCTACATCCAAAATTAGAGGCATTACTATTTATAAAACAATCCATAAATAAAAATACAGAATATAAAAATGTCGCTCTTGTTTTATGACTACATATTATTCTATACAGTAATAACAGGCATAGCTTTTTATTTATTTACTCTCAATAATATATTTATAGCTGGTACTTTGGATTAAAGTTAGATAATATATATACTATTTTAGTATTTAATTTATTATGGAATGATATATCTAGCGTTTCATAAACCTGTAAAAAATATTTTTTCAATGTCAATGATTTAAATCCATAATGCATTTTCCTTAGTTTTTTCTGTTTTAATACAAAATTTTGAGGTCATATAAGTAGTTTATACAAAACGTTTTTTTCCTAGCTTGCAGTACCTGATAATAATGCAAAACCAAGTGCAAGATACAAAAATGGAAAACTTTGTCAACTGTGATTGAAAGATCGCCGGTTCGAATCCTGGCTTGGTTGAGAATTTTTCTGATTTGTCTACAAGTCAGAAATAGATTTTCTAATTTGACTACAAGTTAGGAAGTCGATTACAGTGTCCTGAAGGTGATTCTCACTCGAGTATTCACTGTTGGCTTCAAACTAACAGTGCTGTACCTAAAGTAGCGCCGGGAAATAATAACAAACCCTACACAGAATACGAGGCTAAGGATCCTGGCTGTCGAAGCCATCAGTCGAAAAAAATATACATATTAGCACAGAACGCCGCAATCGAAATAAAACCTTCACGATAAGTTTAAAATTTCCTGCAACCATTTAAAAATTTGTACACGTTGGGTCCTCCTAGGGTTTAGTAAATGAACTATTAGGAAAACATGGCGTCAAAAATGTATTATAATGTGGATTGTATCGTGTTTATCTTTATCTTCACTTCTTATGAGACCTAAGAATGTCGAAATGGGTCACAAGTATCTTTACTGTTTAGATTATATTGTTTAGTAAGCTAGATATATTGCTTTTCGATTCAGTAATGGATTCTGAATCTATATGCAATTCATGGACCCCATTGTGTTAATCAGAGAAGTAGCTTTTGAAAGTATACGGGCTAAACGTCGGAGGAAATTGTGATCATGTCATGTATTTATTTTTCCTCCTTTTGTTGTTCTTCGATCTTCTTTAATGGCTTAACTTTTGGTAGTTTTCTTTATAAATTGATCTTTAGTTTCTCCAAAAAATTTTCTCAGTAACTTTTATCCCATCAATTTTATTTTATTTATTACACATACCGGGATAGATCGGAAATTTTCTAAAATAACCAGAAGATTGCAATATGCGCGAATGCTGATAACTTGTTTTGAAATAATCAACATTATTTGTACAACTGCTGTCAAATTATCAAACATATTGTGTATACGAATATGCCGTTACTATCGATCTAAACAAATAATTCGTGCATTTTCTGAATAAAATCGAGCTTTGTACAGTGAAAAAAAATTTCTTTTTGAAAGGTTTAAGTGGTAAATAAATAGAAACAAAGTTAGATGAGTTCATAGTGACTCTTCTCCTTCGTATTCAACCGTTGTGCTGACTTTAAATGAGATAGAAAAACCATAAAAGATGCATAAAAAATAGTTATCTATAAAGAAACCTTTAAAAAAGTAGAGTTAATACTTAGCAGAGAAATTAGGAATTTTATATGACTGCGTACATTGCACATTACAATAATATTTGAAATTGAGAAAGCTTAGGTACTGCTAGTACCACGTTTCTTGATCAAAAGCGAGTACGAGTGACTATTTCTCAGAAATGCCAAAACATATTCAAACACAATGAACAATATTTTTTGCAACGCTCTTTATAACTGTAGACAAAACGTAGATACATCAATACACTCCTGAGACCAAAAAACAGTCAAAGCAGTGGATCAAACGTGGTGAGTCATCTACAAAAAAGACCAACCAAAACATTTCCATTTGATTGAAAAGTGATAACCACCATTTTTGGATTTCCCAAGGAATAATTTAATTGATTACTCGGAAGGACAATGTCAAATGAATATTGTGTTTCGTTAGTAGACAGACTGAACAAAGAAATTAATCTAAAAGCCCTCATTTGAAAAAAAATCTTATACAACCTGTCCCATAAGTCGGCACGACACGAAATACGATTCCAATTAATTGAACATGTCCCTATTCACCAGACTTGGCTCCGTTCGCTTCCTTCCTGATTCCGAATCTCAAGAAATGGTTGGCTGAAAATAAATTCTCATCGAACACTGAAATTATCGAAGCTGTAAATAGATATTTCGAAGGATTAAACAATTTCTATTTATTTGAAGGATTGAAAAACTTGAAATGCATCGGATTACATTTTTAACGAGACTGTGTAGAAAAATAAGTAATTTTTTTCCATATCGTTCAAGAATCTTTCGGATATATTCTCGTATGTATCACATATTTAGAACAATATTGATGATGTCATCGTTTTTCCTCGATTTCAGTATGTCTACGCCAAAAGATTGACCAACAAATTTTCATTTTTGATTACTCACTATCAACACAAAAGTTATACACGATTGCTAATATTAATTATTATCACATTAATTATAAAATACGCCAGAGTTTTTTTCTAAATTAACCTTTCCTTCCTACTTTCTTCCTTCAGGATTTAATTAATAACTTTTAATTGATTGGCAACGTTGTTTCCTAATCTACTCATTACTTATTCGAACGCATAAACTTTTTCATTTTGCGTGACTTTTTGAAAGTAGCGGACTTTCGTCTAAATGAGAGCGAGTTTTGAGGGTTGTTTTGAGCCCTCCGATTCACAAATTGATCAATCGATAAACTTCAAGGGGCACTTTTAATATAAGACTACAAAAGTCCCATTAGAGGAGCTATTAGTCATACGTGTGTCAACAGTGAAATTCCAAATGTTACTTTAACATAGTATTAATATTTTATGATAATAAACGAAGTGGGACTAGCCATTCTTTATGGATTTGTGCCCAGTGGAATTTCAAGGATATTAATTTAATTATTTTTTCATTTTGTTTTTCGGCATTTTTATTATTTACTCTTTTTAAGTTCTTTATTAGGATTGTCCTAGTCTAATACAGAAAAACAGAAAATTAATTAAAAATTATTTGATTTAAAAAAAATGAACATAAAAGTATTTCCATTGTTTTAATCTACTCGTACTATACTATAATAAAAATTTGCTTTAATATTCTCTTAGAAACGTTTTCACTTTTATTATTCCGCGTCTCATTGTAAAACGGGATGAACTTAAACCCTGTTTAATATTAAAAACATAATCTATATTTCTTTCATAACTGACAGACACTCCCCTAATCAGGTTATTTTTCATCTTATTCAAATAAGGTACCTTCAGCCAATTTAAAATTTAAATTTGAGTAGGCCTATTGTTGTCAAAGAAATTTCCAGGTTATCATTTTCACAAAGGATCATTACAAAGATTAGCTGGATTAAAGGGACGGGATTTTGGAAGTTTACTCATGGGTGTCGGTAAGAAGAGAAAGCCTCGGGAAAAGCCAATAGCAAAAATAGAATTCAATTTTTAAATGGTCTTTGGGCAGTAATTGGTTACAACTATACGAGATTTGTTTTTCTTCTTTTATAAATTTATAAAATTTCTTTTTAAAAGAAAAGATGACGGCAATATGACACTGTTTAAGAAGGAAAATGGTACATTTTGAACCAACGGAAAATTCTAAAATCCTTAATACTTTTAATGAAATCAACAAGTGGAATTCCATGTTATGTTTATAAGATAAAGGTACATATGTATAGGAATCTAAAATACAGTGGTACAATACATAATATTAAATGCTGCAAAGTGGTAGACTATAATACTGATGTTTCACTCTCATTATCAAATTAGGACTTGTTGTAACCTCGTTAATTAGCGTTATCAAATAATAATTTTCTTTTATGGTTTCTAAATCTTTTTTACTATTATTTTCTCGCTATATATGATTCGATTTACTCTCCCCCTCTTTATTGAAATGGAATAAGAGAATTAGAAATTTGATTTGCTTCTTCAAACTAACCCAAAAAAAATTGCTGCTGTAATTTGGTAATATTGGTCACATACAGAACAAATAAAAACAAGAATTGCAAGAGTACCTGACTTTAAGCATAATTGCCTGATTGTCACAAAAAGAGGGTTAGTAAAACCACTGGTGCGTCGAATGTTTGCCATCTCCAGCAAAAAATTAAGACTAAAAGAACTGTTGAAAATATTACAGAAATCTGAAACATCAAAATATTGCATGTAGAAGAACAACCAAAAACCATGACATTTACAGATCTATCTCTCATCAAACATTATACGAATTGTTTGACGATTCAAAATAAAAACATATCTCTATAAGTAGCATGCTTATATAGAAGAAACCAGCCTGCTCATAGAAGCTAGTATCAAAGAACATCAAACTCATACAGAACTAGGTGAAAACTCGAGAATAGTAGAGCACTTGTTGACGAAACATTACAATATACATATGTCTATAAATAAACATAGTTAAGACAGAAGAGAACTGGTTCATCGAGCAGTTCCAAGATGCTGATTACATCCTAATGTTTTTAATGTGATCAGGCAACTGATCTTAGAATACCACTTTGAAACTAGTGGCAAGAAGAATGAGGAATTTCTCATTGAGAAAATAAGTTAGGAATTGATGTCAAAATAAAAAACACCCTTAAAATTTTTCCATTTTTATCTAATCACCTGAATACGGGCGGAAATACGCAACAAACCTGAAATGTTATGAAAATCAAATAGTTAAGACAATGAAAATCAAATAGTTAAGACAATCAAAATCTGAAAATACATTCAAGTAAAATAATCTACGTTACTCGTACATTTATTTTCTTTTTAATTTGACTACTATTCAGTTCCCCTTTTTCACTTTTTTGTGCTTTCTCTACATTGTGTTGAATTTATACCTTATACTTTTTATTATATTTTAGATTTTGTAAATTGTAAACAATATTTTTATTTTTGTATAATATATTTATTGTTAAAAATGTAAAAAACACCGACGGATTCTTAGGTAACGTTCAGTTTTAATTATCTCTGTTTATTGTTTATTTTCTAATTTATTAAAAGACATTCTCGCCTCTTAAAACGATTAAAATTAATCATATTAAAAAAACTGCCGATTAATTTAGATAGAGGAAAGTAATTCCACTATTAGAAAAAGTATTAGAAATAAAGAATTTCTGTTTCTGAGTTTTTATATAGCAATGAAAGGTTTCTCATTGTTCTTATTATTATTTTCTAAGTGGGGTATATTTGAAAGTAGGGTTGATCGAAAGTATCAGGATTTGATAGGACGTAGGTAGCCTCTTGCAGGTTTCTGTCTTTCTATTCTTCTTTAACGATGTTTACATCTGATCATTTAAGATTGTGGTTTCTATCCATATGTGCTTTGCTCTTTCAGAGTTCGATATTCTTAGACTCTTGATTCTATAAATCAGTTGGTTTGTCCTATAGGAGATTCTTCACAAATGTATGCCCTTTATTAACAAATAAGCGAAACACTACAATTACCGGACACCGAACCTAATAAAAGAAAGTTTACGACGACCAGATAAAAAGATAACAATCTCTAAACGATTAAATAAAACAACAAAGATAAATTTAAAATATGCAACGAGAATAAAAGTATTTTTTCTAAGACAGCCATATGTTCCTAAACAGATATTCTGTTTACCATATTAAAAATTCTTAATTTTGCCCGCTAAGGGGGACGTTTATGATTTCAGCGAATTTCACTGAAACGAAAAAGAACAAAACAATATCTTGTATCTTCAGACAGGAATCAAAAGTTTCACTTATTAAGACCCGGTGATCTTCCCGACGAAGCGGGAAGACGTGACTTGATAAGGAACTGACTAGTTGACCCACTGAGCAAACGTATAAAATGATTACTAACAAATTACAAAGAAGATTACTGGTATTTTCATTAATATACTGCACTATAAAAAACGGCAAAGACAAATTTTGTAATGAATCTCTAAAAAACACAATTGTTACTTGTCATTTTACTTTCATGAGCTCTGATGTTAATATTAGGACAAAATTGTCAACTGACTTAAGTTAAAGTCAGGTTAAAGTATTCCAATGTTTCTATTACTGGAACGAAAGTAAATTCGGGTCTCAATAAAATGCTCTCTTGTCGAAATATAGTTAGAGTTTAACTTTAACTATACCACTTATTTATAAATATAAATACTCGTATTCATAGTAAATGTCACAGGGAGAATAGGGATGGATGAGCTATCCTTAATAAAAAATAAACTATACAACTATGGTTATGGTTTAATTAAAAATAAAGAACTCAATTATAATGTGATAATTACCAGAAGTTCAGATTGAACTTAATGCATTGTAAAATCTCAGTTACCGTTACTGTAATTTATATACTCCACAGATTGTTTATTACATAATATAACGAGATGGTCCCGTTATTCTTGTTTATACATACAGGGTGATCAACTTATAATCCGAAGTTTGATAAATGAGGAATAGGAAAGAATATTTGAAATAAAAGTTATAGATACATTACATTTTAAAATTATTTCGTAAATTATGTTTTTTTTAATGGAATACCCCGTATATTTTTATAAACACTTTATATCTATTATGTTTAATAAAGGATCAACAGCCACCCGGAAATTCATTTCTTGAATTTAAATATCTGTAGCAGCCAAAATCAATAAAAACGGTTTACATGTCCCTATCTTAATTGTTCTGCGTGATAAATCACATGGTGTGAACTTAAAAATAAGGTTTATGACAAAATTATGTGACAACTCATATGATAAATCACATAATGTGAAGACACCATAATACTCGTAAATATATCATGAAAATTTAAACTGAGACCTTCACTATCCAAATGGTCTTACAATAAGACTAACTTTGACCATGATATTAATGAAAAAAATTATTTAATTGTTTAGCATATTTATACAAAAAAAGTAATATTGGCAATATTCAATTTTCTGAGTTGCACAAATAGGTAATCGGACCATGGATATCCAGAACGTAGAACTTGATATTGGATTGAATTCTAATAGACCTAATTTTTTGTTTCTAATTATGTTATTTTATGAAGTATATATTAAGTTTTGCCGACATGGATAAATTTGTTAAATTAAAAAGTGAATAAAAAGAATCC
Organism: Hermaeophaga mercurialis; assembly: GCA_951812935.1. Taxonomy (NCBI): domain Eukaryota; kingdom Metazoa; phylum Arthropoda; class Insecta; order Coleoptera; family Chrysomelidae; genus Hermaeophaga; species Hermaeophaga mercurialis. The sequence continues at coordinate 12,961,854 of OX638360.1, forward strand.
AAAATATTTATTGCTGTCAACCTGACCTACAAGCAGGACAGTCCTTTGCATTCCTACCAAGATTTTTTCATTTAAAAACTTTTCGATCTCATACCTCATGAAATTATGTCTCTTTTAATTGTTTTAATTTTGAAATACATGTTAATCTTTCATTAAAATCTTAGGCAAACTCGAACTAAGAAGTCAGTATAGTATTCAATGAAATAACAAAAATGTTGGATCACAGTATAACAAACTTTTGACGTTATAACTATCAGGTTTTGTAAAATTACCAACTATAATTAGCAAACAATAAGAGTTACTTACACTAAAAAAATATATATGAATAAAACATCTCATTATAAAATCATAAACTATGTGGGATATAAGTATAGATTGACCAATGGATTGGTGTAGGTTGCATTAGAAGTTTGTAAATGTTTTTAAGGAATATAGGGACTCCATTAACTCCTCTTGTAAATATAAAGTTGAAATGACTCCAGTATTACCACGTTAAAAAAAATTTTTATTTGGTGTTGAATATAAAAGTGTATACTAGTTTTGATCGTTAGGCTAAATTGATTTAATTTTTTTTATATTAACACCAAATAAAAAAAAAATTAATATGATAAGTCTTTGAGCCATTTCAACTCTATGGTATTTAAGGAGATTGGGCCATTAGACGAAAGTTATGACAAAGTGAAAAGATATTTTTTTTTATTAATTTTATGTTTTAAAAGTTTTCTATTGCAAAATCGAGACGATTAAGAGAGTTGAAGATTACAAGTATTGTATGTTGTTCTTGAAAAAATTATTTGATACAGAGTGATCAAAAATTTGAAATACCATCTGATTTTTAATCACTCAGTATCAAATATTTTTTAATGCCGTAGCATAGAACTTTAAAGGTTAGGATAAGAACATGTAAGCCGTTTTTATTGATTTTCAACGTTTTGGCTGCAACATACTATACATCTAAATTCAAAAAAATGTGATTTTCAAATGGCTGTAGATCCTTTATTAAAAATAATAGACATGAAGTGTGATATATTGTTGAAATTAACTCGGCAAGGGGTTTATAAAAATGAAAATATACGGGGTGTTCGATTTAAAAAAAGAAAACTTTTGTCTGGCACTGCGTTCCTCAACATACTGTATATTTGGGACTAATTTTAAAATGTAAATATCAAGACTGCCTACACTTCTTGTAAACACTTTTTTTTCGTAACTTCAATAATAATAGCGGACTAATCGTACTTCGACGCACTAATGCCGCACCCTGTATATACACAAGCAAATTTATGGACTGCCAACTCTTCAAACTGATCAAAGTTAAATCACCTCAATTAGCAAAATAATACTTTTACCAAAAAATCCACATTATTTATTTGCATTCTTTAAATGTCTATTTCAATTGTTTATCATAAAATGAGAGAAATTTCTTAATAAGTAATATCAAAGTTTTATATATTTTTTCTTCATGTGTCGTAACATGCTTATTATAAATTATTTCTAAATCATTAAGTTAAAGATTTTTTATAGTCAAACTCAAATTCTGAATACGTCAAATATATCAATAATCAATTATCTAAAAAATTAAATATCTAAATTATTTTGGAAAACAAATTCAAAACATTTTTAATCCTGACTATCCCACTCTAACTTCCTTAAAGGATGTGATCAAATTTGTGCCCCACAGTACGCCACTGGAATCCCATATCAATTTTAAATATTTTTATCTCTTAGTATTTGTTTGTTATTAAGTTATAGGCTCTTAAACTTAGAAACGAAGGCAATAGTACTTATAGAAAAAAATACCACACAATGAATTTTTAACTTTAGCTTTAAACGGGTGGTGTTTTTTTATAAAACATTGTGGATACGTTGTACTATAATTTATGGCTTTCATAAACACATACTAAGAGTCACAAAAAATATGGACGTTCTGTTTTCAACTAAATTTCATAGTATAAAAAAGAGGGGTGCGGTAGATTCATTCTAAAAAGCAAATCAAACCATTTTTAATACCAGTACCACCAAACCATTGGCCAATCAATACTAACTATAACTATAAATTTTTACAACAAAGTGTTGAACTATTTTAAATTAAACCAAAAATTCGTTCAAATAATTTTTTTCTCTTCAGATAAGTGGCACTAAAATAATATATAATATATAATACTAAAACTGATCATAACGATTAAAACACCCGGAATAGAAAAAAATAACTTTGGTTTTTCACTCTGTTTCTGAACACCCTGTAGATTTGTAATGAATTTCAAAACGTGAATCTTAAGACTGCATACGTTTTTTCGGGTATCTACAATAATAGCGGACACATCAAACTTCGCCACACTAACGCTTCATCTGGTATATTTTTAAAAGGTGTATTTTCCAAACAAGCTTCATAGAAATAGAAATTAAAGACTTTTTATCAAAAATCAGGTGTGTATTCTTCAATAATTTATTACCAATAATGAATAATGTATTGTGGAAGAAGAGTTAAAAAAGCTTAATTTCTAATGTGAATGCGTACTGTTTTGTAATATACTTGTATGCCTTTTTGCACTTTTCTTTGTATTAAATAACTAGTGAAATAAGAATGAGAATTTACATGCATTTATTCGTTACGAATACAAAATCAAAACTAAAACTTCCTTCAGGTCCCAAGGGCAAGAACTGAGACAATACAGGGATGGCGTCAACATGCCTTGAAAAACATTTCAATAAAATAAGCAAATGAACACAAACAGACGCTTTGAATTAGAGTTTATGACAAATCACACTGGTAAAAGGCACAAGTTTGCAACTGCTCGACGCACTTCTCCATTAACAGTTTTGATAGTTACCGCTCGCACTATTCCATCTAGGCCTGGATGTAGAGAGATCACTATGCCAAGCTTTCACTGCAGCGGAGGATTGGTGTCCTTGATGGTTACCAATGTACTCAGCTGAATATCGGAACTCTTGGTTGACCACTTTTGGCGATGTTGTAACTCTGTGAGATAGGCCTTAGTCCATCGCTTCCAAACGTGCTGTTGAATACGTTTTAGATGCTGAAATCGGCTCAAGCGGCTTTCAGGAACATCAGTGAAAATTAATTGTAGCAAGCTTCTGCCAATTAAAAAATGAGCAGGTGTGATGGGAGTCACGTCGTTTGGTTCAGAACTTGCAGGGTGAAGTGGACGGGAATTGAGCATTGCCTCGATTTGAACAAGTATGGTCTGAAAATCCTCGTACACAAGAAGAGCATTCTGTACAACCCTTCGAAGGTGAAATTTCAATGATTTTACGCCAGCCTCCCAGAGGCCTCCAAAATGAGGTGAATGAGCTGGTATGAATTTCCATTCAATGTTTTCATCTGCACAAAATGATGAAAATGAAGAAAAGTTCTGTTGCAAGAAGTTAGTTACGTCATCGATTTCATTTTTGGCTTCAACAAAATTAGTTCCGTTATCAGATAATAACTTAGATGGTTTGACGCGGCAAGAAATGAATCGTCTTAAACATGCTATGAAAGCGTCTCTAGTAAGGTCGGTTGCAATCTCAAGGTGCACGGCCTTTGTTGTAAGGCAAATGAACAAACATACCCATGCCTTATACTTTTTACAACCACACTCTATCCTATCCTTGAGGGCAAATGGGCCTGCATAATCAATACCAATGACATAGAATGGATAAGAAGGTGTAACTCTCTCGCGGGGAAGATCGCCCATAAAAGGAGGTTTGCATTTGGGATTGACACGTGCACATATGACACAATTATGAACAATAGATCGTGCAATACTTCTGCCAGAAATTGGCCAACATTTTGCTCTTATTGCTGCAAGAAGATGTGACAGACCGGTATGAAGTAATTTAGAATGCATATCTTGAAAGATTAATTTGGTAATGCCATTATGTTTGGGCAGTAAGATTGGATGTTGCCTATTGAAAACTAATTGAGAATACTTTATCCTGCCACCAACTCTAATGATACCATTATCAAGGAATGGAGATAATGGAAGTAGTTTACCTTTCTTGTGTAATTGCTTTCCTCGAAGTAATTGGGCAATTTCTGAACCGATGTTTTTGCTCAGCGAATTTAACTAGGAGAAGAAGCCCGGCCTCAATCTCATGAGGATACAGAGGTCCATATAGTTTTGGTTTTTGAGGAGTGCAGTTATTGATGAATCTAAGACAGTATGCGGATATATGCTTTAACTTACTTAAATTAGAAAAATTCTCAATTTGAATTATGCAAGTTATATCTGAAAATGCAGAATAGGATTGAACTGAAGCCTTTAGTTCGGGCAAGTCTTACGAGAGTTGTATGCGACTTAGAGGCCAATCATCCTGAGGATGACAACCAGGAAGGTCCAGTCCACTAGAGCTGTGAATGTATCAAAGAATTTGGATTTAATCCTCGTGAGAACAAATCAGCTGGATTGCTCTTTGAACTGACATGATGCCAGGATTTGTCAATGATTTTTTTTTAATTTCTGACACTCTGTTGGATACAAATGTTTTTAACAAGTTACATGGAGTATTAATCCAACCAAGTACTATTGTGGAATCTGTCCAATGAATTATGTTATCATAGGAGAAAAGGGTATGCATTTTGAATTTTATTATACACTACGAATATAGGCACAAGCACCGTAAGCTGATTCACTGGAATCTGAAAATACATGAAGTTGGGCATTCGTTGCAAATTAAGAGCTGCGACACTATTTAGTAAGGGAAGTTCATCTTGAAATTTAAGCCACTTAGAATGAATATCGGCCGAAACAGATGAATCCCACGATAACTTTTCCAGCCATAATTTTTGAAGAATTATCTTTGCTATTATAATGCAAGGACTTAATAAGCCTAATGGATAAAAAATGCATGCTATGCTTGTTAAAATTACGCGTTTAGTAACTCGAGTGGGACTTGCATCTAAATTGTTAATTTTGTACATAAGATGATCTGTCTGAGAGCACCAGTAGGCCAAGAGTATTTGCACTTTCATTCGATCCCAGTTGTAGGATGTGCAAGTTTGACAAAGAATCTTGGACATTGACCAAAACTCTTGGATCAGTGGAGATCCATTTGCGAAGATCAAAACAACCTTGTTTTAATATAACCGAGACTTGCTTGCAGTGAAATGATAACTCTTTAAGTGAATCGGAGACTGTAAGCAAGTCGTCGACGTAAAAATCTGCTAATTGAAACAAAGCACGTATGGCAAGGAAGGAAGCAATTGCCGTTCCATAGGTCCATTTAATTGATATGTACTAAGAAAATTAGTTGGATCGTCACGCCAAAATATTTGATGAATACATCTTTGACATGTGTAACAGAGACACTCGGTATATTTGTTGTGAAATTAGGGATTTGGAATTGTTCAGAGTGGCGAGCATATGTTTCAGTTTTTTGAAAGATTTGGCAGTTTAGCTCTTAAAGCGACATAAAAATTTATAGTCTACAACAGATACATCTTTTTGAATTGCAATAAGCACGAAAATACCGAGGGTCATCTGTTTTGTGTAGGACCATTGGGTACAATTCCAGGTCAAGTAAAAATAAAGTATTCTTGGGAAAAGACCATTTTTCAGTCGATACTGCAAGCCATAAATTAGTCACGGAAAGAATAATTTGCCTCACATGTTAAATTAGAAAAAAGTATATTGTTAGTAGATGTATTTAAATAAGAAGGAATTGTATAATTAAGGGAGCGGTTAGATAAATTGTATAAAACGAAATAATTCAATTAATAATTCAATATAGTTAAATGACTTAATATATAATTTAATAATGTAATTTTTGGCCAACTTTATCAGTGGGGTTCCGAAAGGTCAGAAAATAACCACATGGTCGGAAGGAGGTTGATTTCCGAAAAATAGCCAAGAAACGTTCGGATTGGTCGAAAAGGAATTGGGCTGAGTTAAATTCAAGGGGAGGGTAAATTTAAGTTATTAAGTCGAGGCAATTAGGAATATGGGATAAGATTTGACCCTTAAGGACAATATTCGCGCTAAAGATAGGTTCGGGCAGTTAACGAAATTGAGAAATATCGTCACTTGAATTCTGCGCTTCGTATGATTAACTTCAAGATTTTTGCTAGTTTTTCGTCTCGTTTTGCTCAAGAGTAAGTAATCACTTTTTGTAGTAAATTCAACTAAATTCGGTTAAGTCGCGTCGCGTATAATAACTCCCACTGGTAAACTCAGTCATTCAAATTTAGTAAGATTATTTGTGTAATGTAAAAAGGGTATAGATACGTGAAATTGTTTCGTTTAGTCATTGATTGCAGTTTTAATTCATTTGTAAAATCGTTCTCAATAAATGGGAAAAAACCCAACATTTGGTCTTTTACTCGTCTCCCGTAACATAAACGTGATAATTCCGTGTTAGTGTCAACCGTATAGTTAAATTCGCGTCTCCAGCGATTGTCCGAGCTGCCACAGAAACTTGAGAAGACGAAGACTTAACCTGGTAAGTAGTCTTGTCTAATTAAAGTATGTAATCCACTAAAGATCGCGTAAGTCACCTGGATACCAAATTGCTGACAATTCTAGTATCTAAGAACCTATGCGTTTCCGCTCGACGCAAGCCAACCTCATAAGAGATTTTAGTCAGCAATATTATAGCATAATCTGAATATAAAAACAAGTTATATTTACATTAGAATTAAAGATCTGCCCCCAACGGGGCGCACTGTTATACATGGCTCTATTAGGATTTGTCGATACATTTTGCAAACATGGGTACTGGCAAAGGAAAACGTCACGATTGTGCTTCTTGACTCAGGAAGTCAATTCAATTTTGTGAGTGCTAACCTTTGCAAAATCCTAGGTACTAAAACAGAGGAGGTTAACATGACTGTTTCAGGTACTACTAAGGTTGAATCAAATATTAAATCGCAATGTAAAATTGAAATATTTTCAAAGCAAAATGCATATTCAGCATTACTGACTTGTCTTGTAATTCCTGAAATCGGTAATAGTCTCCCTGGTACTTGCTTTCCATCCCTTCAAACATTCAGCTAGCAGATCCATACTTCAATTCACCAAAAGCTATAGATTTCCTCATAGGAGCCAATCTTTTCTGGTCATTACTTTGTATTGGACAAATACAATTGGGTCCAAATTTGCCCATTCTGCAAAAAACTAAATTTGGTTGGATCATTTCAGGAAATCTAGATACGAATCCATTTTCAAACGTCAAACCTATTCATTGCAATTTTTCTCAAAACGTTGGGATTCCAGACCAACTTTCTATGTTCTGGGAAATAGAAAACTGTTCAACTGAACAGCGATCTCTTTTGTAGTGTCCATTCCATTAAAAGAATCACTTTCTAAACTAGGTGATTCACGAGAGCAAGCTCTTAAGCAATTTTACAATCTAGAAAAAAGATTACAGCGTAATAAACAACTCTAGGAGTCTTACATTAAATTTATGGACGAGTATAAATCATTAGGTCATATGTCCAAAATTTCAAGGATGTCATCCAATCTGTTTTATTCATGCCACACCATGGTGCACTCAAAGAAGATTCTTTGAGCACCAAGCTACGGGTAGTATTTAATGGATCATTTCCTTCATTTACAGAGTGGTCTGTCAATGATCTTCAACTTGTTGGTCCCACAATCCAAAATGGCCTTTTTCATATTTTAGTTTTCAGATTCAGACAGTATCAATACCTTTAACTTCCAACAGAACGGTAGATAGTAAAACTTGCTTTGAATTTATATTAACACTTGACAGTGCTAAATTTTGTTCGGTTTGAACATTTGTTGTATTTTGAGATAAATGTAATAATTTATTGTGCTTAGCAGAGCAAGTTTTTCAATTACCGAATTTACATTGATCCATTTTATGACCTGAATTTAGACAATTTATACATAAATTTCCATTTTTTACAAAGTCCGTGCTCAGGTATTGTCATTTTTATAAATTTAGAACAACTAAAAATCTTATGATTATTTGAATTGCAAACTATACAAGAGCGCATGAACGAATGAAAAACCTTTTGAGTGCATGGTTTTTTTTTTAAACGGGTGTGGGAGAAGAGACCGCTTTATTGTAAATTGATTCAAATTGTTTATTCTCAACAATTTTCTTTAGCATTTTTGATTTTTGAGTTAGAAACTGAAGCAGTTCTTCTAAGGTAGGTTTGTCAGAATGTGTTTTGGTTTCCCAGTCCCTGTTTGTTACAAATGCATTTTGATATGATCTACTATATGCTTTAGTGCCTTAGAAGATTCCTTTTTAATTGATTCAAGTGAATACAAAGCTTTTGCATGCTCGTGTAATAATGCTCTTTTGTCTAAGTATTGCTCACGTAGTATATCCCAAGCAAAATTGTCATTTGTAAGATTAATATTTGCAACCGTTTCTAGGGCTTCACTCTGTAATGCTGATTTAAGATAATAAAATTTTTGAATGTTATGAATTTTTGAATTATATATGATTAAACCTTCAAATGTATCTTGAAACTGTAACCAATCGCGAGGTTCGCCTGAGAATGAAGGCAAATTTATAAGAGGCAATTTAATTTCAGAGGATTCATTTATTTGTTGCATATTTTGTTCGCTAGTAAGTGTATTGGAATGATTAGAACTATTAATTTCTTGTGTATTATTTGCGCTAATTAAATTTTTTGCAGATGAAAGTAAAGTATGGAAATCATTTTCAAATTCTTCCCGATTAGAATATTCCGTTTCAGACTCGTCTGAGCTAATTAAAGCATCAATTTTGTCTTGCACCTCGTTAAATTCCTCCAACAAATTTTTAACGCGTTCAGATCTGTCACATAGTTCCGTGAAATCGATACCCTATGTATCTAATAAGCATTTACTTAAATATCTTTTGAAGATAGTTAACCTGGCTTTTACGCTACAGCGGTTTGCTCGTAGTTGTTTTAAAGTTTGCTCATTCATTGTGAAAACTAATATTTAAAGTATTTCTAATGTGAAAAAATATAATTTGTACGAGTATTTTGATTTGCAAATTAAAGCAATGTGAATTAATGGAAGTTTACTCCCTTTTATGCAATTGGCTATACCACTCTGGGGCTGCTATTTTCTCCTGAATATGTAACATTTTATGGCTGAGTTTCCCTTGCTTTGTATCTGAGCCAGATACTGAATGACAATCGTCCAGTTGAAGGTTGATTTGAACGTTGCTTATAGATAGTGATCGTTCACTTGGCTGACTACTGGCCGGGATGATGCCTTGTGTTTTTTAACTGATTTATCAAATATTTTGATAATTTGATGATGAAATTGCACTTGAATCCGGCTCGAAAGACCATTAATGTTTTGTAATATACTTGTATGCCTTTTTGCACTTTTCTTTGTATTAAATAACTAGTGAAATAAGAAATAAGAAATAAGCTTGTTTCAATGCCGATATGAAATCCAGCACGAAAAAAAGTAGAATAAATGAACGAAAAAGAAGGTCCATACTGTTGACCACGACTGTTTACCTGTGATAATTTACATGCATTTATTCGTTACGAATACAAAATCAAAACTAAAACTCCCTTCAGGTCCGAAGGGCAAGAACTGAGACAATACAGGAGTGGCGTCAACACGTACATTTTACATTTTTCTGTAAGTGGTTGTTAGTTTAATTTCTTATTAATTGTATAATTATTATTTTTGCGAAATATTTAAATAGGTACTACACGAATTTTCTCTAAATGACCAATTTTAATATTGTCTACTTTAATGTTGAAGTATCTATTATAATCTGAAAACAAGAAACTCATTTTATTTGTATTCTTGAATCTAGTATAGCAACCTGCATAATGAATTTTTTGTTTTTAACTGTAATATAGAAAAATATACAGTGTGTATCAGCCAAACGGAATAAATTCTCCATATTTTGATACTTATCACTGATATGTTGAAACGAGTCAATCGATTTTGATTGTATCGTATATTTGCTCCCTATTGATTACCTAACGGCTCAAGTGGCTTCTCTCGGTGACATCACCGATATTTTTTTAATGAGACGATGGCATATTATTAGAAAGGACTAGAATAGCCAGCGAGTTCACCAGGGCTTAATCGTCTAGATTTTTTCATATGGAGACATCTCAAGACCACTATTTACAAATCTAAACCACACGATTTAGATTACTTGAAGATATGCATTACCAAACCATTAGAACTATTATCATTAAACCATGCCAGACTCCACTTTTAATTAAGATTGGGATGTTGTCAGGCAAGGGGAATATTCCGCGAATTTCTTACATCAACTGTAATTGTAGCGTGTTTGTATTTACGAAAATTGGTATTTTTTCATTATCAATTTCGAATAAGAATCAAAAACCACATACAATGCTGAATTCCCCTTTGAATGCCCTTTCCAATGATGTATCACTTGGCATACCCCCTCATTAAAAAAACGTTGGTGACGTAACCGAAGTCACTTGAGTCCTTAGTGTAGCAAATAGGGCGTAAATATCAGCTACAATCAAAATCGATTAACTTGTTTCTGCATATCAGTAACAAGTCCCAAAATATGGAGATATTGAATTTATTACATTTGGTTGAAACACACCGTATTATACAGACACAGAAAATAATCATGTAGGTGAAGTCCCATCAACATTTTTAAAAATGTTTATAAATTAATTACATTATAAATCATTTTAAAAACTAAACCAACAGCGTATATATCTCATTTAAAATACTTCCAGCGAAAATAATTTACAATTTATAGAATTAAAATATCTCAAATAATTTTCAAAATATTGGAGCTTGGAATGTGTATTACACCGTATGAGGCCCAAATGGAAAATGAAAGCATATCTAGATTTAATGAATAAATAAAATTTTTACATATCTCATTGGGCTCTTTCTTCTTTTATATCATTTTAATGAAAAATTAAAAAATCCCAACGATACCAAAGTATCATATATTATAAATAGGAGACTATAGTAGGTATAGTTAGGAAAATTTAAAATACATGGTGTCCCATGAGGTTTTGGCATTATATACAGGGTTGGGATAAAGTATAGAACCAAGTATGCTTTGATTGTTCGTCAGTATTTAGACCAACATTTTCCACGCCACTGGATTGGGAAAAGAGGTAGCATTGAAAGGCCTCCACGGTCACCAGATTTGACGCCCCTTGATTTTTTTGTGGGGATATCTCAAAAGTAAAATTTACAAAACACAAACAGCCTCTTTAGAAGATTTGCGTCAAAGAATTGTCGAGGAGTGCCATTGAATCACTCCCGAAATTCTTCGAAATGTGCGAGAACGTTTCAGACAAAATCTTTATTATTGTATGGACGCGGGTGGTTATCAATTTGAACATTTAATTCAATTAAGAAGTGAATTAATAACTAAACATAATTTAAACTTTAAAATGTAATTTATTAAAAAGTATTTGGCCAAATTATAAAATTTAAAGACTATTGTAAAGAGAATTGAAAGGGCTTTAAAATGATACCTTACTCGACCCCTAATGCCATTTAAGTATTTCGGGGCGATTGTTACCCTCGCTTGAAGGTGTAAGCAGCGAAGTCGAAAATACCGGAAAAAAGTGTCCCCCTTTGATCAAAAATCTGTGTTTTTCTAAAATGTTGACGCAGATCCTGATAATGGCTCTGTTTAGCTTTCGTTTAGCTACCCTGTTTTATAACTACCAGGTATTTAATTTTTTTACGACTTCAATTCTTTATTTGTCTACTAATTTCCATATTTATTGTAGTGGTTATTTCCTGAAAACTATTAGCATAATAATAAAACAATAAATCATCTGCAAATAAATACATTGAACAACTACCTGCAACATCAGAAATATCATCAATATATAACAGGAATAATAATGGGCCCAAAACGCTTACGCTTTCTTTAGGTACACCTACTTCACTTTTTATCTTCTTTGATAAAATATTTTTAATTTTTAAGTTTTGTCTTTTATTGGTCAGATAAATATTGAGCCATTGTAATGCATTTTCAGCTATACTAAAACTTTTCAGCTTTTGGATGAGCAGAGATCAATTTACTGTTTCGAATGCTCTTTATAAATCTGAAAAAGAGCACCCGTAATTAACTTTTTGTCAAGATTTTATTTCCAGTAATTCAGAACACATTGTATAGCTGTTTCGGAGCTGTGCTTTCCTCGAAATCCTAATTGAATACCATTAAACATATTAATATTCCAAGTATTGAACTAGTTGATTGTACATAGTTGGGATAAAATATGGAACCAAGTAAATATCTTTAATACGAAACGGACGATATTTATGAAATTTTGCAAGTAAGTGCAATGGGGCAAAAAGCAGCTGATGTACATTTTTTTGTTAATAATATACTTCCGGTTTAACCGGAAATATCCTCAACTTTTTTCATTTAAATGGGACAGCCTGTATATTTTTGCAGATTTTGAAAGATCTTGTTATTTCGAATTGGTACATACGAGGTTTAGTGTAAAAAATCTGTAAAATGAGGAACACAGCACTTTAATAAACCACTTTTAAGTTTTTGTACATTAGAGAACAATACCATTTAGATAAACAAATTGATATTGTTTGTATCAACAGTAAGAAATAAACGAGTACTATTTAGTAGGTAACTGTTGCCAAACTGTCAAATTGTAATTTACGGAAATAAATTGTACGATTAAGAATGGTTCATTTAAGTGAAAAAGATCGTATTGAAATATTAATGATGATCTGTTATGGTGATGAAGAAGTGTGTCATATTTTTAATGATTTGCATCCTGAAAAAAATCCCATATCACGTTCAATTTAGAGGAATCACCTTAAACTTCTACCACAATTTTGGCACTTTTTGTTTAAATGGAACAGTTAACCGCACTTAACTCAAGGTATTGGTTAAATGAGAATCCTCATTGGATTCATGAAGCACATACTCAGCATCCACAGAAGTTGAATGTTTGGATGGTAATTGTCGAAAATAGGCTTATAGGCCCCTTTTTTTATAAAAGGAAACTTGAATAGTGACAAGTATTTAGATTTACTGAATAACCAAATTATTCCTGTACTTCAACAAAATGGATAGTTACCACAAAATTTTGGTTTCAACAAGATGGAACACCTCCCCACTCTGACGGATTAGGGAGTTTCTGGATGCGAATTGGACGTAGAGAATTCATAAAGTGGCCTGCTCGTTCTTCAGATCTAACCCCTAGATTTTTTTCTTTGAGGTTACCTAAAATCAAGTGTTTACCTTAAACGACCAACGTGCTTACATAAATTGAGTCAAAGAATTATTGATGAATGTGAACTAATACGTGGAGAAGTCTTAGAAAGAGTGACTCAAGAATTTGTTAATAGGCTGGCATATTCTCAGGAGGTGAACGGAGAGCATTTTGAACATTTGACTTAATTTTGTTTAAATTATTATTCTCATTAGCCTAAAGTAAATACATTTACTTATTCTAGAACTAAAATTGAGTTATTTCTCGTTTTCACAAATTATTTCCACTAATCCCAGTATGTACAAATTCGATAAATAACATGATCTTTCAAAATCTGCAAACATATACAGGGTGTCCCATTAAAATTAAAAAAGTTGAGGGTATTTCTGGTTAAACCAACAAAATTTCATAAATAGCGTCCGTTTCGTTTTAAAGATATTTACTTGGTTCCATACTTTATCCAAACCCTGTATACTACCCTTTCTAATATTTTTTTCTTTAATATTAATAGGACGTAAGTCGGCTGCCCTATTTGAATTTTCTACCTTAGCAATCGGTGTTATTAAGGAAATTTTTAAGTCATCTGGAAATGTATTAGGTAAGTATTTTACATACGAAAAGTGTTATTTCTCGTTTTCACAAATTATTTCCACTAAAACCAGTATGTACGAATTCAAAATAACAAGATCTTTCAAAATCTGCAAAAATATACAGGGTGTCCTATTTAAATTTAAAAAGTTAATGGTATTTCCGGTTAAACCGGAAGTATATTATTAACAAATACATCAGATGCAGTTTGCCCTATTGCACTTACCTACAAAATGTCATAAATATCGTCCGTTTCGTTTTAAAGAAATTTACTTGGTTCCCTATCTTATCCCAATCATGTATATCTAAAACTATCTCAACTACGATATTGAAATTTGGCAATTGTAAACACTGGGTAGTTTTGCCCATTTTAAGTAAGCAGCGACGTTATTGCAACGTCATATTTCGGGTCACGTGATATCGATATTTAATGGGACATACTGTATATTTTTACACTGCTGCTATTTGTCAGTATTTTTGGTACTGCAGAAACGATAAATACAATTTTTATCCAGGCTCGTTCACCAGCTCCGTTAGATTTTTTTCTCTGGAGCTATTTAAAGGGGTTACTATATGTTATAGCTCTTACCGATGCAGATGATTTAAAAAACAGAATAAGTTCAGCCTGCCAAAATGTTACACCAGAATTGATTCAAGCAGCATGCACAAGAAACTTACTTAGACAATTTGAATACTGCATTAATTAAGATGGAAATCCATTTGAGCATCAGATGTAATACTTGTAAAAGTGTTATTAACTTCCAATTGTTTTATGTTTGTAATCTTTCTTTGTTTTTCAAATAAAAAAAAATCCTTCATAAAAAGTGTATTTATCGTTTCAATAGTAAAAAAACACTGATAAGTAGATATTAAATTTAAAATGGGCAAAACTACCCATTGTTTACAAATGCCAAATTTCAATATCGTAGTTCAAACAGTTTTAGAGATATTTAGTTGCCAAAACCTCATGGGACAGCTTGTATATAATATACAATATATATATATATATATATATATATAACGTAGAGAAGTTTACTGAACAATCGATTGTTTGTTTTTTTGTTGTTTCAAAATAATATATCAGATTTTTGTAGGTGAAGTTTGTGTGAGCACTGGAAGAAGGGGCCTAACCTTTTAATGTGCGGTTCCCCAGCACGGGCAGACCGAAATTATAAAGCGGACATGGTTGTGTCGGGGACGGCATATGGCATGTAAGCCGAATACAAATACTTCTTAGCTACCGCCACCCTCGTGGCTACCAGAAGATAGATGACTTGTTAAAGTTGCTAATTTAAATTTGCCGATTTAAACTAAGCGTATAATATTTCAAATCTTATAAAAATATGTGGAATACGAGTAACTGTTAGAAAGGAAATTAATTTGAGAATGTTAGTAAATATACATAAAACAAAGAAATTAGGAATTCGAACTTTGACTACTAATAGAAAAATCGAATGTATTAAAAAGAAATTAATTAAATTGACCAAATAAGTAATAAAGTAGGTTGAGGACATACTTTCCGGATTTCAGATAAAAGACTCAAAAAAAGAATATGAAACTAATGAAACAGGAAAAACCCTCAAGATAGACCAAGAAAAAAAAAGGATGCGCAGGGATAAAAGAGAAAGCCGAACGAAGAAGAATTACGTGGAACGGAATCAAAACGTTGACCCAAGACATCAAAAAATGGATCGGAAATACATGACGGATTAATATCCATATATTACTTACTGCCGTACACCTAGAGGTACGGTTAAACAAATAAATAAAAGTTTTGCTTTATGACGGTGAAACCAAATCAGCATCAGAAAAGCTCTTCAAGCCACTGCAAGTTTTCGTAAACTAATTCGATATAAGAATGTTGAAAATATTTTGGCTCAACACAATATTAAATAAGGAACTAGTCAGTTAACTTAAACAAAAAAGAAGAGTTGTAGGATAAATAACACAGACTAGCTTTGAGATGGACAACAGTAGTCACTAGGAGAAGAGGAAGACCCATAAAAAACATCGAAATGTGTCGCAAGGTGACATTAAGGACAGTTAAAAGTTTGGAAAGAAATAGCTGTATTAGCAGGGTCTTGTAAAATAATTGTGTGCTTTAACCTGCAGTAAAAGAATTTATATATATATATATATATATACAACAACAACATAAAATATTTCCAGAAAACACCAAATTTAAAATCAGATTCTATTTAATTTCTAAGGATTGTGGTATTTAAAAATTGGTATACAATTAAAATTTAAAAAAATACATTTATATATTTTTAAATATGTGACATGTAAATATTTCTCTAAACCTTCCCCGTTTCAATAAGAATATTAATATGAAAATACACATAAAATTAAATAAGAATAGAATTAATTCAAATTAATAAATTTTCTTTACCTCTATTACATTTTAATATGTCTTCAATTAATTTAGCTTATTAATTTTTAATTAAAATTCATTTAACAATGAACGAATTAAATATATGTACATTTGAAGACAAATCTTTTCAAACAATAATTAATTACTTTTTCTTAATAATTTAATATTTTTAGTGCCGAAGAAATAACTGTAACTATTTAATTTTACGTAATTATTTAAAGAACACGCAAAACTATAAAACAGTGCGTTGAGGCACAATAAAGAATATGTTATAGAATTTATAAATACCTAGTAATAAAAATTGCAAAAATGGTTTTTAGTTACTTTAGCATGAGGGTTTCTTAAAAATGGTTGAAGACGAATGCAACTCTTACCCCTTTAACCTGTCTTTATCAAAATGGTTGGGATTCTATTGTGTGAAGTGTACTTTCTTTTATTCATAATAAAAAAAACTAGATCACTTAAAACCGATGCACAACACGATGCAGCGTGTATATATTTCGCGGCAGCTTATTTCTCAAGAATCTGGCCGTATTATTTTAAAAAAACAGTCCTTCATGAACGCAAACTGTTTATAGAAAGAAAGGATATAAAAATGCGACTTCTTGTGCACTCCGGACACTCTTTCACTCTACCAATACTTCACTTGCAGAGGAATTACCGCTCGAAGCCTATGCACGAGAATCTAAAGCAAATATTATTGCTATACAAGATTACAAAATTGCCTAAAAGCTGAGAATTTGACAGAGAATACAGTCTTGTGAGGCCCGGGCAGAAACAAACTCAACCGAGTCAATCCGGCACAATCGTAGACGGTCTGCGCCCTATGGACGGTGCGGGAAAAATCGAAAACGGCTCGCAACGTTTGTCTGTTCTTCATTGGCATGGCTTATGTTCATCCCTTCTTTGCTTATAATGTTCACCCTAAATGGTCTCTCTCCACCCAGAGCCGACCCTACTGTATTTTCTCTGCAAATGTCGAACGACACATTCTACGTTTTATAGGAAAAATGACCGCATAAAAATATAATATTTAGACACGTGGGCTGACATGGGGTTGGGCTCATCATATGCACCACTAATTTATATTTAATTTACTGAAACAAATGTAAATAGTTTGATGTATACACTTTGAGCTTAACGTAAAACTATGCTCTGGATAATAAAGGATAAGAAGCACAAAATTAAAAGATTATTCCAAAAATGCAGTATCTCAAAAATTCGCTCATCGCAATAAG
The DNA here is from genome assembly GCA_951812935.1 of Hermaeophaga mercurialis. Lineage (NCBI taxonomy): Eukaryota > Metazoa > Arthropoda > Insecta > Coleoptera > Chrysomelidae > Hermaeophaga > Hermaeophaga mercurialis. The sequence continues at coordinate 12,979,186 of OX638360.1, forward strand.
TTGGATTAAGAAAACGGGTGCGCTAATATCCGACAAACTGGCATAGATAGATAAATCTACAAGAATGTTTTAGACTAGTTTATTAGTCTAATTAGATTCTGTACATAGAGTGGGGACAACCAAATTAAATTTATTTATTATTTCATATATTGGGAGTGTTTATAAAAAATCCCAAAATACATCAGCTTTAGATTAGATTATGAAATGACATCCTGCAATGAAAAAAATATCATCCTTACATTGAACCCCTTTCGACTGCCAGACATAATCCCTAAATTTTTAAATGGGAAGTAGAGCCTTGTGATACACCATTTGAAAAGGTCTTTTTATTTTCTATTCAAAAATGTTATTGTTTTTCAATTAATTGTAAAAATAAACATAAAAAAAATCACCTGGTTTACATACTAAAAACTGATAAAGTAACACCGTTTAGTTCTTGGTATTGAAAAAGTAAACAAAAACCATTTTGGTGTTTTTTTGGACGGTATTAATTAAAAAAGGACATAAAAAGTTACCGTGAGAATACCATTTCTGTTTAAAACGGCTTAGCAACATAGGGTTTTTTATTTAATAGAACTGCACAAAATAATAGTTTTGCAGATGGTTAGGGAAATAACACACCAACAGAGATCGAAGTTACTCGCCAATTTCTAGAAAAAATTCCGGATTTGCCGCCTACATGGAATAATTAATACAATAGAAAACCAGATTCGCGAGCTTGCTAATATAAGGCAGATAAAAAAACCTTTCTATGCAATAACTAATGATATCAAATTCGATGTAATGCTTCAGTTTGAAATGTTAGATAATAATGGGCTCCAATTAGAACACGTTTTGTTTTCTGATGAATGCGATTTTACACGTCACGGTAATGCTAATCGTTAAAATTGTCTGCAGAAAAGAAACACTAGATGAGAGAAGAGCATACGCAATACCCTGAAAAGGTTAATGTTTCGGCAGGGATTGTTGGTACTCCGCCACTAGCCGCATCAACGTGCGCAGTACCTCGACTTAATATTTCAAAATCGGTGGATAGTGAGACCGGGATCGATATAATGGCTAGCACGATCACCTGATCTTATCCTGTTAGACTTCTTCTTATGGGCATATGTGAAAAATATAAACCACTCGATTTAACTGACTTAAGAAGAATAACTCTTGCCATTAGGTCGGTTACGTCTCACATGTTAAATAACGTTAGAAGACATTTTATTTAAGAATAGAATTTTGCCAAGATGTTCGAAGCGAGTATCTCCTACAATAACATCCAGGTTTTTTGTTTTTTTTTACATTATCACAACTCAACGGTATTACTTATTAAGTTTTTAGTATGTTGTAACAAATTTCATCAATCAGATGATTTTATTTTTTAAATTTTTGCATTAAATTTGAATAGAGAATAAATACCTTCAAATAATCATAAGCCCTTACTTCCCATTTAAAAATTTGGGGGTTATAACTTTGATTCAAAGTGTGTTCAACATACGGATAAAAGTTTTTTAGTTGCAGGATGATATTTAATAATCATAATCATAATCAATAATAAAATTAACGTGTTTCGAGATCTCTTATAAATATGCATAATAATTGAAATAAAGAATTTATTCAATTTAGCTGTTCCACACTATACATTTTATTTTTTTATGTCGTTCTACTTCTGTTATAATGGTAACCACTGACATTGCTGATATTTCTATCTACCTTTGCTTTTGTTTTGAGTTACCAATACCAATTTAATTTTCATTTGAATAAAAAATATTGGGCCGCTTTCAATTTATACAAAAAAATCCAATTTTTTGTTACATTCAACATTAACATTATTAATATTCATCTTAAGTTATGAGATTCATCAAAACATTTTGTTCTAATATATATACAGAGTGGGCTACAGAAAACAGTCCACCCGATATTTTGCAGTAATCATTAGATTTTAATGAAATGCTGAAACACGTCGACATTTGTTCTAAGGGGGACACATTTTTACGATACAGACATATGCCATTTGTCAACCCCCTCCCTTCCACTTCCCCAATCCCTTAATTTTAAATAGGAAATATACCATGTGTGGCACTTCATTAGAAAGGCATTTACATGGAGTATTCAGGCATATGATCGGGAGATCTTGCAGGCCATTCAATAAAGCCTCTTCTTCCAATCCATTGCATAGGAAATCGTTCATTAAGAAATTGCCTTACAATACGATCCTCATAAATTCTTGCCCATACGTTTAATTTAAGAGGATGCTGGGTATGAGTTTCGTGGAATACTCTAGGATTTTCGTCAGCCCAGTAATGGCAATTATGTTGATTTACGGTACCATTTACAAAAAAAGAACATTCATCTGAAAAACAAATATTGCATAAAAAGTTTGCATTAATATTTATTTTGTTAGTCATAATCTCACAAAACTGTAGTCGTCTGTTTGGGTCATCTTCATTTATTTCCTATACCAAATGTAAATTTTTGAAAATTAATTATTCCATTGCGGAAAGGGTAGATATCATTTCGCTTTATTTTATGAACAATAAGTGTGCAAATGTAACGGCTCAGTTATTTAATGAAAAATATCAAGGTAAACAGGTCATTAGGAAGTATGTTCTAGAGTTAGTGAAAAAATTTCAAGAGACTGGAGAAGTAGCTAATAAAAAACGAGAAAATAGACCGCCTGTAGTTAATACAGCTAGTGAAGTTGAAGTTTTGGGACATGTTCATCTTGATCCTACGTTAAGTACAAGGCAATTAGCATCTGTGTCTGGGATCAATCGATCTAGCATTCAAACCATTTTGAAGAAGAACAAATTCCATTCGTATAAAATACATTTACTGCAGGAACTTAATGAGGATGATTATGACCGCCGTTTGCAATTTTGCGAAATAATGAGTGAGCGAGTTGCGAACGATCCACAGGTTCTTTTTAAAATCTGTTTCTCCGATGAATGCAGCTTTTTTATGAACGGTAACGTAAATCATCATAATTGCCGCTACTGGTCTAATTCAAACCCAAGAATTTTCCAGGCGGTACATACACAGCAACCGCAAAAATTAAATGTATGGGTTGGCATTTTCGGTGACTGGCTGGTGGGTCCATATTTTTTACCTGGTAATTTGACTAGCGAAATGTATTTGCAATTACTGGAAGATGCTATTGATCCTACCTTGACCGATATTATTGAAAATGACCAACAGTATAGTGAAGATCATTTAATGTTTAAACAGGACGGTGCTCCTCTGCATTATGCTTTGATTGTTCTTCAGTATTTAGACCAACATTTTCCATGGCACTGGATTGGGAGAAGAGGTAGCATTGAATGGCCTCCACGGTCACCAGATTTGTCGCCGCTTGATTTTTTTTTGTGGGGATATCTCAAAAGTAAAATCTACAAAACACAACCAGCCTCTTTAGAAGATTTGCGTCAAAGAATTGTCGAGGAATTCCATCGAATCACTTCGGAAATTCTTCGAAATGTGCGAGAACGTTTCGAACAAAATCTTTATTATTGTATGGACGCGGGTGGTCATCAATTTGAACATTTAATTTAATTGAGAAGTAAATAAACAACTAAATATAATTTAAACTTTAAAATGTAATTTATTAAAAAGTATTACGCCGAATTTTAAAATTTAAAGACTGTTGTAAAGAGAATTGAAAGGGCTTTAAAATGATATCTTACTCGACCCCTAATGCCATTTAAGTATTTTGGGGCGATTGTTACCCTCGCTTGAAGGTGTAAGCAGCGAAGTGGAAAATACCGGAAAAAAGTGTCCCCCTTTGATCAAAAATCAACGGGAATCTGTGTTTTTCTAAAATGTTCCTGATAATGGCTCTGTTTAGTTTAATTTTTTTACGACTTCAATTCTTTGTTTGTCTACTAATTTCCATATTTATTGTAGTGGTTATTTCCTGAAAACTATTAGCATAATAATAAAACAATAAATCATCTGCAAATAAATACATTGAACAACTACCTGCAACATCAGAAATGTCATCAATATATAACAGGAATAATAATGGGCCCAAAACGCTTACGCTTTCTTTAGGTACACCTACTTCACTTTTTATCTTCTTTGATAAAATATTTTTAATTTTTAATTTTTGTCTTTTATTGGTCAGATAAATTTTGAGCTATTGTAATGCATTTTCAGCTATACCAAAACTTTTCAGCTATTGGATGAGAAGAGATCAATTTACTGTTTCGAATGGTATTTGTAAATCTAAAAAAGAGCACCCGTAATTAACTTGTTGTCAAGATTTTATTTCGAGTAATTCGGAACACATTGTATTGCTGTTTCCCAGCTGAGCTTTCCTCGAAATCCTAATTGAATACTATTAAACATATTAATATTCCAAGTATTGAATACATAGTTGGGATAAAATATGGAACCAAGTAAATATCTTTAAAACGAAACGGACGATATTTATGAAATTTTGCAAGTAAGTGCAATGGGGCAAAATGCAGCTGATGTACATTAATAATATACTTCCGGTTTAACCGGAAATACTTACCTAATACATTTCCAGATGACTTAAAAATTTCCTTAATAACACCGATTGCTAAGGTAGAAAATTCAAATAGGGCAGCCGACTTACGTCCTATTAATATTAGAAAAAAATATTACAAAGGGTTTGATGGAACCAAGTAAATATCTTTAAAACGATATTTATGAATTTTTTTGGTTTAACCGGAAATACCCTCAACTTTTTTAATTTAAATGGGACTCAGTGTATATTTTTGCAGATTTGGAAAGATCTTGTTATTTCGAACATACTGGGTTTAGTGTAAAAAATCTGTAAAAACGAGGAATACAGCACTTTAATAAACCACTTTTAAGTTTTTTTACATTAGAGTAAAATACCGTTTAGGTAAACAAATTGATATTGTTTGTATCAACAGTAAGAAATACACTATTTAGTACTATTTAGTAGGTAACCGTTGCCAAACTGTCAAACTGTAATTTACGGAAATAAATTGTACGATAAAGAAAGGTTCATTTAAGTGAAAAAGATCCTATTGAAATATTAATGATAATCGGTTATGATGATCGATTCATAGAGTGGCCTGCTCGTTCTCCGGATCTAAGCCCATTGCAGGAATTGAGACAAAGAATTATTGATGCTGTGAACTAATACGTGGAGAAGTCTTAGAAAGAGTGACTCAAAAATTTGTTAATAGGCTGGCAGATTGTCAGGAGGTGAACGGAGAGCATTTTGAACATTTGAATTAATTTTGTTTAAATTATTATTCTCATTAGCCTAAAGTAAATAAATTTACTTATTCTAGAACTAAAATTGAGTTATTTCTCGTTTTCACAAATTATTTCCACTAATCCCAGTATGTACAAATTCGATAAATAACATGATCTTTCAAAATCTGCAAACATATACAGGGTGTCCCATTTAAATTAAAAAAGTTGAGGGTATTTCTGGTTAAACCGACAAAATTTCATAAATAGCGTCCGTTTCGTTTTAAAGATATTTACTTGGTTCCATACTTTATCCAAACCCTGTATACTACCCTTTCTAATATTTTTTTCTTTAATATTAATAGGACGTAAGTCGGCTGCCCTATTTGAATTTTCTACCTTAGCAATCGGTGTTATTAAGGAAATTTTTAAGTCATCTGGAAATGTATTAGGTAAGTATTTTACATACGAAGTGTTGTCGTCCTTATTCCTGAATAAATAGTATTTCCTGGGTACAGAATCAACGATGTACTAACGGATATCAGTGCTGCTTCCCTGTAGCTCCTTAACCACCCAAGTAAACCCTGAAAGAAATGATCAATTAATATTTTATATCTATGAGTATATTATTATGGTCTTTAGTGTCGATTTATTTTTAATAAGAAGCCTCTTCAAACCTATAGTTTTAAAACAACAGCAATAAATTCCATAATAAAAAATATTATGTATATTTTTTATACGAATTATGAGGTATATTAAATATAAACTGTATTTAGAATTGGGAATTATAAATAGCAAATACGAAGTGTAACTTAATTGAAAGTACTTGTTTTGCTTAATGACTGTCAAGTTACTCTGGTTAATTTATTAGTGTCGATCATATAAATCAAACGAAGAAATAAAAAGAAAAAGAAATGAATATTTTTCTTGACGTTTCGGTTTATTATATTTAATTAAACCATATTCAAAAGAGCTAAAATTACAGGTATTATGTCTTTAAATGATTGCATTAATAATTAAAAGATAAAAACTTACTTTTTTGAATGTTGAACATAATGTTATATTTAACTCAAGAAAAGTTTGTTTTGATTATGATTAATTAAATTTAAAATTTTAAAATTGAGGATTGACTTATATACGTATAGATAAATTAAGAGAAGATCGTTTACAATTTAGAAAAGACTCATAAAATTTCATAAATAAAATAATTTTTTATATATATATATATATACAGATTGGAAAAATGCTGAGTTTTATTGAATTAGGTTGTTGCTCAGATCTTTCATGATGTGGATCATTTACTTTATTGTTCTTTTATCATAGTTTGCTTATGCTGTTTTCAAAGTAAATACCTACTATAAGAATTGCAACCGCGTGTTGATTTCTCTTTTTTTGTAAATATTGACTGGACTGACCTATATATATTGCATTACAGTGAGAACATTTAATTTTATAGACAGTGTTCGGTTTTCATTAGTTTGTTTTGGTTTCAGTTTTGAAAAACATTCTTTTCCTATAATTTGGGTATGTCTGTACTTTTGTTATTTGGTGCTTATTATAACAATAACAGTTTTTACAATGAATACTAACAGCAGAAGAACAATAAGAAAGATAATAAATCCGTTATTTTTAGATCAGATGTGGATAATCAAAGCAACTTCTAAAACACCCTAATTTAATAAATCTTTACATTTTTCAAATTTGTATATATAAACGTTTTAAATTATTTTATTCAAGAATTTTAATGTGTATTTTTTTAAGTGTAAATGTTTTTCTGTTAAATTATCTAAAGGGGTATAAGCTAATCCTCAATTTTAAAATTAATTGATCATAATCGTGACAAATCGTTTTTAGGTTAAACATACCACTGTGCACAACATTCGTAAAATGTAAGTTTTAAACTTTTAATTGTTTATGTAATCAATTAAAGACAGAACACCTGTAATTTTAGCTCCTCTGAAGAGGGTTTAATTAAATATAATAAACCGAAAGGTCAAGAAAAATATTAATTAATTTTTCTATTTATTTCTTCGTTTAATTTATATGACGGACACCCTTAGTTTAACCAGAGTATTAATTGAAAGTTGTTTTACATTTACATTCTTAAAATAGTTCCACAGAACTTGGAAAAAGACTAAGTAATACAGGATGTTATAACAAATATAAGGGAATCGAGGCTAGTGAAGTCATGTGTTATTTCTCGATATTTAAAAACCAAAACTAGTACTGAATAATTTTAAATCTTTTCATATTCATAGAAAGTCTTGGATTTATTTTTGTTGTAATGATATAACTAATTTATTAATATATCATATTAACCAGATATAATAAATAATGAGGCCAACCAGGTGTAAGGTTCATCAGAGGACACTTGACCTTAGCAAGAAATATGAAAATATGTCAAATATACAGAAGCAGTGTATCACGAATATTTAGTGATTTACATGTGTGACTAAAAAAAATTAAAAAGTGACAAAAATAAGAAAACGGTAGAAAAATGTTCAATCTTATTCATCAGAGTAACCAATTTTCTGTTTTTAAATAAGTAAAGAACAGTCATGGCTTTCAGCTTGATTTTTCTTTAAAGAATGGTTCTTTTTTATCGATTTCTTTTACTAAAAAAATCTGCGTTGTGATTTAGTTTTAGCCATAATTTTAGCTTTTTGTTTTTCCTCTCTGTCCATCGTTGTTTCTTTAATAATAAGTGCATCTCTTAAATCAGTCGTTATTCTTTATATATTCCATCTCTTATTCTATTAATATTTTCTACTCAGCTTTTGGTAAAGGACAAATAATTTCTAGGAATAATAATTTTAATGAACCAGCATCAGATATCCTATGGATATATTATGAAATATGGAATATTATTTTTATGAATATTAAAAACTGATATATTTTTTATTGGTGAAACTAGGGAGTCTATTGTCTACTTATATGGGCGACAGAGGGGCCTATTATGATTTAACAGGAAAACAAATATATATATTTTATAGAATAAGATAAAATTGTAATACTTCTCAAGTACTGATGCTACATATTTAAATTAACAACTAAATACTTTTCAAAAAAGTCTCAAATTTTAGTCCGTTATAACATCATTAACCTCACACAATGGGCTAAAATCAATGATATCATTGATGCGCAGTTTTATTAATAGGTTTAAGATTCATTATGCTTTATTAAAAAAAATAGGCCAGTAGTATGACCTACCCATATAACGTTCTAGCCCTGGTTCCATTACTTTACCATTGCAATTTGCAATTGTCAGAAAATAGCTTTTAATTTAAATCTATAAAATTATATTATTGTGATACTGAGTGACTGGTAATTGGCATGGTATTCTATAACTTTTGAATGCCTTGAGAGATTTGTTTAAAATTTAGGTTGGTTATATTAGAACCAGTTATGAATCAATTAAGATAAAAATTCAAAGTGACCGACATCCGGTTTTTTAAAAAATAAAAATGGAAATAAAACACATTTATTTATACATATTTGATTTTTACGGCTTGAAATGCAGTTTATTAAACTATTAAATGTCACTTTAGATCTACTTCTTCCAAATTTTTTTAAATCTAGTGATCATGACCTTTATTAATTGAATCTCATTTTTTTTCAATAGGAACATATATGGCCCACCCTGTAGCACTAAAGTGATAAACATAGCAATTTCTTTAGTTTCCAAATAAAACCGTAATTTATCATTTTCTAATTTATACACACTTCTGAAGCCTGTCAAGGACATTTTTTTGAAATAAGGAAATGCTTAATTTTAAAAATAATAAGTAGACTAATTTTGCTGATGTTCAAACCTGAATGCTAAAAAAATGTCAGATTCCTCAAAAGTTATAGTGGTGGCCCATAACTCGTTTACACTCGGTATGATATTATATTTTTACAAGTTGTTTTAAAATCATATGGCAATATTTCTAAAAATATAGTTTGTTCTAAAGCAAATGTTAATAAAGACAATCAATTTCCGTAAAGATAACTACATCAAATTTATATGAAATGTATTTTGAAATTATAATTTTTAATATTACCTACTTTAGGGTGAGTTCCTACGGTTTTCTAGAATGGTATTCTTTTCTTTTTAGTTTTTTCTCGTATTTTTCCCTGTAACCCTTTCTGTTTTAATTAATTTCAAAAGTAGGCATTTAAGTCCAAACTAGAGTGTAATTAATTTTTACTGACAAGATGTTCCAAGTAAGATTTAAATCATAATCCAACTTAACTTCCCTTCATATTTATAGATGTTATTGAAAAAAATATTGTTTCACTATTTAGAAATTTTTAAAGTATACTTTCTTCAAATTTAAGGGTTTCACTATCGGTATTTATAAAGGGTACAAATAATCCAGTTCTCTAATTTATTTACCTATTGCACTTAATTACTTGGAATTCTAAACGAAACATACGAAATTACTCATTTTTTAAAACCAAATCACTGTTAACTTAAGTTTTGTCAATTTCTGGATGTCTTGGATAAATTGAATCTTTTTCATTATACTTATAATCGTTACCCTCTTCGTTTCAACCCAAAGCTCGTTTGCGTATGCATCAAGTAAGTAAATTCCGTTCCATTAAGCTCCCGCCAACATTCAACCAGTTTCATTTTTCTGATTATAATATTTGAGTGTAATCACGTAGATTACAGAAAGTTGTTTGCTCAAAAAGGAAAGGAAGGGCGTCTTCGAATATTGATGTTGTGTCTTTACGCCCCTTTTGAATTATTCGAGAAACATCAAAGACTGATGAACAAAATACTAAACAGATACATGCCTCGACGCAAAACTGGAGTTGGCTTTGATGGCCCAGCCGAATATATTATAGTTATAAATGATTCCAGTGAATTGTAAATACAAATATCTGTACAAATAAACTTTAAGTAACCATTATGTTTTTATTTCAATTGAATAGCCACTTCCTTATTTTCAAATGAAAACCGAAACAAGTAAAAAAGACACGTGAAAGTGTTGATATTTGTTTTTAATTTGTTACTTTTTATTTATTTAGTGGATAAATTAACTGACAACTTCATGTGAAAAAACTTAATATGATTATTATACAGAATGAGTCATCGTAGACGGGTCGGTCCATAACTCCAGAACGGTGCATTTGATGAAAATTTTCTAAGAGAACTTTTTTGTGTATATTCAAAAAACCATATTTTAAAATCAGTTCCATTTATACAGGTTGCCCCAAAAAAAAGATATAAAGATGCAGGTTGAACAAGTTATACTCTGAAGTTTGATATCTCCGTTATTTTGAGAATAGCAAAGAATATTTTAAATAAAAGTTATAGAGTCAAGCTTCACATTTTAAAATTATTTCGTAATATACAGGGTGTCTCATAAGGTCACAGCATATCAAAGTTATGTTTTTTTTATTGGTATACCCCGTATGTTTTTACATTTTTATAAACCTTCTGCCAAGCTGATATCAACGATGTATCACATTTCATATCTATTATGTTAAATAAAGAATCTGCAGCCACCTCAAAATTACATTTTTTTGAGTTTAGATGTCTGTAGCAGCCAAACCGTTGAAAATCAATAAAAACCGCTTACATGTCCCTATCCTAACTTTTCAAGTTCTATGGTAGGGCATTAAAAAATATTTTATACAGAGTGGTCAAAAATTTGAAATCCCATCTGATTTTTGATCACTCTACATTACATTACATCTAAATTCAAAAAAATGAGTTTTTCATGTAGCTGTAGATTCTTTATTAAATAGAATATATATCAAGTGTGATACATCGTTAAAATCAGCTCGGTAATAGGTTTACAAAAATGTAAACACATAGGTATTCCATTTAAAAAAACATAACATCTTTTTTTTGGGACAACCTGTAGAAGTGTAACTAATTTTAAATCATGGTTTTTTAAATATACACAAAAAAGTACTGTTACAAAATTTTCATCAAATGCACCGTCGCGTCTACAGTGACTCACCCTGTATACATATACCTACTCTTAGATTTTATTTGATTATAACCTTCCATTTTTACTGCGACCAATCTTAGTTTGATTGATCAATGATCATTTTTTTCGGAAAACGGTAATGGAACTGTCAAATGTATTTTTTATTAGGCAGAAATCCCCATAATGTCAAATGAAAATCAACTCATGTTTTGAACTTGAATCAATAATTTGAAATTTTCTGACCGATATTGTTTCTTTCATTCCAAATGATTGATATTTTTATACCTTCATAAATATTTAGTAGGCATCAATGACAGCAGAAAGAGTATCTTGCACGCGATTTACTCGTTGCTTTGAATTTTATTACCATTTCCCTCTTTCACACTCAACATATTTTAAATGATGGCTATTTAATGGTGCGCTGATTTTTTTTTTATTCATAGTAGATAAAAGTTAAATTATACATTTTTAGTAAAATTACTACACGTAGAAGATACATAAGTACATTTTTTTGTATACAGTGAATATACAACAGACAGCATACTCAGTTATTTATGTTCGTGGGGGTTTCAATAATGTTAATAAGTGCACTAAAGTTAATTTCGAATAATCTTAATCTAGGTCTAGAAAAATTGACCCAGCCCATAGATGTACACTAGTTGAAATTTAGGTATTTTCCAAAAAATGACAAATTATTGAAACCACTTATCATGCATGTTTATTAAAATCAAGCCAGAATATACCAACGTGCCAGTAAACTAAAAATGCATGTCTAAACACCGGCTGGTGCGCCCGTTGGAAACATGCATGCACGCATCGAAAAAGTTTGTTGCCTTCCAACTTTTACTGGTGCCACTGAATACTTGCACGCACTCTCCGATACTTGTAAGTCTAAACTCTCGCTGGCGTCTAGCTTTATACCTTTCACGCTTATGGAAACTGGCGTACTTACTGGCGTGAGAGTTCAACTGGCGTACTTACAGGCGTGAGAGTTCAACTGGCGTACTTACTGGCGTGAGAGTTCAACTGGCGTACTTACAGGCGCCAGCGAATCCAAGTATATGTAAACTCGCCTTAATGAAATTGTTCCAAATGGACTAAACACATAATTACGAGCTCTAACCACTATATGTTCGGCCTTTTTATTTTTTATTTTCATTATTTTTTACAAAAAAAACTATTTCTAAAAATTTCTTAGATATACTTACCCTTCTAGAAAATAATGTTCTGATATTTGATTGAAACGAAAATGATAAACTAATAATTAACAATGAAAAAGTGACCATTAAATGTTTAGATAATCAATAAATATTGAATGTTTTAATATGGTCTAACGTCTCCTTTCGCATTTATGACAACTTGAATTCTTTTTGGCATTGAACTACCAACAGTTTGTATGTCCCCTAGAGTAATTGAATCCCACACATTTTGAATTTGAAGCCGTGACCCTTCTTTTGTTTTTTGGAATTGTTTCTCAACTTCTTTCTTCTTGTGCCTCAGTTTTTCAATTACGTTTAACATCGGACTGCCACTGAATCAGTCTAAAATAGTCATATCATGGTTATGAAACCAGTTTTCTGTAGTTCTTGTTGTACGACATGACACGTCATCCTATTGGAAAATAAAATGTCTCCATAAAGTTTTTCAATACTTGGAATCAAGCCATTTTTATAAACCATTGATACTTGGCGACATTTAGGGCGCCCTCCACAACTGAATATCCCCGACGCCATTATGCTCCTAAAACTAACTTTACGGTACGTTTTAAACAGTCTTTATAAAATTCTTAGTTCCTACTTCTAATCACTCTTTTTCGATTGTCGCTAACACATTAAATTTAGATTCATCACTAAAGATAATCTTACTTCACTTCCTGTTCAATTTTTTCTGAAAAAATAAAAAAATAACAGTACTCTATATGGTTTTGTAGACTATCATTTTATTAAGACTTATTTGGTCCAATCTTCATGTTTTGGTAAAAATAAGTTTTATGTTATGACTATATTATTAGAAAATGTTAATGAAGAATTCAGTTAAATAGAAAAATTATTTGTAACAATGAGACCATTTCATGATAAAATGTTCAATGGGTTTGGGAAAAATGTTTACTGGTCATTAATATTAAAATAGACTAATTACATAGATATTATATTATGAAACTAACAATTATATTGAAAACAAGCGAAAAAGAATAGGTTGACATGTATGTTTTTACACACAATAAGTTGTAAGTGTGTACAGTTGGATTTTACAACTTTTCCTATAAGTCACTCATATCTGAAGATATAAAACACGTATCCTTAATACGATATCTTTTTTTATCTACAGTAAAAACATTGTTTGGTCGTCTTTTTCTGATATTAAAATAAACGTGACAACATCGCAGTTGAGGTGTTAGAAAACCGAACCGATTGGAGAGAAAACCAGAACTTCCGACGAGTTGTGACGTGAAAATATTCTATTATTGCATTTTAAAAATAAAAGACGTTCTTTTTGGTGTTAAATTCATTTTAATATTTAAATAAAAATACAGACCATTAGACGAAGATACAAACATTTTACTACGAGTACTTAACAGTGGTCTTTTAATCAAAGAACTACGTTGTTATGATTCCTACTTACTTATTAAACAGTTTAATTCGGACAAAAGTGATTACTTAAATTTATCTATTTACCGTTATCATTCTAGTTGTTTTCATTTGAGATTTACCTAAATTTTGCACGTCTTTAGTTAAAACTACTACAATAATTTAACAGTTAAACTAATTGCACGCTAGAATATTATTTCAACGATAAGTATATCTAAAATGAATTTTTTATTGTTACAAATTGTTAACCTATTTTCTCTATAAGACCACCCTACCAGAAATTAAATGTAAGCAATATTAAAATGGTTATGTGATTTTTAGATTATTAAAGCACAAACTCAACGATTTGTATTAAACTTGTATGAGTACTTTAATATTGAGAAAAGAGTGGGGGAACTTTGGAACCACTATCAACTGTGCAAGAGGTAAGACTTAAATAAAAAGTCGTGTTTTGAGAATTTTGTTACACATATTTCTATACAATGTTTTTAGAAATTATCAGCAATACTTAATATACCACGAAAAATAATGTACAACATTAAAAAGAGAAATGAGAATAATCCCAATTTAACTACTGCAGGGAAAAGTAGATTTTGTTTTAAACTAAAAATTGCAGATTTAACTGAAGGGAAAAAAGAAAGAAATACTGATTGTATTCGAAACAAGAAATAAAAATGGTTACCAACATTTTATAAAACAGAATTAATTAAAATATTCCTTATGTAATGTTTTTATTTTAGATGAGACTTGCATTTATTTAATCTCGAGAAGACAAAACCAGAACACCATGATGGTAAGATCTTTAATAAATCTGAAACTTTAAATATACAACCATCTAGTTCTTCAAAAAAGTCGGTAATTATAAATTGGTTAAAAAACAATATTAATTTTGATGAAAAATTATCACAATCAGAATTACTACAATTAGTGAAAATGAATAGAAAAGAATATATTTACGTTACAGTTAAACTATACGGGAACATGAACATATACGAATTATTGCGAGTATAGTATGATCTGAATTATCCTATCGGCTATAAAATATCCCTAGTTTAGCACCTCTTTAGGCAGTGCAGGAGTACAAATTTAATTTATCTGCATCCTTAATTATTATATTATTTTAAGTAGGTATTGATTTCTAATAATATAAACAGCCAATTGTTTTTTATTAATTTTAGTTTTAATTCGTTTACTATCCAGTAATATTTTTTGTCGTGTTAGTATTAGAGTGTGGCGTCCATGGGCTCGTGCACTTGCAGTGACACTACTCTCAGAAGAAATCGTTTATTTTCCGATGCTAAAGAAATAATTAATAATGTCTACCTATTATTGCTGGAAAGAGATTTTAATTCAAGTGATGCTTTAGCCGAGAAGTCTGCTTTAACAAGAACTTCTTTATCTTACGTAAAGGTTATAGTACGGAAACCTATTCCCAGTGACTCTGGCATATTTGGAAGTATTGACGAGAATTATTTGGATTTATTAAAAAGAAACATTTTTTCAAATGTATGAAGAACAAATTGTACCTACCCTGGTTTCTCTAAAAAAAAAGCTGACCAAGGATGAAACAAAAATTAAGTCTAAAAAAAATGTTGCTTAAAATGGGTTTTAAATATCACACAATTGATAAAAGACAAACTTTAATGAAATCTTAAGATTTACGACAATGGCGCCATAAATAGTTAACTGTTATTACAATACAATGTAATGCAATATAGAGCAGAAAATCTACCAATCATCTACCGTGACGAAATATGGTTCGATACACATGATACTGCAAGAAAATGATGAAATGATTTTTCAAAAAAATGTCAAACTAAGGCTCCTTCAAATAAAGACAAAAGAATGACAATAATATATGCAGGTTCCGAAATGTTTGTTTCTTGCAGTTAAAAATATAGCAGCTTCTTCTCTAGACACTGACAGATAACTTTTTTGAAGATTAGTCTAAAAATCGACTTTTTAAAATTATACAAAAATAGCGTTATTGTAAAGGACAATGCTAGTTACTATAATCAAAAGATTCCTAATTCTAATAGTACAAAAGTAGAATTTTAAAATTTTATTATAAATAATAATTAACATTTTGAAAAACCTTACAAAAAATGTTAAAGAAAGAAATATTAAAGGCTTTTAAAATTGATAGAGAACATGTGTGTGATAAGGATAACCTTGCAACAGAAAATGGATATTGTACATTGTTGCGACTGCCCTACTACTATTGTGTGTATAAAGCAATTGAACTAACGTGGCACCAAGTAAAATCAAATATTAGAAGCAATAATACATACCCGACATTAAATACATATGTAGTAGGATTAATGAAAAATATTGCAGACAATTGGAAAACTGTATACATCATGTAAGTAAGATGGAAAATTCCTATAACTCGAATCACCCTATGTCACATACATTAGCAGCTTATAATTCAATGATATATAGACCTATTTCAATACCAATGAGTGGTCATGATTTCACAAGGGAAATTATTGTAATAAAACAAATTGACACCTCTAATAATTATCCATTAAATCTAATGAATAGGTTAATTAATAAAAAGGAAGAAAAGGTTGCCATTAACCTTATATTTCTGAAACAACCTAAATATATCAGGGCATACAAAACTATTACATATTTTGGAGATATTTCAAAGAAAATATCTAAATTAGATCTCATACAACATCTTCTATAATATCTTTTAAAGTAATAAATAATGTAGGTTCATTTTTATTAGATGTAAAATCTAAAATTAACAAATTAAAATAATTAGGTATTTACAATCTAAATGGTCATCTATTTTGGTAAGATCCTTAGAAATTTTGAAATAAGGTACAGTGAACACTTACGTGTTTATAGATTAAAACAACCAGATAAGTCATATTACGCAAAACGCCTCATTGAGACTAAATACAAACCTATACTTAACAAGACAATTCAAACAACAGTAAAAGTACATCATATAAGTGACAAGAATGAAGAACTTCATTTTTCGGAAGAATATGAAATGTCCTCAGTATACAGTATTGAATGAACAATTAAACCTGGGAAGTTCAATTATTTTAGGTTCCCTTTTGGACTAAATACCTAAATAATAATAACCAAAAAAATTTTAGGAAAAGAAGGTTATGGACCGTGAACGTAAATAAATTTCATGTCATAAATATCACAACCATTCATTATTAAGCAATATTCTTCTTTTATTAAAAATATATTTGGTTAGTATCATTTACTTCATGAGTGATCTAAGATAATTGAACTTTTGAAGTAAATAATACTAACCAAATGTATTTTTAGAAAAAGAAGAATATTGTTTAATACTGATTAGTTGTCAGGTTTATGACATGAAATTGGTATATTGTCAGAAACCGAAATCTAGGTAGACCTTAATACATATTAAAACGCTTTGGAAGACTGTGGAAATTTAAGATTAATATTAATTATCTTTCCATATTTATTAAGTTTATTCTGTATATTTTATTAATTAAAAGACATTTTATAAATTTTTTGAAAGTCCAAAACAAAATAATTTAGCCAACTGTTTTGCGAAGTCACGACTATCGTGGTAATTGTACATATTGCTTGATAATGATTGGTTGAAATGTTTATGGTATGACGTTACTTACGCATATAAGAAATTTGTCAATCTTATATCGCTCTTGACAATGCTAATACGCAAAACCTTCGTTCAGAAAATATAATTTTTAAAAGGCTTTGTAATACTGTGGAAGTTCAGATAAGTATAATTTATATATTTTATTTTATATTTAGATAGTGATAGTGATAGTGACAGAGAACTAAATTTGGAGTAGAGTAGAATTAAATTTCCAAAAATCGATTATTTTAAAATTTTTCTCTATATCCATATTGTGCTGTATTTTAATTTTAAAATTAATTTTATTCTTGTAATTTGAAGTCTACAACCCAACATTGTAAATTTTAATTATAATAGCTTGTAAAAATATTTTTTATATACTTGGTTGACCACTGTAAAAATGAATAAATCAGTATTTCAGTATTCTATTAATTTTTATTTTATTAATTCTGTCGTTGCTAATAAAATAAAATATTATTTTTAATTTATTTTTATTTTTATTTGTTTTATATGTCTTTCTAATTCAAAATAACAATAAATCAACAGGCAAACGCCTATATTTTCAAGCCGATCTTGCACCAAGGTATTGTGGTTAGAAGATGTTGAGACCTACACAATAGGGTTTAATCATTTATTACAGTAATGGTTAACGATATATTTCCAACCATACTATACTCCCCTACCATTGCTATTTCAATCCAATTGAATTAAATTGGGCAGATTGTATATCATATTATATTAAATATATTGGCAGAGATGAGATAAAAATTACATATTTGGCATAAAATTGAACCTGTAATTATAAATAATGCAAATGGATGGATAGTCATTCTTGGGCACAATTAGATACCCTATAGCGACATCTGAAATTGAATATGTAAGCACCTGATTGTTGAGACTACAGTTTAAAAAGAGAAAAGAATATTGGAAATAAAGGATTTATTTTAATTTACTCAACCTGTTAGCCCTTAGCATTATTAATGATGTTTTATAACACTATCTCATTTCGAAATATACATAGTACCTATATTGATTAATTTCATTCTCTAATTGTATATAGACAATCTGCATTTTGTCATGAGCTGCGGTCCAGCAGCACTGTACAACAATTAAAGGGTAGTGTGTTGCTGGATTTTTAAATTTATTAACTGCGCCCTTATATCTAGTAAAGAAAGCTTAAAACAATAAATTTTACTAAAATTTTTAATTAAATAGGCATAAAACAACTACAAAACTAACTAAGCACGTTACCCAAAATGTGGAGAAACAAATTCTATAACTGACAAAATTGACTCGAGAAATGAAATTCAAATGGCGATGTTTTTAACTCTGGTCGTACACCGTCCACGTTTGTATTTTTGTAGATTGAGCAAGTTTGACGTGAAGCTCATAAGAAAATCTAACAGTTCTACCAAAATGATCGATTTATAATGCAAATGTCATATAATAATTTCTAGATCATAAAATTAAAATACTAAAACAATAAAAATATATATCTACAGAATAAGAAAACTTTATTTATGCTTATTACATTCTTACATTCAAATGAGTAAGTATTGATTGAAAATGTGTTCACTCGACCTAGAGAGTCATAATTATTATGTTAAACAAGTATAGTTATTTCTATCCGTAATCGCATAAATTTTATTATATTCTGACAAAATTGTTATTCAAAAAAAGTTCTATTCTTACGTAAACTATAAAAGTTTCAGATTTTCGTAACTGAACCGATTATTCGAATTTGGAATCATTGTATGCAAATTTTTTTTGTAAATTCTCTCTATTTGATCGGCAAATTTTGTATACTTCGTTAATCTGATAGTTTTGTGGTGAAATGAAATATGATTTCAGTTTCAAACATTTTAGGCGAACACTCATCTGGTAAGTTATTATAAAACTAAAAAGAATTTAACCTTTTAGAATCGTTTTTACTGGTCTTCTTTTTTTGCTTACTCTTTTTCTTTGTTTTTATGGTTGCTTCCACTCTATTCTATTTCTATCAAGTTTTGTTTTCTCATTATTTTCAGTTACCCATGAGTTTTGTATTAACAAAAAAAAATTAGAATATCAAGAATAAAATATAAATCAATATAAATAATAAATAGTAAATTGTAGAGGGACACCATGATCACTTTTCTAAAAAATGGTAACTTAATATGAAGTTTATCATTGATTATGTTTTTTATATACAGTGCCTTTATAAAGTCACCCATCCCTTTTATTTTTTGAGCGGGATGAATTATCGACATATGACCAATACAGGTTGAAACTATATTATAAATATTCCATTATTTCTACACGCCTCTATAATCCTTTCTTTTAAAATTACACTTTTCAAATACAGCCATAGGAAAAAATGGTGATAGATCTGGCGAACATGTGGGCCTTTTAATATTTCCTCGTTGTCCAATCCATCTATCACCAGGTATATATTTTATTCAAATATTGCTTCACTGGTAGATAATACTGCGAGGGAGCACCGTCTTGCTGCTTATTTACTAATTCTGTTAAATCTTTTTTACAATTAGTGTTATCAGAAAAGTGCTGGTTAAAACGATGAATAGCCTCATGATAATTGCTATGACCTTCGAAAAAAAAACTTATCGCATTAATTCTTTCATACAGTGTACTGAAATTGCAAGAAAATCGATAATTTATAGCACAGGTGAATAATTGAAGTCAAAATAACTACTAAACTATTTAGTCAACTTTTATAAATAGTTTTTTATTTAAAACATTAATTTTTTTCATAAAAACATGAATTTTTTTAAATTTGTAGATCACTTATCTAATTATTTTCAAAGAATTAATTGTATGAAATATCAATTTTACTAAATATGATAAGCTAGTTGTTTGATTTTACTACCCTCGTAATTTAGTTATTAATGACGAAACTTCAAAAAACAAAACATCAATGTAAAGTGGTTCAAAACACCTTTAAAACAAGGTGTCACTCGACCCTATATGCCAGTTAAAATTTATAGCTTAGAAGGCGTCGCTACGCCATAGTGAAGACGTCGGAATTAACTCTCATACCAAAAAGTAATATTTTTATATAATTTTACCCCGCCTTGGTTACATTTCAATAAATAAACGCAATATGTAAAATCAAAGATAACGCGGTATTTCAATAAAAATTCAAAAGATTTAGAAGCTATGTCTGATGAGGATCCCCAGAAAGTTTATTCTTTATTTCTCCGTGTCTGAGAAGGGGAGGGGGTGCAGAGGCTGACCTCTTTTTTACTTCCATTTTTCACTACGTATTGTTCGATATAAACATTTTTTAATACATTTTTTACATTTATTTTCAGTATATATAATGTTTGACTTATGGTAAAATCTACTATTTACCAAACAAGCTTTTTTCATGTGATAAACACCAAATTTTGAAACTTTTCTAGTATAAGTCTATATGTCTTATAAACTTATCCTACTCAAGATTTGAATTGACATTTCGACCACAGTCGAGCAGAAAATTTTACTAATTACAAAAAGGCCTAAGACAAAATATTTTTAAATCTTTTTTATTGATACAGTTAAATAATCAATAAATATTAATACACTAGAGGTAAATATTTACAAAAGTAATAATAAAAGTTATTCAAAATTTTAACGCAGTATTTGTTGTGTATTCTACTCAAATATATTTAATAAAAGTGTAATTTAGCTTAAGTAAAAGTACTAGAATAAGAAAAACGTAAAAAAATCTGCTCTGCATTACTAGTCAAAACGTACAATGTTAGTTTTGTCTAGAATTTATAATAGTTTATAATACAACAACAAAAATCGTAACAAACTTAAATGAATTTAGTTGGTTTTCAAATTTGGTGCGTTTAAAAAAACTAATGGAAAAAAATAGCTATTACTAGCAATCAGTTTTCCGTTTGAAATGGTTTATTCCTACCCTGCAGCGACAAACTAGTGCCTCCAAAAATTTGAAGTTGGATGTGTTTTTGCCATTTAATAATTTAAACATATAAATCAAGATTTTAAAAATTTAATATTCATGACTTGCGAATAAAAATTATCTTCTTGAGAATAGAAGAGATATTTTATAAAATTAAAATTATTTACCATGGTTGTAGACCCTGGTGAAAGCTAAAATTTAAGAGATAATTTCAAAGTAAGCACATTGTTAAGTGGTGTCAGTGTCTGCAATTTCCGAAAAAATATTCGTAGATACAGAAATTGGTAATATTTCTCCTGAATTTATAAACACTCTGTATATTCAATATAGAAAATCGTTGGAAAGGTGCAATTAGGCTCAAACAGATATCTTTTCCAGATCTTGAAATTCCTCATGGAACAGTTTTAATTTCCTTCATATTCCTTCTTCTGCTTCAGTTTCTGAGATATTTCGTCTTCGTTTAGCAAGTGCATTAAAAACTTGAAATTTTTAGGAGCATCTCTTCTAATCTTTATATTAAATAAAGACATTTTGAAACGTTGGTATACTCTCCAGAATTAAGAAAAATAAAAAAAAGAGTAATTTTTGTCATTTTACCCCTTTGCAAAAATCTTTACTGGATGAGAGAAGAATATACATAATATCCTATAAAGATTAATGTTTGGGCGGAGATAGTTGGAAACCATTTTATTGATCTTTTTTTGTATTGATAATTTAAATAGAGATCATTATTTAGCATTTTTCCAAAATAATGTCGTTCCTACTTTGGCAAATTTACATCCTGATCTACTACACTCACAAGTTCCAGCGAATATGATGTAGTTCCAGCAAATGGAGCACCACCACATTACCGAATCAATTTCCGGCAGTACCTCGACTTAATATTACCAAATAGGTAGATAGGGAACCCAGGATCGATAGAATGACCAGCATGATCACCTGATCTTACGCTATTAAACTTTTTCTTACAATGATATGTAAACCACTCAATTTAGCTGACTTAAGGTCATTCGAGGCTAGCATTTTGAACATTAACATTAATCTTTTTTAACTTTATCAAGAACTGAACGGTGTTGCAGCCAATTTCATCAATCAGATGATTTTATTGTTTTGGAAATTTTTGCAATGTATTTGAAAACAATAACATTTTTTAAACAATTGGGGGTTATAATTTTTTCGGTGCAGGATGTCATTTACTAATCTAAAATTGACATGTTTCGATATTTTTTATAAACATGTTTATAATTAATTGAAATAATGAATTTATTGCTAACTGTATCTTGTTTGTGTCTGTCCAATCTAGGTTAGTATGTGTATTTTAATAATTTACTAATCGTCGAATACTTACAAGGAAGTATAAGTAGATGTAAACATTAATATTTTTGTCAAATATTTTGCTGAGGTCGGTATGCCAGCATCCACCTGAGTTCTTTCACTTATTGTACAAGTTTTGTGGATATGTAAAAAAATTTACAGACATTTGACACAGAGACATGTCAATTGTTTCAGGATTTTTAAGAACTGTGATTATCTTTTGTCAGCTTAAAATGTAGTTCCTATTTTTATTTGCGTAAAATCCTAGTGATTTTTTAGTGGTTTCTTTGTTGTAAGGTAGGTACGCTTTGGCTCCAGAGTTTTCCGTTTCATCTTATAGTTTTACTGAAGCTGGTTTGAGTGAGTCTTTGTGAACAAGTGGCCCAAGTTTTTACTACTGAGTGTAGACGTTTTGATGGTGGTGACCCTGGGGTAGCAATCAGTATGTCTAGATTTTTTGTATTCTGCATAGCTGAGGCTACCATTTTCTTTCTTCTTTATAAGAATAACCAGGGATGGTATTTGATTCTTTCCTTCGAGTTCCATAGTAAATTTCATTTTCGAATAGATATTATTCAAGTGATCTAGGAAGCTATTGAGGTGGTTCAGGAAGCTATTGGGGCTTATGTATGGCTGTATTGTTAACTCTTACTTCAAAGATAGTGATTATTACTAGAAATAGAAGAGAATCCATTGAGATACCATCAACTTGTTCATAGCGTTGATCGTTGTTGATAAATTAAATGTTCTTAACAACCATATTCGCTTTGCTTTCCCGTTTTTCAGCAGCTAGATAGATTTTTGGTTTTCGTTGATTTTGTATTTGGGCCTGTGGTGCTTATTTTTCTTTCTTAATTATGTTTTCTTTGAGTGGTTTTGAGGTTCAAAGCAGTCGTGATACATTTTGGTGTATGATTTCATCAGGGTTCTTGTCCAATTCTGAAATTGCTAATTCAACTTCAGAAACGATATTTTCGATCGATAGTTTACTTATTACAATGGCGAAGGTGAATCTTTTTGTTAAGATACTTTAAGTAGTTTCATCGAGATATTGATTTTTTGGGTTTTTGTTCTGACTGTAGACGGTCGAATATTTATTACTTTGTTATTAGGCAAGATCGGTTTTTACTTTACTTTTAATTTACTCACCTGGTTGTTGAGTTCCAAAGAAACGGATAGATATTGTTACCCAGCAGGACATGCAGGTGTGTATCTTTTTTTGATCGTATTTTTCGGATTTGTTGTGGTGCCTTCTTTCAGTAGAGGATAACTAAGTTGGTTTTCAGGGTTCCACGAGTGAAGTTGAAAGAATCAGGGAGTTCATCCGTGTTGTCAATCTTTAGTTCTGCTAAAAATCCATTGGTTTCTGACCTTTCGTTTTTAGATTCGTTGTTTTTATACCTCTTCTATATTTTGCATGGGTCCACTTGGTTGGTTATGCTTACGATACCTGCACATAGATCCATTTATCCACGTAGTATTTTCTTGAGATATTTTCTTTTTATTTATTCGTTGCGTAGCTCGTACAGGTTTCTAACATGACACCCCTGAGTATCGTCCCGAAAATTATCAAATAACTTAACTTAATATTACAGATGGTTTCACTTTGCATTTTGATGAGCCCATCGTCAGTTGTCACAAGGATTAGGTAGATATTTCATAATGCCATGTTAACTATTTAAGACTAAATTGCTACTCTACAAATGATCTCTTACAAATATTCAGACTGGAGATTCAAGTATTGAATACGTTGATACTCTAAAATTTTGAGGAATCGACTTAAACATTTAGAAGTCGTATTGAAACAACTGCCATTCGGACAATTTGCTATCAGTATAGCAGAACTCTGAGAAGAAAAATAAATTTTCAGAAATCTAAAACGGTATAGTATATACGAGGAAATTACTAAGATCTGCATATGCAGAACTTTACTCAAAGTGGAATAACTTCAAAGTGGTCCATTTTTGGATTGTTAGAAGTTATCAGTGATCCTAAAATTATGACGACTTTGCGTAGTAATGTTTTTTGTAGCCTGCATCTGAAAAAATGAAACCTGAAGATGTGCTCTATTCTATGTATACCATGAAACCGATAGTTTGTATTCTATAATCAAAAATTGTGGACTGTGAGACTAAAGGACCTGTTATTGCTCGTTTTACTTGCTATTAATTCATATACTCAGATATGGCACTACCCACTTATTTGAACAAAAGAGTTCATCACCAAATCTGAATTATTTGACGTATTTTGGGGATTTAACAATATTAATCTCCTATATTGGCAGCAGTATTTTTGCAACACCCTTTATATTTAATACAGATGTCTACCTAATCAGCGGTTTTTGTTCTCTGCTATTTTAAAAAATTTAAATTCAACAAACACTGAACATATATACAGTGCTTTCATTTCAAAACCAGCTGGTCGAAATAACTTCTGATTTTGGTTAAATTTAAGAAAAATAAAAAGCACGTTAAAATTTGTACCAAGGGGGAAGTTTAAAAATATTATTAATCTATTTTCAAGTTTCACCTCTTCAGCGCACCCTCACCCCTATTAAAAAAATCAAACGGCAACCCCTACCTTGGGATACCCCAAATTAAGAAAAATGCAACCCGACTGTACAAACAAAAATGTATTCTGACAATTTATTTTTCAGGTAACATTAAAAATAGTGAAATAACAATAGACCACGAAACAAAGAACCTACGCCACTGTGAGATCGAATCCAGTGATTTACTTACTTCTGGCTACATATCATATTTTTGTAATTTTTTGTCATTTTTTTACTTCTGTCAAAAATAGTATTTATCTAGTTTGTCGTTTTAATAGCTATTTATTGCTGTAGCATTCTGAGTTTGTTTAAAATGGTGTATTCCCTGCAAGGAAGAATATAATTAAACTGGATCAGTTTGTAATAAAAAAAAAATAAGAATCCCAGAGCTCTCGACGAAGATGCACAAATTGAAATATTTGGTCATTTTGCTGAAGATCTTACCTATTCCATTCCGTAAGTGTCAAAATTTACAAATATTTCTGTTGGTTCCATACAAAATGTGATAAAACCGTATAAGTTTTTCCCATGCGAAATACAAATTTATCAACAGCTTAATGAAGACGATTGTGACCGCAAAATTGAATTTTGTGAAATAATAACCCGAAATATACAAGATGAGGTAAATTTAGTCGAAAATATTTGTTTCAGTATGAATTAACATTTTATTTAAATGGCATTGTTAATAAAACTGTATTGAAATAACGAAAACCCTCACCTATTTCGACAGGATAACACTCAGTTTCCTCCGAAGATCAATGTATAGGCTGGTATTCTGGGAAATAAAATAATTGGATCACTTTTTTGGAGAAAAATCTGACGGGAGAATTGTAACTATTATTATTAGAAAATTAAATTAATTCGCTTATTATTCAGTCATTAAGAAGACAAGTTGATGAACAGGGAAATATTGTGCTAGGCAAACAGAATATATACCTTCAGCAGGATGGAGCTACACCAGATTATGCAATAGCAGTAAGACAATAGCTAAACGAACGATTTCCGAGGCATTGGATTGGTATAGGGGGTTTTAAGAAATGGGCGGCAACATCTCCATATCTAACGCCACTTGACTTTTTTTGTGGGGTTATTTAAAAATGTTAGTTAGTAAAACCCCTCTCGAAGATATTCAAGAAGTAAGACGTAGGATGACTGAAAAATGTAGACGAATTACCTAGGAAACGTTGCAGAAAGTTCGAAAAGAATTTGAATATAGGCTTGATTTTTGTTTACAGAATAACAGAGCCCACTTTGAACAGTTTTTGTAAATACATTTTCGGTCTTTGGTAAATAACTTTGTTTTAGTTTGTGAAGTAATTTCACTATATTTAATATTATTGAAAATAAATCGATAGAATAGATTTTTGTTTACACGGTTGGGTTGTATTTTTCTTAAGCCTTAATTTGATGTATCACAAGGTAGGGATTGCCATTTGACTTTTTTAATAGGGGTGAGAGTGCGCTGAAGGGATGAAACTTGGAAATAGGTGGATAATATTTTTAAACTTCCCCCTTCATACAAAATTTGACGTTTTTATTTTTCTTAAATTTAACTATAATCAAAAGTTATTTTGACTGGCTGGTTTTAAAATGAAATCACTGTATGTATTTGTTAGTAATACTTAAACACGAATAAAAAATAAGAACTTTTTCTTATTTTGAAGGTAAAGTAAAGCATTTTAAACTATTATTTTTTATTTGTTACTAAAAGTTATTACTAAATTAATTGTCATAGCTCACTTGTCAACAATTTTCCGGTTTGAAAATGTTTGACTATAGTAGCATCGTAATAATTCACTTACCGATCGCATATTTACAGCATAACTAGCCAAATACAGGACATAATGCATTAAAGCTGCATACATAATATTTTCATTGACCTCGTCTTATATGAATTGAATTTTTTTGGCCAGTACCAAACATGGCAATTTAAAAATTAATAAACAAAGTGCAGCGCTTTTAATAAAGTAGCTTGTTTTTCCCGGACAGAATTTTTTAACATTAAATGATTGTCGTACAAACTATTGATTGGTCGATTGACATTACCAATGAACTTTTGCCTCTTTAACACATGTATTAACATAACTGAATTGTATGTTAATAAATAATTTTCCAAAGATTTGAACTACCTCGATTTGAAGCAGTTAAGTGTAGACAATTATTACAACCGGTAATTCTTGTGTTGGAATTAAGTATGTTGTCTACCAAAAAACAACGCGGGGATAAAAAAAAAAAGGGTGAGCCTTTGAATATTTAAAAAAAAATTGCTAATATTTTTATACCACAGTAGATCTACTAAAAAAATAACAAAAAGTATAACAATAGGTTAACAGTAAGCATAAAGCTTATAAAACTTACCTAATAATAGGAAACAGGAACAATACCAAAATGATAACAAAATGTTTCTTAATTAAATTAACAATGAAGTTTGGGTAGTATTACTACATCATTCTATAATTATATTGTTAATTTTTACTCTTTGTTCAATTTATAACCACTCAAACTGCATTGTTAATTTAATTAAGAAAAATTTTGTTATAACTTTGGTATTGTTCCTGTTTCCTATTATTAAGTAAGTTTTATAATATCTATGCTTACTGTTAACCTATTGTTTTACTTTTTGTAACATTCGTTATTATTTTTATATTATAGACCTGATGATGACTTTTTAGAAGTCGAAACTAGTTGTCACTTTTACTATTAAAAATTGGAATTTAATAAATTAATTAACTAAATTAATAATTTTTGTTGTGGTACGATTTCGAGTTTCAATGGATTATTTAATTTTTATATTGGTTTTAGGATTATGCTCTCAATTTCTTACTTCGTGTAGTATATAAGATTTTTCCTACTGGCATTGTTTGTGCCTTCTGTTTTCAAACCTTTTTTCTATGACAGCTGAGAAAAAAAAAATTTTCACATTTCGTGGAGAATTAACCAATATTTAAGATTTACAAAGTTGACTTTGGACTTCAATTTTTGATATATTCGGTTATACTTTATTCTTCTTCTTAGTTTTAAAACAGTTAGTGATTGTGGAAGTACACCACCAGAAATTGTGGAAAAAGTGGCTACCAGAAATTTCCAGACAAAATACAAAATAGCTTATGGGAAGTATAAGGAATGGAGGAAAAAGTCTAAAGTTACATCATATTAATTTGCACCCGTTGAAAAAGTATAGTGTGCAACACGTGGAGAGTAGTATACTGTGCAACAAGTGTGGAAATTTGAGATTTTCTCACGAGACGGAAATTTTGTGGCATGACCCTTAGGACAGGAAGTATTTTTCCCAAGTGTTGCAGACTTTTTCCTCCAATCCATATAAACTTCTCTTGAACTGTTTCGTATATTTTCTGGAAAATTTCTGGTAATAAATCTAGAGTGACGGCAACCACTTTTTATGCAACTTCTCGTGGTATACTTTTAAAATCATTATCTGTTTCCATTTTAAGATTTTTTAAAGAAATGTTTGCAAGTGTTACCGAATCTATCAAAAATTGATATTTAGACGTTTAAACAAAGCACAAAGTCAACTTTGTAAAACTTAATTTTTTTTTAATTCACCGCTCAAATATACATAAATACCATAGAATAAAATTTTTCCCACGGAATGGGAAATCTGTTATATTCTAGTTTCATAAAATGTAAGAAAAACAATATATTTCTTAGCAGTGATAGAAAAAATACTTTTCTCACCATTGTGATTGCGATACTCGCCCTAAAAACTTGTGTCACAAACTTTCACACTCGTGAGGTATGTACTATTTTTATACTAGTATTATATGTTATCATTAAACTTTCCACATTCCACAAGTACTAGAGAGAATGACAAAGGGATCAACATGTATTCCAAGTACTGTTTAAATATTTCCCATTTTTCAAATTTTTCTAACTTGTTTCATAAACAGGGTGGTCCTTAAGTAATTATACATAGAAGTACAGTAGAATCCTCACTTTAAAATATTACAATTTGAACTAACTTGCTTTAATAAAATGTTGGTAATAAGAGAGATATAGGATGTTAAAAGTGAAATTTTTATTTTTATTTTTCACAATAACTTTAACGTTTTTTGACATGTATACATAAATATTTGGTAGTGGGGATTTTTGGGTATGAGAAATCATAATTTTGTTCCTATTTCAATGTATTTTGTAGAGGACGCCACATAGGCCGCACTTGTGGCATAAATGTGGGCCAAACATTTTTGCTGTTTAAGTTAGCGCTCCTTATGTAAAAGAATATTAAAACCACATGCTTTTACCAAAAAAAAATGCATACTTATTAATAACCCCAAAACTTAACCGATTTAGAAATAATCTCATTTAAGTGATCAGATGCATGATTCTTATTTAATTATCAATTTCCAAAATTGTTAATGTAGTTAGCGTGTGTCCTAGAAATATTTGAGAATATATCCAAACAGACAGCAACCTAACCATCAAAGGTTTAAAAATGTATTTAGGAATTTAGGAGAAAGTGGTTCATTTCGTCCTAAACTTGATAACTTAGGCCGACCGTAAATAATTACGCCTGATGTAGAAGATGAAATAATGGTTCGCGTTGAGGATGATCCTCAGGTTAGTACGCGACGTTTATCTTATGATTTAGGAATCAGTAAAATTTCAATTTTAAAAAAACTGCACCTTGAGACGTATCAGCCACACCATTTTACTCCGGTGCAAAATTTATTGCCAGCAGATCTACTATTATCGATTATCGATTGAATATTATTTACAGACGAAGTTAGCTTTACACACCGTGGTATTTTTAATTTAAGAAACAATCATGTCTGGGCAATTGAAAATCCACATGTTAAAAGAGAAAGGCATTTCCAACATGAATTTAAAACAAATGTATGGTGTGGGATCATTAGTAACTATTTATTAGGGCCTTACGAGTTACCCTATAATTTGAATGGTGATAATTACTTACATTTTTTTCAAAATGACTTCATTGATTTCTTGGAGGAATTGCCACTGAATTTAAGGCAAAATATGTGGATGATGCAAGATGGTTCACTGCCACATTAGACGAGAGAAGTCAGAACCCATTTAAATACTAACTTTTCTGAACGCCCAGACTTTAATCCTCTCGATTTCAGCGTACGGGGTACAATGAAACAATTTGTTTATAATTATATCATAAATACCTGCGACCAATTTTGGGAAGAAATAAATAGAGCAGCAGTTTCTTTTGACCCAATGATATTATTTAATATGAGACGATTTTTATCGAACGTATAGATAAATGCATCGAAGAAAATGGTGGACATATCGAATATTTATTTTAATTACGATTAAAGTTATAATGTTATTTAGCTTAGTTTTTTCTTAATTTGTTTAATAAATAAAATTTATTGCAATCCTAATCAGGACTTCAATTTAAAGTGTCATACACATTTTTTATATTAACACCTACTATTCTCTAATAATATTCATCATATTACTATCAAAAAAAATATTAGCGTATACGCTACTACATTTTTCGAAATTAGTTATTAAATAAGAATCATGCAGATGATCATTAAAATGCGATTCTTTCTAAAACCGTTAAGTTTTGAAGTTATTAATAAGTATACTTTTTTTTGTTAAAATGGTGTGGCTTTAATATTCTTTTAGAAAAGAAGCGCTAACTTAAACAGCAAAAAAGTTTGGCGCACATTTATGCCACAAGTGTGGCCTATGTGGCGCCCTCTACAAAATACATTGAAATTGGTACAATATTATGATTTCTCGTACCCAAAAACCCCCACTACCACATAATTATGAATACATGTCAAAAAACGTAAAAGTTATTATGAAAAACAAAAATTAAAATTTTACTTTAAACTCCCTGTATTTCTTTTATTATCAACATTTTATTAAAGCAAGTTAGTTCAAATTGTAATATTTTAAAGTGAGTAGTTTACTGTTCTTCTGTGTACAATTACTTAAGGACCACCCTGTATAAGGTTTTTATATTTGTTATTAATATAGGAAGAATATTTTGTAGCCTTTATATAAATTGTCCCTAGATGATTAAAGCAAAGGCACATATGTCTTCATTTTTTTGTATAGAATGAATCTAAATTCATGCGAGAAAATAGAGTAGGAAGTTCTTCGTTAAAAATTGTAAATGCTCTTTCCTACAAAAAATGTTCTCGGCCTAACCTCTAAAGAGATATCACCCCTGAAAGGACAGAAATAAAATTGATTTTTAATTTTTTTCTCAAATCAAAATGTAAAAGCTTGATATTTTGTTACAGAGATAATTAAGGGATTTTTTTAATATTACTATTATAAAATTTATTATAATGTTACGATAGTATGTACAGGGATTTAGTTAAATATCGTCCTGTACATAAAACTTATTTTTTATTTTTATTATAATATTTACTATTTATTTAACATTACGTGAGCGAGAGTTATGGGACAAGACCGCCAACAAATGTTAAATAAATATTTTTAGTAGAGTCATCAAAATTAATTAAACATTAAGGTCTTCTTGGTTAGTAAAATAAAAGAAGATCGAGACTCAAGTTTGGGTTCTCGGATGATCGAGAAGTTAATAGTGCCTAGCCCTACGATTAAATGTATTAGTTATTTAATGTGTAAATTGCCCTCATAATTTAGTTGTTTCCATTAGATAAATAAATTGTTTTTACTCAGCCTCTTTAATTTCCATTAACCAAGTTACGTAATGGGTAAGAACCCCCTTAAGTTAACACTTAGATTCTATTATACATTTATTATTCAGAAAAAACAACCCAATACGTAATAATAACTTATGTTATATTCTTCACATCTATATTTTTTCGCCTTTTGTTACTTTCCTTAATAAACACTAAAAACAATGGTATCCTATTTTGTTTTTTGTTTTGGTTCTATGAAAAGAAAGCGACAAGAAACTTAATAAATAAAACAGAAACTTCCAATATTTTTAATTTCTAAAAATCAACCCAAAAAAAATATGACACAAAATAAAACAAGAACTGTTAATTTCACCCCCTTTTAACATAATGGTAATCCTGAAAAAAAATCCCATAGTTACCTCTTTAGGAGTGTATGTAATCCACAAAATTTCAAGTTTTAGTTCCATCCTGGCGTGGGTGATACCTCTTTAGGGGTTGGACTAAAAAAAATTTTGAATAGGGAAGACCACTTATTATTTACAACGAGAAATCTCATCCCCAATATTTTAGATCAGTTTAGATATGTCCTGTATAAACTAAATTCCTTTTCTTGCTGAGATCTTTTGCTGTGTTTGTTATAATCCCTTCTGGGTCAATTTTTGCACCTCTGTCTAAATTAGTGTGAACCTCCTGTGGCTATTAAATTTGTGGTCGCTTCAAATTTTTAAAAAATGTAGATATCTAATATTATTCTTCTATTAGTTTAAATTTGAATAAATTAACTCCACGCAACATGTATAATTCAACACAACACTTAAACATTATTTACATAAAACTAAATTTATTAAATGTCATAATTATTACACAATCGCTAAATAATGAACTCTAGTGATTGTTTAAAAAAATAGATTTTTTTATGTACGGTTTAGAATTTATTTATAAAACTACGAAGACAATTGATATTTTTCGAAAAAAGTACCAAACAACAAATTAAATTATAAGGTTAATAAAAATGTCAAAATATACGGGGTGTTCCATTTAAAAAACATAGCATTGGTCTCGCACTACGTTCCTGAACACACTGTATTTTTGGGACTAATTTTAAAATGTGAATCTCAAGATTGCCAAAATTACTCTTTTTTATTTTAAAATTGCTAGGAGTAAGTCATCCAAAGAATAGAATACCTCCACCGAATATACTCGTATATTCTTCCAATATATTCGAACGAATCTGATTAAACTATCTCCGAGATACGAGATGATGTTTATTATTTTTTCATTAATTTTCAAATAAAATATTTTTTTCCAGTAAGCAGAACATCTGTTCCATTCCCTTTAGCAAGCTATGAAACTGTTTTTCCTGAATCCCTCCAACATCCAGAAAGATTTTGGGCAAAAGTAGCACAGATGTTGACATGGTCTAAACAATGGAAAAGAGTCATTGATAACACTTACGAACCTTTCACAAAATGGTGAGTTTTCAATACAATTTTTTTCAAATTGTCGAGAAAACAACACATTTCTAGTTAAATTAATTGTTACAACTCTTAGTTTATGGAAATTATTCATAATAAATATGGAAAGATAAATAATACTTATCTTGAATTTCAACAGTCTTCCAAAGCGTTTTAATATGTGGGAGACTGTGGAAATTGATAAACTATTATTTATTTTCCAAATTTCTAGTTATTGAATGCTTATTATTGAACAAAATATTACTATTCAGGTTTGTTGGAGGAGAGCTAAACGCTTGCTATAACGCTGTAGATCGCCATGTAGAAGCTGGACGAGGTGGTAAAGTAGCTTTGGTCTACGATTCTCCGTTATTAGGAATTGTCAGAAGAATTACGTATTTTGAATTACAAGAAAAAGTAAGTAAATCTATAAATGACCTATGTAAATTAAAATTACAATGCTAATAAACTATAATCAAACTTGAAGTACAATAACTCATAAGTTTAAAATACAATTGGCGAGAGGTTTCGATAAACTGTAAAACCATCATACTCAAATTATGTACTTTAAATGCAATCACAGCTTCTGTAGGGCGGGAAAACCGTTGACCAAGTATTTTATTTTTAATTCTACGAAACGTAAAAAAGTCACTTGTTGCCAAATTAGAACTATGGGTCGGGTGGACCAATAATACAAAATTTATATTTTTCAAATAGACAATATTGCAAGTGAGGAACTTAATGTTGCATTATAATGATGCAAAATGATTGCACGTTTACGGGTTGTATTTCTAATTTTCTTCGAAGTTCTCCTTCACTGCCAAACTTTTATTGGAAAAAGTTCATTTTGAAATACCCAAACTGTCGATTGTTGCTTTCTGGTGAGTAGGAGTAGATCCACGTTTTGTCACCTCTAATAACATCATATATATTTATGGAAGTTCCGTTATTGAAGTTTATTGAACATTACTTTGCAGCAGTTGATACATTCTTATTTTTGAGTTATGGATAGATTTTGTAGTATCCATCGGTTACAATGTTATATACCTCACGACTAAACAGGTATTGAAAATGGAATGTTTCAAAGTATGAAAAATGTAGAAAGATGCCTGAATCTCGTCCTGTTTCATACGACGGTCTTCTCCAATCATTCAACTTACAATATCAATTATTCCAACATCCTGTTAAGGGACCTTAGTTGATCCTGAACCAAGACTAAATTTAAATTTTTGAAATCAGCCGTGTACCTCCATTTTTGGTTTACCACTAAATGCAAAAATTAAACGTTTCATAGATTGTTGTTGTGTTAAACCACAACGAAAATCATAATAAATCATTGCACCTACGTTTTCTTGCGTTAGTTTCATTTTTAATACGCTTTTTTACGGTCATATATTGAATATGGTATTTAACATTGTGTTTACACTCACTGTATGTCCCAATTATTTATTAATGTTTCAAGATCAAAGATCAAATCTGGATCATCTCTACGTCTGCGGGTCTGAAGGTTTCTACTCTATTTGAATATTGTTTAGTTTAGCTGGTTATACTGTTCAATAATTTATTAATTATTCTAACTCCTGTGTATTCTAATCGGTTTTATTGTTTAAAGTACCAACAGTTCAAAGAGCAAATAACTCAATGCAAATTTGACGAAGTAGAAACATCTGTTTTGCAAAGTTAAAAACGGAAACGCTAAAAGTCCATACTATACGATACCTAGCATAATATTAACGTGTAACATCACATCCATAAATGAAGTACTTATTACCCTTCTAACAATGTCTCTACATATTAGCAATCCTCTATTTCTAAATAAGTACTTTACAAAATATACATGGGGGCTTGGGTAGCTATATATCTAAATACTGTATAAAGTAGAGGGTGTTCTTTTTAAAAAATTTGAGAAAACATATTCTTCGAGTTTTGACTTACCATGTATACAATTTAAAGATTCCATCAAAAATTTATAAAACAGATAAAAATAGAGGGCATACCTAAACTACTAACTATACAAAATATGTAGTAACAATTGTTCCTATTTAGATACAGGCTGGCCAGTATACAACGGGTTTGATATAAAAGTGGTCATAACTTTTGAAACGTCCAGTATATATCTGACAAACCCTATATTCGGAGACTTAAAAAAGTCAGCAGAATTCAAATAAGTAATAAAAAAATGTATGTTTAGGTTGGCCTGCAGCTGCGGAACACTTTGTATAAGTGAAAATAATTTTAGTTTGTAAAGCTTAATGCCGATAATTTTGCTATGCAAAATGTTTTGGTTCCAATCTAATAAAGAAAGTATTGGACTTTAACACAGTAAAAACACCCTGTATATATTTCATTTAACAATGATTTCCAGGTTTCGAAACTAGGAGGGCTTTTGCAACGACTCGGTGTAAGTAAAGGAGATAAAGTTATCATATATATGCCCCTTATACCTGAGACTATAATGGCCATGTTAGCAGTTGCTAGGATAGGTGCTGTACATTCTGTGGTATTTGGGGGTAAGATAGATTCTGAGGAATTTGTTGAAAAATGTTTAAAAATAACTTATTCAAGGTTTTGCTGGCAGTGAATTATGTCAAAGAATTCAGCACGCTGAACCAAAAGTTGTAATTGCCGCCAGTTGTGGTATCGAACCTAGTCGTGTTGTAAAGTAAGTATAATTCTTAGTTTTTCTTTTTAGGTGTTAATATATTTGTAATTTATAGTTATATCACCGAACTAAACGAAGCAATAGCCCTATCAACACACAAACCATCCAAATGTATCATTTTCCAAAGAAAAGGTGTCGATATTGCTGAATTAGATCCAGTAAGAGACATGGACTGGGAAGAATCGATTAAAAATGCCGAAAGTGCTCCATGTATCCCCGTGGATGCCAATGATAATTTATACATACTTTACACGTCCGGAACTACTGGTAAAGACATTTAGATTTTCTTAGCTCCATAATTGTTCATATGGCACTATGAACGTAATAGATTTTATACTTTCTTTTCAGATAATTTTATTTCAATATATCTAATCTCTTTTAATTTAGACTTTTAGTAGGCACTAATTTTCATTTTGCTTACTTCCTGGATAAATAGTTAACCTTTCTTGCAATCTCAACAGTGGTATGTTCTTGTACTGAATTTTTTTTTTGTAGATCCTATATTTTTTTGCCAGTTTGGATGTGATCTTAGAACCACTTAAAGATTTAAGTTATGGTTTGCGTATCTCTCTAAATTTTGACCCATCTATTTTAGTAGGCATTCAAATAATTATTTCCTAAATATTTAGGCACACAGTTCTGTGCAAATCATAGATATATTTTTTCAATGAGAAATTATCAACTTTAAACACTTGCCAACTTAATTTATATAGGGGTATGTTTTGTTTTTAGGTGAGCCTAAGGGAATTACTCGACCAATTGGTGGATACCTTTGTGCACTAGTTTATAATCTTAAAACTCTCTACGGACTTACCCCTGACGATACCTGGTGGGCGACCAGTGACTTTGGATGGGTAGTTGGACATTCTTTCATGTGCTATGGACCTTTATGTTACGGAATGACCACCATAGTGTACGAAGGAAAACCAACTACTACACCTGACCCTAGCTCATATTACAGGTAAATAGATTGACACAATAAATTTCCCAAATTATAATATTATGCCCCAATGCAGGATAATCAGCGATTACAAGGTTAATGGAATTTTCACCGTACCTACAGCAATGAGGTTGTTAAAACAAACTGATCCCGATGGAAAATATGGAATGGAATACGATTTATCTAGTTTAAGACAAATGTGGTTGGCTGGGGAACATTTAGACTTTAACACCAAATTATGGACGGAACGAATGTTTGGAGTACCTGTAATAAATCATTGGTGGCAAACAGAGACTGGATCTGCCATATCCGGAATGTGTGCGGGATTGAAAAATCCGTGCAGTGATACAGATTTAACTGTTGGACTTCCTTTCCCAGGATATAATGGTGATAAATTTGTACATATTCATCTTAGGATATACTGAAATTGTTTTGTTTTTTTTTTTAGTAAAAGTCTTAAGAAAAGATGGTACCGATGCTGATGTCAATGAATTAGGAAGAATAGCCATAAAATTACCTCTACCTCCAGGAACCCTCGCAACTCTTTACAAAGCTGAAGAACGGTTTATGAAAACTTATTTCAGCAAATTTCCAGTAATAATAAAATAACGCTATCTGACAATCCAATTCTTAAAATGTATTTCTTTTTATTTTAGGGTTACTATGACACAATGGATGCCGGTTACATGGACAAAGATGGCTTACTTTACGTAACTGCTAGAGCTGATGATGTGATTAATGTTGCTGGTCACAGATTATCTACCTTGGCCTTAGAAAATATAATACTTTCACACCCTGAAGTTTCAATGGCATGCGTAATCTCTGTACCTGATGAAATTAAAAGCGAAGTCCCTTTGTGTCTATTTGTTATGAAAGAAGGTAAAAAACAAAAAAGATTTTTTTATTAAATAAATTATGGTAATCTATTCCTAGATTCGGAATTAAGTGACTATATTGTTGCCAAAGAACTGGTGACTATGGTGCGTGATAACATGGGTCCAGTTGCTGCTTTCAGAATTGCGATAGCTGTTAGAGGGTTACCATTAACAAGATCAGGAAAAATATGTAGAAAATCAATTGCTGATCTTGCCAGGAATAAATTAAAAAAGGTGAGTTTATTGAGTAGATATACCATTTTTAATATTGATTGGAAGACTCTTAGGGCTAGTTGGTTTCTGATGTCCAGCAATTGTAGCCTTACGTTTATAGTACCTTCTCTCGGAGATTCATTTTTAGAACCATCATTAAATCAAATAGACCAAGGTATGT
Organism: Hermaeophaga mercurialis; assembly: GCA_951812935.1. NCBI lineage: Eukaryota > Metazoa > Arthropoda > Insecta > Coleoptera > Chrysomelidae > Hermaeophaga > Hermaeophaga mercurialis. The sequence goes on from OX638360.1 coordinate 13,017,182, forward strand.
TTTGTTTCCTCCTCAGACTATGCTTCGTTCCATAAAATAATGATTTTGAAAGTATTGTTGAAGAATGATTAAATTAGCAAAAGCATTATCCATATTTATGTTATATTCTATCTGACATGCCCATATTGCTTTTGTATGATTTCATGTTCAATGTTAAGAAGTGATTTAAATTATTCGAAAAATATACTTGGTGCTCAAAAGTATATTAGGTATTAGTTTAACTTGCTTAAAATGAATAAATTTTGAAATTTAATAAATAATGAATAAATCAACTGAAATATAAACAAATAATTCTATTTTTTACTAGATTTATAGTTGGAAAAATGAATCCGGCTATTTAATGTCTTATAAAACTACAATATTATAGATGACATACATATGTATTCCTGTTATTTGTCTGACACCCTCAATATTATTGAAAGACAGTTTTAACACATCGTTAGGTTGCCGAATATTTCATGTGGTATAAATTTATTTGGTGCTTTGGTTGTACTTTTTATCGCCCAATTAATGAAAAGACAGAGGGTTGCTGGTTTTTCGATCTTGTATATCTGTACGAAAGCCTATTTTTGATCAGCACATACTAGTGTCCTATGTTGTCATGCATGGGTTTTCCTAAAATACACTATATAGAAATTGTACTACTTGTAGTTTAAGGCTCCATGTTGTAACAATTTCTTGTTTTATATTGCTTTATTTTTATCATTCTTTTTCAGATTTCTGCAACAGTCGTCGATCCCACAGTTTACAAGGACATTGAAGAGGCGCTCAAAAAATATGGATTCTGCAATGGCCTGAATTAAGTTTTAATAACCATAGCTGATTAATTTATTTCATGTTCATGTCGAAGTATTACCGAATTTTTCGTTTAATCGAAATATTTGAAATATATTTTCTAATATCCATGTATATAATTTCTATCAAAAATAATTGAAAATATCAACCATTGGAAACCTAGTAGATAAGCTATGATTGTTTATAATTTTACTTTTTATTTCAATTGTTGCAGAAAAGTAAAAACGGATATCCGGTTTTTAAATATCATTTAAGAAAGGAAAACAAAAAAATGGTGAAATGAAAATTCATCACGAAAATAAAATATTTCAAAACAATAGGTACTGTGAAATTCCTTACGTAAATTGCAAACTTAATTTTATTTTTAAAGAATGAATAATCGAATTTTTAATGAAATCAATTTAATTTATTGAAATATATTTAGTTCATCATTATTTTTTTATATTAAACGATAATAATAATTAATAAAAAACCTATAACTACTATGCATTGTGTTTGTAAAAATATATACAATGAATAAAACATTATTTCAGTTGTGCATTGTTAGGTGCTGAGTTTAAAACAATATGTATCATTGATAGATTATTTTGCAAGATCTTATTATTCACTGGTTTCAAATAAGTAATGTTGTCATAGATAGAAACATCGTCATTGCAGACTCGGAATTATTAATTTTTTTCAAAAAAGCAAAACATTTCGAAAATTGTTATCATTGTAATAGGGATCCCTTACTAATTGAAAATATGATTGCAAAGATGTATCAAAACATTAAGGTTTTTATGTAAATACAAAAACTTTTTAACTATCCATTTATTACTATTCAGTTCCAGGTATTTTTTATTTTTGTTTTGCTTCTAATTTACCTTAGGTTAACATTATATCTCTAAATAAATTAATAATAATAGATTTGAGATTTCAAAATTCAGACAGGTCAATAAAACATTCATTTCTAAGAATGTCCAGAAAAAGTTGTACTTTAAATTTAAAAATAAATAAGTCACATTACGCAAAACAATTCATTAACACTCAACATAAAGCTATAATTAACAGAAACGTGGAGTTAACAATGGAAGTTCAACTTGATTTTTTGGAAGAAATTGAAATAAAAATACATCTTCCATATCCCCAGTGTAGAGTATTAAACCAAGAAATAAATATGGGAAGCTCCCCTTTTGATATGGGTGAATAGATATTTAAAAGCCCTTTCAATTGATGTATTGCAAGACCCACTTTTCTATTTAAAATTTTTATTGATGATGTCATCACGCTCCCAGAGATAACATCAAAAATAAAAAGGTAATCTGACGAAGCGCCCATTTAAAAACAAAATCGACAGGTTTCAGGATTTTTCCCTAAAATCGCCGATTTATGAAATAATGAATTTATTCCTTTCATTTAAACCACACTGTATACATATATTCAGCAATGCAAGTGCCACAAGATATTTGTCCACTCCATTGCTATTTAAAGAGTTTTTTTTCTTTATTATTTTGAAATATGTATTATAGTTCATTCGGATATAATTTTTTGCATTTTTTAGTTTTTTATGTTTTTAGACCAATACTCTACTTACATAGTCGAAGCTTATTAAATTATTTTTTGCTTAAAGACTAAATACTGTAAAAGTTACCATACAAATCTTCCCAAAAACTGTCATAGTATTTTTGCATATTTAAACGTAATTTTTAATTCTGATCAACTTTTTTTAGTAACATTTTTCGATATTGTCAAATTTAAAGGTACTTTACTCTTGAGTAAAACTCATATTTTTTGACAAACCTCGTATACCACTGAAAAAATTTGATATTATATGACTGTATTCTAGGTTTTAGATAATGCAGAACTTTTTATGAAGAATAACTTTTTTTCCTAAAATTAATAATAAAAAAGTTTTCCATATGATTCCAACTTAGGATGACATATTGTATATAAATAAATTGGGACACTTAGCAGCCAGTGCGAAGAGGTGGAATGTAATTTAATAGTGTTCGGTTAGACAATGACCATATCTATATATGGCTAGGCTAGACTTGAACAAAAACTTTTTACACTCTCTTCTGTTCTTCGTTTAGTAGTAGTAGTAGTAGTATCTAAGCGGAGTGACCGACACCTGGCAAATAGACCTCTTCGGGCCCTTTTTGTAACCCCAGTCTCTCTTCTTCTTCTTCTCCTCTCCACCACAACTTTTGAGTCTAGGTCCCCCATTGCCAGAATAATGGGCTTAATGGGCTTTGGAGTCTGCAAAGACATGGAGCAGTAGTAGCTGTGTGGATTTGCTCAGCAACTACTTTATTTTTTATGACTTTCCTTATTTCCTATTCTTCTTTTGTAATACTATGTATTATTTTTGAATATTTTTTACTGCTTGGAACATGATATTGTTCTGCCTCTAATTTACTATACATGTTTCATAGATCGACAAATGTTAATATCAGGCATTATAGAATAGATGGAATATCTTAATTCTTTGTTTTAGGAAATATTTCATTTTTGTTCATAAATTTACTGTTCATATTACAACATATTTTCAATATTAGTTCCTAATAACAACTTCTTGTGTTTCGTTTTAATAAATTTTATTACTCCTAAACATCGAACCGTCTGTTTCTTTGACTTCCATTTATCATCTGGTACCTGGGCATAAGGGGATGGAGGGCAACGAGAAAGATGACACTCTCCTGAAAAAAGGGGCAGAACCCAAGTTCACTGGACCGGAAGCATTTTTTCGCATTGCCAAATACACTACCTTTAAATGGACAGAGAAGAAAACCCTCCAGAACTGGAAAGGTATTTCTGGTTTAACTCACTCTAAGGCGTTTATATCCAAACCCTTGGATAAGACCATATCGCAGATTCAGGAATGGAGTAGAAGAGATCTACGTACCTATCTAACTCACACTTTTGCTTCCAAACTATCACGTACCAGGCATGCTTGAAATGTTGAGAGTCCCTTAAATTTTCATAATTTTCTCATTTTACCAACTTCCTACAGATTAATATGATTTTTGGTTGATTACAAAATTATGTCCATACAAATATCTATAAAACGACTCTTGAATAGCAGTAGTGATCACATGAAGGCCACGCACTATATTGCTCTTTGAAGAAATGCGTAGAAACTCATTTCCTTTAAGGAAGGATGTAACTTTTTCTTCTATTGCATATCCATTAATGGATGTTCACGATCACATGTGCCCACTCTTCTTTATTTCTAATGGTGCTGAATAGGTCTTCTCCTGTTCTTAGCCCTGTCCATTGTCTGATGTTTCAAGGCCATATCTTTCTCCTGTCGACTCCTCTCTTTCCCTCAATCTTTCCTTCGACTACTAATTATAGGAATTGGTATCTTTCATTCCGTATACATGGCCTAGATATGCTGTTTTTCTGCGCTTGATAGTGTCGTTGACGTTTCCTTTTGATCGTTCTTAGGATCACTTCGTTTGTCTTACTGGTCGTCCATTACTTTTAGGATTTGTCCACATTTTGAACGGTTTAAGTCTATTCATGGTATTTGCTCTTAACGTCCAGCCCTCCATACCAGATAGTAACACTGACCACACGTAACATTTTTAAAATCTAATTCTTAGGTTGATGTCAAAATCGGTGTTGGTAAGAACTTTCCAGAATTTCATATATGTGCTTCGGGCATTTTCGATTCGGTATTTAATATCTGTATCGGACGTGCAGTTTTCACACAATCATGTGGATAAATATTTAGATATACATACCCGTTCTATTTGGAATCTGTTGTGTGTTAAATTTACATTTTGATGTCCTTCCGACTTGCAAGAAACTATAAAGAATTTTGTCTTCTTGGTGTGGATATTAAGGTCCAAATTTTTGCTACTTACGCCTATGACATTAAGATCCTGCAAATCTTTCATATTGTCTGCAATTAGAACTGTGTTGTCTGCATACCATATGTTGTTGACCCACACTCCATTTATCTAAATACCTATATAGGTCGCGCTCTTCGAGTGCTTCCTAGAAGATGCTTTCAGAGTACAGATTGAAGAGAAGTGGAGAGAGAACGCATCCCTGCTGACCCCCTAATAATTTTTGTTTATTCTATGTGTTTATTGCCAACAACTTCGGCTGTTTGATTCCAATAAAGTCTTTATATGCAACGGATATCATTCTGGTCTATATCCATCCTCTTTAGAATTTGAATCAGTTTGGGACGTTGGACCCTTTCAAACGCTTTCTCATAGTCAATGAAGCACAGCATTACATCTTTCCTCTGGTCGTTGCAGTTCTGGATTAGTACTAGTACCTTTTTCGTATTCTATGGAAATTCGGTAGTGAATAATTTTGATGAATATCTTTAACATCTGGCTTATTACTGATCAGCCTATGGTACTCGCATTTCGCTTCATTTCTTTTTCGGCATAACTATTAATAAAAAACAAAAGAATAAACATAAAAAACGAGTATATTTTATTATTTAATTGGAAAAAATTAGTATTAAAACAAACATATTACTGGAAAACGTATTTATAAATCCATAATGAATAATTTAACCTACTTTTAAGTTTTAAGCCTTTTTCAATTTCTATAAGAATATCAGTTTTTTTCCTCTCCAGATACCTATATCATTTTAAATGTACTGTTTTTCCTTGCTACCCCACCTTTAATTTGTTCCCATATCAATTCAATTGGATTGAAATCGCAATAAGGTGGTAACCTTAAAACTGTCTTTTTATAACTTAATACCATTTTCATCTACTGCTTATGTAGGGGAAACCTATCGCTTTATTTTTATTACATTCTCCAAGGAAAATGTAAATCGGTTTTAATCTATTTTATTGTTGTATAATATAAATTTATTATATTTACATCGATCTTAACTTTTATAAATTATATGTCAAACAAAATTCTATACATCGAAAAAATAAAAAATAATAAAAACTCATTGCTATGACAATTCATATTACATTGTTGTCACATATATGAAATATCATACAAAAGAAAATGATGACCCTAAACAGCATATTTTTATTAACTGATTTATGTTTTCTAAGTAATGTTCATAATTCCGCTTTACCATATGTTCGCCGTACACATTAGTGTTCCTCAGCAACTCTTTAATTTCTTCTTTCCTAGAAGCTGTGGTTGGAGTTTTATTAAGTTGCTAACTATGATTATCAAAAAGAATTACTGCATGTTTCTACAAATGTAGTAAAATCTTTAATAAAACCAATTCTCAAAAACATTGACTTCATATCAGAGTGATAATCTCCTGTTGTTTTCGTTTCATAAATAAGTAATTCCCACAAATTTATCTTCACAATACAAGTGAAGCACTGTAAGTTGTGAGCTTTTACCATTAATTTTATTAATAAACCTTCAGCAAATGCTTGTCTTCGATTTGTGACTCTGATCTGTCCAAATTTTATTGACCTCACTCAGAATTTAAAATTATAATTATAACGCAAGAGGGAATAATTCTTAACTAAAAATCGATGAATGACCATTTTCACACATCTTTTTGTCTTCTGAAATATTATCCAAAATCGTTTGGGTCTGCAATATATTTTTGGAGGAGTGATTTCATAATTTGCTTTTTATTCCGCCAACATCTTATACACGGTACTCACTGCCTACCTACATCTACCTACAATAACGAAATTCGGAATTAATACTCACTTTTATATTGTTAACGTAATTGCTTTTTAGTTACTTTTGCGGGGAGGATGTGGGAATTGGTTCATTCCTTTGTCGGTCTATTTTAAAGTCCAGAAATTAAAAAGTTTATAATAATTAACAAATCATATGACTAAACCAAACGTCTGCCCTGTGACGAAAAAAACTAATAAACCTGAAATTCGGTGAAAATTCCTAAAAATGCTATGGCCGTTTTATTACTCTGCATATTCCCTAACCATAGTATAACCTTCTAGATTTTGTTCCTCTTACAAATTAAAGTATAATACCATTAACATTTTTTTTAAATCCGCCCTCTATAAAAATAAAACTTTTCTTCACTTCTTCCTTTATTAACTAATCGAATGAAGTACAAATATAGGGTTCGCTAAAAACAAATCAGATATATGTACAAAATAAATAGAAAAAATTATCTTTCACTAGGTTAAAACCTATTTTAAAATTAAGATCCAGTAACAAGAACTAGTTTTTAGTTGATCACACTGAAAATATTTTTCCTGTAAATTACTTTCTAATTTTACACATAAAATTTTGAAATATCACAGTGTAATACAAAAATGTGGGCTTTAGATATTTTTTAAAATATCATATTAACAATTAACATTTTTACTCTAAAGTTTTTTTTAATAATTCTGCCACTAAATATAAGCTTCAAAAATGTAAATAAGTAAAAATGTAGATAGACATAAACAGGCTAGTTGATCAAGACTAAAATAATATAAGCTTTATCTTTTCAATATGTTTTTAAGGTAAAATAGAAAAAGGGATAATCTATTAATAAAGGAAATGCCCCAAAGGGTAAACTAGAAATTAAAACACTAATCAGTGTTTGAAATAACCAATATGGTAGAAAGTGGTAATAAACAAATAGAAATGAATATACCCTTCCATTAAAATAGGCATTTTTTATCTAGTCCCTGTAGTAAATTAAATTAACTCAAAAAAAATTACAAATTATAAATCATTACAAATCTACCATTCAGCATCACCAGTCGCTTTTTGGAAGACATAATCTGCTCCATTGAGATTCATGATGCCATCTTTCAGATAAAATTTCCATCTGTTTCGATTCCTAATAATTTTATCATATTGGCACACAACGATGTTGTCTGTATCAAACAAGTCAGAGGGATCATCATCAGTAACATCATCCTCGGAATTTAACGGTTCTTCTTCACCACCTTAAAATAAATAAAAAAAAGATAACATAGCAATCAAATATACCTAACCAATTTTCTCATTATTATTATTTACAGAAAAATGAACTTCTGCTTACCTTCATCTTCCATTTCTTGATCATCTTCATCTTTATCATCATCTAAATCATCGTCATCATTGTCATCATCTGAACCATCTTCATCATCATCTGAAGTATCATGAGGTCCATCAGTTTGGTAAATCATTTCAGCAGCATCTTTCTTGTGGACACCTTTTCCTTTTTTCTTTTTTCTTGGTAAAACAATCTCTATACTAATCCCTTCTGTAAGCATTTCTTCTAATTCTTTATCAGTCCTAATTACATTTTTGTTCTGGAGCTCAGTTCCCTTTGAAAATTTTCCCTCATGGTCTGCTGCTCCATCAGTCTGTATAACGTTTTTATTTACAATCGCCACACTGGCTGCTTGTTGCTGGCTGTTAAAGGCTGCATTAACATGTTGTTGCAACAAGGATGATGCAATATTAGCTGGTAAGCCCATTGTAGCAGTAATCACTGGTCCTGTAAGAACCTTTTGTAGTTGGTTTCCTTGGAGTGCTGAACCTGGTACTTGAATTGTTAGAACCCTTTGGGTTCCATCAGAACCAGGTTGTGGGGGCAAGGTAATTTGAATTGGAACCTGGTAAAAAGAAGAACATTATTTTTATTTGGTTTAATATGTTAATATAAATATCTTCTGAGGTTTCTCTACTGATTTGTATAGTACTTATTTGTCCATATAACAAAACAAAGAGATTCTACACACTAAGAGAAAAATAACGATCCTGACATAAAAGTACAATAGGATCTATATATTATTCAATTAAGCAAAAATATCGTAGTTAAGTAAGAACTAAAATTCTGCATTTGAATAAAAACGAAACAAGCTTATATAAAAAAAATATGATGAAAGAAAAATTCAAAGATATAAAAATTTTTAAACTTTTTACACCATGACCTTATACCTTTCTCAACAGGTGTGAAGTGACCTTTTATAATATTTACATTATTTAATTTAGAATTAAAAAAAACGGAGATGTGAGTGGTAAGAATTGTAATACAAATACAACTTAATTTTAATTAGTAAGGAGATTAAGGACATTTTCAAGATCTACTGAAAATTGTTTAGCGTTATTTATTCACGTTACAAAAATTATGGTACTCAAATTTAGAGTGCCTAAATTAAAATTGAAATTATTTTTTAATGACATAGCTAACATTGATCACCAAATAAAAATAAAGAAATATGGTCGATAAAATCTGTAAAAAAATGTTATCCATTTAAATATTTTATTTTGTAACGCAATACATTATTAATAAAAGTATAATGAAACTTGTAAAGACTTGTCTTGATGTGTCACAAATCAATAAAGTGAAATTGTTAAAATATGAATCATTACATTGATTTTTTAGCAAAAGAAACAAGCACATATATACTTACTAATTTGTCGAGATGCTGAATAGGATGTTGTAACTGGGTAGCCTGTTGTTGAACTGGCTGTTGAGTTGTTTGAGTAATAGGATTATTTACAACTTTTGGAAATCCATTACTAGCAATATGATCAATTTTCTTTTTTTCCACGGGTTCCTCCTGAACCGCTTTGGTACTCAGTAACTTTGTTTCCCATGTTTGCTTCAGTTCCTGCAGTACTAGTTCGTCAACCCCATCTTCTAAAAAGTGCTCTCTTACCCCAGCTATAACGTCGTCAATTATTTCTTGATAAATCCTTATAACAGAATTTTTACACAGTAATGATGACATATTGTTATTTACGTACAATCTTAGATACAAACAAAATCAGGAGCAGAACTTATCAGAAAAATATTGAAATTATAGCATTAGTATTGAAGTTAATCAAGATTTTAGATTAGTTATGTTCACAATATAAAGGTAAACTAATACACTTAATAATTATAATAAACACATCTCTGTATACTTTATCGTTTCTTACAAATACACTAATTACTAATTTATCATTTCCACCATCTTGTTAGACAACAGAATGAAGTAAAATTGAGGTTAGGAACTTCTATGATAAGGAAGAGGAAGGAAATTTAGCGATTTTTAGCGATTCACCTTTTAATAATCTCTACATGAAAGAGAGTTTAAAATTTATCAAAAAGGTTGAACAAAATATTTAAGTATTATCTTTACAGTGATATTGCTATAATACTACATAAATACCTATTTCTTTATCTTACAAATATAAAGCGTTGAAAGATACTTTACAAATTTTTATAAAAATACATAAATTATTTACCATATAAGCCAATCAATTAGATTTACAGTCCAATTATGGTTATATTATTTCACATATTTATATCAAACCCGATTAAAAATATAGCCTTCATCAGAATTATACAATGTCTTATAATGACATTTTAAATACATTTCACCATAGTATCGTAAACTTTTTGAATAATTTATTAGATATATTTTTAAAATGATTTCACTCTAACAGCCATTTCACATCCATATGATCTTTCAATTCGTGAGAAGCTCTTTGAGTTGCTTATGCATAATGCTTTCTATCAGTTTACATAAAAAGTAATAAAAGAAAAATGTAATTAACCATATGATATAAATATCCTTTAAATTCCAGCTATTATAGACTCCGAAAAATCTTCCAAAACTCGGTTTTTTCAAAACCTTTTTATTTTTTACTAAATATGATACATAGCACCATTATCAGAATCACTAGTTACTTGAGGTTGAGCTCTTGTTAATCTATTTTTGTAAGTCCCAAATTTCAAACATTTGATTAAAAAGTGTAAAATACCCCATTTAATATTTATAATAAATCGTATTTATTTGTACATATAAATATTATACATTACGCCTTTGTGAGATTTAGCCATCGGCTATTCTTACACCTAACCCTTATACAAAATGTATTAAAGAATAAAATAAATAGCTAAAAACTAACATAATAAAACTTTAGGTTAAAGGTGCTACCTATTCCGTAAAGGCGCACACCTGTTTTAAGAAACAATCAATAAATAATGAGAATAACAAAAAAAAAAGATATCCAGAAAATACAAGCATTAAATTCCACAAAAATAATACTAAATATATACATAAATAACAAAACGAATTTCTAATATTTACATTGTGCAATGATGTACTAAATATTAGTTTATTTCTGAGATAAACAGGTACTGAATAGAATAAAATAGTCGAAGCACTCGATAACACTGTTGCATGATTGTCGAGTCTCATGAATTTGTCGAAGTATAATCCCAAGTTTTTTTGTCTCGGTTTCATGTGGAATTATGTCCCCATATATCTTTAAAACTGTATTAGACTTTACAAACTGTTTTAAATTTTTATTGCAGAATATTAGGAATTTAGGCTTGGCGGCTTTAATATGCAGGTTGCGACTTGTAGAGTATGTATGAATTTCGTTAAAGTCCTGATTTATCAAACTAACTGCGTTTACACAATCTCTCGCTGGGTCAAAATATAGTTGGGTGTCATCTACAAAAAAGTGGACAGCACTCTTGTTAATCAGATTGGACCAGTCAGATGTATATAATAAAAATAACAGTGCTCCAAGAACGGAACCTTGTGGTATCCCAGACTTAATTTTAATTGATGTAGACATCTAATTATCAACCGTTTTTATAAAACCAAGTTCTAAGCACGAATTGATTAGATGTAGGAGGTAAATGACGATAACACCGAGACACATTTGCAACATACGCATATTCATACCGTCACAGAGAGTAGCATTGGATTTAATATTTTTGATAATACTGTAGAATGTTGCATTATCTATAGGTTTAGAGTTAAGCTTGTAAGTCTTATAATACAAATTGTTTCTGTAAGTAGAAATTGAATCAAAATAATTGTAATCACTGTCTTAAAAAACAGATGAAAAATAATTATTAATCTCAAATTAATTGTAGAAAGATTACGGAACGTCAGTAGTTTTTGTGGCCTGGATTTACGTAATGCTTTATAGTTAATCCAATTGTCTAAAATTGTATTTTGTTTAAATATAGACAATGCTTTATCGAGTTCTTTAAAAATTTATTTAGTGGTAGGTGTGAGCCAAGGGGATTTGGGTTTTTACTTACTCTGGCGGTACGAAATGGGCAATGTTTGTCAAACAAGTGGATGATTTCTGATGTCAGATAATTTACCTTGCTGTTGATATCTCTAAATGGCAAAATATTCTCACACGACGTATTATTACGATCGATAGTAATATTGCAAAACACAATCCGATGATTAGTGAAGTGATTAAAATTTATAGTATCATAATTTAAACAAATATAATGGGAACTTAAGAAAATTGGATCAATTAAAGTTGCACTATGAGATGTAATATGTGTAGACTCGTTAATAACTTGGATAATACCAAATGGTTTTCGACATTGATGTCTGCCAAGATTAAAACTTGGCTTTATGTAGTAACAATTGACGGTAACATATTATACAAACGTTTTGTAGTTTTATTTACTCTTTGGTGCGGTGTACTGTACAAAGCTCCGACATAACTAGTTAAGTTGTTTATTTTTAAATTAATCCACAAATGTTCTAAGCTGGGATCATAATTATAAATATCAAAACTTACAATTTTGCTTTTGAACCACGACCTAATGTAGACACCTACCTACCCCTCCTCCGTGACGATTTCTGCTTTTCGAAAAAGAGAATATCTAAGAATGCTAACATCGCCATCTGAAACATCTTCAGAAAACCATGTCTCTGTCGCTGCTAGAATATCAAAATTTTGCTCATTGACAACGGCCGATAAATCATTAAAGCTACTTAGAAGAGATCAGGTATTAACTTTTTTACCTATAATTAATTTTTGATTTAAAGTGTTTTGTCATTGACGGAGTGACCTGTATCAAACTTGATTTTATATTTACTACTGCTATTTATATAATTTATACATTTTTATCCAACTAGTTGCATGATTTGGAACTGTGATTATTTGAGCAGTGTAAACATTTTCTTATTGACATGCAGTTTTTCTCAAGGTGATCAAAAGATAAACATGTTCTACATTTTAATACCCTAAAGCGATCATTGAATAAACACTTTTTCCATCGAACATATAAAAATCTCTTTGAAAATATAAGTTCCTCTTCTGAGGTGACAATTCCAAAATTAAATTTAATTTATTATTAAGTTACAACTTTGTAACAATTTTCATTTCTATTATGATAAAATTTAAACAACAAAAACCTTGACGTGTCATATTTTTTTATATTAATTATGGGAGTAATCCTAGAACATGAAGCTTGGGCTCATTCAATACATACTGAGAAAGTTTTTCAAAAACTTTTTAACATAATTGTACAATGGCGTAAGGTCACAGCTATATTTTGAGATAAAGTATAAAACTTACCACATATAAAATTGAAATAAGACAATAATACAAAAAGAAGTTTATTTTGACAAAAATGAAATACTTTTATGTTTTATTTTATTTATTTTATGTTCAATTATAATAAGTAGAAAACCTGTTTCTTATTAAAAATCTTGATTTCCCCAGCGAATCTGAAAAAACGTTACAGCAAGTTATAATGAGACAAATAGAATAATATTTTTAACTTACATCATTTTTAGCTTTCAGTTTTCTATCAATAAGACTACAGAGTGTCTCTGATCTTACAGACAGAGAATCAATTTTTTCGATAAGTTGCTGATATGGTGAAAGGGGCTGTGCTCCCATCACCACATGTCCTAATTTAGAATCAATTTTTGCATCAAGCCTGGCATTTCTGATCAAATTTACAATCCAACATTCTGCTTCATCAGGATTCATGTTCAACTTTTCTGCCAACATTCCTATACTAATGCATTGATGGATTCTACAGAAAGTCTCAAAAATCATAAGACGAGCATTTTCCACAAATTCTTCTAGGCAGGATATTAGGAAGAAATCATTTAATAATACCGTTTGGCATTCATGGAGTTTCTGCCTGGCGCCATCAAAATCAAAATTAACGTAAAGATGTTCCAAAAATTCAGTTATAGGATCTCTAAAAACATTACAAACATTTAATGTAACAATAAGTAGTTAAAGTTATAGCTTTGATTTTAGATTGCTTACCTGTAAGTATAACTTTCCTGTTGGATGACTTTAACCAAATCTTTAAGGGCTGATCTCCTGCCTCTGTTGATTATAACTGCTGTGGCCAAATATCTCAAAATATGTGGACACATTGTTTGAATTGCATTTAGATAATGCGGTCTGTACAAAAACATTTCAATAATTAATTCTCTGCCCATAGCATGATTAAAAAACACAAACAGGGACCAATGAATAAGCCAAGTTCTTTGCTGTAACAAAAACTCTACTTAGATAAAATATTAATTATTGTACATTTTGTATGTTTATTTATTGTTAATTTAAATACCTGCAGTAGCTGTAAACTATTTCCTGAGAACTGGTTAGGGCTGGAGTCAATATATTCTCTAAGTTTATTCAAGTCTTCTAGAGCAGAATCCCAGTTTTGATATAAAATTTCTGAGGCAAACTTTCCCCATAAAACACTGAGATAGTTTTTATCATTTGGAGGCAGTACTAATAAACAAAAATATAAGTATGAGGTAGATACAGAGTAGTTGCCACATTCATATCTATACTTTGCAAGTTTGTGTAGACTGTCGATCATTTCGATTTCAAACTGTAAACACATTTAGTTAAAACATGACAAATGTAACAATAGTTATATGCAAAACCTTATAATCCTTTGATAAAAAATTAATGAGAGTTTTGGAATCTCTCATGCTTTCCATATTTTTCATTACACCTTCGTCAGTTATAACTTTCAATATGGGTTCAACCTCTTGTTGCAGTTCTTGAAGTTGGGATACAACATGGTTTCGTCTCTGTTTTAAATCATCAGGTATATCTTCATCAGGATACAACTGCTTCCTGATATCGATAGCATAATCTATCATATTAGTTTTGCTCAAAATGTCCAGTTTAGCTTTAAGAAGCTCGGTTTCATTGTAAATCTGTTTAATAGTAAAAATATGGTAGCACATTCTTTAGCAACCTAACCTATACTTACCTCTTTTGCAGATAAAAACTCTAATAGAGGGAAAACCAAATGTCGGTCTAAATACTGACCCATTCGGGATGTTAAATCAAACTTTGCCATAATTACTGTTTCCTTCTAAACTAAGTATTTCTTTTGCAAAAATCCTAAAATAACACAGTATGCCAAATATAATCGGAAAGAATCGCTATGCAACTAGCAGCACAAAATTTGTCATATGTCAACAGGGCATCTTAAACCTCCCATTAAATACCGAAGTTGCCAAATCAACATTCTTCTGAAACCACATAAATTTCACTTTGCGTGATGATGGACTTTTTATTTAGTCTCGTTGAAAAATGAAAAAGAGCACACACTGATAACAATGGTTGTCGTGACATTGCTTTTGAGAAAATAAAATATCTAACAAAATAAACACACAAATATTCTAAACAAATCATAAATCCCTAAATGACACACCTACTGGTTGTCAATTCTGGAAAATTCTGCGCTATTTGTAAGAAAATCAAATTATTTCTTTTTTTATTATACATTTAAATACAATTCTTTTGAATTGAAATTGATATTTGATGTTATTAAAAGTAATATTAAGTAAAGTAGCCATTACACTTTCCTTTGGATTAATTTGTCTTATAGCCAAGTTCAATAAGGCTTATCAAAGTAAAAATCTTATTTAAAATTTAATGATATAATGATAGTGATTGTTTTAAATAAGGAACAACAACGTCAGACTTATTTGAAAACATTTTACCACAGTTGCTAAATAATTGTCAACTACTAAATAGGTTTATTTGGCAACTTCGGTATAGATCGGGAATTTTAGCATTATTTTTTGTTAGAATGTCATTTTCTTTGACGTTGATTAAAGTTCATGAACTAAAAAATTATTTTTGTTGTATTTATAGTTTATTTATTTATTAATATCGAATATTTAGCTTTATTATGGCTTCATCTTCCTCATTAGAAAATTTAGAAACTCAACTAGAGATGTTTATAGAAAATGTCCGCCAAATCCATATTATTGTTAGTGATTTCCAGCCCCAAAGTCAGAATGTACTGAATCAAAAATTGTAAGATAAAAATATTTTTTAAATCATCTCTAAGTAATAAATGTTACAGGCAAGCATTGGTCCATGGATTACAAGAAGTAGATAAATTGAAATCACAGGTTCAAGATGTTCATGTCCCATTGGAAGTTTTTGAGTATGTAATTTTTAATATTGTATATTCTATTATGTATATTATTTAATAATCATTTAATTTTTAGTTACATTGATCAGGGACGAAATCCACAACTATACACTAAAGATTGTATAGAAAAAGCTCTTGCCAAAAATGAACAAGTGAAAGGGAAAATTGATGCCTATCGAAAATTCAAAGCTAATATGTTAGTTGAACTAAGTAGAACATTTCCTAATGAATTGAGCAAGTATAGGGCGTTGCGTGCCGATGAATAGTATCTGAATTAAGTTTTAATTAGTAATATTGGTTTAAACACATAAATGATTTGCATAGGTAGATCAATAAATTAAGAAGTTCAATAAGACCAAAACTAAGCCTGAAATTAATTTTAACAACTAATGTTATTGAAAATGTTTCTATTCCATTCTTGGTCTAAATATCAAAATAATTTTTAGAAGATATTTGTTAATTGAATTTAAATAAATATTGATAATTGATGACTTCATGTTTTATTAGGTAGCATTAATAAAAATAAATATTTTCTTTCTTATTAAGTTTAATCCCTATGACTACTTTTAATAACTAAATGTAATAAAATTGTATATCTTGTGTAGCAGTATATAAATTCTTAAAGTGAGTATTGTTATTGTATGTAAAAAGATAGATTTATAGTACATTTTTATTATAGTAAATTGTATTAAAACATTTGTGATAAAATATAATACTTTTATTATCCCAAACCTTTTGTTAAATAAATGAAAGATTTTATTAGGCGATAAAATAAATTATTTTGGCTGTCTCCAGTGGTGTAGAGGCTACCAAAGTGATAGTATCAAACTAATAAAAGTGACCACCATTTATATTTTCATTTAAAATAATAATAAACAGAAAAAAACGCTTTATAATTTTGTTAATGCATAAAATCGATTGGAGGTCAAAATCTGTCAATTTAATGGCTACATGCCTTAACCCCGTTGTAGACAGTTCTCGTAGTTACAAATTATTGAGAATTTCTGTTGAATGCAGGGTTTTTACATTTATTAGACATGCTACATAAAAAAAATGATATGCCTATTTTTAAATAGTATCAAAATCATATAGTTATATTAATTTATAAATACTATTAAAAATTTGTACTGATCTTATTTTAAAAATTTAAATACATAAACAGCTAACCAGTAGAAGTAGAGCTATAAATTAAGCATCAATTAATCAACAGGTTTTTTATAGTTCGTATCGGGTTTTTTGTATATATATGATATACTAATAGAAAACAAGAAATGATTGGCAACCCTGAGTTCAAAGCACGTTGAATCTTGACTGTTGAACAGCTGATATTATGATAAATGTTGACGTCGCATTGAATATTGCTGATGGTTTTGGCTCAAGGGCAATAAAGAAACCACGGTTAAAGCTGCTAATAACTCCTGTTTTTGTGTGCTAAAAGTTAAATAGAATTAATTACGTACGAGCATTGTTCATGAATATTCTTTTACAACCTTTTAAGTTTGCGCGCATGGCCTGATAGCAAATTCTTGTTGACATTTCAAAAATTATATATTCAACATTCCCTCTGGCATGGCAGTTAGTGGCCGGTGATGGTTAACGGATTTGTATACTAACTGGTGGCATGTTAATAGTGTAGTGGACTGAATTAAAATAAGATAGAAAAGCATCGAAAATGATTGAAGGTTATGGACCGGTAATGCAGGCCTTCCTAGGCACCCTCTTCACATGGGGCATGACAGCCGCGGGAGCTGCTGTTTGCCTCTTTATACAAGGCTCGCAGGTTAGGTCATAACTTCAACATGTAAACAAACAAATCTCCAGCATCTTTTCATTCATTTTTCTAAGATATTGCTTCAACTAAGCTCATTTTTAATTCTTCCTTATCCTTTTAAAATTTACTACTACAAAACCATTAAAGAAAAGTTTTCCGGAAATACATTTATTGAATATTCTAGATTACTCTTGTGATCATAATAAATAGTATATTTCAATCTGTAAAATAAATTTATTTGTTATATTTGTCAGATACTCCTACAAACATTGACTTATGTTGAATAAAATTTGATTAGTTTAAATAACAATTGTTGACTATAAGAGTCTAAATATAATTTTAGTTTAATTAATTTAATATAAACATGTTATTTATTCGAAAATATAATTATATCTTTATTACCTACTTTTGGTGGTAATTATTGACAAGAAATTGTAGGAATGTAAAATTAAATGTTCTAAAAGGGATTTAGAATGGTCATCTATGTGCTGGCATCCCATTACAATTTGTTGCTTTATAGTACAATAACGGCAGGGGGCAGGCCATATAGGTGAACTAGTCACAGTCTAGGATGAAGAAGGGGGCGGCAGTTCAGTGACTGATAATAATGCATTGTAGAAAAAAAATCATAGCTTTACTCAATTCTGCCAAAATTTTTCGACAATCCTAGATTGCGCACTAAATAAGTTAGTAATGTTGAAATCAAAATAATCGTTCAATTCTGAAGAATCTTGTGAGAGAAAGAAAAATTAAAGTAGATTTTTTAGGATTTGTTCTTTTTGCCTGTACAAGAGGCGCTGATATTACTAAAATAATTCTTGGAAAATTATAAGAGATCTTCTTTCATACAGAGGAGTTTCCTGTCAATGGAAGTAACGTGAAAAAACTTTAGAAGATAATTTAAAGGTTTTTTCGTACTCTGTAGTTTTTCAATTTGTTACACAATGTATATTTCTGTACTTCAACTCAGCATTGTGAAATTCTTCTGTGACATATATACCTGTACTAAATCTAAAGCCGTTGAGTGAACTATTTTGGGAATCAAATACCACAGAAATTGCTTGGGATTTAAAAAAATGTTACTGGATACAAAACACATTTTTATGAAGTAAACATTCCTGCATCACTTGCATCTGGCTGTTCCTCAAATGAAGCTAAAGATTTATTCAAAATTAATTTCTTTATATGAAATAAATTTGAAGCGTTTACAAAAAGAGTGCAGTAACTAATATCTTAAAGATTTTAGTAACTATTTGAAGAGTTTTGCTAAAACATTTTTTGTATGTCAAGTTAGGCTACTTGGATCGTCCACATAATCAATGTAACATCAGGTAGCGCAAAAACTTGATAAATGATATTGTTTCGCTAAAAGCAAGGTAAAGAAAATGAAAATATAAACTTAAGTAACATAATAATAAAACTCCTACAAAAGTGATGACCAGAGGAGCCACTTTCATCATTCACCTAGGACCCCTACTTTGCTCGGGTCGACGTTGCATAAGAATTTTCATTAATTATTCGGCGGGTACCATAATAGATTTACTTTTAACATTCATACAATACGTAAGGTTTGACAATATCAGATTTAGGTTTGAAAATACTAAATATAAAATTGTAAAAAATATAATTGATTTCAACAGATTTGGATCATGAAGGAATAATTGGTACATTTTTTGTTATCTGACTTGTATTATAATTAATCTTTACAAAATGATTAAATATATATTGTATTTTTTGTATTTTTATAATTCTAATAATATATTGGTTAGATTATTTCAGTTAAACACTACCTATCTATAGAAATAATAATTTTTAAAAGTCGATGTTATATTGCTAGGAAACTTTAGGAATTGTATCGATAGAACCTTAAATATTTTTTATAAGTTCCTATTTATTAGTTTAAATGAAACTTTGCCTACCACAAATATTCGAATGAAGAACGAATCAAACGTGATGCAAAACCTAATAAAGTCTTTATTTTTCTCTCTCTTCTCTTCTGTACTGACTATGTGGAGAGGAACTTAGAGAATAAAGTTAATAAGGATAATTTTTATTTGTCCTTATCACCGGCATTACCTTTCTAAGTTTAAAGTAATTTTTGTAATAATTACAGTTTTATTGATTCTGCACTTTTACGTTTTTTTGCTATATGGAAGTGAATTGCTACTATATATAAAAAAACCACTTTCGTTACAATTCACATTTATAAAACCATACATCCATCTTAATCAATAAAATGAACCATCATCCCTTTTCCAGATTAAGTAATTTTTAACTGGCCTTTTTCTTTACAGAGAAAATTGTTAGATGCGAGTTTAGGCTTCGCAGCTGGCGTAATGACAGCAGCTTCCTTTTGGTCATTGCTCTCGCCAGCAATTGAGCAAGCCAGCGAGTCCAAATTATATGGTCAAAAGGGAGAGTATGCCTTTATACCTGTTGCAGTTGGCTTCTTGCTTGGAGCATTTTTCGTTTATGGAGCTGATAAATTAATCGGTGTCCTAGGGTTAAGTTCGCCAAATATGATGTTAGGTAAGAGACACTAAAACTTAAAATAGGTATCATGAAAGAAAAAAAATAGATGCGATTCTTAGTGACATTGACCTTATACTTAACTAGTTGGTTAGGAAAGATTTTCCCTTCGGACTTGCTAAAAATAATTTTTTTGAAATGTTGGCGGTCTAAGAAATTGATTTTTCTAACCTATTTGGCTTTTCTCTAAGTATATTAACTAGTTAAATACATTTTATAAGGAAGAAAAGAATGAAAGTTAAAATAACCCTAATAAAATTGTTTTATATTAAAATATGGGTTACAAATTGTGAGATTTAAAGGGTTGCTCGCTAAAATGTTTTAAAATGAGAACGTTATCTCGTATTTTAATATGTTAAAAGTAACAGATATTATGTAGTTATATATTATTTCTTTTGATTTCCTATTTATAATATCTATAAAGACATGAATAGAAATAATATATACACAAGGCTAACCAGAATAAGCGGATTTAATTTTTATTGATACCATTTGAATTTATTAGTAGAATATGATTCAAAACGGAATACTATATTTTTTATTTTTTTATTTAATGGCCATATTTTGGAAAATATCTTTTACTTTGTTTGTTTTTTATTAGCAATATAATTACATATTTATTAATGTTCAGTTAAGGCATAATAAAATAGAATATATTAACATATACTATAAACCATATTAATTTAAGTGACCCTTAAATCTGTAAAGTCATTCTTAGCGAGTTCTTACCTGTTTCAAAATATACATGAAATTGTGATATATATATATATATATACAAATTGCTATAAGTGGTGTCATTCATAACTTTGAGTGTGACCCTATTATTTGGCAGTAGGATAAATAGTTCAAATAACAAAGACAACTGAAAATCTCATATTTCCAATTTTATATTCCTATGTGAAAATAATAATTGAAGATAGCGAAAAATCATCTCTAATGTCTTAAGTAATAATCTTTGGCATTAAAATATTTGTTTACAGGAGGGTCCAAAATGTTTACATTTGATCTCCTTGTATAAATATTTACCATATGCTACAAGAGTGTAAAATAAATTTGACGATAGAGAACATATAATTGGTTTATCTATCTTCAGTAGATTTTACATACGCGTATTTAGAATTAAGAGTGTTATTTTCAATTGTCTGCTCTGTCCAAGTACACCACATCGTTAAAATTACCTGAATAACTAGAATTCAAAGATGTAAAATACGCAATGTGTCCCATTGACAATAATTAATTTGGTGCCTACTAATTGGAAGTGGATGGTATTTCAAAATATTTTAGATGGATAGCCAATTCTTAAAAACCCTCTTTTCTCATATTTTCATGTATCAGAATGTTTTGTTTTTCATATAACCCCATATATCATCGTGTATATCCATATGTAATTCCTAAATGTTTTTGGCTACTTTTAGCCTTTAAGAGAAATTAATTTTATTTGCTTTTAAGAAAATGGCAAACTTTTCTTAGCTTTCAAATGAAGTATCACACTTTGGAATACAAAACAGTTTTTGTTGCCACAAGAGAGCACTAAAATCTAAAGTAAAGCAAAGAACAATCATATTGCTGAATTACCCATAAAATTACCTTTTCAATCATATATTATACTTAGTATTTTCTTTATTTAAATTAAAATAAAAAGTTATTTTGACTAGCTGGTTTTGATATAAATGTAGCTGCTTCTGAAAATGTGATTAATTTTGGAGTTTCTTATATTCTATGAATTTGCAGATTTAAATAATGAGTTTTATTGGTGTTTCTTTAGTTTTTCTCTTCTTGTTTGTCATTTAAAAAAAATGGTTCTACAGCTTTTTTCTTTTCAGCTTTACATGCCACCGGTAGTCGTCGAGATAGTAGACGAAGTAGTGCGCGTCGCGAATCGCATTACTTACCAGAAACCACTGCCATTGAGGGATTCACAGAAACAGTAGGAACAACCTTGCATCAGCGTAAAGGGGGTAAGCATTTTTTAAATTTAAACATAAAATAGATATAATAAACTTATTAAAAAAAATTGATTCATTTTGAAAAATAAGGTATTCTAGAAGAACAAATTGTTTCGAAAAACACAGTAATTAGTTTCCAAACGATTAAATAGAGACCTTTTCACAAATAGCACAAATACTGTACGTGACATCATTGCACAAGTTGGACGTAGATAGTTTACTGTCAGATTTAGCCTCTAAGCGTGAAAGGTATATCCATGATCTAAGAAATTAAATGATAAAACAGTCACTTTCTGTTTGCCTCCAAACAAACATTTTCTTAAATAAAAACTAATATACCCATTTGTTTCTGCCAAAGGTGTTAATTAATATTTACAATCTCTTAAAATTTGTAATAATGAATTTACAGTGGCGACACAGTTGGATTTAAAAAACTGAATCCTCCAGCAAGGTCAATAAAATTGCACAAAGTACTAATATTTTAATAATTGTAAAGAATACGTGCTGCGATAACGGCAGATGTTCTTCAGATTCTCATTGTATGGAAGTTGATGTTTAGTATGTTAAATCTTTCACTGGTATTTACTTGATTGAATCAAGTTGTAAAATACTATTGTGGGGCCATATAAGGCATTTGTGTGGGAAGTTTGCGTGTTGATAAAAGGGAATACAATGAGATGGAACTATCTTTTAATTATTTTTGTTTTAATATTATCTAGCACAATTTAAATTTATGAGATAATAAAAAAAATGGGATTAATGAATGTTTGTTGGGGTTTTCCTGTGGTTATAGTCAACATTAAATTTGTTAAAATATGATAACAATTAACAAAAGATTGAATCCAAAATTGATATTTGAATAATTTTTTTGTCAACTTCTAATTTTTCGAAAAATAAGAATATAAATGAATCTGAAAAATTCCTTATTTGCTATTTTTGCAAATGATGTAATGACATTTTTTTCTGATATTTGCAGTAGGTATACAATCTGTCAAAATACAGAGAGATATTGAAGACAAACTTCATACACAGAGTTTCGACGATGGAGATGCCTGCAACATCGAAGAGATCCAAAAAGGTCAATGGAAAAGGATTCTCCTTCTGGTTATTGCCATTACCGTACACAATATTCCTGAGGGATTGGCTGTGGGCGTAGGATTTGGTGCTACTGCTTCGTCATCAACTCTGGAGAAAGCAAGGTAGGTTTAATATAACTATTTTTTTCATCAACCGTCAATAAAACAGTTCATTACCATAGCCTTTGAGGCAGTAAACAAACAATGTTTGTTAATATAAAATAAAGTACTAATATTTATAAATAGACAAGATAATCCTAGTTAAGCGCTGTTAGTACTTGGATTGATTTTCAACAGTACAAATTTTGTCACGAATTATATAGGGAAAATAATTATACATTTTTACGGTTGGCCATAAAAGTTAATATGCACCACGTCAATAAAGTGTATTTATCGAACTTCTCTGTTACTCGCCCCGTTTGCTTCGCTCACTCTGCTCATCTCAGAATCGTTTGATAAAGAATCACTTTACTAACTTGGTACATAAATAACTATTGTATTATTCATTTAAGTCTTATTTTTTATTGAAAATTTTCTCAAAAAAATTATATTTAAAAAGAAAATGTCTTTAAAGCCTTTTTTAATATTAACAATGAAAGTGCAAATTACGTCTTCACTCATTTAACTACAGGTTTTTTACTAATTCCATATAAATATAAAGAAATCCGCATACAATACATTATTAGTCTGGGTGACTTTTAGTTAAAAGCTAAATTGAAATAAATACCTTCGAATTCTAATTACAATGAGTTTAATGCAATACTTGCACAGGGCAAGTCAAACAATTCTGCATGTCGTTATTAACATGTATTATTAAAATACTAGTTATAACAAAGTGTTTTAGATCAGTCTTACTTATATACAAAATATTTGAAAGGTGAATCGATCTAATACAAACAAACGAAATATATTTGAACTTTCTCATGCTATTTTCTTTTCTATCCTGATTTCATCTATCTTAAGCAACAAAATTTGAAATTTCGAATACAGAGCTTCAAAAACTTGGATGCATTTAATAATAATAATGATCTTTATAAATTATTGTTACCAGGCATTACTATACATTTTGTATTTCAAAGAGTCTTTGCCAAACAATTTCCTTAAAAAGCCAGTTCTAAATAATTAACATATTGATTTAAAATGGTAAGTGCCAAGTAAGAAAAGCTGCCTATAAACTTTAATATTTTAAATCGCGGTATGTTGTTTGAATTTACATTAATATTTCTCTCATGAAAGTTAGAACGTTTTAATATTATTCACGGAACCTATTTTGAAAATATCACAAATATTAGTTCCTAAATTTTGAAAAATCAAGGATACACAAAGTTTTTGTGGCTCAGAGTTAATCAATTATTTTTTAATTAAGTATGCTGTTAAGTTTTTGAAAAACTGTACATCGAAATTATGTTCTTCCTTCAAATTTAAAGGTTGTTTACATTTGTTAGATATTTAGAGATTTAATTTTTACGTAAAAGTGTGTTCGTTTAGCTAATTTGTTCAATATTGTATGAGTCCATATAATTGTGTTTAAAAACCAAATTAAAATGTAGGAAAATAAGTACTGACTTAGTTTTTCAACAACATATATTCGCGTTTTCCCTTGCATGGCCAGACAAGTTTAGGTCCATAAAAATAGCTTCTTATTTTGACGTCATCAATACATAATAAAATTTATATAAAACTACCAGAACTCCAAGACAAAATGTACAGGGGTAGAATCCCTTTTCAATAAATAAATAAATAGAATAATAGGACCTGATATGCAGAGGTTTCTTTTATTTAAAGTAGGTACATAAATAAAAAAAGTGTGTCTTCTTTTATTAATTTTTTTATATAGAATTCGATAAAAAATTCCATAAAAATATTTCATTTACCTGTTTTGTGTAGATAAATAGTGGATATATTGTTTTATTGCCTTTTTTTCAACAGAATTTTAGCTATTTTGCAGGCTGGGAGACTGGTTAATTAGTCCCACTATTGTCCTTCTTTTCCACGAGAAGGCCTCTTCTTCATCTTATTTTTCAAGTCTCCTGACCAATTTCTTTTCAATATTTTATAGTTTCACTCCTGTAATAGGGGTTAATAGATTATTGGTTTGTGTTTCTAGACTCTCATGATGTTTCTGGTGTTTATTTGTCTATTGAACTGTTGCAATATAGTGGTCCTGATATAGCATTTGAGTTAAAAATACTAGAGGAAGTCTGCGATTGCTCTTAGGATTTTTGATTGTACTCGGTGTATTAAAGTTATGCTGGCGGAGTCCTATAACTTACTATCATATGTTCAGTAATGTATGATTCCTGTCTTATACAATAGTAATTTGTTCCCAAGTGACATTCTTGTTTTTCTGCTAAGTAACCAGTACATTTCTCTCATTTTGAGGTATATTCTCGTTATTTTCTTATATGTTGTATTCAGTTGTATCAAGGTTAGGATAAGAACATGTAAGCCGTTTTTATTGATTTTCAACGTTTTGGCTGTTACATACATCTAAATGAAAAAAAAATGTGATTTTCAGGTGACTGTAGATCCTTTATTAAACATAATAGACATAAAGTGTGATACATCGTTGAAAATAGCTCGGCAAAAGGTTTATAAAAACGTATAAATATATACGGGGTGTTCCATTTAAAAAATCAAAATGTTTGTCTGGCACTGCGTTCCTGTACACACTGTATATTTGGGACTAATTTTAAAATGTGAATCTGAAGACTGCCTACACTTTTTATAAAAACTTTGTTTTGTAACTTCAATAATAACGGATATATCGTACTTCGACGCACTAATGCCGCACCCTGTATATCAATGTTTCGTGTTTAACATTTTTGAAGTGTAGCTACTTATTGTACATGAAAACTATTAAAAATAGAAAAAGAAAACATTTTCATGTCGCTCTATATCTAACTTTCATTTAATTTGCATGTAGGAAAATTTGAAGATGGTGATCTAACATCAGAATGCCAGAAGTATCTCAGTTAAAAAACAAAACTTTCAAGGATGTATTCATATGAAAAATATTTACAATTTAAAAAATGTAAATTTGAGTGAAAATTCAAATATCTGTTAAACACACTTAAAAGTATACATATCTGTGAAGAGTATATGAAACATACTTTTTAACGATATCACAATAGTCGAGTTGTTTCATTTGTTTGATTTATTTTCATAATTGGTATAAAAAATCTGGAAAAAACTAAAAACTTTATAGTCAGTTAAGTGAAAAATGTGTGATTTAATGACTTAATGAACATCCCATATTTTATGTAGAAAAACGGAAAATGGGGTAGATGAGATACAAAAAAATTCAACAATATACCAACCGTGTCCAATATATTAACACAGTGCTACTTTTTAAGGTAGAATAATTAAAAATGTCAATACTATCAAAATATTACTATGTGACAGGCGTTTGTAAAACAATTAACTGCTTGATAAAGTTTCAAATGTTTAATTTGGCCTTTAAAACAAGAATACATTACATGTTCAGTGACTGACTTTATAAGAGGAAAATAATATTTTTACTTTTAATTGTTATGGTGAATAAATTAAAATACATTTTACCGTACTAATAAAAATAAAGTCCAAGTTATTCATTTTTATTGGCACTATTCAGAGTAGGGGCCCATAAATTTGTTCTAACGCTGCGTTTTTTGTTTGAATCCGGAAGTACTAGACTGGGTAATGGGAATAAATTAATTTTATGCCTCAATTTCTATGTAGGAAGTGATAAAAGCACCCTGTTATGTTTTTAATTTTCGATTTGTATTTCTTAATAATATATGCAAGTGTTTTACCTTAGATAAATAAAAAATTATAAAGGTTTATTAAGTTTTGGATTCCTAACAATGCAAGTAATTTTGTACATAAATTTATAAATTATTTTTTTTTAATCTCAAATAACTCAAGAGGTTACAAAGGGTTAAAAAAATCAAAATTTTATTAAATTTAAGTACACTTATAAGGAATATGTACATTAACAATAAAATTTTTTTTAGTTTAGTCTTCTCTTTTTTTACATTATACTCGTAATTTAAATTTTATACAGGATTCCGGGAGGCACCATCTTAGCCCAAATTACACCAGAGCAGATTTGAAATTTATAAATTATTTTCAATAAGTCGTCAAAAAAATATAAGTTAAATTAATCTAACTTTTTAAAATAGAATGTCACCATTTTTTAGCAATTTAAGCAGCTTTCTATTCATCCATAGACTATTTATTTCTTTTCAAAAATGGTTCGTACTTACAATACAATTTTCTTTTTCTACATGTTCGGTAGCCTTTAATCTCAGGAGTACTAAATGAAGTTTGATTATTCAAAGTTTTATTTGTTTAGTTAAATGGAACCAACCTTATATAAAAATTATGTCGCATTGGAGAAATACATTTTTATTTAATAGAGACTGTCTTTTCTCTAAGTAAGTTAATGTTGACAATAAAGATTTTTATTCAGCTATTTCATATTTATCATTTATTCCTTGGTTAAGTTCATTTTTAATAAATACTCGAATGTGTAAGGAACAACTATTCAAAAGAAGAAAAATAAAATATTTTGCCAAAGCTTTTGTGATTTGGATAGCTATTTATTTTTTTGAAAATTTAATACATCTCAGCTATGTTAATAAAGTTATATTAGAATTCATTTTTAAAATTAATTGAACAAATAACTTTTAATACTACAGGTAAATTACGATTTTGTAATAAAATGTTTTTTTTATTTATTTACCAAAAAAGTAGTTGGCATAGAAACATATATTGACTATAAGAAAGTTGCTTTAAATGTGAAAATAAAAACGTGACATCTACTTAAAGAACATATATTTTTGGACTAATTTATTATTAGTCATCTATATTTAAATGAATAAATAAAATTTTTGTATAAGAATGATATTTTCTACTTAATTTCGTTAACTTCTTAAGGTTCTTGACCTATTGTGTTCAAGTCCAAGGATATAAATTTTCACCGTAAGAACAACCTTTTATTTTTATGTTTATATTTAACTAAAAAAATAAAGGTTTATGCTATTAATAGTTTGTTAATGTCCATGACATAAATCTCGAGGATTATTTTTTATCCATCATTTTCTAATAACTATCATTTGTTGCATCACTTAACCTTTCAGATCATGATCATATCTGGGTGTTATAATTGTTATTGACAATGATTTTGTTAGGTTGAAAAATTGTTCTGACCTACAGAAAAAATTATAAAAAATAGAAAATGTCCAGTGCCAACAGGATTCAGTTTAGAGGTTTTCTCTTGACTAACATTACAATTAATCAAAAACATTTTATTAATTGTCATCAAAACTCTCTAGATTTATTACCTTGTTTATTTGTTAAAATAATTGTTCTATTTGCAGTTCTTTTCAATACAGCCGTGGAATTTATTGACATCGATTTTGAAACTGGATCTTTAATGTATATTTATTTTAGACAATCATAGGTGTGTTGTTTAATAAAATATACTTGAAAATAAAAACAAGGCTAAAGATAAATAATTTAAATTTCTCTTTTATTTTTTCATAATTTACAACGCCACTATATAATTAATATATAATGTAAATAATAATTAGCGAAAATATATCGAAAACTCTTTTAATAAAAAAAATATTTTTGAGGTAATAAATAAGTAATAAAATAAATAAGTAAATTTCTCCTATTATTTCGAAGCTAATGGAGCCATGAATTTTTGATGTTTTCCTGTATCTCAAATACGGGTAATATGTTTATATTTTAGGTATATTTTAAAAATTTATTGAATAGAAACATTGTTATATTTGCATTAGGTAACAAATCATTAATAGTTTTAAGTAATAAACTATTTTTTTTCTATTTGCATTTTGATCTAGATAAAATAAATGAAAAAAAATCATGGTTAAAATCTGACCTGGAAATAATTTAGTTTTTCATTTGTTTATCGCGTTTTGTCTAACCCTGAATACATTCTTTGGTTATTTATTTTTTGCATGTGACGTCTATTGCGCCTCGTAATATTTTACTTTTTTTACTTTTGGTATTTAATTAGATTTCCCAACTATAGTTTCTATATTTTTGGTTAAATAGAAGAGTCAGCAAAATAATTAGCCAAACTACTCCTTTAATTATAAATAGAAAAATGAAAGCTAAAGATCATAAAGTAACCGGCCAATAGTTAATTACAGATCCATGAAGTATAGCTAATCAACTAAAACTTCCTGTTGCAACAGTAAATATATTACCACAGAGATAAAACAAACTCCAGTATCTACATCTCTTCTAACATTAAATTTATACAGTAGGTCCATATGTATGGAATAAATTCATTTTTAACGTTATTGCGAACTTTTGGGAAAAAACTTGAGACAGGTCGATTTTTATTCTTAATTTTACAAATTATGGTATAAAAATATTACCCCTCCTTTCACCCCTTCTGAATTATGTCATCCTGTCCGAAAATTTTTAATTAGAAAAGGGGTCGTGTGATTGATACCTTTTTTGAAAGGGATTTAAAATCTCTGTTCATCTCTATTCAGGTTTTTAAATTTGGTGCATTAATAACTGAGAAAGTTGAATTTAAAAATTTTAAATTTTGATAATGTCTCCACTTCAAAAGTTTACATAGAATGAAGTATAGAATCTCACATAATGTAGAATGTATTTTCTAATTTATTTTACAGTTATATTAAGTGTTTAAAGTGATATCTATTTACTTCTTGACAATAGGTAATGCAATCTTGGAATTTTCGTAGAACATTTTATATAACCTTAGGACTTCATTTTCTCAGTTATAAATGTACCAAATTTAAACACCTGTATATAGCTGAACACAGAATTAATATCCCTATCAAAAGAGGTATCACACGACCACTTTTCTCATTAAAAATTTTCGGGGAGGATGTCATAATTCAGAGGGGGTGAAAGGAAGGGGTAATATTTTTAAACCATAACATGTAAAATTAAGAATAAAAATTGACTTATCTCAGGTTTTTCCCTAAAAGCTCACAATAACGATAAAAATGAATGTATTCCATACATATGGACCGCATTGTATAATAAATCGAAACAGTCCAATTTCGAAGGGGAACTTTTTCAAATGAATATTGGTGGTGATAATAGACGTAAACAAGATAACTTTAAGCATTTTCTTTTATTAGCGGTTTGGTTATAATTATTCTAATAAATTAAAAAATTAGGCAAATTAGACAAATGCTGCCATCCAATTAAAAAAACACACATGACCAACACTATTGTCATATAAGTATTTTTAGTAAAATGTAATACGTTCTTAGATGCTTAATTTGTTAAAAAGAAACAGAACGATTCGTGCGTCTTGCCACTTCTCTAAAAGGGTGTTTTTATCCTGTAGGTCGTGACATACAAAAATTTTAATGTGAGGGCTGGACCTGTTTATTTTTCATTAATTTATCCAGTATTTATGAGATGCAAGTAACCAAATCATATTATAATTGGAGGTTATTTATCTTTCTTTAGTTTGTGTGTTCACTACTGAAGAAATCGTTTGTTCACATTGGTAGCAAGTAGCAAATAGCACCAATAACTTCAAAACTTCACTTGTTAGCTTTGGATATTCTTCTTTTCTCTTCATCTAGAACACATGAATTTTTTGTAAATTAAATTCCATTTTAAGAATGCCGTCAGCAGCAAGAACTATTAGATTTTTTTCATCTTCGTGGTGAAATCAGCTAGTTTTACCGATACACCGGAAAAGGATTTAGTATCGGTCTATACATATTTTCAGCTGTAGAGTTTTTGAAAGTAACTTAATAGTTTCTGTTTCAAATTATGCAACCTCTGTATCATATAAAGAATATGAGAACCGATTACCAATGATTGGTCCATTGCAATTACTTCGACAATCTTCTAAACACAAGGGAAATATTCATGTATCATAAATGAAAAGATGAAATATACTTATTTTAAAATTCCACGATTTTCCAAAACTTTTTAAATAGTCTGATAATTGTTTCACCCTTCGGCATCGACAGATGAGATAAGAAATTGACAGGTATTTTACATACAGCATTCATTTTTTATTATAAATGTTCTAACTAATAATATTCTTCATATTCTAAAACATTGGGTTTATATATATATATATAATTAAACATAACCGTTTTAAATAAATTTGAAATAAGTTGATTTTGATGGCTTAAAAACGTGCTTAATAAATTGTTAGACCACTAGTTATAGTTCTCGCCTTTTACTTAGAAGATGTACTAGACAAGCGAGACAGCAATATCTATTATTTCACGTAAGACAGCAGTTGGTTAAGTACGCTCGAACGAACACCCAATCACAAGAAGTACTCAGTAGCGGGCTAGGTTTAGTCTTTTGATAATGTCTCATCAAAGTGAAAACAAGCGTCTACACGGAGAAACTCGTGAAGTTAATAAATAAATGTACGATAAGTACCGACGCCACTGCCAATGGAACCTTATTTGTTTGACCAATGGTTGTCGCTCGGGCGGAGTTAAAATAACACTAGATTCGATTTGGTACATCTAAGTAAATGGCGAGAACTATAAGTGTTTTCGTTTAATAATAATATTAAAGAAGTGATTTTATAGAAGCTATTCCCTTCATCTGTCTAGGGTTGAGACCAATATGGTCACTTTATAGATTGTTCACAGTATTTCAGTACTGGAATGAAAATATTAAGACTCTACCCCTTAAGAGCTAAAATAGATTTAGAAAGTAGATTTTTGTGTTTATGCAAATGACAAAATTTTATTTTATTTACCGTTGATAGTAATCAAAGATATAAACCCGGACATCCTATATAGTCAAAATAGTTGACTTTTGGTTTCAGGGGAAATCCCATTAATTTTGAAAAATAAAATAAAGAGGTTATTATTTTTTTATTTTTCAGAATATTATAAATTTAAATGCCTTATTTAATGCATCAAATCATTGTTTTAATTCAGTTAGAGATGAATGCAGTTAATTATTTGCAATTGATTTGAAGAGACAATCAACAGTGCATTGAAAATGCAAGTATAAAATACCAGAACACACCATTAAAAAGAACCCTTGTGCTGTAATGTATAATTAAAGAAAACAAAAAAGAAATAGTAATTAAATGTTGAAATTTTGTTGAACGCGAATTAATTGAATTTTTTAATTATTACTATTTAAACATACTATTAAAATATGGATAGCATTCTCAGGGAAACACTTTATTACAGTTTCTTGGTTTATTTACCAATATTACAAATGACGAATCTTTTATTTGTTATACATGGTTATTTAAAAAAGAATTATTAGTTCAGTAAAAATGTGATCATTAATTTTAATTTACACCCAAATACCAATAATTTACATACATTTGCTCCTATTTTAAGCGAATAATGTACTAAAAACTATTAAAATTAGTAAATAAATTGTTTTATACATGGAACTTTTAAAAATTATTTTAAATAAAGCGTTTATGTATAAGAAAATAAACTGTTCTAATATTAAAAATGCTGAAAAAAAATAGAATTGAAATGTAAAAGACAAAATGAAATTAAAATATTACTATTGCTACATAAATTTATATTCGACCTTTTTCGTTGTAATTGGTTTTCTTTTTTTTTTCATCGTGTCTTATCGAATCTTATCTTTATTTGGCGAAATGGTTGTCTTTAAGCAATAGGCTGAATTTTTATCATTAAACTAAGCTTTTTACTTAAAAATTATATTAAATAACAAATTTAAAGGAAAACATCTTAATAATTTTATATGGTACTTATCTATTATCAATTTTGAAGGTTAAAATTTATTAAAATTAAATTCCTACAAATAATTGAATAAATAATAATAATAAGATAATGTGTATTAAAAATATTAAATATTAGTATAATGGCATATTCTATGAGCCTATACGAAGTGGCTAGTACTCCAGAAGATGTATGGGTAGTTAACCAAACTCAATGTCTTATAAAGGGTGTTTCAATAAGAGCACAAGATTTTAAGGTTAAATAAAACATTATTTTCTCTAACAAAGTATTGAAATATTTATTGATTTATAATATATACATTTAGGAATTATGAATTAAACAAAATATCTTGTAAATGACAGCCACGGCTTTGCTGGCACATGCGTCCTCTTTTGACAAAATTTGAAAAAATATTGTATACATGTGGCGGTATTTCATTTATACGGCTTGTTTGCATTAACCTGCGACTGAAGATAACCCCACTGCCATAAATCCAAAGGTGTTAAATCACAAGAACGTCGTGGCCAACTCTGGACACCAAATCGAGAAATGACACGACCAGGAGCAAACTCGTGCAAGACAGTAAATGTTTCTAGAGCGGTATAACAAGAGGTACCGTCCTGCTGAAACCACATGTCGTCAAGAGCAATACGTTCCAATTGAGGCACAAAAAACTGCGTTCTCATAGCACGATAACGTTCGACATTCACCGTTAATGCATTATCTTCCTCATCTTCAAAGAAATACGGTCCAATTATTCCTTCAGCCACAATGCATACCAAATAGTGAAACGTTTTGGATGCATTGCTTTTTGACGAATCTATCGTGGATTTTCTAAGCCCCAAATGCGGCAGTTTTGCCGATTAATAAAGGCATCGAAGTGAAAATAGGCCTCATCACTGAACATGATTTTGTTCGCAAAATCCGCATTCACTTCTGTTTGCTCAAGGATCCAATTGGTGAACTCTATTCGCTGTGCATGGTCTGTTGGCAAAAGTTTTTCACTCAATTGGACTTTGTAAGCGTGTAGATGTAAATCTTTAGTGAGAATACGCTGAAGAGTGGCTG
The DNA here is from genome assembly GCA_951812935.1 of Hermaeophaga mercurialis. Taxonomy (NCBI): domain Eukaryota; kingdom Metazoa; phylum Arthropoda; class Insecta; order Coleoptera; family Chrysomelidae; genus Hermaeophaga; species Hermaeophaga mercurialis. The sequence goes on from OX638360.1 coordinate 13,051,144, forward strand.
TTGTAATGTCCAATCCTTGTTCACGATGACGAATCGACATCTCTGGACTTTCAGCCACACTCTCACGTACTGCCGTTGTTGGGAAACTACCTAACACCACCCCTGTGCAACGCGTTTCCATGACTTCCAGCGAAATAAACGTTTCCATGATTGCCAGATAAATAAACAAGTACAGTTTCAACAGTCGTCGTACAAAGACATTTTCTTATATTGTATTCACGAAAAATATGTTTATAGTAATTTAAATAAAGTTAATACAGTCCACAACCAGCCCATGCAGTTTACTACACATGTTTGGTCCATTCGAGACGGATTAGAAGACTACAGTACCAGTGAGTTTATTATTTAATTTACGATAAAAACTGTCATTTCATTATTACATACGTCAAATATTTACGTTAATACGAACTGCTCTTTCTCATTAAAATGCCTAGTGAGGAAGAAATTAAAATTAAAAAGCTAACTGCTCAAAGGAGCCAATTAAAAACTAGCATTACTAGATTTGTTACATTTTTAAACAATGTAACAGAAACTAACGTTACACAAGTTCCATTTAGGCTTGCAGAAATACAAAAAACACTCAACGATTTTCAAACAATTCAATGTGAATTAGAATTATTAGACGATACGAATCTTTTAAAGCATCAAGAATATAACGAAACTTTTGAAAACTCTTATTATGCAGCAATCGCCCAAGGTCACGCAAAATTGCAAAAAACTCAAAGATCTCATATGGGCACACATCTGTCGGTTACCAATGCTTCAGCGTTACCAGTTACGAATAATCAGATTTCACAATATAACATTAAACTCCCTCAAATTTCGTTGCCGAATTTTGAAGGAGCTTACGATCAATGGACTAATTTTTACGACACCTTTAACTCTATCATAGAACAAAATTCAACTTTAACTAATGTTCAAAAATTTTATTATTTAAAAACTAGTCTAAAGGGAGACGCTTTACAAGTAATTCAAAATTTACAATTAACGGATGCTAATTATCAGTTAGCACTAGACATGTTAACTGAACGTTATGAAAACAAAAAATTAATTATAAAATCGCACATTAAAAATATTTTTGAACTACCTAATGTTATTAAAGAGTCACATACTTCTCTAAGATCTTTCACTGATAACTTTCAAAAGAACTTTCGCGCTCTACAAAATTTAAAAGAACCAGTAGAACATTGGGATACTATTTTACTCTATCTTTTAACAAATAAATTAGATTTAAATTCAAAAAAAGAGTGGGAAATCCATTCGAAAGATTTATCATCACAAAAAATTAGTGAATTTACAAAATTTTTGACGGATCGATGTTTACTTTTGGAAACTATGGATACTAAACAAGGTATCAATGTAAATAAAACTGTATACGAAAATAAAACGCGTGCTCATTTAAGCACAAATAATTCTTCGACAAAATGCTTATTTTGCAATAACGATCATTATATATATTCTTGTCAGAAGTTTAAAGCTTTGCCAGTGGCGCTACGTTGGCAAGAGATTAAAAATATGAAGGCATGTACGAATTGTTTACGTAAAGGTCATTATTCACAATCATGCTCTTCTATTAATTGTAGAACCTGCAATAAAAGGCACCACTCATTATTACATATGGATTATTACTCACGATTGTCAAATGACATTAACGAACCCACTACTCAAACTAACTCACGATTGTCAAATGACATTAACGAACCCACTACTCAAACTAAACAATCAAATTACAAACGAACCACTGATCAAAATACAAACACACGTAAACTTGACGACACACGTACTTACGATACAATCACGCAAATTCCAAATACCTCTACGCAAAATCCCGCAACAAGCAACTTACACACTCAAATTGATACGACTTCATTTACAACTTCAAATCATTTAGATCAACGTGCCCTATTACCATTATCTGGTGACACAATAAACACCAATCACTCTAAAACAGTACTACATAACTCAAGCACTTACGGTATTACGTCGGTAATCTTAGCTACTGCACAAATTAAAATTTATGACAAGTATGGTAACGCAATTATTACTAGAGCACTATTGGATGCCGGTAGTGAATCTTCATTTATAACTAAAGCACTAGCCAATAAACTCGGATTAGCAAAAAATTCTCTAAATATTCCTGTGCAAGGAATAAACTCAACTAACGTAAGAATTGACGGTTATATAAACGCTAAAATAAAATCCATGATTTCAAACTTCGAAACTTCATTACAATTTTTAATTTTAAACAAGATTACTGGTAAACTTCCAAAGCAATATTTAAACACTAAATGTATTACTATACCCCAAGGAATTACTCTAGCAGATCCCTGTTTTAATTTACCTACGGAAATAGATATTTTATTAGGTGCTGACATTTACTACTATTTACTTTTACCTGAAAGGATTATGTTAAATAATCATATGCCAGTTTTTCAAAATACCGAACTAGGTTGGGTAATATCCGGTAGATTGTGTGAAAACACAAATGTGGTATATTGCCAATTTTCACGAACTTTATTACACAAACAATTAGAACAGTTTTGGACGTTAGAAGAAGTTGATCAATTTCAACACCCATTAACAAAAGATGAACAATATTGTGAGGAACACTTTCAAAATTCACACGCACGTTTACCAAACGGTAGATTTCAGGTACGACTACCTTTTAAAGAACATTTTCGAAATTTAGGTGATAACAAAGAACAAGCTATTAATAGGTTTTATTCTATAGAAAGAAAATTTGCAAAGGAAGAACAGTTTAAACTGACATATTCAAACTTTATACGAGAATACGTTAACTTAGGACATATGACGAAAATTAAGACTAATGTTATAAAAGACAAAACGTTTCGACACTATTTGCCGCATCACGCTGTTAAAAAGGAAACCTCTTTAACTACTAAATTACGCACGGTTTTCGACGCTAGTTCTAAATCGCAAACCGGACTTTCATTAAACGATGTACTTAGAATCGGACCATGTATTCAACATGACATTTTCTCAACGCTAATTCGTTTTAGAACTTACAACGTAGCATTTTGTGCCGATATCGAGAAGATGTATCGACAAATATTAATCCACGAAAACGATCGTAACTTTCAATGTATTATATGGAGAGATTCTCCAGAACAAGAATTAAATCATTACGTATTAAATACCATTACTTATGGAACCGCCCCAGCTTCATTCTTATCTACACGTTGTCTCAAGCAATTAGCTATTGAAAATAAAAACGAATTTCGGGAAGCGGCGCATGCAATTGAAAACAATTTTTACATGGACGATCTTCTTTGCGGTGCAAAGGACATACAATCAGCAAAATACTTAATAACTGACATTTGTAAAATTTTGAGTCATGCGGGTTTTAATCTAAGACAATGGCTATCAAATAAAAAAGAAATATTAGACGAACTATCACTGTTATCCACTGACAATAATTACGTAATAAAGGACACTCAAGGTTCAAAAACTTTAGGATTGGGTTGGAACCCAAACTCTGATTATTTTTACTTCAACGTTAATAATAAACAACAAAATGTAAACACTAAAAGATCTATACTTTCGATAACAGCCAAAATTTTTGACTGCCTTGGATTACTCGGACCTATTATAGTAAAGGCAAAAATAATCTTACAACGTTTATGGTCGTCCAAATTGTCATGGGACGAACCAATCACAGGAGACTTATTAAATTGTTGGCAAGAATTTTATACTCAATTAAAGGAAATTAATAACATTACGATTCCACGAACTATTTGTTTAGAAACATATAATTCATTGGAATTGCATTGTTTTAGTGACGCCTCTGAACGCGCATACGGTTGTTGTATTTATTTAGTATCAAAAAATGATAATTTTACGTTAACTAAACTAATCTGTGCCAAATCTAAAGTTGCACCTTTAAAGGTGCAAACTATACCACGTCTTGAATTATGCGGAGCACTTCTCGCATCTCAATTGTACAAAAGGGTATCAGAATCCTTAAATTTGAACTTTAATCATACTTACTTTTGGACAGATTCTACGATAGTTTTACATTGGCTTAAGGGCGAACCAAGTAAATATCATGTTTTCGTGTCAAATCGTATCTCACAAATTCAAACATTAACTCAAAATTGCGAATGGAATCACGTACCTACGGATCTAAATCCCGCTGATTACATCTCTAGGGGGGTAGATCCGGGGAAATTAAAAAATTTGTCGAATTGGTGGAACGGTCCTCCATTCTTGAAACAATCTAATGACTTTTGGCCTATTCACGGCAGACAAACGGTTAAGAATGTTTTGAAAACTTGTATTGTTTGTTTCAAAATGAAACCTAAATTTATAACTCAAATCATGGGACAATTACCTAAATCTAGAGTAACTGTTTCAAGACCATTTTCAACTTGCGGTATTGACTATACCGGTCCATTTTTAATGAAAGAAACAAAACTTAGAAATAAAATATTTATTAAGGTATATGTCTGTGTATTCATATGCTTCTCTACACGAGCAGTTCACTTAGAAGCAGTAACCGACTTGACGACAGAAGCGTTTCTTAATGCTTTAAAACGTTTCATATCTCGTAGAGGTTTATGTTCTAAAATATATTCTGATAATGCCACAAATTTTATTGGCGCAAATAATTACCTGAAGGAATTTACACAAATGTTTAAAAAACTAGATGTTCATGACTTTTTATTAAAAAATAGAATTAACTGGTCATATATTCCTCCTAGGTCTCCTTCCTTTGGGGGTCTATGGGAAAGCGCTGTTCGTATAGCTAAATCAAAATTAAAAACTGTTCTTAATAATGAGCATTTAACTTTGGAAGAATTCTTTACATTTTTATCGCAAATTGAATCTATCATGAACTCTCGTCCTTTATCTCCACTCACTGACGATATTGATGATCTACAAGTTCTAACGCCTGGTCACTTTTTGGTCGGAAGCCATCTTCAATCACTACCCGAATCAACACCTGATAAACGAGATACTATTATTTCTCGATATAAGAAACTGCAAGCTCTAATAGAAACTTTTTGGAAAAAATGGTCAACTACCTATCTACAATCTCTACAGATCAGAAGTAAATGGAAATTTTCAAATGTACCTGATAAACTCATCGGTAAATTAGTACTATTAGTAGATGATAACCTACCGTCCCACATTTGGAAGACTGGAATCATCCAAGAGATTCACCCTGGTCCAGATGGACTTGTCAGAGTGGTCACAGTGAGAACTACTTCGTCTACGTTACGACGCAGCATTACCAAAATATGTTTGCTACCAGTACATCTTGAGAGTTGAAAGAAATTCTTACTTTCAACCGGGGGACTATGTTGGGAAACTACCTAACACCACCCCTGTGCAACGCGTTTCCATGACTTCCAGCGAAATAAACGTTTCCATGATTGCCAGATAAATAAACAAGTACAGTTTCAACAGTCGTCGTACAAAGACATTTTCTTATATTGTATTCACGAAAAATATGTTTATAGTAATTTAAATAAAGTTAATACAGTCCACAACCAGCCCATGCAGTTTACTACACAGCCGTGATGTTTTGTTGTGAACGACCTCTACGAGTTCTTGTCGTATGTTTCACATCACTAACTGAACCAGTACTTTCGAATTTTTCGGTTATTCTTTTCACAGTAGATGAATTAAGAAAATTCTGTCGACCGAATTTTGGACGCACTTTACGGATGCTGGCGATCAAACTTTCACCATTTTGATAATAATGTTTAACAATCAGGACACGTTGTTCTATCGTGTAGTTCTCCATTTTTACCAACTCCCCTCTGTCAACTTTCGATCCGTCACTTTATAATTACGTGTCATTATGACTGTCAAACATGGCGGGCATTTAAAATCTTGCGCTCTTATTGAAACACCCTTTATTACCTATCATGTTTTTTAAATGGTTTAAATTATGTTTATCACTAACTTCGTATATTAATCGAAACACATTATTGTATAGAAATACATAAATCGTTTGATCATTAAATAATTCATAGTTCATCTTCACTTTCTGATTCAGATCTGTTTCCTACATTTATGATGAAGTAGTAGTTCAATTTGTATGTTACAAATACATTTTTGCGATTATATAATTTTTTTATTAGTGATCTAGTGTGTCTTAACATAATTTGCCCAGGCTTCAGAATCACAATTAGGTAATAGTTCATTCCACATACTTATTACCTTTTTATCGCTATATCCATTCTGCCAATATATTTATCGTAATATGGTTTACTATATGCCCAAATTAATTCAATACCATTGAAGCTGCAATGGTAGGGCGATAATCGTAATATTTCATGTCCTTATTCCCGCAGAAGTTCATCAATGGTATAAATATGTTCTTTTCTATTCATTTTCATCACAAGTATCACAAGTATCCATGTTATTTTTTTACTTACTAATAATGAAATTCCTTTTGGTATAGTTATATATCTATAACCTATTTATCAATTTATTGACTTATATTTCATAATATTAGTCTAGAAATGTCAATAACATTATCCAATTTTGTTGAGCTACACAACTTGTGGATTATTTTAAAATTCTTAATCGCTATTTTATTTCAACATTTTTATGTTAAATGAAGTTATCACCACAAAATAAAGTCAATATCAACAAAAAATCCGAAATGGCGAAAATACACTTTAAACTTGTTGACTGACATTAAGACAATCTGGCGACCCGATGTAATTGATTCAAAAAGATAACTGTAGAGATAACAACAATATTTAATGATTCAAATAAACGAGATTGTAACAACTATATAAAGCTTATGTACATGTCTATATCAGTATTATTTGGCGTATAAAACATACATATTTTAAGTTTTTTATAATGGTAGGAGAAAAATTAGATGTATTATAGAGGAAGCAGTAAAGTGTATTTTCATTTCTTGGATAATTTACTCCTTGGTAATACAAATAATAGGAATAGCAGGGCCCTTTAACCTCAAATTAGTGAGAAAAATGTATAATTTCTTTAAATAAATGACAAACATAATTCCATCGAGACTTATCTAAGAAGAAGTGTATCAAATGGCGTGGTATTTTCGCAAGGGGTCAGCCATATGCAAATGTCTAAAACAAGACTCCCTAGTCATGGAAGGCTAATTTCCGAGCGAATTGTTAATAAGGCAAAAAAAAACATTCACTATCGGTGGAGTGTTAAATCGAAATTTTTATTGATGAGCTATCTGGGGAAAAGGATGTACCAGAACAATCGTAGGAACACCCCCGAAGCATGTTATTGCTATAAAATAGACGCCTCATTACCATGTAATTATTGAATCAGAATAATAACCATGAATTTTGGAATAATTTTATTTTGAAATGCGTTTTGTAGATGTATCAAGTTGCAGAAACAATCGCCGAGATGGCTATCTGCGGTAACGATCTGTTGCGCTCCCTGTTTTACGCTAAACACACGTATTTTAAATTCATAACTAATACCTTTATATTTGATTTAGGCGTGTCAAAACAACAAACATTTAACACAGAAAGGGGTCTTTTGTTCTTTTTGATATGCCAATTAAATGAAGCAAGACTTTTAGAAAAAAACAGTAACAATATTCAGTAGACCAATATTTTTCCAATCTAAATAAAATTAACCAAGTAAGCTATCAAACAAATAAAAACATAACCTGACTTAGTCAAACATAAAAATTAACTTGAACCATTTCACTTCTCGTCGACAAAAACATCAAAACGATTTAAAGTGGTGCCCACCCAGTACATCATGAAATTTTATTTTAAAAGTCGTCTATTTTTGAAATAATGAGTTTATTCTATGCGTTTGCATCATACTTTATAAGTACTATTTGAAAAACTATTAGTTTTTTATCAGTCGTCAGAGAGAAAAAATACTCAACAAATTCGCCATTTGTACAGAGTGAACTAAATGTATGAAATTGTTTCTGAAATCGCTTTTACGATATTTAAAATATTTCATTTGTTTGATGTATGTAATATAACCGATCTTCAAGTGATACTGACGTTATTAGATTTCTGTTTTTCCGAAATTATAGTGAATTTTGTTTTATCAAATTTAAACATCATAAAATATTCAGAGTGATCATATATTATAAGTGCTTAATATATTTTGAATATTTTTTATGTAATGTTATAATTAATTGTAACAATTTTAGAAATCATTTTCTTATGTTATTCTTCCTAAAATCATTGCGACAATACTTTTGTCAACTTTGACTTTTAACCTATTGTTTAATTATCTGTGTTTATTGAAAGTAAAAATAAATCATTTTTCTGAAAAAGAATGAATTGAAGTATTATTGATCTTAGTAAATGATGACATGCAAACAAGTCGACAAAAATATTGTCATATCTTTAATGATTTATGCCATAACAAGGTCTACAGTGAGGAAATTGATAAAAAAAATATTTACTCAAACCGAGACTCACAAAAAATGTAACAACAGGAAACTTAACCTTAGAAGAAGATCCACACTTAATGGTAGACAAATATCTAGGGACCTTTATATTTCAGAAAGATCTGTTATGAGAATTTTATTGATTTTGATAGACCTATAGAGTTTACTGACAAAGTGATAAAAAAAAATATTACGATCGGAACGGTCTACATTTTTTTATGTTATATTAACTTCTTCAACTATTCAACTTTTTTTTCGTTATTTTGAGTATTGCTTTTGATTTTATGTTTGTTAATAAAATTATTTTAAATAATTTAAACCATTAATAGTATAAACTAATCTTTTCAACATTTAACATTCGGATGACTTTTAAAATTATTATATTTAGGCATAAGGAGGGAAAATGTTAAGAAGTAATATATAAATCATAAACTTTACAGGGTGATTTACGTGAAATAACGCAAGATTTGACAACAACATAAATACCACTTGGAGATGGGCCATATTACACAAACCCCATCAACCAAATTTTACAAATATTGTACAAGCTGTTTCGAAAATAATTGAAGCATTTCATTCATTAGCATTACTCTGTATATACAGTGTGTTCATTTTAAAACTTACCCCCCCCCTGTAATTTAAAAACGGCAAAATATTTAAAAATTCTCCGGAACACGTCGATTTTTATTTTAGGGGGGAACATTTTTGACATTCAAGTGGTCTTGATATGTGCATCATTTTTGCAAATTGGTCGAAATTTGACAAAACTATGTGCCAGAAAACACTTAGTTGACAAGGAAATATTTGTTTAGTTATTGAAGAAAGGACAAAATTAAAAGAAATGATTTATTTACAGTAGTTTAAACGTGTAAAAAACAAACTTATTCTTGCCCTTGTGCGTTTTTTTTTTGTATTGAAACGTGAAAAACAAATTCCCTAAGTAGGTACCTATTGAATTGCAATGTTTAAAGCTTAAATATTTAACGAGAGACACCGAGATAGAAATGTTTCGCATGTTTATGTGCACAACTTTTGCAAAAGTTCAGGAAACTGAATCTCTAGACAATGCTAAACAAAATAAGCCTAGAGTTTTAGATGAAGCAGCTTTTATTGAACTGATGGCTCATTTTGCGGCAGATCCAACTACTTCCATTAGAAAAGTTTCAAACCAAACTGGAATATCAATTGGCCCAGTATACAAGGAAACAAAAATACATAAGTTTCATCCCTATAAATTGCAAATATTTCAAGAATTGTATGAAGATGACCCTGATTGAAGATTACAATTTTGTGAAATAATGTCGGAATAGATTAATAGATCGCCCAACCTACTGAAAAATATTTGCTTTTCGGACTAATGTACTTTTTCCTGAACAAGTAAAATTCTCGTTACTGGTCAGAAGAAAACCCCCATCTATTCCGAGAAGGCCATATTCAACACCCTTAAAAATTAAATGTCTGGGCAGGAATTTTAGGGAACAGCATAATAGGTCATTTATTTATAAACGGTTCTCTTACCGGGAAGTTTATTTAAATATGCTGCGGGACACTGTTGACGTACTCGGGTAGATCAGCACGGAAATCCTTTACTCCAAGAAGACTTAATCTACTTTCAACAAGATGATGCACCTGCGCACTATGCTATACCTGTGCTTAATTGGTTGAACGTCACATTCCCTGACAGGTGGATAGGAAGAAGAAGTGCCATAGAATGAATGGCCTCAAAGATTTCCTGATCTTAGTCCAAACGACTTTTTCCTATAGGGTTATCTCAAAACTTCAAGATATCCAAAATCGTATAACACCTGAATGCAGAGCTACTGGGCGAGAAACTTTTGAAAAAGTACAGGAGGAATTTTAGCACCGTCTTTATTATTATATGGAAGCAAATGGTGAACATTTTGAACACTTACTAAAATAACAAAGTTTTATTAGCTAGTTATTCCTATTCATTTTTCTTTTTAATAGTTTCGTAAAACACACTCTATTGTTAGAAACCAGATGTTCTGATGATTTCTGAGTCTATCAGGAGATGATAATAGTTTAAAAGTGCCGCATTTATCTGGGTCCAAAATTATTTAACCAGCTTCCTACAAAAAAAAAATAACCTTTCAGTTTATGAAATAAGGAAAATCTTTTTCTTTTCAAAGTACCTTGCTCAAATTTGTAGTCATTTTTATTTATGAAATTTATAGTAAAATATGTAAATTAAGTGGATTTAAACATAGGGTAAACTTTATTGCTTGTATTTCCTATATTATGAAAGTGATGCGCCTAAAAGCTTTATTGTAATATTTTTGTCTAAATTAGAATTAATTATGTTTTACCTGCAATTTCTCCCTAATGTCACCTAGAGGTGTGGAGAAAGCTTGGGAACAGGACCGTAGAACGTGAAAGAGAACTGGTATCGATTCGTCCTTCCCTTTCAACTTACCCTTACAGGTTGAATCTTTTAGAAAGGTATATAAAGAATCAATACTGAAGTTAGTCCCTGAATGTACAGGACGATACAATTTTTTCGTTGAATTTTCTCTATGTGAAAATAAAATCATAAAAAACTTCATAATTTCTTTTCTAAAAGTACTAGTATTAATATTTTTCCATTTAGGGATAAGCAGGAAAAGGGAAGTATTTTCATGATAACATTGATATTAATTAACTAAGACCTTGAGCGAAAATTTGTAGAAAAATTAAATCTAGTATGAACAGTATAATGATTAGTTTTAATTAATTCAATGAAATGAATATACGTTTTATAATTAATATATGTAATAGGTCGTAACTATGGAAATTAATAGAAAGAACTGTTACTTTATGGGGTATATCTACATAATAAGAGTCAACAATGGTGACGAAAGATCTAAAATATGTTATACATACTCCCTATTTTTTTCAACTAGGGTAATTAAAAAGATATTAAGTTATTGTTTTTAACATGATAAATCTTTACGTGCTTTTGTTACATTAATGTTTTGACGTTATAATTTATTATATTTTAATGGTTTTCATTGCGATCATATTAAAATATGCTTTTTATGTTTTTTTTTTTGAGTGCGTGGTAATTTATGAAGTTTTAACCAAAAAAATTCGAAATCATTACCACATAATTTAATGTATAAATAGAGACGACTAGTTTTGTCTACACAGAGTCATGTAAGGGTTGACTCACTTCGTGTTGTTTTCATTTGAAGTATATAAATTAACTGCTAATTGTTTAATTTTGATGTTAAGTTTACCACATATTATTGTTAAATTTCCTTAATATTTCACTTTTTTATTTATTAATACCACATGTCAACTTAGTTTAACTTAATATATTAACTTTAATTATTTAATTTTGATGTTTCTACTCATTATAACTAGACCTGAAGATGACTAATCGTCTCTATTTAATCATTAAAATAATATATGTTAACGATAGTAATATTTTCATTGCCTTAACTTCCTATATGTATCTAGATGATAATCCCCATTTAAAAAAGGTTTACGACTTCTTTCAATTTCATCATTCGGCATTCTAATGATTTCCTTTTACCCTATTATTAAAATGGCTGGAAAATAGATAGTAATCTCCAAGAATGCAGTCTCAAAATTTTATTATCGAGAATGATAGATACCTACAATAAAATTATTTTCTTAATTAGGAGAACTGTAAATGGAACAAAAATATCTCATTAGTGTACATATATTTAAACGAGCATTTAAATATTTTAAATAATATTAATATTAAATACCCTGGTTGTTGGAATTTGTAATTTTTATTTTATTTTTATTATTAATTGTGTTGCTATAAATTATACGTATACTGGGTGTTGCAAGTTATGGTTTACATGCAATATTTACACAATAGAAAAAACCTAAAAAATGAAAACACCTTTATTTGTTAAAATAAATGTAAATGATTGTATAAAATTAGTTTATTTAAACAGAAAAATGTGTATTAAATTGGTAATTCGATTTTTCTGAAGAAATATATAGGGGGTGCTATTTGATAATAAAAGATCGAAAGATATAAGATTATCGAAATTCCATTGAAAACTGTTTTTTATTATTTTGTATTTTCAAATAAAATAAATATTATCTGTAAAAGACAATTGGGACACAAATAATTTATTAATTCAGTTTCACTCAGATAAAAATATATTGATTATATGGATGGTCAAAGAAGCAGTCCTTGATGAATTTTTTACACTAAATGACATAATACCCAGCTTAAAATGTTACTCCACAACAATTACAAGAATGAGACTGAATAATGGTAGTTTTCCTGCTCATCTACATAAATTAGGGATCATTTCTTTGTGTAAATGTACTTGCGATAAGATTTTGATAGTACACTTAAATCATTTGATTTTTACCAACGGCAATTAATACATTCAATAAATAGATATATTGATGTCGTTAACAACGGAATGCAACTACTCATCAATTTAAAGCGTTTACCAAGTTTAAATAACAGAAAGGTACTTGATGCTCTCGTAAATCTAATTAATAACACTAAAATCAAAATCTTACGTTTAATAAACTATTTCTGTGGTAACGGACATAGTTTCGAAACGCCAACTTATCCTCCCTTCCCACACACAATAGTCACAAATTTAAGATTTAGTTAAACCATCCATTATATTATACAGTAAAATTATTATTTACTGTTCAATAACATGTTCTCAGTAAGTTCAATGATGTAAAGGTTGAAGATCACAAAAATCGCCGATTCAATTTTTGTTTATATAAATTAATAAGCTACGAACAAGTTGTTCTTTTGATTCATTTTATCAATTCATTTGTCATCCTGTATATAAATTATATTTTTTTATCGGTGTATAATTGAAAAATCGTTAAGCGAGACGTAACTACAAATCGTTAGTGGAAATTTCTAGTTAACCGCCTCAAAACTCTGCTTTTCTAATGGACGGACCCTCTGTCAAAGGGATGTTCTGGTACGCCCTGTTTTCCGCTTTTCCGCGAGCTTCGAAAATGGAAAACTCCTCGAAACTTATGCTCGCCTGGCTCTAATCTGGCGCGTTTCCGCCAAACTACACTTTTTCATGCCTCCCGAAATGTCGTTAATTATGTATTTAGTTAGTAATAGGTATTGAGTAATTTGTCCAGTCTACAATTTTCGGATAAATGATATAATGTCATGGTAATCTGCAGTGTTGGAAAAATTAAGATAAAGTTAATTTCAAGATATTTACCTGGCACTTGCATTCAGAGAACTATTAGTAAATCCCTCGGTAGGTGGTCGTTAATCCAAACAAATTAGTACAGGATTGTATTGCTCGAAGCACTTGAGAATCACTAGTCACTAAATTCCTGGCAGACAATCAAGTAAGTCAAGTTTAAAAAATTTTAAATGAAGAGGATCAAACCGACTCTTTTTAATTTTTGAACTTGTTTTGATTTTCCAACAGCTGAAAAGCCTATGCCTTTATTTGAAATTGCAATTGCATAATGTTTACCATCAAACCTCTTAATTTCTTCAACTACAATTGAAGATACAATTGATTATTATTGCGAAGATACCAGACCAGAAATTTTTAACTCCAAAGGTGAAGTTTTTATAATCTTAAAAAGTAAGTACAATTAACGCTAAATGAGAGTTAAGTATACAAAAACCTTTTAGCTTAATAGAAGCAGAGTTAACGCAACAGGCACTCGCTTAGTTTAATAGAAATGAAGGCCAGTTCCTAACTGTAATCCATCCATGGTCAAACTTCGTTCCTTAGCATCACTTTTACATGATAAATATATTTACTACTAATAATAAGAAGCTGTGGTCGTTAATTTTTTGTTGGTGAGGTTGACTTGGATAAATTTGAGTTCATTTAATTTGTCATTTTATTGTTTACTTGCATCTTAGAGGTGGAAATATCTATGCTCTAACATGCAACAATTAAAGCAGTATGATCTGCGAAAGTTGTAACTGCAACTTAGTGGATACTTTAAGATACCCGTGCATTTTTTTCTTTGAGCAGTAAGTAATGATTTTCTTGTTTAACACTGAATAGTCAGTCATATTTGTATATGTAGATAAAATTTTGCCGTTATGTAGAATTTTTTTTAATTTATAAATGAACATTTTATGTCATACCCAACGTGAGGCATTTAATCTAGGGTTTTTTTCGTCTCTAAAGCGATTTTTTTAGTTTCTTAGCGAGATTAATTTGTTTCTTTTACTTCTTTTTGAGCATCTACATACTGAATAATCAGTTTCTTCATCCCTACAGCAGTCTCATTTTGTCAAATTCAAGTAGTTGCTTAGTACTTTTTGAAAATAGAATATTAATATTTTAAGTTTATAGTAGAAAAGTATTTTTAATAAAACAATATATCCTATATACTCGTATCATATACGAGGGTTGCTTTTTATGTATTGAGAATTGGCAATACTAGTGTTGCCAGGTGAAATCTGTCATTGCCATCTTAAAGTTTGACATTTTTGACAGTTAACGTTTTGACTATTTGTGTTGTTTACAGTAAGTTGAAAGTCTCATCTCTTCTAAAAAATGGAATTAACTCACGAACATTTTCGAGCTATGATTTATTATGACTTTCGACGTGGTGTAACTCAAGAACAGTGCATCAATCAACTTAATTCAACTTTTGGCGATGAAGCACCATCCAAAGCCAGTGTATATCGCTGGTACACTGAATTCAAACGTGGCAGTAGTTCGCTCACTGACCAAGTTAAAGAAAATCGGTCGTTGTGCCAAAACATCGACGCTATGAGAAAACTAATTGAAGAGTATCGTCATGTGACATACCGTGAAATCGAGGCATGTTTAAGCATTAGTATGACCAGCATACTTAAGATTTTGCACGAACATTTGGGTGTTCGGAAGCTACCTGCGCGTTGGATTCCACATTTGTTGACGGATGCTCAAAAAAAGGCTCGTGTCGAATCATTTTGCATCACGACAATGCGAGTTCACACACATCAAGTGAAACAAGCGAGTATTTGGACACACAAAAGATCGAATTGATGGGTCATCCGCCTTACAGCCCCGACTTGGCACTTAACGACTTCTGCGTGGACAATGATTTTCATCGTCCGAAGAAGCGGTCGAGGCCTTCAAAAACCATGTTTTAGAGCTATCATCTTTTGACTGGACAAAGTGCTTTGAGGGGTGGTTCAATTGCATGCAAAAGTGTATAAAGCTTAAAGGCCAATATTTTGAAAAGAAATAAATATATTTTTGATAAAATTCATTTGTTTGTTCTTTCTATTCTTAATATACAGTGTGTCTACTTAAGTTGGAACCATATGGAAAACTTTTTTATTATTAATTTTAGGAAAAAAAGTTATTCTTTATAAAAAGTTCTGCATGGTCTAAAACCTGAAATACAACCATCGGATTTAAAATTTGTTGAGCCGTATATAAGGTTTGTCGAAAAATATAAATTTTGCTCAAGAGTAAAGTACCTTTAAATATGACAATATCGAAAAATGTTACTAAAAAAAGTTGATCAGAATTAAAAATTACGTTTAAATATGCAAGTATTGTCTATTGCGATTTATAGTAGAAAATCGTTTCGATTTACAGATGAAGCAAGCTTGTACGTTGGCCTAAACAGGGAGGGTGCGCCCAGATGGGTTACGAAAATTTATTAATGTCAAATCCCGTTTTATAGTTGTTCAGGGAACAAATAGTAATAACATTAATATTAGGTAAAAATGTTTATCAGATTTTGTTGGTGTCGATCCGTAAGTTAATGACTATTAGGTATAGGGGAAAAATAATTGATGACGTTAAATTCAGGATTTGATCTACCTCTCTTAATACTAAAGACTTGACGAACAACTGTATTACAAATTCATGATCAGGAGATTATTTACTCGATGTTTTTCTTGAACTTGAATAGTCATTAACTTAGACAGCGATAAGTTTTCAGAAAAACCCCGAGTCAAGTCGCTTTCTCTTCTGTCATTTAGAAACACAAATTGTCTTAATAACACTGTAATAAATGGATTAAGGCATTCAATTACGATTAAGGCATTCAAATTTAAAGTGAAATTTATCTACCGGATTAAGGGAACAGGTAGTCTTAGGATCGAATTTACCATGGTCGCTTTAGTTTAGTTTTGAAGTTTATGTGGTTCGGTACTATTTTAAATAATTATAGAAAATGAATGAGTTAGTGAATTGTGATCAGTGTTCTTCCGAAATAAATTTGGACAAACAGGAATTCGAAAAGCGAAAGCGTAGTCATCTTTCTAGTGATGCCAAGGAAATAGTTCTAAACGTTTATTCTGGTGAGTAATTGTAATTATACTTACCTGTAAAACATATTACGTATGTAATATAAAAATATATTTGATTTTGACACAAGTCTTATTTACAGGGCTAAAAAATGAATTGTCTTCCTCCGAAGCCCTAAAAGAAACTGTTTTTTTAACAAAAGTGCCACAGTCAACTGTATACAAAATTATTCATGAAGGGGTTCAACCTAGAAAAAGGCGAAAGGATTCTGGGTCATCTCATTCTATTCCACAGGTTCTTTTAGAACCGATTAGAGAAACGATTTATAATATGTTCTCTGTAAATAGTTTTCCTACTTTAAACACATTATTTTTACGTCTAAAACAAAAAATGATAATAGAAGACTGTCATAAAACGACATTATGGAGATTTTTAAAATCCAACGGTTTTAAATTTAAAACCATTGACAAAAGACAAACCATCATGGAATCCAGCCGTTTAGTAAAATGGAGAATAGAGTATCTTAATTCTATTACTCAGTATCGGCGAGAAGGCAGGGACATTTATTTTTTAGATGAAACCTGGTTCGACACTCACGATGTCCAAAAAAAATGTTGGACTGATGGAAGCTCAAAATGTAATGTAGACACTCCTCCATCTCGAGGAAAAAGAATATGTATTTTGCATTGTGGTGGAAAATCAGGTTGGGTAGAAGGAGCTCTCTTGTTGTCTGCAAAGGATGTACGGGATAGTAGTTTAGACTATCACCAGGACATAGAAAGTACTCTATTTGAAAAGTGGTGGGAGACTACATTATTACCAAAACTGAAAACTAACAGTGTAATAGTTTTAGACAACGCCCCGTATCATTCCCGGTTGGTTCGAAAAAAACCAAATAGCAATTCTACTAAATCCGTCATTCAAGACTTTCTGATGGAGAATGATATATTTTTTGAACAAGATTACACGAAAAAACAGTTGTTGGAACTTTTACAGTTAGTTGATTTTAAACCAGAATTTGTTGTTGACAACATCGCAATAAATCAAGGATTTAAAATTTTACGTTTACCACCCTACCACTGCATACTCAATCCTATAGAATTGTTATGGGCACAGTTAAAAAATATTTCTCGATCAAATAACTCTTCTCCTAAGTCCACTTCTTGTGTCATCAATGTAATAAGAAATGCATTTAACGATATAACTGTTGACAATTGGAAAAACGCAATCCAACATGTTAAAAAAATTGAAGACAAATATATGACATTTAATAATACCATTGAAAAAATTATAATAAATTTGGACGATACAGACGAAAGTGATATTTCGGAACCTAGTGACTGTGAAAGTGATTTAGAAATGTAGACATTTAGGTATAGGTATTTCTACCAAATAAATCGAGTTATTATTTTTTTATTAATAATACTTAATTAGTTTGAATATTTTTGTTAGCTAAACATGTCTATAATATTAATCTTTTTGAAATGTATACTTTCATACCAATGGAAATCTTATTTATTTTTTTATAGTTTCAATTAAATATTACTGTGTAGGTCAGAGTTTGGTCATTAAATAGTTAGTAAAAATTTAATAGGAAATATTTTTTTCTTTAAAAAAAATTCTACCTAAAACTCACTTTTTAGTAAAAATTCTATTAATTTTTATTAAAACTACTACTAAAACCTCGACTAAAACAAATACAAAAAATCAAATTCTCGAAATCTAAACCTCGAGATCTATAAAAATACCAATGTTTAAAACTACCCTAAAATCTTCCAAGTAACCCATTTTTTGAGCACCAAATGACAACTACAACCTAAGCCGATTCTGATCAGCATATTGGCGAACGTTTCAAGCGGTTGCCAGATCTTTGCGCTTTCTACTATAAATCGCAACGCACAATACATCTATTTACATTAATAAAATTATTTTTTAAATTTACAAAAATGCAAATTTAACTGTAGTGCACTTATTACGCGTTTTAATTGCAAAATTATTAGAAAACATCGAAAAACTAAAAGGTTATCATGTGTTTCGTAATCACAAGAGATAAATGTTCATTCAAAATAGAAATATTAGTAAAAAATAAAATAATCTGAAGTTTTAATTTAAATGGATGTACTTGCATATTTAAACGTAATTTTTAAATCTGATCAACTATTTTTAGTAACATTTTTCGATATTGTCAAATTTAAAGATACTTTACTCTTGAGCAAAATTTATATTTTTCGACAAACCTTGTATACGGCTCGACAAATTTTAAATCCGATGGTTGTATTTCAGGTTTTAGACCATGCAGAACTTTTTATAAAGAATAACTTTTTTTCATAAAACTAATAATAAAAAAGTTTCCCATATGGTTCCAACTTAAGTAGACACACTGTATAAATAGCAACCTTCATAGATATTTCATAATATAAGTTCAACTGCAACGTTGGTCGACGAAAGAAGAACTCTGTTCGTTTTGAAAGACGACTTTTAAAGCATTTGGTAAGTCACATGACGATCTATTGATATCAAGTCAGGCACAGCATCGATATGCGTCCTCGAGCATACGACGACCACGATTGAATTAGGAGAACTAGCAAAAGGCGATATTGGTTAATCGACACACTGTTGAGAAAATCCAGGCGAAAATCGTAATAAATCATAGCACAAAAAATTTACGATTTCATTTCATTTTTTGGCCGAGATTAATTTTTCAGATTATTGTAAACAACACAAATAAGTGTTATTAATCGTGTGAATAACGGCCACTAAATTATTTGCAAGCTTTACATCAAACAATCAAATTAGATTTTTGTTAAAACTTGAGAATTAAGTATTTTAATAACAGTAACTTTTCTTTTCACAGAGACATTGCCGTGTTAAAAATATTTATTTGAATATAAAATAGTTATATTAACATTGTATAATATAACAGGTGTTTCAAAAATTATTTTTCAGCTTTGTGTTTGTTTAATGTGTTTCATTTAATCCTTGTTTTCCTCATAAGTAAAGTTTTCAAACACACAAATTTTTGTTGCCTATGTATCCCGTTATAAAGAATCTTACCATACAGGGTGGTCAACTTATACTCCAAAGTTTGATATCTCCGTTATCTTTTTGTTGTACTGCAGGTATAAATGATCTTCAAAATAAAGTGCAATGGGTTGCGTTTGACAATATTACTTATGAATGAAGCACGTTCAATGATTTACTGGAAGAACTATATGCCATTAAAAACGTCTTAACTATTCGACGTTGATGTCACATTTGACGTATTGGAATTGGTGTTGCCATATCTCAAAACTTATCCAGCGCCTTACTTAAGTATCTGCGACTTTATACACAAATGTTAAAACAGATTTAGACATACAGTACTCAACTTTGTGTGCTTCAGACATTTTAGAGTTTGTAGCTCCAAAAAAGTGGCTAAAATTAACTAGCCCTTATGTCATTATGCATGTCGCTAAAGCTTAGCTGATTTTCTTTTCGTGGTTCAATATGAAGACTTGTTGGAAACTTGATAGCAACATAATTTGCCTTCACACGAGTTTTGTCATTAACATTTGCATCTTATATTTCACAATCCTGAATATTGCCAATCCTTTCTTTTAAATCATTTTTGGGAAAAGATGGGCAGCTTCGACAAACTATTACTTTTTTACTAGCAATTTAGAAATATTTACTAAAAGACGTTTCTTTAATAGTTGAAAATAAAATTAAAAAGGTACTTAAATATGCAACCAATATTTTTAATTCGTTATTTATTTATTTTTAACAATTTCGATTTTTAATTAATGTTTCATTATATAGTACGGAAAGTTTCACTATTATTATTTTTACACGAGTTCGTGGTAAACACAGACATAAATTCCTCTACATCTTTATTCACAAGAGTATTTCGGTATGTTGTTCGTTTTCACAATGGCGCAGATGCTGAAATTTCAGCGAGTTAATGTTGTTGGTTTACTGTATAGTTTCGCGCATGTGTGGCGTGAGTTTTGATTTTCCAGTTGTGGGTTCTCCATCGACGTACTCTGGAGGGTCATCTGCATGTGAGTCTGTGGAGACAGGAATGCCTAATTCTCTGAGACTTCTGTGGTAGACGATACTGGCACCGAAAGCGTCACCCATTACGTTGATGGCCGTCCTGAAGCGATCCCTAAAAATATTAACAATTGTATAGTTCTTTGACTTGACCTCTACAAATTACAATAAAATCTACAGAATTCCTAAACTCTAAAAATCAGAATAACAAAACACCAATGAGAGAAGTTGAGCAGCAACATTAATGGAGATAATGAGGTAGTTAAAAATAATAGGATATTATTTCTTGGTTAGTTGATTCACATGAAATTTTAGTGACGAATTTCATGAACGTTGATCAACAACCTCAAAAAGGGCAGAAAATTATGATGATGCAAGAGAAATGATTTAGTATATCTATCGTCATGTGACATATAGGAAAATTCAGTTTTGTTTAGGCATTGATGCGAAACAAATTAATCAAATTTTTATACCACATAATTTAACAAAAGCTCGAAAACAGGGATAAATGATGCAAAGAAACACTCAAATGATTTAACTTACATACGTCGAATTTGGTTAGTTAGTGGCGATGAAAGTTGGATATATTCTTATGAACCGGAAATAAAACAACAATCCACTATTTAGGTGTTCCTAAAGCAAAGCTAACAAAAGTTACTAGAAGTTGAAGCGTTTCGAAACCAATGTTTGTTTGTTTTGTGGTGTCGAAAACTAAGCATTTCATTACTATCCCTTTAGAAAATCGCAAAACAATTAACGCTAAGTGGTACACAACTATTTGTTATGAGAAAAATCAATAACCGCGAAAATAATGCATATTTTTAAATGCTATGTAGAACGTGTCATTTGCAGATGATTCGGATCGTTTAGTCGTCTAAGACTATTGTTTGGAAAGCAGTTTCAATAATTCAGTGAAAAAATGGCATTTTATTCAAATCAAGAACATTACATGACAATTACTCTAATCCACGATGTTTTGTACCTGTGCCCCAAAGATTATTAGAAACTTGTAATGTATTACCTCAAAAAAGTAGCGATGGAAATCTTAGGTATGTGTAATAATTCTACATCCCTTGTAGTCGACTATTCTAAATATATAGGTGTACTAAAATAAAAACTTATTTTTAGAACGTTTAAAAAGCAATTTTATTCAAATGTCGCGATGTTGCCGGCTTAGTTTTTTTTTGGTAAATAATATTTGGATAGATATAAAATATTAATATTTATTTCTTTGAATACGGCTGACTTCAGAAAAAAATTATAAGAAGTTTTTATTCTACATACATTATAATACCTCATCATTAAAAATGTGCATTATTTTCGCGGACATTCTTTATAATTGGGCTGTATATTTTCTATTAATCCTTTCTTTTATATTTCTGTTTATTAAATTAAAATTAAATACACTTACAATAACCAATCGACGGCCAAAATCAAACTGACATCTTCAGCTGGCAATCCTACAGTATCCAATACCATAACCATGGTAACTAATCCAGCTTGTGGGATACCCGCGGCCCCAATACTAGCTGCTGTTGCTGTTACACTAATAGCAACTAGACTACCGAAATCCAAGGGTACATTCCTGACTTGGGCTATGAAAATGGCTGCTACTGCTTCGTACAAAGCGGTACCGTCCATGTTAATGGTTGATCCTATGGGCAAGCAGAATCTGGCGACTCTGGAGTCAACGCCGTTTTTCTCTTCCAAACAACGAATAGTCAAAGGGAGGGTTGCTGAACTAGAGAAAAAAAATTAAATTTAAGTGTTAAATACATAAATGCGTTGAATTCGATGATCAAATATTATGTTTTTATTTAGTTTTGTTACCTTGATGCACATCCAAACGCAGTAATGATAGCTTGCGACATGTTGTTTATAAAAGTAATAGGGTTTTTCCTCGCCAACACAAGGTACAGCAGAGGCAAAATGACGAATCCTTGTACGGTCAATCCGACGCAAACTGTTGCGAAATACCACCCTAATTGACCAATTACGGTTAATATGTCGTCCATTTCCATTATTTTGGAAGACACCAAAAATAGAATACCGAGTGGTGAAAGGAAGATTACCCAGGAGGTGATCTTCATACTAACAGCCATTAAATTTGTGAAGAATTCTCCGATAACTTTCGCGTCTTTACCTAGTTGAGCTATAGCTATACCTAAAGCAGCGGCCACTACTACTAAACCTAAAATGTTGGTGCTTTGGACCACTACTGGTTCACCTATTTTGTACTTGTAGGGATCTGAAATCATGCAATAAAATTAATATTAATAGAAAACTTAGTATAAACGTAGTATAAACTAATAAAAATAAAAAAAGATTCGACGCTTAAAAAAAATAATTTGCAGTAAAACCACAATTTCCGTACAATGAGTAGATAGAAAGCTTGTTAAGTTTAAAAACGTTATTATTTATTTTACCTGTTTCCCATTGATTTGGTTTGGTTAAGTTTGTACGAGTCTGAAAAATGCAAGCTTCAACCATATTTGGTGGAAACATGTTCCTGGAAAAAACAGAAATAGATATAATTAAGCTTTTTATTACTTATGTGAATTTTGAAATAATAATAATAATAATAGTAACGTAGAATCCTGCTTCAGAGTAAAATTACTAATGATCATTTTTGTTAAAATTGAGTGACTCATTTACGTCATACACACACAACTCAATCGAAAATTGACAACAAAATATGTAAACCTTGGATAATATCTGGTCAATTAAAGTAAATCTTTGACTTTAAAATCATTCCTAAAAAAATGAAATGTATTTTGTTAAGGTCTGGTAAACGTGCCTCCTTTTTTTCAATAAATAATTTTCATACACGTCCCTGCACCAAAAAAATTTCATTCTTCTACTTTCGTTTGGAACCCGTTTCAAATAGGATAATTAGAAAATCTGGCTTAAAACTAGATTCTACTAATGAACCAAATGACCAAAAAGTTACTTTTAATATATTTACCAGGTGACCCAAAAGTCATCACCTTATTTGAAGATACTCTTAGTTGTGCAAATGGTGTCTTATATCATCAATAATATGACATTTGTGAAGTAAACAGAAGCAGAATACACGTACACCATGGATGGATATATTCCTTAAAAACTCTGAATAATTGCGTTAATGTTTTTGAGAAATAATCGTTCGTTGATTTTGAGTCAACGTGAATATCGTGGTTTTACAGCACCGATTGGGCAAATAATACGACGTTTAGTCTCTTGCTTCGTAGAGACTGGTTCAACAAGGAACAGTAGCAGATGTGGTCGGAGCAGAAGTTCAGCCGAGTAATCATTGATGTAACTTCAAACGTACCAAAGGAACCCTCAGTCATCAACCATACGACGAGTTGTGCAATTGGGTTCTAATAGAGGCGACAGCGAATTTTAGTTATAGACTCGATTCTGTCACTTTACAAAGTGCAAACAGTATATCAGATGTTAGCAACAGACTGTCAATTGCTTGTAAATTACAGTCACGCCCTCCTAAATCTCAACCATGATGTGAATGATTTTCCAATGAAACTCATCATGAACAACGAGTCATATTTCCTCCTACGCAGATACATTAACCAATAAAACTATAGCTTCTAGAATAGTGAAAATGTGTGTATGATGCACAAGGAGCGATTACCTCCTCTCACAGTCAGTAGTTGGTACGACGTTTACTAATAAAAAGTGATTGGCACATATTTTTCAATTACGGAGTCCAAACACTGTTACTATGACATAAATTAACGAAATGGGTTTGGAAAATATGTGGTTTCAGCAGGACGGTGTAACTGCACATACAACATTAGCGACATTAAATATTCTGAATCAAGCATTTCCCGATCGTTCAGTCTCTAGTTTTGACTATTGTTACTGGACGGCTAGATCGCTAGACTTCTACTTTGGGGTCTTTTTAAACTCACACAACTTCCAAAACAAGCCCGAACCTTGCTGGCTTTACAAGGGAACATCCGACTAGAAGTGGAGAATTTATCACCAGCGTTGAGAGAATTCATGAAAAATTCTATAAAAAGAGTCCGAATGTGCATCAATTATGGTGGCGGTCACTTGACGCATATTATGTTCGCGACTTAATGTAAAATAATGTAAACATTATCAACCAACAGAACCAATTATTTCTATTTAAAAACAAAGCTAATGTCTTAGGAAATCGAGTGATGGCTTTTGCGCTACTTAGTATTTTAATAAAAGCAATTATATTCATTGATTAGGCTTATAATACGGTATTATTTTTTACACATTTAATTATTATAAAAAGGATTAAAATCATGAAAGCAACTGAACAAATCAAAATGTAATTCATCACTGAAATGTCTATTAGGAGAGTTAGGCCAATAAATATTTAAAAGGTTTTTCTGACTAATTAGGAGAAATGCAAACTTTTATAAAGCTGATTAGTGAAAATATCTCATAAACTTTTATTAATTCTCTTTTATGGTTCATATTTACTTATAACTCCTATTGTGGTAACACATTTTTGGAGCACTGTGTAAGATGGGACTTTACAAAATCAACCTTGTTCTGTTTGTTTTTGCTTTAATTTAATACTTTAGAGATCTCCTAAAACCAGTTATAGATTCAATAACACCGTACAATATCTTATTCTTATTATTATTTGTTATAAACTTACCTTATTAAATCTAATAAGGTATCTACGGTGGTTACATCTCTTTTCGAGAACTTATCTACATCTTTGGGATGATGTCCTACTCCAGGCCTCATTACAACCACGGTAATCATACCTAGGACTACTGCAGCAAAAGTCGTGGTCAGGTAATAACCGATTGCTCTAGCAGCTATTTTTCCTGACAGTGACAGGTCCAGACTGGCTATGGCAGATACCAACGAAGAAACTATCAAAGGCAGTATCAAACCCTTTAGCATCCTTAAAAATAGTTGACCTAGAACAAAATTAGTAAATAAAAACTAAGAAAAACTATGGATTTTAAGGCCAATGATTTGCTAATTGTATTACAAGTATAAGTTTTTGAGTGATTGGGTGGTTAGGATATATTAGTAATTTAAAAGCAGAAATCACTATATAGAAACGGCTACATTATCTGAAGATTGGATAATTATAGAAAGAAAGTTTAATCTTGGAATACATTACCAGGAAATCCTATGTACATAATTTCTCTTTCCGTCCAGTCGCTTTTGGCTGCTCTGAGAATAAACCCTAAAGCAACTCCAAGTACGACGCTAGCCATAGTGGCTATGGTTAGGACATTCTGTTTGAGACATGCTACTACTTTGTTTTTTGGCCGCCGCTGATGGTCATCAACTTCGATCATCTCGAAGTTGTGGTGAAGGTGAGCCATGGTTTAGTTGTGCTCTCTGAAAATTAAAATGAAAAATATCCCATATGTAACAGAACAAAAGGTTTCCATATTGTTACTTTTAATGGTAATGCATGATTAGTCGCTTTATACTGGTGCTGTACACCAATCCAGTGGTTTAACGTATTTATATTTTGTAAGAAGAACTTTTTTTGTTAAGTTGACAGAAAAAAATATATGGTGATGAAAATTTTTGAAACCCAGGGGTCTACGATAGTTAAAATAATAAATCGACTAATAAAAAATAGTCGTTGTTAAAATTAGTACCCCGAAATATTTCGTAGTACTTAGGAAATACCTGTTATTTCAAAATGTATTTTTTAACAATAGTATCATAATAATTGATATTAGAAATCAATTGAAAATTTAATAATGAAATGTTTATCGGGTAAATGTTTCTATTATTGTATTTTCGCAATAATGGCATTTAAGTTTTACACGACCTGATAAGTTTCAATGGTTTTATTTTTTTACTGTCTTTAGAACTGATTGATAGATTTAACGAAGCAAAGCTTGTAAAATACTAATTCCTATTAAATTCTATTTTAATATTTATCTGATTAAATTTTGGATTTATTGATATTTCATCATTTATTTAAAATTAATAAATTTGTATTATTTAGCTTTTTTGTCGATAGTAATTAAATATGGAAATGGGAAAAAGGGCAACGCTATCTTACAAATGTAATGTAAAATATTTCGCTTTAATCTATTTTTAGTTATCAACTCATTGTGTATTCATGTTGCAATAAAAAATGTTTAACATTATTTCAAGAATAAATATTTAAAATACGTTCAGTTGTGTTAGAATGAGTATTAAATACATTTTTATTGTCTGGAGAATTTACAAGCATTAAATAACTTTTGAAAAACAGAAAATTAGATCCCATTTATTTATTTAAGAAAATGTGTCACAACATGTGAAATTATGATATTCAAAGTATTATATTTATGCGAGCCAGCCAATTTGGAAATGTTCGCTGTTGGTCCACGTCCCCTTCTTTTGAAGTGAGCTACCCTCGTATTTATTTCTATATTAGTATTTTATAAAAGTAACTGTTGGTAAAACTAATGAATAATGCTTCACCTATTACCATTATTTACAGGTAATAAAATTGCGTTTGGCAGGTTGTATAGAAGTGTGACATATCGAACAAGGAGTCCCAAAACTTTTCACTTTATCGCTAAAAAATATGATGCTGAGGTTATCATTATCACCGATGACATATTAATACCAGTTGAAATTGTAATGCACCGTATAGGTAGGTATATTTGTAGTCTTACTCTGAAGTTGACTCTGGGTACTGTCTCCAATTAACAAATATAATAATTATGAAATACATTATTAATTTTGGTTATTCTTTTGTTGTGCAACCGTTACAAGTAGAAGCATTAGCTATTCTCGGTATTCTCCCATGGTGAATTTTGAGCTTTGTGATTTGTATTATATTTTCCACTATTCCATTTCTGTAAACAGATATGAACGACGACCGTTACGATATAGAGGAGACCCCGTTGGTAATCAGAGTTTTTTGGCCATACTAATTATGATCGTACTAGAAAAAAAAATGTACAACACTGTAAAAGTTATATGATGAAGCACTGATGTAGATCAATCGTTGTGTTAAGGTTGTATCTTCTGTCAGTTTGTTTGGTCCCATTCGAAAATTAATGATCTTATCTGAGTGTTACTGCTTCAAGATGTCTGTGTCATTTTTTTAAATATTACTCAGCATATATAAGTGGCTGCTACAGAGGTGACATGTGCACGGTAACTCAATTATTTAACGTAGCCAGAGCTGAAAAACATCCGAATTGGAAGATTAGTGTGGATGAATTTACATAGTGGGCTTGTTACTAGACTGTGACAGTGCGGTAATGGGCGTTTGGCGTGAAATCGGAGTGACAGGTAGAATGTCTGTATTTTTAATGGGGGAAATATAATGTTCATCCCCTCTGTTAATATTATTTGGATGTTTTTGTATTTCTATTGCCACTCGAATCTTCCGATGGTAGAAATATGGAGCTTTCGCTAGTACTGCTATGTCATCAAAATAGAATCAGTACTGTACTTTCATACAAACTCCCAAGCAAACTCCCCCGAAAAGGATCCACTGCTTCTCTTGTCTTCCAATGGCATATAAAAAATTTCATGCTCATGTGGACAAATCTACAGTGGAGAAACAAGATGAACAGTACAAACCTGGCATCAAAAAACACCGAACATGAAGTCTGGCCTGTTGACATATTCGCAATTGTTGAACACCAGACTGGTTATCAGATTTTATTTGTTGACACAGTAGCTCTAGTGAAAGTTCCACGGAAGAATCGAAAAATAATAAAAATACAAAAACTACCTAAGATCAGTAGTTGAGTTATCAAAGATCTTACCGCCTATTTTTACTGGTTTATTTATTTAAAGTCATATTTTTTATAACAAAGATGCAATTTATATCTTGTTCTATTCGTATTTTAACTCTTTCAAGATTGACCTTATCCTTTTCGTGTCACTTAGCCTTAAAATGCATTAAAGAGGGTACACTTGAAAATAAATGACTTACAACGTTGAAGGATAAGGACAACCATGTAAAATTTTACAGGAAGTTACCTGTTAATAATGGTAATATATTTAATTTCTTTATTAACAATAAATGTTTGTTAAATTCTGCAATCATTCATTGTATATGTGAAATAAATATTTAATAAGCTTGTCAGAGATTACAATAGAATAGTGTGTATCTTGAATTTAAAAGTGTTTAGGTAAATCAATATTGCATAGAAATATAACTACAATAATAGTTTTTGTTTTCTTTTAATTTTATTTTATGGTATCAAATATTCATAAAATTTTTAAGTTTAACTCGTGTATTTTCTTTCTCAAAGTTTTTGTAACGATAAAGGTAGAAACGGAAACGAGTCTCCAAACGTTTTATTAAAAACTTGAATAAAGTAAACTATTCTTTTATGGGTGATGATTTAAAGTCGATATTAAGAAATGTGTTCTGAAGGTGTATTAAAAATACTTAGTATAATTTTTTTTAATAACCTATTTCATATCTAGGCCTAAGTTTAAATTTTTTCGTATTAAAGAGACAAAATTGACAATAAAAATGTTAATTTCCCTTCCTCTCTCTCTTTTTGTCTCTGGGTCTTTCTCTTTGCTACACTAACGCGTCACCCTGTATATATATATATATATATTTCCTGTAAAGTAAGTAAAAAGTAAAAGTAATCTGATTTGATCAGTACCCAAAGACCAAATATCTTTTTGTCGTTTTTTATTTTACTACTCTGACTTTAATTAATGTTTTTAGATTCATTATATTTTCAAAATTTGGAGATTGTCCCCATATAATGTTTAAACAATAGAGATTGATTGACTTTCAAATAGCCATATCCAGTTACACAATTTATTGCTTGCACGTTGATAAAAAAATAAAGTCCTTGTATACATTTTTGATAAAATTAAGTTGAGCAACTATTTCTAGTAGTTTATTTAATTACTACTATTTACTTAGTCGTTTGCATAATGGTAATTATTATTATACTTCACCTATTCGATTTTTGCCACAATTAAAAAGAAATGTCAAAGCCATTTATTTCTCTCGTACATGATTAATACGAGCTATTATGAGTTAATTTGGTTATGGTTTATATAATTAATACGAAAACCTGTAGAATTAAAAACCTGTTATGAGAAAATTATATACATATAAGTTAATAACATCGTTTATGTAATAACTTTGAGAGAAATATTGCAAATTTTTACCTTATAAACAGTATTATTTATTAGCGTTATAGTCTGATAACAAAGTTTATTTTGAAAAGTGAACACTGATTTATTAGGCAGATAACTTTTGTACAGGTTTTAAATTGTTTACAACTGGTAACCAAATAAAAATTAGGTTTGAGAGTAATAATAAGAAAAACTACTCTATAAAATATCGCCTTCTATTTCGAATAAATTAGAATATCTCAAATAAATATGGTTTATTCTATATTAAATTAAAACCCTCAAATTTCGGCAATAGAATACCAGGATCTTTCAAAAAACGGCACCAAATCTCATATAAATATTATCAGCACAGCATTCAAATCCAAACCGTCACCTCTTAGCTTATCAAGAAGCATGGAAGTTCTCATCATAATTTTTTAATATATTGATTACTCTTGAAGTGTAAATCCTTTTTAACCGCCTCTACTGGGATAAACACCTTTACGAAAATATTTTCATTTTCTTTTCCTGTGATAAAAGTTGCTAAACAAATTCGTATCTTTTCATTATGTTTGTTGAACTGATTATGAAATCTTATGGTATTATACATTGTATCGAGTATTTTGACCTACTTTTCAGCAAATGGCCAAGATCTCCACCAGATGTTGAAGTCGAGGACAATACAAAGTTTAAGCGAAAGTATGGAAAAAAATATTTACACCAGACTGAGAAGATAAAATGCTACTCTTTTTGATAATTGAGAAATAATGTGTTAAAATATACTGGTGTTCTATATTACAAATTACACTAAGGATTTCTGCCTTATTTTTGTAGATGTGCAAGTGCTCAGAGACACCATTTGATATAGTTCGTATACATGGTGTTTTGTTTATAACGATTCACTTTTTTAAAGCAAAAAAAGTTCGTCAATAGTGGCTATTGTTTATAAATATTTTGTAGTATACAGTGTATGTTAAATAAGTGTGGCATGAAAGTTACCTTTTTTTTTTAACGGGAGTCGCCCCATATTTTATTACTTTTTTAATTTGTCTCATTGCGCTGATTTCAACAGTGTGCGATACTAGTGGACCTAAGTTGAATAGTTTGCAAAGCGCAGACAATAATTGAGCGCTTATTTTTTTTAAACGCCTCTTAAATAAACTGTGAAATTTACAGAAAAATCATTTACATGTCTGTATTTTCAATTTTCAAGTTATTTATTTGGTTTTTCGATCACATTATATAAAGTACTACGCATACGCCACAGGAGACTACTAGAAAGTTGAAGATACAGTTTTATATATATTTGTCTTTTTCACTAATTGATACTTCATACCTAATTAGCCTAAGTCAACTAGATTTTCTTTTTGTGAGGGTACTTGATGAAAAGTGTTTCGGTGATGATTTTAGGCAGTCTTTTTTAAATACAAACCTCATTTCGATCATATTTTTATTTTATTACGTATAAAAAAAGTAATTGAAAGTATGAAACACTCAATATATTATTATCTAGCACCAA
Source organism: Hermaeophaga mercurialis (assembly GCA_951812935.1). NCBI lineage: Eukaryota > Metazoa > Arthropoda > Insecta > Coleoptera > Chrysomelidae > Hermaeophaga > Hermaeophaga mercurialis. The sequence goes on from OX638360.1 coordinate 13,082,354, forward strand.
GTTGTTTTCAAGGTTTTTACAAATTTCATTAATTTGTTTAAGGATTTTTTTTCCAGGTCAATTCAGTCATTTTTAATCTAATAATAAGAGGGAAACGAAAGGTTCTGTTATCAAAATCGGTAATGTAAATAAAGTATAAATTTGTTGAAAAAAAATTCTAGTATTTCGTTTTCTGAATTCATTAGATGGTATACATTTTCAGACCGTTTTGGTTATATAAATAGGCTTACGGTTTCGTCACCAAAATGATGGATCTTTAGTATCTCAAAGAATAGGTCAAAAACTGATTACTTTACCAATAAATTTATCAAATTATAAAAGACCATAATGCAGATCCGTATTAGGTATAATTTCAAGCCGGACAAAAGTTACTCTTAAGAACATTTTTGAATTCATTTCAAAACTTTAGGTGCATACTTTCTTTATTAGTTTATGAGCAAAATTATTTATTTTATTTTCTCAATACACCTTTCATTTACTCGAAAGGGTACTAGTAGTATAACAAATCTAACCAAAAAATAAATGTTAGAGAGCATGTACCTATATTCAAAAGAATCAAAACTGAATTGAAAATTATACTATAAGAATATAGACAATAATAAAGACATTCTTTTTGAAAGTCATGTTTACTTTTAAATATTTTATTTATATAATCAAACCACTTAATAAAATGTTTATAACTCTTGTATTGTTGCCAGTGTACTTAGTAATTAAAAATGAGTGGTATTTCCATAATAAATCTATTCTAGTACTGCTATGAGATCATACTAATTAACAAGCCTTGCAACTGAAGAAACTTATACTAACTTACCGCTCAATTACTCGAAACAATGCAGATCACTTTTTGATCCTAGACGGTGCAGTAGAAAGTGAAAAGTTTATAAACAATAATAAACTATAAATAAACAACAAATAACAGAAATTACTAATGCACAGTCTCGCGTCTTGCACTTTGTCACTCACACTCTAATCGTTCGCGATAAAATCATTTTTCTTTTCACCGTTCTTTCTCTCCTTATCAATGTTGGTAATCCCTGTAATATAAATTGAGTAGACGATACGGTTATACATTAAAATAATAATCGCATCAAAAAAGGTAGAGGAAAAGGAGATATAGCGTGGCGGTAGTATGGCGGCTACCGGACTATTGGTTTGGCTTGCAAATTCGTTTGGTTTGACTAGAGAATCAGTGGGCTTCGGTATTAAATGGGAGTAACATATTGCAAGGACATGTGTTGTGATGTTTGTCTTGATGATTTTGAAAAACTAACCATAGAGAAACGCTCTATTCGACGTTAAAAGACTGAGAAATAACTTCGTTCACAACAAAATAAATTTGAATCGAAACATTTTATTGTCTGATTAATCTATAACTGTATAATATGTAACATAATTTTGAGTGCTAGATCCCTATTTAAAATTCGTTATAGATAGATGAAACTACCAAAGAATTTATTTAGGAGGAGAAATTTGTTTATACTTCGAAAATGCGATACAAAAAAAATAAACGTTGCTGTTTTCTATCTCCCTCTCTTGCACCACAACCCTTCCGAGCTTTTAGACAATTAAATAATGTAATCAATGAACTTTTAAAGATTTTAAAACATTAAACAAAACTCTAATTTTTTTGTCAAATTATTAATTGGAATTCTTTTATACACTGTTGTTTATTACTTGAGATGGCAACATACAGAAAATATTTTTTATTAGTTTTACGAAAATGCAATTTTTTTATGAAAAGTTCTACATGATTTCAAACGAGAGTATGATGGTCAGACGTCAAGATTTTTCAGTTGTAGATTTTTTTGTAAACATTAATTTAAATAAGAACTGTATATTTTACGTCCATGACTATAAACTTTAATAACATTTTATTTTTTCAAATAATATTACGTAATATTTTCTAAGAAAAACTTCTACGATAAATTTTTATTTTTTTAATTTTATCTTCCCCTGACTTTTCCTGTGCCTGTGTCAAGTTCAACAGTACAGTTTCATCAATATGAAATCCATTTTTTATAAAGATAAAAGTTTTTACTATAAAACTACTAATAAAAGTTTTCCACTTACTTAAGTTAACAAGATATCTTTATAAGCAATTAAACATTTTTACTATCTTTAAACGTCAAAGAAAATTACTTGATAAGAATATATAAATGGTACTGTACCTATAAAAAAAAATGTCAACATTTTTATAGTATATATATATATATATATATATATATATACAGGGTGACGCGTTAGTGTGGCAAAGCTTGATTAGTCCGCTATTATTGAAGTTAGAAAAAAAAGTATTTTACAAAAAGTTTAGGAAGTCTTGAGATTCACGTTTTAAAATTAGCCCCAAATATACTTGTCGAAAACCACATTTTTTTAATTTAGATGTTTGTAGCAGCTAAACTATTTAAAATCAATAAAAACCGCTTACATGTCCCTATCCTAACTTTTTAAATTCTATACTGTGGCATTAAAAAATATTTGGTACAGAATGATTAAAAATCAGATGGGATTTCAAATTTTTGACCACTCTGTATCAAATATTTTGTGACGCCGCAGCATAGAACTTGAAAAGTTAGGATAGAAACATGTAAGTCATTTTTTTAACGGTTTGGTTGCTACAGACATCTAAATAAAAAAAAATGTGTAATTTTCAGGTAGCTGTAGATCCTTTATTTAATGTAATAGACAACAAGTATGATACATCATTGAAATGAGCTGGGTAAGAGGTTTATAAAAATGTAAAAATATAAGGGGTTTCCTATTAAAAAACAAATTTTTTGTCTGGCACTGCGTTCCTGAACACACTGTATATTTGGGACTCATTTTAAAATGTGAATCTCAAGACTGTCTACACTTTTTGTAAATACTTTTTTCGTAACTTTAATAATAGCGGACTAATCGACCTTTGACACACTTATGCGTCACCCTGTTTATATATATATATATATATATATATATATATATATATATACATATATATATATATATATATATATATATATACATATATATATATTTTTAACAAAATGGTGTAAATGACCCGGATGAGATAACTTAATAATTCTGTTTTTTAATGGCATAACCAAGTTCGTCTTCATTCGAGGAGGATGTTGTGAGTGGTAACTGATATATCTATTACTGAACATAGGCTTTCTGTACCATTGCGTTTTCAAAATGTTACGTTTATTCCTATATTGAGTGGACCAAAAGTCTGGAAACGGCCAATTATCTCATAAATTGCTAGTCCGAATTCTACAAAACTTGGGATAAGCCTATTGTGGGATACTTAGATTCCAGATTTGATATTTGCAATTTTGCTAGATTTGCCGTTTCTCTGATATTATTAGTCACTTTGGTTTTTTAAATACATTACCCTGTATATTCAGTCATTTTTAGAATCTTCTATTCAATACGAGTTCAACCATATGTAACACTTATGATTTTATGTAGTCCAGAAGATCTTAAATAAATGGAGAAATGTAGTTGAAGCATTCTTCCATCGATTAGGCTAGTGTCAACTCACAATTGGAGCACATTTTGAATACTTTATTAGGTAATCATTATTTTAAAAATGTTGTAATCTTTCAATTGTTACGTTTTAAAAGAGTTGAAAATAGTTTGTATTGAAAATTTATTGAGAGAATTAGGCGTTGCCAGACTTCTGTTTTATTTATTTAAAATCTTCCAGACTAGAAGACAGAAGATCTAGCAATGTTGCAAATATTAAGTGTGGAATCTCCGTATCCCAAAATAGGCTTATCCCAAATTTTGTAGAATTCGGACTAGCAATTTACGAGATAATTGGCCGGTTCCAGACTTTTGGTCTACTCTGTATATATGTATATCAATATTCTTCTTCGTATTCTTGATATATGTTCTGGGAGGGCTCTATGGTAAATTTTAAGATGAGAAGTTGAAATAAAAATACTCCTAAAGGAGCTAGTGCTTCCTGAAGGTGACGTTAAAAATTAATAATATGTTAATTGTGTCGTAGATCGCATTAGATGTTTTTGTTAACAAAGTTCAGAGAAAATGTATTAATATTATTACATATACTTTTCACATCATAAATATTAAATATACTTATTTCAAAATTCCATGAATTTTCATAAATTTTTAACTATTCTCATAACAATTATTTCACCTTTTGGCATCGTCAAAGAAATTGGTAGGAATTTTACATACAGACTGGATTTTGTATTATAAATATTAACATTTAACTAATCAAATGGCTAAGATATGAAAACTGAACAAAATCAAAATAGTATGTGTTGGAAAAGTCGTTCGTTTCTTAGTAAAGTTCATTTCAAGATATTTCGTTGACCTTGTCACTTCCATTCAGAGAACTATTAGTAAATCCCTCGGTAGGTGGTCGTTAATCCAAGAAAATTAGTACAGGATGGTATTTAAACCCCTAATAATTGTATTGCTCTTAGCGCTTGAGCGTCACTAGTTACTAAATTCCTGGCAGACATTCAAGTACGACCTTGTTGTTCTTTACTTTGAAATGAAGAATTTACAAGATTAACTGATAATACTCTCCAAGCAGATGGTAAGTCAACGAAATATCTTGAAATTAACTTTAACATAAATTTAAGCTCGTGTGTTACGCACCCTGTATAATCTGCTGTAAATGCAGCCAGAGTGGGTGCGTATCACGTGTCCAATAAGAAAAAATACCACCCTATACTGAAATAAACCAGAACCCAAAAACGAGATTTTAGAACAAAAATGCACACAGATGCTCTAAATTTCAGGGTATAATAAATTGTAACAAGTGATAATGACTGCGTTCTTAGAACTCTTCGAGTGAAGTGGTACAATTGACTCCATGTTTAAAAGCTTAAATTTGTTTTATTTGTTTTAATTGTTTTTCTTTGTTTTTATTTGTTTTTTTAGATTAATTATATTAAATAATTCTAAGGCCGATCAGTGTTGGTTGTAAATTTCGGTTTCTATTACTCGCACTTCAGTACCATTAATGATATCTGTTGATAGTATTTTGAGTCAATGATTCCAGGGAAATAAACAGTAATTGGAATTTCAAAAACAGAAAATAAAAAGCTCAATACAAAAATATATTTTAGTACACACATGTCATATTGACAAAAAAAATTATGCATACTATTTATAATTTATTTTGAATAATATTTACATGAACTTGTAATTAATTATAATATGAGATAGATGATAATAATAATATTTCATCACCAATTTCATTATTTTATACAAGATACAGTTGTTAAAGAATTTTATAATTTAAGGTATTACTCTAAAATATTATTAAACATTAGAAAATAAGAAGACCTTTCAATTTTTCTTGAGAATTTGGATGCACATCTCTAGGTTTTTTAAAAATATGAACATTGAAACTACATAAAAAAGACTCTGGAACCATGACAAATTGTTCATGGTCATCCAAACCTGTGGAGATCAATAACATAAAAAAATTCTAAACTATTTAAGTAAGCTTTGTTTTTAAGTATTTATTGTATAAGGTATTCTAGAAACGTTTGTCATGAACATATCTCTTTAAATTGCACACATGTAATTATATTTTCAAATTTTTGAAATATTGTTAAATTAATTTATAAGTATCACATTTGTCTTTAAACAATAGAATTTCGATATAAGGGACGGGACTCTCGATTTTTGCAAAATCCGGAGACAAAATAAAGCTGAGACAAAAAAAGTCGCTGAAATGTTTCAGATTTGTTGCAGAATTGTTGAAAAATTAAAAGTTTCCGTTTTGTCTGGACTCTGCATAAGGACGTATCGTTTTTTGTGAACTCGTTTTGTTCAAAGTTGGCGTGGCGGGTGTTAAACCTAGACCTATCTGTCTGCCAAAAACAGGGAGGCTTTTTTCATTTACATCAAAAATTATTATTTTTTAGTTAGACAATTATTGGTTCTAGAAATATGCATCCTTCATGGTCTTTTTTCAAAGCACCCATATTCATATTTAAAAAACACTACATGGAACAATCCGCTTCTTAAAAAAAATGAAAAGAATTTTTATTTTCTAAGCTTCTGTATTTTATGTCAATGTAAAATCTTAATTTAATTATAAGCCTCTTCTACTAATATACATTTTTTTATTTAATTTTTTGGCGCTATCCTAGAGAGCTCTAAGATAAACTGTGAATTTACCCACTGAATTTTTGTGACTTGCATAGTTTAAGATGTGTTCCGCGAACACAGATAATTTGATGAACATAAATATTTATTTAACCTTTGTCGTTTATAATAAAATTCTGTTATTTGATTAAGGAAATTATAAAGTAAGAAAATTCAAAGAAATATTTTAAGTCGATTCAAATAAAGATACTTTAAAAGTTATTTCAAAACACAGCACTAAAAAATAATATAATATTTCAACAACGAGTGAACATTTACAAGTTTGTGTTGGGTACAATAGACTAGACAAAGAATATTACCGTGAAATTAAATACATAGAAAATGAAAACACTTTTAATTTTTCCTGCACATGAGAATACGCGTAGATCCTTTACTCAAACTACATAAAAAAACCCTGGCAGTTTGATACTAGTATTAAATTAGTAATAATATAAATTTATAGAAAAAATAAGGAAAGCATGTATGTAGCAGTATAAAAATTTATGTAAATCTTATGAAAATAATAAAAATCTTTTATATTAGGTAATGTAAAGGCTAAAAACATCAATAATATTACCTGTTTGACATCATTTATTATGTAGTATAATAATATTTAAGAAAGCTTCTCTATTACACACATCAAACACAAATTTTATAGCAAGTAAAAAAATAGGTATGAAATATTTTAATCTAGGAAAACTGAGCACGCCCTTAAGGGATATTTGGTACACAATAGCTCTTAGGATAATTAATAAAATACAGAAAATCATACGTTTGCCATCATTTTACGAGGATGACATTATAATATTGCGCCTGACCTAATAGTGGGTAATCATTTTGATCATCTGTTTATTGTTTTATTTAATACCATATGTCATTAGTTTTTTAGAAAATATTGGAACTTTGTCTCCAGTGGTTTGTATTTGACAGCCCGCCGTACTAATCAAATTCTAAATCTATGAAATGAGAACAAACTTGTAGAAGCTTTCATAAAATATTTTCATATCAAGGGTTTAAGTCCCACGGAAATGAAAGTTGAACTGGATTCTACTTTAGGTGTGTCTGGTCTATCATTTTCATCCGTCAAAACCTGCGTTGCTGATTTTAAATGTGACCGTATAAGCAGCCCAGGTAGGCCAAAATCGGCTACCAATGCGAATATGGTCCTGAAAGACCTTAAAATTGTCTTGAGCGAATCTTTATTGTAGTTTGTGGAGATCTCTGAGGCTGTCGGGATTTTAAAAGAACGGACACATAAAATCTACGGAATTTTGGACATGAGAAAGCTATTCTTAAGATGGATGCCGCGAATAGTTACAACCGAGAAAAAACTCATTGGTATGAATGTTTCAAAAGAGTGTTTGTTTTTATACGAAGTGTGGCAATTAACTAACAAGACTGGTGTCATAAATATGATTTATTGCACACAAAAAACTCCACTCCTCTATCTATGCACCACTGCATACGTGCCTTCCATTGTCCAAAGCAATACTGTAGGTCATCAGCTGTCACCTTGTTCAACAACTCTGCCGTTTTTCCTTTCACCTCTGCCACAGGCTGAAAATGTGTTCCCTTCAATGCCCTTTTCACTTTTGGGAACAGATAAAAGTCACAGGAAGCAAGGTCCAATGAATACGGAGGATGGTCGAGCACAGGAATGCGCTTGTCCGCTAAAAACTGCTTCACGGAAAGGGCATTATGGGCAGATGCATTGTTTTGGGACAGGATCCATGCATCGTTCTTCCACAAATCCGGTCTATTCTTCCTTACTCTTTCCCTTAACTTGATTAAGACTTCTTTGTAGGAGGTCTGATTAACCGTTAGACTTTCAGGCACCCATTCAGTCATGATGATACCCCTGATATTGACAAAAACGATGAGCATTGCCTTCAGTTTTGACTTGATCGTTCGTGCTTTTTTAATTCTGGTCTTCCAGTGCAACCGGTTGACGCTTTGTCTCGGGGTCGTGTTGGAAGATCCATGTTTTATCACATGTGATGACATGTGCAGCAAGTCTGGTTCTGCTTTGAGTCGTTCTATGACGCCACAGCAAATTTTCTTCCGATTGTCTTTTTGTTCCTGAGAGAGGTTTTTCGGGACCATTTTTGCACACTTTTGTCATGTTTAAATTGTCATGCAAAATTTGTTTTATTGTTTCTCTGTTAATGTTCAGCATGTCAGCAATCATCCGAATACTGAGGGGTCTGTCTTCCCGCACAATTTCTTTAATTTTTTGAACATTTTCATCAGTTCTTGAACCCGCAGATCGACCAGGATATTTATCATATTCAACCTCCTTCCTACCTTCTGAAAATCATATGTGCGATTCTAAAACTCGCGTACGTATCGTAGTATTATCACCAAACACCTCTTTTAACATTTTATAACATTTCGTCGGCGATGTTTTTTTAATTTCACAAATAATTTGATGTTAATGCGCTGCTCAACTTTTATGCACCATGATTGCGGCACTACTACAGAACAACGTATTTTTCATGCAAGGCTCAAAAGCAAACAAAGGCAGATAGAATGATGAAACGAACGGTGGCTGCTCATGAAGGTTCAAAGTCAACGAAACATCAATAGCAACCTCTTCCCCAACAGCCAGTGCAACAGGAGTAGCGCAGTCTCGTTAATTAATTGCGACACCTCGTATAAGCATAATTCACTAGACTTTTTGCGCATATTTATAACTAAGGACGAGACTTGGGTTTACCATTATACACCGGAGACCAAACAGAAGTTAAGATATAGAGAGCGAGAAGCTCAAAGAAGGTCCATTGATTTAAAAGGTTGTGGCGTAGACATTTTAGGATACAGAAGACATTATTTTTATTGATTAACTTCAAAGGAGTAGAGCATTGAATGGACAATTTTATGATAACTTACCTATTAATTTGCAACAGAAACTTTTGAACAAATGATTTGGAATATAATTTTAGGTTTTAGATTACTGCACTATGTACCTTACTTACTACACTTGTTCTTTCGGATCTCAGTTTATTTCCACACTTAAAAAAAATCACGCTGGAAAGAAACATGCTTGCGATCTGGAAGTTATTGCTCAAATTAATGTCTTTTGAAGAGCTGGATGAACGGGTCCATAGGTGTGGCATGAAGGGCCTTGAATATAATTGGGCGAAGCGTATTGAGTGACAAGGATATTATGTCGAAAAATAAAAAACAAATTACTACATATTTTGTTGTTTTTTTCTCTTTTGAACTGGAAATTTTTCATTTCATCTACTTGTAGTTATTATTGCGAATATCGTTTTTTTTTTAACTTAAACGGTTTTTATATCTTCAGAATAATTGAGCACATAAATAAAATGAATGAAAGAAAATTTTTACTTAAATAAATATAGCTTTAACATTCATAAAAATAAGGAAATACCTTTCTTATGTTTAAAATCAAATTATAAGGGTTGATTTATTTTTAAAATATGGTGGTGATACTCATTGGGTCGCCAAATGTTGCAACCAAACTAAGTCAAAATTTGAAAATACATCGTTGGAATAAAGTATGGAACCAAGTAGATATCTTTAAAAGGAAACGGACGATATTTATGAAATTTTGTAAGTAAGTGCAATGGGGCAAAATGCAGCTGATGTACATTTTTATGTTAATAATATACCTCCGGTTTAACTGGAAATACCCTAAACTTTTTTAATTTAAATGGGACACAGTGTATATTTTTGCAGATTTGGAAAGATTTTGTTATTTCGAATTCGTACATACTGGGTTTAGTGTAAAAAATCTGTAAAAACGAGGAGTACAGCACTTTAATAAACCACTTTTAAGTTTTTATACATTAGAGTAAAATACCATTTAGATAAACAAATTGATATTGTTTGTATTAATAGTAGGAATTAAACGAGTACTATCTAGTAGGTAACTGTTGCCAAACTGTCAAATTGTAATTCACGGAAATAAATTGTAAGATTAAGAATGGTTCATTTAAGTGAAAAAGATCTTATTGAAATATTAAAGATGATCGGTTATGGTGATCGATTCATAGAGTGGACTGCTCGTTCTCCGGATCTAAGCTCGTTAGATTTTTTTTTTGGTGTGATCTAAAATCACGTGTTTACGTTAAATGACCAACATGCTTGCAGGAATTGAGACAAATAATTATTGAAGAATACGTGGGAAGAGTGACTCAAGAATTTGTTAATAGGCTGGCAGATTGTCAGGAGGTGAACGGAGAGCATTTTGAACGTTTTAATTAATTTTGTTTAACTGCTTATTCTCATTAGTCTTTAGTAAATAAATTTACTTATTCTAAAACTAAAAATGAGTTATTTCTCGTTTTTACAAATCATTTCCACTAAACCCAGTATGTACAAATGCGAGAAATAAGAAGCTCTTCCAAAATCTTCAAAAATATACAGGGTGTTCTATTTAAATGAAAAATGTTGAAGGTTAAACCGGAAGAATATTATTAACAAAATATACATCAGCTGCATTTTGAAAATTTTTCAAAATTTCATAAATATCCGTTTCGTTTTAAAGATATTTACTTGGTTCCATACTTTATCCCAACCCTATATATTAATATTGTAAATCATTTTCGTTTAGATAAAAAACATAAAAGTGAACCCTTTTTCCAACTTTTTAGTATCGAAAATGTAAAAGGAAAGCTTAAAATAACTCTGTCTGCATACATTAAATTTATCGACACTGAATTTAAAAGTTAAAATTTGATACTACATTATTTATTACAGCTGTGATATTAAACAGTGATAACCGGCAAATTTCAAAAACTTATAAATCTGTATATTTAATTATGGCTTTTATTATAAATTATTTCATTAATGCTGTACCGAATATCGTAAAATGTTAATTCATAAATATATATCACTTGTTTGTTCATTGAAATTGCTGAAATGTTTTTAGTTATTTTAATTGAAAATGTCATTTTGTTTATTCAGAAAATAAATTAAAAAACGTTGCTTTTAAAACTTTCTAAAAAATAGAAAATTAGGAAAAACCATAATTATTTGTTAACAAATCGTTTTTTTTTTTAGTAAAGAACAATCGATGTCTACCGTTTTTCAATTAAAAATCTTAATAACTCAAAATTGTTTTTAGCTATTGCACAGAGAATGACATAAAAGATCCTTCGTTTTTATACAATGTATGTAAATAGAGAATCAATATACAGGGTGATAAACTTGTACTCCTAAATTTGTAATCTCCGTTATCTTGAGAAATAGGAAAGAATATTTCAAACATAAGTTATAGATAGAGTCAAGCTTCACATTTTAATATTATTTCGTAATACACCTATCAAAGTCATGTTATGGAATACCCCATATATTTTTACATTTTTTTAAACCTCTTGTAGAGCTAATTTTAACGATGTATCACACTGGATGTCTATTATGTTTAATAAAGGATCTACAGCCAACTGAAAATCACATTTTTTGAATTTAGATGTCTGTAGAAGCCAAACCATTGAAACTCAAAAAAAACGACTTACATGATTAAAAATCAGATGGGACTTCAAATTTTTGAGCATCAATATTTTTTTATGCCATACTTGAAAAGTTAGGATAGGGACATGTAAACCGTTTTTATTGATTTTCAACGGTTTGGCTGCTACATACATCTGAATTCAAAAAATATTCTTTCCTATTTCTCAAGATAACGGAGATATCAACTTCGGATTATAAGTATAAATTTTACCGTGAACTTTGCTCTATACCACATTTTATTAATATTCTTTATTTTAGCAAGAATTTTAAAAACAATTTGTGTTTATATTTAATAAATTTTTATTACCTGCTAATCACAAACAGCGGTTAATAGGAATAGACATCCGAATGAGATTTTTCGCGAACACTCTTTATAAAACTATGAAATATCACATCAAGTTACAAATCAAAAACTTTTAGTACTCCTATGCCACTAAATGTTGGTCTCAACATTGCCAAAATTTCTATTTACTCATCAAGGATTTTTATTTATAAATGTTAATAATACCAAATTAATTAAATTGTGCGTGAATGGTAGATAAAGATATAGATCTTAATTAATTGTTTTTTTCGACCTAAGGTATATACAAAATTTTTATTGATCATTCGTGTAACTTTAAAGCAAAATCTTATATTTATCTTACATTTATAGGGTAAATAAAATATTTTTATTTGATATTTGTTTATTGACAATACCCTTTCTTTTAAAAAAAGTCCCTAAAAATAAATAAGTAGATCGCTATTACCTTATTAAACAACAAATTAGGTCACTGTTCCACTAAACTAGATCACAAAAGGGAAAATGGGACAGTATTTTGAATTCGGTTATCGCACAAAGACTGAATATTATTCTGGCCAAACATGCATAATTTTACTTGTAAGCCTCGTGTCAATTAATCTTCATTAATAATTTTGTTAATTGTTGTTAATAAAAATGTTTATTACTTACTCACTTATGAGGATGTTCATTTGGTATCCAAAATAATTAAATTAATTCTGAATAAACGGGATGCCTTGAAAAATATTTGCAAAAATACTGAATGAGTTACGTGAGAGGTTACAGTATCATTATAGTAGTATTTGTAATTAAATTAGATGATACCCTTGAGACTATATTCCATAAACAGTAACAAAAGTAATGATGAATTGTTTGTTCTCATGGCAAGAAGCTTAAGAAAAATGAAATACACCCATGTTTATTATTATTATTTTTTATTTATATTTAAAATATCGCCACTGACTAATTTTTGAATAGGTTCATATTTTTTTTAAATAAAACGAAACAAAAATGTTTATCTACATAATAAAAAAGTATTTTCCTCGTTTATTGTGTTTTAAATTTTATCTAATTCAAATTGATTTGGGTGAAAATTCGGATCATTAAAAAATTACTACGGTTAGATAATCTCTTTATATAGAAATAACAACATTATTATAAACGGGCTTTTATTTGGTAATGTTTTTGTCCATTTCTCTTCTTGTTTTGCCCTATTTATCTAAAAACTGTATTCCTAACATTTTGTAACATTTTTTTCCCCAAAAATTGTCGTCTTCAGTAAGTGTTATATATTTCCCTACTTTTTTATTCCTTTCATTTCCTTTATTTATTGTTCTTTAATTAATTTTAATTTCAAGATTACATTTTCGTTTTTATTATTTTAAGGAAAATGATCTTTATATAGTAATTAAAAAATGAGTCTTAACAATATATGTACGATTTTATTTTTCATTGAAAAAACCTTGTATAATGAATAAATTTCATCTACATTTCTTCGTCCCAATGCCACTATCAGTAAATGGATTGAACATTTTTATGCACTAGGATCTTCCTGTTTCCGTATTTAATAACCAGAAAATTATGTACTAGAAAGAAATTTACTTTTTATTTCAATATACTTTATTTTTCTGAAACCTTAACGTTGCTTACTTATGATTTTTTGCAAATTCCAATACAAGTAATCGGTCATATAGCTTTTCGTGGTATTCACTAATTATTGTTAGAAGCAGGGGCGTAGCTACCTTCGTATCGGCTTCTGATTCCAAATACTCACCTTTATACCAATTTCAACCAATATCTTACTAGGCTTTCAAAATAACTATAGTTTTTGGTATATGGCACGCATAATTGCTATTAACTGAAAAACTTATTAAAAACCTAAATCCGACTTAATAAAATTTTGTCTATCTTCAAAACCACATAATTATATTGGAATTTTTAAAATTTCTTTTTCAATTAGGAGGAAGTAGAAAAAACTTCAGTTGGTCATCTACTTTTTATTTCTCAAAATACTCTTTATAAGGTGCAAAATGGTTTTAGAGAAGTTTTTGTTAATTTATTAGGTTAAAACGAAATTTACTTATTTAAATAAACATCCAGGTCTGCAATCCAGATATTTACGAATTATTCACTTGCAACATTTTCTAAATAATTAGAGTGAATTGTGAGATTTAATTTACTACTTCCAATGGCTTTAAAAGTACTCCTTTTCATCGTGGCACATTTTTATTGGAGTTTCCACAAGGGGCCTAATTGGAAATTGGGGTGCTTTTTATCTCTCATTTGATTATTGGTTTTCGAACAGATTATTGTAGTGTTTCATAATGTTTAATGCTATTTACTTTCTCCTTTTCTAGTTTACAAAGATCTCGTTTTGTGTCCCCAAATATCTCAAAGTATAATTTTGCGGTAAAATTTTAGTATTAAAAATGTTAGCGGAAAAAAGAAGATTTTCAATTTTTCTACTTTAGCCAAATTCGAAATTTAGTTTCACAAATAGAAATATACAAGTGGTTCGGAAGTTACGAGACAAGGAAGAAATTGATAAAATGTCTAATATTTCAGGAATAAACGACTTAAGAAGCGTTATTTGAAATTAACAATGCGAAACCCATTAAAATTAGGCTTCCCAATCACATTATGTATATTTTAAAAATTTATTTATAATTTGAGGGTAGTAATGGATTTACTTACATCTCACTTAATGAAAATTCCGAGATAAATCAGCAGAACACTACAAATATGGAAACACAACTGTAAAACTTATAAATTCATAAATTAATAAATAATAAAGATAAATCGAGTAATACGACTGATAACCTTTAATGACAGATCATTTTGCATTTGGATTTTGTAGGATTTTACATGAGCGATGTAAATATTCAAATCAAAGTACGAAAGCGGTCGACTTTTTACCATTTAACCTTGTTCGAACATTGTTTATTGCCGTGTTGAGTAATATAAACGTTTTGGAAACAATTTCTAAAATTCCGGTCTTATAAAATGATAAGGCACCGGCATTGCTAGGCCAGATTATAATTCGACAGTTGTAATTAATTTTTTATTTTAACTCTGTACATTATGAAGAGAGGACATTGTGAATAAAGGGTACTTTAATTTCTATTTTAAATAAAATGGTACAATATGCATAACTGACACTTTCATATGCATTAAACATTGGTAGTTAAAAGGCCCATTAAAATTGTTATTTAATAAATACGTGGGTGGCGTTTAGAATGCCAAAGTGATTATATAGTCATTATAGATATGCTGCAACACGACTACTATTCTAAACGTCGTTTATAGAAAAGAATTATTTGGCCTATTTATAGTTTACAGTCGTAACCAGGAATCTGGAACCCCTTTATATTTAAGTATTTGAGTAAATACTATAGTTACAACGGATAATGTCGTTTCTCTTTTTTCTAAATAAAAATTCTAAATATGCAAATAAAAGCTCGCTTGAAATAAAAATTTTCTCCTAGATTTTAACGTAACGTATTATAACGTCGTTATAATTCGGAACAACATAAATACGTTCATGGCGGTTATTATAGAAGTTACCAAAAATAGAAAATAATCTTTTTATTTTATTTTGATAACAAAATGACTTCTGAACTTCAGTATTTTTTCGTTTATAAAATTTAAACACAATAAAAAGAAGGTTTTTATTCGTTTAATATTTAAATTTATTAAATTTTTATTAAATCCAAATTTCCTCTATAAATCACGTTAAAATTGTTGGTAGAACAAAGAGACATGTTTGTATTTGAAATTTAACCAATAAGAGGCATACTTTAATAATAATAAACTTTTAAATTATTGTTTACAAATTGTAGTACCTAAATTGTCAGATGACAGTGACATATATTAAACTCAGTAAATATTTCTTCTTATTATTCCCCTTGTTATTTTTTTCCAATCTAATTAATAACTAACAAAATTTTGTTGGTTGGAAGAAATTTTTAATCTTTCAAATCAAATATATGGTTCATTAAATTTAAATGAAATTTCGGCTTTTCTAATTTGAAAGCAAGAGGAAAGTTCTTAGATCTCAAGATAATTATTATCAACAATGGATAATTATTAAATCTTGGATATTGACCATAATTTAACCTCATTTCTGTTGTAAGTGAATTTATTTACTTAAAAGCATTGTTATAAAACCTTCCTTTTCATTTTTATTTCTCTTTTCACTTCATTTCATTCTGCTATTCACAATGTTTTAGAGAGAGAGACTAAAATAATTCAATCTTAACATCATTGTTTTCATTCCTTTCTCCCTATTTCTGTATTCGATAGTTTATGATTATAATTAAAACCACTTTACGAAAGGATAAATCTCCTGTTATTTAATTTTCCTTTTTAAATCTATTTGGAAGGAACTGAACCTAGTGTGGTTGCTCTAATTATTTATACTTAATATTTAGAAAAATCACAATAACATTAAAGGACGATACATTCAATTCAGTAAAGATAGCAATGATTTTGCTTACCTATCAATCCCAGGTGGTACCACTTGGTCATAACATAATTTTATACAAATTTTTCAATTAAATTCTGTCCTTATTACACGGTTTTATTGATACTTATCCCTACTCTCCATATTATAATTTTCTTATAGGTGGCCAAAGTCTCTAAATAAAAATATATTGTGTTAACATATAACTAAATTTTATTGGGCAACTAAAATATCTGATCTGGAAATTATTTTATACATTAGTTAATTATACAAAAATCTTTTTAAAAAGAATTTTCCAACTTCTTTAGTTGTGGGTTTATTTTTAGAAAATTGGATCATGTTAATGAAAAAATAAAATCTCTCAGTTGGTTGAAAATTGACAGTTTCTTTAAATATCATATTTCGGTTTACGTAGAAAGAATTCTATCTACCTTAAACACTCCATACCTACATAACAAACTTATTTTTAGAAGGACATGCATAGTCTGAATATAAGGTTCACAAATGTTCTTACAATGCCAAAAAGTCGATTAGTTATTTTCAACCGTTCTTTTACCTTTAGCGCTGTCACGGTTAATAACGGACTTCCGGAAATATTGAAAGCACTACCGCTTGGATCATTTCGGAAAAGGGTTAAAACTTTAATTAACCTATATCAGATGCCGAAAAGCAAACAGAAACAGAAAAAATAATATATTAGTAAATTTAAATTTTGCCGAACAACCAAAGGATCTAAGAATTAAAGGTATTATTTTTTGGGAGAATTTAATTATATATGAAATTTTGAGTTTTTAAGCCAACTTTCAAAATATCAACCTAAGAAACTTCTGAAACTAAGAAAGAATTCCAAGCGAAGTTAGAAGAAAAAAGATAACACACTTTTAATGAGTATTTTTCTACTGGGAGGTCAAAATAAGCAATTTTCTCCTTGGATTGCAAATTTCTAAAGTTACAGGATGACCCATCTTCATGCTTAAAGTTGCAAATATTATTTTCCTGTAGTTTTAACACTGTAATTCACCTATTTTAATAAAAAATAATGTTTGAGAAATTTTAGATGTTTTAAGAATCATGGTAAAAAAACATTTTTAAATGCTAAATGTAGATAAAAATTTATGGAATCGGATTACATAAATCACAATCAACAGTTCTAAATTATTAACTCAAATTCGGCTTCTCAAAAATTAAGTAATAAACAATGGAACATTTACGTATAAAATAAAATATAAACCCATTCTCTCAAGGATTATTACTATTAAATCTTAGTTAAACGCCTAATCTTGATTAATTATCATTTTCCCAATTTTTTTAAATAAATGATAAGTACATTATTAGTATAATATATATACATATAAATTTTCTGGCGTAATAAATAAGTAAATAAAGTTATTTTATTTTTAAACATTTATTGTTATTTATAAAATGTTTGGATAAACTAGGTGATACGTTATTTTCTAAAATGTATGATTCAATAATAATAAATTTTGTTATTCAAAAATTATTTTTGTAAAAAATGTTGCTTTATATTTCGCATATATTTAGTTACGTACAAAGTAGTACGTCATCGGATATATGCTCACTTATGTATTATAATTAATATTGACCGCAGAATTAGAACTAAAAATGTGCGGGATATGAGAACAATTTAGTAATGTAATTTACATGGCAATTATTCTTGATACAAATATGCTAAATGTTTCAAACGACTGGCTATTATTTACAGGATCTTAAAAAGGAGGATGCAATAGAATTTCATATACCTTATGGAAAAAGGTGTAAATATTGATGAGAATCATTTTATTTTTCCTGATCTATTTATTGAACCAGAATACCCTTTATAATAAGAGACTCTGAAATAGTTGATCTCCATTTTCGAGAATGCTAAATTTTGCTGCCGGAATTTATTTGCAACCAACCATTTCGCCTTTAATACATTTGTCCACTTATCAATAGGGTCCTTAATTTGATCGGTAATTACCGCTAATCTTCGTCAACACCCTGTACACGGGTCCATTCGGAAAGATGTGCAGGTGAGAAAATTGAGATTACATTCCTGAAAGGTGCGCGATTCCGACGGTCTGGTCAGGTAAAACTAGCCACATTCCACGGTTAAGTTGACCCTTCTACTTCACAAGATCTGCTCGTTGTTTACTTACAATGTTGCCGAAAGGTTTTCACAAATTTCCTCAAGTTTTCTTTTAACTATGAAAGCTGTAATCATTAAAATTTTCGAAATTCTTAATAAGGGAATAGAGAAAATGTAGGAGCAGCTCGTCAAGATAATGGAAAGCGATTAAGATACTATTCCTACTAAAGAATGTACGAAAACCAACGTACCTTATAGAAAGGGCCTTGATAAAAATTGATTAAAAAAATTATAGAGATATCTAATGAAAAAAAAAGAATTGAACTGAACAAGAGGAAGAAATAACTAAATATGAAGAAGGAATAAACAACACCGGAATAATAATAATAATAATAATAATAATAATAATTATAATAATAATAATAATAATAATAATAATAGCAATAATAATCATAATTTCTTATTTAAGAATTATGATACGAATGTACGAAAATTTTATCGCCGACAGTTTTGTGTAGATAGATGTAAACAAAAACATTTAGAATTTAAAGTGGCTTTATTGATCTTCAAAATATCTTGTGTGTGTCTTGACAATCTATCCATTTTTTCTTGTCATTTTTGAACCCTTAATTGCACCTTCTGGGCTTGAAAAATGTTAACCACGCAATTGATTTCTGATTTTTGAGAATGATTGAAAGTCGTTTGCACTTGCGATGTATGGAGGGTGGGTCATTAATTCCAACTTTTCGGTGGTTAAATAATCAATTGTATGTTGCGCAGTGTGGGGACTTCCATGTGTTAGAACAGAATGAGTCGACGTCTTCTCATTTCATAGAAAATTTTTAGCAAACAGATAGTTCCCCTCTCATCATTCACTATTCTGAGATTTTCTGAAGGGGTCGAAGTAGTTTTCGACACAGAACAAGCAGTAATTTGCTTCAAAAGGCTTTGACTTCGAGTAACTTTCGTTGTCTTTGCTTCATTTTGGAACACCCAAACAATGGATTGTTGTTTTGTTTCGAGTTCATAAGAATATATCAAATTTCCATCACGACTAACTATGTCGTAGACCAAATTTGACGTATCTGAATTTGAATAGTTTGATTGCTTCTTTGCCTCATTTGACTCTGGAGGAGTATTTAGAAACAGAAGCGAAGATACTCCTTATTGAAGTGATTTTGAGACAATTTATTTATTATTAAAAAGGTAGTGTTTTCTTATCATTTACTTGCTTTAAATGCGTTTTCTTTGTTGTCACTAGCTTTTAGTGTTATTAAAAACTTGTGTATCTTTTTTCACAAAAGAGATATGGAGATAATTCTTTAACGACAACATTGAGAAAAGATAAAGCTATTACGCAATTTTAATCAGGTGTAGTAGTTATTTCTAATAAATTTCACAGGGTGTTGCAAAATTTGGAGAAAAAACATCATTTTTCTTTCTACACCCCGTATATGGGTAGAATGTTGAGATTTCTGGTAAACTATTGAAGCAGCTATTCCTTAGAAACCAACCTATAATGTGAAAAGAGAGCCATCGAAATCCAACCAATGGTACATTTTAGATGGTGGTTAAATTTGGAGAGTGGGGTATATTCTTGGCCTAAGTAATAATTTTTAAACCAGTAGAATGTGTTCACAATAAATATGATATAAAATTGTCCTCAAAAATTAAGAACAGAGTAAAGAACTATTTAGACGAAATATGTAGTTTAAACAAGTGTCACAAAATATTCACACTGAAAATGAAAGATGTAAAGGAAAATTTCGAACCCAGTACTGAAAATAACTGAGCAATTTGATCTGAGATGGTGTAATAATTTGATTAGAATATCATATGGTAAAATCACCGATATATCGGAAGGGATCCCTACACACATGGAATGGGGACAAACATGAAATAGTGAAAAGAAAATTAACGCTAAAAATGATAAAGGAGTATGCAACAAAACACGGAAGAACTAAAACTTTGTATTACACTTAGTTACATATATTTCTGCTAGTATTCTTATAGAAACTTGCAGGAAAAAGTTGTAGAATTGACAACGTTGATCAAGCAGCACATTCCTGCTGTTTACCACTACTACCTAGAATATTTTATTCAGAACCGGACCTATAGAGACGTAAAGAGTAAACTGAGACGATTCCTTCTGGCGATAATAATTTGGGAACCGTTTTGTGAAACTTCGCTGGTGGGATCTTGTTCTACCTACCGTTCAGTTTCTTCTGGCCACCGCTAGAAGCCAAATGAGCCTTTGTACTATTTTTATTCTTAAGTCACTCAGTAAGAAAAGAAAAGTGTCTTAATCTCGCTAGTTGCTAAATTATCTAAAAGTGTAATACTTTCGGGAACTAAAATTGTGTTCGAACTTAAAATCTCAATAACGAATATTTTTCTGACTAAATCAAATATTTAATAAAAAAATTCGTTACTTTTCACTTACTTATTTAATATTTATACAAGGCTTGTTTAAAATTTTAAAACCAACTCATGTGTTATTCATTAAATAGGAAATTATTCCCTTTGCCAAATAAGGCCGTGAAATGGATGCCTTAAATACAATTATTTGACACGGAGGATCCACAACAATCTGTATTAATATTGTGCTGTTTTTTATTCTACCAAACGGCTACATGCCTTAAATATTTTAAACGATAATTTAAATCATAAAATTGTCTTGGATGATTCAGTCTATTCAAGTGTAATCTTTCCGCAATAATAGAAACAATATTGTCACTTGAAGATAACCTCCGAGTGTTGCGATATAAAAGATTTTTGATATTATTTTATGAAGGATTATTCTTACGTATAATTAATTCTTAGTAAGACGTTGATAAAACATAATTTCTAGTTAAGTAATAAAATATTACACTAAAAAAAAACTATTATTTAATTTCTGAAACTCTTATAATGATCTAATCATCTTTAATTTTTAATAGATAAATTAAATAAATCTTGTTAAATATTAGCTTAGCAACGGATAAAACTATCTAAATTTAATTAAATAAATATAAATTAATTTGAAAATGATCCTTCATGTATTGTTACAAAAAAATATTTAAAACGATTGATAGTTCCTAAACGAATAATAATTTTTCTTTTTACTAATAATATGCGTTATTGGCATGGAAAGATAAAAGGGTCGTTACTACACTTACTTCGTGGGATATTTCAGGAACACAACCTATCAACAGAAGAATACGTGGAGGTAACTTACAAGTTGTAAATAAGCCAAATGTAGTGGTCAATTACAATAAATTTATGGGAGGTGTCGACCGAGCAGACTCTTATTCAGCATCATACTGTTTCCTGAGGAAGTCATTGAAATGGTGGCGAAAGTTATTTTTCTGGGGACTCGAAATGTCCAGTGTCAATGCTTATTTATTATATAAAATTTCACAACGGGGCCAAAACAAAAAACCTATGACACATCTAAAGTTTGTTCGGGAATTGGTTGACGAGCTGACAGGGGTCCAAAACTTCTGGGAGACCATCATCTGTAGATACAGAAGAGCGGCTAAATGGTAAACTACATATTTTACGCCAAAATGATGGGAAGAAAAAAGACCATGCGGTATGTTCTAACCGCAAAGTACAAGGCGGCAGGCGGGAAACTAAGTACATTTGTGACACTTGCACCCGTAAGCCTGGACTACATATTGGTGACTGCTTCGAACGGTACCATACACTACAACATTATAAAATGTAATTTTTTTAACTTGTCTATAAATGTATTTGATAATAATGGTAGTGATTATGATGTTAGGTTTTATTTGTGTACCTCTCTCCTCAAGATTTGTAATTTTTGTAAACTTTTATTTTTTTATTTAGAGTTTTTCAAGTTTTTTTTATTTAGAGTTTTTCAAGTTTTTTTTTATTTAGTTATTTTTCATGTTCTAATGGTAATAAATTATTGTGTCTAATTTGAATAAACATCTGTGCAAAAAATATTATTTTTTAAAAAACATCCCATAGTTTTTGACATTGAGTGACTTTTGCTTTTTTTTCTAAAACAATAAAAAATTTTCCACATTTTTATTTTGTTTTACACTAAGTGTATCTACTATGCAATTTTAGCGCATTTTAAAAAAATTCGCATATAAAAAAAAATTCCGAGTAGATAGATAAGTAGATAAAATAATAGTCCGAGTACACTGTAATCACAACAGAACATATACACGAGTGCAAAGGGTTAATACATATGATGTTTCTTTTTGACTCTTTCATTTAGTTTCTAGCTTCAAGAAATTTGTCCAAAAAAATAAGTAGGTACTTGCTCAGGCTAGACGAACACCTGTTAAATCAAATGAAATACAAAAATCTAGATGGACAGCTTGCAAGGATAAATGAAGACTGTAACTTCCTAATAGAAAATAATTTCTGTTTTTGGGAAAAAATGTGCACACACCTAAACAGGTTAGGACCGGCAATAATAAATTTGCATACACTGGATTTTTAACACATCACAAGTAAAAATGTCATTTTTTTAACCTAACCCAAAGTATTCTTAATTTAAGTACAGCAACTTGCCATCTGTGAGTGTATTTTGTCAGTTGATCTCATTTCTAGATGTAATGTAATTCAATGTTTTAACGCTGAAGAAAGTTTGTCCAATATTTACTAAATTGCTCAACAAGAGATCAATGTCCATGCAAACTGTGCCGTATATGACCTATATTTTTCGTTAATTTAATTACAAATGATTGAATTAAGCTTTCTTTTTAAGGTTTTTATTTAAAAAAATTGTACTTATATTTTCTGTGCTTTTATTTATTTTGTTACAAATATAAAACTATAAAAATATATTCTTTAGTCTTAACCGCCATAATACATTTTATTAGCATCACTAAATAATTTCAGGATTAAAACTGTGATTTTTTATTGCCATTTATCGCCATTAATAAATATTTTTCCATTAAAAACACAATAAATCTCAAGCAACAAGATTATGTGAATATAATGCAAATAAATATAATTTAAGAATAAAAAGCAGTTTATGCCTTGAAATCTTGTATTTTATTATCGGGCTCAAAATTATTACTTACAATAATTTTATTCAGTGAATAAAGTGTATAATATTTCTTAAAAATCAATTCTTCTAACATACCTTTTTTTTTAATTTAGGAAATGACAGGACTACAACTTCACTTAACAATTACACCAATTAAAACTCAATAACTCTTGATTCAAACAATTTTTTAGAGCAATCTCACCAAACGATTTAAAACTCCAAATCATTCGCTGCAACTATTTTTAAGTTCAACTATTCGTATAACTGTTTATTTCAACAAACTGCACCTATAGGGACCCAGTATTCGTGCACGATACTTTAGTTGTGTAACCGAATTTTTAATAACGAATTTCGAATGTATTTAGCACATCTGGGAATTATACATAAATTGAAAGTCATTTAAATGGTCATTTTTATTTGTTAATTGCGGAAACATGTTAAAGTACAAGGTGTAGCATTTTTTCTTTTCTTTTCAGAAATCTAGCGTTTGGAGTCGGTATACAAAATTTCCCAGAAGGATTAGCTGTAAGTTTACCTCTTCAGGCTGCGGGTTTTTCTACTTGGAAAAGCTTATGGTAAGATATAAATCATTAATAGTCATTAACAATAGTGATATCTAGTTATTGATACCGTAACTATAACTAAATGACGTTTAGAATATAATATCAGTGTTATTTTAATATGGAACCTATAACAATCTAACCGTAATCTGCAGATTTATTAAATGAATGAAGGTTTTATAAACCGGCAACAGCGCTTCCCGCCTAGTTCATTGATTTTCGTTGTGCGTACGGCATGGTGAGGATCTCTTGAATCTTGCTTCTCTGATTTCAAAATATAGAAGAGTAGGGTCGGCGCTGTTGCTGTAAGGTATTTCAGGAAAATATAAGATCTATAATTACGGAATATATTTTTTTTAAACGTGTTTTAAACTTTTTGAAGGTATGGTCAACTTAGTGGGATGGTAGAGCCAATTTTTGGGGTTTTAGGAGCGTTAGCAGTAGGTTTAGCACTTCCTGCGCTTCCGTACGCTTTAGCTTTCGCAGCGGGAGCAATGATTTACGTTGTTATAGATGATATCATTCCAGAAGCTAATGCAGAGTAAGTTTTTTGTAGTAAATAATTTTGTTTTATTATGTAATACTAAGCGTTTATCTGGTAGTTCGCAAATCAGTTCTCAATAACACGTATAATGTCTGACTCTGTACACTAATCTAAGGAACTTCAGTTACAGTATCTTTGCTCATTTTTTTAGATATGCAACAAATGATTCTCCTAGTGATACTGTTTATATGCCACAAATGAATAATTTACGTACTGATTTGAATTTTGTAAATTAATTTTCCTGCTTGTTTTTTTTCCAGAGATAATGGCACGCTCGCAACTTGGGGAGCTATTATTGGATTTTTGTTAATGATGATTTTAGATGTAGGACTTGGATAACAAAAGGATGATTCACTAGATGAACTTCTTAGCTAGTTAATTAAATTGATTTTAAAAATTGATAATTTATAATTAAAAATTTTAGACAATATCCGGTGAATGTATGTAAATATTTTTAGTGCTATGCCCAGTGTTTTTATCGAAATTCCGAATGATTTTTTCTTTATTTTTTTTATTTTATAAATGGAAGAACCCCAAAGCTATTAATTACTAAGTCGCCAACATTATAAGAACAAAATACTTCTTACAGTATTCAGCATTAAATATTAGAAAAAAGTGTATAAAAGCATTGTTCACATTGTTGATTTTAAACCATTGTTTAATTGGATTGGAACAAAGTATAAAAACTCATTACACTACATTTTGATAAGATCATCTTCATTTAATTTGCATCGCACCAGGGACCAAGATTGTTTTGTTCCAATTGTAATTTACACTAATTAGTTATTTATAACACTACAAAAAATCGCCTGCCAATAAAAACCAGTGACTATGCTAAACCATTTAGGGTATCTACCCGAACCCTTTGAAACGCCGTACAACATAAAAGTAAACCAATTGGCTTTGGATTTTAAGACAAGGTTTCAATTAAGAATGATTAAATAATTAAAATATGTAGAGAAAAGCGTTCGGAGTTTTAGATAAAATATCCAGTGTGATTATTATTTTATTAATTATAATTTTAAATTAGGTAAATATTTACCTAGTGTTTTATCAAATTTTAAAAGAAATTTTATTATTTACAGTAAATAATCTTTATTTGCCCTATATCAATATCAAGATTTAAGTTTATAAATATGAAAAATGACAATAAGTAGTAAACCAAGAGAAATATTTTTATTACTGTTATGATTTATTGTCATAATATTTAATATATATACTGTGTCTACTTAAGTTGAAGTCATATGGAAACTATTGTACTTTTTTACTATTAATTTTAAGGAAAAAAGCTAGTCCTCATAAAAAATTCTATTCTGCTTCATCTAACAGGAACCATCAGATATAAAACTTTTTCAGTCGTGTAAGTTTGTCAAAAAATATCAATTTTCTTCAATTGTAAATACCTTTATTTTTCAAAATATTATGGAATATGGAATATATTATTATGGAAACAATTTCATCAAAATTTGTAACTAAATTCAAAGGTATTATTTTTTATAATTTTTTCTACATATTGAAATTGTATATTTAACTTAACATTCGTCAAACAGAAATAATTAAATTTTAACTCATTCCACTAACACCTCGACCTAGTCAAAGATGTAATCGTTCTATTGCCTAATAATACCTACCTTATCATATTTGGAGTAAATTCCTGGCATGTTTAGGAAATTATCTTCTTCAAATAATTAATACCTTGAAACGGCCCTCGTTGGTAAACCTTTTGCTTCAAGTAACCCTTTGAGAAATTGCCGAGAGGGATTTAATTAGGTTACTAGTAGATAAAAAATGATATATGAATATCTGTAAATCACTTTTTCATTGAAAATATTTTCAAGGTAGTTTCTAACAGTAAAATACTTGAGCATGAGGCACAGTCATGCTGGAACACGTTCTTGTAAAGGTAGTGATTGAATTAATTTGCTAAAAATCTTAACGTTCATCATTCAAAGAATGCCCAAAAAAATTTAATCTAATTAATCTATTAATTTCCATTATTATTGTAGAAATAACTTTCTAAAAAGTAAAAATAAATTCGTTTTTTTAACTTAAATGGATATGATTGCATATTTGGATGCAATTTTCAATTTCAATGAAAAAAATTTATATCTAATGACTTCTTTTGGAAAGAATGCAGAACTGTTTATGAAGAATAATAATTAATAACAAAAAAGTTTTTCTTATGATTTCAACTTAAGTAGCCATACTGTCGATATATTATTTTAGCTGCTTTAATATTTCTCTTTTGTCAAAAAAGTTTACTGATGTATAATATTTTGTATTACGTTTTTAATTGAAATTTAAAATATTGATATACTTTCTTTATATTTCAGAAAAATACAGTAAAGTAGTTGTGTTCAAAAAGTCCTTTAGATAGAAGCGGTTGAGTAGCACAATAAAAATCCCAGGACGACAAACAAAAAGCTTTTCAAAAGTTATTAGCGGGCGCTTATAGTTTTTTGGGATGCTTTATAACGATTTTAATCCCAGTTGTTTTCTATTACCAACAGTTTAGTCGTTATATTCTTAATATCATCTTGCTCGTAGGATTTATGAGTACATTGGTCGTCATTTTCATTGCATCTTTAAAGTGTTAATGTAGCTTTTTCTCCTAGCCTTTCTTTCTGCTCTTGGTGGTGAAGCGACAATAGTAGTGGCTTTCCATCGGCCCTGATACCACCGCTCTGTTATTTTGTTGATGACACTTACCTTCCTCATCACTGTCAAAACCTATATTTTTATATATTATATAATAAGTTAAATATTAAGTCCAGATGATTGTTCAAAGAGTGAATCTTAAGGCTCATCGATAATATATACAATTTGTTCCATTGTCTGGATCCTTTTTATTACCCACTAATTTAATTACAACCTATTTAAATGAAGGCCAAGTATTAATCTCGTTCATAGTCATTTTTCATTCAACGTGAAATCAAAAATAATTTTTCTTATGTCACACCCATGGAAAAGGACGTCTTTAAATTTCACAGCTGAAGCTAAGAAACTATCACTTTGACGTGTGCCACCACTGCCACCAAAACGTAACTCCCTTTTTGTCTTTTAAGTATTACATTAAAACATTGAAGTTCGCTAAACTTTGTTATTCCTATGTCTTTGTATTAAAATGTGAAAGTATAGTGGATAATGTGACTTTTTTGTCATTTTTGAATGCAACGCACTCAACATGTTATGAATAAGTTTTTAAAAGTTTTTTAATTGTTGGCCTGGGAATTATCTAGATGCAAATTTCTAAGAAAATTGATAATTGGATTTTTTTTAACCAGTAGCCGCTTCTTTATTTAATATTAGGTGATTCATTTATGTGATCTCATTTTTATAGAAAATAACTTTCAGATAGGTATTCTAAAGATATAAAAGTATCAAACAAAATGTTGAAAGTAATACAATAATTAATTCTTATACATACACATACTTAAATACTGGAGTTCTTTTAAGAATGACTGATGAATCACCATACATATATTGTTACGAAATGTATTTGTTATTCTTACTTTAAATACAAGAAGTCTATTACGAGTTAGTAAAATGGAAAACGATGGTCATTAAGTACTTAGGTATTGTTACACAAAACATGGTTATCAAATATATTTATTATTACATATTTTATATTGGCGAATACTTAACTGACGATTAAAATAAAAAGAAAAAATTAACAAATTGTTTATTAAAAATATTTGATAGCTGTACAAAGTGGTAGAGTGTCATTATTATTTTGATTTGAAAAATACATGTATAATGTAATTATATATTATCTTAAAAAACCAACTACTGCTGTGATAGTAAATATAATTGTTTATAAATACATTTTTATGGATAAGCTGCTGTTTTATTTTAAATTACGTCAAAAGTCAATCTCATATTTTCAAGACATTCTTTTTCTTAAAGTCAAAAATCCTTTTTTAAATTGACCTTTTTGTTTATACTATTTAATGTCGGCTATATATAGTTAAAATCTTATGAGTTAGTGATTCATAAGTAATTTTATTCTAATACAATTTTTGAGAAACTTAAATCTTGCTCTATACTTGGTTCTAAAATCTTAACACTTAAAACATACTTGTATATCCCACTTTGCTTTGAAATGATAAAGACTATTTTAAAAAGTTTTCTTTCTAGTTTTCCTTTCAGTATGTGTTACGCCGAAGCTGCATTGCCGTGATATTGAGGAATTGCTTATGAATTTTGACACGTTACTGAATAGTCTCAAAAACTGCGTACATTTCCATGTTTCGGTAAAAATCAGTGTTTACCAGTATCAAGAAGCAAATACTATCCCAAAACGGGTAATATACAATAAAATAAAAATATGTTTTGGATAGCAGGCATTAATATTTAAAAGAACTTCTTTTTACATACCTTAGTTTAGAATTTCTTTATTTGTATATATATATATATATATATATATATATATATATGACGAACATAGTAGTATTTCGAGATAATGTATTTGGCTTGATAACTGATTTTTTTGCATTTGATACAAGAACAATTTGTGAGAGCTACAAATGAAGGTTAATATTTTTTATTCCATTTTTATGTATTTTGTTAGAGAAAAAAGTGAATATTAAATGATTCGATTTGTTAATTTAAATAAGTATGTGACAAAAACAATAGCTATCCAAGAATAATGCCCTGTGGTGCACTAAAATCTTTGGATATTAAACCGAGAACACTTTACAGGGAGATCTCCGGTAAATTTATGAAAAAATTGGTAATATATACCCTTCATATACTTACTTAATTTTCGAGATTTGTTTTAAAGTTAATGCATGATAAAAACGATTTATAATAAAAACATTTTAACAACGTTTACCAGTGGCGTGAAACAGCATGTTAGGGTAAATCTAGATCTCATATTTTCGATACTACTATCATTAAATAATTAAATAAAATATAATTTGTTCAAATAACATTAATTATTCAAAAATAAACTGTTTTCAAGTTATTTCACAGAGAGTAAGAGCTTGCCATAGGAAATTTTTCATTGTAGGAATGGTATAAGAAACACTTTTCATTTAGACGTGTTTTCGTTTCTTAGTTGCATTTTTTATCTAAAAATAATAATTTTGCTCAATATACGAAACAAAATCGTAATTATAAGTTAGCGGTTTTGTTGTCAGTATCAGAATAATTACAAATTTAATATATACGCTCTTATTCTTGGCAAATATTAAAATTTGAAAGCGTTTTATATTGTAAGTTAAAAGTTTTCCATAGTTTAAACAAAACCGAATTAGGAATAAAATTATAATGAAATTATTGACACACAATTGGGCGTATCAAATATGTATGGATTAAAGTTATCTGAACTCTCAGCAGCAGGCACTGAAGAAAATCGATTTTCCCATCAGGAGTTTTTCAATTTAAATTCATCTACCAACTTTGAAGAAAAATTAGTGTTCAGTTATGACTTTAGCCAAAAAATAATTTTAATATTTAAACTATAGGTTTATGTTCCTTACTGATTTCTCATTATTTTGCGGAGCTATCATCCACTAAAAAGCGTTATATTTCGAATATCCGTACACCTTGTAGATGTATCAAGTAAGTCATTAAATTTGTCTCTTTCCTTTTTTTAACGAATTTTACAGCATAGAATTACCTAGCACCCAAACATATGCTATATCGAGTATTTCATTTTATTTTTTGATAGATCTAGTTTGTTCCTAGAGGTGGACGTATAATTATATATTTAGATAATTATCTGTAGATGAGGCATCATGTAATTGGATTGGACTAAATATGCTTTGAAATGTTGTTGGCAAAAATTTGGGCGTGTTTTGGTAATAATTTCACAGTGAGTTGAAATTAGAATTTAAAAATGATTTCCTCTGACAATCCACTATAGAAGGAATATACCACTAAGATTATTTATGAGGTGGGGCTTCGTCTTACATAAACGATATTGTTCTTGTTACATCTAGTAAGAAATCACAACATATGTCACTGAGTATTTTGTAAAAAAAAATAATTAGAATATCTATTTAAATTTGGAGTAAGAACAACTGGTCCTAGTACTTGCCTATAATGCTACATCGAATATTATTTTAAATTTATGCTGGTAAAAGTTGCTTCATCAATGAACAAAATATTCTTAATAATATTTAGGTCAGTGTTATATTCAGTTCAGAATACGTTGGCAGAACTGTTAACGTCGTGGAAGATCTTTTGGAAGCAAATTTTGAACAAGAGTGAAGTAATAAGGGTTAGAATTTTAATAATAGATGACTTACACCTGTTGCTGCTGATAGATTTTGTTCTTTATTCGACCAAATAAAAACACTTACAAGTTTGTCTCCTGTTTCTCATTTGAAACCCTTTCCGAAACTTTGAACTGTCGGTTGCGTTTTCCTCGAAAACGGTTAAATTGATCATGTTTCAACAAGTATAACAATTTTTCTTAGCAGTGATATCTACGTAATAATTATTACTCGCCTACACTATCAATTCTATAAGAAGCTGCAAACTTGAAGCCTCACTAACAGAAAGAATTCGAAACACATGTACCTAGTAGAGAATGATAGGATTTGAGACCTCTAGTATGAAAGAAGTCTGCGACTAGCAAAAATTATTTCAAATCTTGAAGGTTTATTTTAAAAAACAGCTTCATAGTTTTGGCGTTCTCTGGATGTCACATCTTAACATGTAACTGAAATTAAATGTCTTTCGACAGAGAGAATTTTAAAATAATAAAAACAATATAGATGGAATAACTGCAAACAAGTGCTTTTAGAAATTCAAATAATTAACCTCAAATGTATTTTTCCACTAAACAAAAGGGTTTACTTTGTATTGATTCTTCCTTTATCTAAGAAAAAAGTAAATAAGTTGAATTTTATAAATACAATTTACTCTTTTGTATATATAAATATAATCGAAGAAAACATAGACAAGTTATATTAAAAACAAATTTACATTAAATTTTAATTAGAAAAGTCTTTTTAACGAGTAATTAATACGTAAAAATCAAACTGCAAAATAGATTCTTGTAAATGTTTGTGACAAAATGTAAATACTACAAATCACAGTCGATGCGCTAATTAGTCAACTATCCAGTGATCTGTTTCAAATTACAGAAAATAATTTAATTTCCATTAACATAGTAACAAAAGCTTTTATTTCTTAGAACTATTTTTTCATTCATTTATTTATAAAAAACGTTAATCTGTATTTCTAGTTGAACTTATATATAGGATTTTTAATACAAATCCCGCTGCACGTCATATATCAATTATGAGATCACGACCCTGCAGTGTTGTCGGCTTGTCTAAATTGTCGAGGAATGTAGGAAGTTTCAAAAATGTAAGGTTAGGTTATGTTGTTTAGCTTTATTATTATGAAAAATTAATTTATTGAAGCGTATATGAACAATATATGATCCTCACACTCAAGACACTTCATCCTGCCAGTTTTTAAGTACATTTGAAAAATGTTTTTCTCAGTTGATTCATTAGCAATCTACAACTGTGATATTCTTCTTCTTCTTGCTGTATTATCTACTTTTAATATTCAATAATCTGTTATAAAAATCGTTATATTATGTTGTTTATTTGTACTATATTTTTATTAAATAAATAAAATAGAGACATATAAAAAAGATAGCAAACTATTTATTGTTATTAAAATAAGACAATGTTTTGTTTAAAAAAATATATATTTTTCTTATAAGAAACAATTCAACTACAATATTCGAATTCCTACAAAAGGTAAATCCTTTCTCCTAATTCAAATCTGAATCACTTGAATCACTGTCATCGCTGTTAGGATTAATAATAATGGGATTAATTTCTAGTCTATCAAAAACTCTCTCTCTTTCATACCATTTTTGTATTTCTTTTTCTGTATGTTTAATAAAATTTTAATTAATGTTTTTTTGTATGAACGCTTTTTTGGTGGCGATTTTAATAAATCATTCTTCTTGACTGTTTGCGAAATAGTACTAACAGTAGAAATATTTAAGTTTAGGACTGCTGCAACACGCTAAAATAGACAAGAAAACAATTTCATATTTCTAGACATTTGTATAATCTTTAACTTACCTCTCTGACGGCAGTTAAGGGTAATAGTGGCCCATTATTATCACGCTCCCGTTCAAAGTACTGTATTAATGAATATACAAGCTCTTTACAACGACTATTTAGTTTTTTTGGCATTTTGTAGAAATAAACGTCAATAATCAGCTTATTCACACTATGTTTGTTTTGAAAAAAACACTTTTTTTTATAAGTTAACTATCTAGCAAAGCAAAAAAATAAAGACAATATTATAAAATTAGCGAAAACGTGGTGAAAACACACAACTGGTTGACGGCCGGACGTCAGAAATCGTTGAAATATTTCAATCTAAATACTCGACAACGTCGCATCAAGGCATGCCAATCGCTACAATGTCATTTCTTCATCATAAATACGAGTCTCATGGGCGCAGAAAATTTCAAAATTATTTCATGTAAATTATGGTTTTTTGAGTACTAAACATATAATAATGATTTATAAACTTTATATTATAAAGAATAAGACGTATATAAGCCAATATAATTGAAATAATTCTAAAATTATCAAAATAATTACGATTACTTTTTCGGTTTTTTAGTACTGTGACTACGTTTATGAGTCCTCGTGAATTTTCGTGATGTTTCGTATGATTTATCTTAGTTAGGGAAATTTTAATTAGTTGGCAGTACTATGACGAAAGAGGTACGTCACTCCTGACGTGCAACGGTATTTGTACTAAAAATCCTATATAGACGTATTTGTATAGAAGCTTTTGATAAAGTTTGGAATAAAGGAATTTAAAAAATATAAATTGCGATGACAATTATTATGTAGTTTTAATGATTTATACTTTACTATGAATTTAAGTATGTACAAAAAATTAATTTTTAAAGCAAGGACACTTAAAAGTATAGAAACTTTAAGTAACATATATATAACCCGGGTACCTCCCAGTAGAAGACTGTGTTTTCTTGAAACTAGCAGCTTCTTTCACATGTCACTATATATAGTGAATTATACTTAAAATCGCTACCCTATGGTGTCATTATACTATTTAGTAACATCAAATTCAAAAAATGGTTTTCAAATTAATTGGCAAGAAAACTGACAATATACATAGGTACTATTTCCGTCATTTAAAAAATTAAAATATGGATTCACACCATTATTTTTATGTTCAAAAAGTGTTAATATAATACTATTTCTGATAAACTAACAAAAGAATCTTATTATACTTTCTCTAATATATATTTATACTAATATAAAAAAGAAGAACATTTGGCGTTTATTTTCGAGTTCATATGAGAGTCATTACTACTGACGATGTTGTACACATTTTTAGAGTTTCTTGTGTTAAATTGGTTTAGAGTTTTTTTGACACCAATTGACCCTAGCTTCTTTCTGTTCTTCGGTCAACACATACGGTATCCAACGGAAAACTAATTGGTTTACCCACAATTCTTCATGGAAAATTTTTTGAACTAAGGTCTTTGAAATCCCCAACGATGGCTCAATCTTGCGATATGTTATATGTTGATGTTCCTTGATGAACTTGTGCACAGAATCGACGTTTTTGGTACATCAGCCCTTGGATTGTTGTTAAGACTCATCTGTCCACGTTTGAATTCTCCATTTGATAGGTGACTCTCTCTGTGTCATGTATGCAAAACTAGAAAGACATCCCTCGTACTACAACTATATCTAAATGATATTCAATGGTACTTTCTCACATTTATAACCTCATCTTAAGTAGAAGAAAGTAGGACTAGTCAGAAATACAAGAAATATTCCCATATTGCAAAATAAATTTAGGAATGAAAAATTTTTAATTCCGGGAAAACTGGGACCACTGCCTTTCCAACAGATTTTAATATCATTTAAAAGTAATAATTAAACAATTAAAAACTTGCTTTTATGGTTTTATATTCAGTACACTAATAAATATTGCTAATTACTAAAGTAATTGTAAACATTTAACACCAATTTAAATTAGATGTAAATTTACTGCAGCAGAGCCGCTTGCCTGTCTTAAGTTTTGTGTACTGTTTTATACGTCTGGTGTATTTGTACTTATTAGCGAAACCAAATATCGCTCATATTCATAAAACGCTTTATAAAATCGTCCTTAATCATTTCGACCAGTTTATGTTCTAGCATTTATCTTGAACAAATCTTTTATGTGTATTTAATAATGCAAAAAGAAGTTAATTTACTCATATACCTGTGCCCTCTAGTAACTTCAGTCTTGTGTCTACTAAAACCATCTTGTGAATTTGATCGATATTTCCTTTGTTAACAGCTATTTTTAGCTTGCTCATAAATTTTTTCGCCCGTTTCCTCTGTAAATTAAAAAAAATTATCATACTTTGAATTCCAATTTAATCTGTTAAAGTATTTAGTCAAAAGGTTGTTTTGAAACAAATTACAATTATTTCTCTTAGAATGAACTTAAATCAAAGAATTTTCCTTAGTATGTAACTAACAATTCATGTTCCAAATTATTTATCAAATCTCCATCGTAACACAGATACTACAACAAATTTCTCAAAACATTTGTTACTAAGTCAATTTTTAAATGGGTTAATTATTAGCCTACTAAATTTAAAAGAAGTCCGTCATGAATGGTATACACAAAGGAAATAAATGTGACCTATATATAACGGTTGTTTCAAATTACACAAGGCGTTGCCTTATCCTACTTTATATTACATGAAAACGGAAATTGTCCAAAAATAAGCCAGACCGGAAATGTAAAATAAAAATGCTGTGTCTATTAAAACATTATGTCTAACAGTGAATTTGTAGTCAACAGTCTAATAGAATAAACGGTTATATTTTAGACAAGATGCTATATCATAACCATAACTAATAAGTTGTTTCAGAAAAAATAACAGTAATGTAATAACCTATATGATTATTAAAAAAAAATTAATTAAACTTCTACTGTTTTATAAGGGATGGCATTTTTTTATATTAAATTGGTTTTATTGAAATTGGCTATTATGTTCATTAACATCGTGTTCTGTGTATACTTTGGTACCTGTTTCCTAGCGCCAATAATGGGAAAATGACTGTTAATCAAGGCTTAATCGCATTAGAAATATCGAAATAAGAAATCGAATGAACAAACAAAGAACAACATTACATGAAATAGAAAAGAGGTTCGAACTTGTTCAGAAGATGGAGGAAACACGATGGTTAAAAAAATTATAAACTGGAATCATCTAGACAGGAGAAAACGAGGTAGATCACCTTATACTTGGACCAAATAAGTTCAGGACGATATTTTATCCAGGAATCTCGACAACGAAGCCTGGAGAAACCGAGCTGTCCCAATCGTGTGCAAAAGTCCAACAGTTCCTTTATTAGACTGGAACCAAAAAATTTTTGCAAAATTGTAGGAGGCTATAAAGTTTAAGAACCTAAAATTATTTTTACTTATACAGAGCATTCTGTATCTGCTGTTAGTTGTTGATATTATTTTATTTGAATAAAGTTTATTATTGAGTAATTGTAATATTTCATTAGTACGAGATATAATTTGACACTTGAGAAGGTATATACAAAATTTATAAATTTGTCATTACAAAATTCATAATTATTGCAAAAGCTTGGCTTGATTTGATTACAAAAAAAAGAACGATGAAAATGTTGAAAATTGGAAATATCTCAATAACAGTCGCATATAGGTATAGAGAATGTTTCGCAAAAATGAAAGAGCTATTTAAGGTTTATCTAAACATTGTATAAAATATAGGGTGTTTCATTTAAATAATGTGAGAAAATTTATGTTCCGAGTTTTGACTTATCCTGTATACGATTTAAAGATTCTATCAAAATTATAAAACAGTTGAAGTAGAGTGCATAGAGGAAAACCTCCTATGGGGCCCTTTTTTTGTCGACAGATTGTATCTATAAATTATTATAAATTATTTCTTTGGGCTACTCTTTCTTTTCCCTTTATTCTAGTAGATTTTAGTAAAATATATAATTTTTAGTTACTAAACAAGTACATATGAAATATTTCAATCACTTAACATTTTCAAGGTTAATTTCATTAATACAGAATTCTTCCTGGAGCATTTCCGTGGTACTCTAAAACTTTAGTAGGGTTCCAGGAACAGTCAAATCGATGAAAAAAAAAATAGATGGCAATATACATACGTGCTATGCAATATTGTGGGTACCCCAAATTAATTGGTTTTCCTCTACCTAAACTATACGAAAAATGAAAAAAAAATGTTGCTATTTAGATACAGGTTGGCCAATATACAACGATTCGAATATAAAAGTGGTCATAACTTTTGAAACATCCAGTATATATGTGACAAACCATATATTCGGAGACTTACAAAAGTCAGCAGAATTTAAGAAATGTATAATTGTATTTAAAAAAATGTATGTTTAGGTTGGCCTGCAGCTATGGAACACTCTGTGTAAGTGAAAATCATTTTAGCATCGCGTTAACGTTAAAAAAGTTGATATTTAAAGAAAATAGTTGCATATGAATCCATTGAAAATGTTGACAGGTCCATATTTGACCTTTTATAAGAAATATATTTTAAAGTCAACAAATTGTACAATTTTAGGTTAAAGGATCATAATATATTATTATTGTTTTATAATGTAAGAATAAAAATTAATGACAGAGATAAATAAAATAAATTAAATTTGTTTTAACTAGTAGCTAGATTATTCCATATTTTATAACGAATTTATTTTATTTAGATGAATTAAAATTTTTTTCCCAAAAATTAATTACTAAAGACTTTTCACATTTAATAATTTTGTAACATGGAAAACTTTTAATAGTGAGATTGTGAAACTTTTATTACTTTAAGTGTTCTAGCTCTCGAACTATATTATGTCAAATGTTGAATGAAATATTTTTAAGAGACACTTAATTATTTTTATTTCCCACATTAATTTAAAGACTGTCAGAAATGAATTAATTTCACAAAGTTAAACTTTCGATTATGGTAAGTAAGCTCTTGAAACAATTTGTTTATTATATTCTAAGAAAATTACTTTTAGGATACTTACAGAGGGTCACTATCACAGATATTCCTCGCAAATTGATGAGAAATAAGCATAACATGAACATAAATAAATTAAGACGTGATTAATATTTGAAACACGGGCTTAAGTTTAAAAGTAACAATTAATTTTACAGAGGAAAAATAAGTTTTTTCAGTGACTATTACTATAAATATGGAAAGATAAATAACACTTATCTTGAATTTCCACAGTCTTCCAAAGAGTTTTATTATATTTAAATCTCTACTTAGGTTTCGGTATCTGACAATACCATTCTCAAGACAGAAAGAAGTTTGATTGATTTATATCTAAGAAATTTATAGAACTGTTATTTTCCAATTGTCTATCACTACCTGTAAAACCAGCCTAAACGTCATCAACGTATCTATACCAAAAATTTTTTGATTTAAACATCTCCAAAAATATGTTGTCATACAAATAAGATGATCCCTTATAACATAACTCAAATTACCCTATGTCACCTAAATTAGCAGCTTATAATACAATAATACATAGAGCCTTTTCAATGCCAATGAGTAAGGATGATTGTCCATTGCATCTAATAAATAGGTTGATTAATAAAAAGGAAGAAAAAGTTACCGTTAACCTGATCTTTCCGAAACAACCTAAAGATGACGGATCATACGGAGCGATTACATATTAAAATAAATAAATCGAGTATTTACAAATTAATTTGTCCGGATTATAACACCATCTATCTTGGCCAGACATTAAGAAATTTTAACATACGCTACTGTGAGCACTTACTAGCTTATAG
The DNA here is from genome assembly GCA_951812935.1 of Hermaeophaga mercurialis. Classification (NCBI taxonomy): domain Eukaryota; kingdom Metazoa; phylum Arthropoda; class Insecta; order Coleoptera; family Chrysomelidae; genus Hermaeophaga; species Hermaeophaga mercurialis. The sequence goes on from OX638360.1 coordinate 13,120,719, forward strand.
CAGATAAGTCACATTATGCAAAACACCTCCTTGGCACCAAACACAAACCAACACAACAACAGTGGAAGTACTTCATGTAAGTGACAAAATAGAAGAACTTGATGTTTTAGAGGAATATGTAATTAAGAAACACCTAAAATATCCTCAATATACAGTATCGAATGAACAACTAAACCTGGGAAGAAAAAGAAGAACATTGCCTCATAATGATTGGTTGTCGGGTTTATGACAGGAAATTTATTTACATTTATAATCTATTAAACTGAAGTTAATTTCAAACTAAGCTCAGTCAGTTTGGATTAGACAATTATTAAAAAACTAAAATGATAGAAGAGAAAAGAGAATGTACCTATTGGCAGAGACCTCTTAGATGACACTTAATTATCCAAAAATGGAATAAATCGAAATAATTCATTTTTGGATAGTTTATTTTTTTGCGCACTTTGATTAAAATAATGATTAAACTAAAAATGTTTACATTTAACCAGTGACGTCAAAAATACCTACCACTAGAAAAAATAAGTTACTTTTGCATGAGGGTTTGATGTTTTAAACCGAAAATCATGTTTCAAATTTCAATATAAAATATTGTTTGGTTTTTGACTTTTAAATTTGAATTTATTACCTTACATCTCTTATCCACTTATCCATATTACAGTGGGAAAACGTTCCAAAAATCTTTTTTGCAAAAAATTTGTACGCTATAAAATATTTTGGTTTTAAAATCGGTAGGTAATTTACTCAAAAACATTTGACACATTTGATATATTATATCCATTGTCATGTAAGGGAATTCATAAAATATACGGGATGTTGGATAATCAACCGACACTTGATAGATCTTAACGTTCCTAAATTAGTGAAAAATAAACGCAAAACCTCTAACAACTTAATTTTCGGGAGTTAGGTTGTTAAAGTACAATAAAAATAACAGTTTTTCTTTAAACCAAGAAGCGAAAAATATTTTTAGTTGAAATTTCAGGTATGATTTACTGTCTAAAATTTTTATTGAAAACAGCACATTCTTGGATAATTAAAGGTTTGTCGATTATTTAAATAACCAATGACAATACATTAAAAGCATTTAGGTAATTTCAGTCACTGGCGTAGAAAATATTAGGGCTAACGTTCCTCTTTTACACCCCACTAAAAAAATGAAAGATAAAAATTTTAATTTTTCAAAATGTTATTTGCGTCTAACCTTTGAAGAAAAAAATGCCAGTTTTGCCTATGAATTTCAACACCCTCAATCTGGAGCATTAAATGATTCATTTTACAATATTTATCAATTATCAAGCGTTTTCGGTCAAATATCTGGACGCTCTGTATCTATATACACAAAAATATGGGTTAACCAATAGGAAAATAATAATTAGAGAGTTTGTATATAAAAAACATAACATAAATACTAAACTAATATATGAGTTTTTATCCTATGTACTTTTAGTCAATGGCATAGAAAATATTAGTGCTTACGTTACTTCCTTTACCCCCTGTAGCACTTAACTGTACCAAATGATAAAAGATAAAAAAATTAAATGTTACAAAAGGTAATTCGCGTCACTCCTTTGGGGAAAACTATTAATCGGTTTTTGTCTTTGAATTTTATCACACTAGACTTCGAAAATTAAACGCGTAAATGGTAAATTTTTACACATTATTTTTCATCAATTTGCTAATTTATCAATTTACAAGCGCTGTCTGTTGAATATTCGTCACTCTGTATAATTACAAAAAATATGGGTTACTAATATGAAAATAATAATTAAATATAAGGACATATAAATACTAAACTAATATCAGAGTACTTTCAGTCAATGAGGTAGAAAATATTAGGTACCCCCTTGTAGCACCCCACTAAAGAAAATGAAAAAATAAATATTTAAATGTTTCAGAAAGTAACTTGCGTCTCATCTATGAAGAAAGAAAATATCAGTCAATTTTAACACAGTGTATCTTCAAAATGATTTATTTTTCTACCTCAATTTTGATAACTTTGAGATTTTATTCAACTATCAAGTGTTGTCGGTCGAATATCTGACTAAACAAAAAAAATATGGGTTACTAATATGAAAACAATAATTATAGAACTTGCATATTATAAAAACATACCATAAACTCTAGAATAATGATTGAATTGTGCGAATTTTTATCCAATATACAAGCAACTCACATTACATCAGAGTTTAGAAGCCTGCTAACTTTTATACTACACTCAATATTTTGTTTTTCTTATCTTTATTTCATGGTCAACTAAAGCATATTATTGTCATATAATAAGTCTTTGTAAACCGTATTATAATTTTAAATTACAAACTATAATTTGTCATTGTTAGATGTATTTACGAAAGTAATCGCCAGTAATTGGGAGAACTTGTTAATTTATTTGGATAGGTGATATAATTCTTTTTGAATCCAATATTGGCTTTTAAAACATGACGTAGATTGATAGAAATTGCTAAATGCTACTGGTAGTAAACGGACATTTTTCCCATCAATAAAAAGTAATTAAAAAGAATAATTATTTATGTTTATCTATTTACCTATACAGTATAATTACATTGACTCTGCTGGTGGCGCCGACGATGTTGTATTCACTTTTATTACAACCTTTGTTATTATTTTGCTATAAAAATAACCTTTTACGTGCGGAATTCACTCGCATGTTTCCTAGCAAATAACATTACTTGGGAATTTTAAAATAGATTTATTATCGGTCTGTATGCAACAGGAAATCATTTTGAAGAATCGATAATAATTAAAACCGCTCAGAATAAGGAATGGGAAAGCCAATGAGAAAAATATGAAACAAAATTATGGCAAAAGTTTAGTTACTTTAAAAAGAAATTGAAAGGGACGGAACAAATTATAAAAATAATCAAACATTTCTTTGAAGTTTGATTATTACAATTAAGAATGTATTGAATATATTTAGGAAATAGACATCAATATGAAACTATTGCACCGAAATAAGCTAGGTAGGTACTGGGAGAGGATGCCTTAAATCAATTAAATACTCAAGTAGTGAAAAAGCGTGGTTGACAGATAAAATAAAACTAGGGATGCTAAAGAAATTGGGACCGATATAAGAAGAAGCATTAAGAAACGTATTAAATAAAACGTGGTAAACGAATAGAATTGCAATAAGCATAAATTATTCCATTTCCTATGTTAAAAGACCAGGTGCTTGGTAAAAACTATAAGGGTATATTTTTACTGTGCATGACGAGCAAAAGTTAAGAGAGAGTGACATACCTATTTAGATTTAGATTTACGTTGCAGTGGTTTTCTACCCTAACCCACTAGCTTGTGGTGTTGCGAAACTTGCTATTGAGCTACTCTTAGACCGATACTAGTTCTTTCTTTTAATACGCAATTTCTTGCGCGCTACAGCACTTAGTTAGAATTGGCGTTAAATTTACCACCAAAATTACCCGATAAAAGATCCTGTTAGTGTGACATGTCCCTTTTTAACCAATAAAAAGGAACCCGCCATTTGTGACGTAATTCCTTCCTCAACGAGTGTTTTTGGCTCTGGCACACAAAATCCGGCCATATAAGAAAGTTACAAGGAAACCCGTTAGTAATAGTAAAATCAAGTTTCTTTAAACTCTTTCTATACTCTAAATACTGTATTTTTTATTAGTTTTAATATAATGATGTGTGAAAAGAGTGATTAGTTGCGTCATGGACGCTCTTACTTAAACCTCTGCCTTACTGATTGTAATACGAGGGTTGCTATTTATGTATTGAGAATTGGCAGCACTGGTGTTGCCAGGTGAAATCTGTCATTGCCATCTTAAAGTTTGACATTTTTACAGTATACCTACGTACTCAGAACGTTTTGACGTGCGAATACTATTTGTGTTAATTACAGTAAGTTGAAAATCTCATCTCGGCCAAAAAATGGAATTAACTTGCGAAAATTTTCGAGCTATGATTTATTATGACTTTCGACATGGTGTAACTCAAGAACAGTGCATCAATCAACCTAATTCAACTTTTGGCGATGAAGCACTATCCAAAGCCAGTGTATATATCTGGTACACTGACTTCAAACGTGGCCGTAGTTCACCCACAGACGAAGTTAAAGAAGGTAGTCCAAAATAGGTCGTTGTGCCGGAAAACATCGATGCTATGAGAAAACTAATTGAAGAAGATCGACATGTGACCTACCGTAAAATCGAGGCATGTTTAAGCATTAGTATGACCAGCATACTTAAGATTTTGCACGAACATTTGGGACCTCGGAAGCTACCTGCGCGTTGGATTCCACATTTGTTGACAGATGCTCAAAAAAAGGCACGTGCCGATTGGTGCCGTAAAATGATTAAAAAATACAACTGTGGTGCATCCGAAGCTATAAACAGCATCGTCACAGATGACGAGTCGTGGATTTATGCATATCAGCCAGAAAGGAAAGGCCAATCGGCAGTTTGGGTGTTTCAATATGAAGAAAAGCCAACAAAAATTACTCGTTCTCGAAGTGTTAAGAACCAAATGGTGTGGCGTGTTTCTTCACGAAAACCGGTCATGTGGCAACAGCGGCTCTCGAAAATCAAAAGACGGTTAATTCAGCATGGAATACGAACATTTGCTTACCAGAAGTTTTCGGTAAATTGAGAGAAACCAATCCAAAACAACGAATCATTTTGCATCACGACAATGCGAGCTCACAAATGTCAAGTGGATCCAGCGCGAGTATTTGGCCACACAAAAGATCGAATTGATGGGTCATCCGCCTTACAGCCCCGACTTGGCACCTAATGACTTCTTCTTGTTCCCACAATTAAAGATAAACTGCGTGGATGATTTTCATCGCCCGAAGAAGCTGTTGAGGCCTTCAAAAACCATGTTTTAGAGCCATCATCTTTTGACTGGACAAAGTGATTTGAAGGGTGGTTCAATGGCATGCAAAAGTGTATAAAGCTTAAAGGCCAATATTTTGAAAGGCAATAAATATATTTTTGATAAAATTCATTTGTTTGTTCTTTCTATTCTCAATACATAAATAGCAACCCTCGTAAGTTATTCATTCATTGTTGTTTAAACTATCTAGTCAGACTTTTTTAAGTAGATAGAATACACTATTCGGTATTATTCTCAGAATATAAGGAATTGTATCGTTGCTAAACTTTTGTTTTCCCAAAGTTTTTGAACTGAAGCTCTGGAAAACCTACAGAAACTGTCTTCTTATAGGCCATTTTTTCATGTTCCTTCTTAATCAGCAGTAATCCCACCATTATCTTAATCGTTGTCCGATTTTGGCTCAATAAATCTGCTATTAGTACAATGAAGCTATTGAACAGAGAGCTTCAAGTATCTAGAAGTCACAATAAATAAGTATTGAAAAAAAAGCACGACAAAGGTATACTACTTGGTAAGTAGCATACTCTGGAGGAAAATATAAATCATAACGAAAACTAAACTGATAGTCGACAAAACAATATTTAAGCCAATTTTAATCTGTGGATGTTAAAGCTGGTTACTTACAGAACAACAAAACCTATTTATTATAAATAGTGTAGAATGCCAAGAATTAAGATGGAGACTGGTGAGAATTTAAAAACATATGGCAAACCAAACCAGTACAAAAAAGATCCAGAGGCAGGGGAAAGAATGGAAGACATACATACGTAGATGATATTCTGAAAAATGACAATAAAACTTGGAAATATAGAAAAAACTGATCTGAACTTATTTATGTAAAATAACAACTTGACGCTTACGGGTATATACGGTTTACGACTGTATATAAACAGTGTGTCCACGGATGAGGTTCACAAGAGGAGAAACATTTTTATTTTTATCGAAAAATGTCATTCTTGATCAAATCTTTTGCTTATTCTAAAACTCCTGTTTTACCCCATCCGCTTCATTTTATAGTATTTTTTCTACAAAACTCCTAACTTTTGTGCAAATTGTTATTCCGTTACAATGCTCTCTTCAAGAAAGAATGTTTCTTGTAAAATCCTGTCGTATTGGAGATATTTCGTACAGGTACGCAATTCAACTATTTAATGAAAAAATAATCGGATGTATACATTACGGTAAATAGACCAAAAAAATATTAAAGAAATTTGATGAGATGGGATATGTTGAAAACAAAAAGAAAGCCAAAAATGCATATAGTACCTTAACTATGCATTTAGTATCCGATCCTATTTTGAGTTCACAAAAAAGAGCAGCGGACGTTGTTTTTAGCAAGAGAAGCTGACAGAATGTATTCAAAGAAACCAAAATTGTTCTCGTTAAACCAAAATTGTTTCAATATAATATTTTATTTTTCGATAAAGCAACGTTTACAAAAAAATGTAATTGTTTAATCTCAGACCTGTAGATATTGGGCTAGTAAAAATACCTTTGACAGGAATCTATGTAAAAGCCAATTTTCTAAAGTAAATTTTGGTGTGCTGTTTTATCAGACAAAATAAAATGCACCGTTTGTTAATTATTCTAGATGAGTCATTAAATCCGGCAGTATATTTCAATTTGTTAGAATACTTTTTGGATAGCGTTCCCTTGGAACAAGGATACATTTTCAGCTCTTCGTCACATTCAAGTTTGCTGATAAGAGGATGGCTGGATTATTATTTTCGGCAAAGATGAATAAAACGGTTTTAACTAATAATCTTTTCGCCACGATCACCCGACCTAACAAGTGTACCAAAGAGAATTGAACCGCAATATTAAAAATCTTAAACAAGCAATAATTAATGCCATAAATGAAATCACCCCTTACATGCTAAGAAAATTATTCAAACAATTTGGAATTAGAGTGGAGAAATGTTTTGAAGATGGTGGAGGCCACGTCAAATACAATTGTAATTTTATTTACTGTTTTTCTTTATTGAGAAATCTCGTAGAATGGTTTGGGTCGTATTAGGGCCTGCTTGGAAGAGAGTGATAGAGAAAAGGTTAAAATTTTTATTATCCTTAGTTTAAAAAACCTGCATGAAGGTTTGAGAACAAGAAAAACTATACAAGAATGAGTATTTGTTTAATGAGCCAGTAAGATAAATATATAACAAGTTGTTAGGAAAGGAGTCTAGAGAAACTTAGGGGAACAGAGAAGAAATTGCCAGTAAACTTGGTAGAAGAAAAATATACATATTTCTGAAGCTGTAATATACGTACAAATTCAGAATAATCATCGTATATACGACAAGTTTCCGCAGTTTAAGCAAAAAAGAATAAAAAAATAGTAGAATAGCAATGATGCTGGGCCGATTTAGCAATTCTAAAAACTTTTTTCTTTCTGTAAGTAAAACAGATATTGATTGCCAACTAATAATTTTTTTCAATAATTTCAGCTTAGGAATTAATTTTAAAAAATCCCCTATATTACACTGTGTATTTGTAAATAGAGTGACTTTAGGAAACCCTTAATGAACGAATTTGACAATTTTTTTCGGAAACTTTGAACCTAGTTGGTAGAGCTGATAGTAAAAAATAAAGATATTTTATTATCTCACTTTTACCGAGCTATAAGGGAGCTATTGTTGGCGCCTGCAGAGAAAAATTTGTTACCTGGTCCACTATCTAGCAGGTCGGTGACGTGAATTCGCAGGAAACTAATAAAATATGCAATTCTGTGTTGCATTTTGACTCTTACATAAATTGGTTTGAAGGTATTCGACACGACACGTTCTTGCCCTCTACAGAACTTAACAAGTTTGTTTTTTGGTGCGGTAACTGCTTTCATATAAAGGCCAGTGTTGTACTATTTTTACTTTTTTAATTCAATTTTTACTTTACATAGTTTTTAGTTAGGCCGACCATGAATGATTTCCGAAGCACAACGACAAATAATAAAAATACCAGTCAAAAAAAAAACAAAAACGTTCAGGACATCGATTTATCCCAGTACATCTCTGGATATATGCAGAAACTAGTACTTTTTCATGGTCCGATCGGTCGAGAAAATAAAACTACAGTATGTCTGTCGATCGTGTTAAGTCACACTTGTCAGTTCTTACCAGGCAGTGAGCAGGTAAACATACCCAGAACATTAGAGTCTACCACCAAGTTTGAATATACTCTTAAACGTCTAACAAGCGCAAATCAGAACTAGCAAAGAGGAATGTTGTCATCAACTGTTGGCCTTCTTTATGACAATGCTCGACCGCTCATTGCAATTGAAACAAAGACGTTGATGTATATTGTAAGAATTAGAATAAAGTAAAAGAAAATTAAAACCTCGTTGCTACCTCAGAATACATATCACACTATACCCGTGTGATCGTCTGATTATAATCAGTTTTAGAACTAACATTTGTATACCTACAAAAATCCATGCGAGTATAAGAGAACGCATTTTAAATAAGCGAGAATACATTACCATTTTCCTCATATACGTATCTTAAAGTGGGCATATCGGAGATAGGAACATCTTCCAGTCAATTCGATAGTAACGTACAGGCACTCGTTTTCGTACCTCTAGCACAACGGAGTTCGAGAGAGTGTGGTTAACGGAGGGGACACATTATTGCACTCTCTCTTGATTAACTGGTTATTATATTAATCGTATTCTTTTTACATCTTTAAATTTCTGCTTAAGATACATACATTTTATTTCTGAACCTATATATTATGGAAATATGTAGTTGCTTTGATCTTTTAATTTTATCCACACTTTGCTTAAATTTGAGAAGTAATAATCTTCGAATTTTTCCAACAACTAGAATCAAGTAACTAATTAAATCAATAGATACTCAAAATTGTAGAATTGTAGAATTTGCAATGAAATGCCTGAAAGAATTAACTTAACAATAGAAAACAACGATGTATGTATGTATTTCCTGGGCTAACAGGCGACCGCCGACAGCAGACTACTGGAGTAGGTAGGTGAAACAAAAGCACTTAAAATAACTAAAACACGAAACGCTAGTCAGTTATGCAGACAGTAAAAGGTCACATCTATTTCTCGCGCACTAATTTTAGGTAATGGCCATCAACAGGAACTGAAACGATTGCGATCCCCTGCAAACTCATTTCTAACCCACATTCGCTTTAAGTGTACGACTATAGTCTTGTTAGTTTCTTTAATAGTTTTAAGGATCTTCGGTATTAATATTGAAGAAAATATTTTATACAAGCTTTATACAGATTTGGCTTAAGTTTTTTTGGGGATTGCCGATTAACAGGAGGAAATGCGAAAGCATTATAAAAAAAGAGCGAGCGTTAAAACCCGATTGTTAAGTGGGGAGTCGCGCCTCCTAGTCTGAATTTGATTTTAGTCATTTAGTTCAGTACAATATAGGTAGGGGTGTACACTTAACTGTCGCAGTTACCGGAATATGTTACGATAATTTATTTCAAACGAAAGATATTATTTTATCTTTTAAAATAATATCTTATCTCCAAATTTATTTATTTTATTTGATTCCTTTTCTGTCATAGCAGACATGAATATAAAACAATAATTCTGGTAAAAAACAAAATAAAAAATAACTCTATTAAAAATAAAAAACAACTACTAAAAATAATAAATAAATGAAAATTCTTATCAAAAAAAAAATTAATACTGGAGTGGTTCGAACAAACCACCAGCTTGTGCTAAACAAAAACCAAATCTATTATACAATGCTATTCTCACAGCATTGAGTTGTTGGGGTGTGATTTGTGCACTAAAATGTATAATTTTGTGACGTAACTCGTCCAAATTGGTAGCTCGTTCGAACTCAAACCTGTATAAATTGCTTTTAAGCATTCCCCAAAAATAAAAATCCAGAGGCGAAAAGCCTGTCGACCGTGGGGGCCACTTTATAGTGCCTCTGGTACCTATAACTCGATCGGGAAATACTTCGGTTGGATAGGTGGTTACCCTCTGTGCATTATGTGACGAATATCCGTCCTGTTGGAACCAAATGTCGTTGAAGTTGACTTGAAGGTTTCGGACGGTAGGAATAATGTTACTTGCAGTAATTGTAAGTACTTATCGGCATTCAGGTTACCCTGAATGAAAAATGGACCGATGACATTATCTCCCAGAATTCCCGTCCACACATTAAGTTTCTGCGGATATTGTGTACGTACAGCTATACTTAAATGCTTATTTTCCCGAGACCAATAGCGCAAAACGGATGGATTATGCTTTCTATTGAGAGACTCGACGGTAAATAAAATATTTTTCAAAAAATTTATATTTTGATTTGCTCTTTCCATCATTATCTCGCAAAACTCCATTTGTTTAATATGGTCGCCAGGAAAAATTTCTTGAATTGTCTGTACTTTATAACAAGAATATCGGTTTCTATTTAAAATATTTCGGATTCGTCTGTCCTTCAAGCCAACTTCTTCGGAAATTTGTCTACTTGAAGACGGTGTAGCTTCAGCTAGAGCACATATTTGCGTTTCCCTAATTTCCCGTTCTTCCGTTAATTGATTTCGACGTGGTTGTTTAGAAGGACAACACATTTTGCAATTATTAACACAGCCAAATTTATTTAAATTTTGTTATAATTGCGCGAACTATGTTTTCTGAGGGAATTGGCCTAATTTCAAAGGCAACAACAAATAAATTTATAATTTCTTGGACTGAATTACCCCCATAGTACCATTTAATTATTTGTATTTTTTCACAAGTAGTATAAACGGTCGGCATATTAATACAGTTATGTTAAAACTAGAATCTATTGTTTTACCTTATGGGTTTTACCTATGGACTCTGTATGATCTAATCCGAATTCATTACGTTTTGCGTGTTGGAGTCGGATGAGATCGATCAGGGTCGCCAAGAATCGTTTCATTGCCAACGCCTTCATTCTTGTGTAATCTACTTTCTCTCTCTTACTCTCGCTTCAAATGAATATTCTTCTTTCTGTTGCTCTTTATAGTTTTGCCCTATCCCCAAAAAAACTTAAGCCGAATCGGTATAGGATGTACAGACTCTTTGTGGATCCACGGCTAAAGTCCGACCACTTTTCGCTGCACCTCCTTGAAATTGATTTTTTTTTAAATTAATTGTTTCAACTCTAACTTTATGGAAATTATTCATAATAAAAATGGAAAGATAAATAATACTTATCGTGAATTTCCACGGTCTTCCAAAGCGTTTTAATATATATTCTAGTCTATCCAGGTTTTGGTATTTGACAATACCATTTTCCAAGAGAGAAAAAAGGAAAAAATGATAGATATGAGCTGATTCTAACCCCCACATATTTCATGAGGTACATACTTAACAACCCCAAAAATTAAACGTATGGGCTGGAATTTTTGGCAACCGTGTTGTTGGCCCTTTGTTCTTAGAAGGGAATCTAACAGGAGAAATGTATCTGGAACTTCTGGAAGACATTATTGATCCTTTGCTGACTGATATAATTGAAAATGAGGAAAATTTTCTGGCCTATCAGTTGGTATTTATTTACAAAAAAAATATCAAAAATATTGACCGGTACAGTACACTACAGATAAAACGTATCTAAATTAGATACACAAATATTTTTCTGCTAGTTTTCTTTTAAATAGCATGGAGTATTGTAAAAACGTACGAGTATTCCCAAATAAAAAGAGTTTTTTTCATATAATGTATAATTCTAATGTGGTAAACCTAATAGGTTGATCTTCAGAGGTGAGATTTTATGAGGATCTGAAATACGCAAAAACTTTATATGGTTATTCATATAATTTCGACATTTAAAAACATAAATAGATGGGAATGTGATTTTGAGTCCAAGTTAGATATTAGCTCCTTTTTAAGTAACAGATACTTCAGGACCAGCTCTACAAAGCGAAGCAGTATACACTCTGTTCCAAATTGTAGTGGCATGAGTTGCTATCTCGGTTTTTATACGAGTAAGAAAATTGTTTAAATGGGCAATTTTTTTCGGAATTATCTTACCATTACAAACAAAGGTGGTCTGATATTATTTAATCATTTATTTTTAATTATTGAATTATTCACGATAAACGAAATTGGGCCTTTTAACAAACACCCGTGTAACGATTGTTTGAAAACATAGTTCTTTATCTGGCACCGTCTATGGGCTCTTTTTCAAAGTCTTTACAATAAAAAAATAAACAAAAACTATTACATTTTGTTTTCGAGATGTTGACCAAAACTTAGTTTTTTGGTCATATTGGATTATAATAGCTAAGTAATGAAATGTAAAAAAGAATTTATTATTAAATACTTGATAAATTTAAAAACGAATCGGACTACATCGCGGCGATCCAATAATCTGATGAATACAAAGATATTATAAGCGGAAGTCAAAATAGAATCAGCAAGAGAGCTGGAAAAGTAACTTATCCAGTTGAATTTTAGAGTAAGAATTAGAACAGTAAGGTATACATATATCATGATTTAAGTAAAAATGAAATACAGGCAACACTAAAAAAAAAGAGCAAAAGAAGAAATAGACAAAGGAACAAAGGTCAAAATAGATTTAAAAAATTAACAATTGATTAGCAGGTATGAAAATGGAATCAAGAAAAGGAGGAATTGAAATTATCAGCTACAAAAACTGATATCTTCTAATCATCGTCAGAAACGAAGGATAATGACAAGGTATGAAAAAGGAAAACGAAAAAGGTTAAGGAATAGTGACATCAAAGGACTTATTTAAAGTATAGGGCAAATAAGTCTATCAACATGGAACCTATAAGGCAGGTACAAAGAAGGGGAATTAATATAATTGAACAGTGAATGTAAAAAATACGAAATTGACATAAGCAGTACAGGAGACAAAACAGAAAGGAATGGATATAACCAATTACTGGAAAAATACGAGACTAAGAGGAATATTTAAAAAAATCAGTATAATAAACGACCATCCCCAAGGGAAGGAATGGATAGGGAAGTGAAAGAAGTATTTTAAACCGAATTAAATAAAAAATACAATAATGGTAGATTCTGTAACAAGGTTAGAATGAAAAAAATCAATACGAGTGGAACCACCATAAGAGGCAAGTGTTACGAAATGAATTTTCTCTCCAAGAGTGAGAATGTTAGTATTATATTATTAAAAATGATTTTGGAATTAGTACATTTCACTAATGGTCCTGGAGAAAATACTTTACTATGACTTGAAAATAGTATTAGGCGATTTTAATGTGAAATTTGATAAAGAAAAAATATACTTCACGACAATAAGAAAATTTAGCCCACATGAAAAGACATCAGAAAATGAAACATTGTTGATAGATTTTGCCGAATAAAAAAGAATGGTAATAAAAAGTTTTCAAAACAAAAACCACCCACAGGAGCTAATAACGCAGATCAAAAGAATACCTGGCAAAAAGAACGAATGCCGATAGAATGGAAGGAGGCAATTGTGTGATCAATATACAAAAAAAAAGGGCTAAAGACAGGGTGTGCAAATTACAGAGGGATAGCACTTCTAAATGTGGTATATAAAATATTGTGCCCTAAATATAAAAAAATGATAAAGAAGACGAATAGATTAATAGGTAAGTATCAATCGTGCTTTCGGAGTAGAAGAGGAGACCAAAATTTTTACAATGAGAGAAATTCAAGCAGAAAGCTTTGGGCTAAAACGTTCATACTGTTCACAGATTTAAATCAAAGTAAATAGAGTACAACTAATACTAGCACTAAAAATATGAACACATCTGAAAAATTAATAGCAATGATATAACATTATAATACAATTGTGAAGAAATGAACAGTTTCAAATATCTCGGAAGCAGAAAATAGATGTTCAGAAGCCTTACATTCAGTACTCAGAAACAGAGGGATATAGGGAAAACTGAAACTGCGGATTTATAAGATAGTACTCGTAATAAGGCTTACAGTAATATTTGGAAGCGAGGTATGGATCATGAGAAAGGAACAAACACGGAGAAGGCATTTGGAAAAGAATATCAAATAAGGAGTACGGATGAAAGATAACAGAACCCTAAAGATGGTTGTTTTGATACTTTGAAGGAGGAAGAAACAGGATAGTCCTAAGCAAAGATGGAATAAATAAGAGGAGGAAGACATAAGAAAATTAAACACCAGACAAGGGGAAAGAAATGGTAAAGGAAAGGAAACGATGGAAAAAGATTTTAGTCCAAGGCATAGACTAACTATGGTATATAAATACAAGGAATTGATTCAATAGGTAAAATATTAAATTTTTTATTGAAAGTTAAATTCCGCTTCAAAAATAAAAGTATTGAAAGTTTATTAGGTAAATAAAAACAAATTAAAGTGAAGGTCAAAATTTATAATAATAAAAAATGAGTTTGTGTATTAAATCAAAGTTAAAAATAAATTTTCATTAAATAATTAAAAAATGATTAATTTGAAGTCTATTACAATTAACTATTATAAATTTTAAATTTACCGTAATTATGAAGTTTTATTACAAATTTTTGCGTACCCATCGAAAATATGAAAGTGTACCAAAGATATGCGATACTTTTGAATGATTAAAAGTGCATATCCAGATAATAGTTTCTCACGATGTAGAGTGCTTGAGTGGTATAAGAAGTTTAAAGACGGTTGTGAATCAGTTGAAGATGAACCTCGTCCTGGTCGCGTTATCACATTGTACTTAGAGGAAATACAGTAACTGGGGAGTACTATTCTAATGTACTTCGAGGACCATTAAAGGCAAAATTAAAGAAAAAACGACCGCTTTATCGAGACTTTGGTTAAACGCTGCATCTCTACAATGATCCGGCTTACAGAATACCGATTTATCAACTAACAATTGAAAAATTAGGGGTAGAAATTATGGTTCACCCCCCTACTCTCCCGACCTTGCTCCATGACTTCCATTTGTTTCCTGAAGTCAAAAAAGAATTGAGAGGTTGAAGATTTTAGTCGGCTTTAGAGCTCAACAACACTGTGATGGGTAGACTAAACAGACTATCAAAAAATAGTTTCTCACAAGTTTATGACAAGTGGATAAAGCGATGGGATAAGTGTATTGAACAGAATGAAGAGTACTTTGAAGGAGAAATTGTTGAAGTTTTTTAAATAAATGTTTCATTGTTATACTATAGCACCAGTCTCGTTATTTTCTGATACATCCTCGTATTGTTTAAACTGGAAAGCGTAATTTCCAGTTATAGTTTAAATTAGGATTTACAGATGGATTGCTATTAATTTTCTATATCCAGATTTCTGAATTTGTAAGTTACTTCGGACACACTCGGCCTTTTGAAGGATTCTAAGTTTATTCTTAAATTGGTTACAATCTAAAACTTAATATTACTCATAATTTTTGTTGTAATTGCCATATATACTAATTTATTATCGAGAAATGCTTTCTAAATTATGGTGAGAGCACCATCTAAGGTTCTTCTACCGATTTAATTTAGTAAAGTGGCAGGCAGCAACATTGTCGGAACTGTGGGAGATAAAGAGTGAAAGAATTTCTCCCATTCATCTGTGATACTGTTTGGAATGTTAAACGTTCTCAAGGTTTTTATCATTCATATATCAAATTGAAACTGATTTGGAATGAAATTGAAAACTTTTTACGAGATAATATCATTTTGTATGAGATAAAATAATAAATGAGTTTTAAACAACTGTACAAAAAGAACCGCTTAGTATATCAAAGTAAATTATATTTGTGCAGTATAACATGAGATTTTAAGGAATAGATTGTTGAAAGTCATCACAAGGCGTTTCGAATATATTAAAATTATATTACAAATTTCACCTATCTAGATTAATAATGATTGCTTATTTTTCTTTCAGCTGGCAGTAATACAACTTAACATACAGTTCGTCCAGTGAATCTTTACCTGCTTTTTAGGCATGCGAGAAGTATGTTGTTCTGAAGATCTTCACATATTCCCAATTTGAATATAATATTTTATAAAGTAATAATATTTAAAAGTAATATTTGTTAAGATATAAGAAAGAAATCTGAGATTTCTATATTGTTGGTTAAAATAACAGATACTAAAAATAATTTTCAATAAATAAAAAGATTAAAATTATTACAACACATTTTTGATGAATACTTTACAAAATTTATATCCGTTTGAGTAATCCCGGACAAACTTCAAGTTAATGAATTTTTATTTTATACAGGGTGATTCAATAGTGCGATAAAATCCAATATCTTCTAAATCTTTGAAGACATACAAACAACATTTTGAAAGATTGTAGCCACCCTTAAGGGTCAGATTTTAAAATTAGTTGCAATTATACAGAGTGTCCCAGAACGCCGTGCCAGATTAAAGGTACATTTTTAAAATGAGAAACCCGCTATTTTGTTGCATTTTTTTATTCTTCCTAAAGAGCTGATTTCATTGATCTATCATACTTAGGGTCTGACATCAATGGTTACAGGACATACAGGGCGTTAAAAATCAGATTTTTAAATTTTAGGAATTTTTGTGTCGAAAATATTCATTATTGGTGAAAACGGCTTACATGTCCCTGCCTTACTTTTTATTTACTTTCTAGTAACATATATTTAAAACAAATACAGAGTGATCAAAAATTCAAAACGGTAATGATTTTTTGACCACCCTGTACTCGTTGCAGTTATATCCTGTTATATAGTACATTTGTTTATGTTAAAATCATGATTTATTGAGACTTCAAAAAGTAGTTGACTTTAAATAAGTTTAATTTTCCAAGTTCTATCTCTTGTTCTATAAAAAATTATTGTATAATTAATAGAGTATAATTATTTTTTTGAAACTACCATCGAATTTAGTCTAACTGGTCATTTATGATTTATGAACAAAAATATAGTGTATTCATTATCGAAGTGAAAACCACCTGATGGACTTTCTTACCTAAGAAAAAGAATTATCAACAACATTTTGAGTGATTAAAGCTCAAATACTCCTCACAACCTGTTTTGAGTGTGTTATCAAAATAATCATCACGTGATTTGGATATACAATATAAACATGAGATTAATCGCAGTCATAAACACTAAGACCTAAGGCTTTTAT
Source organism: Hermaeophaga mercurialis (assembly GCA_951812935.1). NCBI lineage: Eukaryota > Metazoa > Arthropoda > Insecta > Coleoptera > Chrysomelidae > Hermaeophaga > Hermaeophaga mercurialis. Next base: position 13,137,600 of record OX638360.1, read on the forward strand.
TTACCTCATTTGTATTACAATCAAATCTTAGACATTTAAATTTATTATCTTTAAAATCTTTGTTCCTCAATTAAAAAATATTTGTGTTTAAATTCCAATATAAAAAATTTATGAAATGACAAATCATATAAATCTCGTTTGTTACAACCAACATGTTTTGGAACCGAACCTTGAGAACAATTAGGACAGAAAATTTAAATATTTTTCTATCATACTTATGGTCTTATTTATTTCAGTTATGTACCATTTTTATTTTAAGATTGATACATTTTTGAATTTAATTTTATATTAGTGTTTATAATTTAAAAAATAATGTATTATTTGTTGTTTGATTTAATATTGTTTCTGATTTTTGCATTTTAATGTTATTTTATATTTTGGCGCTCAACAATTTTAATTTTGTTTGTTTTTTTGAACAAAAACTTAATATTTTTGAAGATAATTCAATGTTTCATTCTTTAACTAACTAAATGACCAATTTAGAAAAATGTAAACAATCACAATAAAGAACATATTACAATATATATATGTATATATATATATATATATATATATATATATATTTATATAAATATAAAGGATATAACCGTTATCAAAGGAGATATTAAAAAAAAGTTATTTACAAAAGTGTAGGAAGTCTTGAGACTCATATTTTAAAATTAGTCCCGAGTATACAGTGGGTTCAGGAACGCAGTGCCAGATAAAAATGTTTTTTTTTTTTATAAACCTCTTGTCGAGCTAATTTCAACGATGTATCGTACTTGATGTCTATTATGTTTAATAAAGGATCTACAGCCACCTGAAAATCACATTTTTTTTAATTTTTATGTCTGTAGCACCCAAACCGTTAAAAATCAATAAAAACGGCTTACATGTCCCTATCCTAACTTTTCTAGTTCTATGCTACGGTATTAAAAAATATTTGATACACAGTGATCAAAAATCAGATGAGATTTCAAATTTTTTGATATCTTCTTTAATAAGGGATATATCGTACTTCGATGCACCAATGCCACAACCTCTAAATATATATATATATATATATATATATGTATATACTTTGATGACTAGTTAGGTACTATACCAAAAAATATTGGGAGTGCAGCAAATTTAATACGAAACAAAACTCTTTTCAGATATCAAAGCTTTCGGAATTTTTATTTAATTAATTCCATCTTCAGGTATTATGTTTTAATATAAGCAAATTTTTGTTTGCTGTCAATTGGTAAATTTCCTTACATATAACAGAAAACAAATATTTGCTTATATTGCAACATAATTTTAGTTATCTAAAGATGGAATTAATTTAAAAAAATAGTATATGTATATTTAGTATATATATATATATCAATATATATATATATATATATCAATATATATATATATATATATATATATATCAATGATAGGTACAAACACACGAATCAAATAAAATTGGTTAAAACAACATAAGAACATTTTTAATGATTTTTAAGTATTACTTATAATAATTAAACTAATAAAAATTCTGTAAATTTAATGGAAATTGTTAATTAAACTTTGGTAACTACTTATAACAAAATTAAAGTTATTCATTGTAAAAAAATTAGGGTTTATTGTATCTAAATAATAAACTATATTTTTATTTGGAAATAAAAATTATAATGCCAAAATGCAAGTAAAAACATCAAAAACATCATATTTTAATTATAGATTGTTAATTCTTTGGATACAATCAAAAATGAGTAAAAATTTGACGGATCTCTCTTCTGTTTGTGACCTGAAAGAGAAAACAACCTTGTTAGTAAAAAATTTTAAATTAATACTTAACCTCAAATTCAAATTTTCTTAAAAAATTATCACATTAATATTTCCTGAGAGTATATAACTGAAGTATTCAATTAATATTCGTTATTATCTAAGATATTATAATAAGTTAATAAAAAAAATGTAATACTTAAAAAAAAGAGTAACAGTTAAACAGAACCAACAAAATTTCTAAGCAAGTTTTTTTAAGAAATACCCCTTACGGTGTATTTAGTTATAATTGCAATTTGGTTAAAGCTGACCAATGAGCAATTTGGTTTTAATTTAAACTAACTATGGTTTCAGGTTGTTCTGATACTTAAATCTTGGAATGCAAACTTCATCCTCTTGATCCTTCTTTCAAATCCAGTGTTGTCAAAGGGCTGGATGGCCTCAACATTCACGTGATGAGGAAGTCGATCATCGTGACTCTTAGCAATTTTTTTGAATATAAATATAAGACTTATTTTTGCTTAAATATTTTCGCTATTGAATTATACCATGTTTTTCTTGGTCTTCATTTTTGCCTATTTCCTGTCTTCTTAGCTGGCCATATTCTCTTCACTGGTCTCGTATATTCCATTCTTACTAAGTGTCCAAACCATTTAAGTTTTTGTCTCTTGATTTTATTTAATATTGATTCAATTTTTAACTCTTCACGTACAACTTCATTTCTTATTCGATCCCTTCTGGTAATGCCTTTTACTTTATGAAGATACCATTTCGATTGCCTGTATTCTGCTTTCCATGTACTTTGTCGTTGCCCAACATTCACTTCCCTATGTAAGAATCGGTGTAAATATTGCCTTATATTTTCCTAGAAAGTTCTTACTCAGTGCGTAGAATACTTTTGCAGCTGAACCTACTCGTTCACTTATCTCTGCTTCCTCTGTTCCGTTCTTTTGTATGTGTACTCTTAGGTATTTAAAATGTTTACTTCTTTCAGTTTTGTTCTCTCCAGTTTGATTTTTAGAGACTGCTCCTCTTTACCTACTATAATGATTTTTGTTTTTCTATATTTATTTTCAAATTTCTCACCTTTAGTGCTTCGTTCCATACTGATATATTCTCTCTCGTTTTACAAAAAAGTACCAAATCATCAGCGAATGCACACTCTGGAATACTCACTGTTTCCATATTTCTGAATCCTACATGCAACTGCTTAACACTACACTTAATTCCTTTTAGTACGTCATCCAACATCATAATAAATAAAACAGCACTTAAACCGCCACCTTGTCTTAAGACATCTTTAGTTTGAAATTACTCCGATTGGTTGGTAGCTTTTCTCACATAATTTCTTGTTAGTTTGTAAATTTAGATTTACATTTGCAAAGTAGATTAATAGATTCATAATGCCAATCATATAAGATTGTTAGGTTTGCCTCTCACACCTTGTTAAAATAGAAGAACACTTCTACAACAAATTTATAATCTAAAGGTCAATATGGACATAAAAACATTTAATGTTGTTAATGTTGTATTTAATATCTTAATTATCATATTCAGTATTAGAAACAACTTAATTACAGAATTTCGAGTCGAATGAAAATTCTTTTTTGTTGAAAGAGTATCTATGTTTTCCGTCCGGTCCTGTACACGAATTCCACTACGGTTGGCAACCCTGTACTGGAGTGCATTCCTCAATGGGCAAACAATACACACGACCTAACAAACTAGTCGCATGATGCCGTGCAAGTGGGCTTCGTGGCAGTAGGTATCAGTACTCCATTCTAAAATTTCTCATTTTTGTGTCAAACATAGAAATTATATACCGAATATAAAAAACTGCTTTCTAATTTGGCAAGGAACTTTTACGATACTTTTATTAAATGAATGAGAAATATATTGGGCAAAAATTAAATAATGGTATTGAGTTGAGTTGACTTTCAAGTCTAAATATTTTTTATAAACTCATTAAAAATATTTAACATATCAATCAAGAATATCATGTTAGGCACGGGTGTGTTAAATCTCTCAGTTTTAATGTACTAGTGTTAAAATCTAGAGTAATTTTTAAAAGAAATTAGTAAAACTTGAATATACCTCTTACATTTTTTATTAATAGATACTACAATTTTAACGACTAGAAATATATTCTTAAAAATTAAGGATTATTTCCCCCAAGAATATTTCCATTCACAAATTTAAATGCCCCTTTTAAGACCAGTGGCATAAATACCTATTTGTAGGAACCATAATCTTTTCATCAAAGTATATGGAACAAAATATAAATAGCAGGTTATTTTTTTCTTCCAATTCTAACATATAAAATGACACAAAAATAAAAAAAGTAAAATTTTTCGCAGCTTGTGGGCAACTGTGCCCTGCTAAAATTATCTAAAATTTCAATTCTGTGGAGTTTACGGATTGATGTTTTATATGAGTTTCTAATATTTTCGTTGTTAAAATTAGACAAAATCTTGCTTGTATTTACTTATGTAAACAATGTGTAGCGTGTAACGTAGTGTGAGAATGAGAGCTCCGCAAGTGAATAGAAGTTTTTTAGCTACAAATAACTGAATATCATTCTTCTTTTTTAATACAGTTTTTCATCTGATTATGTACCCAGAGTAAAAAAACCAAAATTGTTTAATTCGAAATTTATAAATGCAATAAAACCATTGTTATTTGTGACAGTAACGTCGATAATATGATGTTAAAATTGATAATTAATATTCGCGTTGATTTAACTGGTGATGATCTGACTGACAACAATTCTGGTGGCAGTGACTATAAAGAAGGTGACAACAATAACTACAGAAGAATCTGGATTATATCAAGTACGTTTTGTGTTAAAATAATCCATAAACCAGATACACAGTTACTGAAAACTTCTTCGACATAGTGAGGTAAAAAGTATAAAATTGTAGATTGTAATTCTTTCACTAAGCATTAGAAATTGATTTGTCAAGCAATATTACCCGATGCCGACAATATGGCTGAAATAAGGCCGGAATTGCACACTCCATTATCACCACAAAGTCGTGCCGTTTGCTTTCGGTCCAGTAGCGTCTCAAGAAAAGGTAAAATATATCAGAACTGTTTATTTATAGTCGAAATAATAATTCAAGAGAGTGATCACGTGCAAGTCTTTGCAAAACCTATCCGGAATCACCCTGTTAGCGCGTGATAAAATTAAGTCGAGTATCAAGCGGCGTCCCAATGAAACAATTTGATTAAATTTAATTTCTAGTATTTACATTTTATTCTATGTGTACAAAAACAAAAATAACAGTATTAATAAAATTTGAAAAATTAAAACTAATTAAGAGTAAAAAGATCACATCGAGTAATTCAGTAAAAGTAGTTGTTTTTATATAGAAAATGTTCCTTAACTTTTCATCAAGTTTTTTTCGAAACGACTTTATTTACTTGTACATACGATAACATTATAGTTCGATTTTATTTTATTTTTTTTTTGTTGAAAATTTCTATTATTGCAGTAATAAAGCCTGTACGTCCCAATTTTTATTAATTTTAAAAATTACTATTTTTGAAGGTTATTTGAATTAACACATTTTTTTAAAACTGTCCTAAATATCGCTATTTAGTTAAAAATCAATTGAAAATCACCTTACGCATATGAAAACCACGTTCGTACAGGTTTTTTGCATTTGCATAAGAAATAGAATTTTCCTTAACAAAACTGCTCCTAGATAATAAATCAATTAGAGGATTAGTAATGAAACAAGCTTGATTATAAAACTATTTCATCTGTATGTAGAAATAGCCCAAAATTATAAAAAAACGATTATACCTACTTAATCTTCTTGGAACCATAAGCCTAGCATCGGCTGTTATTGGATTCTAATAGGGTTTAATTCGTTGTGTGCACTACTGGTGTAATGTACTTAGTGTTTAAATCGAAATACACTTTAGAATATTAATCTTCTAACAGACAACATTAGTATTTTTATTATTTTTAAACGCTTGCTTGTTTCAATGTGAGAAAGTTGACAAATGCACTTGTTATATTTTAAGTTAGTTTGCGTCTTCACAGAATATTTGAATATAAAAAGAATTAACATATTTAAACTTTTCAAAGAAAATCATATATTAGTTTATTTTGTTATTCACATAAATAATTTCATAATAATAATTCTAAAATAACTTAATAATATTAATAAATTACTTAACAAAATGCGTACACCACCGATATAACCTAAGGACCGTTCTTTAAATGAAATTTAAGTAAACCAGTAAAGTATTCACAATGTAACGTGTAATAAATAACTTAGTCTAGTACTGTTGGTTTACTGTATTTGCCTGCTTCTGGCATACCAGGGCAAACTTTTAAAGCTACGATTAGTGACCTCTATAGTTTAACGATGGTAAAATACTCATTTGGTCCTTACCTTGTATAATTCATATTTTATTGCAGTTTGTTCACGCGGATTTATTGCCCTCTTCAATATTTCTTCCGAGTATAGAAAAATATATTGTTTAGATAAAGGAAAAACGAATATAAAAAATTATAAAATACCCGCATTCAATTTACACATTACATGGTTTATTAGTTTTGCGGAAAGTATGAATTAACTAGATAATTTTAATTCCTGTTGAAGAAAAATGGATACGCTCCTGAAGGTTTGCCACTTTTTTACGTAATATTTTACACAAGTTTTTACTTAGTTACAAGTACTCTTTTCAGTTTAACAATTGCTAAAAATAAATAGTTTGTAAAGATTGTTTATCGAAGTCTACATCTCATTAATTATTTTTTTAAATATTTTACATTGCAGAGTTGTAATGATTAAATATTTTCTCTCATTTTTGATCCAATTTTCAATATTCTCTGCTTTATTGACAATATTTATTCTTATTCTTATTTTAAGTTTTGAATTATAGAAGACAATAAATATTCTTGTTAACAAATCTTGCACTTGCTTATTTTATTAAGATAATAAGAAATAATATTTATTGTTGTAAATAGTAAATGTTATCCACATTCTTACATTCAATGTCATATTTTTTTTTAATTAAACTTTTTCATTCACTTCAGCAAATGCTTGAATTGCATAGTAAAGGTCGTTTATTTTTACTGAATAATAATTCATTGTTTATCTTGCTAACCAGTAATGGCTCAAGGGGTGTTAAATAATTATAGGTTATTGCTAACAGGACCGAATTTAAAAGATTTCCTTTTTTGAAAACATAATTTCATATCACATCAAAATCGACTAAAGCACGTTCATGTGTATAACATTAGTCAATTAAATAGATTGGAATCTAATAAAATAAATGAAAACAAATATATTTACGATATCCCAACCCATGGACAAAATTACAAAATAAACTTTATACAGAGTGGACCAGAAGTCTGAAAACAGCCAATTGCTAGTCCGAATTCTACAGAACTTGGGATAAGCCTATTTTTAGACACGGAGATTCCAGATTTGACATTTGCAATTTTGCTAGATTTGCCGTTTCTCTGACATTATTAGTCACTTTGGTTTTTTAAATACATCACGCTGTATATTCAGTCATTTTTGGAATCTTCTCTTCAATACGAGTTCAACCATATATAACATTTATGACTTTATGTAGTCTAGAAGATCTTAAATAAATAAAACAGAAGTCTGACAACGTCTAATTGTTTCAATAAATTTTTTAATACAAACTATTTTCAACTACATTAAAACGTAACAACTGAAAGATTACAACATTTTTAAAATAATGATTACTTAATCAAGGGATCAAAATGTGCTCCATTTGTGAGTTGACAGTACCCTAATCGATGGTAGAATGCGTCTAACACATTTCTCCATGATTGTCTAGAAATTAATCGAGATTCATCTATAATTCGTTGCCTTTGCTCTGTAAGACTTGCTGATTTAGTTTTGTAAACTGAATTTTTCAAGTATCCCCAATAAAAATAATCTTCAGGATTGAAATGATTAAAATTGACCCCAAACAAATTTCTCAGTGTAGGTACAATTTGATTTCTAAGTAGCATTTCGTATGTGTCTGACATTAAATTTCCTTCGACAAAGAACGGCCCAATTAATTGAGTACCCACTATACTTGACCATACATTTAATTTTTGTGATCTTTGAGTATGGTGTTCACGCATTCAGTCTGGATTGATGTCACTCCAGTACCTTATATTATGTCGATTTATACTCCCAAATAGTGTAAAGGTTGCTTCGTCGGAAAAACATATGTTGTTAATAAAGTTTCCGTCATTTTTAATTTGATGCATCATTACCGCAGTAAACTCTAATCTACGGTCGAAGTAATCTTTACTTAATTCTCGAAATAAATGAATTTTGTATGGTTGAAATTTATTCTCATGTAATACACGTAAGACTGAAGAATGACCTACATGAAGTACTTGTGCAACCCTGCTTGAGGATGTATGTGGATCTTCAACGAAACTCTGCATTATCTAAAGTTTGGTTGTCATTCATAACTGTGTTTGGTCTACCTGATCGATATCTATCTTTTAGTACTCCAGATTCCTCAAAGCGATTTACAGTTTTTTGTACCGTCGTCTTATGGATAGGAGATCGGTTTGGAAAAGTATCGTTGAACAAGTTGGCTATTTCATTCTAGATTTATACATTTAAATTTCTTCAAATCTAAATATTTTGCACTGTTTTATATATTTAACACCTTCTAGACTACACAAATCATAAATGTTACATATGGTTGAACTCGTATTGAAGAAAAGATTCAAAAAATTACTGAATATACAGGGTGATGTATTTAAAAAACCAAAGTGACTAATAATATCAGACAAACAGCAAATCTAGCAACATTGCAAAAGCAAAAACTAGCAATTTACGAGATAATTGGTCGTTTTCAGACTTTTGGTCCACTCGGTATATTAGTTTTAATTCCTATTTTAAAAATAAATTAATGTAAGTAAAATTCCTTAATTCAGTTACCTGACTTAACTCCTGAATATCAACGACACTTAGAACGAATTGTAGAAATGTGTAAACCAGTTGAAGCAGTTTCCGGAAAGATAAAAAGTAAAAATCGAGAAAATATTTAGAGGTTTAAAATGTTTACAATGTGCGAGCTTGATAAATAAAAACTACCTGGAAACAAAGTGATTAGAATTATCGCCGAGAAGCGAGAACTCAACATACTTAAGTAACAACTTGTGTTGTTGCTGAAGAAATTGCAAGTCTTTCATTATAATAAATACTCGAGGATTTGTCCCTGGACTACTGTTAAGGCGATTTCGTGTAATTATATTACATTGTAAAATATTGTTACTATTTGCACTTGTTTGGCTTTATTTCGCGATAAAAATAACGGTTGTTGTCACAAATTGTTCTTTTAACTCGCTCTACAATGAATTAATGTTAGCAAAAGATATAACTTTTAATGTGACAACATTAACCAGAAAATTGAATTTAGTTTTTAGTTAAGTTCTTTAACTTCACTACAAATTCTAAAACAAATGGAATATTTCTTTTTCATTTTTTTGATGATAGATTTCTTTGAAGAGAGTTAGCACACATTTAATATATTTCAATATTATTATAACCAAATTAACTGTTTCAACTTACTTTATGGAAATTATTCATAATAAATATGGAAAGATAAATAATACTTGAATTTCCACAGTTTTCCAAAGAATACATATTAAAACGCTTTGGAAGACTGTGGAAATTCAAGATAAGTATTATTTATCTTTCCATATTTATTATTATAATCATTAACTGCTTGAAAAACTTCCTTTTAACGATATATTTATCAAAATATTATTTTACGATGATATTTATTATGATATTTGTTCTAAAAGTTGCATTTTAAGTTTACTTTACTTACAATTTATTAAATATCAGTTCTTTATCGATAAATGTCGTCATATTTTTAAACTATACTTTTCGTTTTTTACCTTTAGCGCAAAGCTTTTCAGCGTTTTCATTATTTTATGGCCCAATTTTTCCAGGTTTGAAAATGACTCTAGACTCAGGCTAAATACTAATATACAAGAAAAAGCTGTAATAAACACCTGTCACACTATTCAGAGTTTCTAAATAGTGACATCACAATTCATCAAGTAATATTTACTTACATAGATAAAAAATTGGTATGGATTATTCATCAGTAAGTAGTTTTAAAATATTGGTATTTGTATAAAAGTTTGTTTCCAAATATAAATATAAATTTGATTGAGTCTGACTTAGAAAACTAAAATGTATTTTATATTGAGATAGAGATATATATACCTAGAACTATGCAAAATAAGAGACCTGTCATGTTATTTGTAGACAAAATGAATACAGCGTAATTTAATCTCAACGAAAAATTTGAAACTATAATAATATCACAAATTTGGAAATTAAGAAATATAAAAATTTAGTCTTCTTATTATACCTATTCGTTGACTGTTAGTAAGGTAGTTCAGGGATTATTTAGTGCATGCTAAAAATTTCACTGTTTTGATTTAAAGAGCAATCGTATTAAATAGTTGACATTTAATTAGATAATAAATAAACTTTCTTTCGATTGTTTTATATAGCATTTAACCAGTGATATTTTTCTTCAGTTGTAAGCCGAATAGCCCCATCAAATATATGTCCCATCCATCTCGGCCCTACAGTGAGTAATATTAATAATAAAATTCAGTAGGACCTTCCTCGTTAAAAAATTTTTCATTTCAAAAATGTAGTTCTTGCATGACGCTTCTTCCGTACACTTTAGTCTAATAGCTGGTCAATATTTAGATGTAACATATCTCAATCGTTGGATAGATCGAGTAGAACCACAACATTGACTCCCTCGATATTCTGATTTTAATCCATGTGATTTCTGTATTTGGGTTTACCTCAAGAATGTCGATTATTTATATTAACGAGTTGAAAAATCGTATACAAGGAGCTTGTGATACAATGAGAAAAATTCAATCAATCAAATTTTTGAGCGAATCCGACAATAAATTAAATAAAGGCTAAAATCATGTGTTATGGCTGGAGGTGGTAATTTTCAACATTTATGCTAAGTTAACATGTTATGTTGTTTACGCCTCCATTTTTTCGCATTTTTAATTATATTAATTCGCAAAATAAACATAAAAACAAGGGCAGTGTGTTTTGTTTTTCTGCTCGAAAACTAATAATTCTACGGAAAAAAGCAGCAGTGTAATAAAATAAAATAGGGGTTGTTATTTCATCCCCTCAAATAAGTAGTGGTAGTAATGAAAAAATCTGACAATTACCTCTTTATGAGTGAGTGTAATCCTTAAAATTGCAAGTTTCTACATTAATTCGTATTTGAGAAAAAAAATTAAAATTCGGGGTGATATATCTTATTGGATTAGGCTGATTTTTTTTATAATTTTTAACAAGATATCTTTCTCCTAAATTTTTCATCATGAATTTTATCATGTATGTATGTATATATTGTAAAGGGATTTATATAGCAATTTATAAAATTTGAGAAAATAAGTACATAATTACCAGTATTAAATCAATAAATATGACAAAGGATAAATTAGAAAACAATATATGATTATCAGTGAGTAGAATCTTTTTCAAAAATCGGAATATTTCATGAATGGAAGTTCACTAACTAAAACTAACTAAAAGACATTTGTCAGTAAATTTTATATGATAAACTCATATAACTTGTTAATTTTTGATATATTATTAAAATTTAGTAATTAGTCTTAAATTATATTAATTTGTATATTTATCTTGGTGTAAATAATTTGACACGAAAAAGTTAATTAATTTATATATTGTTAATATTGTTTTTATTATCATTTATTGGCAAATTTACTAAAATTGTTGAACATTGTAACACACGACAGAGCACACACAAAAATATAAAATGCTCAAGTAATTTAAATTATGAAGGAAAATTATATACTTTAGATAAAAAAAAGCATGAGTAGGCCTAATATAAAATATCTTATAAATAGGACGGTAAAAATTTAACATTTGCTTAAAAAGCCATTATTTACGTGATTAAAAGATAGTAATTATTATTGTTATTGCCTAAGTAAAAGCATAACCTCACAATTCAAAAGAAAGTGGTTAAAAACTGTGTGCTTATTTTTGGAGTTCATATGATGATATGTGACACTATTTAGGACTACATTTTGTACTAAAAACGAACTATTTTCATTTTTAATGCTGCAAATATTCATAACCGTATAAATAGACAATTATTTTAGAGTTTCAGAAAAAACAAAAGTGATAGTTTGTTAACTAATAATTATTTAATAACAGTTCGTGACATTCATATTAAAATACAATAACGAAAAATTTGAATTAAAAAATAACTAATGTAATAAATTGATTTGATCCTGGACCTCCTTGAGAATTACATTTTTTTGCATTTTTTTTTTCATTTGATGCATGCATCTTTTTAATTTATTTAATGGACAAGTTTTAATACTTTCTAGCAATTTATTGAATAATGATTATTGTGTATCTGTATTACATACAAAAATTTGAATTCCATATTTTTTTATAAAAAAGTAAAATTATATATGAATGCAGATCCCAGGGTAAGTAACTGTAAACTTTTAAATAGACTCTTTGTACGTCCACATAGTGACAAAAAATTATTAAAATAAGCTGAAAATACATGTGTTTATATTAGAAAGTCAGTTTCATTTGACATAGACCTATAATTTAGTAAGAATACAGATGAAATTAAGATCTAAGACGTGAATACATTTAGATTTCTAATGTACATTTTTCTTAAGAAGTTCTTATATATCTCTCCATTTGTAATATATTATACTATATTTTTTTCTCTAACTTACATTCAATTATATTGAATTATACTTTTCGTAAATGATTAATTAATAGTTCCAGAAAATTAACATTGTATAATGTGTAAAAACGTACAAAAATCTATACTTATATGTATAATGAAAATTTGAAAAACGGAACGTGATTTTAGTTTTATTTACTATTTTTTATCCTTTTTAGACTAAAAATGAGTAACAGTTATTAATATTTGATATTTATCTTAAGTTAATAATAAGTTGTACCTAAATTACTTTTTATTTATAGGGAAAACTTTAGATTTGTAATAAAATGACCCTATTAACTAAAATAAAACCGTCTGAATTTGATCGGTATTAGTAAAGTTTTTAAATGAGATTTTCCCTAATTTTAATTACAAAAGAATTTTTTACATTTCTTCACTTACACAAATACATAATGGCATTACTTAATTTGAAAAACTGTAAAGGAAATATCATAGTATGTATATGTTTTCAAATTCAGAAATGTTTTTGTTTTATTGTTTCTGGTCATCAGACTATCAGACGATTTATCAAAAATCCTAGGTTTTGGTGAGCCTAAATTTTTTGTGAGACTAAGGACATAGAAAAAGTATAGTAAAATGTTAATATTTTAACTACTCGTGGAATTACCCATATTATAAAGGTTTTTTACAGTTCGTGTTATGTTAAGTAGAAGATTCGTTTTCTTTGATTGTAACGTATTTGGCTTAGTTCGGCTCTGCTTGAAACTATTCCGCTCCGTGAGAATGAATGGAATTCCATTCATGAAAGTGCACAGTTACTTTTAACGTCGCAGCAGTCGCACTCTAAGAGGAGGTGGCTGCCTGATGCTGATGTTCAGGCACAAAAATGTCTATAGTGTTTGTACCTCGTAGACAATTTCCCAGATATACTCATTTTTTAGGTTAATATCTAACGGTTACCCCTACATTATCAGCTGAATAAAGAATGCTTGTTCTCTTTCTTTTTCAGCAATTGTTATAATGAGCTTTTTTACTGAGTCATTAACATTTTTGGACTACTTACTATAAATATTTAGCTATACAAATGACTAAATTTGGTGATGGCTATCGTCAAGATTTTTTTTTTATTTGACGCATTGCTGTGACTGAAGACCTCATTTAGATACTTTATGCAAACATACGATTTTAACATTTGCAGGCTGAGATGAATTATTACGTTTTTGCCGTGTATCGTAAGAAAACCACTTTACAAAAATTTGAAATTAATTTCGTCTCTAATAACTAATATTTAAAAAAAAAATTTTTTTCTACACGTATGTGTATAAAATAAGAACCAATTTTCCACGTTCGATTTAGTTTAAAAAATGCAATTTTCCGACTGCTGCTGTAAAGTAAATGTTTTTTTTCCTAGCCGGAAATATTATATTACATAACCAGTTGTGGAAGTGCCATATCGACACTTTTATGGAAACTATAAAAGAGCTTGTAACTAGTTACAGATATAAAAAAAAGAAAAATGGTGTATGTGATTTTCTGTTAGCAGAATATACAGTATGGTCCAAATGAAAGGAATAAATTCATTAATTTATAAATCGACGATTTTAGGGAAAAATCCTGAAACCCTTCTATTTTTATTTTTAAATAGGCACGTCGTCAGATCACCGTTTTATTTTTGACGTCATCTCTGTGAGCGTGATGACGTTATCAATAAAAATTTGAAATAGAAAAGTGGGTCTTGCAATACTTCAATTGAAAGTTCTTTTAAATATCTATTCACCCATATCAATATCTCTAAGTAATTAAATTTTGTATGTTGTCAAAAAAATGATTTATTAAATGTTTTAATGTTATAATAAATATTATAATTAAGTACAACCATATTTAAAGCAAATGCCAAAATTGTTTACCGCCAGCTAAAATACAATGCCAAAGACGAGCACGGAACTCTTCTCGAACTTTCGCTATTGCTTCCGGAGTTATTTTTGCAATCTCAATATACGTTCTTTGAGTTCATTAATAGTTTGTGGTCTATTTATGTACACTCACTTTTCAAGTATCCCCATAAAAAGAAATCGAGAACAGTTAAATCAGATAACCTCGGTGGCCACTCAATTGATCCTCTTCGACCTATCCACTGATTTGGCAAGACGTTGTACAAGTAGCTCTTCACCAAGACAGCATAAATGCGATTATTTCTAAAACCGTTAAGTTTTGGAGTTATTAATAAGTATACTTTTTTTTGTTAAAATGATATGACTTTAATATTTTTTTACAAAAGGTGCGCTTACTTAAACAACAAAAAAGTTTTACGCACATTTATGCCACAAGTGTGGCCTATGTGGCGCCCTCTACAAAATACATTTAACTAAGTACAAAATTATGATTTCTCATACCCAAAAACGCCCACTACCAAATATTTATGTATACGTGTCAAAAAACGTTAAAGTTATTGTGAAAAACAAAAATTAAAATTTCACTTTCAACACCCTGTATCTCTCTTATTATCAATATTTTATTGAAGTTAGTTCAAATCGTATATTTTAAAATGAGGATTCTACTGTTGTTCTATGTGCTTACTTAAGAACCACCCTGTATAATGAATTAAAAAAATGTCATATGGTTCCTTTGAAACATCCTTCATACAATCTCTGTATAATTTGTCAAAGAAAAATTTTGAATTTGTATAATTATAAGAAAGAAAGCACACAAAATTTTGGAATTTTTTGTTAAAGAACACCAATGACTGGTTTTAAATGAATATTGTTAATTAATATCAAAGAACAAATTTACTTGATATTAGAAAAAAGAAGAAAATATTATCCCGTTTTTATTACAAAAACCTGTTAGTATTTCCGTAATTCTGTGTACTATCTTGAAGTAGATTAATTAATAACTTTTATTAAAAAATTAATAAAATGGTTTAGCAAAAAGTCGTTGGAATAAAAACAAAACATTATTTCGTTCAAATCATGTTTTTTATTTGACAAGTTATGTTCAAAATAAATATATATTTTTTTATGTTGTGCGTTTATATATATGTAGTTGCCAAAATCAGGTTTTATATTTTTCCTCAAAATTCAACTAAAAAATCATTGCATTAGTGATCTAAAAAGTTGATGTCAAAATAGACTGGACTCCTAATTTAGTACCTACAAAATTTATTAATCATTGTTATAACTTGACATTTTTATGGCAAATAAAACTTTGTAACCGTCTGATTCTAACATTTTTGGATTACTGTGTAAGTTAATTTGTCATGTCTCACAGGATAATTTTAAAATTAGACCTTTCGTTAATGACTGCTCTCAGAAGTGAGTCATATTTTTTAATGCCTCTGTTTTTGTTTAGTTCTAATCTTCTGCTTACTTTAATATTTTACAGTATACAAAACCTTAAAAACAATTAATACTTACCTAAACAAACCTACATGGAATAAATTTTAAAATATTAAAATAGATAATCATCAGTCAAAATAAACTTGAGGAGGTAGAATAGCATAACTCAAACACTTTCACGAAAAAATTTAATTTCTGCAGGGTCAATGAGAAAAAAAAATTAAAACAATCTGGTCGACATGATAACTAAAGTAACGCAATGAAATATTTTTACAATTAAAACGGCATCTCTGAATTGGCGGTTTAAATTAGTGTCAAAATCTTGATAATCATAATAAACGACTGGAAAAATAATAATACTGTCCTTTTACAAAAAGGGAGGTAAAACTACAGATTATACTAGTTATAGGTATGGGCATTCTAAGCCAACCGAGAGAAAATAAAAAACCTTTGTTTTTATGTAGATTTCAAAAAAACAGAATAAAATAATGGAGTACTGTTTAATGAGAAAACTGACCAGATAATTGGAAAAGACGAGACAAGTAATATTAAGGCCAAAAAATAATTAGAAGTTTATAAACACTTACTCAATGAAGATGTAGTGTTTATTGTATAAAGATGTGCATTAAATGGTATTAATAGTTGACACCAAATAAAAATCTATCTGGATAGAAGAATATGGTCTAGGACAACTGATCGTCACCATTTACCAATTATTTATTGCATGTATTTTTCAGTGTGTTGAATTTTCTTTTCCGGGTGCTGTTTTTTATTTTTCGTTAGTATGGTATAGTCAGTATAATATAATATTAACACGCATTATTGGTAAACTGTTAATTTTTGACAAATTAATCATGACCAACTCACAATTGGTAAACGATTAGATACTCAATTAATACTTTGCATAGAAAAATGAAAATAGCTCAAAAACTAATAACTTTGGGAATAGAAAATGCTTAATAAAAATAGAAGTTTGGTAATAATACTTCTCGATTGTGATATAAAATATAGAGTGATCTGTTTAAAATTACTGACAAAATAATGCATTTTGATTAAACCTGTATTCGATTTAATGAATATTAAAAAAATCAATCGTTTTTATAAATTTAGCCAATCATTAAAAAAATATGGCTCCAGTTTATTATTGTTTTTGTACTCCGTTTTAATTATACAGGGTATTGAACTGGTTACGATTTTAATGGAAAATTGGTATCTATAACAGATTATAACTTTTATATTTATAATGGGAGAGTAAAGCGGATTTAAAATTTAAAATAAATTACATTTAAAAAAATATAACTTTTTTCTGGCATGGCGTTACAGTACACCCTGTAACATTGTAAGTAATTTTAAAATATGAAGTTGAAAGCTGTCGACAATATTTAGTATATTTTATTATAACATACTTACTGAACTTTAGCCCACTAATAAATCACCCTATATACTATTTTTTTTAAAGAGTGAAACTCTTCATAAACAATACATACAAGTGAAAATTAAAAAAATCACAGAAAAGCGACTTTTTGGCATTTATTCCCCCATACGATATTCGGTTAATCATTCCAAATAATCTATCATAAGTAACGTTTGATGTGTCTGGCAAAAAAGCATAAATTTATGGGAGAATTACTCTAAATTTTTTACCCAGCATAAAGTACACTTGTTGAAATTATTGGGAAACATTTTAATCGTACCATCCATGTCTTTATACCTTAACCCCCAGCTCCAAGCTTCATTCTCGATCAAAAATTTAAATCTTATCCGCTCTTGGTCCACTGTTTGCTAGTAAAAAAACTTCTATAATTCCAGATTCTGACTCATACAGTTGATAGGATTCTAGGATTTCCAATAATAGTAACGTTAGAAAAATTTTTAAGAGCGTCTTGGTCGGAAAGGTCTCCCTTACAAGCCGCTGTAACTTCTTGTATGTGGTTGACAACCTATCGATTTTTGAGCTTCTTGAGCTCTCTTCATAAGTTTAGTAATATTTTTATGCTGCTACTTTGGCTACTCATGGTTGATGGTTTTGCGTATTTACAGTGGTCACTACCTGGCCATTTTGTATGTGTATTGTAGCTTTACACTGACACCTCAATTGACCTTTCCAAAATACAGATATGAATGGCAACCTGTTTATTACGTATCTACAAGATCGTGGCAGGTGACGAATCATAAATCTATGTGTATGAGTCAAAAAAAAAACGGAATCGACTGTATAGGTCTTTGAAGACGTGCCAAATCCAACACAAGTTATTCGCACACAAGCTCTTTGAAGCAAAGGATCGCCTGTTTTTTCGAAAAAGACATTAGAGCAACTTAAAACCATCAAGTTTTAGTTAAAATTAGGGTGTTCAGTGCTTCCACTTTTATCCGGCTAAAACTAACTTAACCTAACCTAAGCTAACCTAAACTAACTAACTATGATTGCTTATACTCAGCTTTGGCTGATTGAAGGTGAAAACATTGAATCATTTCCGGCTTTAACCGACTAGGATTTGTTAGGACCAGCTTTACCCGGTTAAACTTAGGATTGCTTTTTATTAAAATATACAAATATAAATATATTTTAATAGAAGAAAGAAAAAGAAAATGTTTTTCTCTAGTCGAATTTCAAAAAATTTTACAACGATTTTTAAAGATTCAAAATTTTGAATGAAAAGGTCGTTTTTGTGCTAAAGTGTTCGAAACTGGTTAAATATTTTTATCCACAGTTCCCTCATTATGGTAAACAGAGAAAATATATTTTCCTAATGGTACTGACTAGAAATAACCTGAATTTTTCTTTCAAAATTAAATATTTTTGTCTAAATAATTTCTCTACAATTTCAAAGTCTGTGGGTTACTGTAAAATACTCATTTACTCTACTTTATGGATTTGAGACAATTTAATGGATGCCTAAATCTATTTGGATGGCTTAAAAAAATTATATTTTTAATATTTTTCAAAGGTAAGGCTTTTCGCTTAGGCTTTTTGAAAGAAACATAATCAATAATAGTAACCGATTTACAGTTCTCTTTTATAATTATTCTAAAATATTATAATTATTTTACACTCGGTTAATAAGAAGTCAGTATAAGGCAGTCTAAAATTAAAAATTTAAACTACTAAATGCCGCAATAAGGTTCAAATAGCGATTTAAACCACTCAAAGATTCATTTAACTTGAAAATATAATAATTAAAGTGTGACCGAGTATTTAAAATTCTCAAATATAAAGACTGTCTTTAAGATATTCTAACACCATAGAACGTCAGAAATTTTACCAATGTATGTTAGTATTTTGGTTGTAAAACATAGCAAATATGTAGTTTATGTGACGTTTTCATTAGTCATAAAAACTAATAATTTTGTGTTGGTTGGGTCTATGAAAAAGTTGTTGTCATACAGTTGACTATGTGGGTAGTATAATAATTGGATTTGAAAGTTGCGAATTAATTCCATAGGCAAAAAAAGATTGATTTGAATATTTGGGATAAAGTAGATAAATTCAACCCTATTATTTAACGCAATTCCGAATCTATTCTATACTATGGGGGCGTAACATGAGTGACTCATCAAAAATATAAATTCGGTGGAAAGCTAATAAAAATAAAATATCTACTTAAATTATAGAAATTATAAAATAAGAAATAATATGGGTGGGTAATCAATAATAAAGGAAATACTTGGGATGGATTTGGGTACGTACTTTCAAAAATGCACCAAGAAATGCAAAAATGCTATATCGCAAACTAAGAGGAATAAAGACAGAGAAGAAAACCCCAATAAAAAGCGTAAAAGGCAGAAACGAAAATATAACAGAAGAAAATAAAATAGCAGAAATATGGAAAGAATATTTCCAATAGTTATTAACAATAGAGAACACTTAACTATAAAACAGAGAAGAGGACACTTGGAAGAACAGGAATGAAAATGCAGAAAGAATAGCCCCAATACAAGAGGCGAAAGTTGAGGGATTGAAGAAATGAAACTTGGTAAAGCACCAGGATTAGATAAAATAAGAAATGAGATGATCAAGTATGCAGCATATAAGGGGATTGAACTATTATACAGAATACTAAGACTAGCATGCAATATGCACAAAATACCCGACGAGTGGAATACAGCAATACTAACTCAATTCACAAAAAAGGAAGCCACATTGAATGTAATAACATTAGACGTACCTATACCATTATGTGCTACGTACCAATTATATGAGAGTATAATTGAAAACTGAGACAAAAAATGGAAAATCATTAAACGATACACAATCAGCATTCAGAACAAATAGATCAACACAAGACTGGATATTCATACTAATACAAATAAGAGGAAAAAATAACCGCGACAGAAAATGACATCTACGTAGCTGTAGTTGATTTGACTAAAGGATTCGACATCATAAAGAGAGAAAAAATATGGGAACTTCTCACTTCGATGTAATTCAGTAAAAATTACAGATGTTATTAAGGATTTATACACAAAAACAACAAAAACAGAGAACGTAGTGAGAGTTAGTGGAAAATTAACAGAAAGTTTCGAAACTGACAAAGAAGTCAGAAAAGGAGATGTTTTGAACCCGCAACTTTATAATGTATTGGACGAAATATAAAAACAAGTAAATAAACAAAACTGGAAAACATAAATTAATTAATGTATGCCGATGACCTTCTAATATTAGCAAACAAAAAGAAGGAATCGCAAATCAAAATGGAAAAATGGATGGAAGAAGTGAGGGTGGGTTACAAATAAATTTTCGGAAAACAAAAATAATGAAAATAGGGAATACATCGGGAGAAATAACGATACAAATACAAGAAAATGAGATAAAAAACAAACGAAAAGATTGGATGTAGGATTAGGAAAATTATCTCGCTATATGGAGCGTTGTAAAAGGTGTTTTTAATAAGAAGAAATATCGAAACAAAGAAAAGTTAAATATATATAAATCCGTTCTAGTACCTACGCTTACTTACGGATGTGAATCATGGGTGCCAACAAAAAAACCAAAACAGAAATTAATAACTTGTGTAATGAAGATACTGAGAAAAAATTATTGAGTGTCGAGATTGGTTAAAATAAAAAAGGAAAAAATAAAAAATGACCTACATGTAGTGAATCTGATAAATAAAATTGAATAACCACAATTAAGAGGTTCGGACACATTGTGAAAATGGGAAATGAAAGGAAAAGTAATATCGGAAACAGAAACGGCCAGCAAGAAAAGAAAAGGTAGACCTACAAGGAAATAGAATACAGATATAGCAGATATCCTGATTTAATGAGGACTGAA
Organism: Hermaeophaga mercurialis; assembly: GCA_951812935.1. NCBI lineage: Eukaryota > Metazoa > Arthropoda > Insecta > Coleoptera > Chrysomelidae > Hermaeophaga > Hermaeophaga mercurialis. Next base: position 13,158,684 of record OX638360.1, read on the forward strand.
CTGGATCCAAGCTAAACAGGAAACAAAAGACAGGAAAAAATTGAGAAAAATTATCAACTCTACAGTGAAAATGGAGATTGATAACCTATATACCCTTTCATAAAACGACATTTCTCCCTCCATTCGTAGGGAGGTGACGTTTCGAGGTGGTGCAAAACGAGAAAGGAGAGGGGAAGGTTTAATTTCTAGAAATAGGTCTCCCCATTCATTATCATTACCATTAGGAAGGAATAGAGACAAGAATATAACTGATATGGTAATATTGGCTATAAAGAGGAAATAGTGAAATACACAGCTGCATTTCCACTACCCGACATTCACTAGTATATATGAAAGATTGTCGGAAAGAAGAAAAATGTATAAAACTTCAATTATTGATATTACCAACTGTTGCTTGGTATGTGAGTTGTTATTTATCTCCAGCTGTATTAATTAGAACCCAATCAGGCAATTTAATTACGAATTATCAAAAAGTAAAAAGAGTTGTTTCCATTTAGTTTCAGAGAAAAAATTTATATAAAATTATCGACTTTTAACTAATTAATTAATATACTTATACGGTGTTAGTTCAATTCTATTTTTCTCTCTTAAATATTCTCTCACAAAGAAAAGTAAAAGCAGTGAACAATTTTTCTATAAACATGTTATATTTCCTGAATTGGCCGTATAATCGGAATAATATAGTGTAGCACACGGCATCCGTAATTAGTCTAGCAATTAATTAGAAGAACGGGTCATTAAAAACGGCACATCATCATATTGCACACTTTACTACCTAGCACTACTGCTAGCAGTAGACGACGTCGGTCTGTCTGTTAGTCTGCCACGGTTCGGCAGCAGAAGCGACGCGTCGCTGCCTTTTGAAAAGCATAGACCAGTGCCGTCCAACAACTTGAATCCTAAAAGGCTGCATTTTTAATTTTGCTAATTCTATCCTAAAAATAATTGAATACAATTTCAATTAACCAATAAGAAAATCTGTTAAAATATCTAAATTAAATTAAACAAAGATCTGACAAAAAGAAAAATCATGAATAAAAGGAAAGCTTGTCAAAAATTATAACCAACTACCTACATCAATGGCCTTTGGTAATTTTTGAACGTTCAATAAATCTATGTATTATTATTAAATTGATTTATTTCTTTCGTAAGCAGAATCGGAGCCTGATTCTTGAGGATTTCTATGGAATCTCCTAAATCTCCTAAATAGAAAATTGTTTGATTGCCATAAAACAAAAACAAAATTTGTTGTTTTTTCGAAACCTTAATACTCTACATCAAGTACCTAAGTACGAATTTGTATCCATTTTAATCATTATTGAGTTATTGCAAAATTGACATTATAAAGCGTTAATTAAGTCTATCTAAACTTTATATTTAAGCATGTGCAATTTGATTTAAAAAATTTAAATCTTATAAATAAAGTTTAAGGAAAGCGTTACCTTATTTACCAATTGGCTCAGATCTAATAGTTGGACAAAAAGCATAATCCTATAAGATAACAATTATATTTTCTTGAACGTGTTTTAGTTTTTGTTGCAATAATTATATTTTGTGTTTAATTGTTTTTTATTATTCTTTAATTGTTTAACCGATAAGAAATATGACGCTATTTAGGGCTACAGAATTTGTGGTTGCAATATATTTCTTTCTTAATAAAGCCAATTATTACAAGAAGTTCTATTAACGTACACCTTAATACACTCACTCTAAATGCATATTTGCAGTAACTCTCTATCAGCAGGATCTCTGTCATTAGGTAAAGAATGGATTAAACAAAATTCTTATTTTGAGCTTTCATTTGGTAATCTTAATTTTCATTTCGAGTAAAAATGGAATATACATGAATTTTCTCGGATATCTTCGAAAATGATAGAATTATTTAAAATTTTTATTGTGTCAGTTTTTTGTTTATTATATATAATCTTTTTGCCTAATTTCAATATTTCACATTTTACAAAATGCTAATGTCGACACCATATAAAAAATTCACTAAAAAAAAAGAGAGGTGTTAAAATAGATGTACTAATCAGGAAAACTTATACAGAGCGTGCGCTAGGTACGGAAACACCTTAACATCTTCGGAAATATTGATATGGTAAAAAATATCAAATAGATCGTATCTTAATTTTTATTTTACACTTTATTTACAATATGTAAGATGTGGCAACATGATATTTTTTTAATTGCAATGAAAAGTCGATGTTATCTCCTTCTGTTTCAATGTGAGGTATGAAATTTTATTTCAACAAAGTGAAAACTCAGATAAATATACCTACGTAACTTAATGTTAAATTGTCTAATATACCGCGGACAAAAAAGTCACCAGTGCGAATTTTATTCTAGTAAAAATTTACTGCGAAAATTTTACCCCGAGTCACCAATTGAGAAGTCCCCAGTTCCGACTCGAACGAGAATGATAAAATGCTACACCCCGGAGAAAACATATCATTTAAAACTTCAAACGGCAATTCATGTAATAACTGTACTTTACAGATATATAATTATTCTCCTTAGTATTTTAATGGAGAGTTATAAAATTATTTTTGCTCTAAATTAAATGGTTTCCCCGATTTTGGCTGATAACCAAACTCAACTAATTTCCTGTACATCTCAAATAGTTTTGTATGCAGATCATAAGCTAGAGAATGTTGCTAAAATCAGGAAAACATCAGCTTTTAATTTTGGAGATAAAAAGTATTTATTGCATTTTATAAAATACAGTGATGATAGCTACATCTTAGTGGGGGTAATAATATTATTTTGATAATAAGGTATAATATGGAAATTAAAAATCGATTTATTCGAGATTTGTTGTAAACTTTTATTAATTCAGAAATTGATCGAAATACAATTAAAATACGAACATTAGACCCAGCCACTCAAAAATAGAATGAAACGCCAATAATAAAAAATTGGAGAAATAAAGTACTGGCTCGTATCCTCTTTAAAAACTTTTTGCATGGCTAATGTTTTACACCACCACTTGTTTCAATTATGTGCAATTTAATCAAAATTAGCAATTATGATCGCTAATCGACAGGATTATAACGGTTTACTCGGCGTTAAAGAAAATTATCTGCTATTCAAGGGGATATTGAACCAACTATTTAGGTTTACCGCACTTGTATGAAAATTAAACGTTAAACGTCATCGTATATTAGTTACTAAATTATTTAGCACATATTTTATTTTTAATTAATTTAGTTAAAATTAATTAACTGAAACAAATAAAATGGCTTGGATATGTATAAAATTGCAGAACAAGAAATAAGAATGAACTATTTTGTTTAATTTATCCTACTTTTAAATTTTCCCATTCTTTTTAAACTCCATTTAATCGAGAAATGTATTTTTGACGTAGGTTGATAATCCTTCAACTTGTTCATTGTATTGTTAATTACTCTTTTTTGACTTTCTTTCGATTCTATTCTATTTCCCAAATATCATAAATCTATAATATGAGTGAGTTAAAATCATAGTTTTTGCTTCCAATATGTTTATTTTCATATTTATTTTCTCTTCAACGTTTAGTATCTTCGAATTTTGTTTTAACTACACCAGTCGACAAATTTACACTTTCCAGTAACCGAGTGTGTGTTGGAAGGATTATTGTTCAGTTATATTTTCTTAAGTGCTTTATCCACGTGTTTCAAAAATTGCACAATTTGTTTTTTACCATATTCATTGTTCAACAATTTCAATAGCTTTTTATAATTCTTTTCTCCGTTTCTTCTTTTTATTTAAGTAGATTTTTTCTTCTGAACTTATAGAAAACGTTCTAGATCCATATACGTCCAGATTAAATTTTTTAAGATTGTACACTTTTAAAAATATTTTTTTTATTAGGGTTTCTAGATTTTGTTTGCCCATTTTTCAGTTCTTTCTGTAATTCTAGAAACTATTTTCTTTTGATATCTTCCTCTTTAATGCTACTTAAAGATAAAAATGTAGTTGGTTTCTGTATTATAAGATTGATCTTATCAATTTTAAATGTTAAGAAACATTCTATAAAAGAGATAAAATAGTAATTTTCTAATTAATATGAAAAGTAATAAATATAAAAATAAGAAACCGACCAACACATATATACAATCGTTTTACTTAATAATGAATTGGACCAATCCCAAGTTGTAACGATAGCGGGCGGCCCTTAGTGCAAGGAACAGTGCTCGGTGTAGTCCCTAAAAGTCATTAACCTAGTTTACAGTTCACATATTTTTACTTCTTTTATCTAGGTCGGTTTACAGTTATATTCCAAGAAATATTAGTGTTTAATTTAGGTATCTTGTTAGGGGACCTTAAATGGTGATGGTGACAATTATATCAGAATAATAGTGTCATAGACTAAGTTTAATTTAATTAATATTTTACATATGGGGAAATTTTTTTTATAAATTTATAACAATAGTTGAATATTATTGTACATATTGCTTAGTGGTGATTGGTTGAAATGTTTGTGAAGTGAAGTTGCTTACGCTTGTCAAAATCTGTCAATCTTGCGTCAGTCTTTCAAAATGCCACAGTCCCGGTGAAACCTTGGTCAGATAAATAATTTTAAAAAACTTTGTAATACGATGGATATTCAGATAAGTACATTTTATCTTTTCATATTTAATAGGCAATAGAATCATCAGCAGAATATTTTAATAAAATTGTATATCAATAAATTTTTTAAGTAAATTTGGCAACTCTTTTTAAAAAAATGAACTGTAGTGCATGTGAATGAATATAATTTTAAGGAGTTCGTAGAAACTTACCATTATTTGAAGCCTCCAAAACTATTTTGTTAGAATTCCAATAAGTAAGAGATAGATAATAAAAATATGAATATAACTTTTACACCAGCTGCAATAACGTTAATGGCGAAACTCGAAATTCCCTCATTCTCTTTATTATGATTTACCTTTTGAATGGGACCATTTTGTGCTCCTTAATTCTGATACTAATTTCAATACCCGTTTTGTACTACTGATTAAAATAATTATCGGATGATTAACCCTTTAACTATGGATATCGTAAAAAAAAATTCGTAAAAAGTCTGATATCTCTTAAAAATTAAACGCAACGCCTATGTATGGCTAATGTGGAAATAATTTCAACTCGTTCTACAATAGAATAAATTATTTTGGATTTATTCATAAAATACTTATTAGATTAGCTAGCACCACTGGTAAACGCTACTAAATGTATTTATATATTCGCAAAGTTTATTTTTGACGTGATGAAAAAAATGTGGCACATGAGCCAAACAGAGGCGTTGCTTCTAATTTTTAAGAGACTTTTTACGAATCGTTTATTTACGACATCAGCAGTTAAAGGGTTAATACTTGATCAATATTTAATGTCTTTCCAAAATATAATGTGAAAATTAGCTAAATTAGCCACACATATTCTTAGGAAAGGTTACCGCATTTGCATTAATTAAATGTTCTCAATAAAATTGAAATTATAGTTTATGGAGACAAGGCGTTGGTTTCAATTCTTAATAATGCGAAATTCTGTATTATCATTATTATTACTTAAATCCTTTTATTTCTATTAACGTGCGTGTACCTACAGTTGCTCTCGTAAAATTTGCCTTTTTTGAGGGAAATAGTGGTGTAAAAAAACTCATTTTTGGAACACATATGTAACAAGTGGTGGACTATAAGTGGAGTTAAAAATAAACCCCGGGTTTTGCGTAATTGCAGAGATATTTGCAAATTTGATCAACCAAAAAAAATGTGTATTTGTGATAAACAAGTTTTGCTTATCTCCAACAATAAAATCAACGCTATACCTGTTTACCAGTGAAGTAGTGTATTTATTTTATCTATGGGATATATGAAAACAATGAAATTTAATTAAGGAGTGTTTTATGTGTAGGATAATAAAACAACCAACACCACAGGTAAAAACTCCTTGTTATCCTTGTGAAACATGTAGAAATGTAATATACACAGATTGTTGAGATCTAACAGCATCAGAATTAAAATGTTTACCTTTACAAAAAAGAACAATGAAATTTGAGTGCAAGAATTGCAGAAAAAATGTTTATGTTGAAAGTTTAAAAGCTGTCATACAAGATAAAGAACAAATAATAAAGGACAAAGAAACAATACTCAAAGACAAAGAAACAATAATTAAAGACAAAGAAACGATAATAAATGATAAAAACCAAATTATAAAAATGCTTGAAGAAAAACTAAAAAAATACGAACACTTGGAAAATGGTAGCTTAACTAAAACATATTCTGATATTCTAATGTCCAGGCAGGAGCCTTCCGCTGCACAGCATATATTAAAAAATATTCCAACTATAATTATTAAACCTAATTTGCCACAAAATCCAGAAATTACAAAACAAGAAATACAGAAAAGTGTTAATCCTAAATCAATAAATGTATCTATAAACTCTGTTAAAACTGCTAACAATGGCAACTTGTTAATTAAGTGTAACTCTGAAGAAGAAGCTAATAAATTTATTGAAGAAGCAAAAAAGAAAGATTCAGCAAATAAATATAACATGCAACTATCCCAACTGAAAAAACCCAGAATTAAAATACTAGCTTCTAGCATCGATGCTTGCTTTGAATCTAGAGGAGATTGAAGACTACTTGAGAAACCAAAACGATTTTATAAAAGTTGACGATTACCTGAAGATAACATTCATGAAAACGTTAAACAATGGAAAGAAAATAATTTTTGCTGAATGTTCTGGAGACCTTTTTAAGAGATTTATGTTCGCTAAAAAAGTCTACATACAATATGACAGATGCCCAGTGTATGAAGACTTATCCATTCCTAGATGTCGAAGATGTTATGCTTATAATCATAAGGAAAACCAGTGTAATAATAAATTAACTTGTACCTATTGTGGTGATGAACATAAGGTAACTGATTGCTCAAAACAAACAAAAAAATGTAACAATTGTCTAATCTCTGTTGAAAAATTTAAATTAAATTACGATGTGAACCATGAAGCTTATAGTCTGGAATGTCCAACATATAAATTTTTCTTACAAAGATTCATAAGTACTATAGATTACCACTCTAAGTAGTTTTTTTCTTTTTCTAAATTATGGTAATAATTGATCAAGATATAGTTTTAGAGGAACTAGGACAACTCGAACAAGATCATCTTGGTGACCTTACGGATCCAGGCGAATACAGCTCGAAAGTATCTTCAGCAAATAAATTCCTAAATATCATGCACTTTAACATTAGGAGTGCAAATAAAAACTTTGATGAATTCTTAGCACTCATTGATACATATAATTTACAAACTTGTGATATTTTTGTCCTAAGCGAATGTTTTCAAACGGCATCCTCAAATAATTTCAATATACCTGGATTCACAACTGTCCATAATGGTGGTGATTTTAACAGGAATGATGGGGTCTTGGTTATGATTAAATCTGATTTAAATTATAATATTTATGTTAACAAATTAAATATATGTGGTGTAACTTTATGTGTCATAAACCTGATATTGGATAATGTATCTTTTAGAATAATCGCTTTGTATAGACCAATCCCAAGTAATTTGATCTCTTTCATTGAAGAAATTGATGCATACCTAGACCAAAATACTCAGAATAACATATATGAAATTTTCATTGGTGATATCAATATTAACATTTTAGAAGAGAATGATTTAAATGTAAATAAATATCTTTCTATGCTTGGGAAATACGGTTTTGTACCGTACATATTAAACCCCACCCGTGTTACCCCTGAAACTGTTTTCTGCCTGGATCATATATTCCTGAAAAAAGCATACAACAACAAAGAAAACTTTAATTATAAATCCTATATACTTAACTGTCACATTACTGACCATTACCCAATTAGTTTAAATATTAATAAACCAGATATAAAAAAAATAATAAACTCCTCTGAAAAAATCATATCTAAAATTAATTTTAATAAACTACAAACATACTTAAAAAATGAAGCCTGGTATGATTGTTTACAATCAAATGATCCTCAAATCGCTTTTGATCTATTCAATCATAAATTTAACAATTACCTTAAACTATCCACCAGTATTAAAAAAAATCTAAAAAAAGCTAACAAAATCAAACCTTGGATAACAGATGGCCTAATAGTATCAATAAAGAACAGGGATAAATTAAAAAAACGCCTAAACCAACATTTCTCTCATGAGTTGGATCACGAATATAAAACATATAGAAACACACTAAATAAACTATTGAAAAAGACAAAAAATGATTATTATTTAAGATAAATTGAAATCAATAAAAATAACTTAAAAAAAGTATATAAGTTAATTAGTGATGCCACCAATGAAAACACATTTACAGTCAATAATTATCAATTTGTTAATAATGAAGGAGTCTCTTTTACCGATAACAAACAAATGGCAAATTATTGTAACAATTATTTCATTAATATTGGTCTAAATATGCTTAAAGACATTAAAGCCCTTAATAATTTCACTGAAAATATAACTAGAAATGTTAATTAATTATTTCTCACTCCTGTATCAGATACTGAATTAATTAACCACATCTCAAATTCAAAAAATAATAGTGCACCTGGCAGTGATGGGATAACATCGGATGTAATAAAAAAAATCATTTGTTTATTTTACAACCACTAAAACATCATAAATTTAATTTTTGAAAAAAGTATTGTCCCTGTGCAATTTAAATCCTCACTTGTTACACCTATTTACAAAGCAGGTGACAAAACGAAAATCTGCAATTACAGGCCAATTAGTGTAATTAATAATTATGGTAAAATTTTTGAAAAATGTTTAAAATATCGTTTAGTAACATTTTTGGATCACAATAATATATTGCATAAACACCAATTTGGATTTCGTGCTGGTAAAGCAACATCTGATGCAATGTGTACTGTTATTAGAGATATAACAAAGAATTAAGACGATAATAAAAAGTGTATAGCAGTATTCTTAGATCTTGCAAAGGCGTTCGACACTGTAAATCACGAAAAACTTCTTAAAGTTCTTGAACATTATGGAGTTCGAGGTGCAGTATTGGACGTCTTTGAAAGTTACTTAACAAATCGAGAGCAGCGTGTGAAGTTAAATGATGATATAAGTGAAGCTGATACTGTTAAAATAGGAGTTCCCCAAGGTACTGTCTTGGGTCCAGTTTTATTTTTAGTTTATATTAACTCGTTGCTCTCTTTAAGGATGAGTTCAACCATTGTATCATACGCAGACAACACAGTTGTCTTATTTTATGAAAAAACATGGGCAGAGACCAAATTGTCAGTTGAGACAGGATTGGAAAAAATTATAAATTGGTTAAACTTGTATCAGCTATCATTAAATATAAACAAGACTCGCTATATTGCTTTTAGTCTCACAGATGCAAATAGACCCTTCTTTACTAATATTAAAATCAAAGGTATGAATGAGGCAATCAAAGAAACGAATGAGATGAAGTACTTGGGAATAATTATTGACCAATATTTAAAATGGAGTAACCATATTGATTACCTAACAAAAAAAGTAAGGAAACTCGTTTATAAATTTTATCAATTACGTGAAATCTTGTCAAAAAAATTGTTATTATTAGTTTACAAATCTCTAGCTGAATCATTATTTTGTTACGATATTATAGTGTGGGGTGGATTGTATAAGAACTCTCTACAAAAGCTAAATGTTACACAAAATTATATCTTAAAAATTATCTATAGCCGAAACAAACGTTATCACACTAATTTGCTGTATACAGAAGATATTTGTAATATTAGATCGCTTTACTTTCACAGCCTTTGTATATATACTTTTAAAAACAAATATAAACAAAATTATGTAACTTCTGTCTATGGTACACGAAGTATTTCAAATGAGCTACTATATTTCCCAAAATTTAATAGAAATGTTTGTCATATATTCATGGTATATACATTGCCAAACACCTATAACTTGTTACCAACTAGTATAAGGAATGCTACAAACATAAAAAAATTTTCGAGTCTAAGTAGGAAATTTATTTTTGCACATTATTACGAATTTATTAAAATATTAGAGTAGGTTGGGTACATATATGATAGGTATCTAATATTTATTTAGTTATTTTAAGATATACACATTATTATTGCTATTGTACGGTTTATTTCTAAAATTATAAACCAGCGCAATACAAGTGTTCACTCACTTAGGCACTTGCTGTTTTACATTATAATTATTATAAGTAGTTTATACTACCTTGTAATACTTTTGTACACCATTTTTGAATTGTATATATTGTATTTGAAATGTAACAAATGTAACCGAAATGTAAATGTAAAAAAAAAATGTAAATAAATTATACTCTACATTTAAATAAGTGACACAATTTTCCAACTTAATGGAAAAACAACTTCATACAAAATGACTTGTAGTGTATTAATGACTACACTTTTCAACTGTTTATGGAAACTTAGATGTTATTATTTGAAGTCTTTAACAATATTTTCTTAAAGTTAGTAAATAAGTCGTAGACAATAAAAATACGAATAAAACTTATTCGCGATTTCTCTAGAAATACCATCTGCAAGAACGTTAACACTTTATATGTTAATCATTATTAAAGCCCATCCAAAATATTATATCAAAATTAACTAAATAAGCCATACATTGTTTGCAAAAGTTATCTATATTTTCAGTATAAAATTATAATTGCAGTTTATGAACAAAAGATATCGGTTTCGATTCTTAAGAATATAAAATTTAACATTTGCTTATTGCATTTAACATCTAAATAAATGACACAATTTGTTGACGTAATAGAAAAATAACTTCATACAAAATTATTTGTATGTATAACAAACAAACAAAAAAATAAATTGTTCAGAGAAACTTATTTATAGCTTCCAAAAATATTTTATAAGAGTTAGTTAAATAAGTCGTAGATAATAAAAATGCAAATATTACTTATACCCGTTTATTATAGAAATATAATTAATTTTCAGATGGTAATGACTTTATCATTAATAAAAGCCCTTCTAAAATATTATCTCCAAATTAGCTAAATTAGCATTACATTTTTTAGAAAGGTTACCACACTTGTATTACCTACATTCGCTCATTACAGTCTACATTTAAATAAATAACACAATTTATAGATGTAATGGAAAATCATCCTCTTAAAAAATTATATCTAATGCATATGAATGAATATTATTTTTCCTTATTCTTATTTGAAGCCTCCAAAAATATTTTGTTGGAGTTAGTTAAATAAGTCGTAGATAATAAAAATACGAATAGAACTTTACTAGGTCCTGTCTAGAGAAACCATCTGCAATAATTAACACTCTTTGTACTGCTGATTAATATCATTTTCAGAGGATCAAGAATTTATCTTTATTTAAAGAACATCAATAATATTATCACCAAATTAGCTAAATTAGCCGTACATTTTTTGGAAAGGTTACCGCATTCCTATTACGTATATTTTCTGTATAGAATTGAAATTTTACTTCATGGACACAAGAAGTTGGTTTTTATTCTAAAGAATATAGAATTCAACATTTGCTCATTATGTTATACCTATCTTTAAATAAATGACTTAATTGATGGGCACATTTTCTTCATACAAAATTAAATTAAGTGCATATGAATGAATTTCATTCTTCATGGAAATTTGTTATTATTTAAAGTCTCTAAAAATATTTTGTTAGAGTTAGCTAAATAAGTCGTAAATAATATAAATACAAATATAACTTAAATACGTTTTGTCTAGAAAGACCATCTGCCAATATAATTAATACTTTTTGTATTGAGGATTAATATTTTCAAATGATGTAGACTTTCTTATTATTTAAAGCCCATCCAAAATATTATCGCCAAATTAGCGAAATTAGGCATATATTTGTTGGAAAGAAAACTGAAATTATAGTTTATGAATACAAGATGTTAGTTTTTATTCTTAAGAATAGTTTAACATTTGTTAATTATATCATATATTTAAATGAACGACAGAACTTATCGGTGTAATGGAAAAATATGTTCATTTATGTGTTGTAATTTTCTTTGTGCCAATGTTAGTTAATTTTTTTTTCTTGATTTAAAATACATGTATAAGGCTAAAAGTGAATACTTTTTTATATATGTTTATTATAAAATCGCAAAAATTTTATATTTGTTGATAAATATCAAAAATATTTGTCTGTATTATACAAACATAGTTATTTTTTCAGTAATATTTTGCAATTTGATATCTTTATTTTAAAATTATTCACCCTCGTGTATTATTTTTGTTTTTTGTATAGGATGTTTCACTTTTAGAAATAACACTTTGTAACTAAAATATTAATTAACCATTAAAATACAATGTTATATCTTTATTTATCAAAATATTGGAGTCAAAAGTCAGTCAGCGCAAAATTGATACCTAAAATTTAATAGTGGTATAAATAAATTGAAATTAATTTTTAATATACTTTATAACAACTCTGGGGATCGTATTTGACGTCTAAATTTCATAAAATTTTACGTTAATGTTCTTATTTTTTAAATATTTGTATATTAATACTTACTGCGACTTGACCGAGTTTTGATTAGGAAAATAATAAAAACCATTGGGAAAAAGTGGTCTTTTGGCTTTTGTTTAGAAGCTAGATTGGATGTTTAAGAAGGGGCTTATGTGAAAACTCTATTTTTTTCTTTAAACTTAAAGTTTTAAATGGGTGGAAACCTGGTAAAGGTAAGAAAGATCATGTGAGTATGAAATTTAAGAAAATGTATACGATTTTTAAGATAAAAATGAAGATGTTAAATGTGTCTTTTTGTTGAAATTTTCTTTAAAAATTTATAGCAACAAATTATAAGTGCGGTATTAGATAGCGGCCATTTTGCTAAATACCTCTCCGTCGCGACTTGCAAACTTTCGGTGGCAAATGTAACGCATTTCCATCGAAAAAATCCGTACTTTTCGGTGTTAGAATTTTTACAGCGGCTTCTAACTACCATAAAAACAACTTTTGTAAGGGATACAAACACAATTTGATGCAAAGAGGGTGCAAAATCCAGATTCACCACTCCAGAGGTGGAGTACAGAGAATCTGCGCCGGTCTGGTGACGTAAGTTTCGGATCGTCCGTCTCTCTTCAGTACACCGTAGCGGCGTATTATTAGGAATCTGGTCGCTCTCGGTTGGTTACTATGCACTATAGTTGAACGAAGTAACAGTCGCTACTTGGCAGTCTTGTATGTACGTAGTGTTGCTCGTTGTAGTGTCATGGAATTGCTACCCTGGAGGACAAACAACTACGCAATTTATATTTGGATAAACGGAATAGAAAAAGGTACGTATGAGTAAAATTACTGCGCAAAAAAATCAAATTTTCACCAGTTGCTACAAATCTCAACAAGAAAATCGCCAAAGTTCGAAAAGTGGTAGTGCCGCAAAAATTGTTTAAAGCCCTAATTGCTCCATTACTTTACTACCAGTGCGTGACACATTACAATTTGTCATGGTTGTTTAAAATCGCTTTACTTATTGACGATATGTCTCTTTGAATTTTAATTATTAAAACTGGTTAAATAGAGAACAATGTTATTATTTAAACTCGTCTACAAAGCAGGAACTGTTAATTTTTGCTTGACGTGATTTCTGTTGGGGTTCCAAGAAGGTCTATAAAAGTAGCCCAAAATGTGAATTGGTAATGTAATAGATGTGGTGGACCGACAAACGTCTAGCTTGTTGGGGCTCCCTTTAGGAGAATTGCCGAATTACATATACTTAGTCATTGGAGAATTTTTTGTAGCCCGAGCAGTTCATTAAACTATTTGAATTCGGTTCATTCATCATTTTTATTACACGAATCTTGGGTAACAGTTTTTTAGTCTGCGATTTTATGGTTTTCTTCAAATCATAATTTAACCAAAATTAATACTTTCTGAAACCTATAGAAAAAAATTTAACCTCTGATTTAAGAATACTGATTACAGATTTACTTGTCACTACTTTTCTCTAAACCGTTCAAAAAAATAGGATGTGTATAGTATTTTAATGTACAATTTTTGTCAAAAATGAATCATTTAACATTTCTAAACATATAAGGGTTTAAGAATATTTTTTTATTATTTTTCTATTGCTCTAAAATTGGTTATTAGAAAATATTTTGAAAATATTCATATCATTTTCTAAAAATAAACATGTAGAAAACTTGTGTAACACCCGGTGTCTGTAAAAGGTTTCATAAATGGGGTATTTATTTAAATGACTGTAAAAAGATTTAATTTAAAATAAGAATTACTGTCAAAAAAAATGATAGTTCATAAAAAACTGTAGATTTAAAATGTTACATTGTAGGCTCTAGTAAATATAAAAATTTACGCTTTTTCAGAGCATTTTATTTTTATTAAGTTTTCCTCTGCCAATCACTTGGCTGATGTATTATTTTGACACTACCGAGAACTTTGTTGCCAAAAATATTCTAAAAAATATACTAATAATTCTTGGATATGTACCAATCCAAATAGAAACATCATATAAATTAAATTTTTCAGCTTCTCTGTTATTTACTTATTAAATTAATAATAAACGTCATAGATACAAATAAATATAAATTTCATGTGGTTTTCCGATACTTTTCTTACTTTTATGTTAAATATTGAGCTACTTGTGCAGAGAAATTAATAGGCGTAATAGTTATATTCGAGGCTAAAATGCCGAATTTTTTGTTTGAAAATAATTCAAGAATGCAAAAAAAATCTCTATCTAGTTTGAAATTTTTCCAAAAGTACCCCACGATTGAAAAAGTACACTTAAAATTATTACATTTATTATGTGTGTCATCTACAATTTCCTGCACATATTTTTGCTGATGGGTGTAAAAAACTTTTAAGTTGTGTAGACCCAAAATGTTGTTTTGATACTAAATAAATATGTATAAAAATTTAACAAGAATTTTCGAAAAAGGTTATTTGTAGAGCAGAAGTGTCCATTCTGAAAAAATTATTAAACCGAGTTCCACCTGTTTATAAATTTAATAAAAAAATGCTAATTCTTCTGTATGTTGTAAAGAATATTAAGTACTTAAATTTGAAATTGATTTGAATTGAAAAAGCATAATAAAATCGATTAGGGTTTTAAAAATGGTCAAAGTACAATGTTTTGACCTGTGCTACATTACATTGCATATTGGACAGGCAGAATTCCACTAACATCAGTTCTAAAAATAAACCGTTTATACTATTTCTAGACAGTGTTTTCCTTTTATTTGAAAATTCTCAAGATACGGTGCAATCAAACGCATTAAATAATATGTAAAAAAAGATTCAGGGCCTTTCTAAGTTTGGGAAGTACCTACTGGTGGTAATCTTAATTTAATTAAAAATTAAGAAGTATTAAATGTGTTCGGATCACTAAATATCCACGGGTGCATTTTTTAATGCTTTTAGAAATTATATTTTGTATTTTATCTAACAACAAATGAATTCCTTTTTGTCAATAAATAATAACCGATAATAAAAATGATCCATTTCAAATGACAAGGCGAAAGCTTCCCTTTACCTGATTGAAGCGTATTGGATTTGAAAAAAATTCGATAGATTAACAAATATTATAAGAAGACAATCAAATAAATGCATAAAGAAAAAAAAATAGTTCTTGCAGAACAACATTATTTATTATATATGTTTAATAAGTAACAATTTGTTAAAATATGAGGAGCGGATCAAGAACACTATTGAAGAAAGTTTAAAATTCAAAAATAAATGAAACATGCTGGTTATGCAATTAGTTACAACTTGCCTCTTTCTTGCTTATACGAGGGTGGGTCAATAAGTCCGTGACTTTTTGAATGAAACACAGGTTTTTAGATAAAAAGTTATTTTATTTTTCAACGTAGTCTCCTTTGAGCTCTATACACTTAGCCCAACGTTTCTCCAGTTTTTTTATCCCTTCCGAAAAATATGATTTGTCGAGGTCTTCAAAATAGGCATTTGTTTGTGAGATGACTTCGTCATTGGAGGCAAATCTCTTTCCGCCGAGCCATTTCTTCAAGTTTGGGAACAAGAAATAGTCACTTGGGGCTAGATCGGGTGAATAGGCCGGATGAGGGAACAATTCGTAGCCCAATTCATGGATTTTTGCCATGGAAACTGCACATGTGTGCACCCGTGCATTGTCCTGGTGGAAAAGCACTTTTTTCTTGGCCAAGTGCGGTCGCTTTTTCTTCAATGCCTCATCGAATCGACCCAATAAGTTGCTGTAATATTGATTGTTTTTCCTTTTTGAAGGTAGTCAATGTGGATAATACCGCGTGCATCCCAAAAAACAAACTTTATTGGCTGACAAACTCACCTTTGCCTTCTTTGGCGCCGATTCACACCAAGAAACCCACTGTTTTCACTGCTGTTTGGTCTCCGGTGTGTTGTGGTGAATCCACGTTTCGTCCACGGTTACGAAACGGCGCAAAAACTCGTTCATATTGCGATTGAACAACGCCAAACATTCCTGCGAAATTGTCACACGGTTGCGTTTGTGGTCGATTGTGAGCAAACGCGGCACCCATCTTGCGGAAAGCTTTCTCATACCCAAATGATCATTCAAAATTGAAACGACTGAGCCATGTGAGATGCCTATGGCTTCCACAATCTCTCTCACTTTTAATCGCCGATCGGCTAAAACCATATCGTGGATTTTTTCAATTGTTTCGGATGTGGAGACCTCAACTGGGCGTCCAGAACGTTCGGCATCTTCCGTGCTTGTACGGCCACATCGGAATTTAGTAAACCACTTTTTTACCATGGAAATGGATGGTGCAGAGTCCCCATAATATTTATCAAGCTTAGCCTTGGTTTGCGTAATGGATTTTTTCCGCAAAAAATAATGCTTAATGAGCATACGAAATTCACTTTTTTCCATTTTCTTCTCAGTCAACGCGGTAGTCTGATATTAACGGCTGTCAAAAACAAACTAAATGTCGCAGCTTGTTCAATTTTTCACAAGAGTCAACTGACAGATGACTCTTGACGAGAGCAGTGTTGCCATTTTAATTAAGAGGCGGGAAATTCAAAAAGTCACGGACTTTTTGACCCGCCCTCGTAACATCGTTCCTGTAGCAATGAATATTTATCTATAAGATCCGCAACTATGGGCACTACCTTGAGACATTACGAAGTAATGAAATGTTATGCTATAGCATTATGCGCAATAAACAGTTGTCTAATGATCATCCATAATCATTGAACATTGAATAAACTAAGAACTTACTTACTTTTAGACTTGTAACTGATGCGGGATTTAAACGAATTTTTATTACTTGCACTTTTTTAACGTCAGGTGAGATTTTATCAACGTTGTTTAATGGATTTCTTGTGAACATAGTCATTATGAATTACGCCTTTATTTAAAAGCACAGGGTTAACAATTTTAAAATTTGATATAAAACTTAAAATATTTTATCTTAATAAGAAATTGGTTATAGCTAGATATTATTAGCATTTTCCTACTAAAAATAGACACGTTTATGTAAATAGGAGTTTAATTTACATTTATTATTTTTGTTGTGAACAGTATCCCTTCGACAAAATATATAAATTAAAATGTTTTTTTGCCAGATTAAAATTCAAATCTAATAAAATTGCTAATAAATGATTGTCTTTATTCTGTTGAGGATCTCATTTAAGAATTTATGTGGTATATCAATGTTAATAACCACACTTGTGATTTGTTTTAACTTGACTTACTTTGTTCATTCAAATTAGAATGGTTCAAAGGTTAATTCAGTCTATTCTATTCTAGCTGTAAAACAAAAAGATCTGTAAAATATTCCCAATTGTTATTCGATAAGAGCTCACAGAAATACTGAACCTTAGGTTAGAAAATTTGGATATACACTTGGGTAACTTGGTAAAAACTTTGGAAGAAAAATATTATTTCTATAAGACTCACACGATGCTAACTGGAGACTTTATATTGGACGAATTATTCAATATTTGAAGTTGAAGTTTCATTATTATATTTATTAGCTGTATGAGATCTATATTTATATATAAAACATATCACTAAGTAAACGTACCTGTTAAAATTAGTGGAAATTTACTAGTACGGCATTTTTTACCGTCTTATAATCCTTTCCTTATACTTGAACTCCTGTTCAAAATTAACGCACCCCTTATATTTTCTGACTTATTTGTATTATTTAAAAAGATATCGCCCAAATATTAGCGATTACTGTTAGGAATCTTAGTTGGCTTATGTAAAGTAGTTGTTTCTATTAGTTTTGTACTGTTTTTATAACTGTATGTCATTTAATTAAGTCAAAAAAGTTAAGTACTTCGTTCACGTTATTTTTTTTAGTTTGATAAGTTTATTATTTAATGATGAATCCGTAAGAGCTTCAACTTTGCTAGAAGAGGGAAGAAGTATGCGTTATGTGGCCAATTTACTAGGTATTAATCATTCAACAATTAGTCGAATGGTTAGAAGATTTAGGGAAACCGGAACACACCATAGAAAATGTGGTCAGGGCAGAAAAAGGGCTACAAGTCAAATTGATCAGCGCTTTTCTCCGACAACAGGTATTACGAAACAGAAAGTGTACTAATAGAGAGCTAAGTAATCAACTCGAAACCGTTAGAAATGTCAGCCTTAACCGTCAGGAGAAGATTAAAAGAATTCGGATTGGCATGTAGAAGGGCTGCTACTGCACCGCTACTTACTGCAGATTACAGATCACGCAGATTAAGATTCGCTAGAGATCATGCACAGTGGACTGTCAATGACTGGAAGAGAGTTTTGTTCACAGATGAAACTCAAGTGAGCCTAAAATCTCCAGATGGTCGTGATAGAGTATGGCGCAGACCCGGAGAAAGATTTTATGATTGTACTATCTCTCCAAAGGAGCCATTTGGTGGCGGTTCAAAAATGTTCTGGGGGGAATATGTTTTGAGGCACGTACACAGCTGGTTCCTATTCGTCCGCGGTCTATGAATGCAGAATTCTATCTGGAAAACATTATTCAAGATCACGTAATACCGTTTGCTCCATTTAATAGGAGATATCTTCATTTTCATGCAAGATAATGCAAGGCCTCACATTGCAAGGATTGTTTTGGATTACTTAAATGAAATCAACATCCATTACTTGGAGTGGCCACCGCGCATCCCAGACTTAAATCCAATAGAGCACCTTTGGGATGTTTTAAAAAGATTAGTTCGGCGTCATGTACCTGCCCCAATGAGCCTGCAAGAGTTAGAGCGTGTTGTTCTCTTGGAATGGGAAAACATTCCTCAAGCAACCATCCAAAATTAATACCCCGACGAATGCAAGCGGTTATAAGAGCTCGAGGAGTTATTGAAGTTCAATTTTTTTGTAAATTGGAATTTTCTTTTTGTTTGTAAAGTTAAGTAGATTTTTATAATTTTTATGTTTTTGTACCTCATCGCCAAATTTTGTATAATTCTTCGAATTTTAATTAAAAAAAAAGGATTTCTGGTGCAATATTGTTTAATTATCTTTATTTATATTATACTAACGCTAAATTAAATAAAGAGTCTAAAAACAAAGACATAATTACAAAATTTATAGTGGTGCGTTAATTTTGAACAGGAGTTTAGTTTTCAAAAAAATATATTTCATCAACCGAAAATATTTTTTCTAGCAACATCTACTTTTATTGGTATTCTCGTAATTGTTAATGGTCCTCCTACACGATGTCGAAAATATACAATCCATTTTATCTATTCATTCACAAACTACAAACTTAATGTTATTTCAAGGAAATATAACTTTTTATTGAAATTGATTTTCTTCGAATGCTATGAATGAATTTCGCAACATTGTCTTCACGTGAATCATGATATAGGTAGGTGCCATATCATATAAATTTACACCCAAATATACATGCAGTTGTAAAATTAAATAGTCTTTTGAGTTTCTTGAATTCGTTAATAGAATCCAATAATTTATAATATAATAAAAATTACAGAATATTATAAGTACAGTACATACTGTGGAATTATAAATATCCACAATATTTTAACCTATCAAAATAACAAAAAATACGTGATATTTGAACTGGTCAACTAAAATGTTAGTATTCTTTTATTTTCGCTAACATTTTTTTTCAACTGAAACATTAGAACAGACAGTAGTAAAGTGATTTAGTTTTGTGATAAAACACCTTTGCAAGGATAAATATTAGTTATTCCGTTAATGAATCATATAGAATGTTGTCTCATTAGAAAATTCAAAGAAAATCTAAACTTAATACACATATAATGCGACGACATTTCTTTGAAATGACATCATATCAAAATCATTTAAATAACTACAAGTTATTCATTGTAAGATTAAATCATATTAAAAGAATTCCTGACGCCTAAAACTGTGTAAAACCGATAGTTAATTGTCATGTTTATTATATAATAATGACCGTACTCTTACAGCAGCCTACAAGTTTAAAGATAAACGTAAAATCAATCTATAACACGTTAAAAACGAGCATTTTATCCACAATAAGTTCATCATTTATTTTTCTTATTTATGTAATTTTTTGGAAAATAATTTTCAATTTCCCTTTAGATAATTGTATAACTTGATTAATATTTTTTGAAATCTATTTTTCTTGTTGGTCCAACTTTATCCAATTAAAATAAACAAAACAGCAAAAAACTAAATGTAACAAATTTTCTCTTCTTTTCTTCGATAAAATTTAAAATATTCCTATGGAACAATCGTATTGATGAATCTATGTATTAAAACCAAACTATATCATTAATTAGATAACATTAAGGCAGATTTAAGATTTCCAGACTAGACTGTCTCACAATTTAAATAGCATGAATGTTCTTATAAGAAGAGGTCACCGACCGAGCTCTCTAGTTATGTCTAAGTCTTGATATGTCGTAAATAAATAAGTTTATTATTTCTGTTGTATTTCTTGTGAACCACTTTGAAGCAATGACTAAAACTATAATACTTCAAATAAAATATTGTCAATTTGAGGCAGGATAACTTTTGTAGTTTCTCATGAGTGGCTGTTGTTGTTTCATATATTTTTTTTCCTATATTCTATCTATTCTGAGAGCTATTCCAAAATATTTCCGTATTTTAAAAAATATGGTCATAGGTAACAACTAATGGTTTTCTTTCTATTCAACTAAAGTTAAACCCAAAACCACTACAACAATATTGAATACTTAAAGTAATTGAAACTTGTTTAGTACATATCATGGCAATTGCAGAGCGAGTATATTTGTCCTCTTGCCAGGATTCTGGATAATGCTTAAGTTGTAATATAGTTACTCCGTTTTATGATAATTCCTTGTTTCCTTGTATTATCGGTAATCTCGTTTCTTACAAGAACAGCTAAAAATTACCGAATTTTTTAAGTTTGAAGTTTCTTGAAAAGTGTTTTGTTTTTCCTGCCTTGTTCGTACATGGAACTGTTTCTTGAACGATGCACGATTTGTGTTTGGTGACTTGAAAATGTACGGAGTCATGATAATTATTGTGTCAGTTTTAATAATTGAACAGTTTCTGTTTCTGGAGAGTGGCTTATATTTTTGATAGTCACCTCATTTTTAATAGTTCACGTCTTTGATAATGTGTTTACTTGTAGTAAGGTGCTTGTTTTCTCGGAAAATATTTAGTATCTTCTTTTTTGTTAGATTTTGAAAAAACGTCTGGTTTTTGAGATTGACGGCTTTTTGACATTGCTGGTTTTCTTTATAGTTGTGCAGTTTTTTAATTAGTTCTTAGTTTCTCGATAATTGCCTGGTTCATTAAAAACTTTATATATTTTAAAGGTTCATTTTCCAAACTGAAGTTGATTGAACTAATATTACGCGTAAATACATATGTACAATGATTATCAATAAAAAACAAAAATAAATTGTGACGATTTTCTTCCAATTGTTACTATATAGAGCTTCTTTAAAAGCAAATAATAATATGTTAATTTGTTAAGTGGTGTCCAGTTCCGCTTAAATATAATACGAGGGACCTTTTAAATGTGTTTGTTGTATTAATTCAACTTCCATATAAATTAGTTCCGGTTGATATAACACAAACTTTGATACACGAAAGTTAGTCTAATCTTGGACCGTTTCTGTAGTCATTAGACCATAAGTAATAATCATACGTTGCATGAGAGAATGAATATTAGATTTCTGTTTTTTCTTTATTGCCTTACCGTTTTGATGTAGTCATTAAATTGTTTTTTTCGTAATGACTTATTATCATAGCAGTGCTACGTGGATTCCCAAAACATAACTAGTATGCACTACCGGTTAGATTTGTAAAGGGGACTTCTTAAGTACATTAATATGTTTTGAGTGTAAAACATTAGCCAAAATAAAATGTTTTATACTCTGCATTGTTTTTATTCAAATGCTAAACAAAGCTATAACCTTAAGCTTTTTAAAAATAATTTTTTTCCACTTTTAGTGGAAAGCTTTACTAATTTTAATAAAACTAGTGCAAAACTGTATCTCTAAACTATTTTATGATAAAAATTCTGAAATAATGAGAAATATTGTTATAGACACCACATTTTTACGAAGTGAAATATGTGAAACCATCTTTTAAAATTAATTAAGGTGTTTAATTAATGGAGACAACGATTATGGAGTGCACATCTAGCTCGTAAACAATTTCGTGGTCGATAAAATAAAGAGGTGTTTAAATTTTAAATGCCAGAAAATGACGTAGTTCGGAGAAGGCGTTGCTAACCCAAATATCATCGTATCAGCAAACATTATGACAAGGATTTTTTTCTGAGGCGTAGGAAAAAGGTAACGTGTCGGGGTTATCGACCTTCAAGGTTGAATTTGTAGGAAAACAGACCTCCGTTAGAAAACTATTAATTGCCTACACAGTACACAGTCGATTTGGCAAACATTATACACCGAATAAATATATAGTCACGATTTTTAATGCGTGTATACCTACCGGGAGGATTACCATACAAGTTTTGTTTATTTCCTTATAGAGATCTAGTTAAAAAATCATACTAGTTAATATATAGAAAAGACACTTATTCAGTCAAAAATAAAGTTGAATTAATTGTTTCAACTCTTACTTTATGGAGATTATTCATAACAAATAGAGAAAGATATATAATACTTTTCTTGAATTTACACAGTCTTCCAAAGAGTTTTAATATATATTCAAGCCAACCTAGGTTTCGGTATTTTGACATACCATTTTCCAAGTCAGAAATAAGTTTGACAGATCTTTTTAAAAACGTAAATAATTTCAAGACTTACACCTGACAACCAATCATTATTAAGAAATATTCTTCTTTTTCTAAAAATATATTTGGTTAGTATTATTTAGTTCAAAAGATGATCTAAGATAATTGAACTTCCCAGGTTTAGTTCTTCATTCAATACTGTATATTGAGGATATTTTAGGTGTTTCTTTATTTCATATTCCTCCAAAAAATCAAGTGCTTCTTTCTTTTCACTTATATGAAGTACTTCCACTGTTGTTTCCATTGTGTTATTAATTGTAGGTTTGTGTTTGGTGTCAATGAAGTGTTTTGCGTAATGTGACTTATCTGGTTGTTTAAATCTATAAGCTGGTAAGTGTTCACAGTAGCGTATGTTAAAATTTCTTAATGTTTAGCCAAGATAGATGGCGTTACAATCCGGACAATTTAGTTTGTAAATACCCGATTTTGAAAATGTATTAAGTTTAGGTTTTACATTTAATAAAAATTAACAAGCTAATGGTAATATTAGTATTTAGGTAATACAATTAGTCGTATTGGTTTTCCTAATCTATTTTATTGATTAATAGGGTGATTTCTGTTCTTGTAAAACTGTGCTTGAAAATGTTTGTTATCTTTAGAAGCACCTTTACGCATTTTCTCTAGAAATATGGTAAACATAGTCTAAGCAGACGCTATCTTTATATTATACATGTAGAATATAAGCCAAAGCGGCCTTTTTTATGAAAATGCTTTTATAGGTGCCAGCGACCAGTTATTAAGCCTCTAGCTAGTTTAATTTGTGTTCTGCTTATCTGTAGTAAGTTATCAGTGAGTTTAGGTAAGGGTAATCATACTCTCTTACTGCACGTTTGTTCCGTTTATACGATGCTCTAGTCTTTAGTCTCTAGTCTCTAACCAAACTATTCCTTATACCAAGTACTGTTGGGGAGCCAGTGTATATGTAGTTACTGTAGCTCGTGCTAATGAAAGTGCCTATTCATTGACATAATTTTCTTTATGCCTTAGTATACAGCTATACTTCATTTGAACATTAAGAGAGTAAATTTTCAGAAATATTTTGTGATAATTTAGTATAAAAATCACAGTACGGTACACACGTTAAATCTTCAATATTTGTAATTGATTAAACGACTTCAGTATAAAATTTGATACATTTCTCAAACTATCTTTTATTGTTAAAGCAGAGTATCTAAGAGGATGAAGGCCTGTCATAGCTGTAACCGTAATAGAATTTTTTAATAGCATCGACGCCCTCAAATAATTGATATTTTATTTAAATTAAAGTTTGTAGAAATTCAGTTATTTAGTTTTCGATATGCGTGAAAAATAGTAGTGACTGAAAATGGAAATAACTTGCGAGTACTCACCAGTTAAAAATATTAAAACTACACCGTTTTTCACTCGATGAAAATAGGGTCATATTGAATGTCCACATCATTTTAGACAACACAATCCTTCAAATACTGTTGACACCGTATAGTTGAAATGTCATCTAAAGAAATGGGATACGGAAAATATACGATATATAAAGTTTTAAAGGATAAAAATCAGGAGTAGTAACCTCACCAAAGCCAAAACCAGACAAACCAAAATTATTACATATAAGTCGACGTGGATCATTTTTAAAAAAAATCGTAAGAATTCATAAGCTTGTTCCAAACTTTAGAAAGTATTACATAAATTAACAGAATTGATATCTCAACAGAATCTGTTATAATTTCTGTTGAATCACATGACATGTCTTATGAAACAGAATGTGAGGAACCATAATTTTATTATTATTTTCGAAGAGTATTTCATATCTGCAATGTTTATATTAAATTAATGATTGGTCAAAAAATTAAAAGATAGGTATTATCATATTTTATTAAATAAATTACAAAATACCGTGTTTTTGAATTTCCCTTATAAATGTTAGGGTTATTTTATTCTTGCAACACAAGAGGATGAGTTTCGGTAGGTTTTCCGAAACAAATGGTCAATATTCATATGAAATTTTTATCATTCAAAATATCTAAATTAAAACCTTGACTTATTTATAAATATTTAATAATAATAATGACAATTATTGACGTGTGTTTTACTGCATAGAAGAAATATTATATATTTTTCTCGGTCGGTACTTAGCCTAATGTTATTCTTACACTTAATTCTTTAACATAGGTCAAAAATGCCAGTAAAAGAATATGAAAAGATGTACATAAAATTAATTCAAATAAATTGTAAAAAATATTACTAGAATGAAAAATATAAAACCCGTATTGTAAATAAAAATATTAGTAATGGACTATTAAATTAAGTAAAGAAGTAGTAACTATTGCGACGCCCGGAACCTTTGCTTCAGGCCAGTTTTAAAATTTAATTAAAATATACATATATTCCGACAATAGACACACCAGGAAACGACTAGTATACGTAACAGTAATCCCCCACAGCATCTTGATCGCCGCTTGGCTATCGGAGATAATATGGATGTTTTTGCCTAAGTACTTTTGCTTGGAAGACTGTAGGAAGTATTGGAATAATGTCATATGTGTTATATTCACCATAGACACCAGCGCCCACACTTTCAAATTTTCAATTTTAGAGCCATCTCTATACGGAATCAAGTTGGGTTGTAGGGAGATTTGCTATTCCTTTTCTTGAATGTGATAATTTTGAAGCGTTTGTCTAAGAATGATATACTGAATCACTTTCAAACTGCGGTTTGCGATGGCGCAACTAAATATAAAGGAAGACTAGTTGTATCACAGAATTGAATAGAAAATACTTTTCTACTTTTGCTATTTGGCATCTAGGATTATATTGATAGTAGTATTAGGTTACATTATTTCCTTATTAGGTATCATTATTTCTAATTAATAGGTGGTAACAGAGGTAGAGGAGCTCATCAATTAACTATTACTACAGATCTAAGAATCAATTTATGAGCTTTAATATATGTTTTAAAACAATAAAAAAAATCGGAAACCAGGCGAAAATTTAGTAATATTCTGAATTTTTAGCAATATTCTCAACATAACATAGTCTAAGTAGTTTTAAATATTTATTTATTTTACCTTATAAATAATTTATATCCAATTCAGAAGTTATATCCAATAAGTTCACTGTATCCTTCTGAGTTAACTATTTATTATTATTAAGCACTCGCCCTGTATATTAAATCATTATCTATTTTGCATGTTTTACTACTTTACTCTGAATTATTTTATATTGACGCTTGTGTCGTTTGTAACTTCAGTTATACAAGAATCCTTAAAGATTATATTAAAATAGGATGCCAAATTGTTATATTAAATCTGAACCATTCCTTATGCATTCACAATTCCTATGTTAATTTTGAACTTTGCGATCAGGCCCTTGCATGGATGGCATGTGGAAGGCTTTAAAGTAATAATCGAGGTTTTTTAAATATAAACTCCACGAGGCTATTGTTAATAAATTTGAATAAAAAGTATTGAATGGGTAATAGAATAAATTTTCTGTAATCAGCTATCGGATGCCGACCACCTTTAGGAGCCCCTCCACAGACAAGGGGGAGGAGTGGGTAATTGAACCATCTTATCATTATCTTTACCTTTTTTAAGGGCGTTTAAGCAATCAGTGGCGTATTGCAATATCAATTCAAGTTAGATCTAGAAAAAAAAAATTTACATTAGGAATTAAACCGTCCAAAATTAAGAATCAGCGTAGTTTCTAAATATAGTGCGTATGCTATAAGAAATAACAAAATATGTCTAAAATTGGTTTCCTTCCCGATACCTACCGTTGTTTTAACATAACATTTTTCCTATACAAATTTCTTACAGTATTAAATTTACTTTTTCCGCATTTTAATTGCATATTTTCTTTTATTCCGAAAATGATTATGGTGGCTGCGGGTTATTATTGCGGCCTTGGTTTTTGAACCAGAAACGTAATAAAATTCATTTGGACGAACGCAACTTAAGTCCCAAGAGACAAAATAATTAGGACGGGATCTGAAATTATTAATTTCCATACATTAATGCTGACGCAATTAAGCGATTGTAATACACGGGGTGTATTTAATTGTGATGGATGTTCATATCTCTTGTTATCTAGCAAATGCGTCAGCAGACTTCACGCAGACTGCTGAAAATGTTTAAAAATTCAATTTTGACAAACTGGCTTCTATAAAAATAATTAGGCGCTTTTAACCGTTTATATTTATTTAGTGAATATTAAAAACTGGCAAATGTCTTCGTTAAAGAGTATACCAATCCTAAAGCATGAATAGAAATACCGCTATTTGAAAATATTTAGTTTGTTTCGTAAATGTTGTTTAATTTTTATTTAGTGTCCTTTCAAGGCCTTTATGCTTTAAACACAGTTTTGATTAAATCATTAAATGATTGAAATCTGTGTAAGAGGATTTAAATGTTTTTAATTTCCTTATATGCAGATTATAAGGAGTTCACTATACTCTATGTCCTTACGTTTTTCTGAATGGTGAATTGCATATTGGTTTGCATGATTCAAAGTAATGATGCAATGTTGGGGAAAATATATGATTCATTTCTTATTTACTTGTTGAAAAATCTATATGCAAGATCTTGCCGTGTTCCTATAAATAACTGTAATTATCATATTACAAACTATTTATGCAACAAATGACATTAATATTTAAAAAAAGATATATTAGAATTTCTGTATAAAGATAAAGTAACTACAACTAGATTTTTTATACTGTTTTCAGATTTGAGATTCCATTATTAGAACGTAATTCTAATATTACTATCAAGTTTTGTTCTAAAGGCGAGGTGTTATTTTTAGATCATCATTATAAATATCAGCTTGTTAACTTTTTGTTAGTAGTGGTTATTTAAAATACATGTTTGGAAATATCTCTTTTTTTTTCTTAGTCGAGCTAGCTAGGTGGAAAATTTATAATTACAAATTTGATGAAAGTGATACATGTTTTGTAGAAGGGATGATGCTTTAAAAATTGGATCTAAAAAACTGTCTCCTGGATGCATTAACCGTTGGATTTTACGGAAATTCCTATGAACTATATCAGTATATCTCGTGTTCATAAATGTGGAGAATAATGCATACAATGTGGTTTTTTCCGACCTTTCCAGATTTCTTATTTATTTTTCTCACTTTTTGAAGATATCAATAACTCTACCTTGATCTACATAATTTTCAACTTCTCTAAATTTTGACTTTCTGATATGATTATTTTATTTTAATAATTGTTTAATTTTTGGTTATGAGTCCTCATAATATTTTATCATAATAAGAGAATGACAGTCAATCTAGAAGATGGGAAAATTAATAAATTCACTCTAGAAAAGGCATCTAATAAGAAAAATAACTGCAACTAGCCGAAACTAGTCGTCATTTATGTATTTAACCTTATTAAATTAAACATAATTTTTTTGTGGTAAAGATATTGAAGTTTTAATTGTTCCTAATCCCCAATACCATATTTAAGAAAATGGATAATCTTTATCAACTTTATCAACTCAATGCCTCTATTAAGGCAAGAGTGGGTAAAGGCTGTTCTCACGGAGATTATCGCGCTATTTTGGACAATATCAGTCGACAATCTACTCAAGTTTCTTCAGAAAATAACGTTTTCCAAGATCACTATCAAAGAGTAGCTAAAAGCAAATGTAATTAAAGAGAGAGAATAACTGTCAGTAATCTTACACAAAGCCACACTGGTTACCATTAGACAAAATAAAAATTTTCAAATTTTCAAATGCTGTGCATTCATATCGAACAGAAACTCTATTTGCTAAATAAAGTCAAATACCTGAGAGTAATTTTTGATAAAAAGCTCACATGGAATCTCTCCAAAGAAAAACGTACACAAAGTGCAAGAATCGAACCTGAAAGGTACAAAGCTAATGTGTAAAAAATTGAGGTTTAAATACCAAAATGATCTCTGAAATGCCTAACTATTACAGGAGCCATAAAAACTACCGCAACTAACAAGGGCTAGTTGGAGAACTTTGCTGATAGTCCAGAAATGCAGTAAAAAAGTATAATAAATGATGATCCAAAAAACCCTTATTTGGGAATGGCTCACCCTATCAATATAACTTTACCAAAATATATGTGTTTCAAGTAACATAAAGAAATCAAAACCTACTATAAAAACGAATGTTAACTAGTACACTGATGTTTCCAAATAGTACTAAGCGTAATCGAAATCTATATGGTCAATAAATTCTATTTAACCTAGGAAATAATGCAACTTTCCAAACAGAAATAATAGCTAGGCAATTGCTCGGAAGAGGTGATAAAATTAAAAATAAATAATCAAATAATCTAATCATCACTCAAACCAACGAACACATACCAGACGCCATCAAAAATTATATGAGAGTGTTTCAAGGCCACAAACGGCGAAGATGAGGGCATTGCTAAGGTCTAACTTTCAGAATTACTAAATGCTTCATCTACATGTAGATCCATTCACCAGTGGAAGATAAGTTGGTGGCAAAGTAGCTCACGCAGAGATAATCAACACTATTTCTAAAGAAACCGACAGTCAAAATGATAGCAAATCTATTAAGCTAAATCAATGTAAAGGAGCCACTATTAAGACTGAAAATCCTGAAAAGAAGGCTGAAACTAAATAGTACATATTAGTTCGTAGGTCATTACAGAGTTAAATATACAGTATGGTTCAAATGAAAGGAATACATTCATTATATCGTAAATCGGCTGTTTTAGGGGAAATCCCTTATTTTTAAATGGGCGCTTCGTCAAATCACTTTTTTATTTTTGACGTCATCTCTGTGAGCGTGATGACGATATCAATAAATTTTTTAAATAGAAAAGTGGGTCTTGCAATACATCAATTGAAAGGTCTTTTAAATATCTATTCACCCATATCAATTTGTTTAAGCAATTAATTTTTGTATCTTATCAAAAAAATGATTTATAAAATTTTTAATGTTACAATAAATATTATAATAAAGTACAAACAAATTCAAAGCAAGTGCTCAAATTGTTTAGCGTCTGCTGAAATACAATGCGAAAGACGAGCAGGGAACTTTTCTTGAACTTTCGTTATAACTTCCGTACTTATTTTTGCAATCTCAATGCGTATCCGTTCTTGAAGTTCATTAATAGTTTGTGGTCAATTTATGCACACTTTACTTTTCAAGTACCCCCATAAAAAGAAATTGAGAGGAGTTAAATCAGGTAACCTCGGTGGCCACTCAACTGCTCCTCTTCGACCTATCCACCGATTTGGGAAGACGTTGTCCAAGTAGTTTCTTACCAAGACAACATAGTGCCCACTGCACCATCTTGCTGCAGCCACAAATCATTTCTGTTGGGGAACAACCGGTTTAATTCTGGGAGCAAGAAGTTATGCAGAAATTGTAAATTTGGATGACCTGTTAAGGTTTCTTCGAAAAAGTATGGTTCTATAATCCATTATCTGTTATTTACGCTCAAACATTCACTTTCTCTGGGTATTGAGTACGGTACTCCTGCATCCAGTGTGGATTTTCTGTAGCCCAATACCGGAAAGTCTGACGATTCACATGACCGTTCAGGAGAAATGTAGCTTCACCAGAAAAAATAACGGACTATTTTTTTCTATTAGAATTTTACAAAATTTAACTCGTCTATCAAAATCTTCTTCCATATGTTCATGCACTAAATTTACATTATTTACTTTTCCTTTTTTAGTGTTCTAAGAACTGTTTTATGACTAACGCTACTTGCCCTAAACTGGTATGGGGATTATATTCAAAGGCTAGCAGAACATATACTTTCTTGTTTTCAGATATGTGTTTTATATTATCTTTTGGAAGGTCTTTTACACGACCCGTTTCTCTAAATTTTTTCTCAATTTTGCTTACTGTGGACTGTGTAATTGGTTCTCGGTTGGGATATTTATTATTGAATAACGTACATACTTCTTTCTGCGTACGAGTACGTGTTTTATGTCCGCAACCAATTTATATTAGAATTTCAGCTTCATGTTGATAAAAGATTCAAAAAGTTTTTGATTTCGTCTACTACACTATCATGAATCACTTGACAACAACAATTATATTGAATGTCAATAAAAGAATGTTGACAAGGTAACTAGTTTATAAAAAAAAAGTAGTTTAGACATTTTTTCATTGTCAGTGACAGCCTTTACCAAATTTATTTTTGGGTATCTATAAATAAATCATAACAATACTTAATAAATTAAGTAATCTGTTCGAATGTCATTAATACTTAGACATAATTGGGTGAATGGGTGAATAGATATTTAAAATACCTTTCAATTGATGACGTCAAAAATAAAAAGGTGATCTGTCGAAGCGCTCATTTAAAAATAATTATCGACGGGTTTCAGGATTTTCCCCTAAAATCGCCGATATACGAAATAATTAATTTATTCCTTTCATTTGGACCATACTGTAATCTAGTCATTATTCTTTGACTTTCCCAATTTCCTAATTAACAGTGATTTCTTTTGTATTATTTGTGCTTATGTCTAGTATTTGCACCTTTAAAAAAAAGTTCACATTTCCCTTGTACTTTGTACATCATTGACATATAAACGAATATTAACTCGATTTAATAGTCGTCGCTATAATTAGAATTGAAGTGTACGTAACTACCTAGATATTAATTATTGTACCATAATGTACTTTGTTGATTTTTAAATGGGGAAGGACGAACATATAAAAAGCATTACATGCATTTGCAATAACATTGGTTTCATTAAGTAGGTTTTGAAAATTGACATTTTATGTCAGTATGTGTGTGTACCTGTCCGTGTTACGTGTTAAATTGAATGATAATAATTATAAATTGTACAGGTGCTCAATCACTAAATAATTTATATAAGAATGTAAAGGGTAAATATTTTAGTTTATTCATATTTCGTGTATCGTATATGAACAGTTTTTTTATTAATTCTATATCCCTACTTATTAATTTACCTTCCTGGTTATTGTATTTAATGTTCAGTTCGAGTATCGGACTCGAAATTTCGAAATTACTGCTTTGATGTGATAATATTTTATAGCGTTTTGGACATCTATGTTAACTTTATTTTACCCTGGCAATGAATTGATTGACAAGTCTTTGCTGAGATTGTACGTAGTTGCACACCCTTTTACATATTTATTATATTTATTATACAGCTTTTCAATTGCAACCCAGTTTATTTCTATCTTGTTGATTGTGTCTGTATTTTCTATCTTTGGAATAGATCTTGAAGTCATTGGCACAAGGTATAAGACTGGGCATGTTTGTAGAGATCATTGGTGTACTTATGTTAATAAATAAGAGACTGTCTAGCAATTTAAGTCCTCCACTTTTTATTGGGTGGTTCTTTGACGCCTGTATATTTATTCTTTTAGTTAAAAAGTTCTTGATCCAAACAACACATTGACTAATCACAACTCTATTTTTTTCAAGAAATCTTAATACGTTTATTCCAAAACTGATCATTTTGTTTCTTCTGAGTAGTTATTTGGGCAGATTCTTCTTATTAATCGCTTATGCTGGAATTGAATGTCTTTAGTAAACTTCCAGTCAATTTCTTTTTTGAATATTCTTATTCTAAATATAAATAATCTAGTTCCACAAATTCAGAAAATATTTCTTTTAATATACTTAACTCTTTATTTAGTTCAACAAATTTACATAAACAATACAAGTTTTTTGAGCAATGAAATAATAT
Source organism: Hermaeophaga mercurialis (assembly GCA_951812935.1). Lineage (NCBI taxonomy): Eukaryota > Metazoa > Arthropoda > Insecta > Coleoptera > Chrysomelidae > Hermaeophaga > Hermaeophaga mercurialis. The sequence goes on from OX638360.1 coordinate 13,191,516, forward strand.
TTTTCTAGGGTATATAATTGTATCTATATTGATTGATCTTTGTTTTACTATTATTATTTTCTTAGAAGTGTAACAATACTTTGATATATAGTTCATACTGTTTTATATTGCCTTAATTGGTCTGCTATAATAATACGTGTCATCCAGATTGATAATGAATCGTTCCTTAGAAATAATATAATTATCTTAAATTTAATTTTTCTAAACTTACTCATTATATTTTTCTAAGACTGGAACAGTAGGTAACAGTTATATTTCAATGTCACATTCATTTAATAAAAATTAAATTATTGTATAACTTTTAGAGGTAAGTTTTCGGGAAATGGTTTCGTCTTTAAACTTGTCTGATCTATTTTAAAACAATGTTTTTCATATTCTATAAATATGTTTAATTAAAACCAATAATGCGGATGTTATTCTCCAATAATAATAATAATAATAATAATAATAATAATAATACTCGTATTTATCATGACTCTAGGAAAAAGGGAAATTATGTACACAGTGATCATTTATGTTTTAATTATTTTCCGATATTCAGGCAGTACTTTTAGAAAAAGTATTAATTTCGTATAAAGGGATATGTTAAATCAGACATTTAGCTAAAATATGTAATTAATTAATTTTAAATATAAATTAATACAAATTAATTTATTTTAGTATAATGAAATAAATAATTACTTTTGGTTTTATTTTTTTGCAGCTATTTCCAAAAACTCTACGAAGATGCGGTAAGTTCTTTAAATATAAAATGCTTCTTACTAATAAGGGAGAATGAAATACAATTTCAGTGGATCAAAAAAATCAAAATAGTATTTTCAATGTTAGGTTAGAAATTTTATAGTAAACGCGCGTGTAGACATAAAAATAATGTTTAGATTCTTATAATACATTTGTAATGTCAAAAATTATATCATCTTGAAGAAAAATCTTTTTAGAATATGCATAAATTGTCAGATCGGATATTGTAGTATTATTCAAATAATATCAGTAGCTCAATTTATGGTATACTTTTAAATGATTGATAGTCCAAGAATAAGGTATTAAAATAAAATACATTTTACTTAATTATTCATTTATTTATAGTTTCCCTTCGCAGCCTTGAAATTCTCATAGTTCAACAATTTAATAAAGTTAGGGAGGAGGAACTGTTAATGTTATAAGTTTTAACTTACTATATTTTTAATAATGTTAAACTGTTGAAATACTGTCTGTTCCCTTGGCACTTTAGTATATTTTAGTAATGCATATAAAAAACGTAAAAACGATTTCTAGTTACTAACGATGAGAAAGAAATTCACACTATTAAATTAAAATTATTAATATATAGATATAATAGATTATCCGTAATGTAATGCAAAAGGAATGCACAGAATATCATAATTAGCGCTGTAGCAAGAATAGCAAAAAGTCTTGTTATAGCCATTATGCAGATAATATTCTAAGTATTAAAAGGATCTGTCCGTATTACTTCTCATTTAATCATTATTTAGGAGGTTATTAAAAAGAAGTAAATTATTTTTGTGGTTGTTTAAAATAGTTAAGACATTTCATACTCAGGGTGTGGCAAAGATCGATTAGTCCGCTATTATTGAAGTTACACGAAAAAAGTTATTACAAAAAATGGTAGTTTTCAGATTCGCAGTTTAAAATTAGCCTCAAATATACTCTCTGTAGCAGCCAAACCGTTGGAAATCAATAAAAACGGCTTACTTGTCTCTATCCTAACTTTTCAACTTTTTTATTGATTTTCAACGGCTTGGCTGCTACATACACCTAAATTCAAAAAAATGTGATTTTCAGATGGCTGTAAATCCATTATTAAACTTAATAAGCATCAAGTGTGATACATGGTTAAAATTTGCTCGGCAAGAGGTTTATAAAAATGTAAAAACATATGGGGTATTCCATTTAAAAAAACATAACTTTGATCTGGCACTGCACTTCTGAACACCCTGCATACTTTTGAAGTATAAATTTCAAGAATGCCTACACTTTTAGTAAATACTTTTTTTTCGTTACTTCAATAATATCGGACTAATCGAGCTGTGTCACACTAATGCGTCATCTCGTATATAAGAGAAATTAAAAATTATTAGATTGTTGGAACAGTAAAGATAATAATAATAATTATAACTACCATTTACTAGACTTCTAGAGAATTTTTTTTCATAGTTCGCTTCTAAATATCTATATTTGGAAGCTAGGCCAAATATATGTTCTGGAATAATTGAAATTGGATTCTAGTATATTATTTTCAATTAAGACATCTTTTTTTAATCATGTCGATTGGCAGATTAAATTAAATATATTAACAATACATTAAAAACAAATAATTTTTCTGCTATCGGATTATAGATTGAATAGTTTTAGGGAATAAAGACTATTGTTTAAATTATAGAGTTTCGATAATAATAGAGAACACAGTTTATGTGGATCATATTGTCACGATAGTATTTACAAACCGAATATTGCCCTTTCTGTAGAATTCGTCTTTGATTCAACTTGTTCCAAATTAAAACATTATTATAATACCACTAAACAATATTAAAATCAATGATTATTGAACAAGGTAGCACTCAGTAAATTTGTGATTTGGGATTTTCTTGGTTGGCAAAAATTAACCTGTCAGTGGAATTTTATATCTAGCTATAGGTAGAGGTGATGACTGATAAGTGTCTACACCTATGAACAGTTTTGTCACGACGCTTTAAAAATAAATGTTTTTTTGTCCTCCGTCTCTTTAGTTTCCGCTAAAACGTGGTGGACTCATCACAAAACATTTTCAGTCACTTAAGTAAAATGTACAGTTTCATTTTTATTTGGCTAGAATAAAACCAAATACAATAAAGCTACAGAAACTTTAAATATAATGTTTTGAGCTATTTTTCTCAAAGCATCTATTTTTTTAATGATGGAATAGTTAAAACATCTAAAATCAAAAAGAGATCTTTTATAATGGTAAGTTGTATCAACTGCACACAGGTAAAACAGAATATAACCCTCGTTAGCACCTAAAAAAAATTCGGATTGTCGGACACCTCTATTTTGTTACACCAATTTCCTCACTCCATGAATATTTATTTTCTCGGAATTTTTGTTCGGATATTCTAAACAGTAGGTGTTCGAAAAAGGCAATGGGGCGCCTATGGCCTGGCCCTCTTACCTGACCGACAAGACGCAACAGCAACACCGCACATTCTTTGGCTCCAATTAAAAAATAGTAAAGAAATGCCTTTCGGTTCAGGTGAAGGACATTATTATTAATGAATGAAAATAAAAACATTATGCTTAATATGCAAGCGTGGCACGTGCTTACAGGAATAGCCATGACCAGAATCTAAATTTACAATTTAGAATTCGGTCTAAATGAAAATTATTTCTTTTAAATAGGCTCATTTAAGGAACACTAAGTATGTCATAGATCTTCAAACTAATATACACGAATCCATTGAGCGAATTCCGAAAAAATGATAACATCGTTATATTTATAAACACTATACCTTATTATTTCTTTTACCTCAGACCGATTAATAAGTAAGAAGAAATTTATCGTAAGCTGTGTGACGAATATGAGTGTTTAAGCGCAATGCACACTGAAAATTCAGTTCAAAAAACTAGCTTTACAAATTCGTAGGTTTCATGAAACAGGCAAACTTCAGTTTCCTCTATGTACACTTTGCCTTTTCGAATTGTGATAGTATATTAATCTATAGATATAAAAATATGACAAATGAAATTTACATCTCAATCTTCACTCGTTTTTGTTGTTTCTTCGATTTTATTATTTGATTTGTTTAGAAGTTCAAATTTTACTAATGTACATCTCAAAGTTTAAGATATATTCCAAGAGCTTTGAAGTTACTATTTCTCATATTTTTGTCGATTACTTCTTCCTTGATAGTTTCGATGAATTGCAAGTATATTATTACTCTGTGTGTTATCGATCACAGATCTTAAAAATTAGACTGCACTCTCCTTCGAACCGCGAGTACAAGATAGCTTTTAAGTTTAAATGTAGAATTTGAAATTGGGGCTCTATCCATCTTCAAACAATAAGAAAATTCGTATTTAAAAAAGATTATTCAGCTGTGGACCTGATCTGGACCAACATTCCGAGGGATTTTATCTTGAAAAAAATAATTATCTAATATATTCATTCATTCTGTATAAGGTAATATAGTGTTCAGACAGGAAACGAGTACCAAACAAAACATTCAATAAATAACACGTTTTGAAAGAACTTGCCGAAATCTTCTAGGAAGACGTACTTACCGGTTCTCAGAATTGGGCGAATTCAGGATAGTACAGTTTCAAGTTGTTTTCTCATTCTGATTTTTGACTACCTAGAGGATTCTTTTGAGCAAATTCTATTAGTCTTTACTGTTATTAATAGGTTTCTTATATTCACTTTCAATTATAGTTATCTCTCCGTATATTTCTTCACTTCCTAATTTCGCGTTAGCGTCTCATAGTAATAATATTTTTCTATTCTCATTTAAATTGCACAGTTTATCGTATACATAATCTTTTTTTTTTTTCGTTGGGAGCAAGTATACCTATAATTTCCATAATCGGCGAAACATTAAAAGATGATTTGTAAATAAAATTAAAACCGACTCCAAAAATAAAATAAAAAAAACATGCAGGAAAAAAGCTGAAAAGGCTATAGAAAAAGAAACGTTGAGGAATCTTATATAATAACGGTGTATCCTTTTTTTATTTGGACGATATAACTTCTATATGTACTAGAAAAAACTGTCAGTAAGCGCCAAGACTATTACCGGTTCTCAGAATGGGGCAATATCTTTGTGCTTAAGGGCCCATCAAAGGCCACCCAACGCTGAGAATATATCTCATATGCATACCATTTATAACTTAAAACTAATTAAAAACGTTTGTTTTTAATATACGTAAATTTGAATGCAATACGAGGACATCAGTACCAGAAAATAGTGACAAATTTTTATGTTAAAAATTATTGAAATATTCCCAAATCCATGAATATTTGTTTAGAACAATTGATACATGGTTCACTATAGAAGAAAATATCTTGGAAAAACGGATTTTTTTGTGGTTTTTATATTTTAAAATTTTATTTTCTTAACGGAACTTTAATTAGTTTGGTTAAAAGTTATAAAACAATTTAAAACAATATGTAATTAAAAGTATATGACAGAATGTCTTTAAAATAAAATACAAGTTTAAAACAATAATTATCTAATCATTTTGTTTCAAATAAATTAATTTGAGAAATATTAACTATTTTTTATTGAAAAAAAATTGGTTGGTATACAAACTAACTTCTTCCAATTTAATCATATTAATGTTTAACTTAAACGAATGTAATTTAAAAAATATATCTAATTTTTATTCAAAGATTCCAACCTTTTTTCATTTTTCAATTATAGAATTATTTATAATAAAAAATTATTAGCCAGATTCCGACCCACCAATCACCAGTTTCAATGAAATTTTCGTATATTTAAACAAATTATTGTGGAACACATATGCTTTTTATAATGTGTTTATTAATCAGCAATAAAAAATTAGCCAAATAATTTACTTACAGCAAAAGGTACAGCATAACTAATTAAAAAGTGTATATAAAATACTAAAGCAGTGAACTAATATAAAAAATTAATATATTAATTTTTATTGCTCAATACCTTATATTCACTAGGATTTTAATACGTAAAAAATTTAGAATATAATGAATAATAATAGAAAAAGGAAAAATAATTATAAAAACTCTACATTTTTAAGTCATTTAGAGATATACATTTTATTCCATAAAGTAAGTTAATGTGCGTGTATTTTTATTTAAGGATTTACTGCATGTAATTTCCTTTTCAGTGCCATATTTATTTTCTTATTCTGTATATGAGTCCTAAATATGAGTTTTGTAACTTTTGGGAATCACCAAAAATTAGCTAACGTTATGCATCAGAAACAAAATTACAGTAAGTTTCTGAGGAATAAATATTGCATATTGCATAGAAGTAATTTTTTGATTTCTAATCTAGAAGATGTTTACTGAACACAACTTTTTATGTATCGTAAGCTGTTTATAAAATGAATGAACATGATCAGTTCGTTATTTTTCCATTATTTAGAAATTGCTAGGGAATGATTATTTTTTAAAGCAAAGATACATTACTAAAATAGATAAACATTTATTTTCAAGTATTTACTGTTACATTTTTGCTTGGCCAGCTAGTAGTTGCGATGTTTTTAAACATAAAATAACTTAATAACATTAATAACACATGCATTTTTGAATAATTGATGAAAAATTACTGTTTACAAGAATACTACAAAGATCTAGCACCAGAACTCGGAATGTTTTCTTTTTATAAACACTAATTCCTGGTTAAATACTAAGTAATGGATGACGGGAAGACTTAACTTTTAAATTTATTTATTTACCTCGAACAGTGATATTAAAATATTACTGGTAGAAAAAATAAAACTAAGACCAAACTAAAAAGATATTAAAATACAAGAAAAAAAAACCGTTCTAGTTTGATGCAGGAATCATAATAATCGAGCAAACTAGAAGAATGAGCAAAATATTAAAATACAGTAGAAAAAGACCTTTCTAGTTGGATGTTTAAATCTTACTGTTAGACCAAACTAGAAGCATGAATGAAATATTAAAATAGAGTACAAATTATCAAATGAGGAAATATTAATGAATCCCAAAAATATTTTAAAATTTTTAAAATTACAGCCTTTGTAGCTAAACCTGAGATTATCTTTTTAATAAATTTGAAGATGCGTATTTGAATTATTAGGGAAACATTTCTAGTGAGTATTCATCATAAATAATTTTATTTATTGTACTTGTTTGTGACATTTGCGACAGGTTCCTATCTCCAGATTTATCAATTTAAAAAATATATTTTATAGGTTCATTACAAGTTTTTAAATAGTAAAATTGACATTCATCTAGGTCTAGGAAATTTAACATATTATACATATAACACCTCCCAGCATTTCTCAAAATTAATACAAAAATTTTGATAGTCTTCTAGTATTCACGTTATTTGATATTTCAGTTTTTATAGTATATAAATTGCACGTCTGAAATTAAATTTTCGTTAAATATTAATGAGCTATTGAGCTCCGTATCTCAAAAATATTATCTACTAGAGTAGCATTATCTCGTGATATACTTTCTTAAAAACCTATAATTATTATTTTAGCTAAACTATGTAGTTGGTAATTAATGAGTAAGGTAACCAGAATAATTATAATTCACACATTATACAGATAGTCTTTTAAAATGTAAAATATACGTTAGTTAACAAAAGCCTCCTAACAATAATAAAAAAGTATATCTCGATGAATAAGCTCTATACAGCCAGACGGCTTTTAAATCTAATTTTCGAAGATTATCTCAAAGGAAAACAATACCTGAGAGCATCTAATAATGAGCCACCGTTAACAATCTCTTTCGCTCTGAACTGCTCATCATTAACTTAAATGAAATCGTCAGTGATACGGTCTGGCGAATTTAATTACATATTTATAAATGCGAAACAATTTTGATTTAGTACCATCTTATTTTTTTAACGAAGCAAACTCCTCCAGCTGAAGCGGCCCTTAGAAAACCGCTGAATAATAATACTAATAAGGACTAAGTTACCTTTAAATAGTTATTTTTAATATATCTTGAGTTAATGTATGCCACTTCCAAATATTTATAAAAGTAAAATGTTTTCTTTCTTTTGCAACAGCTAAATCTGTGGAGTTGAGATAATTTTCCACATTCGTTTTTGCTTTTTTTTACTGGCATTCCTATATTTTCGCTTTCGCCCTTTTTCGTTAATATTTTTGTAGAGATCTTATTTTTATTTTTGTTTTTAAATGCAAGGTAAATTAGATGGTACCACGAATTACTAACATTATTGAACAAGCAGTTGAAGAAAAATAAAGATTTCGTTATGTAACTAATTCAATTTCAATCCCTTTTTTAAATTATTTTTGCACAGAGTGAATCACAATTAATTTCGAAACATAAATCTTATAGATCAGCCTTAAAATGATAAAGTTTTGAAATACCAGGCATTTCAAAAATTAATCCAGCTGATATATAGATAGATAGATTTTTCAAACTTTTACTCAATATTGAAATTTTTTACTCAATTTGAAATTATTTGCTTCTTAGAAAAATATATTTGTCATAATTACTGCGTCCGGAGGACCGAATCATTTTTGATATATGTCTCAACATTTCGCCGTCTGTCATCAGTTCAACAGAAAAACTTATTTTTTGACAAACAGTGGACCTTTCTAATGGTGTTGCAGCTGCTAAGAATTATGCCGAGTAGTTGTTGCCTTGCATGCATATTTCCAGAGTTCACTCGCACCCTAACCAACGAGACCGTGAATTAAAACCTTCATGCCCTATTCTTCAATTATTGTCTAAATGATTTCTTACAACAATCGAGAAAGGAAATAATTAATCATCACAACCGAATTGCATGCGGATTACCTTCTTTTCAAACATGCAGTTTACGAGAACTGCTCATCACGTTCCTCCTAAATTGTGCTAAACAATTCTAAACCGTAAATATCAAACACCCAAATGTATACTTAATATAGTTGTGGTGATCGTGGGATTTTCATCACTAACATTAATATTTTGTATAGTATATGTAGCTTTTTTCTAGTTTTTCTATAAATGCAAGTTTTTAATTTGTAAGTTAAAAGAAAAACAATTACAGGGCGTTATTTCTTTAAGAAGCAAATAATGTTTTTAAAATTACATTTGACAGAATATTAATGGAAATGCAAACGCGTTAAAGATATTTATAAAACACTTATAATTAGATGAAATGTCTTTAAACAAAACTGCCTCAAAACTATAAATTGAATTAAAACATGATCAAAATTTGTTTTATTTAAGAATTCCACAAATAAATATAAAAAAACGGTAGGTTGAAGAGTGTTGGTCTCAGAATTTCAGAATTTTGAATATGTAACTTTGATGCTAGGATTCTATACTATTAAAAATGGAAAGCATACATTATTTAAAGGTCATTTCACATTCCCTATTAATATTATTATTATGAAATCTATAACATAAACAAAAGCCTAAAAAACCAGGATTAAGAAGCCTTTTGGCGTGATTATCCGTGAAAGTGAGAGAAGGAGGTGGGTTTTGAAATTGTTGAAGCGAAATATTTAAATACAATGTACTACTTTTTTGTATATATATGATATTATTTCCGATTGGATTTATTTAGATTTACTATATAAATATGATTATTGTTATTGTGTTTAACGTTCTTTTTTTGGATTTGAATATTGCCCTTTACTACAGGTGACATAAGGTTTAAGTGTTTAACCTACCATTTCGCCTTTAGAATCAAAGAAGAACCTCAACTCCTAGAAAGGTTGTTATGTGTATTTCTACTTATTTTATTCTGTTTATTGAATTTTATTTGATTTGATTTACCTGATTTATTTGTGTTATGTACCTTATTTGCTTCATTTTATTTGATTATTTAATTTATTGGGATTTATTTTATTTATTTTATTGGTTTTATTTATTTGGTTTTCTTAATTTATTTATTCGATTTAACTCATTTGCTGTATTCGTTGTATTTGAAGGTTTTATATGTATTTTATTTGCCTCTATTTTTCAATTGTCTTTTTAACCAGCACATTGTATTGACCCAATCATATTAGTAGTACAATTTAAGAAGTATTCGGTAAAATGACAATATGGAATCCTCTCCCTATACTCGTATATGTACGAGCATAATATTGATCATTTTGCTTATATTATTATATTATATTTTCCTATTTGTTAAGTATTATTTACGGCTAACGATAACAAAAAGACCCAGTACTATCTCTTTTTTTGGAAAGTGGGTTACATTACAAGATGTAAGTTCCTCGTGTCTCATGCTGTTAGTTAATTAAACTAATCGTTTTTCTATTTAGCACAGTTAGTTACATAGTAATGTTTGTTATAAAAGACAATTTAAGATAAACTAACAAAGTATATTTGTATCAGTTATTTAAAAACACTGTTGTATTGTCTTTGATATTTGCCGCCACCCTATCTTATATTGACTCTACTTTTGAAATGAAACCTAACCTAACGTGATCTAAATTGTTTTAATCCTTAACTTTACGAGTTTTCTATTTTCTACTTACAAAAGTTGGGAATTCACGAGTTGCAAAGACACCGGTTTTAATGAAATTCTATTTGTCTCTTTATTAGTATGAAGCTTGATCACCTACATAAAATCAGTAGGTTGGTTAACAAACTAGAGGAAGTCTCAAACAAGAGGAGGATGCACAATGGGCTAATTGTGGGTCTAAGTGTTGTGGGGCTCCCACCCTCCCCACGATACAGATACAGACACAGTTTGAAAATTTTCTTCTAGAATTATATTTTGTAATTGTCGATAAACAATTACTAAAAATTTAACTCCGAGGAATTTTTAGTGTTCTTAAATAGGAACGTAGAATCAATGAAAAGCCGGTATCTAATACATTTTTTTTGTGATCAGCAATGCGGATGTAGAATCTTAACAGATATTTGGTTAGCAATCATTTCGACCTTTCTCTTTTATAAATATTTTCAAGAGACACGGTGTCTCCAATATAATTCTCTCGACCATTCGATGTCTACCTATAGCTGCTGGCAGGGTTAACATGACTAAGATGTTTATTTTCTAAAATAATTGACAGATCTGTATTAATCAAAAGTTGAAATTTAAATGTAAATGCTTTATTTTAGAGAAAATATTTACATGACTTAAAAGATATCATTTATAAAACACAGTAATTCTTAGTTATTTTTTTATGACTTTTAATTCGCTACATGATTTTAAAACAAAAACAAATGTTACCCTACAGGGGTGTCCAATTCGTCCATTCTCTCCTTAAGAGGCAACGATACCTCTTGAAATCGTAAATACTAAATATTTCGAAAACGGATTGAGATATTGAGATGATGCAAACGTGAAAGTTACAGATTTTTACACCAAAGAGGGGGATGTATTCTTTTTAAAAAAATAGTTTTAAAACCCGGAGAAAATGACAAAAAGTTATCACAAAAAAAAAGGAATACGTCACCCCCTTCATGCAAATTTTTTAAATTTACAGTTTTTATGTAATTTTTTTTTAATTTCAACGGCTTAGGAGTAAAACGATGTTTCAAATAGGGGAAAAATTTAGTCAGTAGACACTAAAAATATACAAATCTATAATCTGGCAACAGTGTTCATACATTTTTACAGATTATGCTTTCACGCCTGACGTTAATTGCGGCCAAGTACAGGTTTTTGGGAAAATTTGAATTACTGTTTACACCGTACCGTTTGCATAAATTGTAAACGACTTGAGTTAGACTTAAGAAATCATGGAGCATACTTGCATGAATGATAAAAGTCGCAAAAGACGTTTGTGTCATAAACGAGTGAGTTTTCGGAAAAGAGCGCTAAATGCCATTAATAATAAGTAAATGCTTTTTATGTAATAGTTACTAAAAAGTAATATGTACTTTTAATTAATGGCGTTTCAAATTTTTATTACTAATTTGGTTATGTCTAGTGGCATCTTAAAGTTGTTAAGTATATACATTTTTAGGTACCTGTATAATATCGAAATGTATATGATAAATTCAATTTTTATTTGTTATCCTTAAATAAGTTCTAAAAAGTAATATCAATCAAAAATATTGAAATTACAATATATAGTTAAGTTTTAGGAAAAACTTGAGGAAAAGTTTTGTAAAGAACAATATTTTTTTCATTTTCATTGCACCACTTCTCCATAAATTTAACCCACCGCAAACATATTTTATACCCCATTCATTTCTATGTACGTGAAAAAAATTAAATCTAATTTCTATTAAAATCGAGCCTTTGCAGTACATATTCTAGTGGAAAAGCAATGTTGCCAAAGCAATTTTCTTGAAATTGTATTCGTTTCTCTTTTTGTTTCATGTAATCAAATCGAAAGAAGGGAGACGTATTTGTAGGTCAATATGGACTATAAGGTCTATAAGGAGGCAAACGATTTTCGTCGGAAAAAGTCACGTGATGAGGTTGGCTCTTAAGTTACTGTTGTATTTATTTTCAACTTTTCTCTTATCCTATCTTTAAATGCTCATTAATACGTGCAATATTCTTCCGTTTTCTTAAAATTTCTTCTGTCGATTTAAACATTTTAACTGGTCACGTATTAGTTTTTAAATGTCTGTTCTTTAAATTTCTAGGGCATAGTTTTTACTTCATAGAAATTGAATAATTAACATTTTTGGAGAAAGTGTAGATAATTCTGAATTAGTCTAGTAAAGAATTATTCGAAAAACAATCAACGAATTTCATTACATTGAATGAGTCTACAATTTATTTCGTTTTATACTCCAATTTTCATTAATATTATTATTAATTAAAATAATAATTAAATTATTTAAATAAGTGGTTTACTCAAATTCTTTCTTTATTGCGTTTTCTAAAATTGGAATACAAACAGAGAATGAATGAAACACGTACAACATTTTTATAATCCGCTAGACCGATATTGAATATTACTAGATAGTTCGTCCGCTTTTCATTCGACCTTTCTCTTTGTAAATATCTTTCACAGACACGGCGTCTCCTCCATAATTAATTAGTATAATGCTCCTCCTCTAACCAGTTGAAATTAAGTATAACCAAATGGAATTGGAAATTCCAAACGAATTTATGATTAAAAAAACATACTTATTTATGCAACTAGTGTTTATAAAAAATATTTTTTTCACGAATGTGAAATTTACGGAGCCCTGGAGTCTCGTAATCTAATGCCTAAAATGTATCAGTTTCATCAAATATTTTCTTATTATAGTAAGTAAAATTCAGTTTTACAAAGCAGTAGTCACTTAAGACAAATAATTTTAAACAACAGACGAGGTATAAATGCCTTATTTTTATTTATTTTATAGAGATTCTGTATTTAATTGCGCAGTATTTTTACAAAAGTGCCCCTTTTTTTATTCTTTGTTAGATTTGTAATATTCTTTTTGATTTCAAATGTCAAGTTTTTAAAAATGTGCTCTTCGTAACTATATTACAATAGGAAAAAATAGGATTGCTTGGAAAGCAAGGACAATATTTTATAGCTTGTTGAAGGTTTGTGTGACATAATTTCTAAGTTTAAATCTAAATGAAACTTATGTACACCAAAGAAAAAGCTTGAATAACTTACAGGCTAATAATATTTGTATAAACAGAAAATGACAAAAATACTACAATAATTAGGTTAAAATGTCAAGGAAACTGATATATTTGAACAAAAATAATATTAAGGCAATATTTAGTATTAATATAGCCAGGGCTATCGGTTGACGATCAAAATATAGGTGTATATATCTACCTGTAATTACCTATAAAATAATAAAACATTTTTACCAAAAATATAATAAATAATTAGTCAGTGTTTCATTAGCTACCAGTTTCATTGCGATTTTTTCTATTTAGTTATCAAATGTTAAACGTTTTTATATAAATATTAGAAAAAGTTTTTAACAAAAATATTTATTAACAAAAAAGTACAAACCTTATTAAAAATATTCTAGATCATCACTTTGTCATTAAGAAACCCTAATGGATTTTAACGTTAGATAATTAACTCCCATTCCATTAAAGCTCCTATTGTACTTGTAATTAAAAATAAAAGAGGGTAGAGATAATTAAGGATTTGCAAATGGCATTTCAAAAATTTTTATCTATAGACTAGTATAATGATAATTTTTGTAAATAATTACTAAAAAATTATAAAAACTAAATTTTTTAATGAACCTTACAGCCTTGTTTGTTAGAAACTTTTTTATTACCTAAATATTATTTATAATATTAATATATATATATAAATCCTGTTAACAACCACTTTTCAACTTTAATAAATTCTGGTCAGAATTTTGATCTGGAGTGTCCAATTTCCTCTATTTTTTTTTTCTTTTTTAAAATTTAGTTAGATGGATGTTTTCTTTTTCCTCTTTCATATTATTTTCTTTTTTTCTAATTATATATGTCCTAATTTTGTTTTTTTATGAATATGAATATTACCTAGCTCTTGCCCCGTCCCTATTTTGCCTGATTCTTTCTTTTATTTCACTGCCTCGTCTCTTATTTCCCTTTGTTCGTCCGAGAACACACATTTGTTAAGTTATCTTTTCTTAGTTTTATTCAGTCTTCGAGCTTTTGTTTTATTATTAGGTTCTATAATTCTTTCTATTTCTCCAAACAAGTTTGTCTCTGCTTGAAAGTGGTGAACAATGATGTTTTTGTATTATTTCGGACTTTCCATTGTCTTGACTTTTTGATTTTGACAATATTTCAATCAGATTTATATCTCCAATAGTTGGTATGTGACCATTTTGTACATTCTTTTTTTTTAATTGTTTAAAAGATGTTGGCATTATAATTTTTGGAAATTTGTCATTAATTTTTGGGTTTTCGCGAACTGCATTTAATTTCCATCAAATTAGCTGTTTCGTAGACATATTTTTATTTTTGTAAAATAAATAATAGAGAAAAAGGAAGAATAAAAAAATAAAAATTAAATTAAACAGAGTTGATGGATAATTCTTGTTGACACTTAGATCGGTATTATAGATGATATTTAGTTGTTTAAACATTCAGATTCACGATTTTCGCAAAGGCAATAAATTTTAATGAGTGTAATAACGAAAATTATAATTTTTGCAACAAGGAATTATTAAATAACAGATTGCGATCAAAGTTGATTTTTATTATGACCCAGTGGGGACCCCTAGAATTTTATCGCCGCAGGCCTAGCGAATTCTCTGGGCGGCCCTGAATTTGACCGCTGTCCCTCCCATTCCATTAGAAACGTAGTTTCTTTTAAACCATTGGTTAGATTTTTTTTACGTTCAATGATCTAGAGATATCGATATTGACACATGTGAGATCATATAAAATAATTAGTCACGTAAAGATACTTGATGTCTGGTTATTAACAGACATATTTTCGCTTATTGATCGGAAAATATTGATTTGCGAAATCATATTATACATAATTAGTTTCAAAAATTATTTGCAATAAATGAGTATAAAAATATTGCTGTGGGAACCAAAAATAACCAGCTGGATCTCATAATAATTATAGCCTTATTAGATTTTTAGGTAATTCGAGTAGGCAATAAATATTTAAAGGACGCCGATTTAGTTTTGATGACTTTAAAAATTGTGGTGACCTTTTAGGAAACCCATCAACATTTCTTGAAAATAATTTTATTCCCATTGAACGACAAAACCAGACATCAGACACATAAATCTAATTTTTTATGGGTTTGTGGTTCCTTTTTGTTTATTTTTGTTATGCCTACTAATCTGTCTAACACAGAAAACATCTAAGGAGATAATATATTTGAAATTAAAAATTAATTTCTGTAGGTAAAATTTCATTAATTTACTTAATTAATATTGAAGTTACAAAAAATTGTAGAGAAAATGCGCTAATGTTCTAATTTAATGTTATGTGTTTTAATATTCCACTGTGTTCATTTTCCATTCCCATCGTCAGAAAGAATGTTTTTTCTTCAGATTTTGTTACGTTGGGTGTTAGATAAGTTTTCCTATACGTCAAATCTGTCATCAACGTCGGATAGTTTGACATTTTTAATGGTATACAAAATCAGTACGTTTTGTCATTCGAGTGCTATTTGTCTTGTTTATAGCGACTTAAAAAATTCACCTCGACCAAAAAATGGTTAAAGCGTTAAAATATTCGTGCTATGATTTATTACGATTTTCGGCATGGGTTTTCTCAATGGCAGTGTGTCTATCAGCTCGCTTCGATTTTTAGTATAAAAACACCAACCCGAGCCACCGTATTTCCGAATTCAATCGTGGTTGTCGTTCACTCCAGGACGAATTTCATAAGGGACGTCCAAAATAGGCTGTTGTACCAGAATACATGGATGCCATATCATGTCATGTGACTTATCGTGAGATTGAGGCGTTAGTAACCTTTCAATATTTGAATACTGCACGAATATTTATTTGATCGCAAGAAACATTTGTTCATTTTTACACATTTTACAACCATTGAAAAGAGGGATCGAATCGACTAGTCGAAGGCAATATTGAAAAAATTTAATCATGGTGCTTCAAAAGACGTCTATAAGATCGTGACAGATGAGAAAGTAATGGAGATATGCTTATGAGCCCGAAATTAAATAGCAGTTGACTATATGGATCATTCAAGACGAGCCAAACATAACAAAAATTGTTCCCGTATGAACCACTTAGGAACCAGACCACCATGCCATTAGAGCAACGTACAATCGTCAATTCTGAATGGTACACAGCTATTTTTTTGTGAGAAGTATTCATAGAAATGAAGGAAGCAAACTGCCAAAAAGAATTATTCTCCATCATCAAAAATAAATTACATGGTCAACATTTTTCGACACCTAAAGCGGTTGATGCGTCCAAATATTATATTTTGGAGCTATCTCCTTTGAATTGCTTTGAAAATTTGTTCAAAAACTTGCAAAATGTATTGATCTTCATGGAAAATATTTTGAAAAACAATGAAGCTATTTTTCTTAACAATCATTTATTTTACTTGTTTATCTCAAAACTTAACTAGTACCCTAAATATGGATTCATCCATTTTTATTGAGAAAAGTAGTCAGCTGAGTAAAGTACATTGTTTTAAACCTTCTTCTGTTCCT
This sequence comes from Hermaeophaga mercurialis, assembly GCA_951812935.1. Lineage (NCBI taxonomy): Eukaryota > Metazoa > Arthropoda > Insecta > Coleoptera > Chrysomelidae > Hermaeophaga > Hermaeophaga mercurialis. The sequence goes on from OX638360.1 coordinate 13,208,230, forward strand.
TTGTTGCTTCAGTGTTAATTTTCTTGTTTTATATTTTTACTCTTACATTCTTTCTTTCTTTCTATGCTTTTTATTTGCAACTCTCCATACATATTCCTAGTAAATTTTTGAATAAATATTCCTTGCTAGTGAACTTAAAAAAATATGTATGAAATAAATATGAAAAGAAAAATTGTACTTATCTGAATTTCCATGGTATTACAAGGCTTTTTTTAAATTATTTGTATGATTGCAGTTTCATCACTCACTGTGACATTTTCGAAGACAGGCAAAATTTACAGATTTTGAGAAGTGTAAAAAACCTCACATCCCAAACATTTTAACCAACCACCATTAAGCAATATAGACAATAATATTCTTCTTTTCTAAAAAATGTTTTGGTTATTATTATATAAGTATTTAGATCTAAAATAATTGAACCTTCCAGGTTTATTTGTTCATTTAATATTATATATTGGTGATATTTTAGATATTTCTTTATTTCATATTCTTCCAAAAAATCAAGTTTTTCTTACTTTTCACTTATATGAAGTACCTCCATTGATGTTTCAATTGTGTTGTTAAGTGTAGGTTTGTGTTTGGTGTCAATGAGGTGTTTTGCGTAATGTGACTTATCTAGTTGTAACGCCATCTATCTTGGCCAGACCCTTAGAAATTTTAACATAAGGTACTGTGAACACTTACGAGCTAATAGATTGATGGGTGGTTGAAATGTTTGTGATGTAAGGTTGTTTACTTTTGACAAAATCTGTCAACTTTGCCTGACTTCGAAAATATCACAGTGAGTGATGAAACTGCAGTCAGACAAATAATTTTAAAAAAAGCCTTGTAATACGGGAAAATTCAGATAAGTACAATTTATCTTTTCATATTTATTATGGATAGTTTCCAAAAAGTAAGGGTTAAAGCAATTAATTCAATTTTATCAAAGCTACTTTTCTAGTTAAAGTTAAAATTCCACAATTTAAAAAATAATTACAGAATTTATATAACGTACTAAGCATCATAGGGAACTATTGGGGATTTCATCAAAAAGGTTTGAGAATCAAATATATTTTCACCACAAAAAACCTTACCTTTTGATGTGTACATACCTGTAATTTTAATTATATATATTGTCTCACCCTGTATCATTAGACGACGGAACGATTGAAATTATGAATGAACCGCAAGATCTGGACAATCGAGGTCGTTCCTAAGGGAACCTCCAATCTGACTTGTGAGAAAATACCGTGGGAAGCGGACACACGAATCGACTAGTCTGTGAAATCGCCTTCGCAAATAATCCGCCGTGTACAGAATTAGTCGAGAAATTATTGTTGTGTTATTCTTTAAAAACCGTTTCATTTGAACAATGTTTCAGTTTTGAAAGTGCTGATTTTCGGTATTGTGAGTAGTTTCGATCGATATAGATATTATTTTGATTATGTTTTAACCCACACGGCAAAGCAGAATTGTCAAGAAATATACAAAATGAGCGAAAATTAAAAAAAAATAATTGAACGGTATAACACAACGAGGTACATAATATTTATTTCAAATTTGATGAGTTCATCACTTAAAATGATAAAATTACATTTTTTCTTCCTTAAATTTGTATATTTAATGTTGTTTTCTAAATTTATACTAAAAGTACATAAATTGTTGGAATGTAAATTGTAATAGAAATTCTAATTTTATATTTTTTTTACAGATATGCCACACTGAACTGAGTATTATGGTAAGTTTTTTGTGAAAATCCAAATTGACATTTTTAAGGCCAGCAGATATCGAGATGCGGTTTTCTGCATTGTGTTCAGGAAGGCCCAAGGAAAAAAGTCTATATCGTCTGGTTGAGCCATTTTTCGAAAAATGCATTCGGGGCCAAAAATGCATTTTCCGGGTGCATAACCAATTTTAATGTAACGGGAAAGACGGAAAATTCGAAAAAAACCGCCTGAAAATAGTCACTCGGGGGGTTTTCGGGGGTGCCGAATTCAATTCCGGCATCAGAATTCCCCGGGGGTGCTCGGGGCAGCACTGTGGGGGGTCCGGGGGGTATTTCGGGAGGCAAAATTGCAGAGTCTATGGAAATCGCTCGAAAATCGTTACTCGGGGGGTTTTCGAGGATGCCGAATTCAATGCTGGCACTAGAAGTACTCGGGGGCAGCTCTGTCAACAAGAAAAGTAAGATAAATTTAGTTGTTTTTTTATAAAAGTAAACAGTGAAAATCAGGACCATTAATAAAAAAAGTTATTAGGAAATATTATCAATTTCTAATGTTACAAAATAACTGTAGTAATAGCATTTCGTAGTATTTTTTTATGAGCCCACTTTCTTAGCTAATAGTTTAGAAAACTATACAAATATTTTAAAATGTCACGATCAAGCTCATAACTTAATTGAATTTCCAGATAAACGTCATTTTGAAATAATTATAGATATGAAATAATGACAAATATTTCAGAAATATAAGGACGTATCTGTGTATATAAAGATGGATGGATGTTTAATATTTAATTACCTATAGATATATATTCATTATTTCTAGCAAATACTTAAAAAATTTAAAACATACAAGGATTTTTAAACCATAAACAATTTTTTTATTTATAGTTTTCTCAGTATCAACTAAACAAGCAATTCAAAGTATTTCTGTGTACTATATTCTTACAAACTGATTAATATTGAAAGTGTTTCTGAATTTTCAACAGGTAACTTTTAGAATAGCATTATCCCATCACAAATAAAAGCAGTTAACATTGTTAAGTTATAAACCGAGTAAGAATGATAAAAAACAAACTGATGCAGTGGTCTTAAAGAATTTTTCTTAGAATCCTTCATTCAGTTTTGTAAGGTATTTAGTACCGTTCCTTGGCTAAAAGAAAAACATTCATTTGTTTGCACGTTAAATTATCGGCTAGTATCGCACCACAAGAATGTATATATGTATGCACTCGTGTCGGTTCTTAAACCATAGACGTATCAAAGAAAACCTTCCATAAAACTACGACATATTATGCTGATAATTAACTTTAGTGAAACTGCAATAAACTTCAAATTTATATTTCTTTAACTTTATAACTTAAACTTTAAAATTAGGTATCTTAGAAAAGTCTCTATCGAAAAGAATAATCGTAATATCCCTCATACAAAATAGGCAAAACACCTCTTTGACACTAACCGCAAACCTACACTTGAAACGACAGTGGAAATACTTCATGTAAGTGACAAGAAAGAAGAACTTTTTTGGAAGAATATGAAATAAAGAAACACATAAAATGTCAATATATAGTATTGAACGAGCAATTAAACCTGGGAAGTTCAATTATTTTAGATTACCTTTTGGACTAAATACCTATATTATAATAACCAAAAATATTTTTAGGAAAAGATGAATATTGTTGAACTTATTCCTTAATAATAATTGGTTAAAATGTTTATGATATGAAGTTATTTACGTTTATAAAAAAAATCTGTCAATCTTATGTCAAATCTTGAGAATGCTATAAATAAAATAGCGAAACCTTGGTCGATTCAATATAACTAAAAAATCTTTGTAATATTCAGAGAAGTACATTTTATCTTTTCATATTTATTATGCATAATTTCCCCAAAGTAAGGGTTGAAACAATTAATTCAATAATATCCCTCATGCGTGTACTTTTCATACCAAATACAATAACTTTTCCCTTTTTCCCCTTAGTTCATTAACAATTTTGAACCTATTTGATGTATGTTTCAATACATTATTAAGTTGAATTGTAAAGTCAAATGTTATAGTTTGTAGTGTCTAACTTTCGTTTCTAAATAAAAGTGGTGAAAATAAAAAATCTTAAGTGGATAGATATCATGGCCCTGATCGCACTTCTTTGATTACGCCTATGGCACCAACCAACAACAGTGGAATGCTCTTGGTTAAACACTAGATAGATATGAATGAAATACACACGTGTCTGGGTACTTCTATCGGGTCATTCAACCTCCCAAGTTCCACCAAGACCTTTAACTTTTGTAGAATATTATACCTAGAGTTGGACAATATAGTGAAGCCGATTAGGTCGATGTATGAACAGTGACGTACTTACAAATTAAAATCATATATAAAAACCATTAAAATTAGAGGGTATAAAATTCCGAAATATTATTCAATTTTGTTGAAATGACTTGTTTTTGGATGTTTTACTTTCATGATGATTTATGTTGTGATGAAACATTAGCTTAAAGGTTATTTTTTAACAAATGTATACAGATCTACAAATTTAAAATAAGAAACCATTAAGATATTGAAACATTGTAGCAAAATTGTATTGGTAAATGGAGTTTTGTGCGCCCTTTTATAATATAGAATAGATCATATACTCCTGTTTTTATAGCCTTGATTTCATAAAACTCATCTTCAAATGAATTATTTAATTTGTTGGTGAAAGTTTTTTTGCCACATTTTTTTAAAAGTACAGAAAATATCAAGGAAAAGTTGAGCATATTTGTTTCTGTTTTTAAATAGTTATAACTTTTAATATAGTAATAACTTTTTTAATTCCAACTGATATAAAAACTCGAATATTTTCTACTATTACTAACAGATAAACTACAAGTGAGTTCCAAATGTTCCAATATTGCTCATTTGACAAATTGTCTATCTTCTATTTCCATGAATGACATAAATTTTAGAGACTCCAGTTAAAATAAACGGACCTATAAAATTGTTTTGACAAAATTATAGATTAACGTAAATAAAAACACTCATGACTTTTATATTCAAACAACATTCTAATTGTCTTTCCTGTACGTACTTTATATTTTTAATTTTTCTTTGTATACGTCATTCCTTATCAGGTCTGCTGGTCTTCCTGTATATTTTCTCAATAACCTGTTTCTTCGTTTTTGTGAATTCCAAAACCTTAGGCTGGTAAGTATTTTCAAAAAAAAAGACTTTTAACTTCTGTAATTAACGCTTCAGAAATTATTTGGTAATAATAAATATTCATTAAGGAATGATTGACCTTATTGCAATTATTCATGTTGAGACTGTCCAAGCAAAAATAATTCTAATCGTATCTAGTAATTCTCCACGACCCAACCGATTTAATGTTCTGCAATGACACAGTAATTTAGTATTTTGGCCGTGTAAAATGAATCACGTTTTGTCGCGACAATTTCTAATAATTCTACTAAGCATTCCACCGACGTTACGTGGGCAGAAGAGCCAAAAACATCATCAACTTCACGTATCAGAGGCTTAGTCTGCGACTGTTTTTCATATTATTATAATTCATAATAAAAGGATTCATTTCAGCAACGGAAAGCTTATTCTCGGATTCGAGATTTCGCCAACCTGGACGGTTTAGTTGCTTTTTGTGTAATATGCTGACGGAGCGCCTTTTATTTATGTTTTTTAGGATACATCGAGCGATTAATCACATGAAAATGTAAAGGCTTGTATTTTTGAATCCAAAAATCTATTTTTTAAGTCTAATTTTTACAAAAATGTTCTATTTTAAATTGCAATCAGAGAACAGAACAAAAAATCCGTCAGAGGCAAAATTTAAAATTGTTTCTAAGAAGATTCTAGAATAAAAACACTTCTTTCTCCAGCTTTAAGAAACTAGCTCATGAAAATCAAACGCAAACAGTTCGAAACATTTCTATTACCAAATCAGGAATATCAAAGCACGCGTGGACCATTACAATATTTCGATATGATCACAAGCCAATATCATAAAGAAAGAAGCGAACTGTTTCAATGGAATATTTTAGGATCCTAGTCTTCCTGATATTCTTATTGGCGACAAAAGAAGACACAGATCGATGCATACATACATCGATGCATTAGATATGGTCAGAAGCACAAATTAAGAAAATAAATGTTTCAATGGAAAATCTTAGGATCCAAAATAAAAGTACGTTTCGAAATGTATATATCAGAGTTGACTTGAAGACGAATAGAAGTTCAGACCTATTTGAAATGTCTTGGCAATTAACACGTCGATATAATGGACGTTCGAACTCACGTATTGTAGCAGTCACATGCACACAGAGTTGCTAAATGTTTTATTAAAACGCAGATGATCCACCAGTGGATTCACAATAAACGATTACGTTGATGAAAATCCCCAGAGATATGTTAAATTTTTCCTTTAATGGTGATACTGTAGGCTAAGGACTTTGTAAGTTCTACCAAGAAGAAGAAGTAACCACATTTGCACTCCTTAATACAAAAAATGAAGGTGTTGATACACGATTTTCTTGATTATTATTCAAACAGGACGTTTCCATCAAGGAATAATTAAAGTACCTAATATAAATAAAGAGTCGCGGAATAAGAAAGCACACCCTACTGCTACGAACATCCTGTATACATTACTATAACATACTCTCATTAAAGGTCTTTATTTTTATTTACATGACTCAGCCATCAATGAAGTTTATATTTAGACACAATGCCAATCTTCATTCCCACGTTCGCATATTTCTTCATAATTACAGAAATGTATGGTACTTAATTGCCAGCTGGCCGGGATTATTTTTAACTTTTTAGCGTTTAGGAAATCGCTAAATTTGTCGCGGAGCTGCAGTTCGGAATTTTTTCCCACCCTCTTTCAACCTACTTTGTTTTTTTACCTACTTCTTGCCTATCGTAGTGTTGCGCGTAGGCATTCGCCTTCATTCATTCTATCGAACGACGTGGCTACTTATACGTTCACCGGATGATTCAGTATACGGATTCTTTAGATTTTATTCAGCAGGAGGATCTTGTGATTTCCTTATTTTAGTGTAAACATTGATCTGCGTAAATTTAGTTCTTTTGGTTCTATTTGAAGTTCTCGATTTGATGGATTCAATGACACCTTAGTTAAAATATCTCTCAATAGTTACACTTTTTATTAATTGATTTTTTTTAGAAAACAACGTTACCTATCTTTCGATTTCGATATTAGTTGGGTTGTTACGATTCTTCTTCCGCATTTTCTTCCATTTGCGCCATTTGTCTTACATTTTTCCATGACTGATCAGAATTGGTATCGCCACACATCCTACTAAAATAATCACGTAAGTTACTGAGACATTCAGTTAGTTTATAATAAAGATGCTAAGTGAAAGACAAATCCGGTCAAATTTATAAGCATAACATGTTTGTATTGAATACCGAATCAGAATTATGAGGGTAAGATCAAATTATACATTTACAATTAAGTAAGTCTTTGGTTTTCTGCATAAGCTCTTATTAACCTTTTGTTATGTTGAGCTAAAAAGTATGTGTAAGATTTATATTTCTATCTATTGCCGTAAGATTAGACGCTGCGTACTTTGTTCACGTCAGTACCAACATTCTTATCAAACCGATAAACTGTACAACTTGGCATCCTAAGTAGGCCAGCTTCTCTGGTATTGGTGTGAAACAACAACCAATAATTTAGAGGGGGAGGAGGGGGTCACAACAAATACTACGCAGCACTTTTGTTGTGACCGTAAAGGAAAAATTTCGTAATCAATAATTTAGGCGGAGAACAAAACAAAAATAATTATCCTACATTCTTGGTACAGTTTAATTATTATACGATTTAGAAATGATGGATTTCGAAAAAAACACGTTGTAGGAGTGTTTTCGATGCATTGAAATAAACAAATCAATACTGGTAATGTGTATAATTGATTTTAATATGACCTTTAAGAATTATTAAGTAGTATTACTAATTTTGTTAAGTGTAATTTAGAAAAGTAGAAAAAATATATAATACGTAATATTAAAATTAATTCTTTAACAGGTAAAAAAGTGACGATCTAGTGCGAAAGGTATTTTAACAAGAGCTTAATATGTGCATAATGTATGTGCAAATTCTTGTAGAAAATGTTATTTTACTTGACATCTTGTCACATTATCGTGCTGAAGCAAAAAATATTGTTAACAGTGCTACTGGACTTTTTACATGCATTAGACTCTAATTGGTACGTTGGCGGAATGTGTGTTAATGAAAAATTGAATTATTATTGCAATTATATAAGTTTAACTCAAAACATGAATTTATTTATTAACTTATACTCACATATTTATACAAGATTATTCAAATCTTTAAATCTCCATTATATTTTATGCTTTAGTTAGTTTCCTTGTTTTCCCCTTTCTCCAATATCGATCTTTTTCGTTCTCCTGTTTCTTTAAACTTATTTTTTTGTTGTTTGGCTTCTCGTAATTTCTTTACGGTTTTTTTTACATCTATGCTTTGTAAATGTCCCACCAACTAGCAGTACCGTTCTGAACTTTATATTTAATTTTCTTGTTTTTTTGTTAGGCCGCATTGGCTTCTCAAGTATTTTTCCTTATTAACTTATTAAGTAATAATGAGTATGTAGATAAATTGACTAAAGAAAGTATACAAAATGGAAATCAACATATTGAAAATAAGATCTTATCAGATTTCATTAATTTGTTTAAAAAAACATCTTTCGAAAGTGAACCACTCACTGGAAATTATAATGCAATAACAACAAAACTCAGTATACACTTATACAAAACGACATTCGCGACATATGATTATTCACAAAAAGAGATTGGCTCCCTAACAAGAATAAAATTTAGATCTGTATCATATCCAACGCATTCTCATAAAATAATAGTTATTGAATCAGATATACAACAGCTGATTTGGACCATATTTTTTTCAATTGCCAAAACGATACGATTCAAAACAATAATTTTTTATTGGATCTCTTACAATTTAAAATCAGTTGACCAGTTACTATTTATTACATTTTCATTGCTGATTAATAAAAAGGTAGTCTATGATGCTATCCTCAGGTTTATTAATGATACAAATATTCCTCTTTAATTAAAAAAATTAAAACAAAAATGAAAAACATTAAATAATTAAAAATACAACATACTTCCTGGCTGTATGGACCCATGCCCAAAGCTAGAAAAAACCTTAATAACTGCATATTAAAGTTTCTTATTCTATTCTTTTTTATAATTCCCAAGTCGCTGAATTGTATCCTTCTTTACTGACTCAAAATTTTATTATTGTTATTTTTTATTATATTCGTAATTTCCGATTTTATTGTATTTGTTATACTTTTCCAACTTTTCAGTTTAAATATCGTGCTAAACGCTTTAAATGTACCTACTAGTACCAGCGCCCAGCGTGTTGAAAGTTAGATTTTATTTTTTGAGTAGAGCAAATCGCCTCATGAACAAAATATTTTTTTTGCGAACATAACATTTTTTACCAACGTATGTCCTACTTCATAATAAAATACGATATTCAATTTTGTAAATCGCTTATTTACAATCTATTTTAGTCGCTTTATGATCGACGTGGATAAATGTTGGTGGTGAATGGCACGAAGAGAGAACAGGACATTCCAGCAGAATCATCGTACAACTGAACTCTGTCTGGCATCCGGTCTTATTTGTCTTTATTTGTAGTAACTAACCTTCCATCGAAATTTCAACTCGATTCATGAATGAACGAGGTTCTCTTGTTTTGTTTTCAGTCGGTGGGCGTTGCGGGTGGGAGAAAAACCACCGGGGTTGCTAATGGAATGTTTATTTTTAGTTCTATTCAGAATCCACAAGGCGAGGTTATAATTAATAATTACAAAAATTAGATACACGGAAATAATTTTTTAGAATAGAAATTTTACAAGAAAAAATAAAATTCGCTAATAGTAATAATTAAATTGAAAGTAATATGGTGTAATTTTATAACGAATCACAATATTTGATACCGCCATACTTTACATTATTTTTGACAATCTCCCTGAAAATAAATATATTTTATTTTAATAATTTATTAAAGCGTATATATATTTTTTCTTTAGTTAAGTAGATCTTTACTAAAACGGAAATAGCCTATTCCAACTAACTGTAAATTTATGCTTTGTTTCCGTTCTTACAACATTACAAATCATATATATGAAAAGTAGGTATTATAATTATTCTTAATTCAAATTAGTGGAATACGTTTATGTTTGTTTGGTGTAGGTTTGCCTAATATTTAATGCAAAGCAGATAGTCCATTGCAATACTTTTTAAAAGGATCGCAGTTATTACATCAAAAATATTTATTATTTTTTCTTCCATTTCTTCCAACAACGGACAACATACAACATTTAACCATCAAATTATTATAGAAAAAATATTTAACAGACTAAAATAAATATTCTGTCTATTGCATATATTAATGAAATTAGCAGAAATGGGTCTTTTTAATATTATGGACAAGCCCTTTAAATGTCCTAATCGGTAAAAAATCACTACAAGCATGCATGACGACTTTATCTGGTGGCCAATTCAACTAGTTTATAGGTAAAGTACTATTAATATAATAGCCATATTCACAGAGGTGGATTAAATTACTGATTTGATATGACTGTGATCGATATTCAAATTAAACAGAACATCGTTAATGTTCAATTACTATTTTGGCCACATTATCTTACATTTCATTATTTGTTTTTTTTTCGTCCTCAATGTGTTATTTATTTTTGAAGCATTTAGCGTTACACATTATTTTTATTATGTACAAACAAACGATAGAAACTATAAACAAAATCGTTTTCACGTCGATAGATAGGAAGGGGCTTATCTGTAACATGGCCTGCAATATCGCCTTATTTAAACCCCTTGTATTTCTTTTTTTGGGGATACGAGGATGGATTGATTCATTCAGGGCCAAACAAAGAAAACAATAATTTAGAAGAATAAATTTGTTTTTATTTTTCATAATAATCTCCTTCTAGTTGATTGCACTGGGTCCAACGATGTTTCAAAATCTTTATCCCATAAAAAGTTTAGTGTACGTTATTCTTGTAAATAATTCCGAGCTAATGTAGGAGTTTTAGAGAGAGTTTGAATATCCTTCCGGCAGAGATCTATTGCCTGTTTGGAAACGGGAGGAGGGTATTTTAAACTTCTTATATAACATTCTTTCTTTTGATTTTGTTTACAAGTTTCTATGGTAAACGCAAAATGCTTATAAGTAACTCTCTGTATCTGCGAAACCGTCAATTTGCGGACCCATGTTTATTAATATTTTTTTACTTATTTTGATCCATACTATACCCTGTTCAAATATTCAATCTTTTTTTTAACACGCTTTAAAACTCCTGCAATAGTACTTTTGAGAAAGGAGTTTATATTGAATTAGAAAAAGGTTAGATGCGTTTTAATTCCGTAATGTATTTTAAGTTAAATCTTACAAACTGTTTACTATTCTTTAATACGATTATAATTTATATCCTGTAAATGTTTTTGCCATTTTTGCTATTTCCTCAATTGTGATATAAAGAGCTCGGAAAATCCCAATTAGAAATTCGGGGAATCCCGGTGTAAAGTACCATATCAGTAAAACAATTTGCGACAATAAAAAATAGCTAATCTGACGTTATTTAATGTACTTAAACTAGGTAATTTTAATTATTTTAAATATGAGAGCACTCGGCTATGTAAGTATAATTAATATGGACAGAACAAAAAATTGAAAGGTTAATCTAGAAGCCTTCTTGCAAAATAAGAAATATACCTTTGAAAGAGAAATAATTCATACATTCAGGCTTGCAGACATTTAATTGCATTGTATTTTTATTTTATATTTGAATAGTCTCCAAAATCTAAATATTGAAAATTACAATATAACTTTATTTTGAAATATTTGTAAAAAATAAGTACTCAAGCGTATTTTTGATAATGTTATGGTTAAAAAAAAGTAGGGCCAAAATTTGAATTAAATTTTTTCATGTCAATCTTATTCCTCAACCTCAGCATTTATAAAAAAATAAGTTTCTTCAAATTTAGTCTCTTATAATCTTTCAAAAACTATAATTTCAAGATAAAGATTAGGTTTTAGAGACATTCTGGAGTTGCAATATGACATTTGATGGTTTTTAGCTTTGTAAATATAATTCTTGTTCCACTGAACCCACTTCGTATATTTTGGAATTACTGAGTTATAATAAATTGCAATATTGCATTTAACTTTTCGCCACCCTAACTAAAATATTTTATTGTTAACCCTAAATAGAATTATGCATTAGTATAGTGATTTTCAGAAGTAAACAAACATTTTGTCTTAATGTAAAAAACACTTTACCTGCCGCTAATATTTATTAATGTAGCAATGACTGTATGGCAATTAAACAAAAATCGTTTGTCACTGTCACGGCTCGAACACTGTGAGAATAAAAGGGAATAAGTCATAAAATCTTTTTTTTAATATACATTTTTACGGTTGACGATAAGAGTTTGTATGCACCACACCACATCAGTAAAGGGTCTTTATCGAACTCGCCTGTTACTCGTCTCGTTTGCTTCACTCGCTCGGCTCATAATCTCAAACTAATTTGATTAAGAATAATTTTAATGGCTTGGTATATAAATAACTATTATTAAGAATGTTATTACTAATAACTTATAAAATTACTCTAATTACTTTTAGCTATGAATTTTCGACATTTTTATATTTTACTAATTGTTTGTATTGCTTAGCCTATTTTTTAGAGTTGCACTGTATGTGTTTAATATCTAACCTTATGAATATATAAATAAAATATAAAAAACTCAATATAATATTACCATTGTATCGTTAGATTATTTTTCAGTTATCAGTATACCATAGAACATGAAACACGACTGATGAATGCAGGAGTATTATCTGAACATAATTTGTATTATCAGTTACGTTAATCAAAACACTTCCTTCCGGTTAGTTGAAAAATTATGTGAATTTTGTATTTACATAAATGAACTAATGGATTCATATTATTTTTAGTCAGTGAATTTAATTCAGTGTCTTAAACAAAGTAAAATGGGGTAGGAAAACAAAACTTCTATTTATTTTATTTATTTATCAGTTATTCTACCAGTTTTCACATCTAGACAGTGCTAAGTTTTCTGTGTAGCGAGAACAGGCAATGGCTCGTAATATCAATGTTTCATTATTTGACTGAGTCAGTACCTAGTGAAATCAGAAATATTGTTCATAATTTAGAAATCAGCTACAAACTGAAACAATATTTTCTGTTACAAAGCGAGCTCAAAACTAAATCATTTTTACAATTGCAATGCACATAAATATATGAGTACATGACAGTAAAATAATTGAGACATGCTGGCAAGCGCTCTCGCACAGACATCTCAAACATAAACGGTGTGTAAAAGTAAATGTACGAGGGCTATCCGGAAAGTAACCTTCGTTTCGCTTAAGGTAAAAAACCGATAAAGATACGTATGAAAGGTACATCTGTCCTTTATTTTTCAATAAAGTCATCGTGTACATGCAGCTACATCTAATTCATTTACAACAAAAACCGATCTACTTCATAAACGATATTTCTAATACGTCATGGTACTACCACGTATTCGAATTGAAACCGAAATAAACTAACGACAAAAAATTAGAAATGTGATTATTTCTACACATTTATTACTATTTCAATAAAACTAACTTATACATAGTTCTTAAAGACTGCTGCGAATTCAAGCAAACTCACACATCCTTTTGAAGTTTCTCATCGTCAGCAATCGAAAAGTTGATAATCAGAAGGAGCCAAGTCAGGAGGGGAATAAAAATGTGTTGTATCTGCGCGGCTTTTTTTATTTGCCACGAAACGGAGGTTAATTTCCGAATTTCCATCATATTATCGCCAAAAATTTTTTTTAAATTGTCACGAACAAACTTCAATGTAAATAAATTCAATTTTAGTTGGTTTTACCGGAAATATGGAGTAACTTCGTGTTTATTTACATTTTTCATTGTGCATTATCTAATCTAGGTATAACGCTTTTTTAACTGTGTCCCTCTTCTTCTATATCGAATACATAAGCCTTTTTAAATTTTACATAGATAATCATGCAAAATCTACTTTTGTAATGTAATGAAATAAGATTATATAATCAGCCCTTATATTTTGCAATTTTTCGCGTAACTTTTTAACATAATGTAGTTGTGACATGTTTTTATAATTTATAATTCTGCGTAAATTATCTATTATACATATATATGTAAAGATATCACATTTAAAAAAGTTAAATTAACACTATCAAGTTTTTATCAACATAAAAACTGGCAGCTTTTACGATAATGTTCCTGTGAAATTATTAAATTAAATTTTCAGAAATTTTTGTTTGTCTACATGTAGTTAGTACTGCCGCTTAATGATTTAGGTTTTCTACATTATTTCACAAACTCAAACAAACTTTTGTCTTATATGTGGCAATAATATAAGTTTTCAAGATACTGCCGAAGTTTTCTAGGAGTAGGTTTCGAATATTCATTATCTTCTGAGGTAGGCAGATAACTTTTGGGTTGCACTGATATCACCTATAAGATTCCTAATTAGTGGTACCTTACCCTATTTATATGCATTCTGTGATATTCGTTCTAACTGGTAGTATTTTGTAACTGATCCTTTTCGAGCAAGTTTTAGCTGTTTCACTACAAGGAAAATATAACATTTATTTTTTCTTTCTTTTATTGCTTAAGATGTTCCTCGTCGTCTTTCTAACCCTTTCGTCTTCTCAACACTCTTTTGACAGATCGACTTTCTTCTATCCTACTCTCCAAATTTCCTGCTCTCCTTTCATCAAGTTGGTTTGTTTCTGTTTATTGAGGTAATTTTTTTCTAGATCTTTAAACTCTATCTAGTGCCTTCTTACTCTTGCCATTTAACACTATAAAGTTAGCATGTATCAGATACTGGTGCACATGGCTGATTAATAATAATCCATTTCATTAAATACCTATTTTATTATTTCTCTTATAAAATAAATAAAGACTATATTGCATACATTTTTTTACTTTAAATATTTAAAAATAAAAAATAGCTACTGCTAAATAAAGATATTATTATTATATTATATGCTCATAATCTAGTATTTTATTCTAAGGGTATTTATCTTTAGCAGGTTGATTATTTTTGTATGTATTTTTAAATCACACATGGCTTTACACAGTTTTTCTTTTCACACCGAGACATAAACTTGTTTAAAGTCGATGAATATTAGATGAAGTTCTAAATTTTGCTCATAAAATTGTTCATTTTGCTTTTCAGTATAGAAATGTACAAGGTCAACCTTTTCTTATTGGATATTCGCTGAAACTGTCCCTGTTCGTCTTCTTTAACAGCATTTAAGTTTAGTTTTAATACAATTTCAACATATTTCCTTGTCTCGTTTCTTAGATATTAAGAGTAGAAGTACTTTAAACCAAATGTCAGGCATTACCTCTTTTTGTTTCACATTATTATGATAACAGTCTCTTCACCTTTGTATAAGCTTTCTTTTTAGAACGTTTTCACATATTGAATTGTCGCTCTTATTATTTTTTTAAATTCTTAATGTACCAATTATCACCTTCTGTCAACTTAACTCTAAATTCTTAAACAGTTTTTTCTCCCCCAGTGGTTCACTTCTGTGAGTTCATTGTTGTTGTTCTTCTCATGTCTCTTCATTCACTCTTAGAAATATTGCGGCGTCTATGCTCTTAATTTTTCTTTTACGTAACTGCTTGTTTTAATCTCTATAAGAGTAACCGCTCACGGTTCATTTTTTAATTGTACCACAGTTAGTAGATGTTCTAATGGCATTAGATCCAATATAAATTCAACCACAGCCTAATCGGAGACAATTAAAAAATCGACTGTGTGCGGTTACCCTAATAATCTGTATTATTTCTTTTTAATTTTTGATAAGAATTTCTTTAAACTGAATATTTTTTCTATTCATTTCTACGATATTTTTGCTCTCCTTTGTTCAACGAACTTGCTTTGCATTTTTTCACAATTGATAGTATTTATTATTTCCATTATTTTTTATAGATTCTATTTTTACTAAATTTCACTCATCCTACGCTTCTCTACCGTTTTGCAGCAAAAATTCTGTATTACTGTTTCAATTCAAATGTTTTACTTGATGGAAGTCCAACGAAAACTTGTTATACATTAAAAGTTACTCGAAGTGGGACGATCGTAATAATATATGGGAAACGCCTGGTAAGTTTAGTCGTTTTCGTGACATCCTGGCCTGAAACGTCACTTCCTAAGTTATTCTGTCATACGCACCCAATTAACATCCGCAAACATATCCTTTATTGCTATAATGGGTTGAATTAGAATTTATTTCGAGCGTGGGCCGCGGTAGGAAAACCGAAAGAACCCGGAAAGAGCTATTAGATTATGCAAGTGTGCAAGTGGCTGTGAATTCGTCTTTGATTGCACTTCGCACGTTCCACTTCTGCAAAATTTTCGATACTATGAGTTAGAGATTTTTATCGGGAAACTCCCATCGGCATATCCGGTGTGTTATCTGGATAGAAGATGTGAAACGAATAATAAAGAAAAGTGTCTTTGTTAGCTTTAAAGGTCTTTACCAAATTCTGGATTTTGCAGAAGTACGTTCAAGCAAAAATTTAGCTCTGTCTCAGAATATCAACCGTTTGTAAAATCAACCATAAATAGATAAACTAACTTTAGATGTAATTTCATAATAAATCTACTGTCAAAATTATTTACTTTAATTTGGTTTTCAATCCAGTTTTCTTATAAGTAACTCAGGACAGGAATCTATTCCGTTTTTCCAAAAATGCAACTGAAATTACGAAATGTTGTCCTTTTATAACCGTTTAACCTTTCCAGCCAATTTGATTCACATAACTTGACTCATCTTTAAAATATGGCCATTTATTTGTGGTCAATGAAAATAATCATTTCATTTTGTAATGTCTATAAATAGTTTCAAAAAATTAATACTAGAAACTTCAATCGTTATATGTACAGTTTATCACATTGAAATAAGCATAAATAAATTTGTAGTAATTGTTTAAGTGATACCCAATCCTTAAAGCTTCCGTTGAAATGTATCAGTGAACTTATTGGTATATTTGTAACTGTGTAATCTTCCCATTTGCATATAAAATTTCGTATTTGAGTTGCATCAAATTTTTACTTGAATAGAATTCGCAACTGGTGCCTTGTTGCCTGACGTATATTTTAACAATTTAAGATTAACTTACATATAGTATATTTGTAAGAATTATTTAAAAAACAGTTGTAGTACCTTTGATATTTGACAACCACCCTTGCTTATCTTGACTTGTTTTATTAAAATTAGATTAAGAAAGGTGGATGAAAAAAAAATATTAAAATCACCGTTTTTACTCTTACTTTGTGGAATGTATCCGTTATAAATATAAATAATATAAATTATATTTATCTTAAATTTTCAGTTTCCCAAAGCTCTTTGTAAAAATTCTTATAAGACTCAAGTTTCGCTTATCTAGCATCGTCAGGTATGTCACAGAAATTAACAGATTTTTACTAAATGACCAATTAAATCTGGGAAGCTAAAATTATTTCAGATTACCTTTTAGGGTAACTATATAATATTACTGAATAGTTTAGCAAATGAAGAATATTATTGCTTAAAAATTTATAATATAAAATCATACAAGAATTTTTATAAAAATCTTGGGAAACTATGGAAATTTAATTTAAACTATAATTTATCTTTTATATTTATAAAAAAATTATTTTTCTCGTAATGTCAGTAAAGACATATTTAATAAAAATGACAATTTTAGTGTAATTTTTTGTTATAAATTTATTAATTTTAACTCGTTTTCCAGAAAGAAACGAAAATATTCAAAAACAATACAAGCAACACCAAAATAGTCTCTTAAAAATATTATTAATATGTTACAGTGGATAAAAATTTTAATTAGAAGTAAATGCTAGGTATAAAATAAAAATAAAATGTCACATCATTTTTACAATCAATGCTAAATTGAATAAACATTAACTTATATTAATTATTCTCTCGACATAGTCTCTGATACTACTTTTGGTTCCTTCAAATCGCAACTCCTTTTTTTTGCTTTATATAAAATTCCACCTATTGATTTATATTGTCGTAATTTTGGCAAGTTTCTTTTAGTGTCTCTATAACTTCAAAAATATTGGGATGCATTTTCGATCATTTATTTAGACGGTTTTGTCAATCTCCAAGCGAGTTGATCAACACAATAGTTATTATTTTTGTACACGTTTTCCATTATACACCCTCCATAGTATACGCTTTCGTATAGAATCTAAGACTATGCAACACATATTCTTATATGCATTCGGATTTACTCATTTTTTTGCATGTATTAGATTAATTTCTGAAATTTGCATCATAAGAATTTCCATAGAACAAAAATAAATTTTTACTAAAAACGTAATTTCTTTACTCATAATGATTGTTTCGATTCTTACTTTATGCAATCTATCCATTATATATAATTTTTAAAAATAAGATAGAAATATAAGAATTTTTCAAAAAGTATAAATTTGAGGTAAATATAATTTATCTTATATATTTTTCTTTACTCACATTATCAAGAAAACCAACAAATTTTTTTCTATCATTCTGACAGTCACATCTCATAATTTAATAATTAAACAAGACAAGATAAAAAACGGTGGAGTTAAAAATTAAAGATACTCTAATGCTGTTTTCTTTTAGAAACTCATAGTAATATAATATATATTACTTTGCAAATCTTGCTCTGAATGTGAAGACAATGCGCGGTAGCAAAAGGGATCAGGCCAGTCCGATAACCAAGTATACTTAACTGAACTGGTCAATTCTATTGCATCTGACTGACTGGACAATTTAGAAATATTTTACCCATGCTTATACTACCCTCTTTGTCGTCCGAATACTTTGTCATTCTAACTTTGCGTATCGCACACATTTTTAGACATTCAGAGTGAGATTTGCCAAGTAATAAGTATCACTAGGTGCGAATTCTAATCAGGTAAAAATTTCCGGCGTCCCTGTATGCGTTGTTTTCTAGCTAAAATAGAGTAGAGTCCCCAGTTATGAAGATACCAACTTTTCAATATATATTCTAGTAATACTAGCTCAATTTACAATTTGCTTTATGTGATAAAGATCCTTATTGATCAATCAATAAATAAGACTTAGATCAACTAGATTTGTAAAAAATTCAGCGGATCACTTTCAATAATTTCTCATTTTAAATCTATATGAAAATATTCGAATCCCCATATTCCAACAATCGTTCATATATGTCTTGTGCATCAGTTCAAATTAACATAATCATGTCTTTTGGGTGACTGGTTTCCAACCATTTCAAAGACAGATACTAACTACTATTAAAATTTGAAACAATTGTCATGACTATTTTTTTTGCTGTAACTTTAGTAGAGCTGGACTAATATTGTAAGGTACACCAAATAGAAAAAAAAAACACATTTCCGGAATGTATGTGCCTGGAACGGCACTGACGACGCCTAAAACGGGGTCAATAGAAGTTGTTCCCCTACAAACAGTTGAAAGCGTCGGAGTCTAAGCCAACTAGAAATAGATCGTCGCGCCGTTACGTCATCTTCTAATCGGATAAATTAACAGGACCGTGCTTTATGAAAGAAAATAAAGAGACACTAATAGTATAAATTGTTATATATTCGTCAAAGCAACTTTCAAGCTAAATTTATAAAAATCAATTTTCAAAAAACAATTAATTTTTAACATGCCTTCCCCACCAGAATCTGAAAACTACATTGCAACTAATATTATCTTTAATTACAGAATATTGACAAGAAATCACAAGTGCTAAGTCGGGTTTATACGGTGGATGAATTTTCTGGGCATACTTTTATTATAAATTTGAAATATTTTATGTTTATATTATAGTGTTTGTACGTGGTACCTACATGTAAAGGGTGTTTCTATAAGGGCGCAAGATTTGAATTGCCCGCCATGTTTGACCGTCATAATGACACGTAATTATAAAGTGACAGATCGAAAGTTGGCAGAGGGGAGTTGGTAAAAATGGAGAACTACATGATAGAACAACTTGTCCTGATTGTAAAACATTATTATCAAAACGGTGAAAGTTTGATTGCTACAATTCGTATAGTGCATCCAATAATCGGTCGACAGAATGTTCTTAATTCATCTACTGTGAAAAGAATAATCGAAAAATTGGAAAGTACTGGTTTAGTTAGTGATGTGAAACACACGTGAGAGTGTGGCTGAAAGTCAGGAGCCGTAGATTCGTTATTGTATTGTGCACAAGGATTGGATATTACAACAGCCACTCTTCAGCGTATTTTCACTAAAGATTTACATCTACACGCTTACAAAGTCCAATTAACTCAACAACTTTGGCCAACAGACCATGCATAGCGAAGAGAGTTCTTCAATTGGATCCTTGAGCAAACAGAAGTGAATGCGGATTTTGCGAACAAAATCATGTTCAGTGATGAGGCCCATTTTCACCTCGATGTCTTTATTAATCGGCAAAACTGCCGCATTAGGGGCTTAGAAAATCCACGAAAGATTCGTCAAAAAGCAATGCATCCAAAACGTGTCACTATTTGGTGTGCATTGTGGTCAGAAGGAATAATTGGACCGTATTTCTTTGAAGATGAGGAAGGTAATGCATTAAGGGTGAATGGCGAACGCTATCGTGCTATGTTAACGCAGTTTTTTGTGCCTCAATTGGAACGTATTAATCTTGACGACATGTGGTTTCAGCAGGACGGTGCCACATGTCATACCGCTCGTGAAACATTTACCGTCTTGCACGATTTTGTTCCTGGTCGTGTCATTTCCCGATTTGGTGACCAGCATTGGCCGCCACGTTCTTGTGATTTAACACCTTTGGACTCTGGCTATGGGGTTATCTGAAGACACAGATTTATACCAACAAGCCCGCGACCACCGAAGCATTGAAGGCCGAAATTAGATGCTGTAACAATGAAATACCGCCACATGTATACAATAATGTTATTTCAAATTTTGTCAAAAGAGTACGCATGTGCCAGCAAAGCTGTGGCGGTCATTTATAAGATATTTTGTTTCATACATAATTCCTAAATGTATACATTATAAATCAATAAATATTTCAATACTTTGTTAGAGAAAATAATGTTTTATTTAACCTTAAAATCTTGCGCTCTTATGGAAACACCCTTTATTTAAATTTCATTAGTAGGTATAGTTAAGTGATGCTTTTCAGTTTCCAGACTCATATATTAAAGTAGAATTCTAAATTTTAATTGTTTCATACAGGATAACTTTAAATTCCTCTAACCACTACTACTTCACGCTAAATCCTCCACTCCTGGCCCTTCACGGTCCAGTGACAACAGCACCCTATAAATTTCGACCTTAGCCATTTCCAATTCAGGCGTGTTTCGCCTCTGGCTATGTTTAATAGTTGAGTTACCGTGCACACCTTCCTTCCTGAACAAGCCGCTTATAACAGACAGCGAAACGTTGATAAATAACTCATCAAAAAATTTTAAACAGTAGTCTTAGTTACAGTTACTTAAAAAAAATTAATTGTTTAAAATTTCTTTGATTTTACAATCTCTAATATTTCGAAGACATCATGGACTAATATACATCTCAAAATTTGCTAAAACGTTCCGACAATATCTTGCGCAACTCCAAATACACTGTTTATATGGTTTTGAAATTTTAAATTGTTGGAAGTGTGTCGGTAACTTTATGACAGTTTCTAGCATTGCTTTTTAAATCCATTGTTGAAAATAAGCCAGTGTAAAACAATTCCTAAAAAATCTGCTCCATTATAGTTTGTTTTGGTGAAAATGGTGATACAAACGTAAAGGGCAAAAGTTCTGCTCGACCTATGTTATTAAAAGTTGGTCCGAAATTGCAAAAACACTATGAAGGGCGCTTTGAAAAAGTAACTTCTCAGAACAATAGACCAACATTTGTCCGTGAAATTTGCAGAAAGAGGAACCATGAGAGTGGTATCAGCTTTCACAACGAAATTTCAGCGCATATTAAGTTTTTGAATTTCAAACTATCGATGTAAAGTAATAGCAGGCTAAAGGAACACCATTAGATACTCGGACAAAAACAAAAGAAAAGGCGAAAGGCTCGGTATAAGAAAAGAACAAATTAGACATAGGAAAAGTAATCTTCAGTAATGAATCTAAATTTGATGTGTCTGTTGACGAAGATGGAAACGGAGTAATTAGAAGTAAGGAAAAAGTATTTCATGAAGACTGTTTGAAGCATACAGTAAACTTTGTTTCCAGAGTAGTGAGTGGTATACAGTTTCGGAATGGGCACCATAAATACCCCAAAATATCAAGAAATTCTTGTGAATAACTTAATTTCAAATAGAGAAAAAGTTTAGAATAGAGTTTTTATTTTCCAATAGCAAAAGCTTTTAAAAAATGATTCATGGCCAATATATGACAATTGTGGAGTGGTTCAGCAGTAGTTCGGGCCTAACGTAATTGAAAACTTGTGGCACAAGATGAAAGAATCCCCAATGCACCAAAGAAGGATTGCAGCTTAAAATTCTAAATTTGTGGCAGTCAATTATTTCAGACGACTGTCAAGCTGTTGTTAGTTCGATATCAAAAAGAATGTAAGGCATCCTAAACTTTGCACCGTATTAAGACACTCAATATTTATTGATTTATTTTGTCTGAATATTTAACGGTCAGTTGATCATTATCAGTTTTTTGTTCATCATTGAATAAAATATTTACCTTATAAGCAAATATCAGAACGTTATTTTCCAGCATGATATTTACATATCGTCGAAAGATTAAGAACTGGTAAATCTAAGAAATTTTTAGAAATTTCTTTTTCGAACAGGAAGTTTGCTAATAAATATTGAAATTAAAATTTTAAAAAGGCGTCATGTCGTGGTTAGGATTCGTAGATACCTATATGTTCTTTTATTTTGTAAAAAAGTTTGATTGGTTATGCTCATTGTTCACAAGTTATATAAACTAAAATTCTGATTTATACGATAATATTTTTTGTTAACATCTCTAAATGTTTTTCTAATATCAGTAGTTTTGCTAACTCAAATGATATTTTAAGATCATTTTCTTCGGTATAAAAGTAACTCCGTCTCTGGAATAAATTGCTATTTTATAGTTTCTTAACCGAATAGAACAATGCAAAACGACACAAAACCGCTAAATTTAAATTTATGTCTCAAAAATATTTTTACTCACCGCTAATTTTAGCCAGACGAAGCCGCCTTCCTTATTTCTGTCATTACACCCGACTATGAAAATAGGAAAAATAAATTAATTCGGTGTAAAATTAGTATTCCCAGCTAAATATACGGGCCGGAATATTTTTCAACTACTTCCGGTTTCATTATTTTTTTTGTTCATCAGTTTATTCGTAGAATTTATAGATGAAAAATGTCTGAGCGAAGAGTCCATACTTTTTGGCAGACGGACCAGACGAATTTCGATATATAAAAAGAAAAAAATCGTATTTTCGTCTCTTAGTTTTATTATAAAATATTTTCCTAAAATAAATTTCTCGGAGTTTGTTTTATATGACACAAATTATATTTTAGATTTTTTTTTACCTACCCCAAATTAGTTGCATCACTCTCTTAAAATTAAATTTATGATGTATATATATTCATAATATTTAATACATGAATACATGGATTTATAATAGTATTACAGAAATTAATTATTTGTACTAATATAATCAATTTATATATATTATCCCCTCATTTTAAATTTTAGAGGCCTAATAAGGAATATTGACAAAATAAAATACAGATCTGACATGAGAAAATAATTTGCAGACGTTCTATTTACATAATCATTAATGCATTTCTTTAATTAAAGCTAATTTGATTTTATGGCTAACTAATTTTCTTTAATAAACTTTTTTTGAGTCATTAATGTAATTATAAAAGCGGTAACTGTGTTATGACCATTACTGTTCATTTTAGAAGAGTCTGTAACTTTTGACTTTCTTTTTTTCTAAAGATAAAATATATGGTGTGCGGAAATACATTTAAAGTGTTAATATTTCCCAGAGATTACTGAACTCTGTCGTAGACTTTTTCTTCTAATTATGGTGTTAAGATTATTATTTAATAATAATAATAATAATAATAATAATAATTAAGTGTTACTTGTTATTATTGCTACTATGATCAAAGGCCTGGATCCATGTCAAATAAAAGAATCATAGCTGGAATATCCAATTTTTAGATTTGTTTTAGATCAAAAAGATAAAAAGAAGGGCATATTATATATAATATGTTATAGTAACAATGAAATCAAGTGGAATTTTTAAAACGATTTCGTTTCAAATTTTGTGTAAAACCACTAAAATTATTTCAGCAACATTCCTTTCTTTCTTTAAAAAAACACAATATTATTCATATTCATTTTTTCTTTCTAGACACCTGCAGTATACTCAGAAAAAATAATTTATTAAAATATTCTAGCTACGCCTTAGGTTCATTTTAATAGAACTGACCGAAAATTAAAAACATCATTACAAAATGTACGCCGAAAACATCTGCAACACCGTTGAAAATTTTTATTTTTTGCCTTTATTAGTGACACTACCACATTTTTAACATGCCTCTTTTGCACGAATGCAAATAACATTAAAGATTTGTGTATGAAATTATAAATTTTGGGTTATATTAATGAATTTTTCATATTTCACTATGTAGGTATAAATATGGATAAAATTTTGTTGCTTTAACAAACTGATCTGTCAAAATCGTTATTTATGAACAAGGTGGGAGACATTTTTACGAATTTGAATCCAAAAATTACTTAAAACACTAATTGCAACCCATTTTTTTCTATTAGCCTAGGAGTAGTCTTAAAATTAATAAAAATAAAAATTATTTAATTAACGCACAAATTAAAATAAAAAATAAAACTGAAAATTACTGTTAATCCTCGAAAAAAGCACTTGTGATAGCCATACTAGTCTAATTTATCTTAATTACAGTAATTAGTATACAATTACAATTTGAAACTTAATAACTGTTTGAACTTTTTAGAAAACACTGTTTTTGAGAAATTTTATAAAAAAAGGGTGTAAAAGTTCTAGCTTTGCAATTTTGAATTAAAGTAATTTAGTTATGTCGACTTAAAATTGCTTCTAGTATGAATATGAACTTTTTGCTTAACGGAGTTTCTACACTCCATGTTATATGCTCTTTTTGTGTTACTTTCCTTTCTTTACTATTATACCCTTCACATCATCCATATATGTGTTATTTTGTTCATTTATTTTCTTATAAAAACAATTTTTCTTTTATCTTCATTAATAAAGTACTAAATACTCTTATTCTCTATTTGCTGAAGCTTGAGAGCTTGATTTGATTAATATTTAGCGTTTGTGTAGTCTATTTCGTCCCTTTTCTTGAAGTTTTCATTTCTCCCTTTATTTCTTCTACTAACTTCCCTCTTTTTTAAATATAAAAGATAAATTGTACTTATCTTTAATTTATTATGTATAGATTCCACAAAGTAATAGTTGAAACTGTAAATCTCATTGGCTCTTTGCAGGCCAATTCTCCAACACTGCTACTACTCCTATTTTAGATTTACCTATTATTAAGATACAAAAATATTCTCTGGGATGTTTTGTGATTTTGTGTACATTTGATTCGTCTTCAACAAAAAAATTTACTTCATTATCTTTAAATGTAAAGCGATGCAACTTTAAATTCGATTTGGATGTTTTCTAAATTATAGGTCTCAATTTGTATCTACACATTGTTACAAAATTAAACAGATTCAACAATTTAGGTGTTTCACAAGAATCTCGGTTAGTACCAGCACTTTTTTAATATAATTTGTTTATTATTTATATTTCTTATTACTTTACTCTAGCTGGCTTTTTTGTTTTTAAACTTTATCGTAAATTTTCCATCTGCGTCCGTCCATTTTAACATATCCCGTTCTATTTCTTTTTCTTCTTTTATTTATATCTTCTTATTTGTCAATTTCATAATTTTCCTTTTCTAGCTCCTTCCAATACGAGAACACTGTTACTGCTACGATAATATGAACAAGGATTTAGATAAATATCGCCCTGTACCTTAAACTTATTTTTTATTTTCCAAATTATATTTACTATTTATTAAACATTACTTGAGCGAGAGTTATGGGACAAGGCCGCCAACGAATTTTAAATAAATATTTTTAGTACAGTCATAAAAATTAATAAACATTAGGGTCTTCTTGGTGAGTAAACTAAAAAAAGATCGGAGGTCAAGTTTGGGTTGTGTAAGTTGCCCTTATAATTTAGTTGTTTTCATTAGATAAATAAATTGCTATTGTATTTACTCAGCCTTTTTAATTTCCATTAACCAAGTTACGTAATGGGTAAAAACCCCCTTACGATAATATTTAGTTTATTTTCGTACATTTATTATTCAAAAAAAATAACCCAATACAATATATACACTGTCTTAGTGTAATAAAATATTTAATCCCTTTACTGAGTCCACATAAAAACTACCTTAAATTGTCGAACTTATCTGATTTTGAGATTAAACCATCATTTTATTGTTCGAAATAATTGCAGATTTTTGTTCAAGCGATAAAGTGCTAATTGCCAAGTGCTTGCCCGGGTCCACTTAGCAGATGTTTTAAATGGTGGACAGGTGGGCATTTTTAGTTATTATCGACCTTCTGCAATCTCTTTACAGGTTTCATTTGAATAAAGATTTTCTTGTTAGTAGTCACCTCTGAATGTATATTAAAAAATAGACGTAATTAGCCCGGTGGGCAGATGATTTAAATGTTTAAATTAAACGAAAAGTAAATTCCGCGTAAATGTTCAGGGTTGATTTTTGTGAAAGCATTTTGAAGGCGGTATTTTGTATTTTCTTTTAGGGTATCTCATGACAGCACATTTTATCCCTAAGAAGAAATATAAGGGCTAGATCAACCTAACATAACCTAAGCTAATCTAACCTAATTAGCCAAAATGTAAGACCACTGTTCAAGGTTCACATTGAAATTCCTAATTGATAATGGAAACCGCATTACATTGACCATATTTGAAAGCACAACCTGTAGAAGACCTTATTTTCGAAAAATTGTAAAAACCCTTCTTCCTTTACAATTCCATAAAGGAAGGGGTATAATTTTAGTGGATATTACCCTCCAGGACAAATTGAGACATTCTAAAAATATGTATAATATTTATATAAAGTAATAATGAACATTATATCTATTTTCGAATTATTTTTGTGAATAATATCGATCGTATGCACGATATAAATTTTTGTTAAGAAAGTTATTCTGTATTTGACATATTAATATTATTGTATTTTATCGGTTGTTAGTGGCAAAATATTTTGGTCTTCATTAAAACTTAAATTTGAAGATTACCGTCACATAATAGAAAAAAAAATGTATGCAATTTATGTTTAATGTGAAGGTTTTTACTTCCAACCTACTCTTAAAGTATTAAAAAAGACACACTATTCATACTTTTATAAATAATAGTTTTTTCTCGCTAAAGAGGCTTTTCGTTCAATAATTTCGAAACAATTTAATTTAAACCCATAACTTGTTTAAATTTAAAATATGTAAAATTTAATCAACTTCTTCGCCACTTGAACATGAAGTAACTCTTTATAAATGAAAAATCTATTTTCTAAGTGATTGTATTTTCGTACTAAACAAATCGGTTTTTGATTTATTTCGATATCTCATTATAATAATTATTTACGAAGCTACACTCGGGAAGATAAATTGCCAACTTTTTCAATATGTATTGTACCTCTCAAAATTTTTAATTTTAGGTTAGAATCTTGGGTTTTCCTCAAGAATTTTATTTGGCAAAATTAAAATATTCTAATTAACAAAAACAAAAAAACGCCGTGTTTTGTTCAATTATATAAAATTAAGCAAGTAGGTATATCGTTAAACTTTGATTGACACATTTTTGACTAGCTATTATTATGATATGATACACGAATAATATTTCGAGCGTAACTCCGTTATTACAGACAGTTTTTTTCTTTCGTTAGCCTTTTAACTGTGATTTAATCACAAGCCACTTCCGAATCATTTCTTTTTGACGACCCTTTAATGTCGAATCTTTACTTCCAGCTGTTCCTCACCTGCCTTTGAAAACAGGCCACCATTGTTCGTTTTTCCAAAGTTGACTCGTGCCTCGACTGACAGATGCAAAAGTGGAGCAAAATCCGGTCGCCGAGGAACTGTTTGTGCTTCATCATCTAAGGGGGAACTAACAAGAGATTTTTGATGAATACAAGGTGAGTTTCTAGACAATTTGCAACTACTCTGTGATTACACGGCTTAACCGCTTACACCATAATTTTAAACATGCATATTATAAATTTATTACAATATACAGTGTGGAAGATTCAAACAAATATGCAATGTTTATAAAAACGTGATATAGAATATTTAATTTATTTAGGTTACCAATTACCAAGCTACCAAGTCTCTTTTTTTCTAATTTTAATTTAAGTTAAATATTCAAGAAGATTGCGTTTTTTTTTTATAATTTTCTTGATATGAGTAGTAATTGCTATAAAGAAAAAAATATTTAGCAATTTAACCTACTTTCATAATTTGTTGATTTAACTTGATTAGTTTGTATCAACAATCTACATATACATGTTATTCTGAAATGTTAGGCTCTTCCACGACATTAAGGTTCCAATTTTTACTGGGTCAAAGAATGATGTCTTAATTAAAATGTTGCTTTAAAAAACGGATCTATGAAAATGAACAGAAAAGGGGTGTAAAGTGATACATTTTCATGATTTGGAATCCAAAATTACTTACATGAATGGCATACAATATTTTTTCTATTATTTCATTTTTTGAATCGAATAAAACAAGAAAACCGTTCGTACTGCTTATGTGACAAACAATAATTATTGCACCTTTACCTGCAGGTTTATTAAAACCAGTAGTAAATCCTAGTAAAAACGCTTCTTGAGATGTGTTTATTTTGTTTCGTCAAAATTTTCCTACACAATATCTATCCTCCATTAATCCATATTTTGTCGTAATAGAAAGTGTTTTTATTTTCTGTCCTAATTTGTTTTATTCTTCTAATGTAGTGTCGTCTTCAACGTACAATTTCTTCATAATCAATTAGCATTGAGTGTCTGCCCATTTTTTCATATTTTAAGTTAAGTTTTAAGTATCTTTTAAAATTTCATCCACGTCGACATTTAATAATGATGTCAACAGTATTTAAAGGATTATGTTGTCTAAAATAGTTATACACATTCAATGTAACAAATGGTCCAGTTTTATTTTTTTAACTGGGGAATACTCACAAACTACCTCCTTTTTAAGTCACTACTATTTTTCGTGTTTATCGACAACTAAGTAACTGAATTTCTACAAACATGAATTTTATTTAAATAAAATATCACCCGATATTAAAATATAATTATCCCTTTATATTACGGTTACGGTTACGGTTATGACCGGCGTTAACCCTTTTAATTACTCTCCTATAACAGTGAAAAATAGTAAAATATCCTAATACTAATACTAATAATAATTAGAATCAGTTACAAATATTGAAGATTTACGTCATGTACTATATACTATACTAAATTAGGTTGTATCATAAAACATTTCTGAGAATTTTCTTTCCCTTAATGTTCAAACAGAGTATAATAAAGACATTGAATTAACAATCTACATCTGGATGTGAGCCTAGAAAGTTTAAGAATGTGGGTCTCTCCCCAGCACTACGGTTTTAGTCTGCCTGAAAAACTATAATTTCCTTTGAACTCGTTAAGCCCATCTACAGTTTTAACGTATTTGAATAAGTTAACAAGAGACGTCTCTCATGTATGTAGGCAAGTGTCGGTCTTTCATGAAGCATACAGGGTCTAGTTATTGAAAGTGTTGATATTCGCATATACTCAACAATATCTTTTTCAGTTGTCGTGTCTTTTAACCCCATTCTGTGGAGGTGTTTTGTGCAGTTGGCCTATAAGGTTTTCTTTCAAGGTTCTCTTTCACTCTCAGGAGAGTTTACTGATTATTTGGCTAATTTGCACCTTATTACCTCCCTTTGGCTTTGTCCATATATAGCATCTATCACTAAGATAAAGGTTTGATAATTGAAAATAAATTGTAATATTTCTCATTTAGTTTGTAGCCTTAGAAGTGCAACGAATTCCTTTAGTGCAAAGGCCTAGTCGTCACAGTTACATAGATTTTTTTCTATTTCTCTAGTTGGTATATTTGTATTATGTATCATGACTCTTATGATAGCAACGATAGCTATATATTCTGGGATAGAACTCCAAGGCTTGGTCTATGGTTCGAAACATTGTTCTTAAGATATTTAAGCTTTTTTTACATTATTGCCGAAATCAGAAATCCATATTAACTATCAAAAGTGATTTCTAGGTTTTTCACCACATTAAGGGAAATTTGTGAAAATTTATGTTATGTTACCCTGTATACAATTTAAAGGTTCTTTCAAAAAAATTATAAAACAGATAAAAGTAGAGCTCATACCTAAACTACTAACTATAAAAAAATGGTAAAGCAATTATTGCTATTTAGATACAGGCTGGTCAATACACAACGATTTTGATACAAAAGTGGCCATAACTTTTGAAACGTACGGTATATATCTAGTAAACCCTAAACTAACTAAACTAAAAAAGGCAGCAGTATTCGAATCAATAATAGAAAACGTACCATTACATTTAAAAAAATGTGTGTTTAGGTTGGCCAGCATTTACGGAACACTCTGTATAAGTGAAAATAATTTTAGATTATAAAGCTTAATGCCCCCGACAAATTTTGTTAAGCAACATTCTTTGGTTCTACTCTAATAAAGGAACTGTTCGACTTTTACACATTATTGGGACACCTTGTATATACGTATTCAACATTATTTTCAACTTTTTCAAAACATGAAGTAAAGCACCTCTTTTGCTTTGTCTTAGTTTCCCTCTTATATCTTTTTATAAGTTATAATTAGTTTTATGGAGCTTGTCCTCATTTCAAACTATTTATTTATTTGTCTTTGACATTTTATATTTGGTATACTTTTTGATATCGTATCAACAAACTTTGATCGATAGATTAGATGAACTAATAAACCATGGATATCCGGTACGAAACTTAAAAAGGTATCGTTTTTGTGAATGAAGAATGACGTATAAAGCACAACGTAAATATTATCTAATATGATTACGAAAAAGTGATAATTCTGAATACCGGAAACCACGGCGCCAATCTTTCATTGTTACATATTATGTGTGTGTGTGTGTGTGTGTGTGTTTGTGTGTGTGTGTTAATATAACATCCGCTATCTACGAGGGTGATCTGATAAGAATTGTCATCTACAGAACATAGATAAAATCTAAGTCTGCTATTAGAAGCAGCACACGTATAAATAGAATCTAATAAAACATTACTGCGCAAAAAAAATTTAATAGATAATCGATGTTGGAAGCCGGTTTATTATTAACTCGCCCCGGTATGACATCCGCATGCATACATATTATAAACGAGAATATAATTGAACAGTGTTTAAAACTGGGGATTCTTGCATTTTAATGATTGTAGGGATTACCTAAGAATTATAAGTGCTCTTTTCGATTTACGTATGTATTTAATAGTTTCCTTTACTTCCGGTTAGAGTGGATAAAAGCTTAAGCAGCTAAGACCTTGTAAGTACATAGGTTCCGTTATTTTAACGTTCGGTCCTACACTGTAAAACGTTATACAGTGTGAGTCATAACCAAGGATAAAGGTAAATTATAAGAAAATAAGTTATAGTAACTGCTACAATTGTCTTAATAATAAAAAAGAATAACTGATATTATATTGCTTCAAGACGACCAGTAACTCCACTTTATTATAATGTCTAAGCAAAAATATATTTTGAGTTAAGCTAAGAGGATCTATATCTATCTATATTTGACGGTCTTATTCAGTTGATTAGATCTCTGTCGAATTTGTCTTCTCAAAATCTTTATAACTTTGTTGTTCTGGGACACTGTGTAACTAGTAAATATTAATGCAATATAATTCCAATTGAATAAGTAGCATTCTATATATACCAGTTTTCCTCTCATTTAACTTCACTTTGCTTTTTAATTAGACCACAACAAGGTTGCACCGTACCATTGGAAAGTGATTTTTATCGTGTAATCAGCCACCACCCGCGATTTTTGAACCTATATGAATGCGATTATATAAGATATACT
Source organism: Hermaeophaga mercurialis (assembly GCA_951812935.1). Taxonomy (NCBI): domain Eukaryota; kingdom Metazoa; phylum Arthropoda; class Insecta; order Coleoptera; family Chrysomelidae; genus Hermaeophaga; species Hermaeophaga mercurialis. The sequence continues at coordinate 13,240,240 of OX638360.1, forward strand.
TTGTACTTCAAAGAAAACGCTGTGCTACCCACCTATTTAATTAAATTATATTGGAATCCAGTCGGGAATTCTTGTACACAAGTGTAAAGTCTAAAGAATGAGTCATATATGCAAAATGGACGACCTTCTAATGCAGATAACCATAAATAATAGAAATCTTTAAGAGATTTAAAAGGAAAACTAATGTATACAGCAGCTTATATAGATAAATAATACTCAATTATACTTTATTTGCTGTAGTATAAAATGGTTCGTACAAATATTGAAATAATTCTTTTTTCTATGGAAAGTTAGACAAACTCTATATTTAAAAAAAAACAAGATTTTCTGTTTAAAATTACAAAATCGCGTTCTAAGCGATTCCGACTCTGACAGTAGAGGAATAATCAAAAATAAAATTATTGAAGATACATTGAAATAAAACTGTTATTATTTTTACTGTAGTCCGTGTACCGTGTATACAAAATATTTTTCTGTTTTAGAAAGTTTTCTAGTTATCCTTACAAGGCGCCATAGGAGGTCTCTACTGTAAATAACATTCTAATTTCAATAACAAATATCCCGTATTCTTTTAGAAATACTTTAGCCATAAAATAGGCAACGTTTTATTTATTCCTTTTTAGAAAATTACAAAAAAATACTCTAGAAATGTGAATAATTATTTATTTAACCCTTACTTTTTGATAGCGTAGATATTATTACTATGAAGATAAAACCCACTACCAATACCCAGAACCTAAGTAAAAAATGAATACCCAGTTTGAATCTATATTGACAAAGTGTCAAATGTTATATTTGCAAACTATTATTTTATATTTTTAAATGTTTGATTATTCTAATATTTTATCTACTTACATGAGACCCTGATGTCTTAAAGAATAGTAACTATACCAAATTCTAAAAATTCATATAATTACACTTTCACAGAAAAAACCATCGGTTGTCTATTATGGAAAATATGTAGCATTCTTTACATCTTATATATTAAATGTTGGAATTGAATAGTAAATTTATTGTTTGTCCTTAATATGTTATTTTTTTCCAGCCTATGTAGTTCATGTTTTAATTTGTCCCTAACTTTTATTAGAACTCTCTGAGGAGGTTTTGTAATTGGTTTACGGTTTTTTTTATATTTTATTTATTTGTTTTTAGAGAAAACAGACTATACCTGTAAACATATCAATGAAATATATTTTCTATTATCCCTTCTTAAATTTTGTAAACTAATCTCGAATTCAACTTTTTCTATTATTTCATTATTAAAACCCCAAGTGTCTAGCTTTACATTTCTAAAAATAACTTTTATAAATAATATTACCGTCGTCCCTATATTTAACTTAAAACCAAGAGATACATTTTCTATTGTTAAATTTTCTTGTCATAGATTTTAATTATTCATTGCAGAACAGTATAGTCTTTTACTTCTTCTTCAGCATTTTCTTCCTTGTCGATAAGACAATACTTCAGTCTTATAAGCTGTTGCAACATTTTTTTTACATATGTGTATCACTGTTTCCCTCTTGAACTTCTCTTCACTATTCTTTTAGCAATATTTTTTCATAAAAAAAAATGATATTCCTACTGCTTCTTTTCAAAAATAAAAACAGAATGCCGTATATTTTTCTTCGAATTACAGTCAAAAACTTATAGAACTTATTATTGACCCATTACATTTAAAAATATAACTATTTTCTTTCATTTAACCCCGTTCCTTTATATAAATTTTGTTGGGATTTGGCACAATTTTCGCTAACATTTCCAGTTTGTGACAATGGTGACGACAATACTAAGTTAGGTATTATTGATATTATTGAATGGTTTCGCTTATATCCTTTCTGTATTATTCATTGTTTTTCAACACTTAATCCCTATTGTATCATTTTTTTATGTTCTCTCCAGGTGTTCTTTCTTAAACTGCTTTTTCTAACTGCGACATGTACATTGAATAATAATGATATTAAATTTACTTTGCTTTAAATAATTTATTTGTAATTATAATTCTTTACAAAAAAATGTTATCACTTTTAATCAAAGCAATCCATCCATCCTCTTCTGCTATTTTTGGCATATGCTGTCCATGAAAAAACCTAAATCCCAAATGAACCATTTTCTTTTTTTTCTATTGTCATTATTCATTATTATTATTGTGAATATGAAAGAATATAAACGGAAATTTTCTTAGTAATCTCCGATATTATTGAAATTTTTTAGTCGATTTAAGAGTTGAATCACATCATCAGGTTTTTCATGTAACTAATAAAAGAAGCTGAATTTTTAATACCAAATATAATTACCTAACAGCTTTATTGAGGAAAACAAGAGATGTCAAAAATGTCACATGATGTTTTGAAAAACTCTAAATTGTGCAACTCATATATCAGTTTCCAAGATAATGAAATATTTCGCTTAAAAATATAAAATTACTGGCTTGATTCTATATACTATCGTTACTTTCGAGCCAGCAGTAATTTTTGCCCAGACATATGCCACATACAATTTTCACATTTTTTATTAAATTTTCGTAGAAAAGTTTTCATTTCGTATTCCAAAAATCCAGCGTAATTTACTGCCCTATCCTCATATATCTTATTCATTGCCACATATTTCTGAAATGAGCAAATTTGTAAATATTCCTATGGAAATGGAGAATAGGTCAACAAGAGACTAAATAATCATTTAGTCAACTCACGTATTTCAGCTCGAATTGTTCCCTGAATATTGGACAAGAAACTTTAGTATATACACATTAGAATTCAAAGCAGTTCAATATTAAACCCAAATGCCAAAGCTATTAAATCATTAAAATACTTACTCGTATTTCACGAGAACTATCAAGCAAAGGTTAAATAATAACATTCCTTAGAGTAAACATATATGCGTAATATTTGTTCATTTACAACGGACTTATACGTATATATAGTAGATGTTAATATGGTTATTGAAATGGCTAGATATTTTATTATATAGTTGTTAATAATTATTCAGACTATAAAACAAGAATTTTTATAACATAACAACTATCTCAAAAATTATTACATAAAAATTATATTATCCAATTTCATTTTATTTTATTTATGTATTTTCGAATGCATTTTAAAAATATTAAAACTATTTCTTTTCTTGTATACAGGGTCTACAAAAACTCTCTTCAAACAGCCAAATCACCTTATTCAAAAATACTTCCTAAGGGAGCTAGAGCTCTTTAAAAATGACATTCTAGCGTCGTTTTAGTTAAGCGTTCATATACTTCTGTTGACATTATTCGTATTTAAAACGTGAATAGATTTTAGTTTCAAATTTGCCCAAATCGTGAAGCCTTTGCTGTTTCTATTTCAAAAGCAGTGAGAAAACAGCGACGAAGCACGCTGGAATTTCTTTTTCTAGGATCTGTCTGGGATGAGTACAACATTGTGTCCAAAAGCGAAGGATTTTCTTTATCTTTCCATTTGTAGGTTATATTCTTGACCCAACTATTCTGCTTTGCCTAAGAGTGGTACTCAGTTTATATCCCTACTATATCTTCCTCCTTTTGCACTGCTTCTGATACAAAGATTCTCTAGCAAAATTATTTCAAATAGTATAAAAAAATCCAAGCGGTCCTTAAGATTAAAGCGTGGATACATAAAAAAAAGCAAATAACCAAATATATTCTATGATACGGTATTATTTCGCTTGTTCTTTCCAGCAAAGATTAGCACAAGTGATACCAACATTCTGGTCTCATCTCTGTTGATTATATCCCCAATGTGTCTGCAGTGTATGATAATTGTTATATACTTATATATATATATATATATATATGGTACAGAAGTATGACTGTGGTAGGTATACACTGTATGTTCTGAAAAGTTCATAAATAAATGTTTTCTTGTTTCACCGTATGTGGTACTGTTAACCTAATTAATAATGTAAATATAGACATTTTTACGAGTTTATGCATAGCTTAGCAATGCCCCTAAATCGTGGATCACGGCTTGAATGGAAAAATTATAAGGAAACATAATACCTCGCTATCATTTAATATACTGAAGCATGAAAGTAATTATTTTCGGCCCTTGGCGTATTTTATAAAAGAAAATCAAATGTAATCAGTCACTCGAGCGACTAAAACTAATATACATATATATACGTTACGCATATACTTACGAAACGGTTCAGCAAAATCGAAAATCGATATATGTGGTTCGTAGAAAATCTCATATTTTTAAAAACTTTTATAATCAAAACATTATTTACTAGCTGTTGTTTGTCAATTTGCTTATTTTTCACTAATAAAATGTTAACTTCAATCGTTTCTAAATTCTGTCTACTTATTTCGGGAAAATAAAAATTAAATCCTCTTCGAGTTTTGATATGATTAATAGTTTTCAAAAATGCGCGGTAGGGGTTTCTTCCTTCTACATTCTACACCACGGTCGTAATTGTCATAAAAACATCTTCTTTTGATACGCCACAATTTCTAAGTAAATACTATCCTTTTGTTTCAGTACGATTGAGTCAATGGTTTTCAAGATATTTGCGTTCAAAAGGGTTCTATTAATTTATTTTATTATTGCTTGCGTATATCTCATACGATATTCATCGGTTTTACTAAGTTTGATCAAAAAAATTAATAAAACCGCTAAAAACTTGATATTTCATTTAATTGATTTAGAGAAAACACAAATAACAGCCTATAACCGACTAATTTTTGAGTTGTGGCTCAGTGGTAAAGTTTAATCTACATAAAAATACCTGTCCAATGATATAGGATTCATTACTGTTGGTGGTAGTATCAATTTCTATATGAATTCGCCGACACTCCTTTATTATTCAAAATTTAAAAGTGACGTACATCTAAATAAATCCATGTATGAAACTTGTAGTTTAAGTTGTATGTTTTTTGTGCATGAACTTCTTGTATGAAAAAAGTTGAGACGAATAATCTCTTATAAATAAATTTAGGAGGAGCGCGTCCGTTTTGAGATATTTCTGAACGTTTCCCCGTCTATCAGAAGCTGCTTCTTCAGGAGGTAAGATGTGCACAGTGACTCACCTACTAAACGTAACCAAAGGCGAAACATATCTGAAAAACAACGCGCTCCTTACGAACCAGTAATCCTCAGATTCATTCCGGACGTGGAAGCCTAGAAACTTCAAGTAAAGGCAGGTTTCAAAAGTACTGTATTTTGTCTCGTCTCAAAAACTATAAATTGGACGCTCCTATTTCATTTCCTAATGGCCTTTGAGATTATTTTTATAAAGGGCATGGGTCACGACTCGTAACGAAAAAAATAAGATCCTCCAAAGAAGCATTAATAAAATAAATACCTTGCTCGATATTTGATATCATTTATTGGACCACGGTGTGCCCTCGGCAATGACGTTTTGGGGTGCTTGCTCCCTTTTAACTTCCTCTTCCTGTCGAGCTGGCAAAATGTACGAATTCTGATAGATTCATACCATCCTGGCAACACCGAACATGCAGGGCAGCATTGCAGATTGCAGCAGCAACCAAATAGCAACCGACGGCTGACCGTGGGACAGGCGCCCGTGAAAAAGTCGCACGGTCCGTACGCATGCGTCTGCAGCTCACAATCGCCAAATATCAGAGACAGATACCAAGGGCCACACAATAATATATCCACACCGACCTGCCTCGTGTGCTAGAGATGGGCGGTGCTGTTACTTATCCACACTGAACGTGTCGTCTTTGAGTAGGAAGTGCAAGGAATTAAGAGGAAACGCATCGAAAAAATCGGAGATTCTACAGCGGAGCCAATTTTTGCGATCTACAGCATAATAATAGAAAAATGTCAATTTAATTGTCACAGAAAGCTTCATATCATAAAAGACACCAGGATGGATGCTGGCGAACGATAGTTTGGTAGGAGAAGACAAAATTTTGGTATCAATTCAAACCAAAATCTAAAGATATGGTGCAAATAAGTGTTGCACCTATTTTTTTTTAATGTCCAAGTTAGAAGTTCGTGAAATAAATTCCTCATAAAATAAAGTCGTAACTTTGAGGTCCACCAACGGGTTCAAAATTGTCTCATTTTAATGGTGCATCATCCCTTATCAACGCATTAGAATGCTACAATTGAACTCTGCTTGCTGTCGATTAATGCTCATGGAGACTCACAACGTATACCAAATTTGGGTTTTTCTAACTTTAAGTATAACTGAGATATTGTTATTTTTCTAAATTTGAAACCGCTATTTCGAAGTTATAGCTTCTGGAGGTTGTAAGTTAATATAAAAGTAAGTAGCGTTAAATCACAATATTTTAGGTTCCCCTACGTGCCGCTGCTCTGTGTCGGTTTTTATACGATTTACCCTGTATAAGGTTATACTTCGTGCTTTAAATAACAAAGGATGCATTTTTAGTGCCAGGAATACCTCTTGTCTAAATTTCTACAACAAACTCAGTTGTATAGAAGGAGAAGAACTAAAAATCACATTTAAAAAAAAAATTCAATAGTGCAATAAAATGTATGGCATTCAGATATTGTATCCAAAGAATTAATCATTTTTATATTTTGATATTCTTGCATTTACGTCCTTGATCTTTTTGCTGTTAAGGAAAATTAGTACTTGAAACTACAAAAATTATTTAAAATACATTTTCACAAAAAGTGGATTTAGGCCAACTAATTCGTACTTACTTCATATAGTAAGAAAATTGAATTGTTTCATTTCGTCCCTTTCATGACACAGTACTGTTACAGTAGTTTCCTGTCGCTTCATATTTTTTTTTTTATTTGGAATCCTGGTTTTCGAATCTTCTTTCATTGCTAGGTTTTATGGTTTGATGGTAATTTTGCGGACTTGGTTCGTCTATGTAAGTGAAATCTAAGCCCAGACAAAATATGTGAGAAAAAATGTGGGTTTCGTACGTTTATTAAACCAAGGGAACTGCTACTCAATTTTAGCTTTATGAATGCCTTAATTTTTGCATTCATTCACAAAATATCCACACATCGTACAGTTCTTAAATAAATAGACTCATACCTCCTATAAAAAAATGAAATACCGTTATAAAAAATATGATTGTTTTTGCCTAATTTAAACATTTAAATACCTCTTTGCAAATGTTATCCGTTTCTAATAAAAGTAATCAAATATTCATTTAAAGCAAATTGAAGAAATGACTACCTTCTTATTGTATGAGTTCCATTTCAGTAAATCACATTAGTTCCAAAAAGTTACTATCTGTGCAATGTTGATATCAAATCTGTTTCTTCGCTTTTGTCCGCTCAATATTCCCATGTTCTACATTTAAAGTGGGACGATCCTCTTAACGAAAGAATTTAAGTATACAATACAACCGGAAAATGCCACATAATCTTTGAGACAGGTATTCCGAAGCGAAACTTGGTCAGTAAGAAAAAGCCAGGCGTTATATTAATTGTGACATCGTTAACAAATTTTTCTCAGTTATTGTACCGACAATAATAGTTCCTTATTTGGTTAGAATTCTCTCTGAATATGAACCTAATAAATAGGCTCTTAGCACCGATGACCGTTTCACATTCTTAAGCGTTATTAATGTCGACTGCCAAAGACGTAAGTCTGGAATTAGTTCAGGTCAGCCGCGGCCCTGTGCATACCGAAGTAAGGGAAAATTTTAGAAAAAACCAAGAATATTTATTTAATAATATGAAATATTTTATGTCCGTACACCAATTCTGGTGTCCCACTAAAATATAGTTTATTAATTGTTTTTTCTTATTTTAATCTCGTGCCTATTTGGCTCTAGATATTTTCGTATGCACGATTTTAACATACAAAAAGTAACTAAAGAAGAAATTTTGGAAAATGCAGCAGGAAATTACCAAAACTTTCTTAACCCTACGATTTCTTGAACCAAGCCATTATTTCTAAAAGTATAGGGATTTGAACATTTTGTAATAAACAAGTTTATAAAGTTTAAGTAAAAATTAAACAGTTCCCACATAATGGTATTGTAGATACCATTTAAAATAAGTAAGAAGACGAATAGTGAAACAATTTTATAAGGCACAATCGTTCTGTTGAAAGCAACAATATAAAGATAAATCTAAAAGACGAAAATGATCGAGAGAAAAACGTAGAAACGTAGGTGGATATGTCTATTACAAACTTTTTATGAAATACATTATCAATAATTAACGGCTGACATTGAAATCCGCAGTATCATTGTCTCCCCTCTACCTCGGGCACCGCCACTGATGCCACTGATTCAAACGGGTCTCGGTTATCTTTCTGATGATTTTGCATTCTTCAGGTGACTGCATTCTTTACAGGACGTTCTTCGGATCATTGCACTTGCTGGTCAATAGTTTTTAACACGAAATCTACTCCGGCCTCTGATTATATATACAATACGTTTTCAGAGATAAGGCATTTCTGAGAATAGTTAAGAGTGTAAACCAAGGGCGTACCCCCTGCTGAAAAGGGGCCTAGTTCACACCCTCTGATAAAAGAATATTTTTAAAAGCAAACAGGAATAATAGCGAATATTAATTTGTCATAAAAATTATTTGAAGTTACATTTTTTTCAGGATTTGATGTTTCTTAGATATACATACTTATTTAAGCTAGTTTTTCTCTTTGCGATGAAAAGCTATTCTGGAGTTGAATTCATTTCTTTCCTTCATATTCTCCTCTAGTCTTTTTTATCTACCTTTTCCTTGTTCTTGTTCTTGATTTACTCACTGTATGTTTCTTTGGCTTTTCTTCTTGGTTCTTTTAATTCAAAATTTCTGATTTGTGAGATTTTTTTTTCATCATCATTGCCTGAGTCGTTCTTGTTTTATTGTTGTTTCTATTGATAATAATCATATAGTATAATATCAAGGAATTGGAGGATGAAGTTTGTTATTCGAAAAATTAAAAGTTAATTTCGTCTGGTGCTAGATTGTGTGACAAGAGACTACTGTAGTGCTAATATCTCTTTTATTTACAAATAAATTTAGATAAAATTTTATGTAGTAGGCATACTTTTTAACTGACGGACATAGTGAAAATCGCCGCCCTCTGGTTTCCTTAGACCAAATAAAAAACGACTCATAATATATTATGAATAAAAGTACTTATCGCACAGTGTGCGAAGTACTTTTAGCACGGGCGCTGTGAAATACATCATTTTAATAAAAAAGCTATACTTAAAATTTTATAACAATATTGGTAATGATATAAAAGACGAGTAATTTCTTGTATTTACGCCAGAATCAGACTCACTTAATACTGTAAAATAATTGCTAATCTCGGAGAAAACAGTTAACTTAATAAACAGTAAAAAGGGAGGGCTTGCGAAAAGGCTTATATATAAGGGCAAAGAAAGGGACACAAATGAGAACTTAGCGATTAAAAACGTCTAAGAATAAAAGCGAGGTATTAATGTCAGTTATTCATTTTTTTTTTTTTCGGATTCGGATCTGCAGAGTTCGTCGCTATTCAGTTGTTTTGTTTCATGAGTGGTGCGATGCGTAAAGGTGTGCGGTAACATCACAGGCGGACGCAATGCCAATGAACGATGGCCTCTGGCACTGGCACTAGTGGCACTGGCATGGTCTGGCAGCCGCGGACGACTCGGCGATGCCACCTACTGCTGGTCTGCACCGCATTCTTGCCCTACACTAGCGATGTAGACCTTATATGCCGTTTGGTTCATTAACCCAGTCATATGTTCACCTGCAATCAATAATCTAAGGCAACAGTATTAAATATTGCTGTATTTGATCGACATTATTACTCTATTTAATATTATCACCTATATATGGCAAATCTTGCTCCGAATGTGAAGTCGCCACGCCTTTCGATGCGCGGTGGCAAAAGGGATCAGGCGAGTCGGATACACAAGTATACTTAACTGCACTAGTGAATTCTATTGCATCTGACTGACTGTATAATTTAGAAATTTTAATCCAAGCGTATACTACTCTCTTTGTCAACCGAATAGTTTTTCAATCTAACTTCGCGCATCTCACATATTTTTAGACATTCAAAGCTAGATTTGTCAAGTAATAGTTCTTTTTAGATTTGACAGTTAATTTCGAATGTTCAACCAATGGTTTTTTCACTAGATTATCATTTTTATTCAAATTCATTAATGACTAATTATTGGTTTTACATTATGAAATGAATTATGAAATGTGTTTTACAATAAATATATTATATATGATACAAATTTCAATTAAATATATTGGTTAAAAGTTTCATCTATTAACGGATGACAACATTCTATGGCATGGATAAACATAAACAGAAAAATTGTAATACCACTAAAATAAATCAATTTTATCACGGTTGTTGTTTGACGTTTGATCAACCAAATATAACAAAATCGCTTTTAATAGCTAATCTGGTCAATGGTTCATTTCTCTGGAGCTTGCAACTAAGCTAAAACCAAAATAAGTAAATTTTTACGTAGAGACGACTACCGTTAAAAAGTTAATAAGTAGTATTTCACGTCAAAACAACGTGGTGACGAAAAATGTCATGTACTGTTCAAATAAGAATTAGATTAAAGAAAAACTATTCTAATATTATATTTTTTTGGCTGTGACTCAAGAGACTAAATAAAATAATTTAATGAAAAGTATATCTTTTCCAAATAGTTTTAGTTGTAATAATAATAATGCACTGTGAATTTTAGTTTTCATATTATCATTATAAAACTGCAAAATTTAATGTACTTTTGATATTATGTAGGACTTTTATTATAAACATTATTTACCTATCAATTTTATTGTGGTAGCTTATGTTAATTATTTTCATAATATTGACAATAATGGGTTCTAGTTACCTATTAAATACTAGTTTTGTAATCAATGCTGGGTAACTGCCCAATTTAAAAGCCATTAAATTATATTATAAAAAATCGAGAGTCGTCATAAAAAGTAAAAATTAAATAAATAATATTAAATGTTAAAGTTTGTAACAATAGAATTTTACACAATTTTAAAAATAATATTTAAAAATTATAGTCCTCATATAATATGGATCATTAAAGATAAAAATTTAGTTTTCCGTTATTGTTATAAAATATCATTATTTATATCGTTACAAATGAATCAGTCAATATAAATTCCAAACATTCAGATATCAGCAATTATTCACACTTTGATTACCAATTAACATAAATGAAACATATCACTGCATTAATCATTTATTATTTCCTAGAGGTTTCAGTCATAATTAAAATTATAGGTACTATTTAAATTTAGTAATAACATTGGAATTCTAAATAACAGATTTAAAGACATTCATGTAAATTTTACAACATAAACATTTCTAGTTTACCAACTAAATACCTATATTTTTTATAAAACATTGATTTAAACCACAGGTCAGCTTCTTGCTGCAGATTCCAAGTAATTTTATTATCAAGAAAATCTAAAATTTAATAATTAATAAAAGTATTTATATATTTTAAACAGGACAGAAATATTCCTGTTACAGTTCCATTGTTACCTAAAACTTACCACTTAACACTTGACTAGAAGATAACAAGCAATCAAAGTTTACTTTTGACCTAAACTAATAACCCTGCATGATTCTATTTATATCTTTTACAATATAATATGGACTCTACTTCCACAATAAAGCTCATCACCATTTACTTCAGTGGCTTCCTGAATTGCAATACTTTCTTGTATATAATAAAAAGGTCTTTGTTTAAATACAATCATAGGAGTTTACCAAAAACAAATTAACTGTAAAACATAAAATATATTTATTTTAAAATTCCAAGATGACATTGAAAACATTTATCGGAAGAATATTAAAAAGTTTTGGAAATCATAGAATTTTAAGATAAATATATTTTATCTTTTACATTATATTAGGTATATTTTATAATGTAAGGGTAGAAACAGCTATTAAAAAAATGTTTTAGTTGTAGCACTACGATTTTTCTTACAGTTACTTAGGAAACCAAACGGATTCGAAAAAAACATTTTATTTTTTTTGAGCTCGTTGATTTAAATTCTTGTTTAAACATATTTGCATGATAAAATAATAATAATAATATTTTTAACTTGAAAAAATATGGGGGTTTCTAATATTGTTTGTTGAAAATAGACTATTTTGATCTTAATTCGTGTTACTTTTAAGCACTTGGGATAGAAATAAATCTATGAATGGCCATGTTGGTTAATTGTAATAATTATTCAAAACTATACATTTTTGTACAAATGTAATTTTACAAGTATTTTCACTTAATTATGCTGCTTAAGTTACGCGCCTGGTTATTAGTTGATATTTTAACGGAATTGTCACTATTTTCTGTTATTTAAAGAATCTTTTATTTGATTTTGATATACGTTTTGTATATTGTCACTTCGTTCATAAAAATTGCGATTCTTATTTAAAAAAAAAACAATAACAACAAACGAAATATTAACATTGTCAAGTTTAAGTAAGAAATTTTAAAGTAAAAACCAGTGAAAAACCGAACGATACATACATTCATCTGGTAGCCAACACCATTTTGTGACTCGTCAATTATAGATTTATGGAACTTTTTCAACGTTCTAATTGTGCAATAAATCAAGTAAATTAGACGTCATGGATCGTATTTACCATCCTTTTCGTGCTGAAAAATATTCAAAAAAATCAGAGACCCGAAGCAGTCTACATTTCCAAAGGGAAACATTCATTTTCTTTCTTCACAATCGTATATTTCCGAGAAAAATAAAGCTGTTCGTGAGAACTCAGAAAATATATGTCTCATAATAGATATTATACAAATATTTTAGTATTTAACTTCGTCTTTTTGTAGGTCACGGTTTATCTTTGAAACTTTCGTCTATTATTTTCTACTTTTCTTTTCGAATTCTTGTAATCGACGTGGGGGGTTCTAATTATAATTCATATACGTCACCACACGTGATATTGTAAAATTTGCCGAGCGAAGCAAAAACGTGGTCCTTACTATAGATTTGCTAATGTAACAGGTTGAATTAATTAGTCGGTGGCCATATTATAGTAAAAGAGAAAATTGGCATTTACCAGTTTTTTAGGACTTCAGACCTGGGGCTCCAATTCTGGCGGACGCCCAGTATCTAGGTATGTTAAACTACAACTGATTCCTGAATTTGTCTAGATTTCTTAACTGAACTATACTTTTGGTTCTCCCAGATTTTTTATGACTTTCTGTTTATTAAGGAATTCAACTTTATAAAACTAGCCATGATGCTCAGTTCTAGGAATTATTAAAAGGGATAGCAATTCTGAAATACTACTTTATTTACGAAAGAAAAAATCCCAATAACCTTTCAGCTGTAATTTCAGGCTTGACGAACTATGCCCATTATTTGGAAATTACAATCATAAAATTAATCTGTGTTATGTCATTTGAAGCGTTAACTTATATTTTTGGTATTGTGGCTTTAAAATGATATTTTTATATCCTCTGTATATTTTTCCCGAAGGAATCCTTGAAAATCCTCGTATTTAAAAGATTTATAATATTCAGGCCAACATGTTCTAAAAATTACTAACTTTCTAGAATTGATTTTGCTTTAAAGAGGCGGCCCTGTTACTTTCATACTAGTTTTGTCGAACCTAATTTAGGGCAACCTTTCGATTCCAGTGGTGCCCCTTTTCTTATTCTTTATATTAATGTGGTGATTACCTGATTAGTCTTCTTCGTTCAACTTTTTAGTTATTTTGAACAGTTCCGCAATTGTCCTTCCGGAATCGGAATCTTTCGATTTTCCTCCTTTTTTTTAAACTTGTATTATTTCTTGGTGGCAAATGGTTGAAATCACATGAGCACCTTTGGAATCTTACCATATTATTTATGACTCTAGGTATGCAGACCAAACAGCCAGGGGACTCCGTGCAAGTCGAAGAACTGAAAGAAAGACAAGATGCGATCGTGTCCCGCATACTCGGAGCTGCATTCTTGCGCGGCGGTGCTCTGCTTGTAATCACAATCAGCTGCTCTGTGCACCGCCACCGTCCCGCCGCGTACACCGTAAAACGTAAACGGTGCAAATCGCGTGAGTTTCGACAACGCCGTTGCGCCCGCGCCCTCTCTTTCCGCATGCAACTTGCCCAAAATTCAAGCGATGAATGAACTAGTCTCTGTCTGCATCATCGAAACGATACCGATCATCGGTAAAAGGAAAGTCGATCATTTTAATCGTTTTGTGCTCTTCAGAAGTATTTTTATGGTGGTTATTCGTTTGTCTTTGTCTTCGACATGTCTATCACAATCTGAGCCATATTGTAGCAAAATAGCTATTAATTTTGCCATACATGTAAAAGATAATGTATACTCACCTCAAATTTCCACGATATTATTATTACATATTATTATTACATATTATTATTATTATTATTATTATTATTATTATTATTATTATTATTAATTACAAATAAGGGCAGAGAAGCAAGCTCCTGTTATGCCCAAAATCTGAGAAGAAAGACAATATAAAACTAATGACCAAAAATAAAATGAAAATTAATTAGTTAAAAACTAAATATTTAGCGCAGTAGAGTTCTACAAATAAAATAGTGTACAATCAAGCCTGTTTTTAAAAGTGTTTACAGAAACTAATAAAATTATGTCACAATCCAAATTTTTCCAAATATTGAATATTCGGTTGGACAAGAAGTTAACCCTGGACCTTGCGGATAATTATATCATATTTTTAAGTCGAAATTAAATGCAATTTATTTGCTTCTTATTTAAGATAAATTGAATATCAATATTTTTTCGCCTGTTCTTTCTTCAGCTTAAAGTGGTGGCCTTTTAAACGTTCGGCTTGGTTTAGAGTAAACAGCGCTTTCAGGTCTCCAAAGTTGTGCTTGAGAATTCGGAAGGAGACAATGTGGTTAAATGAGGCATGGACAGTCTATCTTCATAACAAGGTCTTACTCGGCCAAATGCTAGTCTTGTGGTCTTACATTGGACATTTTCAAGTAAAGTCTTTTCTCGAGTAAGAATAGGATTCCAGCTAGGTCCAGCAAACTCTAGAATAGGTCTGACATATATGGAATAGAGTTTATATACCGACTTTAGAAATATTAATTTGACTATTGTTTCAAAATGTTCTTTGGCCTCATCAGATAAGTTTGAAATTGGCAAACTTTGACATACAGACTTTATTTTGATTATAGACGTTCTAAACAATAATATTCTTCATTTTAAAATAAATAAATAAATAAATTTGGGAACTTCCCCTCTTTTAGAATATGAAGAATATTATTAGTTAGAACGTCTGTGATCAAAATCAAGTCTGTATGTCAAATATCCGCAAAGAACATTGGTGAAACAATTGTAAGAATATTTAAAGAATTTAAATAATATCGTGGAATTTTAAGATAAGTATATTTTATATTTCTCATTTATAACGGATAGATTCCTCAAAGTTAGAGTAGAAACAATCATTATCATATAAATTATATATTTGATTGTGTTTAGGGAGAATTGTTTCGAAATATCTACATAAACTCATCCTCTTGCATTGCAACAATAAAGTAACTCTTAGCTGATTACTAAGGCATAAAAGATTTTGAGGCAATGAAGAGGCGCGTTCACTAGGACGAGTTTCTGCCACATACATTGGCTGCCAGACAAGCGTGTTCGTGGTTCGAAAACTATTCTCGCAATATGCATCCTTCATACGGAATCAATATGTAGTGAGATAGTATGACTATATTTCATTTGAACAATAAGTGAGAGTAAGTTCTCAGAAATATGTTGCGTGAATCAGTCCTACAATCAATAAAGGATAGACGTGCGTTTCCACAAGAAAGGGAAATTCTGGAACAGTATTTTGAAATTTATTTAATAAAATATAAATGTACCTGTCTGTTTATTTATTTAGCGATCACCAATTTTTACATAAATAAATGTATAAACATTTAAAATATGAAATAATCTTCGAAAATAATGATAAAATTATAGTTCCTCACATTCTGTTTTAGAAGACTTGTCATCTGATTTCAGAGAAATTATAATAGATTCTGTAGACATATCAAAGCTGTTATTAAGCTCCCACATTGTTTTCTCTATTATTTTATATATTGACTTATTTAATAAATGGCAGTTTAAAAGTTGTTTGATTTCTAGCAACAAATCTTTAACTTGAGCCCATAATTCTATTGGATTAAGCTTGCAGTGGTAGGGTGGTAAGCAAACACTTTCTATTCCTAGTTTTTTGAAAATTTCGTCAATTATATACTTTTTGTAATTTTGCTTATGTCTCTTGATAATGGTTAATAATTTTGCTGTGAGCATTGTATCGTCAAAGGCTATATTTATTGAACTTAACAAATATTGCAGTTTCACCGTTCTTTCATTTAAAGATTGGTAAAGTTTCAAATAATCTGGGTTGGTAACTTGAACCATTTGTTCGAAATATTCCTCAAACAGATCTCTATTCATTTCTTCGTGATAATCAATAGTCTTTTTAAATCAAATAAAAGTAAAGTGCCCTCAAGAAAAATGCTCATACTGCCTATATACCAGTATTAAATCCTTGTAAAAACGTTTCTTGAGATAAGTTATATTTTTATCTTACCAAATGTTTCCTACACAATGTCCTGCATTAAACCACGTTTCGTTTAAATAGAAAATGTTTTTATTTTCTGTCCTCATTTGTTTTGTTCTTTTAAGTTATAGTCTTTCTTCAGAATCAATTATCATTGAGGGCTGCCCTACTTTTTATATATAAAATTTAATTAACGTAATACTTTCCACAGTTTATCTGGACTTATAAACATCGTCCCTTTAGCTGGTAAAAATTTATCTAACGTTGATATTTAGTAGTTCAGAAAAAATGAGTGAACAAGCTTACGAATTATATTTAAAAAAAATCGCATATATCGACATTTAATACTTTTGGCTTTGGTAAGGTTACTCCACCTGATTTTTCATCTTTTATAACTTTATATATCTTAGATTTTCTATATGCCTTTGCTTTAGATGAGATTTCAAATACGGTATCAACATGATTATGTTGTCTAAAATAGTTAATGACATTCAGTATAATTCAAGTGCAAAAATTAATTTCTTGCTCCTTAATAATCTCATATGTAGGACTTTCATTGTTGTTTACATTATTTTATCAGGTGTGGACAATCCTGACAATTTAACTTATAAATACTTGATTTTTTAAAAGATGAAGAATATTATTTCTTGCGATCAAAATCAAGTTCGTATGCTAATGTTTGCCAATTTCTTATATTTTATCTGACGATGCCAAAGAGCATTGGAGTAACAAACAATTGCCATAAGAATATTTAAGAATTTAAAGAAATGGCGTGGAATTTTAAGATAAGTATATTTTATCTTTCACATTCATAATGGATAGATTCAACAAAGTAAGGGTAGAAGCAATTATTATGATTAACTGTACTTGTTTAATTAGCTGCATCCATGGTAAAAAAACTACTTACATTTTAATATGTCAAATGGAAATACATAGCAATAACTTATTATAGGTTCATGCTTCGTTACTATTCACAAATAAGAATTTCTACGCAATTTCCTGTAGAGTACCTAAAGTTGAATTTGATTATTGCTGTAAGGTAAATATTTGTAAGAAGCTGTTTGAAGGCATTCCTTGAATTCTTCGACTTATCTTCATACGAACAAGTTCTCCCGCTGAACAATCTTGAACGAAGATATCTTATATAATTTTAGTCAGTGCGGTTCTCACGAATTTGACCGACTCTTCGCAAAATGTAGAAAGTACCGTTCTATTGACAAACAAGAATGTTCCCAGAGTTAGTTATTCGTAGAAGAATAGGAAGTTAAATTTTCTCACTAAAAAGAACAATAAAGATGGGGGAAAATAGAAAATTGGCCTCATATGAAAGTACCTGAACAAATAAATAACAAAAATTCCAGGAGGTATATAAAAATTTGAAAAGTTTATAGACTATATTATGGGCAGTAAAAAAGGCGAAAAGCTACCAAAATCGCAATTATTCTAAAATAGACAAACACAAACGAAAAGACAAAAATTTAGGTGGCGAGCAGTAATAAACAGGATGAAGGCAGTAACTTTCCGAAGGGTAAATGTCTATTTACCAATAGTAAAACTAATACCACAAACGTATCCTACCGGCTTTTTATTTTCTCTTTTAGAGATATACTAGGATTACCGAACAGGCGGAATAATCATAGCCTTTTTATGAAATTTCAGATTCATTCGTTTTATTATTACGTGTACCTGTGTATTTACAGATTTGGCGTAAATGGACATATAAAACCCTACACGATTACATGCGAGTGATAGATATGAAAGAGAGAGAACGTATTATTAGTATCATGGAGTAGGGATATATCGAGGTCGGAACATAGTTCCAGTTCAATTCGATAGTAACGTACTGGAGGTGCCAAAGGGTACCTCTAGTTCCATCGAGAGGGGACACATTATTGCGCCCCCTCTTGGTTGTGTAGTTATATATTATTGTTCGAATTCTTTTACTCGTTAATGTTTTGCCCATTACATTTTAAATCCTCGCCACTTTCATATACGAATTATAAACTTTTTAAATATTGAACTTTTAAATGGATCAGCAAATGAATGAACCAATTTCACCACCGCCCCCACAAAAAAGAAGTTATCGGTAAAAGAAAAAATGTAATACTAAATATTCACTAAACTAAACCTATCAACCGGGATATCTCGGTTTTAAGTAAGCAACAATTTTTTACCTCAACTGCTTAGCTTTGAAACTTAAAAAAATAAAAATAAATATTCCCATAGTGGCAAAAATTTACAAGTCGCTATTAATTGCAAAACACATTATTGTAGGTTCAACTGTGAGTAATATTTACTAGGTGTTGCCGGAATATAACGCAAATCGTGCTCCAAAAATATATCATAGAAGCGATTTGTGAACAATATTTCAGGAGATACAAAGATGTATATTCGATCAACAGTTCTTCGATTTTTTAAAGACTAAAATCCGCTCTTGTGATAAAAATTTAAGTGAACAATAATGAAAGTCTGTCCAAGTTTATATTAGTATAATTATAATAATGGTATAATACTTTATATTTGAAAAAGAAAAAGTATTAAAAAAAAAAGATGAAATTGTTACTTGGAGACAAATATATTTAACGATAGTTAAATAAATTCGAGATGAGTTTCTAAAATGTATTACTTGGGTGAAACTTGGGAAATCCAGGTCATATTGGAAATGAAATTTGGACAGATAACAACGTTACAAATTGAAGACAACCATTTATTGATCGACAGAATTAAAAAACCTTTCTGGTAAAAGTTGACGGCTTATAATGCTTCATATTGGTTGTGAAGATGAATTTGTGGAAAGTACTAATAAAAAAAACAGAAGCTTATAACTTTGATGTGACCTCAGAAGTTTTTGAGAAAGGTTTTTAAAGATTTTACCACATTTAAAGGAAATGCGCTAATTATTATTGAAAGCGTTTCATATCACGGTAGTTGACTAATGAAGCTCCAACCATAGCCACTAGGAAAGAAGAAATTAAAGAGTGGTTGAGGAAAGCTAATGTTGTATATGGCGAAAAATGTTGGAAGCAGAATTATTACTATTAATTAAAGAAAATAAGAATAGTATTGAAATTAAAGTTGAAAAGATAAATTAGGACTTTTAGAATCACTGATGTTAAAATACAGTTTAAAGAAATAGTTGGACATGTTACACATCAAAATTGGAAAAAATGTTTTAGGACATGTACGGAAAGAGGTCTCGTCATCTACTTTAGGAAGCGATTGTGATATCTTGAACACCGATAACTAAAGAAGACTTAAACCAAAAAATGTCGTTTAAATTATTTATCATATATTTACGTATATAAGTTCAAGTAGTCTATTTGTTATTTTATACTAGTTTAATAATATCAATATGTAGAACACAATATTAACGACTACAGTCGAAGAAGAAATTAGTAGTTTTTCTAAAAACACTAAAATAGCCAAATAGAAAAATAAAAAAAAATTCTTGATTGTGTATTTATTAAAAATATGGCGCATATACTTAAACTTATAAAATTTAATCATGTGTTAAGTGATCCATTTACCCCGATAGTAGATGTTGTTTTATTTAAAAAAATAATAATAAAATAATTAAAGTAGTATAAAAAATACTTAAATAGGAAAACTTGTTCAAAAAATAAAAAAGTACTTAATTAAAAATGGTTTCATATTTACATAATAAAAGTTAATAACTGTAGAACATAACAAAACAACTTTAAATACTAAACGGACAAATTAATTTACTCTGTGGATAATTAATCATTAGTAAAATACAATTAATAACAACTGAAAAATAATAAAGTTTGCACAAAAAAACGCTCATTATTGAAAATATAAACAAAAAATACCGTAATCAGTTAATAGGTCCAAAAATTAAATTCTGTCAAAATAAACTAAATCAGATTTTTAAAATGTATTGGATTTCGCAGAAAAAAATTACAAAACAATTCATAAATAAAATGGTCGACTAGTTTCAATAATTTTTCACAAAAATCTGTTAATCTTATGTCAAATCTTCAAAATGCTACAAATAAATAGCGAAAAATTTGGTTTCATTCAATGTAACTTAAAAAGCATTATAATACTGGGGAAATTCAGATAAGTATAATTTATCTTTTTCATATTTATTATGGATAGTTTTAACAAACTAAGTGTTGAAACAATTAACCTAAGTAATATTGGCAAATGTAATGGGATACTGGGTTATTTTGCCTCTTCCACGTCGACCTAGGTAGATCTATTGTGGCTAGGCGAATGTAATGACGAAATATGTTATTAAATTTATATTTTTAGTACAACAGAAAAAAAATCATTTTTAGAAGTAACACATCCTACATCAAAGATACTTAAATGGATAAAAACCTCAATCACCAACAATATAGAGGACATTTTCCAGCTAGCCTAAAACATATCAGTGGTAAAAAAATAGGATTTTGAGATACAGCCCTTGTGTATATTTAAAAATTAATTTAAATTTCTTAACACAACTCGCCTTATTAGATTTGAAAAGCATATAAAATGTTGAATTATAAATCCAATATTATATCTAAAAAACTACTGGTAATAAAATTTACAAGTACCAATAAAAAATAGCACCATTCATTTCTTTATTAAAATAAAAGAGAATATGAGAATCACGATTTTAAAAAATGAACTGTTCTTTTAATTCACACATTCAATAGAATCTCTTACTACAACATAAACGGAAAAATGAAAAGTACAATGGACTAGTTATGTACCCCGGAATCAATAAAGTATCAAAGTGTGATTAGATCAGCTTCCACCAGTTCTTAAAAGTTTAATTGCAACTAGTAAGCACTTTCTTAGGGCCAAGTTATACCATTTGTTGCCTATTTAGCTAAAACCTATTAAAAAGATATTTAAAAAATGGATCCAATATATGTATATTTATAGTTTTGGAGATAATTTAAAAACAAGGTACGCATAATGCTATAAATCATGCAAATTTTTGTTAAATAATAAATATATATTAAGAATATACATACATAATTACGTATATATTGGTTTATCACACCAACGAGTGGAATTTTAAGATATTTAGCTTTAATTGTATTATATTTAACTTCTAACGACAAATTGCTGATTGGATGAATGGCGGTTATCTTCTACTATGTTGAAGAAGAAGTTTATTTATTTTAAATAGGAAACCATTAAATTATAAAATATAATAGTTAAAATATTGAATACAAAAAAAATCAACTACAAATAATTATGTCAATTAAACAATTACACAATCCTTATAAATTCAAGTACCTACTACACATATTCTTTTAACTTTTTAAAAAATTTCAATGTTAACTAATATCAGATTAAATTAAAGAGGTCTCATAAAATATTCGCGCGTTCCCTATTCTTTTACAACTACATTGTCAACAGACAATTATGCATAATTTTATTTTCTCTCAGAATTCTTTGTGCTTTGTTGCCATTTTACGTTATGTTTATGAACAATATGAGTTGTTGGCATTGTACTGTATCGAACTTGACCAACGATCAGCCGATGATATAATATCGCATCGCTGGAGCATTGTTAAAGTTAACACGATTGCAATTGGTAGGAGAGCATTTCTCGGATTGATTCTGTTTAAGGAAACGTGCACCCGGTGACAAGTATTTATCTTTATTTCTGGTGCCACTGCGGCACTGAAGAATTAAAAACCTTATGGAAAAACTTGGGCGGTTTTTGTTGGAAATGCTCGCTGGTGGGCACAATTCTCAGCGGCAATCAAGCTCATCGTTCATTCAACTGGAATGCACAGGGCGGCACACCGAACATCGTTTATTTAAACCATTCAGTTGCCGCCGGAATGGAGTGGAAAATTTGAGCTATAGCAAAAATGATTCAAGAAAGAATTATTACAAATCAATTGCGTTCTTCCTCGATTTAAAAAAATAACAGTTTACCAAGAAATTAAAATATTTAGAGATCGTATTCTTGAGTTTGGGTTTTGAAGCTTCCAGGTCAATTTCAAATTTTGTGGAAAGATAGAAGCAGCTATTGTAGATTAAATTGCTCGCTAATCAAAATTGTTTTCGGAACATTTATTACTTCTTTCTAAAATACTTTTGTTCTATCGACAACATTACTAGATTTGTTAGCTTTGGAAAGTAGTGAACTAGGCCCTTCTTGTAGAATTTTATTTTCAATGCTCAATGGAAAACAAGCATGAACTTAACAACAAAAAGATGGATGTGTCATTTTTAGTGGTGAAAGTTCTATGATTTTAAATTATTCCGTAAAATGAATAAAATTGGATTCAACTCATTTATTTGTATAAGGAAAATTTTTGAAGGGGTTCTAAAAAGGCAGGTAATCTACGGTCTTTCTACGAAACACTTTCATATGTGTCTAAATGATTTCAAGTTTAGCAGAAAGAACAAACATGGAAGACATACTATATCTTAAAGATACCTAAATTGAAATAAGTATAAATAAAGAATGAAATATCGATATGGTTTTCGCAGACAGACCACTGAAATTGCACGAATTAACAAAGGATATATATATATATATATATCTAAACTGATCTAATTTATTGAATTTTGCATATAAATACATATACAAAAATGTTTCATGTTGCTCCTATGTGGTAAAGTTGAATAATACAATTATTCCAATGGAATAAAGCCGCTTTGCGAGAGCTCTGTGATCCATTTTTTTGTAGCACTCTACTGCCTTCCATTTCGCTGTTCCACAATATATAAATGGAAATATTACTGCCGCGTTTGTTTACTCTAGAGTTCTAGAGTACAAATTTGTGTTTCTGGATCTGATTTAGAATACCCCGACTGGCACCTAAATAGATAAAAAAGGATACTTTAAGTTAGAGCTTTTATTTGGTAAATATTAATTAGCTTGTCAGAAGGCTGGTTAATATTTATCCATAGTAACCATAACATTGGCTAGATATTCTTCGATCAGAGAGTCTACTACTTCATTGACCCGGCCTCTGATCCTTGGTGACCCAGGATAATGTAAGTTTTTTCTGATCTTTACTTACGTTTTATGGGGCACTCTGGCGCAGGTCATTTTTCACTCCACGAACCGCTATTTGGTTGTTGGAGTAAAAGAATTTTGAAGTCCTACCTTATTAGCTGCTCTGTGTAGTATTGTACTGTAGAATTGAAGTAAACAGTGAAAACTCTTTAAAGAGACTCTATAACCTCTACTGATAAAATGTTTACTATTTTCCTATTACGTGAAGAAATATTCTTTGTGGTATAATTAACCTTACCGAACCGAAGGAACGTTTAAGTAAACGTTAATAATTAAATAGAGGATAATAGGCATTTTTTTTTATTACCACTGGTAACTCAGTCTGCTCTGAATAAATAATAAATTTCTTGAGTTTATATCAAAGTTTGATTGCATTTATAGTATGCAAACAGTAATCCGGATTCATAAACAGGAAGTAATTGTTGTTAAACAAAGGTTGACTTAACACATTACAGAAATGATTTGATAAAGAAGAAGGGTCGGCACGTCGGTATGTTAATATCAATTTGAATTTTACTTAAATCTATATCTATATTTTTGTTAATCTGAATTGTTATCATTTTTATTATTTTATTAGTAAAGAAGATCTATATCTTGTTTTTTTATAGTTATAGACAAGTAAAAAATGTATGAAATATTATCTAAATGGTTTAGTTTTTTCAACATTTGCATTGCAATTTCAAATACCAAAATAAAAAAAAAGAGTATATGGAAAAAGGATTTTGTGTTTGAAATGATAGTCAGGAAAATAATAATAATTACCTAAATCCCGAAATTAACTCAATGCCTTACTAGAAAAAAAATTATAAGAAACATGGTTCAAGAAAATCTATAGGCTGAAGATTCTTTTATTGTATAAATTGATAGATTTCTGGATAAAAAGTGATGGGCGCTTCGGGTTTGGTACTACCGACATCTGCTGGACAATATTAACATTCTAGTATCGAATGATTGTGAAGCCTTGAACAGAAATTACGATTTGCTCGGCAAGAAGAGTTCTATGGATTATAACATTTGTATAATTTCTAATAGATGTCAGTAGTGAATTAAAAAATATTTGATTACATTTATTCTTTGGCAAGTTATAGATAGCTGGACGATTAAAATGAGAATTTATCATTTTGAGAACTTCTCAAATTTACTGAATCACCTCAAGATGATAAAAAAGTTTTTGTACATGGGAAAAGGATTTTCTTAAACCGCTACTTCCATCCTGTTTACTGATATTAAGACCTTAATTGCCTGATAACATTTTTGTTTCACATACGAAAATTTTGATTAAGTTTATTCATTTGTACGTCGATTATTTGTGGACATTTTCATACCTTATAGTAAAAATTTTAACTTTACATTTATCTGTAAATCTATGACGAGCAAAAAGTTTTAAAATAGTAAGGATTTAAGTTCCTTCACCAATTTTTTAATAATGCAATTTCTACAAAATTATTCAATATGGGCCCCATTCATAAAAAAATTATTAAAGCACATATTTTGCTAAATTTATTTTTACACTTAAGGTATTCGAAGGTACTGTCTATTTATTCTAGTATCAAAATATCAACACCTACAGTCCTCCACCAAAAACTACTTGTCAATTTTGGTGGAAGAACTTCAATTCTGAATACAGACAAAAAGTTTTTTAATACACTTTTAACTTTTTTGGCGTATATTTTTATGAAAAACCAGACTTTTTGTATAATCTACAAATTAATAAAGAAAAATAATTTACGTAGTTATTATAGGTAATCATAATACTTTAGTATTAAAAAAAACAAGTCTGCGTAAAATCGGATATGATATGAATATAAATGAGTTTTTGTGAATAAAAAAATTGTTTATTATTTCCTTTAAGTTTTTTTGTAATATGAACGCAAATGTAAAGAATAAATATGTTCCTTTTCATAGAAAATCAAGGCAAACTACTTGAATGATTAAATGAATAAAGCATTTTTTACTTCTTTAATCTACAAGTGTACGACTTACTATCTTTTTTTATTTGCAATCTAGTTAATTATTAAAATAATAAATAATACACTCTAACGATGACATATATACAACGCAAAATTAATTAAGGGCTACTATAAAAAATTTTGAATAAATTTTTTACAATGTTCGAAAATAAACTGATGTCCAAAAAAACATTTTTTTTTAAACTATAAAACAAGTTTTAGTAACGGGTTAATCCTCTTCTTGCTTCTTGCAATGACGTTATTGATTAAATGCCGAGTTTTTTTAGGTATCTGCTCCCATTTTTTGAGTAAAGTATCTGCAAATTGATCTAGGTTTTTGGCTTATGCGTCTTCCTAAATCCTCCCAAAGTGTTCTATTGATTTAATTCCGGACTGATGAGCCACAAATCCATAACCAATATATGGTTTCTTTCCAAAAAGTTTCTAACTTCTGTTAGACGGGAAAATAAAATCTTCACCGTAATTGTGGTCATAAATCAATGTATGTGGTTGTAAAATGTCTGTAATGTATCGATATCTAGTCAAATTCCAATCCTGAATACAATGAGCTGAGTTCTTCTATTAGAACTGAAGCCTCCTCACACCATTACTAATCTTCTTCTAAAACGGCGAGTTTTTGTACCATGTTTAATCTTTACTCCATCTTCCATAGACTTAAGTTAGTTTATTAGAACTGCACAATCGGAAACAAGACTCATCTGAAAATAACACTCGGCTATTCCTCTTTAGTTCAGTTTCTATGTTCGCGGCAAAATACTAGACGGTGTTGTTTTGTAAGTTCTGGTACCCTTGCTGACCGTCTAAATCCTAGTCGCGGCACTCTTAAGTAATTTATAATTATTTGAACTTATCTATATACTGGCGCAGTATATTTGAATGCTGTCCAGCACTTCTTTCTACAATGCGATCTTGGTGAGCAGTTGCAATGTGTGCATGGGGTCAGTATGGCTTCCTTGATACGTCACCAGTCTCCAAAATATTTTTAATGTTAATAAACTTAATAAAGAAATAGATTAGAAATATATAAAATATAAACATCTTCACTTAATTAAATACAATAAAAAGATTAGTAAAATTGTAAATATAATAAATATGTAAGTAAATACAAGGTGTCCACAAACTCTCTTGACAATAGAAAACTGTAAATTCTAGAGCTCATTTTATGCCCATGTAGCGTAAATCTCCTTATCCACAAATGCTTGCTAATTAATTCGTCTTTCGACTCTAAGAACTTAGAGAATTACTGCTTTCAGAGGATCGCGCCATTTTTGAGATATCTCCCTTTCTGTCATTAGCTGCTTCTTCAAGAAGTGAGATGTGCATGAAACGTAGCCAGAGACGAAACACATCTAAAATGAAAGATTAGTGGGGACGAATTTATATGTTGGCGAAAGTGGAGGTTGAGCTCCTAGTGGCCATTGGAATAAATTTATTCCAAATGAGGAGACATAATATCCTATTTGTTTATATTATTTGAATGTTTGCTAATACTATTGTATCATCAGAATTTGATGACCAGTCTGGTGTTGGTTTTCAGCAATTGTGGGATTCAATGTAAATTTGTCCACATGAATATGGAATTTTGTACATGTTTTTGGTAGATAGAGGAACCAATGGATCCCTTCTTCACGAAGGATTTTACCCATACGACTTGTGACGGAACGAATATTATGGTAGAGATAATGTTGGAGCATGGAATTTTTGGGTCTAGGTTTTTGGAATTTAGAGGTAGTTTTTTAGATATGGGATTTAATAACTTTAACTCGCGGATAATTCGTTATATTATACTCGTGTAATATCCTATATTATAATATGTTTAATAAATAATATAGATATTTATGTCAATTTTACCACTGGATAATTCTGTTTTTAATTCTGTTTTTGTCTATTTATTCTTGTTTTCTGAATATATTTTAGGAATTGTATTACTAATTGCTTATGCTTTTTGTTTCAGGTGACTAAAATCCTTAGGAACAATAATGTGGGAAAATCTGACTATGAAACAAATAAGTAAGTTAATTCTTGTATTCGAATAGATGGGACTATGTTTAAAATAATTATTAATATATGTAAATGGAATATTTTTCTCCAATTTCAATCTTACTTAGGAACAGAATTATAAAAGTAAGAACAGGAAGAAATTGCGCAGATATGAATTGTGAAAACGTAAAATGAGAATTCATTCATATGTGACACTTTCAACTACAAGTTTCGCGTGTATTTTTAGTCCATTCATATTTTTCGAATCTTGTTCTAACGTCAACAATCTCCGCAACACAGGAAGTATTCAGATAACATGGATGACCTTTGATCCGCACGTAAGAATAAGATTAATTTCTGTTGAAATGTATACTGTTGAAAATAGCACAAAGTTGGTCAAGTGTTTAGTGACATCGTACTTCTTTAATTAGACAGTGGCGTTTTATAAATTTTTATAAAATACATTAAAAAAAACTAAATATATATTTAAAAAAATAATATTCTTGTCAGATTAAATCTTAAGTCATCGATAACTACAAAAATAAGCTAAGCATATTCTTTTTGACAATTGTTTCAAAGTGGAACATGACAATTTCAATTATTTCTCTGCCTAAAACTCAATTAGAAGTAAATATCGAATGACAAATAGATAGGGTAATTGTGAAGATAATAAAAATAATAAAGTTTTGATTGCTACCGATTATAGTTCAATACACTGAGCTCGGATGTAGGTGGGTAATAATTTCTGCCGTAGATATTATTTCATTGAGAGTGAAGTTAAAATTCCTTAAAGTTAATGTTGTAAAACATCGTTAAATATGATGAAATCGAACTATTATGTTTACAAGCACAACAAAACGAAACATGCATAAATATTAAAAACAAGACGAATTTTATTATCATGTTCAGCTTGGAAACGTCAATTTCAATCTCTAGTTTTGAAAGAAAAAATTAAAATAAAAAGTTTTGTTTAATTGATAACGAAATCTAATAAAATACAATATTTTTAGATTAACATAGGCTAATATTTTTCGCAAGAATCATATAATTCAAAAAATGTTCTCTGTTTATCCCGTTAAATTAATAATATCGAGGCCTTTGAGAAAAATTGTAATTGAAATTTAGGGTTCGTACTTTAACATTTTAACCTTGAAATTGAAATTGAATGTTTGTGTAAAATTTTAAAAAAATTTTATTATCAAGAGAATATCAAGAAAATTACAATGAAAAAACGGTATTCTACACTGAGCAACAAGCAAAAATTGTCGAATGTTATTTCCGTACAGTTGTGAAAGTAAATAACGATTTGGCAGTATACAATTCAAGAATGCATGCTTGATTTTCATGAAAAGCTTTCTGAATTATACCTCATTTAAAAACCAGGAGGAGCGATTTGAATTTAAGGTGGCAATATTGGCGGCTCCTGATTGGCCAATAGGCAGCCAGTTTCATACAAAACTAAATAGTGTTGACAATTACTTGACATGATTTTGATTGACACTGACATTCACAGTCCTGTCGCACACTATAGATTACGTTCTATTGCGTTTTACGTGTTTTTTACTTCATTTTCAATCACTTTTTTTGGGAACTCAGTAAGCGCTTTTGTTTATATTTTTGCCATTTTTAGTGTTTGTTATTGCTATTTCATTATTTTTTCAACTTATCTTTAAATTCGTTCTTGTCAGAACTCAGTAACTTCTTTTGATTGAATCTTTGTGATTATGAATCCTTCCAGTTAAAGTACAACTTGCCCGAAAAAACGACGAAAACTGTTGAATTTAGGACATTTGGCCCTTTTAGAGAAACAACGCATAATGAATATTTATAAGCAACTATTGGAAGATAAAAATTGCATAAAGATTTCCACCCAAAATCATTCATTGCTTTGGTTTTGAAGTATAACTATGGCCTGTTACTTTTTGGTGTGCAGCCAATTTTTTTTATACAACAAACTTTCATTAAAATGTATCTAAGCTTTCTATTTAACCTCTAGCCATATAATTAACTATGGACGTGAGCTAGGTAGAGATAAAAAAGAGTTTTAACGTTTTTTAATGTTGTCTGTTTATTGTGTTGACAAATTGTGGAACAAGGCTCTGAAAACTGAACATACTCATAGTTTGGTAACATTTCTAGTAACTTTTAGTTGTGTGAATCAAGCTTTTCAAATCGATCCTCCTTGTTTTTAAATGGTATAGTGTTTGACTACAATGGTTTTTACAGTGTTTTGACAAATTCTATGCAGTTATTCAGAGAGGCTGGTAGCGTCAGTCGAAAAACTGGAAATTATTTAGTTTTAAGTGGATTTTGATTATGATTTCGACATTAAATTAAATATTTGTTTCTTTTTTTAGTACAGTGTCATGTTGAAATTATAAACTTTGTTTACAATAAAAATGTCAAAAGTATCATTCTGTGAAAGTGGCTAAAGAACCGATCTAAAATATTTAAATTTTACATTTTTTTCTAATTATGATTTAGCTATACCTGATTGATTTACTAAAAAATTCAAGTTATTGAAACGTGTATCGAAGGTTTAACCTAATAATTTCAATCTCGTCAAGAGCAGGCAAGCCCAATATAAAGATGATAACATGGACAAAACCAGTTCGTTTAGTTCACTTCAATTGCCAATAGGCAATAAGTTTGCATGCAACTTCTATACATTCATATTGAACTCAATAAACGGTGTATTCATTGAATATACCTACTTCACTACTTGTTAATATATTGGAGTTTCTTGTTTGCTCTATTATTTCTCTAGCCAGGATATATTTTCTTCATTTATTTTTGAATATACAGACTGATTATTTTATCGTATACATTGGAGTACAAAAAACTATAATAGATACAAGTTTGATTAAATAGAAAAATATAACATTAACAAAAGGAGAAACTTGAAATAATCAGTTGTTACTTGTCACACTGCAAGTATAGTGTCTCCAAAATGATGTAAATTGCTGTAAGAAAAAAATTACCCCAAAATCTGTCTTCTTTGGTTTAGCATGCTTTCCGCTCCTTAAACTACCGCAAATTTAAAAAGCTCTTTAGTTTAACTTTAAGATAGCTTGCACATTAGGTAAATTTTTAAAGTCTGTAATTTTAAGAGGATGTTATATGTAGTTTGGAGACATTTTGTACTTGGAACGGAATATTTGATTATGAGACACTTATTCTCTAATTAAATATACATTTTTTCGATGTCTTATGGCTTGATCATTTATAAATTTTACATTATTTCAGTTTTTCTATAAAAACAATATGCTTTTATATATCTAACAAAACAGTGTTAGAAAAGTACCTATGACAAAATTGTTTTTTGGATATTATTAAATGCTACTATTATTGATAAGTAATATACTTTTGTTGTTTCAAATAAACTTATAGTGCCAAACTGTTATCTAAATACTACAAACAAATATGTCGCTAAGGCAACTGAATCTTTTATACGTATGCAAATATACCCACGAATATATTTTAATACATTCTTAATTTACTAAACCATTTATTTGCTATTAAAAAGACACTATTAACAAAACCTTTACTTTTTGTTGATGGCCATAACAATTCATTTTTACGAGTGTATTGTTGTGATACCATTGCCCAGCAAATGTTACTTAAACCTTGAAGCGGGAATCCCTTTAGCATTATTATAAAAATGTAACACCCACACTTGGTAATAATAAGTTTATTGTACCGAACAAAAGCACGAAATAATTAAAATTATTATATTATTTTCTCAATCACCATCACTAACCGATTTCGTGATTTTGATTTAGTTCAATGTGCCAAAAATAACATTATGACTTCAGTTCCTGATATGGCATTACATATTTTATGTAGAAATCAACTACAGCTGATAAAATTTTTTACTCGGCTTTCATTCATTCATGATTTGGGTTTCAAATCAATGAACTGGTGTTGTGATTATAAGAGGTAACGAAGTGCGTGTGTTTTTTTATTCCAACCATCCAATTTTGTTATATTTGTCATATGTGAAGTAAAAATGTGATTTTGTACTTTGAATCCACTATCATCGCATTGGGTCCAAAAGTCAAGGATTGGAAATGGAAATGGCTAGTGTGATTTTTTTTCGGTAAATTTATATTAAATCTGTCCCGATTTGAAACAATGAAACGTATAAAACATGAACGGTATTTTATGATGTTTTCAATTACTTTTGATATCCAATTTTATTACCAAAAACTAACGTTTTATTATTATTTTTTTTATATAGATGAATATTGCTTCACCAATTTAATTGATATTAAGGAATAATGAGAGTTAATATTATCTTTTTATTAATAATATTCAAGCGAGCAAAAAATTAGTAACCCATTTTAATAATTTACCTTCGGGTAAAATAGTCAAAAACAATTTTAAACAAAGGGTGACTTATACAGTGTGTATTACGGCAGATGTATATGTATTGTAAAAGTTACCCATTTAAGTAAATGTACATAATCTTGTAATGCAAATTTTAAGGCTACATAAAATTTGTGAGCACTCTAATGAGTGTATTTTAAGAAAAATTGTGCATCTATCGTACAAAAAAAATTATCTCAAAATCCTTATTTTAAATCAATTTCAATTACCCATATAGTATTTTATGTACACTTTTGAGTTTTTCTTGTCGTATTTCCGTTTAATCCTTTTTTGTTTGTATGGTGTAGATTTCCTATATCCGGTTTCCTTTTCAACTCCCAATCACTTCAATATTTAGTAAATTATATCATTACAACCTTCAAAATGATAATTCCATGAAAATTTGCTGATAATCTATCACTAAAAATTCCGTAAAGACTAATGGAGCTGGCCATTATCAGTAATTAACTGTAAAATTTTGGAAATTTTTGACAAATACCTTAAAAATTAGATAAAAAAAAATAGTTAGACTTCGTCTAAGACAACCATTCCTAAAATGGTTCTAAATGGTCTACGCTAGCTTCTCCTTAAAGCTTTGCACCCGTCTTCCAAACACCCTGTACAACACATTCTTTGCATATAGTCATAGCCTTAAAATAGATAACAACATATTTATGTATTTTTTTGAATATGTTAATGTAGTGGCGTCTCGTTACTAAAAATAAATCACTTATCTATTGTAACGGTCTAACATAAGAAATTAAATAATTTAATTAAGGATTAAACAAAATTTGATAGGTACAAACTCATGAATGAAATAAAATTGGTTACAACAATATATACATATATATTTGTTTAAATTTTTCAATTATAACAAAATTAAAGAAATTGATTCTAAAAAAATTAGGCTTTGTTGTATCTAAATAATAAACTAAATTTTAATGCAGAAATAAAAATTATAATACCAAGATGTAAGTAAAAACATCATATTTTAAATATATGTATAGTTAATTCTTTGGATACAATCAAAAATTAATAAAAATTTATTTTGTTGTAGTTTGTAGTCAATAGTTTATTTGAAGTTTAAATTATTGTCAGAACAAAAAATAATTAAACATAAAGAATACCATGATTTCGGAAAACTATTTAAGCTCCGTCAGAATTTGACGGAGCTCTCTTCTGTTTGTGACCTGAAAGAGAAAACAACTTTGTTAGTAAGAAATTCAAAATTATTATTTAACCTCAAATTCAAATTTAAAAAAAAATAATCGCATTAAAGGTTGTTAATATTAACTGAAGTATGAAGTTAATGTTCTTTATTATCACTAAAATAATTACTTAAATATAAATTGTATTTTGTGTAACCTAAAAAAAGTAAAGATATAAGAAACGGTTAATAGTGCTATCAGTAGAAATGAATAAAACTACCTGTTGTGGAAGGACTACTATTAGAGAGTGACATTTACATTTTTTTTCAATATTTGGACAGTTGGAAAGTTATTAATTTTATTTGGGTCAACGGCTGTGGTTTAACGAACATTTTGAATTGAGAAGAGTTGGACTTTTACTTACAGCACAAAAACTAGAAATTGGTAACTGTTTTACCGCACACAGTCTATTTTAGATAGACTAAACTATTTAGTTGGCTTGTGGTGGAGTATAGGCTTTAATGTAAAATAGGATCGGTCTCCCGTTGGATTGTTTACGCACTTACATTAGAGCCAATGCCAATATAACACCGACTAAACTGTAGTACGACTAAAAAATCGATCATGTGCGGGTACCCTTAGTTGTGACTATGTTGTCTCAGCTCAATGTCTTGTTCTAAGGAACTGCCACGATCCAGTCTTATGGACCATTTCTGAATTGATATAAATGAATTTGGACTACTCTCTGATGAATCCTGTTTCATAATTTTGAGGCACTTGCCCTGTACACTGAAAATGTTTCTTTCAAGCCTTGTTTTAGAGCTCCAGCCTTCTCGTCTTTTCAAATAAATATATTAGTGAGTCCTGACCCATCTAGGTATCACTTAATTACTGTGACCCAGTAACATTTAGGACAACCAACATACTTTAGGTGACCTTGGTAATAATCTTCGACGGAATATTGAAACCATGTGCTTATAAATAAATTTTAACAGCTTTATTACTTCACTAAAATAATTCATATTTAGTTGCTCGTTCTTTAAGTCATTTTTTTAATTTCATTCAAATTTAGGTAAAGGAATAGAAATTTAAATAAAATTAACAAAAAAAATTGTGATTCCCGTTTCAATCATATTACTAAATTCCATAGTTCCAAGAACTAATTTTAATGAAAGGAGATTGGGAGAAATAAGTTCTTTAGTTTGGAGTAAAATATTTAGTTTTTATATAGATTCGTAGGTAAAGGATTATTTTAATGTAAGATAAAGAGATTTTAATTTTTTATGTTGATAGTTGTTTTATAGAACTTTATTTTATTTTTGTAGTTGATAATTTTAAATTTACTTATCTTAATTATTCTCATCTTGATACATTTTCGGAGATGCGACTTTTTGTATTCCTTTTACAAATCTCGGCAACGATTCCATGGACCCATTTAATAAATTGTAATTTACTAGAAATACTATTTTCAAATAAATTACCTTTATTTTATTTTTAACTTAGTTTTATAAACATGTTTTTACCGCAAACTCTACTATATGATTTGCATATTTTATTACATTTTTAAATGATTTTGATACATAAATTTACAAATCATGCTTTTTTCAGGATAAATTGGTGAACGAGTGATAAATACTAAGGAGTTCAACAAGACTACAATTTTCGTTGATAGTGAAAATTAGCGACGTCATACTGATTGTTAGCTAAGATATTTATTTTAATAGATTGACGTATAATGTGACGAAGTATATAGGAAATTAAACTGATGTTACAGCAAAGGTCTCTTTCTATATGAACATGAATAAATTACATGTACAAGGTAATAATAACCTTATCAGTTACGTAGGTATGTATAACACATTTTAATTTTGCCAGTAATAAAAATGATAAAAACAAATACTTATACTATATAATGAAAAAGCGAAATTAACAATGTCTACTTTACTTAATGTCTCCCAATTTATAATCATAAACAGAGTTGTATTATCAAAAGTATTAAAATCAAATCAAACTTAAATAAGAATTTGCTTGTAGTAAGTAAGTATTTTTCTACAATATTTTGTTAATTATAAAAATCAGTTAATTTTATAAAAGTTTGTGCCTAAAAATCATTTCGTGTTTTTGCATATATTTTCCTTCATTTGAATGCGATGCCACAAACGACCGACTTAAGAAAGTTCAAATGAGGGAATATTTTAACTGACATAGTTAACAGTCATGTGCGGAAACCCTCAGGTTTCATTTTTATCTACCAAAGCAACGCTTTATTGTAATCTGAAAAACTTCAATTTTTCAGGCTTTTTATTAGAGAAATATTTTTATGAATTTTATTACTGTGCCAAAAATTCATCTATTCATCAAAATATTAATACTGTATGTAATATACATACGAGGTGTTAACAGTGTTATATATTTAAATAAAGCAGATATGCTATGCAATTATGGTATAGGTTACCCTGTCTAAAATAATAATGCTATTTTTTGTCACACATCTACGTCGACTTTCAAAGACTAATATGTCAAAACTGCGTGAAAACTTTGTTCCATCCAATTTAGTGTTGGTACGATATTGTTTCTCAGTAAACGGATTTCATTGATATTTAAATAATCAGAAATAAGAACGTATCAGTTATGGGAGCGTATGAGCAGAAATACTCGTGGCACATTCTCGATATTTTCAAGATAGGCAACTCTTGAGTAGAGTGCTTTTTTCCCTTTATGTAGTAGTCATAAAAAAGCACGTTATACTCTTGTTCATAAACTGTTTTCCGTAATCTTAATAATTTTTACTTTTTTAAAATAAATTTAAGCATTATATGCTACTTTATTCTCTTCTACACTAATAACTACTAGGAATGATTGAATATAATATGTTTTTATGTTGCTTAACAGATGTAATCTTTTACTCAATGACATGCCACATTTTTCAATATTTATTTGCTTCTTGAATGTGAAATTTTGTCTCCAAAAATCTTATTTAGATATTTTTTATCAAAGAGTTACGTAATTTTACCTGACGTTTTTGACTGGTTTCTATTTGATAATGATGAAAGGATGCTTCAAAATAAATAGTTGATTTGTTACAAATTTCTTATCTAAGTCTTCATTGATAAATTGTGGAATTTAAAATTTAAAAGAACATCCAGTGTTCATAGTAGCGTAAAAGTAAAATTGAAGAGACACTGTTTTAAAGGCAAGGTTTTTGTTTTAATGTTATCCCGTTTTGTATATGGTTCAGTAATATTTACCAGCTGTTTTTATTTTTAAATGAGAACTAGGCTTTCTACGAGACCAGATAATTTTTATATCTTTCTTATCATTTTTTTTATTTGACCAAGCGATAAATTTAGTAAATTCAATTTAGTCTACTTCTGGTATGTCGCTGAGAAAGTCGCCAAAAGTTCGACAATGAAATCTAACAGTAATTTAAACAACAGATTTTGTCTATTCACTAACAATTGCCGAAATGAAAAATATCACTTACTAATAATAGTTCCGGGGCCCCGAAAACCGCTTTTTCTTAATTGTCTCTAACCGTTAATCTTCTAAATGTATATTCTGATTTTTAGGCCACCTACAAGCAGCATTGGACCCCACGTTTATACACGATGGAATTTCGACCAGTCATAGCGAGAAGAAGACTGAGACGAAACTGGTTTTCACAGTGATTTGACAGATGTATTTGAATCTGAGATCATTGTGAAAGCTGATTTTGTTAATTGATCTACAACTGCACCAATGACGTTGATGACCATGAGCCGACAAATGTGAAGATAATCAATTAATTTTATGTACTTTTGTATTAAAAATCTTGCATATATTATATCTTCATGTGTTTGATTTCTTAGTCTTAATTTTTTCTTGAATTCTATTGAACCAGTCGAATATTAACATGGCTATTGAACTATGTATGCCCAAACAAAAAATTTCATACTTGCTACGTAGCATCAACCATTTTAATTACTACACAATGTTTTGTGTTAGTTACCGCTAAGCAACAGGTACCGATTAGATCTGTTCCTGGTATTAAAGTTAAGAACAAATATCACGTATCGAGGTCCGGTGTGCTTGAATTCCTTCCCGCTGTAAGCTGCGCAATTATTTGTTGATATTCTATACTGCGTTTCCTTCACACTTTTACTAGTCTTAAGACTGAAAGGAGACATATATTCTAATCTGGCGTACTTTAAAAGTATTTCAATATATATATATATATATATTATTTTATTTATACGACTAATTGGAAAGAATCTAGAATATGTCCAATTTACAAAAAAGATGAAAAACCCTGATTGAGAATTATAGGGGTGTGATCCTCACTATTACTACAGGGTAAAATTTTTGAGAAACTTTGTTGATGAAAACTAACCAGTTTGCAATAGAAGCGTATGCCTATGAAGATATTCCTTCTTTTCTAATGTTTTTTACACCTCTTCCCCTGACTCGTCATTTTGATATATATTTCTACTTGAACATCTAGTAATACAAACAAATGAATATTAGGACTGGATATATAAAATGTTGTGTTCAATTTAGAATGAAAAGATTCACAACCGTTAGTGGTTCGTACAACAGAAGAAGAAAAGTTAGCCCAAACAACAGGTGAAAATTGTGAATCATTTGTTACATAATTTTCCAGAATATAATCACAAAATTTTTCCACCTTTTTTCTTTTGCCTGAAATAAAATGGTCGGTGAAACATTCATCTACATCGATAGGTTTCAACAGTTTCCAACCTCATACAGAATCTCTTTGTTCATACTCCACACTCACCAAGATTGACCTTAATGGAAACGAATCCCTTTTATGACAATTTCCAGAAATACTATTTCAATTGCTGAATGTATTGCAAAAATAATTTGTGATGGAAATATGAAAAAAACTTTATTACACTGTAAGACTGTTAAAACCTGAAAGCGTTAGAATAAACATTCGCAAATTTACCTGGAAGCAAAACGAACAGCAAAGGATTTGACTGTTCATGAATCGTAAAAACTTGTGAGAAATTATTTGGGCCCCTGTAAAATGTTCCGTACATGAATATTGTTGTAAGTGAAGATCAAAATTTAGGATTTAAAAGTGTTGAAAATATGACAATATTTAAAGATTTGTCGTTAGCCAGAAGAAAATGTTTTGATCCTTTGACCCCTCTGATTCATGAATTACCTTGATTCAAAATTAGGGTTCGGAGGGAGTTCGAGATCAGTCTCGGGGTCTGATTTGCAAGTTTCCGGCAACAGTCCCTATAACTTTTTAGAACTTCGTTGTAGATACGTTCCGAGGTAGTTTCTGTATCGGAGCGTTTATTTATGATATTTTCAAAATATGTACTTTTCTGTATTATATTTTTTCACATTATTTAACTTTACTTACCGTTTACTAAGGTTTCTTTATCACATCAGTTATAGTTATATTTATACTTAATGTGGCGGTTAGAAGTGAAAATACAAAATTTATATTTTAGTCAGGTTAGTTATAAAATCTATAAAAAACTAAAAATTTATTGCAAATTTTGGAAAATTAGTTTGGAAAAATATACGCGGTGTCAATATATACCCACAGTTGTTTAATAAAAAAAAATGTATTATTGTAATTTTTTTAACAATATTTTTGTCTTACTATAAGTGTACATTGAGAAAATATTGATTTTTTTTAATTTATACAGCATATTTATAATCTACTCGCAGTTTAAAGGAGCAATAAGTAAACTTGTTACAGGACAACAACATGTGTGGAGAAATCTTCCAGTGAAGATCCTCTACTACAGAAAAGATTTATAATAGTTAATTTACAAAAATTTATGGTTGGCCAGTTTCAGTTTAATCTTCAAAATCAAAATAAAGGGCTGACATTCTTCTCATTTCTTCTGTGATGAAGAGGATACTGAGATCTTTATGCAAAATGTAATTGGATACGAACCATGGTGCATCAGTTATTGCGAGTAGGATTTTTATTGCATTCTTTGTAGAATCTGTACATTCGACGGTTAAGCACAACCCCATAACTGTATACCATATATACAGGTTTTAGAATGCTTTTGTATATCAACAGTTTATTCTCCGGTATCAACTTTGATCTGCGACCCAAGAGCCATGATATTTCATGTAGTTTAGAGTTAAATTGTTGAAGTTTTATTTTGATATGTTTTTTTCACGTTAGTCTTTGATCAAGGTGAAGGCCAAGATATTTTGTTTCAGTTGTGTTTGCTATAAGTGTATTATTTAAATATACTGGAGGGCAAATTGTTCGTTTTTTGGTGAATGTTACTTGCACTGGATTCGTTTCGTTTATTTTTATTTTCCACTTATGGAACCATCGTCGCAGGATATTAATGTGAGCTTGAAGTTGCTCCGATGCGGATCGTTATTTATTGAAATAAGGGCAGCAAATGCCGCTATTGTAGTATCAAGGATTAATGGCAAGTCAAAATATAGTACAGCGCCTAATAAACTTCCCTAAGGTACTCCTGATTTGATAATATGATATTCTGAGAAGGAAGCGTTCATTTTTGTTTGAAAGTACCTATCTCAATAATATGATTTTATAAAGTAGTCCAGTATGCCATACTTTGTCGAATGCTTGTGACACATCAAGAAATACTGCTGTATAATAAGTTTTCTCTTCGAGGCTGGTAATATTGAAATTAGTTCATTCTTTAAACAATCGTCTACATATTTTCAACCAATATATATTTTACGGTATTCGCTACCATATTATAGTAAATAAAATCATCCCGGTGCAACTGTGTGAAGCAGTTTCTATCTTGCTTCTACAAAGATCATAATAAACGGTAATTTTACGACTTCTTGTCACTAGCAAGATGATGCCACTTGCCATTTTAAGTAGATGTGCATATTAATTAAGTTGCAAAACTAAGCATTTTAATTAGTCACTAGTTAATAATATTCTTATTTTTTATTGCAATATTATTAAACAAGCAACTTTGTTGCAGCCAATTCTTCTTGCTTTGGTATCTAAAATATCAATTTTCTAAGTATTAATATTATAGTATCACTAATATTAATGTTTATTATAAATGTATAAAAAGTTAGCTTTCATTGGTAAACATACAATACAAGAAAATATTGGAGCTTTCTTATTCGATATGTAATCATACGGTGCTTTTTA
The DNA here is from genome assembly GCA_951812935.1 of Hermaeophaga mercurialis. NCBI lineage: Eukaryota > Metazoa > Arthropoda > Insecta > Coleoptera > Chrysomelidae > Hermaeophaga > Hermaeophaga mercurialis. The sequence goes on from OX638360.1 coordinate 13,280,307, forward strand.
TTTATAATGAAAAATATTTTCAACAAAAAACAATTCAAATATCAACTTCAGCGGAGGATAACTGCCTTTTACAAATTTTAAATTGTTTTAGGGATTGAACGATATCTCATTTGAAACAGTGTTTAATTCTATATTTAAAATTATAATTGTAAATCTGCTATTTATTTTAAATTTTAAAATAAATTAGTCAGACAATAAAATAGGTACGATAGTGCAGTAGTTTAATAACTGAATTACATATTATATTTCGAGTCTCGTTCTTCGAGATTACATTGTAGTACCGCTACTTCTACTAGTTTCAGCCACAAATTTCAGAGTAAAAATTTCAAACTTGCCATGGTTACTACTCCTGCGCCCCCTATTGTATACTTTCTTCATAACGTTTTTTGTGCTAGCTAAGCAACAGTCAGAGAAAAGTTACGTCAATAAATTAAGGAAAATTATTCTGAAAAAACTGATATTAATTTTTCCTACTTTTATTAAAAATGGGAAAAAGTAAGAAACGCAGTCGAGAACGGGATGAGGACGACGGAATGGAAAAACGAATTTGTAGGTTAGAAAAAATACAATTGACATATGTATATATAACTTGTATACTTGAACACTTATGTTCTTCGGGCGTCAGTGTTCTCAATAAGTATAAAACACTGACGTGCTTTTATTTTGGGCTAGTAACCTTTGCACGAAGGAGGCAATAAATTCTAGTGCCATTGATATCCACCGAAAAATTTTTCAGGTGGGTCTCAAAAAACCTCAACCTCTAATGAAAACAGAAGGGAGAAAATAACTACAGACAAATTCATCTTAAGCTGTATCAAAGGTTATGTAATAACTCAACCTCCTCAGGCATTGAATTGGACGAAAACAGTAAAGTTTTCCCTCCAAGAAGAACTATCAATTCAAATTGAGATTGATAAACTATTAGTAATGGGTGCTGTTGTCAGATGAGCCAGTGGAGAACCAGTTTTTATCTCCATTCTTTTTAGTTCCAAAACCTAATGGATCAAAAAGGTTTATTCTAAATTTAAAAGTTCTAAACCAGTTTATTGAAACTTCGCATTTCAAACTCGAAGACTTAAGGTCTACTATAAAATTAATTTTTAACAACTACTTTTTATGCAATTTAGACTTTAAAGATGCATATTTTTTAATATCGGTATTACCCTCAAGCAGGAAATTCTTACGATTTAATTTTAAAGGGTGCCTTTATGAATTTACTTGCATGCCATTTGGACTTTGCACAGCCCCGTATGTATTCACGAAACTATTAAAACCAGCTCTTAGTTGGCTAAGACAGAGAGGTAGAATATCGATAGCTTACCTAGACCACATCTTATGTATCGGAAATTCCTTTCAAAGTTGCCTAGAAAATACTCAGGACACTAGAAGAATTTTACACAGGTTAGGCTTCGTTATTAATGAACAAAAGAGCTCGAACAAGCCAGAGCAATCTTGTAAGTACTTAGGATTTATAATCAATTCAACCGATATGTCATTATCGTTAACCTTAGGCAGAAATTGCTGTAAAATTCGAGAAATGGCGGCCCTTATTGGTGCCTTAATCGCGGCGTGTCCACGAGTATCATATGGTATGAGAAAAAATAAGGGCTTTAATTTTAAGTGATCAGAACTTTGATGAGTCAATGCCAATAAATGAGTCCATTAAAAAAGAATTAACCTGGTGGAAAAATAAAGTACCAGAAGTCAAATGCCCCATTAGCCACCTTCGGTTTGCCAAAGAAATATTTTCAGATGCATCACTGATAGGTTGGGGGGCACACTCTGATGGAGAAGATACTCAAGGTTTTTGGTCAGAAGCAGAAAAATCATTGCACATTAACCACCTAGAATTAAGTGCTGCCTTCTTAGCACTGAAAAGTTTTGCCCGGGATTTTACAAATTGTGAAATCTTATTAAGAATTGATAATACCACTGCAATAGCATGTATCAATCGTATGGCAGGCGTACAATACCCTGAATTGAACAGACTCGCTAGAAATATATGGCAATGGTGCGAAAAAAGGGGACTCTGGGTCTTTGCATCTTATATTCCATCTCAAGAAAATACAGATGCAGACCGAGAGTCAAGAAGAACAAATATTGACACTGAAAGGGAGTTAAGCGAAAAATTTTTCTTAAAAATTGTTAATAAATGGCGCAAACCAGAGATTGATCTTTTTGCTCCACGTATCAACGCGAAAGTAAGAAAATTCTGCTCCTGGAAACGAGATCCAGATGCTTGGAGCATAGACGCTTTTTACCCTAAACTGGAATGAACATTTCTTTTACGCCTTCCCACCCTTCTCAATTCTTACTAGAGTTGTCCAAAAAATTATTTTGGATAAAGCGGAAGGAATATTAATTGTTCCCTACTGGCGCACACAACCCTGGTTCCCCGTGTTCAAATCCTTGCTGATAGATGAACCATTAATTTTTATCCATCGCCAAATCTACTTTTGTCTCCTTGCAGGTCGCTAAAACATCCATTGAGCAGTCACCTTTCCCTGGTTGTCGGGAAGCTGTCCGGGAAGCTTATCAACGGAAACGACTGCCACAAGAAGCCTTTGATAATAAAATAGATCCATTTTCAGCAAATGTCAACATAATATTAAAATACTTATCGTGCCGCTTTCATCAGGGCGCTTCTTATGGCACTATCAACTCGGAACGCTCTGCTATAAACCTAATAAACACAATAGATCTAAGCGGTGATGCAGTTATTGGTAGATTTTTTAAAGGAGTCTTCAAATTGAGGCCAACAAAACCTAAGTATGACACTATCTGGAGTACAGATAAACTATTAGAATGGGCGGAAAAATTAGAACCACTCGAGTTATTGAGTTTGAAGGATAATACTTTTAAATTAGTCTCCTTATTAGCTCTGGCTACCGCACAGAGGGTACAAACCCTATCACTTATCAAAATAAGTGACATCGTAAAATCTTAGAGTAGCATCACGATTAGAATTAAAGATCGTATCAAGACCTCACACATAGGAGCTACTCAACCATCCTTTATTCTTCCGTTTTATAATAATAGAAAAACGGCATGTGTAGCAAGAGTACTTCTCCATTACATAGAAAGAACTAAAGAAGTCCGAGGAGAAATAAATAATCTCTTCATAACCTTTAAAAAACCAACTCGTAGCGCCAGCTCTCAATCTATTAGCAGATGGCTAAAGCAATGCTTACTCGCTGCCGGAATTGATAGTATATTCACGGAGTTTGGTAAGCTACAATTTCGCAATATTCTAATCGTCGGTCAGGATCATCTTCGCTCAATTTTGTACTATCTTCAATTTATAAGTATGAAATTTATTTATTTTTCTATCTACTTATCTACTTATATTTTTTAAATGAGAAGGTGTCACTTCCTACAGAAAGTGTAATTCGCTATAAGTCAGTATTTTGAAATCCCAAATTTGCCAGAGAAAATCACATATTGACGGCTTTGAAATTTTGCACATATTAGTTTTAAAATTAATTACAAACATCAATTTTTTTTATTATCTAGCAAAGTACTTACATTTAAACTACACTTTTTACTTTTATATTTAATGTACTATCCATTGTATGTATTATGAGAACAGAAGAACCGGAAATGGCACTATTGACATTATCAAGATTTGTGTCCTAACGAATGGAATAAATGAAAATTCGATTGTGTACTGTCGGGAGAGTGTGGTCGGTGAAGTAGTACCTCACACTCCAATTCTTTAATTTTAGCGAGTGATTATCTTACGCTCCTTAACTCCTTTTTGTGGTGACAATCGGTGGACACGTTTCAATTAAAGATTAGTTATCCATAGTAAAGATATGCATTTACAATTTGTCTAGGTTCTATCATTTCAAAATAAATTATTCCGTGAATATTCCACAACAAATACATAAAAACGCATTTTTGGGATGTAAACTCGGCTTAGTAATGGTTTTTGGCAATTCATTCGGAGAGAGCTAGATTATCACAAACAACCCATTTTCATCTCCAGTGATCAAGCGATTGTTGAGGTATTAAACTACAAGTGGTGAATCGGTTCGCTTTGTCTTCTTTTCCAAATTATGTTGAGCCCAAATACCTGCTCTGATTACTTTCCCAATCTGCTTCAAATATTCCTGGGTGGTCAACCAGGGTTGACCAAGACCATTTGACAATTCTCGATGGTCTAACGTGGATTTTCCTTCACTTCGACTCTCAACACGTCATTGTCTAAAGTTGTTAATCTTCCTAATTGGTAGATGTCGGAAACATCAAAATTACCGGATTTGAACTTGGAAAATCACATTTGGCATTCTCGAATATTTAATATACTTGGATAAACATTGCAAATTGCTAAAAAAAGATTTTGACTAATTCACAAACTTGATTTGGGGGTACGCAACCAGCTGATATGAGCATGCGTAAAAACGACATTACTTTCTGACCTACCCTAAGTATAAGAGAATTATTTTTTTATTTTAAAACTTATGATGGATCGTTGCTTATTGGTTTTGTTCTTAATTCTCTGTACATCCACCCGCGAACATAAAAGGATTTAGTACCTATGAAAATAAATGGTGAAATAAGTGATACCCACTTCTTTAAATTATTATGAGTATTCTTGCTTTTATATCTCTTCTGAATAATATTATAATTTAGAAAAATTAGCGCATAATTTTATTATAATAATACAATAAATGCTAATATTATTATAATATTAGTATACAGTTAATTTTATCTAGGATATTTTTGGTGCAGCATCATAATTTTGACCCATATTCTGCTTTGTAATTTGTGTTGCATATATGTTTCCCCAGTTCAGTATCAATGAATATAAGGTAACACTCATAGGCGTAATTCGGAGGAGGCAGTAGGGTACGTAGATAATATTATAAAGTTAGATATAAAAGTTTCCCGTGCCTGTTTTTAATTACTAAGTTTAATATATGTATATAATCTAACCTTCACTTGTCACTACTAATCGTCTCTCAAAAAAATGTTGAGAGGCGGGTGTGCCGATGACATATTCTTTATAGCTAATCGTCAAAAGAACCATGTATTATCCCAGCAATTTTCGGAAGTGAATAAATACTTTATGTAAAAACAAACACTTTCCCTGCCGCTAATATTTATTAACATACTTAGATTGATGTAAATTATTTGTGACTGTCAACAGTAGCAAAGCCTACACATAACACATTTATAATAAAAAACACTCAAGTTGATATTTAAATTAATTGGTCGATTGGCGAGTGACTTGGTTCCCCTAGTAAAAAAATTTAAAAAAGTCTTGCTCGAACTAATATGAGACTATGTGTCAAGCGAGCACATCGGGCGAGACAAATAATATGCGAGTTCAACAAACATTTTACTCAGCTGATACATAAATAAGTATTGTGATATTCTAAACCATTTAGAATCATAATTGGAGTAGACTGTAAAATTAAAATTTCAAAAATGATATTTAACACTGAGCCAAAAGTAAAAATTATCGGATATATCTTCCGTACAATTGCGAGAGTAAATGGCAAGTGGTAGAGTATTCAATTCCAGAATGCATGAATGATTTTCGTGAAAAACATCCTGAATTATTGGTACTAATTTTTACAATGTTTTGATAAAGTCTGTTCAGTTTTTCAGAAAGACTGGTAGCGTCGGTTGAAAAAATGGAAGTGGAGAGCCGTCTAACAGAACGTACAGCTGAAAATATTGAAGCCATTCAACTTGTTATTGATGCAAATCCAAAAACATCTATTTCATTAGTAGCCCAACAAACAAATTTGTCTTATGGCATATGCTCCTTCTAAAAAGACTTAACACCCTCATGCATACAAGTTGTAATGTATTCATTAGCATTCATGAGCTTTTTCCAGTAGATTTTCCAAGACAAATGGAATTTTGTCAATGGTCTCAAAATAATCTAAACACTGAGGATATCTTTAACATTGTTTTTTTTATCAGATTCGCTACGTTTTATCTTTATGGATATGTTAATTCACATAATTTGAGGTGATGGTCATTCATATTTTTATTGAAGAACCAATGCGCTCCCAAAAAGTTTGTGTTTGGGTTGAAATATTTCAAAGAAGATCTGTGGGTCCCATTTGTTTTTTGAAGGCACACTTACGCTTCACGACATCGCAATGAGAAACGTGAAATACTTGGCCCATTCATAAATCAACTGAATTATGAGGAATTACAAAACGGGTATTTACAATAAAATGGTACTACAGCACATACGGGCAGAGAAACACTTCAATATATTGGAGGATTTTTTGATGAAAAAATTATAAGCAGGAATACTGAAACTCCATAACCAACTAGGCCTTTCAATGTAAATATATGCAATATTTTTTCGTATATTCATATGTCAAAAATTTTATTTATTAAGAAAGAACTAAGAAATCGCATAACAGAAAAGTATGCAAATCACCGCAAATGTTGCATAAAGTTTTGCTGGATTGAGGAGAAAAGTTGGTTTGTGTTTAAATGTAAAGAGATTTTTAATAAATACTTACTATAGTTTTTGATTACGATTTTGATAATAAAGGAATTCTTTTTTTCTTTTTTGTTGAATCATTCTGTTTTAAATGAAAATGTTGAGTAATAAATGTGGGGAAGTGGTTCAAGCTATTCATTGATAGGTTGCAATTTGACTTCACATAGTTTTAATGGAGTCACCGTTACTTTAAATTTATAACTTAAATACCTTTCCGTTAAAAATTACGTCTTACAAATATATCAAAAAGTTCAGATAATCAGAAAATTTGAGATAGATAACTAGTGGTACATATTATTGATTATGTCAATGCGCCTAAATAATTAGTTGAAGACAGCCAGTCATACTTAATAATCTAAGAAAAACACAAACCATTTCACTTTGCAATTGTTATTTCGATGAGTTAAAGTGTCTGGACCGCGGCACTTTTGAAATAAAATCCAGTTCATAATCCGATAAAACAACACAGGCAATCCGATAGACATGACAATATCCAGCTGTGTCGTTTCGAGGAAAACGCATTCGAAAAAAAGTGTGTGGAGCTACTGAGAAAAAGGATTCCGGTAATTTTTTTTTATATCTACACAGAATTTAAATTGAGAGTCCGTCAAAATAAATTAGTAGACTTTTTAAATCATAAGGAAAGGGTAAAAGATTCCATTTTTGGCATAAAACATTCTTTTTAAGTTTACCACAAAATATGCAAAGTGTAATTATAATATGCGGGAATAGGAGGAAAATGGAAAACTCTACTTAGTTCATTCCTTAACTTACTTTCATCGGAAAATAAGAAGATTTGGTTTCACTAGGACCAAGGGGGGTTTGACTATAGTAGAGCATATAACAAAAAAGAAATTTGGATGTTCGATAAAATGAAATATAGTATCAAAAGTTGTAATAAAAAATTTAAAAATTATTTCTGGTTTGTTAAAATTAATAAATATTTGAGTAAATTTGATAAATAGGAGAAGATGAAATATACAAAAAAATATTTTATGGGATAATTCATTAAGGATGATGACTATACTTCAGCTACTATTAAAAATTGAGAAAAAGTTTTAAACAAAAGGCTTTAGGATACATATCTACTTAAACAAGTATATTGTAGAATACTCCACAATCTTCGGGACAGTTTAATAACCTTTTCTTAATTGTTTTGAATTTTAAAGGCTTCTTTTTTGAAAATCATTAAATTGAGACATCCCTTTTACGTTAAAAAAATGTGTGTAATAAGTTATACATGAATATTTTTTTATGTTCCATGGTTTTCAAATATATGGGTTATTCCCTATTGATGTACCTACGAATTTAAAAAAAAAACATTTTAATTAAAGAGTGTTTTAACGTTTACATTTTTAGCGAATACATAAATATATTACGGTTTTAACTTTTTTAACTTTTACTGGCTTCTAATAAAAATAATCCCAAATAGCTATTAAATTTTAAGAGTTGATGTTCAATTCATTCGCAGCAATAATAAAAAAATAGTAATTTTTACATAGATTTTTAACGACCCGTGTAAAGACCTTTCAAAATAAATAATTAGTTAACAAAATCCTGACGGCGAAGTCGAAACTATAAAATTTTAAGTGTTTCCCTTTCAATCATCGAAAACAGCATCGACTAGCATTAAAGCATTTATGCCAGGCGACACTTGTCAGCTCAATAATTTTATGGTCTAAGTTTATGCCCACTTGACTTCCTCTGGTTACTAACTAGCATCGACGCGCCCTAACCCTACATAAACATTTACCAGAAATTTTATAGTTCTATTAAATTTTAACGATTTATATATGGACTTGTTGCATGCGCTTCTCCCTCTTCGAGAAATAATATAGAAGTTTAAATACTAAACTCACAAATAATTACCAAAAATGAAAATAAAATGGCTATAACTAAGCCTAGCTAAGACAAAAATGATGTCAAATTACAGGGCTAATAAATATCACGGTAGATACCTTATTATACATACAGTATCATCCAAATGAAAGGAATAAATTCATTATTTCGTTAATTGGCCATTTTAGGGGAAAATCCTGAAACCCGTCCATTATTATTATTAAATGGTCGCTTGCTCAGATCACCTTTTTATTTTTGACGTCATCTCATTTCAATATCTCTAAGTAATTAATTTTTGTATGTATATTTAAAGCAAGTGCTCAAATTGTTTACAGTCACCTAAAATACAATGCCAAAGACGACCATGGAACTCTTCTCGAACTTTCGTTATAACTTCCGGAGTTATTTTTGCAATCTCAATGCGTATCCGTTCTTTGAGTTCATTAATAGTTTGTGGTTTATTTATATACACTTTACTTTTCAAGTATCCCCATAAAAAGAAATCAAGAGGAGTTAAATCAGGTAATCTCCGTGGTCACTCAATTGCTCCTTTTCAACCTATCCACCGATTTCGGAAGACGTTGTCCAAATAGTTTCTCACCAAGACAACATAGTGCCCACCGCACCATCTTGCTGCAGCCACAAATCATTTCTGTTTGGGAACAACCGGTTTAATTCTGGGAGCAAGAAGTTGTAAATATCGAGAACCTGTTAGGGTTTCTTCGAAAAAGTGTGGTCCTATAATCCTATTATCTCTTATTCTTGCCCAAACATTCACTTTCTCTGGGTATTAAGTACGGTACTCTTGCATCCAGTGTGGATTTTCTGAAGCCCAATATCGGAAAGTCTGACGATTCACATAACCCTTTAGGAGAAAAAAGAACTTTTTTAAACATCGGGTCTCTATTATTTTTTTCCATTAGAATTTCACAAAACTCAAGTCGCTTATCAAAATCTTTTTCCATAAGTTCCTGCACCTAATTTACTTTATAGGTATGCCATTTTTCCTTTTTTAAACTGGTATTGGGATTATCTTCAAAGGATAGCGCATCATCTAGTTTCTTGTTTTCAGAATTTCAATTCTTTCCGTTTCCGGAATAAATACATCATAACAATACTTAATAAATTAAGAAATCTGTTCGAATGTCATTAATACTACTTTTGACAATAATACTTAGACATAATTGATATGGATGAATAGATATTTAAAAGACCTTGACGTATTGTAATATACAGTTTTCCTATTTAAAAATTTTATTGATGACGTCGCGCTCACAGAGATGACGCCAAAAATAAAAAAGTAATCTGACGAAGCGCCCATTTAAAAATAAAAATCGACGGGTTTCAGGATTTTCCTCTAAAATCGCCGATTTACGAAATAATTAATGTATCACTTTCATTCGGACTATACTGTATATTGGTTTAATGAGAGATAGACATATGTTAATGGCAATAAATTAACATTATTATTTATGAAATGGACCAATACTGGAAGAAATTAATAAACGCAAACATTAAATTCGCATCGGTTATGCCTATTGATTGCATCTACGACAATTACCTTCTGGAATATTCCCCCTGGACAAAAGACCCCTCCTCCCTGACACTATCCCCGAGACATTTAGTCTTTTTAGAAAATATCCCAAAATTCGCCCGTACACTACTATCTCAGGGGTAATACACAAGCGGGAATTGTGTGTAGGGAAGTATTGTATCGAGGATATTTTACACGCGAGGTTAAATGTCACGGGGGTTATTGTCGGGTGATTTTTGTCTGAGGGTTTTATCTAAAGATGAAACGGTAGCTGTTTGGCCGGATACCGAATACCGAATATTCGCCCAATCTTATAGCCGGATAGCCAGATATCCGGCCGCCGGATATTCTGCCGACTTCGGGTCATTTCGTTCATGAGCGAAGTTAGCGATTGTTTCATTGCCTTGTTAAATCGATTGCAAACACGATCCTTTGAGGTTATTAAAAACTTTTAATATTTGAAGTATTTTTATTGTTATAATTCTAAGCAAATTTAACGATAAAAATGACATCGATAAAGAAAAGGTCGCCGCTATGGAAATACTTTGATATAAACAGTGATGACCGTAAGTTTGCTGTTTGTTTACTATGCAATGTTAAAATTTCCCGTAGCGACGAAGGGAAAAAAGCAGGTATGTATCAAACAATGTTTTTTTTCGCATATAATTAAATTACTTTTCATGAAAGTTCGTAGGGAACATGCAAGTTTCATAAAAAATGGTTCAGTAGTTTTTAAGATATTAACTGTGAAAGCTATGAAGTCGGTTTAATTTGTTTTAAATTGTAGTTTGTTGATTATTCGTAAGGCACGTTTATGTTTATAGTTTATAGCAGAGTTATGTTGACGGTGTCTTATTTATAATCTTATTTTTTCTAGATACTTCTGCCATGAAAAATAACATAAAAACAAAACATCCAGATGAATTCAGTGCATTGAATGAAGATCATGCCGCTGTCGTGCCTACTACAACTCCTTCAGCCATCCCGGGGACAAGTTCATCTTCAGTAGCAAAGAAGCAATTAACTTTAACAGAAACAATCGAAAGGAAATTGCTTTGGGACGTAAATGACGCTAAAGCGAGGAAGTACAATTATTTAATAGCAGAAATGATTGCAATAGACAACGAGTCGTTGTCCAAGTAGAAAGAACCGGATTCACCAAACTCCTGGAACAAACTTTACCCCACTATAAATTGCCAAGCCGTACTTACATTACCTAAAAAATAATTCCTGAGATATATGACAGAATTTATGAGAAAATCAAAAGTAACATTTCAAGTGCTTTTGCTATTTCAGTGACTTGTGATATTATGGACTTGTTTACACAACAACGCTAGCTTCCTGAGTTTCAGAGCCCATTGGGTATCTCCTGAATTCAAACTAGAACGTGGAGTTCTTGCAATAAAGCCTTTCTTAGGTTCACACACTGAAGAAAATATAGCAAAGGAGCTTAACACTATCGCGAATCGCTGGGACATTGAGCTTAGTAAAATACATTTACTCATTTTAACAGTGGCGCTAATATGGTGTTCGTTTGACTGAGTTCGATTCTGCTAGATGTTTCATACATACTCTTCAGAGAGCTAGAAACGAGTCGCTCAAAGCCCAGGTTGGAGTGACAACAATGATTGCTACTGAAAGACGACTTGTTACGCACTTCAATCATTCAGGCTTAGCTCAAGAAAAACTGTTGGTAATTCAAAAAGAGCTAAATCTACCCGAGCATCAGTTGGTGCAAGATATCAGCAATAGATGGAATTCCACTTTTTATTTGCTAGAGCGTCTGTTAGAACAAAAGCGGACCATATAATTGTTTGTTGCTGATCATGATACACTCACCAATTTGATGGCTCAACATTACTGTTTGATGGAGCAAAGCATCAATTTATTTATTTATTAACCCTTTGAAGAAATAACAAAAATAACAAGTTCTGGTCTGTCCTGCGTGTCGGAAGTAATACCACACGTTGCTGCTTTAAAAAAATATTTAAATAAAGGTGAAACTGAGCAAAGAACGCCTGATTTACCACACATGCTGGCTTCGTAAAAAGCTGAATTAGAAAGTAATTTCAACTCCTTAAGTCAAGACTCTAAATACGTGATTGGTACTTACCTAGACCCGAGATTCAAAATAAACTACTTGTGGTTGAAGCTGAAAGAGCTCGCCAGGAGATTCTATTGAAATACTCAAAAATGTCTTGCGAAGAGTCCTCCAGTAGCAGTTCATCTTCAACACCGGCTAAAAAAAGTAAAGGAGAAGCGACAGAGTTCGCTGTATCTTGCGAAGCTCATTACACATTCTGAGATTGCTTTAATGAAGTAGCAAATGAAAGCGATACTAGCCAGTCTCACCATGAAGAAAGAAACGCGATTGCATGAGATTGAGTTTTATCTAAAGTCATTGTGAATTGCTCGCGATCGAGACCCTTATATTTGGTGGGCAGCTAATGCTACACAATACCCAAATTTATCAAAATTTGGCAAAATCTATCTTTCAGCACCCTGTAGCAGTGTGTACAGCGAAATACTTTTTTCTGAAACTGGCCTTGTTTATGAAGACCCGCGAAACCGCTTGTTACCTCTCAAAAATTGTAATAAATATGAAAAAGATAAATTATACTTATCTGATTTCTCAGTCTTCCAAAGCGTTTTAAAAATTTATTCAAATCTGACCCAGGTTTCGGTATCTGACATACCATTTTCCGAGATTGAGAAGAAAGAAGTTTGCCAGATTTTTTTAAATGTAAATAATTTCATGTCATAGATATCACAACCAATTATTATTAAGGAATATTCTTCTTTTTCTAAAAATATATTTGGTTAGTATTATGTAGTTCAAAAGGAGCTCTAAGATAATTGAACTTCCCAGGTTTAGTTGTTCATTCAATACTGTATATTGAGGATATTTTAGGTGTTCCTTTATTTCATATTCTTCCAAAAAAAACAAGTTCTTCTTTCTTGTCACTTATATGAAGTACTTCCACTATTCTTTCCATTGTGTTATTAAGTGTAGATTTGTGTTTGGTATCAATAAGGTGTTTTGCGTAATGTGACTTATCTGGTTTTAATCTATAAGTTCGTAAGTGTTCACAGTAGCGTATCTTAAAATTTGACCTTTATTAATACTTCGATGGTCAACCGAACAAATATATAATGTGTTATAACAAACACTCTTTACATTTTCCATCTTAAAACTTAATTTAGTTTATTTAAATAGTGTGTTGACCTTCTGGAATCGAAACTATTTATCTATCACTCTTTTGTTTCAAATTCCCGAACTGCATGGGAATATAAACAAGAGATAACCATCTCAAATATACGGTTCTTTTAAGGTTTCTTGTTACCAAATTGTATTAAAAATTTATTTTATTTTACAGTTAAAAATCATAATAAACGGAAAATAAAAATGGAAATAATAGTTGCATATATGTATAAAAATGAAATTTTCCTAGAATACGAGAATTCTAATTTGTTTTTGGTAACTATAGGTAAGGATATTTGAATTAGACATTGATATAGAAATGAGAAGAAAATAAAGGGGACGTGAATTTTATTGAGTTTAAAAAGTTATCTTTTTAATATATGAATCTTATCATCTAATTACATGTTGAATTATCAATAATCGTGTATGTCAATAATTAAAAAAAATGAAATTAATTGTTTCAACTCTTACTTTGTGGAAATTATCCATAATAAATATGAAAAGATAAATTATACTTACCTGAATTTTCACAGTATTCCAAAGCTTTTTAAAGTTATATTGAATCAATATAAAAAAATTGTTATTTAGTAGATAGGTGAATCCTCCCAGAGAAAGTGAGTTAATAATATCTCTGGTCACTTTGAAGAATATGAGAGCTCATATTTTCCTATAAAGTGTCGGTGAATCCTTCCAGAAAAATAGAGAAATAATATTTGTCGTCATTTTTGAAGAGATAGAGAGAGAGAGAGAGAAGAATAATTGAACATATCTGTCGTAATTTTTAACCAAAGTAAAGATACCTATAAGGTTAAAGTAAAAAATATAAAAATTGTGAGTGTATTGTTGTCAAAGAGACATAAACTTTCAAAATTGAAATTTATTTTTGAATCATTAATCAAATTAAAATTTTTTGTTAGAAATCTTATTAATTGTATTAAAATAATTTTCTATTTAATATTTTCTTCCCTTGAGTAATCATCTGATTCAGCCAAACTCATGAGTAGTTTTATTATTATTGCAATTACCAATTGAACCATTCACACACTTTTTGTGGGCTTCCTTTTTCCACCCTTTTGGAGGGTTCTCGCCCATTGCATTTCATGCTTACCGTACTCTCTTTCATTGATTAGCCATACCTTTACCTTCAATCATGTCTCTTTCTTTAATATTGGAAGTCAGATGTGGATGGTTGTTAGTTGGCTGTAGTCCTTTCTGTCCATGTTCTGTTTCCTTGATCCTGATTTCTTCCCTCCCCCGTTGATAGGGATTACCTTTACATCGGTCTCTAGCTTTTATGTTGCTTGTAAGACTGTTGTCTTCTACCTTAACCGTTTTTCCAACCCAGTCTGGGGTTCCTTCCTGTTCCAGTTTTCTAACCCAAGGTATCAAGTTTATTAAAAAATTTTGTGGCAAGATTTTGAGTTTTCTTCAATTGTTGTTCATGTTTCCTTTATTATATTGCTATAATTTTCCTTAAATATGATAAAATTTGTATAATAAAAATTTCATTTTTATACTATTTCAAATTTTACCCGTAAAAATTGGTAATTTAATATTTACATTTTATATTTTCAAACAATTTCTGAATAAGAGTACCAAAAATATTCCTACCAATGTATTAAATTAAATTAATATTTTTTTACACATAAACAATTTATTTTAATGTATTTTAATTTTTAAAATTAAAATACGTTATATTTCTTAAAGTAGTGTTTTATTCCAAATGTATCAAAGTGCAATTACAAATATTATAAAATTAGTTTTTGACATAAATGGATCAAAGTGAACTTCAATTAAAATTATGAATTGAGAACTTAACCCTAATTTACTCTACTCTACTCTACTCTACTCTACTCTACTCTACTCTACTCTACTCTACTCTACTCTACTCTACTCTACTCTACTCTACTCTGAACAAACCCATTCCTAGTAAAAATATTATATCTCTAATCCTTATCTAGCAAAAAGATTAACAGTAAATAAAAGGACGAAGGGTGAATCAGAAATATTAAATGTGGTAAAAACATACATTTGTTCAAGGACTGAAACAAGTAAATACCTTGTTCATCATACTATGTTAAGAAAAAATCAGTCAAGAGAAAATTATGGAAATTATTTTCAAGTTTCTAGCTCCGCTAGGTGATCTGAAGAGCAATGGTAACAGAAAAAAGCAATGTTCATTGTCCAGTGATAGTAAAATATTATTATTTTAACAAATGGTAATTCTAAAAATCTTTTACAAAAATTTGACCCAGCCTTTTTTGATGAGCTTAGTAAGGAAGATAATTCAGTGATTTGTAAAGATTTTATAACCTTGCTGTTGTTTGAATAACATTTTTTGAAATTTTAAATGACATTTTTCAGGTCTTATTTCATAAAAGGAAAAAATTGTAGGAAAAACTATTTCTTATTATCCCTTTTTTAACAGAAGATATGAAAAAAAATTATGTTATAAGTAGTCTAATTATATAGATATGATTATAAACTATCATCCAAAAAAGCAATTTGTATAATAATACTGATAGTGCTAGGGTAAAATGTCACCACATATTTCAGTTTTAAAGTGAAGATCACGATATTTGGATAGAAAATTTTACAATAATTACCTTTCTAATCAGATATTATTGAAGTAAAAAAAAAACTTTAATATATTGACACAATTATAATCAGCCAATAACAGAATTCATTCCCGTGTCGGTTGAATATATATTTGTCGTATTCTTCGGAATATTATCAGTATAATTTTGTATTCATTATACGGTGTGTACATTAAATTAAGTATGGAATAAATTCATTTTAAGCTAAACAAACAATTTTGAGGAAAAATCTTGAGACAGGTCGGTTTTTGATTTTAATTTAATATATTTTTACATAATAATTAAATATACAAAGTAAAAATTGGAAGTAACGATGTCATCGACAATTTTTTTAAATGGCACACCCTGTTTATTTTATTTTTTTAGAGTGCAAATTCCAAACGATTCCAATAATATGCCATACTTGAGTGAGCAAAATTGAAAAAGAAATTAGGGAGTTTGGTACCGTAAAAGATCTACCTAAATCCAGCACTTGCCGAGGATACTAAATTAAAATTTTTATTGGCTATTGAAGAAAATCCACACAACAGCGTTCGGCAAGTTAGTCGAGAAAATGATGTTCCTTTTACTTCTATTCATAAAGTATTAAAACATGAAAAGTGGCATCCCTTTAAGGTTCATCTTGTACAAGAACTATCAGATGACGACCTGGATCGTAGAATGGCATTTAGCGAATCTTTGATGGATAAGTGTAGTAATGATCCACTTTTTCTCATGAATGCACATTTACATTAAACGATGAAGTCAACAGACAGAATTGTAGATCTTTGGAAAATCACACTCAATATCCACAGAAAATTAATATTTGGGCAGGAATTATTCGAAATAAAATCATTGGACCCTATTTTTTTGATGGAACTGTAAACAGGCCTCCTTATCTGCCACTTTAATTAACTTTTTGATTCCAACTTTAATGAATTTATTCCCTTGTGCAAACATTCCCGGAAATATCGATGAAAATCTGCGGTATCAACAAGAGGGGGCGCCGCCCCATTATGCAGCCGCCGTTCGAACATATCTTGACGAAGTTTTCCCCATTAAGTGGATCGGTATACGAGGACCCATTGAGTCGACAACAAGGTCACCAGATCTCGCGCCATAAGATTTCTTTTTGTGGGGGTCATCTAAAAAATGTTGTGTATAAAAGTAAACCCTACGACATAAATGATAAGGCAAGAAATAAATAACATTTCGCAGGATACCATTAATAAAGTTCAGCATGAATTTATTGATCGCTTAGGACACTGTCAAGCACAAGAAGGAAGACAATCCGAACACTTACTGTAATTTATTGTGTAGCAATTTATCGTTACTTTTGTATTATTACTATTATATTATTTTGTTATACTAATTTAATTAAAGGTCTTCTAAAATAGAAATTATAAATTTATTGTATCTTTAGAAACTATTAATAACCGAACACAAGTTTGATATATTTTTGGAACCGTCTTGAAATTTGCACTCTAAAAATAAAATGTACAGGTTGGGCCATTTAAAAAAATTGTCGTTACTCACAAATGTTTTACCCTGTATATTTAATTGTTATGTAAAAATATATTAAATTAAAATCAAAAACCTACCTGTTTCAGGATTTACCTCAAAATTGTTTGTTTAGTTTGAAATGAATGTATTCCATACTTTATGTACACACTGTATAAGATCTGTTGCTTAGACTTGAAAAATTAAATGTTTATGTAAATCCTCCCAAATAAAAATCTAATATAGTTAAATCAGGGGATCTAACGGTTATCTATTCCATGTGTTCCGAAATTATCTTATTATAAAATAGACTAATATTAACGGGCGTTGGTGGGCCGTCTATGATGCGTTTCATCTTCCACAAATGTGATCTTCGTTAACACCTTCGATTGGCGCAGGTGGAAAGGCCCATTCATTAGTGGCATTGTCGTAGAATATCAAATCATGCATTTCTTCTACACACATGTCATGTCAATTTCGATCATAATTATGGTTGATCGCTGACAAATCACCATTTCGAAATGTTTTCAGACGGAATTGATGAAATTATTGCTCTTTTAAATGCAACACTCAGTTACTTGCATTTCAATGAAATTTTTAAAAATCGAAATAAAAAGATCTTAAATGTGTACAAACGAAATCTACTTAATTTTGGATTTTTAGTTTACGTAAAAGACGATCGATACAGATATATACATATATTACATTACTTTCTTCACATACTTCCTAAACCAAATTATAAACAAAACGTTTCCGAAAGTGTCAATGAAAGTAAATAAAAAAGTCTGACACCCACAGCTCCAGAAAACACAAATAATCTAAGGAAACGGAATATAAAATATCAGTAATAACAAATAAAAACATAATTTATACCGTTTTCTTAAAGCTGAGTAAAGCACACTTTTGAGATAATTTTTAGAAATATTTATATAGAACACACGTGCTCGCCAGGCCAGGTATAACTAAACCACCTGCCTAGCTCGAAAAATAACCATTTTCTACAAAGTAGTACACACGGGGGGAGAATTCGATAATAAAAGAAAAAATCATTGGAGGGCGGCATTAATAATTTTATACTATTTCAAAATAGTTGTACAGAGTGATTCGTATAAGAACTGCCACAGAGCAGAGGCACTTAGGGGAACTTTAAATAAGGTGATTTAACACAACTTACCTCTATATTAAGAGCATTAATCGATAGTAAGCAGAGTTCAATTGTAGCATTCTAAAGAGTTGATAAGGGATGATGCACCATTAAAATATGACATAATTTGATTCTAGAACATTTCTTATTATCATTATTTTTCAAAAAACTGCCTTTTTCATCATAACCCCTTATAACACGCATTGCAGATGTGTTATTTAAAATCATGGAAAGTTGGCTATAAAATTAAACATCACTACACGGGCCAGGGAAATTGATCCTATGTCACTTTTCCCACATATCATCGGCCAGGCATTGGTCCAAGACAAGAAAAGAAAAGTAATCAAAAGAAACTCAAATTCATACCACAAAATTTGAATTTTGAGTCCAACGGAGAACCTTTTTTATCTTAAGGAAAAAAAAGTAAAGGATGGATGCAAAATAAAAAACAATAATAATATAAAATCTAAATAACTCATTTAGTATTCTCGTTGAACGCCTCTGCTTTTTAAGCATTATTTTATAATGATACGATTTTGTGTACCTACACAACGTTTCGAATTTCATCGTAAATGTCCTAAATGAGTGATATTTCTGAACAAATTAGTTGGGCGCCATTAACGTCAAATAAATACTTTTTGGGGCTCGAATTTAAATGAAAGCAACGTAAACAGTCTACGGGTCAAACGTTGGTTAATCATGTTTAATATTTCAAAATTTATGGCCTTGTGCATTGTGCCCCTCAGATTTTTTTATTTTGCACGTGAAAAATCATTTATGGTTTATTAGTAACATAAAAAAGAAATGGATCACTAGTACTAAGTAGTACTTAAAATAAGTTATTTCTATTAAAAATGTATATAAAATTATTTATATGTATAATACCACAGGCTGGCCTTACAAACCCAATACTTCAAATAATTTGAAATATTTTTTTTCTTGAAGCTACTTCCATAAACTAATCTGAACATTTTCAACAATGTTATTTATACTTACATTTTGTTGCTTAACTTCTTCTTTGAAATGAAGTTTCTCTTCCAACTTTTTTTAAAATGTCCGAAGATTTAATGCAATATTTTTATTTCAGCATCCTGATGTGCTCGTAATCGTTAATCGAGACCACCAATAAATGAAGAGATTAACAGGTTTTTGGGCAAACACGAAGCCAGACTTTACTCTACCTTCACACTATGGCAGAAGCTCTTCTTGGATAATCAATAGCATTTTTAACTTTGTACAGTTAGATGTACTTAAAAATGCAAAAATCTAAAATGAATTAGTGAATTCGTTTCAGTAAATATGTATGTGTTGATAATGCAAAAAAATGTTTAATTTTAGCTCATTCATTAACTGTAATTGTAGTATGATTTAATTATCATAATTCGGTTTTCTACAGACCTTTTTTAAAAGAACTAACTATAAAATCCTTTTTAGGGAAGATATAACAACCTAGAACCCTTCAAAATTGACAGAGGAGAAAATCACATAATGGACAGAAGTTCACAGATCCTACATATGTCAATGTTTTGGATCACATGTTTTACTAAAAGCACTATATTTTATACAAATCTACAACTTTAATGATGAGCCAGTATGGGCTTAGTAGCGGTTGCAGTAGTTCCTTACTTAACCTATTTAAGTCACTGACCTTACTTTCAGCTCCTACAGAATCTTTGTTTTCCATCATTTCTTTGTAATTTTTGGTAAATTGTTGACAAAAAAATACACAGACTGAGTAATGAAATTATTTGTTGTATAGTTTTTGGTCTCACTTTGAGAGCTTCATAATTTTTTTTATTTTTAAACATATGATACCCACAACAAGTATTTAAAAAATATTTAAAATAAATTACTTAAATTAAATTATTAAAATTGGAAATGGGTTCATCTTTTTTTTAATTTCGGTTTGTGTACCGAAGGTGTAAGGCTGCAAGATTATTTACATTTATGATTCACAAAAGAGTATCCTGTAACTTATTAAAAATCACTTGAATAATAAAAACAAAATATATTCTGGAGGCGTTCTTAGTACTCGAGAGTTCCATAAGACTCTTGAATCCTTTACATTTTTTGTTTCTTGACATGGGACCAGTACGTCGACACTTCTCAATCTCATAATATTATATGTGCTTAATGTACTTACTTGAACTGATGGAGTATGTCAATTAATATTTAAGATTAAAAAAGATAGGCACGTTGGTATGTTTTATCTAGAAAGTATTTCTACGAAAATTGAGAACTTATTTCATTAAGTAATACTTTTTTTATATTTAAAAATGTTCATCCAAAATTTATTCTCGGTTTTAGAACATTTTTTCTGTTATTTAATTTTCTACTATCCCTTAGTTAATTTTTGATCTTCATTTTCTCATAACTTTATAGTCGAAAATAATATTGAAATTTAAAAGTGGGCAAGAATGTACAGAACAATTTCAAGTAGCCCCTACATTACTAGATGCGATGTTTTTGTTGGATATCGTGTTACATATAATTGCTTTAGTAGTGGTTACAGTAACCGAATATTTTGAAATATACATAAAGAGTGCAACCCACGTCGGCATCATCTGCTGTCATAGAAGAGTTAGATCCACATTTTGATAATAACGTATACATAAAAAAGGAGTAGTAGCGATCTTAGCTCACTGATTTCTGGAGTTAAGATTGGTTAAAAGATCATCTAGTTATTTAAAATGTTCTTTTATACAGGGTCAGTTATAGTTATTGAGACATAGAGTAAACCGAGTTTATTTAGACCAAAATATGAGGTTTGGACCAATAATGGCTTAATAAAATGTTGCTGTGGCACAAAATACAAGGTGTTAAAGTTTAACTTTTTTTTTTCGTTTTTTGGTTATAATTTCACAATGAATTCATAGATTGCTAGTAAAATTGACACAGATGAATAACCTAAGACATAGAATGTTATTTTATCTATTATTTTACATTTTGTTACAAAAGGCGCCACATGTGCAATTCCTGATGATTAGTCGTAACTTTTTTACTTTTTACTAATTTTGATTAGAAAACATAATATAAACATCATTTTTATGTAAATTTGTTATAATTGTTGGAACATAATAATTTCAACTGTTTTCGAAAAAAACGCAATTGAACAGTTCAAAGTCTAGGGAAGTGATTTCATTTATTTTGAGTACATTACTTTTGCTGTCAAATTTTAATGTGTAGTTGCGTTGTTAAAGAAGAATTAAAAACCGAAACGTCGTAACTGTTTTACCAATGAGGAAATACGGGATGTGACTTCTGTGTACGCACAAGAAAATTATTGTGTTCGATCTGCTATCAAAAGGTATGGACTGTTGTTTGGAGGCAGAAGGCAGCCAAATCCTAAAAAAATTACAAACCTATTGTTGTTGGGTGAAACAGGGTCATTTCGCACCAAACATTAGAAAGGCCAACCGAAATAAATATCACCTTATCAAGAAGATGAAATTTTGTTTTCTAGTAGATGAAAATCCTGAATAAGTGTTATCTATCAGCAGCAACAGGAGTAAGTCAGCCATCTATTATTAGAATTCTAAAAAAGAGAATTTATATTCTTATCACTTCAATCCTGTTTAAAAATTTGCTTCCAAGAGATCTTCCACGATAGTTACAATTCTGTCAACGTACTCTGAACAAAGTGTAACACTGATCGAAAGTTTATTAAAAATACCTTCTTTACTGATGAAGCAACTTTCTCCAGACAAGAGATTTTCAATTGGATAAACAGTCATTACTTGGAAGTACAAATTCCGCGTGCTCTTAAAAAAATACATTTTTAGCATGAATTTAAAGTTAATATTTGGTGTTGTTTTATAGGCGACTACTACCAGAACCATATGTTCTTCCTCCAAATTCAAATGGAGTTTTTTATTTATTTACAAAATATTCTTTATCATATTTTGGATGGTTATTCACAATATGTAAGAGGAAAAATGTAGTTGATGCAGGATGGAACCCCTCTTCATTACTCATTAATAATTAGAAATCATTTTCGCTGACGATTGGCAAAGAAAGTAATTTTGAATGGCCACCAAGAGGTACTGAATATAACCCAATGGATTTTTATTTTTGTAGACATATTCATTCACGAGACAAATTCTGGGGAAAATACAAAATGTTGCTAATTTCATTAGGGGACAAGATGATATCTTTCTTATGTCAGAAAATCTTTCATAAAAAGAATCAAAAAAGAAGTAGGAGGAGGCAACGGGCAACGTAGAACATTTACTTTTAGGTTGTTTCTAATTATTTAGTTTATTATTTCGATTTATCAACCAAATAAAAGTTTTTTCTACAATTTTTCCTTTGAAAATCCTTTCCCGTTCCATTGCGCTTTTCTCGAAACCTGTTGAAATTATCATATTTCAACGGATATAACAATTTTACATAAAAATGGTGTTTACGTTATGTTTTATAATCAAAATTGCTAAAAAGTTCACCAACAGTTACGACTCAGTTTCATCATCAGGAATCTCTTATGTAACGCCCCGTGTAACTAAATGTAAAATAATAAATACAATAATATTATTTCTTTAAGTATATGCCTATGTGCTGATTTTGATAACAATCAATAAATTCGTTGTAAAATTATAACCAAATGACGAAAAAAGTATTTCAGCTTTTGCCACAGCAACATTTAATTTAGACATATTTGGTCCAATCCTTATATTTCGGTCCGAATAACCTGCGCTTACTCAATGTGCCAATAGTTATGACAACCATTATACTAAGAGTTTAACTAAAGATACGAGTAATACACATGAAATATTATTTTCAACATGGATGTAATTCTTGGGTAATTTTATTAACTCATCTTGAGTAATATTTCACAAAAACGTAAAATACCATTTAGACCTCTTCTTATATTAACTTTTTTAAAGCTTCTAATTTTAAAACTTTAATTTGTTCAGAAATTAACATACTTTAACAAAATTCAAGCTATTATTAAAAACAAATAATTTCAAAATATTTATGTGAGCTATTTTGGAACCACTTTTCAAATTTTGCTTATTATTTTGATGGATTATTCCCGCAACGTAAAGTGAATACAAGGCTAATAAAAATTCCAGATTTTAGCGGAATTCCTCAAGACAGAAGAACTCACACGACGTGCTTACCAACCCCGACACTTGAAGGAGGAATCGCTCTTTGTCGGCTCGTTCTCCAGGTGTCAATATTCAGGCACGGGTCATAATCAAAAGAGAAACCTAAATTCCATTCCTTTCCTGCCTTATCCATTAATAACTTGGGCGATTTAAAATTTCTACAACTCATCCTCCGATCCGCGAGCATTTGTTCGGTGTCATCACGGAGATAAAGAAATAAATAATAATCATTATGGTATACAGACTGAGGTACATAATTAAATGAAAATAAACAGCGGAACGAACGTATTTATATTAAACTAAAACAAAAAATAATAAACAAGTTATAGCAAAAAATTGGATGATTTGAGCTATTTCAGGTATTTCGTCATAAGGATTACATTTTTTTGTATATTTTTGAAGTTTGACATGAATTTCAAAAACATAAAATATCACAATAAAAAGGGAATCCGAATTAAGGACATTACATAAAATGGATACTGTAAATGTATTAGAAAATTTATAATCAGCAAAAGAAGAAGAATTTACTTAAAATTGTAAAATTTAAATGATAGCCCCAAAAAAACGTATAAATAGATAAAGAATCTAAAGAAACGTCAAAGCGAATAAGGTCGTTAGAGGAAGTAGATAAGAATAAGAAACAAATCAAGAAATAATTGTTCTATGGTTTTGGGCATGAAAGCCAATTTTTTAAAAAGAAAACTACTATTTTTCATTAGCCAACGTTTCGACAATTTATTTTGTCATCCTCCGGTCTCTAAAAATGTTAAAGAGATAGTACATGTCATTTTTATTTTTGAAAATGCTGTTATATTAAAGATTCAAGACAGATACTTACATGAAATTTGTAGTTTTCTGTGTCAAAAATTTTAAAAAAGCATATCCGGAAAAACCCACTGGTAAAATACAAATACAAATACAAACACATTAAAATAATTGCTTTAACAGTTAATCAGTATTAAAATTTATTTTAATAATTTTGTGGTTCTTTAAGGTTACTTGTTTATTAAGGTTCAGCGAAACGATAAATCTTAATTTTATGATATGTTAAAAATTGTATTGTTTTGTTATTGTTACTTATTAGTATTTAACATATCTATTCTTTACCGAAAAGATACTGAAAATATAAACACAGCATATTATAATCTTAACAAAAGAATAGAAATGCTACATGCTAAAAACTAATAAGTAACAATAATAAAACAGTACAATTTTTAACATATAAAATTAAGACCTATCGTTTCGCTGAACTTTAATAAACAAGTAAGATCCAAAACGATATTAAAATTTTAATATGTTTGTAATTGTATTCTACCAATGTGTTTGTCCGGATACGTTTCTTTTAAATTTTTGACACAGAAACTACAAATTTCATGTAAGCATCTGTCTTGAATCTTTAATATAACACCATTATCAAAAATAAAAACAACATGTACACATGTACTATGTCTTTAATATTTTTAGAGCTCTAAAGATGACAAAATAAATTGTCCAAATGTTGGAAAGTGAAAACCCCAAAACCATAGAAAAAATACTTCATAAGGTCAAAACAGTCACTCTCTAGAAATAATATCTAGGAGCAAGAAGATTTTTCCAGAATTTAAGAAAAAGAAAAGAAGATAGAGTTAACAACAGAAATTTCTAGATGAGAATATTCGCTCTAAAAGAAGGAAGAGGAAAAAAGATTGTGACTTCGACGCACTTCATACAAACTACAATTGAACATGAAGAAGAAGGAGGAGAAAATGGTATTGAGCCAGAAATAATCAGATTTACATAAGAGTAGGGAATAAATTGAATGTCAAAAAGAATGCAATATAAAAAATTATCATCTGACAGGAAACAGAACATATAAATGTCCATCCACAAAAAAAAGAAGTTACAGAGAATCATAACTGCCGTACAATATGTTCGTCAAATAGTATACGAAACAAGTAGTTTATAAACCCAATATAATGACGAATGATAATCTATTTTCTGCTAAAAAATAATAAAAGAAAAACAGAACAGAATCAGCAACTCATAATAATTGTTATTGATTTAAAAGCTCCGATTGAAAACATAGACATACAGATAACAGAACCAAAATAAATAAATGAAAGTAAACACCGACATAAGTAAACTAGATTGAAAATTTACAATTTAAACATAAAAACACTGTTATTGCAATCGAAAGTATAGTAGTATATAAAACAAGGAAGAAAAAGTTGTACTATACAGATATTTAAGAAAAAAATATCATTTAAAACAAAAAAATAAAATTTTTGTTTTTAACGGTGAAATCACATAGACGAAAATAACTATTCTCTTTTATTTATATTTAATTTATCATTTAACAATCTTAAGCCGTACATTCAAAACTGGGAGTCCAAACACCGTATTTATTTGAATAGGAGATGAAGACTTGGAAAAGGCTCATCAAATATCTGGTACACTAATGCCCGGTTTCACCAACGATAAATAAGACCTTATTTGATGAAAAAATTTAACTGTCGAATAAAAATTCACGATTTTGTTTCACCAACGTGAAATAGTGTTATTCGACGATTAAATTGACGTTTAAATTAAATTTATTTGGTGTTTTCCAACCTCGATACTAAATTGTAATATTTGTGTGATTGAAAATTTTTATTTCATAGGCTGTATCAGTTAGGTTGTTTTGGATAATAGGTAGGACAATACCTGATGTGTATTTCAATACATTTCATAATTATTATTATTAATTTTTAACATCATCATCAACATATCTGATGAAGATTTACATTACAGATACCTCAATTTCCATTACCGACGATGTGGGCTTTAAGATTAGGTTACTAACCAAAATATGTGTTATAGAAGTTTTCAATTTAACTGGAAACCAGAAGTATTAGAAATAAGCCCATCAGTCACAAGGACGCCTCAAAATGCTAATGAGCTTTTTCAGATTCAAAATGGATTTTGTAGAATATGCAGTTTTCCCAGAGTTGTTGGAGTTATTGAATGCACGCATATTCGTATACAATCACCAGGTGGAGAAATATATAGGAACAGAAAAGAATCGTTTTCTATAAATCTACAAGTAATATGCGACAATTAATAAGAGACATTGTTGTACGTTGCCCTGGTAGTGTCCATGATGCTACAATTTTCAATAATTCTTTAGTTCGAGCACTCTTTGAAAATTATGAGTACGCTAGTACTTTACTTTTAAGAGACAATGGGTATGGATGCAGAAAATATCTGTTCACTCCATTATTAAATCCCCAAACAAGATCAGAACATGCTGAGAATATTGCGCATATAAAGACTCGCAATGTTATATAAAGAACTTTTTTGAGGTTCTAAAAAGACGTTTTCATTGTCTACCTTTGGGACTTATATTAAAAATAGACACCATTTTAGGCATAATTGTGGCAAATTTGGTTTTACACAATATTGCCACTAAATTTGGTGATGACCCAAATGAAGACTCAAATATTATATTGCCTCTATCTGAAGATGCTGCAAATATTAACGATTTCAAGAATGATTATAATGTCCTGTAAGAACAGCTTTAATAAATACAGTTTTTATAAGATGAATATGATTATTAATAATTAATTTTATTTTTGATTCTTATTCCTCTCTTTCCTTTATTATTTCTACTTTATTTTAATATTTAATAATAATATTCTAACTAATATTTGCTTCTTTCTTTTTCTTATCGATTTTAATATAAAAATAAAACAAAACTTAACCGAACCAAATCACCACGACAATAATAAACGTGATTTAATTGTCAACGTCTAATTCTTTTTTTTTTTTTTTTTTTTTTTTTTTTTTTTTTTAAAGAAATGCCTTTTAAAGTTTGATTTACATAAATATTTGCTAACTGTCAAATAACTAACCAAGGATTAAAAGCGTTGGTGAAACGTCAAAATATTTAACCAGAGAATAAAAGTTATTCATTGAATAACTATTTGGAGATTTATTTTACGTTGGTGAAACCGGGCATAAGAGAGAGGAAAAATCGTGGGAACATGAAAATTATATCAAACAAAAGAGTACAAATTAAAAAATGGATAAAGGAGAAGCTGAAGTCAATTCCGATACTCAAACAATTGCAAAGGAAAGGGATAAAGTAACAGAATTCCTTTTTTAAAGATTTTATCTATTTTTTACTATCAGTTATATTTTCTTAAAAAATAATTTCTAAAAACCGAATTTTATTTTTTAATTTCAATATCTGACCCGAATCTTTAAAGTACTTTTTAGGATGTACTTATAATTAGATTTTTCCTTAAATTAAATACTAAATTAATTATGTAGATTCCCTTAAATATTTATCCTATAATTTTAAATTCTATTTTGGATCCAAACAATCCTGCGGTAAAGAAAAAAACGGTCCATACTCTCACATTTAATGAGTCTCGAACGATAAATAGGTAGCAAATTATTTCGGCGAGTTAGTAGTAATTAAGACAGTGCCAGCGAAGTGAACCCCTACACCACATACTACATCACATTAATCAACAAACCCACAAAGTATAATTTCTCAATCTTTTCAAACCAGCAGCGGAGTAAGGTAAATTAAATAGAATTTAAGTTAACATTAATTAGTTTTTCAGCAGTAGATAGTAGCAACATCGGCCGTAAACGTTAAATGTTCAATAGCTATCTTAGTCACGATGACGCAAAGGTGAAATAAAATTAAAATTATCGTTATAATCCTGAATATAAAGAACTTTAAAATACTCCCATTGCTTCAAAACCACAGCAAAATTATTTTTATAAAGCTATTTTAACTTACTTTTTAACTATATTTTAAACTGACAGAATTTAGGTTCGTATGGTGAGTTTAACGATAATCCCGAACTCGGAATATTTACTAAACATTTTGTATTCCCACTTTTCAATTTCACTAGTTTTTAAATGATAAATCTTATTTCATTTATCTGCGTATCTATCTTATTGAGTGTTAAATATTTTTGCTATCTTTAGCCTGTGGATTATTCTTACAATTTTCCCCCTATTGCTAAATCTTACATCCTTCAATTATGTTCTTCTCGATCTTCTTCTTGTGTTGTTTTTATTGCTATTTTTATTTTATGAGTTTACCAATTTGTCATCTTAATATATCTGTTTACCTATTTTTTTTGTTATCACATACATTCTTTTTACCGAATACTATCTATTATATTTTTATATTTTTTTCTGTAACGTTCCTTATGTCTTTTCGTAATTCATTATAAGTTTTTTAAATTTTTCTCTCTTTTTGTGTCAGTTTGCCGAATGGTTATTCCTATTTCCTTAATATTTTTGTCTTTTCTGCATATTTTATTTCTATTGTTCATTTCTATATCAAGGATCATCTTTGTTTTTATTAACAGTTTTTTTGTTATTAGTTATTTGTATTTTTTAATTTTTTTTTATTTTTCTCATTCATTATCCAATTTCCATTCGATTTCATCAAGTTGTTGGTATCATATTCATACCTTTTGCTCCATTTTTCTTTGGCCATTTATTTGATTTATTCTTATTTATTTAGATAGGTTATTAATCATGTAGATAATATCCTGTAATTGCTTTAGTTTAATTTTAATAACAATTTGTTTTTCGTATTTAGTTCCGCTTTGTACACTTTTATTCTAATCTTGGCGGCAAATTCTGTGTAAACTTTTATTACTGATGATTTCTTTAGGTTTGGCGGGAATTGAAAATGTACTAGGTGAAACCTTGATGAGTAAAAGAATACGAATAATGATATATGACAAGATAATTGAGAAAGCACGCAATAATGTATCTCCTCTCGACCGAACAAAAGGTACGTTACTATCGAATTGACTGGAACGATGTTCCCACCTCGATGTATCCCTACTTAAATATATTTGTAACACATTATCTTTCTTTCATAACGCGTAACGCTTCATTATGTGCATGGATTTGTGTATGACCTCAAATATTCAGGCCAAATATGTATATGAAATATTTTCTTTCTTTTTATAGGTCAGCTTTATTTCCGGGCATTATTTTTAGTTCTACGACTACTATGTGAATACGGATATTTTTCTAGTCTTTTCAAACTCCTATCCACATTTTTCATTTTTCTCTTTTCTATCCATTTTCTTCTTGTAGTAAATCTTATACTTCTTTAACATATCATCAAATTTTAATATAGAAAATCTCCTAGAAGAGAAGAAGACAAACTTTGAATGATGGATTTATTATTGGTTGTATCAATAATGTTCACTGATATTAGAGGATTTTATTAAATAAAGTCTTTTAAAGAAATAATAACAATCTTTGCAAAAATTAAGGAATCGTGTTAATACATTTACAAGAAAATTAAGGCAGCAAATCGTTCATAAAGGCTTAAAATAACATATTCCGAAGGACTCCTAATGCGTGTATCCATCTGACGAGTTCAGTTGATACGTTACGTTTTTGTTCTGAAAGATATTACTCGAATTCACTGCAGACTAGTAAATTTATTACAAAATCTGCTTTATATTTCCTACTTTCCATGTTTTTTTTAGTACACCACTGTTTTAGAAAGCGACAAACCCATGACAAAAGCTGATGCACCCTTCCGCATATCCCCAAATCTAAGAACAAATGTACAGAGTAGAGACAAAATTAATGATGAAGATCTATGGAACCGCCGCTGATGCTTGTGCCGGTATTGCCGGTGCATATGTGACATTTATGGGGCGTATCGCACGCCGTGACGCATGTCGTCAGTCGCCTGCTATCTACCTGCATCTTTCTACCACTAATGACTGTTTAAATAGAACTCTGCACCATCTCAGATACCATCATCGACATCAATCTTCGGATTTTAAATTTTACTTGCCAAACAGGCACCTTCGCCAATAAATGTAAGTAATTTCATCAAAAACAATTCAAGTTAATTAGCGGATTTTATATTTCAATAGGTGGTTTCTAAAATTAATTGATCACAATTTTAGAATACTACAATTCTAGAATATTCATAATTGGATTGTACTAAGTAGTTGAGTATTTAAAACTCCAAATAAATATCTTTTAATAAGAATAAATAGAATTAGGATCAAAATTACAGCAATTTATTCTCCTTGTACTAAACAAAATTAAATAGCAAGCAACTTAATGTGAAATGCAGCAAATTAAAAATGTTTATACAAATATTTATCATGAGAGGAGATATAGGTACCTGCAATCATTTTGCATCATGATAATGCAACATTCCATACCGCACGCGTCAAACTCGATTATTTGAAAAGTATAATCGTGAATTAATAACGCACACGTACTATAGTCCAGATTTCGCAACAAGTGACTTTTTTACGTTTCCTACAATTTATCTGACTGCTCTCATATAGTATATGCTAAAATAACAATACAATAAAACAAAAAAAGGAAAGTCACACACTTAGTAAATGACTGATGAAAAATATACAAAAATGAGATATTGTATACAGAGTGGACCAAAAGTCTGTAAACGGTCAATTATCTCATAAATTGCTAGTTCAAATTCTACAAAATTTAGGATAAGCCTATTTTGGGATACGGAGATTCCAGATTTGACATTTGCAATGTTGCTAGATTTGTCGTTTCTCTGATATTATTAGTCACTTTGGTTTTTTAAATATATCACCCTGTATATTCAGTCATTTTTGGAAGCTACTCTTCAATAGGAGTTCAACCATATGTAACACTTATGATTTTATGTAGTCTAGAAGATCTTAAATAAATAAAACAGAATCATATATGGTTTTAGCAAGTTGGAGCTCCAGCTCATTTTGGTGTAAATGTTGAGCGTTATTTAGATGAGATATTTTCCGGACGATGGATTGGTAGACGAGGTAGTATTGAATGGCCCCCACGTACATCTGATTTCAATCCTAAAGATTATTTTTATTGGGGATACTTGAAAAAGTCAGTTTATAAAACTAAACCAGTAAGTCTTGCAGCGCTAAAGCAACGAATTATAGATGATCTCGATTAATTTATAGACAATCATGGAGAAATCTGCTAGACCCATTTTACCATCGATTAAGGTACTGTCACAAATGAAGCACCTTTAAAACACTTGATTAAGTAATAATTATTTTTAAAATGTTGTAATCTTTCAATTATTACGTATTAATGTAGTTGAAAATAGTTTGTATTAAAAAATGTATTAAAACAATTATGCGTTTCCAGACTTCTGTTTTATTTATTTAAGATCTTCTAGACTACATAAAATCATAAGTGTTATATACGGTTGAACTCGCATTGAAAAGAAGATTCCAAAAATGACTGAATATACTGGCTGATATATTTAAAAAACCAAAGTGACTAATAATATCAGAGAAACGGCAAATCTTGTAACATTGCAAATGTCAAATCTGGAATCTCCGTATCCAAAAATAGGCTTATCCCAAATTTTGTAAAAATTCGGATTAGCAATTTACGAGATAATTGGCCGTTTCCAGACTTTTGTTCCACTTTGTATATCCGCAATATACTGGCTTCTTACGCGCAATGAATCAAATATAATTAATTTGCAGAAAACGTCACGACCAGTTCCAATTTAGTGTTTCAAACCAATGTGTTACTATCGCCATCTGTCAAATTAATACATATTTTTTGGGTAAGATTAATGTTAAGATATGATATACATTATAAGCATTGCGGGAAGATGCGGGAGGGCTCTGGGGGTGCTCTTACCCTGATGTAAGAAAATATTTCGCAGCTTCCGTAACAGTTTATTGTTGTATATCTAATATACAGATTTATTAGTTTTATTGGTAATTAGAATGGACTGTAAAAGACATAATTATAAAGTTAGTGAAATTAAAAATCGTATATTTAAATTAGCTACGTCGCAAACATCAGTTAAAACCTGAACATTTTTTTCCTATATCCTTTTCAAAAATCGGAGGTTATAGAAAAAAATAAAAGTATGTAAATATAAGAATGAATAATATTTCATAAAACAGTAACTAAAGTTAGTAAAATTAACCTATAAAATGTATGTATACACATACATTATACTTGAATCTTTTAAATTTATATTAATAGTTAATAGCAGATAAGAACGTGGTGTGACTGGAAGTGTTGCTGAATTTTGCAAATAGTGGTAAATATAATAACAAAAATTGAATCTTGAAATTCATTATTATAAAGTTAGCGATAAGTTGATCTTTCAACTGGGAAGAAGTATTCTGAGGAGTTGAATCGGAAGTGGGCTGTTATATTAAAATCAGATTAATCTGTGACATGAAGGACATCAAAAAGGTGTTTGAAAAAAACTAGAGCAAATGATCACCAAAATAAGCTAGAGACTATAAGTAAATAAATAGCTGAAGATTAAAAAGAATCTGAAAAGAAAGTTATTTCCTTGGTGGAGAAGATCGAGATATAGAAGAATATAGAGATCCATAGAAATGTATAAATAGGTCTTCATTGTTAAAACTAATTAAATAAGATTGAACTTCTTAATAAAGCAAAGTGTTTAAAAGGAACTGTAATATAAACTTACCAAGAGTATTGAAGAAAATGCTAAATGAAATAGATAGATGCCACATACCTACAACAAATTAATAGTAAATAATTAGATTTTTATGGCAAAAATCAGGAACGTGACGTAAATAAGGTCTCAGAATAGGAAGACATTACAAGCAAAACTCAAAAAAGATCACTCGATAACAAATCACTTGAAGGGGATTCACTTAAAACTCATCTGAGAAAAATAAATACAAGAAAAACTGCTAATGACATATGGAAATTGAAACACAATAAAACTAAAATAAAAATCCCAAAATAAAACTAAGTGGAAAATGGTATAATGGAACCTTAGTGGATAAATTATATTAACAAATGAACTAGAAAAATCTAAAATGGAAATATTGGATATAACAGAAACAAAAACAAAGAAAATGTCAGCATAGGACATGAAAATGGAAACTTCTTAATCTATAGTGGTGAAGATGAAATAAAACGAACACAATCAGAGGTGTATATACAGTTTCAGAAGAAATATTTGATAGCATGCACGAATTCATAAGAGCATAAGAGAACGCATTAGGAAGAATGCTCTTTCTCTCTCTCTCTCTCTCTCTCGGTTGTTTGGTAATAAAATATTATTCCTGTTCTTTTACTCCTTAAAGTTGCTGTCTAAGGGGGAAAAATGTATCTCTGAATTTCTGTGATAAAAATAGATAGTATCAATAAAATACCAAAATGGACATACTGTAATGAAAAAATACTGAGAATAGACATAGAACGATCGAAAAATGAATTAATAAACACGATTTTTTGCTATGGATCAAAGGAGTACGCAAAAACAGAATTCTGAGAAAGTCTACAAGAAGCTATCAAGTTCAAGAGTATTATACAGATATAAACATAATATAATAGAGAAGGGAGAAGTAATAGGACCTTAGGGATAGAATAAATAAATAAGAATTGAAAATTACTATTAAAATTTTGCTTGGTTAATCTTCTAATCATCACCCATTTTTAACACAAAAGGATTCACATTATAGAGAGGTAAAATGAAAGGCGAACATTCAGTCATTCATTGCATAAGAGTCAAAAGAAGTTACAGAATTGGTTCATTACTTAATTGAAACAATATTCACTAAGAAATAAACATATAAGCAAGAAATTAAAAAGAACGAAATAATTGATAAAGCCATAATCAAAATACATAAAATAAGAGATGAGGAGATGAAAAAAACATACTTAGACTTAATAAATGCTGAACTAGAAATAAAAGAAAACTACGGACATGACAGAGAGAAACTATGGAAAAGATTTAAAAACGTTTTAATTGAAGCTACCAGACAAGGATATGATACTACTACTGAGAAAATAAGACAAAAAAAACCCTATAATGGAACGAAGAAGCTAAAAAGAAGCCAAAAGAAAAAAATACTTTGGAAAGAGCATATTAGAGATAATACAAAAGAAAAATATCTTTACACATTTACAAAGAACAGAGAGATACAAAAGGTTCTTCATGTGGTAAAGTGGAATAATCCAAAAACACTCGTGCAATGAACGGGGAGGCTGTGGGAAAAGACCCCACCAAGAACTGGAAAAGGAATAAATGCGGAAATATGGAAAAATGGAGAGGATCAATAATGTCAACAACCCAACGAGTTCCACTCGCCTAACCCCCGATAATAAAGGAGGAGGCAAGTGGAGGTCAATTAGCTAACGCTTCAAAAACAAACAGCTAAAAGGATCCGACATCAAAAAGAATGTCAAAGAGGGCAAAATTACATTATCCGAGTAAGAATTGTTGCGGATGACTAAGGAACAGGATAAGGAACTACTTACAGGAGTGGAATAAAGTGTCCCAGGGGACCCTTAAGGTCAGTCGTTTATCTCCTTATATAAGTCCTCTTCGTCTGTAAATTTAAATGCATTGACAGTTTATCACACTTAATTTATACCAAATACTCAGTTTCAATAATTTGTAATTGTTCTTAAAAAATTTTAAGTCCATTAGTTGATACCTATATTTAATACAAATTTAATTTTATATCAATATTTTTCATTACCACTTAAAAACATTTTTTATCTCACTTTTACTGTTCCTGCGTCCTTTTATTAGGTAAAGTTTAATCTGTATGCCTACTTTTAACTGATTGTTTTTTGATCTATTGTAACGTTGTTATTATTTCTAACATTACAGAACTGATGACTTTTGTTGAGAAGTCGAAACTAGTAGTCTTTTAGAAATCTTTGGATTGTCAATAAAATTTGTTGTGGTACGATTTTGAGCTTTTTGGATTAAAGAACAGAGAATTAAATAAAAAAATTATATAAGAAGCAAAGAAGAAAAGCTGGGTCAACTTTGGAATAATTAAGACAAAAATAGCAAAGAAATTGTAAAGCTATTTCATAAAACATTTAAAAAAAGGACATTTATCGAATTACTAAACATCAACACCAACGAGCTACCATTCAACCAAGAAATAAGAGAATTGTGTGAGATATATGAAACAATGACTGAAAATTATAAATAGAAGACGACCTTAAAGAAACAATCAAGAAGTCAAAAGTAGGAAAAGCACCAGAATGTCATCAAATCACCTCTGAAATTAAAAAATATCTAGGACCTCCAGCACTGAAAGAAGTATTAAATATCTACAACTTAGCTTATATAGCTTTATAATTGTAGTAGACGAGATAATTAAAGAATGTTAAAAAAATAAGAAATATTAAATAGTACAGCACAGAGCTTAATTTTGTATAATAATGAAAAATGCTGGGTGCTAACTTAGAAGTAATAAACAAAAAAATATTAACTAAACTTAAATTTACAGAAGAGTAAATCAATAAATATAATATTAGATAACAGGAAAATAGAAGAAATAAATAATTACAATTTTTAGGAACAAAAATAAACAGCAAAGAAAATATAAAAGATATAAGAATAAAACAGGCTATAAAAAATATTATTCCAAGCTCTCAATAAACAAATTTTAAATAAAAAGAATATAACCAATACAATTACAATGTTTAAGACCATTTACATACCAACCCTAACAATAGGATGTGAAAAAATAAGACAAAAATTATATCCAAATCACTAATGACAACAATTAAAGAAAGGAAACTAAACTGGAAGTATATAATATACAGGGTACGGCATTAGTGTGTCGAAGTATTATTGAAGTTACGAAAAAAAAGTTTTTACAGGAAGTGTAGGCAATCTTGAGATTCACATTTAAAAATTAGTCCCAAATATACAGTGTGTTCAGGAACGCAGTACCAGACAAAAATTTTGTATTTTTAAATGGAACACCCCGTGTATTTGTACATTTTTATAAACCTCTTGCCGTGCTAATTTGAACGATGTATAATACTTTATGTCTATTATGTTTAATAAAGGATCTAGACCCATCTGAAAATCACATTTTTTTTAATGTAGATGTATGTAGCAGCCAAAACGTTGAAAATCAATAAAAACGGCTTACATGTTCCTATTTTAACTTTTCAAGTTCTTTTCTATGGTATTAAAAATATTTGATACAGACTGATCAAAAATTTGAAATCCCATCTGATTCCAGCACATACGTTCTATTGACATGTTTGTCCTCATGACGTTGGTTGAAGACATTAGCTGCTTGATTTCTACATTTTCCATTTACGAAAAATCATTCAATCATTTCAATTCTCTCTGCAGTCGAATAAACCATATTCGATGATAAATTGACACGCCAAACTAACAAAACCTCTTTGTGAAATACTTAAAAATAAAAACCATTTGATAAGGATTACATACGAATATTGTAACAAATAACATCAAGTTGTTTTTGATTCTACATTATCAAGAATAGTTAGATCACTTTGTGATTCAAAGGAAGAAAGAATGCTAATTTGGGGGTATTTAAATTTTTTTAATAAAATAATCTTACCTAACAAAATTTTACTTTATCATACAATTACGAATCATACTGAAAAAAGCAACTTAGTCGCTAATGGTGTAACAAATGTTGGTATCACCATAAAACCCTTCTTTAATTTGACGTATCACTCGACCCCTGGCCATTTGAAATTTTGGGAGTAGTTCTTACCCTGCCCAGTGTGTGAAACAAATCAATGTAAATTTATACTACAAAACCTTGGCCCTAAGTACAAAAGTTGACGTGTCCGAGCATTTTTATAACTTCTTAACGAACCCAAAAAATAGTCTGTTTCGGTTTCGTTGGCGCACCCTGTATATTTAAAACGTCCTGCCAAATAATCTCACATACCTGTAATTCTTGTTTAATAATATTGACCCTAAATCATATTAATGGATTTGTCTAGACGTCATTTACTTATTTTTTGTTAATTTAATTTGCTAATAATATTTATAGCTTTTTGCGGTATTAAACACCTGGTTATTGGACAGATAATTAGAGACTAATTTACTTAATAACTCTCTCTGTCGATTGGGAGGTAGTGGTAGATCATTTGGGTTATCTAGAGTAATTTATTTAATCTATGAATTAAAAAAATTGATCACAGAATAGTAAGTGTATCTAAACATATACCTACATATTTAACATAATTTATTCGCGAAGGTGCTGTTTTGGCAAGAAATTAATTTCGATCGCACACTGATAAAGGCTATTTATATATAAAGTGTAATAGACAAATAAACAGATTAACGCTCAAATCTTGATCAAAAAAGGAAATTAATATCTTAGAAGAAATATTTGTGGAGCTAGGTATCAGGGAGTATTGGTATGTCGCAAAAGTACTAGAAACATTGGATAATGACTAATGAGTCATTAGTAATGACCAATATCAAACCATGATTCTAAAAACCTATAGTAATAATTTCACATCAATTATAACACACATTAAAATAATTTTATATGTTAATATTATTAGTTAATATAATAAAATTATTAACGAAAGTTAAACCACGTTTAATGAACATTTTTCTTTATTATTGTCGCAACAGCAGATATATAAGATATAACTAATAATGTAAAAAATTGTTATAGATAAGTTATTTACAAAAATACTAATAATAGGTAATTGAAAAACTATGGAGCCAGATAATAAATTTAACCATACCTGTACTGAGAGCAAATTTCCTTTATTTGTGTTTCAAAGAGTCAAAAATGATTCAAATTTGGAAAAAAATAATTTTAAATTACACTGTCTCATTTTTTTTACATTTTTATATTCTGAGTCTTAATTAAGTTTATTTTTTCTTTCTAATTTACCTGACTATATTTCTCCATGCTTTTTTATTATCATTTATTTTTCTTCCCAACTATGAAAGGACCTAATAATAAGTCTTTTTAAGTACATTTAGTGAAAAAATTATTTTCCGATATCAATACTGCAAGTGTTTTTTTAGGTTGTAACAACATATGATTATTTTTATGAATTATGTACTTATACAGAGTGAGTTTTAATTATGGAACGCTTCAATTATCTCGGAAACAGCTTGCACGATTTTTATAATTGATTGAATAAACTTGTTTAATTTGAATAATCTTTAATAATTTATATAATAACAGAAATTCCATATCAAGGTCTACTGTCAATACATTAGTAAAAACTGGTGCAGTAAAAGGATTATCCAAATCATGGCGCAGAAAACCTGCCACAACTAAAGACAAATCTTTAGATATTCGTGTCCACATTTAAGTAGGAAACAAATAGCGAACTTTAGAAAACAAAATGTCAAGGCGGTTACAGCAGATGCTTAAAATGTTGTTCGTTTACCTCAATACAACAAGCCATGCGATCTTTAAAACTTTGCAATACATTTTGCGACATGCCTGACTGCTCGATTCTTCTCTACGGCGCTCCTATCTTTTAATTCCTGAATATTGGCTGGGTTTGTTTTATAAACGGTGTTTTTTAAGTGACCACATAGGAAATAGTCTAAAAGACTCATATCGAGTGATCGCGGGGGCCATTCGATAAAACCAAGCCCTCCAATCCGTCTTTTTGGAAACACATTATTTAGAAATTGCCTCATCTCACGCGCATAGTGAGGTGGAGCTCCATCATGATGCATCCAAATATTGTTGTTTTGTGGTATTGTTATTGTCTGAAAATTTCAAATAATGAAATTTTTAAATTAAAACGCAATTGAAAATAATTACTTTGATTTGGAAATAACCGAACCAACTCAGGTATAACACTGTTTACCAATAAATTTAAATACGCCTGACCATTTAAATTTCTTTCAATGAAAAAGGGTCCAATTATTTTGTCTCCTATTATTCCAGCCCATACATTAAGTTTTTCTGGATACTGGGTGTGGTATTCACGCAACAAACGAGTATTGTTAAGTGACCAGTATCTACAATTATGCAGATTTATGTTGCCGTTAATAACAAAAGTGACTTCATCATTATTTAAAAAAATTAGATCGCAACATTTTCCCATAATTATGTTTGCAAATTCTTCACGTCTACCAAAATCGTCATCTAATAACTCTTGAACCTTCCTTACTTTGTATGAATGGAATTTATTATTACATAAAATTCTAATTTTTTTTATTTTTGATAAATATCATGTTCCCTGGGTATTTGTCTGGTACTGAAGTGTGGATCGTCTTCTAACATGACACAAACATCTAAAGATTTGTCTTCAGTTGATGCGTCCTGATTTGGGTAAATCTTTTACTGCACGAGTGTTCGCTTAAACTTTTTTACCAACTTACTTACAGATCTTGTTATGGGATATAAACTATTAAAGATATTACACGTTTCTTGTTGACTTCTACGCATATCACCTTATCCTAATATCATTAAAATCTCAATTCGTCCATTTTCTGATAAACGATCCATTGTGAGTTTCAATAAACACCAATAATAATAGTTTATTGAAACGTCAAAGTTGTTATTGTTGCAGCATAGTCATCTAAATGTTTTATTTTAACTTGGGCGGATATAATGTAAATTTAGTTATAACTCCCAAATTATGGCATTTACGTTTATTGAATATTACATGAAAAATATTCAGTATTTTTTAAGGACTTCAAAAAGAAAACATATACAGGGTGATCCATTTGAAACAACAAAGTTTATTATATTTCTAGAAAAACGGATAATTTGACAACAATGTAAATACTACCATAAGATCGGCCAAATTCAAAACCTTCACAAACCAAAATTTATAAAAATCGTGCAATCCGTTTCCGAGATAATTGAAGCGTTCCATACTTAAAACTCACTCTGTGTATTAAGTAAATTATTATTTTTTGCCCCTATACAGGGTGATTAGTATAAGAAAAGACACAGAGCAGGGGCATGTAGGAGAACCTAAAATATGGTGATTTAACGCAACTTACCTCCATATTACCTCCACATTGTAAGTTCCAAGATCATTAATCGACAGTAAATAGAGTTCAATTGATGAATTCTAAAGGGTTGATAAATAACGATGATACACCAGGAAGAGGAGATTTTGGTATAGGACTGCTTTTGATAGTATTATTAGCTCGATAATTTGCTATTACGCAAATGCTAGTAGGATTAGTAAAATTCCAATAAACAGTGTTAACAAAATATGTTAAATGATTCGAGTTATTGAAAATAAGTAGTACCTAAATTCCTTTAAATTGATGGGGATGTTATAAATACTTTGTAAAAATACAAGCACCAGACTTGTAAAGTGATGATGAGGCGGAATCTCGAAATACTCCAGACGTGAATTTTGAAGCTTTACTCCTGCAAGAAGAGGGCGAAAACTTGTCCCGACAGGCCGTAAGTGGGATAAGTTAAAACATAAATAATGATCGAAGGACCTTTGGAGTGGTATGCCAGGGGGTGTCTAATAGATACAGGGTGGTATATCCTAGTATTATATTAGCGAAATAACCATATCACGAGAGCTTAGAAACAGTATTGTATATGTGACTATATCAATAAATGTAAAATTATTTGATGGTTTCTGAAAAGTGACTTTTTTGTATTAATTGCAATTTTTTTCTTTTCAAATAGTTTCCTTCCTATGCATTCTAAAAACCAGACTTATTATTATGAAACAGTTGGACGAAATTCTTTAAAATTTTGAAAATGTGATCAGGTTACACGTGACGCGGAAAATTGCTGAAAATAGTATTTTAGTGTAATCGAATCTATCGATTTTATTTGATTTTGGCCATATTGTTAGTCAAAAATTGCAGAACGAGTTGAAATTATTTCCACATTAGCCAAACATAATTAAATTAAAATAAGATTTTTTCACTGTTAATATAGATGATCATACGGTTGAATAGTCCATCGCAATATCTTTCTAATGATGTGTCATATATGGTATATTCCCTATTTATAATTAAGGGGTTGGAGACGCGGAAGGAAGGGGGTTGACATTTAACAGATATCTGTATCGTGAAAATGTGTCCGCTTTAGAATAAAAATCGACGGGTTTCAGCATTTTTTAAAAATCTAATGAATAGAGCCAAATATTAGGATAGACTGTTTGAGTGGTCCAATTTATATTTAAGACAATAGATACAGGGTGAGGCATTAGTGTGGCAAATCTCGATTAGTCCGCTATTATTGAAGTTACGAAAAAAAGTTTTTAGAAAAATATTTTACAAACATAGAGTGTGTTCAGGAACGCAGTGCCAAACAAAAATTTTGTTTTTTTAAATGGAACAAGCCGTATATTTTTGCATTTTTATAAACCTCTTAACGAGCTAATTTATGTCTATTATGTTTAATAAAGGATCTCCAGCCACCTGAAAATCACATTTTTTTGAATTTATCATTATATGTATGTAGCAGCCAAAACGTTGAAAATCAATAAAAATGGCTTACATGTTTCTATCCTAACTTTTCAAGTTCTATGCTATGGTATTAAAAAATATTTTAGTGACTAAAAATCAAACGGGATTTCAAATTTTTTGATCACTCTGTATCAAATTTTTTTTAATAACATAGCATAGAAATCAGCTCGGCAAGAGGTTCATAAAAATGTAAAAGTATACGGGGTGTTCCATTTAAAAACACAAAATTTTTTCTGGTACCGCGTTCCTCAACACACTGTATATTTGGGATTAATTTTAAAATGTGAATCTTAAGACTGCCTACACATTTTGTAAAAACTTTTTTTTCGTAACTTCAATAATAACGGATATATCGTACTTCGACGCACTAATGCCGCACCCTGTATATATATACAAAAAAATTGCTCAAACCTCTAGAAAAAAGCTTAAGTCAAGTCAATTCTACAATAAATATTTACTCAACTCGATTTGAAAAATATAAATGTATATATTTTTCGGAAAAATTGATAATGAAATCTGCTCTTAACATCTGATAATGTTGGAAAAGAAATATGTATGTTCTCCAAGAAATTTCACTTTTTCTATTATTTGGGAAAAGTTAGTTTTGTTTACTCTTCATTTTGATGCATATTTCGCAAGTAAAGCCTCTATGAATAAAAATGTATTCGGATTCGAATATTACAATTTTGTATTAAATTTAAATTGAAAAGATTCGCAACCACTGGTTAGTTATAAAATACTTGAAGAAAGTCAGCCCAAATGTGAGATGAAAAAATTGAGTAATTTGAAATATATATTTCCAAGATATAGTCACAAAAATCCTCAATTCTTCTTTCATTGAATAGGTATTATGTCATCAGTAAAATAATCTTCTGTATCAGCAAAACAGAGCAAGAAGGACTACCCCAGTAAAAAAAAACAAATAGGAATATAGCTGGGAAATTCATTTGAACTACAGTTATTTTCGATATCCAAAATAGGAATAGTTCTATTCCTTTCATGAGTGAAAAATTATTATAACTATTATTAGAACCACAAATGCGACTTATTAATCCCATTCGAACTTTAAAAGTGGATATTTTTTACCTCATTCAAATTTTCATTAATTTCGAAAGTTTTATTAGATATGCAAACCGATAACTATATTGAGAAAGAGAAGTGATATAAAATATATAAGACGGGAAGTGCGATGACGGCAAGAACTTATATTGCTCAGCTAAATGAACATTGAATATCTAAATATATACGCGTATTTGTATAAAATTATTTTATACACATTTGGAAAAGTTGTATTGTTCTAAGTACAAATACAAATTTAAGTATTTTAAAAATTATGCTCCTCCAATAATCTAAGTAGGTGTATAATAAATTCACATTTAAGTTCCGCCTACCTTTTTGTAAATATGACTAGGAATATTCAAGTCATAAATGATACTAAATTTCACATGATTTACTTCCAAAACAGCGTCATTACTTAAGTGATAAAAATTACAAAGTCATTCTTATTTTCTGAAAACACATATTTCCTAGCGAACTCTACAAGCCAATTGTAGCATATTCCATTTCTAAAACGAAAAAAGAAATTTTAAAATTGAATTTGAAATATTTGCGATTTATCACAAGAAATCATAAAAGCATCAATTTTTAGAATAGCGTTTTTTTGAAAATAAAGTTTGCTTCGTAAATTTAAAAAATAATTATTTATCTCAAAAACTACAATCTACGTTAAAAATAATCATAGTAATACACACATTCGCTGAAATTCGCCAGTGTAGTACTTTTAGGACAAACCATTACAAAAAAAAATTGTGTCAATATAGAAATTAGCACCAATCATTAGAACCTCGTTCCATTACAATCACTTCAATATCCACTCCGTATGTACACACTTCTATACAGAGTGAGTCATCATAACTATTGGGACAAAGAGTAGGCGCAGGTTAGTTGGACCAAAATATGAGGATTGAACCAAATAAAATGT
Organism: Hermaeophaga mercurialis; assembly: GCA_951812935.1. Taxonomy (NCBI): domain Eukaryota; kingdom Metazoa; phylum Arthropoda; class Insecta; order Coleoptera; family Chrysomelidae; genus Hermaeophaga; species Hermaeophaga mercurialis. Next base: position 13,323,859 of record OX638360.1, read on the forward strand.
TGCAAGAGATACAGGATATTAAAGTTGAAATATGTTTTTCGTTATTTGGTTATAATTTAACAATAAATTCATAGAGTGTTATCAAAATGGGCATAAAGGCATAGCTTTAGACAAAGAATATTATTTTATTTATGATATTACATTTTGTTACAGGGGTGCCACATGAACGATTCCTGATGATGATTTTGATTATTACACATGACGTAAACATCATTTTTATGTAAAATTGATTTTCTGACAAAAAATATCATCATATCCCAATACCCAATAAAATTAACAGCCTTTTGTATTTTCCCCTAGATTTCGTCTAGTGAATGAATTTTATTCATATAAATTAACGGCTTCATGTATTCCCAGAAATAAGAATCCAGTGGGTTTTATTCAGGACTTCTTGGTGGTCATTCAAAATGACTTCATCTGCTTATCCATGGTTGGGAAAATGTGTCACTAAGATAGGTGGTTTTCATATAACAATATTAATGGGAAATGAAGTGGAGCTCTATCCTTCATAAACGACATTTTTCTTCTTACATCTAGTGAGAAATCGTCCGAAATGTGACAAAGTGTACTTTGTAAAAAAATACATAAGAATTTCCATTTGAATTTGAAGGAAGAACTATGGTGCTAGAAGTCGATCGCGTATAAAACCACACCACATATTCACTTTAAATACGTTGGTACAATTGTAACCATCGTGAAAGGTCTCTTTGAACAGGAGTAAAGTGATAAGGATAGACTTTTATTTAAATTCTAATAATAGATAACTGATTTACTCCGGTTGCCGCTGACTGATGACGTGAATTTACTTCAGAATTTTCATTTACTGAAACTGATAAAGTATTATTTGTTTCGGTCGACCTTTCTGATTTTTGGTGCGAAATGACCATGTTTCACCCAATCCAAATATAGTTTTGTAAAAGTTTAGGATTTGGTTGCTTGCCTCTTATCTGCATACAACAATCCATACCTTCTGGCCGCATATCGAGCGCAATGATATTCTTGTGCGAACACACAAATCATATCCCGTATTTCCTCATTGGTAAAATAGTTATGACGAGGCATTTCGAAGAGAAAAACTATCGGCTGGTTTTTGATACTTTTTTTAAAAACGCGACTACACATTAACATTTGACAGCAAAAGTAATGCTCTCTCACTAAATGACATTAACCAACAACAATTTTGTGACAATACTTCATAAATGAAATCCCTTTCCGAGACTGTAAACTCTTCAATTGCGTTTTTTTCGAAGTCGGTTGACAATAAATATTATAGTTAAGCAAATATGACAAATTTACATAAAAATTATGTTTACCTTATGTTTTCTAATAAAAATTACAAAGACAATCTATGAATTCATTGTGAAATTATAACCAAAAACTGAAAAAATATTTCAACTCTAACGTATGTTTTACCACAGCAACATTTTGTTAAGACATACTGGTCCAATGCCCATATTTTGGTCCAAGTAACCTGCGTTTGCTCAGCCTCCCAATAGTTTCGACTCACCTTGTATATTTTAACAGTTGTTTTTATTTTCTCAAAACGTCCATCGCATTATTATCTCTTTAAAAATTAAATACATCTCATGATCTGTCAAACCCATTTCCAAAATCAAAATCGCTTTAATTAAAAATCGTGGACCGTTTCGACCAATGCGACGCACGAGGCGGACTCAACCGCTTTTCGTCAACGTCCATTGGTCGCTAATCGCGATCTCCTTCTTTCTCCCACTCTCTCGCCTTCAGACCTTAGCGACAGAGACGAAACATGTCTTAAGTCAACCGCCGAGCAAGACGTCTGCGATCCAATGCCATTATATCAAACCGTCTTAGTTCGCCTTGCTCAAAGCGTTCTTTGATGTCACAGCGTGAGGACACAAAGATCTTTTAATTTTTTTTCTCGAAATGATGTCCAGTTCGATATCTCGGTCTGCGACAGTGAGCATTACGGCGTCGACAGTTGGAAACGTCGCGACGACGACGCCAGTGACGGCTGCGAAGCAGATTCTGCAAAGTGTCGGGCCTTCCACGGACACTATCCAAGAATTGGACAAAAGTGAAATCAATGATGCTGTTACCAAGGTTCTGCAAGGATACGATTGGACGTTGGTGCCTATTGCCTCAAAGTAATTTAGTTTTTATTACATTTTTTTAGTACGGTAAAATAATTTGTAAAAAAATATTTTCAGAATACAATATTCTTCTGTCTCTTAACTTTAATAGTTTGTTCTTGCTAAACAGCCATTTTGATTTGTTTCACTAAATTTTCATGTATAATAATAATTTAAATAATACGAATAAAACATTTTGCCAACTCAAATTTAATAAATTTCAGCTTTTTTGGTAGTTTTGAATTCACCATATCAACTTTTTCTTTAGATTTATTCACATTATTTTGAGTTTTGAAGCATTATATAATGTTTCATATATGATATTAATAATGATTATCTAGAAGATAATTGGTAAACAAGTAGGAACACATATTTAACGATTCGGATTAATTCAAAATAAAGATTGAAGTAGAATACATCTTTTTTTAGTTTTTCGCGCTGTGTAATAATTTATTTTATATCAAAATATAAATATCTTACACATAATGTAAATTAACGACTATTTGAGGTTTTGGAAAAACTCCAACTTGATTTTCTTGCATAAAATTAAATTTACCTAATCTTAAAAAATCCACTCTTCTTCTTTCTCTTTTTGTATTCTTTTCATTTTCTTCTGTTTGCTTAGAGAAGTATTTGTCTTAAGGAGAATATTAAACTATTGTTTTCATTTCCTTAGACGATATCCAGCACCCATATTTTTATAGGATCGTTTTGTTTTCTTTTCGTAATCGTTTACTGGTAAATATATTTTTTCCTCCACTGTTGATTTACATATATAAAACTATCGAGATATCCATTTATCCATATAGAGATATGAGTATACTGAGGAAATCACTTGCGGATTAAATTTATTTTTGCCGTTAGTTTAGAGATTTAAGAAAAACGTCGAGAAAAGTAAACTTTTGAACTCCATTGTAGGAAAATCGAAATACACATGAAGATTCATGTAAGTTCAGAAGAAATGGTAACCTGTTTTTTCAATGGCACATCATTTATCATTGGATATTTTTGATAATCATCGTCATGACCATCTATAATACTTATGGTCTAAAATTTAGACTCTAAATGGTTAAGTATAGCAGACATTTTGGACTGTTCTTGATTTATCCCGAATTTTTAATTTTGATTTCAAACTTTTAACAACCTGTATCTCAATAACTACTCCCTTTAAGGGCTCATGTTCTTATATCAAAATTCATTAATTAACGAGAGCTACCTAGGGTAATATACAACATAAGAAATAAAATTTGTATACCTTAAAAATATATCTAATTGGGTAAAAGGATACGAATAATATATACGACCAATTAAACAAAATAGCTGTGTAACATTTTTTTCGTCACGTCAAAAATAAACCTTGCAAAAATTTACTAAGTCGCAACTATGACTATTGGTAGCGTTTACCGTTGGTGCTAGCTAATCTAATAGGTGTTTTTTTATTAGGTCCAAAATAGTCTATTCTATTGCAGAACGAGTTCAAATTATTTCCACATTAGCCATACATAGGCGTTGCGTTTAATTTTTAAGAGGTATTAGACTTTAATTAAATTAAGCCTTTTTTTACAAACAAAGAATTTATATTAATATTAATATTAATATAAACTCATTGATGATCATGTAGCTGATTAGGAGAAAGTTCATATATGACAGATGCCTATATTGTAAAAATGTATCCATTTAGAATAAAAATCGCTGTGTTTAGTATTTTCCAAAAATCTAATGAATACTTCCAAATATCAGGATGGACTGTGGCCCACTATGTATATACACAAATTCGGCCTAAATATTTGTAACCATACGCTAATCCATGCGAGAGATAAAGAAGGCGTTATGATAGAGAGAGAACGTATTACTAATATTTTGAAGTAGGAATGTATCGAGGTGGGAACATTGTTCAAGTCAATTCGATAGTAACGTATCGGCAGTCGTGGTCGTACCTCTAGTTCGGTCGCTGCCCGCTGCTTAAAATATCACGTCATGTCCATTTAAGTTTTTTCTGAACCTGTATATATATGGCGTTCCATTTGAGTTGGAATAATTTACAGAACTTTTTCATAATTATTTTTTTTAAATGTTGTTCTTCATACAATGTTGTACATGCTCTAAACCATAAGATATCAAATTTTTTGAGTTCGTCAGAAAATACATTTTTATTAGGAGTAAGGTATCTTTATTTTTAACAATATCGAAAATTGTTATGAATAATAGTTCACCATAATTGAAAGCTACATTCAAATATGCAGTCATATTTGCGTTAAAAACCAAGTTCAGTTTTCTTTTTCAAAACATATACAATAACAATAAAAATGAATAAATTATTTGGACCTTATTTTTTTCAACAATTAATGAATGCCTAATGTTACTTACAATTTTTGCGATTTCGATTCAATGACTTTATGGACCAATGTCAACCTATTTGGTTCCAACAAGATAGTGCCTCATGTCACAGTACATTAGCAATTAGTAAAAACCTTAAAAAATATTTTCAAAAAAACCCATTCACCGATATTCAGATCTTTTTTCGCCTGCTAGATCCCCTGACTCCTTAAGAAAAATTTTTATGTATATGTAAATAACAAAACCTGATTTTTCATGGCAATTTGATGTAATTGCATATTTGAATATAATTTTCAATTTAGATCAAATATTTTCGTCGTATCGTCTTCCCGAATTTTACGTTTTACGCTGTTGTTAACCTTTTGTCGGTTTAAAAGCACAGTATCGTCTTTCTCGTGGTTATGCGTTTTATCAGTGCATGAAAAAATATTATTACCAATAGTAAACAGCTTCATTCTGCATTTTTTCGACCAACACATTTCACCACTCTTTTAACTTTTCGATACTTGTAAAATGTATACCCTTCGTGACACAAAAGTGGTTTTCCTTGTTCGCTTAATATGTTTTTCATTTCCGCTTATTAAAATGAAGACGTAAAATTCAACCTTTTTACTCAAAACCAATTTTGAAACTAAAATTTAAGAAAATTTGAATTATCAATATTTATAAAAGAGCAAGTAAATCGTTTTTAGCTAATATTAATTTTTTTTAATTATTTACTTAAGCAATAACTATTCTGTCGTCCGACAGTTCGAGTGCACCGATTTTTGCAAACCTCTTACGTCACTGAAAATTTTTTATATCTAATTATGGCATTTTGGGTTTTAGACCAAGTTGAAATTTTTATGAAGAATAAGTTTTTTCTTAAAATTTTTAACAAGAAAGTTTTACATATTATTCGAACTTAAGTAGACACGCAAATTAGGTTAGATTAGGTTGCTTCTTAATCTTTTTTCTTTTTTATAGTTTATACATAAGTATTTTAACCATTCCTATTATCTTATCATACTATCTGCATATAAATACATTTCTTTTATTTATGTTTTAAATAATTCTGTTAATAAATAATAGAAATAACAGAGAACTATATTCTCCTTACTTGAGACTCTCCCTCAACTTTTTCTCACCAGTTACATTTTACATATCATATACATTTCTATATATTTTGAAATTCTAGATTTTTTAATATTTTCAACTTAGTTTTCTATTTTCCATGCTTTTTTGTCTGCTTCATCAGCTTCAACTTCTTATTTTTATCTAGATATTTCCACTTTTGTAAGGTGTACAAAATATTATTTCTCCACGATTCTGAAATCATTTTTAATAATAGAATGTAAAAATTCTCACTCTTTAGTTAGAATATATTTTCTGAAATACTTGCGCCTTATGTGTTTTGCATATATTTTCATTCTATATATTATTTTGAATTAAAATTTGTTTTAAAATAAATTATTTATATCTGACATTTACACTTTTGACATATCCATGGCTATTGATATTGTTTAGAACAATTACAGAATATTCATTCCGTAACTTGTTAGTGGAAAATCGAGCAAATTTCTGGTCGTGGAGAAAATATAGTCGCTGGGGCTCGCGTTCGAAATGTTCCACTCGTATTGAATTTTATAATTCTTACCTTGTTACATATCATACTATAAATCCACTCGTTGACTTGATATTGGAAAAAAGATCATTTCTTATTAGTTCCTCTAGTAAAAAATCTTTTGTTTCACAATTTAGACTCATTTCGAGTCCGAAACAGTTCTTGTGAAATTTCGGTTAGCACCTCTTCTTTCTATATGCTATTATATATTTGCGTACCTAATTTTCTATATTTAAAACCGTTTGAAATATGCCGCTAGGAAAAAAGTTTCTAGCGTGTTAATTAAAGTACATCTAGAGCTGTTAATTAGTAGCCTCTTTTTATATTCTTGTCATATGTAACAACTGTTAGCGTTAAAAAGTTCATCTCGAGGTTAAAAGATTATTGCGTTTAATAAAAAAGAAAAATATTCAATAGACAAAGATAGGAACTAAGGAAAGAATGGTTGTAGCATCCGGAGAAGGCAGAGATAATAAAAGTAAATAAAAATAGAAGATCATGCAGAAGAAATAATATAATTTGACAGTCATAAATACAATGAAAATAAGAAACTGTAGGTTTTTTTTTAGATATACCAAATGTACGTGCTTTTTAATTAATATATAAAATTTTATACCGAATAAAAATTGTATCTGTAAACTAATACATTAACTAAAAAACAAAATTAATTTGAGTTATCTGCGTGCCAAAAAAAATGTTGCCATCCAGAAAGTTTTTCTTATATTTAGAGGGAGTAAATGGACTTTTTTTGTTGCATTGATATAAGAATATAAATTGGCTTTATTTTTGTTTTTGTATTCCTGTAAACGTTTTATCACTGAAGTGATGAGAAATGTGAATTCACTATTATTGCTATTATTATTACTTAATATTACAAGCTAAATATCAAAATCAACCCGCATCTTATGAAAAACGAGATCATACTTTGCACCTGCAATGTCAAATATTTACTGGAAACAATATTTTTATTTCCCACTGCAGACTAAACAAATAATAAGTTTATTAGAGTCGGTCCTTAATGCATGGTGTTAAAAGATAAGTCAGGTACTCAAAACAGATTTATTTCCTAAAAGAGGAAATATCATGTTTGGATTTCGCACTAAACCAAGAAAGTAAAGTATGGGAAAAAGATAATAATTATAATAATAATAATTTAACTTTATAATATTTGAAATTACGGTGTGCGCCGCGCTTAACAGTAAGAGGCCTAGCGGGGGACCAAAAAGTTATTAAAGATTTTTTCGAAATCTGCCAAATTAGGACAGCAATATAAAGTTCTATATTTAATGGAGAGCCCTATATTTTATGATAAATTTAAATTCTATTGAAAAAATTATTGTAAGTTTATTAAGGGTTCCCTATACATATCTTGGTAGTTTTTTATTTATTAAATATTTTAGTATATGAATTTTGAAATTTTGGAGTTTTGTCTTCGTAATAATTAAAATATAAAATTATTGTGTTTGTAATTAAGAATCTCAATACATTGCAATATTTTGATTAATTACTACATTCACTTAAATGGAACACCTTATATTTAACAATTACAAAATCAGATAAAGATAGTACAACCATCATTTCAAAAACAAATGATTACAAATTTAAAGTAAATGAATTTATTGAATCAATCAATCATTTGACGTTAGTAATGTTTTCAAAAATTCCTCCATGTGCATGTATACCATTAATACCTAACTGAATTCTTAGAAAGAAAACATACGAGTATTAACCAAATTTCAGTCAACGAAATTATAAACCTACTTAATTTATGTATCAATCAAAATGACATTTTTTTTACGATAAACTTTATATCCAAAACGAAGAATTACAAAAATGAGCAGCTTATAATTCAATAATACAGAGCCTTTTCAATAGCAATGAGTAAGAATGATTTTAATAAGAGGGAAATTAAAATAATAAAACAAATCGCTACCTCTAATGATTATCTAATGCATAGGTTGATTAATAAAAAGGAAGAAAAGGTTGCCGTTAACTTGATCTTTCCGAAACAACCTAAAGATACATACAGAACAATTACATATTTTGGAGATATTTCAAACAAAATATCAAAAATTATATCTCGTACAACATCTTCTACAATATCTTTTAAAGTAAGAAATAACCTTGGTTCATTTTTATTAAATGTAAAACCTAAAATTAAAAAAATATTAAAACCAGCTATTTACAAACTAAATTGTCCGGATTGTAACACTATCTATCTTGGCCAGACATTAAGAAATTTTAACATACGCTACTGTGAGCACTTAAGAGCTTATAGATTAAAACAACCAGATAAATCACATTACGCAAAACACCTCATTGACACCAAACACAAACCTACACTCAATAACACAATGGAAACAACAGTGGAAGTACTTCAAATAAGTGACAAGAAAGAGGAATTTTATTTTTTGGAGGAATAGGAAATTAAGAAAACTGGGAAGTTCAATTATCTTAGATCACCTTTTGAAGAAATATATTGCTTAATACTGATTGATTGTCAGGTTTATGACATGAAATTTATTTACATTTTTACATTTCTATCTGTCTTGGAAAATGGTATATTGTCACATGGATAGTTAAATTTTCAGAATACATCAGGTAAAGGTAAAGGTAAAGGTAATGGTTTCAAATTTCAAATTAAAATTAACTAAAGTGAATTAAAAAAATTGCCTATGCTTGCAAATTTAAATGGATTTTAAAACAAACTACGTTTATCAGCATCAAATTCACCCTCAAGAATAATTACCTCACTTTTGAAAACTTTTAATTTTCTTGGGTTTTCAAAAGTGTAGTAATGTCAAAAAACCCATACAATATAGATATTTAAGATTTTTTTCAAACCTGCCTCTAAATAAGAAGGAAGAAATGGTTCCACAAATGCAAATTGGTATATTGTGCAACAAGTGAGAAAAGTGAATCAGTTCTGAAAGTTTGTGACACTGGCCTTTAGGGCTAGTTCCGCAATCACAAGAATGAGAAGTGTTGCCCACTATACTTTTTATGCGAGAGTAAATTAATATCATAACTTTAAGAGTTTTTTCTCTACTCCATAAACTTTTCATAAATTATTTCTGATTTTTTTCGGGAAATTTCTGGTATTAAATGTAGAGTAACGGTAGCTAGCTGCTTCTTCCACAATTTCTGGTGGTCTTCTTTCAAAATTATTTTCTGTTTCAATTTTATAATTTTTTGGAGATATTTTTGCAAGTATATTTTTGACGTTTATGACAGAAGCCCAAAGAAAACTTTGTAAATTAAATTTTTGATGATTCTTCATTTAAATATACATATCTTGGTATAACTACTGTGGAAAAGGGTAATTTGGTTTATTGTAGTTTCATGAAATGTAAGATAATTTATTTCTTAGTAGTTGTAGAAAAAATTATTATAAATAAATAAATTATGCAAACCAGCGAAATCAAAATTTTTCTATCGCTTTCCATTTAGGCGACCTTCTTTGTTAAAATGTATTTTAAACATTAAATACTTTAATATTATGTAGAAATTTGATTATTCATTAAAAGTATTTTTTTTCATAACCAAGGAATAAGCAACTACAAGATGAGCTAATATTTATGTTATACGAAATACTAAAATTCGTTTTTATTTATTTTGAAAATAAAACTATTACGATGTCTGTTTCTGAAAACTAAATGTAATTTTATCTGGTTTCGTTTGGTGTCTATTGCTACTCCAAAAAATTCGAAACCGGTCGACAGTAAACGCCTAATGTTTTTGTTAGCGGCTGCTTATTTAAAATATTGGGCACGAGTCGGCCATTAAAATTGAATAGAGGATAGTTAACATCTCTAGATATCCGTTTTCAATCACCCGATATCATAAAAACTTACTTTTGTCTTCTTTTGTCATCAATTTTGAAGGCTCAAAAAACCGACTGCTAAATGCAAAATATACAGATAATAGTTTTCTTTGTTTAGATTGAGTATTAATGACTCAAGAGACATATTGTGGCGGGGTTATTCTTAGAAGATTGCTTAGAAAACATTTTTTAAATCTGAAAAATATTTACATAACTTTATTATATTTTTGATAGGGTATTGAAGTGTTTGAAAAATAAAATAAATTTTTGTAATATATACAGGGTGAGCCACCGAAGGCGCGACGGTCCACAACTCCAAGACGTTGCATTTAACGAACATTTTTGTAAGAGTACTTTTTTGTGTCTATTCAACAAAGCCATAATCTGACATTAGTTTCACTTATACAGATTGTCCCAAAAAATATATGTATCGATGTTATTAATGTTTTTTTAAATGGAACACCCCGTATCAAGATCTATGCTATGGCATTAAAAAATATTTGATCTTGAAAAGTTAGGATAGGGACAGCCGTTTTTATTGATTTTCAACGGTTTGGCTGCTACATACATCTAAATTAAAAAAAATATGATTTTCAGGTGGGTGTAGATCCTACAAAATTTTCGTCAAATGCACCGTTCTGGATTTATGGACCGTCGCGTCTACGGTGACTCACTCTATATGTCAGTCATTTTTCTAGATATGTAAATAGAAATTAAAGTAGGACTCTTTTTTTGTATGTACAAACAAGAAAATAGTATTTATTAAATTTGACGCATTAGCTATATTGAACAGAAGCGTTTAACCATCAATTTTTTGTTATTCTTTAATTTACAACCTAAATATACTATTTGGTAAGCCTTATCGTGTTTGTTTGAAAAATTTATACTCCCTTGTTATTCAAAATATTAACTGTTTTCGAGATATTTGAAAGTTTCTAATTCACCGAAGGTGGTTGCGCGGTTATAACCACTAACTTTAATATTACCCTCCTATTTAAATAAGTAAAACAAATTCGTAAAAAAACCTTTTAATAATTAATTTTATTTTGGGATAAAGTATATTTATTTGATGTAGATATTACACCAAAATTAAAACAATAATACAAAATTCGTTTATTTCAACCAAACATAAAAAATACTATTATTTTAATTAAAAAAGAAAGATTACATTACAGAATTTAGTGGATAAATAGCATGTAAATTGTGTCATAAAATATCTAGAGAAATACAATATTTAGTAAAAAAATTGACGTTCATGATTTTTTTTATTGTTACTAATTGATTCTTGTTGAGTTATTAGAGACCTTTTTTGCTTAAAAGCAAATCATATCTTTCATTTCTTCATTTGAAAAAGGATTACGTTTCGGTGTTTTTCAAATGAAGAAATGAAAGATATGATTTCCATTTCAAGATTAGGTCACACATATGTTTTAGGTAAAAAAAGTTGTATTATCGTATTGGTTCTAGTTCAAGTATTTTCTAACTTTTCCTTCTATTTTGAAGTAAAATATCAAAATTGTTAGCTTTATTATTATTGACGTGTTAAACAGTATATATTTTTGTATTAATATTTTATCATTTTTGTTTGATTTAATTCCAATATGTACATTAAACAAATACAGTTTGTCTTAAAATAAAATTAATTTTAGGGATGACCAACGTTATGAAACATCCCGTACATTATTTCTAATTTACGTAAATATTTGAGAATATGCCATTAATTATTTAAACTTCAATACTTAGGAAGGCGCGATGTGCGATCTTAGCCCCATTACTGTTAAGTAAAATATTATTTTTGAGTTCCGAATGTGCAATTTCAATTTGGTGCATTACCTATGAGATACACATTTATCTAGAATTTGTCGTAATAATTATTAAAATAAAGCATGGATAATTAAACTTTAAGGATAAGGAAACCTAATTTTATAATAATGATAAAAATATCTAGTAATATTTTGTTAATGTCTTCCATGGTTAGAGTATAACAATTATTTCGATTTCGTGGGAAATTATTTATATATTGATATTTATTGGTTTAGTTTTGCACTTGAGGATAAGAGGGTACTTCAAAGATATACTGAAAATGTGTAAATTTGAAGTAAATATTAGAAAGCAGCTATAATAAATATTAAAAACGACAACTAATTGTTACAGTAAACCAAAGACACTCAACATCAATTAACTAGAACTGTTAAGTAATTAGAACCTAGAAGATCTACAAGTGGCGCTAATACATATTTGAACAAAGCGTATTAAAATACACTAAATAAAATATAAAAGAAAAATTATACTCATCTGTAATTTCCAGTTTTCTAAAGCTTTTTTTGAAATAATTTTTTTTTTATTCAAGTTTCGATAATCGCATTGTCAAACAGTGACAGAAGATTGACAGATTTATTAAATGCATACTTAACCTTCCATCATAAACATTTAAATCAATTATTATAAAGCAATATATATGTATATATATATATATACAGTATGATTTCTTGTTATGAAATTATTGAAATAATATTCTTCTTTTACTAAAAAAAATTACACTCCCAGATTTAATTCTTCAATCCTATATACTGAGGATATTTTTTGATTTTAAATCACTCCAAAAAATCATGTTCTTTCTTGGCATTATATAAAGTACGTCCACTGTTGTTTCAATTGTTTATAGATTCATTTTAATTAAACGAAAAACATAAAAAATTAATAAATTTAAAAAGTCGGGTTTTTATGAATTTGCTTGAAAAGACAAAAGAGGTGATAATTACACGCATGATGCAAGATTAAGCAAGATTAAATTCACCCGCTTCTCTAAGTGGATAATTAAAGGGAAATAAACGCAATAAATATTGTGACTATTTTAAAAATTTGCAAATTTCGTGTCAGTGGATATGTCGATGGATATTAACATTATCTTAGTTTATTATTTATTTCAACTACTTATAATTATAGTAACAAAAATATTCAAAATTTATTTTTCCAATTATTTGTGGTAATTTATTTCAAACATTTATTTAAGAGGTGAAAGTTGTTGGAAGAAAAATAAAATAATAGGAATCTGTTTTTTCAAAACCAATTTTTCGATATTTATGAGGCCATCCCCAGGCCACTACAATACAATGGATACATCTTTATAGATACAAGACAATGTAAATTCTTTTGATAATTAATAAAACTAGTAAATAAAAAAATATGTAATAGAATATAAGAATAAATAAAGGTGTAAACAATTTAACGGAGGATAAGATTCCTTTTCTCTACTTAATCCTAGTTATACAAAAATTGACTTGCTTTACCATATTCTATGGGAGGGATTTTCACTATTTAAACAGATGAGATATTCTATTGTGATATCTCACAAATCAACAAAAATTAAAAATGGTTGTTATTGGTTTTATCCTACCTGCAATTGCTGGGTAAATTTTTATGTTTAGTTCTTTTTTTATTGATTTGTGTTATACATGTTCTTATATCTAATTGTTTTGTAGACAGGGAAATAAAATTTAGTAAAAAATAAATAATTTATATTTATAACATTATAAAGTTAGAAATAGGAAGAACAGAGAGTGTAAAAAAAACACAAAAATGAAAATAACATTTTTAGTTAGTACATACCAAAGAAAAATATAGCATAGGCACAATTAAGATTAAAAATGAATAAATATATTGTTTTGTAAAAAGAGAAAAAGGTGAAAAAATGACAAGTAGAAGTAGAAAAAAATTTGTGGATTAAATGAAAATATACAATTCTAGAGTTATAAGTGCCTTTCTTCTTATTTTTTTACTTATTATTGTACTAAGCGACATTGTTCTCAATCGTTGAGAATATTGTCCCATGTCAGAGAATCAGAGAAACATACAACAAGTCTTATCGGAAAAAATGTATTTTAATATTATTATGACAAATATTTTGCAATGAATTACAACATAACTTATATCAAATACAAATTTTATTTTTACTCAGTATATACCAAAGAATATGGAATTAATACATAATTAACCACATGTTATAACAACAGGTATATTTATATTGTACTATCAAAGGAACCAAATTGATTTTATTTTATAGTAAATTGTCTTTTTGTTGTCTGTAGTTTTAGTTATCTTTAGTTTTGTGCGACGGATTATACATGTATCCCAACGAACCGCTATATCGTTTCTACAGTGTGACCTATCTAAATTGGGAACATCATCATAGTATTTGAAGTTATATACTGATTTCAACAACTTTTTTTAAATTTTCTGCTTCAAAAACTTCATTTGGAGACAAGGTTTCAAAGAGTTATTCCTATTTTTAAGGCACAACGATATTTTTTCATAGTCAAAAATCCAGAAATCCTATTTGGGTTTTTTTTATCAAAAAAATGAGTACGCCAGTATATTTAGATGGCTCCTAAATAGATGTGACTCAACTTTTATTAAAATATGTTTATTAATAAAAAAGTTATGGCTATTTAATTTTCAGAATATATCAGGTAAAAGTTTACAAAATTTCAACTTAAAATTAACTTTTTATTAATAAACATATTTTAATAAAAGTCACCTTACATTTATTGGGTGGGATTTAAATCCAGTCATGTACCAGTTTTTTTGGTAAAAAATCGCTGGTTAACATTTCGTAAACTTTTACATAAAAAATATGAATAATTTCCACAAAGTAAGAGTAGAAACAATTAATTTAATTTTACATAAAATATTCTTGAGCTTTATAAACATATTTTAATAAAAGTTGGGTCACAACTATTTGGGAGCCATATAAATTCACTGGCGTACTCATTTTTTTTATACAAAAATCTCAAATAAAAATTCTGAATTTTTGATTATGAGAAAATATCATAATATAATAATAATATATGAAAACCACTTTTTTTTTTCTTAATATTAAGATTTTATATTTTTACAGAGCAGCATCCGATAAAAGAAAGTTACACGTTAAAAGGCCTATGAATGCGTTCATGGTTTGGGCACAAGCAGCCAGAAGGAAACTTGCAGACCAATATCCTCAACTTCACAATGCAGAATTATCAAAGACATTAGGAAAACTATGGAGGTTAGTATAATTTTTATCATTGAATCCAAACGTAGCGCAACAAAATATGACCGACTCTTATTAGTAAAATATGATTAAAACAGAGGTGTTTGATAACACAACAAGAAAATACAAATGTATTTGGCAGAGAAAATGTTCCTAATCTATCTGCTGCTTTTGCAAAATCAAATAAGATATGTTAGTTTTGTCATAAATTCCATTTTTCCTTCAAGGAGCTAAAGAGTGATTTTCAAAATTTACATAGAATTTTGATTTTTTATAAATATATTTTTGATACTCTCATATGAGTTTTATAAGTCTAAGTACATAGTATTTAAAGAAGAACTAAAAAAAATGAAAATTATTCATTTATTTATCATTTACTAATACACGTGATGTTGTATATTTTTAATTCAAATTATTTCTGTATGAAAAATTTAATAAACAGTTCAGTGCTGTTTTTATGTTGTTATTTGTAAACAGGTGGATAAAACCAACAAGTTCTGTAAGGTCTCACACTCTTTGGTATATATTTATGAAATTGCCACTGTTTGGTCTTATGAATGATTGTTTTGTTTCTGACGACGTTTCGATAAAATCATAATTAATGTCTTCAGATCTTTTCTGCTAAATTTTCTGCTTACGCCTCTTGTATTCGTATAACAAGGGTTGTTTGGTTTATACTGATGTTTCGAAAAATAAATAAATATAGTGTTAGTTTTTTATTCTTTAAACGATATCATTAAAAGCAAATATATGAAATCTTATATCGGGTGAAGCAATATAATTATACATAGTAATACATTGAAAAAGAAAAAAAAAATATAAAAGATGCTTTTTCAAAAATAGTTTGTTTTTTGTATGTAAGTAAGTAACTGACAAAAAGCTAAAAAAAATGAATGTTGATCTGTTTTACGGCAAAAAATTCTCGAGCAGATCATAAAAAGTGTGGAATTTAGATAACCCTATAATTATTCGTTTTTTATTGTAATTTGTTATACGTGAAATGTAAATTGTTTGCAGAGGGAAAAACGGTTGAATTAACTCTATTTTTATTTGCACACGTGAATACTATTTATCGATTTTAAAGCTTATAATAGATAATAAAAGGAAACTACTTTAATATATCACCTCTTAATATTATTTAACCGGAACCAGATGGCAATCATTTCTATTTAATTACAGATTAGTTCAAGGAAGGATTTTCATAACTTTAGCTGAACTTAAAATGTATACTAAATGGCCTCCCATTCATCATGAATCATGATACCTTACAAAATTTTTTATATTTCCTGATTATTTATAATTAAGAAAAATAATTTTTCGTATTTATCAAAAGTTATTCAATATCGACGTGTGTACTAATAACTATATAAGAGAAAAAATAAATAATACATTTATTTCCCTTAAGACATCATCTGCAATGTATGGGATACGTGAGATTAAAATGTGTGTTATAATGGATATACCTAAGAGCATACAACATACACGTAACAAGAGCATATAAAATAAGTCAGTAACACAATTCTAAAATATAAATATATAAAATTTACTGTGAATATAACCAAACTTGGTGGATGTTAATATTAACTGGAGAAATACTCTTCAACTGTGTAAAAGCAACCGTTAATGAAGAACTCTTCTAACAATTTTTTAAAAGAAAAAAGTGACTGATATAAATATTGTAATACCCATTAAGTTAGGTTAATTATGCGCCATTTTTGTATTATGTACTGGATGTGCAAAATTTTTCTTGTATCTAGTATTGTATGAATGGTAGTCATCATTACGAGTAAACATGTGTGTATTCTGAAAAATATAAACGCAATGCTCAAAAATCACAATGGATGGTAAAGTTAATAACCTAAATTTTATAAATGTTTCTTTGCAGCTAAACACATTGCTAATCCAGTAATGCATCTTATGAACCTTCTTTGAGCAATAAAAACGTCTCCAGAATTCACCGATAAACCCCATATCTTCGATAATATTCTGCTTTATCATGGTACAACATAAGTAAAGGAATATCACTTAAAATTTTTTTTTAATTTTAAATAAATAATTTATAGTGTTTAATATAGACAGCATTATAGCACAACCGTTTTTCCACTTAAATTTCATATCAAAGTATATATGTATATAATTTTAAAATGTCTACCTGAGTAAGTTCATCATGTTTAATTAAAGGGCAACTTTTTTGCCAGTGGTGAAATCTCATGAAAAAAAGTCTTATCTGCATTAAGAAACAAATAGTTAGATGAAAAATAGTATTCCAAGTAATTAACCATTTGGTGCAAAATATCTTATGAAATGTACGCACACAATCCAACTGAAGACGTATATTAGAGATAATATCATTAAGAATTAAAAATCGGTTGTATACGGTTAGCATTAAATAAATAAGATTGCTTGTCAAGGTTTATTTACTAAGAAACCGGCGTAAAATATTGCTGCTCACGTATCCAGCAATATCAGTTGCGTTATTTACTAAGATGCCTATATATGTATCATTTATTTTTTATATCTGAAGATAACCAGTGCATAAACTGTGAATATTGCACATTGCACACAATTTACATGTCCACTGAATGCCTGATTATAACATTGTAACTAAAATTGCTGATCAATTGCACATGCGACTGACAGACCAGCATTTCGCAGGCGATTTGGTATCTTAAATTTGATTTCTGTACGCGTTTTACTTTGTAAACAAAATTAGTCAGAAATAACTGATCTCTAATCTAATATTTCCTAGTTCCTATAATATTTCAAGTATTAGTCTATTCTAGTATTAGAATCCTACTTTTTATTATTATATAAAAGTGAGGGAAATCAAAATGACTCAAACTGATTGTTTTTTGTAGAAAAAATGTCCCATTTTAAATGTAAAATACTATCGCATTTTTAATGTATTATGGTATACAGTATGGTACAGCCAAAGGAAATAAATTCATTATTTTAATTAGTGTACATATTCATAAAAAATGAAATTCAGCAACGAAAATATTTCAATCCTACATTGAACCCTCTTCGAGTAACAGCTATGTTATAACCCCAATTTTTTAAAGGAAGTAAGGGCTTGTGATACATAATTTGAAAGCTTTGTTCTCTATTCAAAAATGTTATGGTTTTCAAATGTATTGTAAAAAATAACATTATAACTAATAAAAATTATCTGATTATCTTCTTCTTAAGTCAACTAAATCGAGTGGTTTACATGGTTTACATAGCACCGTAAGATCAGGTAATCGTGCTGGCTATTCGATCGATCCCACTTCCCCATCCACCGATTTAAAAATATCAAGTTAAGGTGCTCCGTCATATGATACCATATGATATTCACTACTGGAACTTCTGGGTTTGCTGGATCAGGATATAATTTTGCCAAAGTTGGCACATTATTTTGAAGCAGTGCTAAATAATTATCTTCATGAAAGGGACCAATGATATGGTTTCCATCTGTTCCACACATTAACCTTTTCAGTCAATTGCGTATGATCTTATCTCCTCCAGTGCGGATTTTCCCAGACCTGTAGGGGCAATTTTAAAAATTAGCATCGTGAAGTTGAGAAGTACGCTCATTCTAATTGGATCACATTATAATCGAACATTTTCATCATTTATTCACAAAAATTCGTTCTTCTGTCAAAATCGTCTTCCCTGAGCTTCTGAGTTGGTAACATTTTAAAGAGGTGCATTTTATTTTCTTTCAATATTCCAAGAATCGATGTAAAATTCAATGTTACGGTTGCTTATCAACTCCAAGTATGGGGGGTTTTCCTCAAACCAAAGCATGAAATGAAATTTGGTAACATTGTAAAATTATTTATTATACTCGTAAATTCAAACGACAAGTATAACACTGACAACTACTGGCATGCAGTTATAATCGCACAATAATTTGCTAAGGCGTTTTAAACAAAACTAATAATGGTATGGTAACTTTTTATCTTTTTTTTTTCTTAGATACCGTTCAAAAAGCATACTGAAATGGATTTTAGTTACTTTCTCATTATCAAGAACTAAACGATATTACTTATTAAGTTTTAGTATGTTGTAAAATATTTAATCAATCAATCATTCTATTTTTTTTAATGTTAAATTTTGCAATAAATTTGAAAGCAATAACAATTTTGAATGTAGAATGAAGATATCTTTCAAATAATGTACCACAAAACAGTTCTTCCTATTTAAAAAATTGAGGGTGATATAACTGTCATTTGCAGAATTTCATTTCATAATCTAAAATTGACGTGTTTCGGGATTTTTTATCAATATCTACAATAATTGAAATGACTTTATTCCATTTGGCTACTCCTCGCTCTATGTTAGTTCGATACAAGTACTAATGCAAGACGAAAATATAACAATAACAAAGTTTAGGAAATCATATTGACGATAAGATTAGCATATAAAAAGTGACCATTTATTAACTTAATATATGTTTAATATTAGCAAAAATTTCGATTTGTGGCTGCAATATTGAATTCTGACAGACGAACGAGTGTAGTTAATCGTATGTATATTTTTATAATTTAATCTATAATAATTGTTGATGACAGCGTCAGAAAAATGTCACTGTTACAAATCGATCATTGACCGTGAATGGGACGCATCTGCTGGCGGTTGACGGTTGGATTGGAAGTCACCCCTTGACCCCTGGAAATGTCAGCGGATACAACTTTTGTAATTAATACTAAAAATAATATATATTACTAGGCGGACAATTACAGATAAACTTGTTTTGTTATTGATCTAACCGAAATAGGTTTTAATTATCATTAGAATTATTACAAGAAGGGTTAAATAATTGAAATAAACTAAATAATATAATTAAAATTCTATTGTTGACTGTTGTCTGCTATCAGTTTTGTTTGATATTTGACTCCCACTTATTTCGTCTTAAGGTTCAATTTATCAATATTTTGGTATACAGGGTGTTTCATGTGAAACAGAACGGTCTCTTGTCTGTAATATGTATACTTTTTCAAAGTTTTTTAAAGAAGTACTGTGTATTTGTATGCTATGTAGTTTTAAAAAAGTGTAGTAAATCAAAACTATAGTTTCTACTTTGTTTTTAAATAGGATACTTTTTATTTTATTGCATCTTTCTAAATTGAGCTTATTTCGCGACATTCTTGAATTTAAGACTTATTTAAATGTCTCCAATTCCAAGAATTTTACCACTTCTCTGGCGTCTAATAGATATGGTTTCGTCATTGCTATTTCCTACAAAAAAGTGTCCCTTGGTCATAGTGAAAAACTACCAAATACCGTTATTCTAACATAGCTATTCCATTTTTATTGACGTGTTTAAATTTGGACTATTAATTTATTTGGCACTACGCTTACTTTTAGCATTGGTTTCTACATTAGGTTCTATACCAAGCGTGGAAAGATCATCAATAGATACTCTTCTACCTGATATTAAGGAGGATCAGATCCAATTTTTATATGGTTGTTATATAGAGTGTCTTCTGTCTCCAGATACGTATTTTGTTAATGTGGGTCTTATAATAACTGTATAGAGGTTTGTCGTTTTATACTTAGACGACATTGCCCGTAACATATGTATTTATTTTCCAAATATAAGTTTCATATTAACTTGCTATTTAAAGTTACTTCTAGTTATTTTACGACTCTACTAACGTTTGGGAAATAGCTCGTTTCAATTTATATATCTATACTACACTTCATTTGAATATTATGAGAGAGTGAACTCTCCGAAATGTTCTGTGATTATAACTAATTTAGTATGCAAATCATAGTACGGTGCTGATATGAACATTCAGAAGTGCATTCTCTATATTATAGTAAGTTTGTCATAGTAGTTGTCATTAATTTATAGTTGTCATATGTTGAGTTTTTTCTGAATAAATTACTAAAACAAATAAACATAAACAAACTTAATATAATATAGAGAGTGCACTTCTGAATGTTCATTGAAAATACCGTTAGTGATACCCTCTGTAGAATTTGTGCAAGCTCACCCTCTGAATATAAATTATATAATTTACATATTTCTTTATGTGATCCTGGGATTATTTGAATGGTACATTGGATAAGATCTAAAAATGTACCTTACTCTATCAAAGAAATTAAATGTGCGCCGAGATAAAACCTCGATTTTACAAATAACAGAATACTTTTATTAAAGCTACGTCCCCGTTCTAAAGGCTGTCAATAGATTTTAAAGGGCCGTTGCCGTCTTCTACACACAATAAATACTTACTAACAATTATAGATGAATACTCCAGATTTCCTTTTGCATTCCCTTGTTCAAATACATCTAGTGCTATAGTCATTAAGGATTTATCTACAATTTGTTTTATTATTGGATATCCCCATTTCATCCATTCGGATAATGGAAGTTCTTTTACATCACAGGAATTGTCAGTAAAATCAAAGAACTTAAAAATATCTGAATGGGAAATGGTACTTAAAGAGGCTCTTCATTGTATCAGATCTTTATTATGCACTTTTATTAATACTACTCCTAATGAGAGAATGTTTTATCATTCTAGAAGATCTGCCAATGAACGATCAATTCCTTTGTGGTTAACCTTTCCAGGACTTGTATTAATAAGAAAACATGTTAAGACTTCTAAGTATGATCCGCTTGTGGAAGAAGTCGAACTCATAGAAAGTAACCCCCAGTATTCTTATGTTTAATTACAAGACAGAAAATAAACAGTTTCAAATCATTATTTAACTCCTGTTGGAAGAGTAATTCAAGAAACCAACTTATCTTCTAATGAAGACTCCGTTATTGACTCTCGAGATAATTTAAATTTACCATATATATCTTCTTTTATTCCTACAATATTATCCTAGTTGTTACTAATAAAGAAGTTTAAATTTAAAAGGGGGAAACTGATATAAACATTCAGAAATGCAATCTCTATATTATATATTAAGTTTGTTTATGTTTATTTGTTTTAGTAATGTAATAGTAGTTGTCATTAATTTATAGTTGTCATATGTCGAGTTTTTGCTGATTAAAGCCAAATCAGTTGGTCCTAGTTAAGTTTATTACAGGTATATAGGGTAAATCTTCAATATTTGTAATTGATTTTAAATCGTTTTCGACGACTTCAGTATAAAACTTTTCTTATAGTAGAGTCTCTAAGAGGATTAACCCCGCTCGTAGCCGTAACCGTAATAGAAAATGATAATTACATTTTAATGGCCATGGCGCCCACAAGTATTGATATTTTACTTAAATACTTGTGAGTATTCACAAGTTAAAAATTTAAAATTAGACCATGTGTCACTCAATGAAAAGAGGGTAAAAATGAGTGTCTACAACTATTTTAAACAACATAATCCTTAAATACTGTTGATACCATATTTGAAATGTTATCTAAAGCAATGGGATATCGAAAATATATGATATATAAAGATTTAAAGGAGAAAAAAGCAGGTGGAGTAGCCTAAGCAAAGCCTAAAAACTAGGGAGACCAAAATTAATAAAAGTCGACTTGGATAATGTCAGTAAATATATTTGGAAGTATATTTTTACAAATCGGCGCAGAATCGGATTTTAGTCCTCAAACTCCTCATCAGAATCGATTAAAAATTCGTTGTCCATGATTCTGTTTTTCCTTATTCACTTTATCTGAAAACACGATATCACAATAACCAATTGTCATACATTTTTATATTATATTTGGCTGTATATTCTCTTTAAGGAAGCTCCTGACCTTTCTTGATATAAGGAAGCTAATGAGGCTCCTTGTTCTATCAAGGAAGGTTTATGAAACGTGGAATAAGGAATAAGTTATCCTTATTCCTCAAGGAATGACTCTGAATACTGGTATTTGTTACCTCTTCACTTTAGAGCCAAAATGTGACAAATAGTTTAGATTTGTTCAATGAGTAGATTCCAAAATTATGGTACGTCCAATGTAAAACCCCAATCTGCCTTTCAAACTGTAAAATATTTGTAATCCAAAGTCCCACTAACACTAGTCACCTAGAATATGTAGTTATTACTATTTATATTTCGGGAACGGGCAATACTGATGACATGTGAGTCCATCTGACATTTGCATCGTAAAGTTTGACATTTTTGACGTTTGATGTACTCATAACATTTAGCCATACGGACGCTATTTGTTTGTTTTATATTGAGATGAAAATTTTGTCTCGACAAAAAATAGGACTGAATTGTGAACATTTTCGAGCAATGATTTTTTGCGAATTTTGACGTAAATTATCACAATAAAAGTGCATCGATCAACTAAATTCAGCTGTTAGGAATGAAGTTCCATCTAAAACCAGAGGTCGTGGTTCGTTGTACGACGAGTTTCGTGAAGGTAATTCAAAGTCGGCTGTAGTGCCAGAAAATATCGATGTTGTGCAGGAAATAATAAATCAAGATTGTTATTTGACATATTGAGATATTGAGGCATTCCTAGGCACTAGTTTCACCAGCATATATTTAATTTTACATTAACACTTAGCTGTAAGAACGGTATGTTCGCGTTGGACCCCACATAATTTGACAATCGTTCAAAAAAAGGTTTGTGTGGATTGGTGCAAAGAAATTCTTAAGAAATACAGTCCCGGTGCTTCAAAAGATGTTTATAAAATCGTGACAGGTGACGCATCATGAATATCTTCGTACTACATCCAACAAAAGTTGTTCGCGCACGAAGCACTTCAAAGAAAATAGTTACCTGTTTCTTCCGAAAAACTAGTCATATTGAGACAGTTTCTTTAGAGAATCAAAGAACATTCAATTCTGAGTGTTATACAACCATCTATTTGCCAGAAATCTTCGGTGAAATAAGGAAAACGAACAAGAAATACCGGATCGTTCTTCATCATGACACACATCGGCTCAAACAAGCGATTATTTGAACACTTAACATCGAATTGATAGATCAACCGCCGTACCTAGTGATTTCTTTTTGTTTCCATCCGTGAAGAAGACACTGCGTCGTCGACGATTTTTATGTCCCTAACAAGATGTTGAAGCGCTCAAAAACCATGTTTTGGAGATACCTCATTCCGAGTGGAATAAATGCTGTGAAAATTGGTTTAATCGTATGCAAAAGTATATCGATCATCATTGCGAGTACCTCCAAAAACAATAAAAATATATTCGCTCCTTAACTATTTGCTTTTGCTCCTATTCTCGAAATATAAATAGTAACCCTCGTAAGTAACACATTTAAAAGTAAGTCAGTATATAAAATATTTAAATGTTATTTTGATCGTAAGGTCAGATAAACCAGCCTTGGCCAAATGGCATTAATTTTTTTACAAATATTTAAACATTTCGAAATAAATGTTCCTAAAGCTAGTAATGATCCGTGAATAAACACGATCTGTGCCAAACTATTACCATAGTGTAGAAAAAACAGTCTTGTTATAAAAATGGACCCAGTTACAAAGTTAAACTAATTTTAAATGTGCATCAATTTTATACGTGTAAATTAATTAGTTAAAAATGATCTGTTAACACCTTAAATAAAATGAGAATAAGTAGATATTTACTATTGAGAAGTAAACTCTGGCAATTAATTTTTGTGTGCTGTTATTTATAAAGCATTTTTTGGAATTTAAAAGAAATTGGTCACATTAAATATCAAATTATGTAATAATTAAGATTTTTCCATAATATTTCGATTTGTTGGACATTCTGTACAACTTTGGGTAGTTATTTAGACAATGAAACATAAAAATTTTTCAAGATTAAAATGATATTTAATTTGCGGTAAATATTTGTATTGTTTTGTATAATTATTGTATAATTATAACCGGATATATTAATATTTTGATCAAACAGGAAATTGTTCATTAATAAAATTGATATCTCGAGCGTATATTTCAATCTATACTTAAATAATTAATCTCAATTTTAATAAATTAGTAATAATGTCATAAACTCTCATTGATAAATCGTATAATTCTTGGAAGAGGGACCATTTAGAGTTCAAGCCTTTATCTAAAGTTCCGAAAATTGTTAGATAACCTTTTAACTTTAAGTGCAAGTTTGCTGCAAGGGGAAGCTTTAGATTGTAAATTTATTTATTAATAATCAATTCATTCATAAAACACATCTGCGGTACTGCGAATATCACATTTTGATGGTACTCGTAACCCCTAACCTCATATAATTCAGTATTTATTATGGTTTTATATATAAACGACGATTTATTTTATTGATTATGTCTACAAAGTCAAAATATTATTGACCAAAATTATTAGCATCTATTATGCAACACTTCAATGAATAAAATTAGTTGAATAAATTGTGTGTGTGTGTGTAAAAGTGGAAAAAGAAATTCGGTTTGGATATTAAATTAAGATAATATTACAAAATACTAATAGTTTCCGAAAATATAATCATCGTTCTTTCAATAAACATTGTGAAATTCGTAAAACTTAATGTTAAAAACATTTTAGGCATGGCGTTCCAACTTCGTTTTAATTCAAATATCTTCAAAACCGTTTTTTAAGTGATAACATTCAGTACATAAAAAAAAACTATTCACTCCATACGATTGGACATATTCCTTGAAATAAATATACCGAATGGAGACCATTTCAAAGATAAATGAATTCAACCGATTATAGAGAGTAGTTTTTAAAGGGCTCTCACTCCCTTAGGAATCGACATAAAATGAGCTCAGGAGTTTAAAATTTTTTTTCTTTGAAAAACTTTTCTATACACCCTATATTAACTTTATAAATATTATCCATTTTCACAAATGTGGTATTGGGGATTACAAACAATCAAAGTTTCAATATCTATACACAAAATTTTTTTTTGTTTTGATTGTTTCTAACCCTGTATATTAAGTTAGTAGTTGTCTGAAGTCTATCACTGCACATTTCTTGAAGGATTTGGCACTGGCTCATCATCAACAAATAAAAGATAACGGCTAATCTGTCACTCGGGGTTAGAAAAGTCAGTATATTTAACATCTTTGAACCATTTGAATTTGTCATTTACGTCTAATCGAAAAATAACTGTTTAAACAATTTTCAAAGCCAAACCCTTCATCTTTAGAGAAAAAAGCGATATAAATATTCCCAACGGCGAAATAAAATTAGCTTTATAAGCCCAAAAGAAAAAAAAACAAATATAAAACAAAATTATAACACACATCATATCAAGTCATATATTAATTAAGAATATTTGATTGAAAGATATTAGTAATGAGACAAGAAGACTGTCTGGAGAGGATGTCTGCCTACATTCCTTGCTGATGTTTGTAATGGTTTCTTTTTTTCTTTTTAAATGCTGATTAGATCTCGAAGACGTATTTTATAAATTAGGAGCACGCGTTTAAAATCATGATTCACAAAATAAATGATCATCATCATCACATACCTACTTGCATCATTTATTAAAAATAAAGAGCACTAAACACTTGCGAATATTAAGTAGGAATTATTGAAAGTAGAAGAATGTGATATTACTACACAAGTTACACCTTTTTGGAGCCAACATGCAATACAAATAGGGTTTTTTTATACAGGGTGATTCGCATAAGAACCAACACAGAGAAGGGACATGTAGAAGAACCTAAAATATGGTATTTTACGCAACTTACCTCTATATTAATTTGCACCCCTGAGTAGTTATAGGCTTTGAAAATGAGGTTTCAAATTTAAAAAAAATAATATCTCAGTTATACTTGAACTTACAAAAACTAAATTTGCTACACGTTGTGCATTTACCAAGAACTTTAATCAACTATAGTTCAATTTTAGCATTCTAAATGGTTAATAAGAAATAATGCACCATTAAAATGTGACAGAATTTTTTAACCCATTGGCGGACCTAAAAAGTTATTGTTCCACTTTTTGGATATGATATGGCTACATCTGATAATTTCGTGCACAGAAGTTACTGACATACCAGTTTGCCGAGATAGAATTCTAGTACTAATATGTAGGCCATCTTCAAATATATCCAAAATAACAGAATAAATTTATGCCTAAGAGAAAATAGTGATCATTTTGAACATTTTCTTCAATAACTTATCGGTGTAAATTATATGTTATTTCTGTTGTTCAAGTTGTTTATTTTTTTATTAAATTATTCTTATTATAATCTTTTTTCCTGATCGTCAAGTTTACCGTTTAATTTCGTAGCCAACTTTTGAATTTTAGATGATTTTAAATAACACAGCTGCAATATGTTTTTTTAGTTTTTCGGGTTTTTCATGAAAACGACAAAAAAAGAGTAAGAAATGTTAATTTCCCATAAAATAAAGTAAACTTTTTACGTCCGCCAACGGGTTCAAAAATTGTGTCACGTTTTAATGGTGCATCATCCTTTATCAACCCTTTAGGATGTTACAATTGAACTCTACTTATTGTCCATTAAAGCTCTTGAACACTCATAACTTATACCAAATTTGGTTCCGTTAAAATTACCATATTTTAGGTTCCCCTGCTCTGTGTTGGTTCTTCCACGAATTATCCTGTATAAACAGATAATAATTACCATAAAAAAATAAGTCAACTTGCTCTAAATTACTTTTAAAGGCTTTTTCTTGCTTTTTTTTACTTAATATACAATGTTCATTATAATTCAATATTTATTAGGAAAATTCAATTTAAATCACGATTCTTTTTTAGTTCCTAATAAATAATATTATATAACGTTTGGATTGCTTTCTATTTACAAATATTTCCCACAAATCGACCCCCATTGAAACTAGTTCATCTTTTATTCAAATCAATTAATTTCATTAAAACAAAAAAATATGTCTCATAATGCCATTGCCTGAAGCGAATTGCGAAAGGTACCGCCCCAGTCATGGTTCCTAATGACCCATAGACCATAGATAGAGACCGCTGGTACTAGCATGCGACTTTCTGTCTATCGGTTCGATCTACAGAGGGCCGAATTAATATCAGCGCCACATTACGTAGCATCGGCGGCGGCTTTGACCCGACCCCCTGCTGAGTACCGAGTCAATGTGTTCTGAAACGTTCGTTTTATTTGGTACTGAATACGATTTGTTTTAAGAATTTAATTTAGCCGGTAAGAAATTGGCTAATACATATATGTGTGGTAACATACTACAGTGGACTGTTTCATTAATGAAGAAAAATGGCTTAATGTTAATAATAATATTTTTTGTAGAACCAGAATAATCTAAAATTAGTAGAACTGTAATGATGACACAATACATTCGTTCAAAAAATTCTTAGGCAGTTTATTTAAGTTTTTAAAACTAGCATAGCATTCTCAATTATTTGTATGTTTCATTGGAATAAATTCGCTTTATTCTTGGGATCTAGAGATTGGTTTTTACTTAATGAGGCTTTGATATGATTGACTTTGTAACTGGAGTAGTCGTCAAAAATACTACTGATGGTTTTAAACCGAAAAAGGTACGGATATCGTAACCTATGGCAAATCTTCCAGGTATGATTTTAGTCAAATATTGGTAAAACAGTCTTTCAAGCAGATATTTACGCTTACGTTATTGATGCTCTGAATGAACATATATGGAGAGGACACCTAGAGAGAAAGTATCCATATTTCCTCAGTCGTCAAAGCCACGACCAAATCACAACAAAAAGCCACAATATCAAATCAACTCGTCGATTCCAGTTGTGTCTTCAAAACCTCCATTCTTATACACCACAATAAAACGAAATCTTTAGCTGAATACCAGGGAATAAAGCGATTAAATACGATAAAAAGCATATTTACTAGCAGCAGTAGGCTGCGAACTAGTACTTAGCAATTTTCAGTACCGTTTATATTTGATAAAGACCGATGCAGCGAAAATCTTGTAAAGAGTTTACTCAACATTATCAATATAAAAACGCTTTTCATGAACTAGTGAATGAGCATGAAGATATAATAAGTTAAAAAGCTACAGTAAAAACTAAACATCCAAACACTTTTTGAGCAGCTACAAGACTTTTCAACATCTAAGAACAGAAATCTTTGGTATCGAGTAGTTGAAAGTTTAATGGTACGACATTTCGGCTTTCATGAGGAGGTCAAGACGTATGGAAGAACAGTAGAACGAGTGTGAGTTAGAAGAGAAGAAGACTGTGGAATGTTAGAAAGGGCGTCGATAGGCCTAATTACCAGTAGTTGGCTTCCTCGCTTATTACCATTATCATTATCAAGGCTACAAAAACTCTGCCCTGTTCGTACCTCTACAAATAAATAAAAACAGTGTTAATCTCTACGAAAATATATATATGCTTTTGCTTATGTATGGAAACATTTAACGACTCGTAGAGTCTTTTATGTCGCTATTTAACTTCAAACAACAAAATATTTTACAGATTTCTATAGAAACTACAGGAATGAGTACTTAAAATTACAAATAAGGGAATGAGCATCAATCCTTCCTCGTATAAATTAAAATGTGTTTTGGGATAAAATTTTAAATGAAAAAAAAAACATTTTGAATTCCATTAATAATCTTATTTTACTTCAAACAAATAGATTGCAAAGTATACAAATTCTGAAAAACGATATTTACTGTAATATTGACTTAAGAACTCTGAAATATCCAGGTGTAGATTTTCTGTAAGAATTATGAGCAAAGATCCCATTGGTAAATAAAGGGTTGGACCTAAGTATTAGTCTTATCAATCATACAGAAAGGGGAGATAATTATTTACAAGCAAACGAATTCCCATAACACATCTAACGTAGACGTTCAAATATAAAAATTACAACATAATAATTTAAACAAACAATTCTACGACAGTTGTTTACTTCAATGATAGAACGAATTACTCATAAATGCGTACAGAAAGTAGCAATAGGAAAGTCCCGTTGAATTCATATTCATTTTAATTATATGTCGATATTTACGTTGCCAGAAGTCTAATAATGTCTTTTTCTTCTTCATCATCTTCGTCTTACTCTGTAGACCCAGCTGCATCCAAAACATCACCAATTATTGTATTAATTTATTATATGGTATATGTGATCTGTGTTATTAATAGGAGGGCCTGTCGGATAAATTCGGGAATAGCTATGAAAAAATTTTATATTCATATAGATTATTTTATTGTTTTTCGAAGTATTTGCCATTCGTTCTTCTCACTTTTTTATACACTCAAATTTACTTTTAAAAACAATTATTCTATTTAGAATTGAGTATGCTTCAAATGTGTACTTTGAATACATTCACAACTTCTTTAGGAGAGGAAAACCGCATTTCATTTTTAATTTTAGGAAACGTAAAAAAGTCACTTCATATCAAATCAGGGCTATGGGACGGTCGGGTCATTAAGTCGACATTTATACTTTTCAAATAATCGACTGTTAGGCGTGTGGTATGGGATATTACATTATCAATGAAACAAAATGATTGCGTGTTTACGGTTTATTTTTAGGCAGTGATCATTTACTTTGGGCAAGCAAATTATTGTATACCACTCCAAATTTACTGTTCAACGATGTTTTAATACCACCATTAACTACAAAACATACAATAATTTTCTTCAAAGTACCTTTTGACCACACAACTTTTGTTGGCAAAAGTTTATTTGATTTTGAGTATGCAAAATGGAATGTATAAAAATCAGAGAAATATATAAAAATTCTTTAATCTCATCATATGATTTTCATCATTTAATGTACAATTTCAATATATTCAATAAGTGATGTTGAAGAATGCATTTCCCTTTTAATTTAAACCACAACAAAAACCAATAATATCATAGCACGCACATTTCTTCGCGTTAATTCCACTTTTAATACGCTTTCTAAACTTAATGGCCACATAGTGTGCAAACGGACAGAGATTTTAACAATCGGAAAAAGTGACAGATTCTGGACACATTGTGCTGTACCGCTACACAGATACCGTTTATTTTCACAAGCAGGGTTGCTACATTTTCGAATTTATCCGATTGTACACCCTTTTTAAATAACCTGTATTATTTTATTCCTTTTATTTTTTTGTTTCTTTCATTTAATTTGTCATATTTTTAATATCGTTATAATTTTCTGTTAGCACAGATGTTCCTCTTGCTTATAAAACTACATAAAGGCTTAACTTAAATTTCTGTTTCGTATAAATAAATACGCTAATCTAGTGCACATCTGTACAAAACATTATTTATTACCACTTGTAATTAGAATTACTTACACTTTGATCTACATTTTTGATGAATATTCTATTTTGCGTCAAGTATAAGTTGCTTGGTCTGCCAAAAACTAAGCTAATCTTATTCATCATATATCGTGTTAATTGTAAAATTTATTTTGATGTATATTTTAAAATTGATAAACTGGCATAACATTTGCCAAGCTTTCAACAAGTCATTCTTCACCACTGAAAAAAATTATCAAATCAACTTCTTACGTTTGTTTTTTCTTTTTCAGGGTTCTAAGCGACAACGACAAGAAACCCTTCATAGAAGAAGCAGAACGTTTACGTGTGATCCACAAACGCGAACATCCCGATTATAAATACCAACCTCGTAGAAGAAAACAGAACAAAAGCACAAGCGAGTCAATTCAACAAATCCCGCATCCTCAAAGCCATTCGTTCCAGCGATCTATGAAACAGGAAGATTCACCTTGCAGTCCAAGAAGTCACAGTTCTACATCCCCTTCCACGTGTTCCTCGCAGCCAAACAGTCCAATTATTTCTTCGCAGTTGTTGAAATCCTGCGAGCAGCACAATTTTGAGATCGACGCCTATCACAGGATGGCTGAAATTGACAGCAGTTATATTCCTGATGAGTGTTTAGACAGCAGTGATTTCGACCAATATCTACCATATGAGAACTATCAAGAGGACACAAACAATAATAATAAAAACAAGAGGTTGTGCACTGATACAACGCCGACCAGCAGTTCTTTTGGAAGATACCACGAACTTCAGCCTAGTAGCGTGTTTAAATCAGAAAGGTACTTACAATCAAATTCGTCTGGTGTTTATTCTTATCCAACGTCTTCGTCTGGATATTATTCAAATAACACTCAGTATTTACCTTCATATCAATATTTGTCTCAGAGGCCTGTGTTCGCCGGAACGACTACAGTTGGAACTTATTCGACCGTAGAAGGAAACGGTGAAGCTTGGGGACATTATAGTGTATGAAATATAATGGTTTTTGTACAGTGTGATTAATAAAATAAACAGAGAATCTCTTTTTTGTATAGAGTTAAGGATTTTTAATCCTGTTTTTATTAGTTGAAAAATTTGCATATTCAAGATATTTTGCGATGAAAAGCATTTTTATCTCTATTTTTCTTAAAATTCGGGAATTACTACGTTTTAAACTACAAAATTTGAATCTTTCCTTTAATTTATTTTATACAAGAATAATTTGTTCTTTATTTTTTCTTTATAATGAATAAATGAGTATATGTGTTTGTTGCATTTTGTATCATTAGTTACTAAATTTATGCATAAATATTTTATACTTTTACCGGAGCTGTTGTATGACTTCCTGTAGTCAGTTTCGGTTCACGGGAATTGGTTACAACAGAAGTCAAAAAAAAACTATAAAAATTCGACTAACTATTTTCAAGGAATTTTATGTTATAATTTCATTTTCTATTATCAACAATTGTTTTTTGATGTTTTCATAATTTGTATACAGGATGTACACAGGATGA
This sequence comes from Hermaeophaga mercurialis, assembly GCA_951812935.1. Classification (NCBI taxonomy): domain Eukaryota; kingdom Metazoa; phylum Arthropoda; class Insecta; order Coleoptera; family Chrysomelidae; genus Hermaeophaga; species Hermaeophaga mercurialis. The sequence continues at coordinate 13,356,340 of OX638360.1, forward strand.
GTCATAAATTGAAATTCTACCTGTTCGAGAATATAAAATATTGCTATTAGTTACTATTTGATTCCTTAAATAGAAATTGGAAAATGTAACAGTGCATAATTTTTAATTTCATTGTAGTTGTACACATTGTAGTTGTGTTCTTTGTTGTTCTTTGCAAAATAAATTTTCTGTCTAAAAAGGAAATTATAATGGATCTCAAGTCATGACTATTTTCTTTTTTAAATAGAAATGGAAAATTTAACAGTGCTCAATTTTTAATTTCATTGTATTCTGTGCTTTCAAGTTAAAAATGAGGGAGCAACTTTTAGTTGGAAAATGCAGGTTCTATTTCAGCATCCGCATTTTTCTCCGGGTGATTTGTAAAAAAAATATTTGTATACAAAAGACCAATAACCACGAAAGATATGAAACAAAATAAAAGACATTTTTGTCTAAAAAGAACAAGGTTAAGGTGTGTAAATCAGAATGGCGAGCATTCTAAACATTAGCTCAAGTCGTAAACTGACTTGTATAAAGAGTGATTTTGGATTATGTCATTTAACAATTTTAAACGTTCTAAATGATATATTATTAAAAATTTGAAATATACTGTTCAAAAATATACAAGCACTTTTGAAGATCAAATGTTAATTTGGTCATAATTTTTACTTTTGATTCATATAGATTTTATCATTATATTTTCTCATTCATATATTTCTGTTATTTTAGTTAAGTCTGTATCATCCTATATATATCCATATGAATCACTGTTTTTTTTTATTATTTTATTTTTGAATTCTTTGTAAATAGTATAAATTTTAATTTAAATTTTCCTAATGAATATACATTAACTAAAACGTATCTCAATATATCTTTTAACTTTCAATTGTACAGAAATAAGAGTATTTTGTAAAATATATTTTAGTATTTGAATACTTTATAATTTTAATAGATCTTTTATTTAGGTAGAATTAGGCCTTTTGTTATTTAGTAGAGATTTGTATATACGCTTTTTAAACACAGTGTATTTTTCTACGATGTTTTGGCAGTTGTCGTGCTTTATTTTTGGTAAGGTTATATATTTTCAGAAAATATTTTTATAAATAAATGAGTTTTTATTTCAATTTCATTTGTTTCATTTTCCTTACTTGTCAAAATAAATTCATTAGATTATACATTATATAAATAAAAAAGATTTTCTACATATTAATTCAACTTACTAATTTTTATTTTAAACTATATTTATTCAGCTTGTTGAAACTTGCTCTAAAAACGGATTTTCAATGATAAATTTGTTACATGCAGGAAAATCTTTGAGACTAAACCTAGAAGACGTTATAAATAAAAATACAAAAGAGGATGCATGATATATGGACATTAACAACTATTGCCAATCTGTAAATCATTATTAAATATATGATATAATTCTTATAACATATTAAATACTGCATTTATTTAATATATATAAACACCTTATATTCACTTTAGAACTGTTATTTTCTTTAAGAATCATTACAATTGCAGTGTGGCAAAGAATTTAATCTCATCGAATAACAATATGGTCAATTTAATAATTAATAGAATAATCCTCGATAGACTTACCTCTATTAATAACCATTCACAACCACATGTCAGATTCACTCCAGAAATCAGTCTCAATAGAAACATCCTCCTACGCCACTGATTAGATACTATATATATTGTCCATCGCTGTCAAACGAAGATGATGGTATTAAAACTCAAGTTGAAATAAAACTTAAAATGTGAAAGTCATCGAGACCGTCTTGGGACTCTAGCATCAGTCAAAATACCGCCAAGTAAACAAACCAGGAAATTCGAAGGCATACAATTTAACCCACACACTTGACCCTCCATATTCAATGTCACTTCATCAAATCGATTCTTGGTGTTTAAAAAAATGTTGAATACTCAATGGGTTAATAATTGGGGTGGCAAAACCAAATTCCTTAATAACTAACAAAAATTATAAAGGTAGGGAAATAATTTCTGTCTAGTTTGAATGGGATAGAAAATAAAAAAGTTTCTATCTTTCTTGGGTACAGGATTGTTCAATTAATAAATGGAAAAAATGAGGGTAAGGAAAAAACACTTACTATACTCGGAAGAAATATTGAAGAGGGCAATAAATCCGCGTGAACAAACTGCAATAAAATATGAATTATACAAGGTAAGGACCAAATGAGTATTTTAAGTTATTATACGTTACATTATGAATACTTTAATGGTTTACTTAAATTTCATCTAAAGAACGTTCCTTAGGTTATATCAGTGGTGTACACATTTTGTTAAATAATTTATTAATACTATTAAGTTATTTTAGAATGCTTGTAACCCAGTCAACAAATGCTTGGCGAAAACTTTTTACTACGGTATCTTATCAAATTTTGGAGATTGTATGTCCGACATTCACTTGTTACCTCATAGATATGTTTAATTCTTGACCACGGTGGAGAATTGATCTTCCTGGACTCAGCAACACTCTCACGAACTGACGAACTGCATCGTTTCTTTTTTTGAAGGACGTCTAGAGTGTTTTAAGATCACTAATTCATACAGTCTTCCTAATTATTTTAATTATTCTCTTTACAGTTGATGAAGTTGTACCACTATTCCGACCATATTTTATATGAACATTGCAAACTGTAGTTGTGAAAATTTCATTAATTTTCACTATTTTAATTATTGAAAATACTTTGGTCTTTCGTGTAGCGTTCCATTTTTAATAACCCTAACTGTCAGCTATAATGCTGTTTTTTTTAAAGGCAGCCACTTTAGCGCTCAAGTGACTCAAAAATCAAATTTTACGTAAATTTTGAGACAGCTTTTACCAAACATTCTAAATTTTTCATACAATAATTTCGTCATTTTTCCAGAATTTAGTAAATTATTTCTCTAAAAAAAACTAAAAATCCGTCACTATGTTTTTATTGCCCGTTATGTGATCTCCATCTCATTAGATTCTGGACTTAAGGACTGCTCTCAATTACTGAAAGTGTGTCAATCGTAATTAAAACCAAATTTTTACGAGCACGGGTTCTAAGTATTATTAGGAAATGTGATATTTTAACAATTTTTTATTGGATTGTCATAATGAGGGGATGCAAGATTATTAGAATATCCAAGAAGTGAGTATTAGATTTCTAACAAGAATTTAATTTGTGGAAAAGGTTGATGGCTACAATTAACAGAGGGGTATATAGGTTGTTTTAAAAAAATATTAATAGTGATTTACGGTCTCAATTGTGCAGGATGATTATTTAAATTTTCAAAAACTGTTAATATGAATAATACATTAAAATCAATCAAATATACATAAGAATATATTTTGGCGTTGATAGGGATCATCAAGTCTAAAATCACAACAATTTTTAGGTTTAGGTTTTTGCTTATTGTAAAAATGGTTGTGATTTCTTTTATCAATTTTAGACCTGATGATGACCCATTGAGGTCGAAACTAGTTGTCGGTTTTAATAAAACATAAATAAGGTCTTTTGTAAGATTTTTGTTTTATCCACAAATTTAGTCATACAAAAATAAATTCATTGACGTTTAAAATGCTATTTTTTTTTTAATTGTTATATTTTTTCGGTTTTATGAAAAATTGGAAATATCTTGAGGCATTAAGAAAACTGCAGGGAAATGTAATTTGACATTCACTAGACATAGATAATTAGAACTTTGTAAGTCAGTTTATCAAGTAGATTATATCCGGCTTCAATTGAAATTTCAAGCGAAAGAAGTCCTACTTTAAAAAGTGAGTCCAGCACTGCTTTTGATTAAACGATGGGGATGTCTAAAATTAGGGTTCGTATGAAACAAGAAATAAAAAACATTTGTCGCGAGCCTTTAGAAACTATCGAATTTCAGCTAATAATATCCGGACTGCTGATTTCGAGATATGTCGTTTCAAATTATAATTGACATACTTTCGGAAATCTACAACTCACATTCCTCGAAATAAACCAAATACTGAAAAAAGGATGAAAAAAAGGGAAAAAGTCCGGCATAAACCATTGGCAAGCGTCCGCATCAGCGTCCGTCCGCTTTCTACAGACCTCACTTGTTTTCGACCAATGTACTGTACAAATTGCACTTCTTTGATGATAAATTTACTAAAAGCTAATTGCCATGCGTTGATTTGTAAACTGTTTTTGCCACCACTGCGTAAGTTATGCGAACTACTAGTAATTTATAACGATCCCGACACTTTTTCTCCATAAGATTTATTATTCAATTTCCTCTAAAAGATATGATATAATTAGGGAATTTCATCTTCCTCTACTTTGCTTGTTTTTTCTTACACAAATAGAGAAACCAAAAATCAAGGAAAAACCATTCATACTCTCAAAATTTTCTGACTGACCAAAGAAGATAATAAGTATCTTCTATAGAATAAAGGAAATCTCTATTAAATAGAGACCATCAAGATGCTACCCAACCCATTTCTAAGAAGTAAAAGTATTATTTTCGTTTATTTTCCTACCACTAAATTTACACAAATAACAACATTAAATATCTTGTAAATTAATGTCTTTCAAAAACAATAGAATATTGTCTATATTGCAGTTATCTCATTGTTGATATTTTTTGAGTTTTCGTTTTAAGAATATTCCTACTTGTTTTTCTGGCTGTAACCGGATGTTTAATAAATATCATACTATTAAAAACATTCCTTTTTGATAATATTTCATAGTCCTCATTACTCTCCACGTCTTTGTTGCTGTAGTTTACTCAGTTCTTTCCTAAAAGTATCTCTTAATATAATAGCTATTTTAATAATTTAGGTGGTCTAGATTTATGCACTATTTGTTTTTTATATTTAAACAGCTACCCAACAATTTACGTTCATAAATAAATCAATATTTTTGTCCAAAACCATCGAATATTTCTGTTGCTCTTAACTATCAATTAATATTTTTTATGTACCTTATTCATGTATCACACGACAATCAGAAAAATTGTTTACGAAACTTATAATGCAATATGGGATAACATATATGCAAAATATATAAAATTTCCAACATTAATGGCAAGCATATTAGAATTAAATATACTCCAAATTCTGGATCGATCTGAATTAAAATTATAAGAAATACTTATCTACAGTGCTACAAGATTTGGTTGATCCAAATACTGAGATTGGAAGCTGTGGAAAACAAAGTGATGATGGTATTTTCACAAATTCATCACAGTACTAACATCTTGAATAAGATACTTTTAACATAGCTTCATCTAAAGACCTATCATATACAGATATTACCATTTTACATATATTTGTAGCAGAGGCGACATACTCGCTAAGGAATTATTTAAATATACCATTTCCAGAAGAAAATCTGATTCCGAAATACAAAGTTTTCAATTATTACCTTTCCCAAACAAGACGTGTCTAATCTCAAAACGAAATTGAAATGTTGTTTGGCAAAGTTGACCTGATTGAAAAATGTATTTGCTTATTACATAACATGAATAACGACTTGAAAGGTATTCCAGATATTTTGCAAACTATTCAACTCTAAGCTTTGAAAATCAAAACCAAAGAAATGGATCACAATGATTCAACAGACCTACTGACAATGCATACAATATTTGAAACAAATTTGTACAATAATTAATATTATTAATTAATAGACTAATAATTAAGTTTTCAAATAAGTTGATAAAATTCACTAAAACTATTAATCAATTAATTAACTGTTCATCTTCTCTCCTACCTCTCTTGACAATTTCTTATTCAGTGTTTGATTGTGGTATGGCTTACTTTTTTGGTCCCATAAAGATGGCCTTTCTTGGACTAGTATTACTCATTTTTCACAATTCATTCTCTTAATCGCATTTATTTAGGAATTACTAAAAACAAAAAACAATGTTTTCGTACGACTAATCGCACCTGTAAGAAAAAAATTTCATACGATTTCTTTTTCAACAAATTAATAGTGATTTTTCAAGAATTTTGAATTACAGTAAAATGCAGGGGAAAATTCACTGTTTTATTTGCTGCTTTTTCTTTTAACTTTGTTGTGATAAATAACTTCTTAAAGCAGTATACCGGTGCCTTTTTTTTTAAGAAAAATTCCTTACACTAAATAAATATCGATACACAACTTAATCTGTATTATCATATTAAGCGTATTTTGAAACGATCCAAACAATCTACATATATGGCCAGAGATTAAACTTCATGGGAGGTATAAAAAATGTACAAGTGCTCTAATAAAAACACTTGACTACCGTTTAGCTTATTTTAATGTGCCTTATCGAATATAATATAAACAAAAAATTTAAGGTGATCATTCATCAAATTTTATTGACAATAAAAACAAAATCTTAATTACTTCAAAAATACTTAAATGAGGTAATAAAGTTTGTAAAGCGGGGCTAGACCAATCTTTATTAGAGCAAGAGGGTACATTAAATTGTGAAGTAGAAATATAAAAAACCACATGTGGATTTTATTAGAGAAAACCCATATTTCGAACTTAATGTTTTAGCTATACCAAAAAAGTTTTTTAGAACGATTCAAAACAAATCGACAATGTTTCTTCATCTTCGCTCTAAACTAAATGTTGTATAGTAAGTTTAGAGTTTAGAAATAAAAATGTCCATTTAATATTTCATGGCGAGTTATTTCTGGAAGGAAACAAGGTGTGAGACGCTACGCAGACCTGTTGGTGTTACTGATACATTTGCGGTGTAAGTTTTGCGTTATGCTTAAAATTTAGCTATCTGACAGTTTGACGCCTATGATTGACACTTTAAAACTACCCTCTTCTCCTGTATCTCATTGAAACTTGCCAGGATCATTAGAATTTGATACTAACAGGATGATCGGCATTAAACATGTGTTAAAGTGGTGTTTATTAAAAACATGTTACCGAAAAATTTAAGGGAAGTAGGCCGGGGTTACATTGGATAAAAATTCGTACGAAAATTTTCCCTTACGAATTAGTAAGAAATGTATTGGTACTAATCTTATAAAGAGTGATTTATTGGATTACGTAACTATTGAGGTAAAAGCTCACTTATGAGAGGTATCAATGTATGATAAACAATAAATGAAATCGTGTATAATTTTCTTTTTTTATTAAAGTTTCTATTAGTAGAAAACTATAGGGTTGAAGTTTTCTTTTTATTAAGATACGAAAGCCGAAAACTTTTATGATCTTTTAATGAACTTAGGGCTAAATTGCCTTTCTTGAATCAATAATATTAATTTTTCACTATCCATTATATCCCATTCAGAAGCGACCATACAACAAAACAACTTCAACTCTTCGTACAAAAAATCGCAAAAAAATTGTTGGCAATTTTTCCTTCGAGTTCGTAAGAAATACTTGGATATACACTTACTTAGTTCTGATGGTTTCATAGGATAATTTATTTTTACGAGTTCTTAAGAATCTGTACGAAATCAATAGAATTAAACAAATATATGTTATAGTACTTACATGTGTACCATTTTCTGATACAACAAAGTAATTTGTTTTTTTTTCTAATTAGTCTGATTATTTATAAGTAAATGTAATTAAGACAATGCATAGTAAAAACTAATACCGGTTCAAAAAAGGCAGCAAAGGCGACCAAATCAATTGGCAATACCATAATAGTGAATTGAAAAAGAAACTGTGGAGGAAAAATACTATACAGATTTTTACTAATTTCTTTAGGAACTTATTTATTAGTCTATTATTTCTAATCGTAACTTTTTACGTTGTCATCAATAGCTCTATTTCCTTGATGTGATATAATAAGCAAATACTAAGTCAAGTCAACTTTTTCATGATATATTTCAATTTGCTCGTGGGCATTTTTCGCCAAAAGCATTCAACAAAGCGTTTTGCTTGGGAAAGATGATAATTAAAATCTTCTTATTCTGGAGTTAATTTTTTTTCTGAAAATGGTCTCATTAAATAATTCTTTAGCGAATACCCGTCTCTGTTACAAAAACGCTAGTATCTGTAGTTTGTTCAAGATGATATAGCACTATATAAAAGTATTTCTTATAATTGTAATACCTCGACCGAAAAGATACGCCAGTACCAATGTATCTAAAAAATATTTATTGGTATTAAGAGCAATAGTAATACCACCAGATGTTTAGACAAAACTAATGAATTGTTTGTGAAATATTATTTAATATTGTTCACAAAAACGTAATAAGAAAAGATCAGATAAACCGATATGAAATAGTAATTAATAAAAGTCACAAAATGGAAGGATATGCCTACGATTCGGTAATTATTGCAAGAAGTGAAAAAAAATGTTACGAAAGTTGGTACAGGAAGTGCAGAAAATAGGTAAATAAACCAGAAGAAGAGCAAAGCACTACTTATAGATGAACAACATTCAACTGTAAAATAAGAGCTAAAAACGGAATTAGGAAAAACGGAATTCGAAGAAGTGCAAGAATTTGTGTATTTAAGAGCAAGATTATCAAAAATCGTGGAAGATGACAAAGAAATATTAAAAAGATTAAAAAAGCAAATAGATGAACTTAATAAGGTCCAGATACCTATCAAAAATGAGAATCTACATCGCTATACTGAAACCGAATGTAATTTACGGCAGTGAAACATTGATAATGAACAAGAAGTTTCAAGAGATGCCCTAAGATGGGAACGCAATAATGAGATGTACATTACATATATAAAGACCCAACAATAAATATGATAATCAAGTCTAGAAGATTATAATGGCAGCCATGTGAAAAGAATGGCAGAGGAGAGAACAGTGAGATAAACTGTTAAACAAGTTCCAGGCCATAAATAGAAATGAGGACGTCCAAGAAGACGATGGAGGGAATCGGTTATACCAGATTTACAAAAAAAAAACGATTTACTAACTGAAAAGACAAAGCAAAAAACAGAAAGAAAATAACCAAGTTCTGGGTCTAAAAACTAATTAATAGCTATATAATAATAATAATATAGTAGGGTGGCAATATTAATATAAAAAGGAATACATGCCTAAATCTAAAAAAATTACGTTATTAATACTTTGTGAATGAAGTCCGTATGCTTCCACGACCAGAGTGACTCAAAAAATTGATTACTTTTTTAGGAGGTGAGATGTGTACGATAACTAAACTACCCAACGTAGCCAGAGACGAAACACATCTGGACGAGAGCTGTGCATGGCAACTAAACTGTTCAACATAGCCAGAGGCGAAACAGCTCTAGAGGTGAGCTGTGCACGCAACTAAACTATTTTGAAGGGCAATTTTTGACTCTAGATTTGAAGAATTTGGAGATAGATTTTTATATGTGGGATTGTTTGTAGCCCTTGGAGAGAAGTGATGATTTAATGGGATTTAGTTTATGTGAAAGATTTTCTGGTTCAGTGAGAGAGTTAAATACTGATTTATTTTGGCTAAGATGGTGGTGTGAGGTATAGTGGAGATATCTGTTGGTATGGGTTGCTTTTCTATACGCAGAGTAGCCTAAGGTACCGTTGGGTTTACGTTGATCAGTACATCAAACAAAAAGGAAGGTTGTTGCGTTATATCTCACTAATGTTAAATAAAGTATTTTTTATGGATGTAGGTGAAATTTTAATGAATATAAATAAGAGAAATATCTAGACGCAAGAATGCAACGACAAGCTACGTAAACAAATGGAGCTATTGAATTCTGTTTCCATGGTAAATTTCATGTTAACTTAGGTAAACCATGATTACGGGGAGAAACGAAATTCTTTTTTAACAATGTATCAAAATAGCTGTTGTTTAGTTATAGGCGACATTGTACGTCAGAAATGGAGGGAGTTAGATACTTTTAAGAAAGAACTGAGTAAACTACAGCAACAAAGTCGTGGAGATGAATGAGGCTGATGAAATATTATCAAAATGGAATGTTTTTAATAGTATGCTATTTACTGAACATCCGTATACATCCAAAAAAATAAGTAGAAATATTCTTAAAACGAAAACTCAAAAAATGTCAACAACAATGAGATAGACGCAATCAGGTCAATTTTGTCAAACTACAGTTCAATCTCTATTTTGAGATTAGACACGTCTTGCTTGGGAAAGGTAATAATTGAAAAGTTCTGTTCCGGAATCAGATTTGCTTCTGGAAATGGTATATTTAAATAATTCCTTAGCGAGTATGTCGCCTCCGCTACAAATATATGTAAAATGGTAATATCTGTATATGATAGGTCTTTAGATGAAGCTATGTTAAAAGTATCTTGTTCAAGATGTTAGTACTGTGATGAATTTGTGAAAATACCATCATCACTTTGTTTTCCACAGCTTCCAATCTCAGTATTTATGAATTTGTAATTTGGATCTACCAAATCTTGTAGCACTGTAGAAAAATGTTTCTTGTAATTTAAATACAGATCGATCCAGAATTTGGAGGATATTTAATTCTAATATGCTTGCTATTAATGTTGAAAATTTCATATGTTTTGCATATATATTATCTCATATTGCATTATAAGTTTTGTAAACATTTTTTCTGATTGTCGTGTGATACATGAATAAGATACATAAAAAATATTAATTGATAGTTAAGAGCAACAGAAATATTCGATGGTTTTGGACAAAAATATTGATTTATTTATGAAGGTATATTGTTGGGTAGCCGTTTAAATATAAAAAAGAAATAGTGCATAAATCTATACCACCTAAATTATTAAAATAGCTATTATTTTGTTATAGGCGATATTGTACATCAGAAATGGAGGGAGTTAAGATTCTTTTAGGAAAGAACTGAGTAAACTACACCAACAAAGAAGTGGAGATGAATGAAGCTGATGAAATAGTATCAAAATGGAATGTTTTTAATAGTATGCTATTTATTAAACATCCAGTTACAGCCAGAAAAACAAGTAGAAATATTCTTAAAAAGAAAACTCAAAAAATATCAACAATGAGATCGACAAAAATGAAATATCTTCAGAAATAATGGACAGGGATAACGAGTAATCGCAAACAGAAAGAGAAAGCAACAAAAATTATTAGCGATACAACAACAGAAATTGTACCTCTTTATAGCACCAAGATAACGATTACCATTTTGTCATAAGTATTGTTCCATACACGACTCAGAAAATTATTTATTAGAACAAAGTTTCAGGAATTACTTATGATTATGAATGAGCATGATCGAGTTCATACCTAGACAGTACCACATAAGCAGGAATTTTACGTCAGTCTCACCAATATACTCCAGGTCTAACATGTTCACCTGCATATAGTTATATTACAACAGATTTCTTACAATCACCTTTAGTTCAATCAGAAAATGATTCCACATTCAAAATAATCAGCCATGAAGTAATACATTGCTTAATAATAATAATAATAATAATAATAATAATAGTATTTATCAAGTGGAGTTTTAACAGACCTTAGTAAATTTTTACTAAGGCGTTTCAGAAAAATAATACTGCATTAATTTATCCATTGTTTCACTACAAACTGAGGGTCACATCATCTAATGTAACCAATTTATTTTACCTACGACTTCTTATCTAACAGCCACCTTAGGTATATATTTTTAACTAACTGTTTAAAATAATTCGTACGCTTTTGATAACATGTTTTTTTTTATATATAATACAATTTAATAAACGTACCTAGAATCTGCGATCATCATTTTGTTGTTTTCACCAGGATAGTTTAGATAAAATAGATTTTGAGGCGTTGTCCTAAAACATTAAAAACATTTTTTACGGCCTTCGTATTCGAATCCGTGAAACATATAATTTAGACTCATGATCGAAATTTGCCTCTAGAATTAAAAACAACGGGCTCGTCTCCAATTACGTGATAATTAAAAGTTAAATCGAGCACTAAAAAGTGCGATCTGCGTATCTAAATAAAACGAAGTGCGGTCTCAGTTCAGAGAAATCCTTATCTGATGCACTTCCGGTCACAAACAAGAAAAAACGTCAGTACGATTGCAATTGCTGACTGACCATCCCAGCTATTAATGTAGCACAAAATACCTAATTCGAAACATTTGTCTCGGGTTGAGTTATTTTCATTTGCACGACGGGTATGTTCATGACCCATAAATATTTTTATTCAGTTGGTTCTTGAAAAAAAAAAACTATGATTACAGTTTGTGGTTCTTTGAAGTTTACATTAAAATATAAAAATTATATATTTGGAATAGTTTGATAGTAAACTCACTTTGTGTCTACAACTTAGACCATATATGATCTCTGCACCTCAGTGTGTGTAAGAAAGAACGGTCATTAACATTACTAGAGAGAAAGAGAGAGAGATGGCAATAGAAGGGGAAATAATTAATAATAGTGTTAATATTTGGTTATGACGGTTTAATAAAGTGTTGAAGGTTTTAATATTTTTTTGTCATAAAAAAATATTTTTTTATAAAACCATATTTTATTTGCAATACATACAAAAATGTGAATTAAATGTTATTTTTATACCTCTGTGTGCTTTGTTTCCCCTTCTGTTTTCATCTCTCTCTTAGACCATATATTTGCTATAATCTCTCTAGTATCCTCTCACTCTCTGAATATTCAATATAACGATGACAATGTAAGAGTGACGTCAGGCTCCAACCAGTAATTATATACCCGCATTCTCAAAAATGACACACTAAATAAAAAAACATTTTAGAAGTTGTAAACGGACTTAATTGTCAACTGGTTATGGCTATGGTTATGGTTATTGGTGTTATTTTTGAGTTTTAAATTTTTTTTATTGCAAATTTTTATTTGTGTATATAAAGAAACTTAAATTATAAATTGTAATAATTACTTTATTTATACTTTAATCGATGTTTTTATATAGGTAAGAGGCATATTTATAATTGTTACGATTTTTAATCTTTATGATAATGAATTTCTTTTAGTTAGAAATAAGTTATATGACAAAAATATAATTGGGTTATCTTAATATGTTTTCTTAATGCGGTATAATCAGGACCGCTCCTGTAACCCAAGAGGTGCAAAAAACCAAGGCAGTAGTGAACCAGGGACGGCAAAGCGTACAGTAGCGTATAAAAAAAATGTAAAAAAATTGGGAAGTGTTCATAAAAACAAGCAGGTTCCACATTAAAAATGAAAAAGTAGTATTTCCCAAAGATAAATTCGGTAGATGTTTCAACGTCTTCTATTATACGAGAAAATTTCAAAATGGCAAAAGATGTAGTGGTTAGTTATAATTGTCGAAAGTTTTCGCATAGTAGTGACATAACCTTAGCAAAAAAATTGCTTTCACAATTAGCAGCATTTATTCAGACATTAATAATTCACGAGACTACTTTGAAACATAGTATACCGTCGAGACTACCAATCAAAAAATAATTGAAAAAGAAAAAAAATACAATGGCAAAATGTGTTAGAAAGAATCATTTTTTGCATTCAATTTTTAGCATCAGGAGAGAGAAATAAAACCTAATTATATGTGCAAACTGCAGCACAGGTAGCAAAAAAATGTCAATCTATTTCAATAGTTATTACTATAAAGCATTAATCACATTTATTTTAGTTTTTAGTGGTACTTGGTATACCCGCCAAATAAGAATATCAGACCTTTTTCTAATTCCTGATTAAGTGAGCAGGATACATAGCATTACCGTGCTTGTGGGATGTTCAAGGGGTTACTAAAATATGTTAACTAATTATAATATATTATTTATATATAAAGAAAAAGAACATTTACTTTAAAAATAATTTGAAGATATTACTGGTTGAAAATTAAAAAAAAAACCACTTATTTTATATTTTCCAAAATGTATTTATAAAAATTTCACATAAAAACGTTTACTCAAAAAGACTGTCATCGCTGTCTTAATCACTATTGTTAACAACAAAAGTTATGGATTCCCCCGTTTCTTGTATAAATTGGTCCAGTTTCCACATTTTCTGTTCTTCTTTAAGAACATGATTGGTGCATTTTTTCCCAATTTTCACTAGTCACTTGTTTAATAGAGTTTTACAACAGTTTTCAAATATCTTTCAACTTAAATGTTGTATTTTTCCGGGCAACATCTCATGCAACTTGCGCCCACATCAGCTCAATTGGGTTGAGCTCACAATGATAGGGAGCAGGCGCAGTACAAAAATTTCATGTTTCATCGACAACGTACCAACGTTTGTTTAATTGAACTAATATGAGTTATTCAACTTTGAGCAATTCTGAAGTAGCAACAATGTTTCTTCCTACTAAGTACCCAATGATCTGTGGTTTAGTCCACGACGTAGTGGGAATTTGAAATAAACTGTATCATTTGTGGGAAATACACTTCAAAAACATCTGCATTGATATCCTCATGATAATCTCTAGTTTTCTTAGATGCAAATATTAGGCTGCCTTCTTTTAAAAAGCCTTTATTCATTCCAATATGCGTCACAATCAATCGTCGCCCTTTACCAGACGGAGTTTTCAATCCAGTGGATAAGCCTTCCAAAATAGTTTCACGTGAGGTTCGAATATTATTTGCACATTTTGGATACTCTGTGTCCTTCATTTAACGAAGTTTCATCTAAATAAAAAATTAACCTTCCTTCTGAACGAAACTGCAATATGCCTCTAAGATATTTTCTTCTTCTTCAAATAATTTCGTCATTATCAATAAGCACAGATTTCCTATATTTTTTGATGACGTAAAATTTAATTTTTTTAAGGGATTGCAAAAGTTTTGTTTATTTTATATCAGGCAAATAGGAATCTTTTTTTATGGAATTCAAAATTTTTGACAACGTTGGTCTTTTTTTTTTTTTAATAAAATTCATGTACCTTCCCAATGAGCGCTCTTTTAACTTCTTCTGGAAGTTTTTGTTTACCTCCACTAAATTGTTTTGGTGGAATCACAATTCCTAATTTTTGCTCTCTAAGCAGTTTATATATAGTTGACTTTCCTACATCTGTCATATTTGATGTCGTGCGGACCGCGTTTTTCACAGTTTCAGATGAATTTTCTCTTCTTACATAAGGCATACACATTTTTTATACTAATTGTCTCGTTTACTCATAATGGACCACCTTTCATATGTTTCACAAAACTATGTTCAGAACTATTTTCCATTTTCACTCTCTTTACTGACATGTTTTAACCCAATTCGTTTATCACAGCAGGTACAATATACCAAATACTAACCCACTTTCGACGTTACTCATAAATATTGCGATGTTAATGTTCCAAAAATTAGTTGTTTGATAATTAAGGGAGCATTAACTACTTAAGTACCTAGGAAATAAAGAGCATTACAAAATAATTTCCATAAATGGATGGTAACCAAATACATAGACAGTCAATAAAACTAAGAGACATTAATTTAAATATTACGAAGAAAACTGTCTATGAATGCAAGAAACTATAAAATTCTTCTTGGAGCATAATTTGTAAATTTCAAAATATTTGTATATTCTATAATTAAATAGGTACTAATATAAACGGGAACTCTCATCTTCATTCAATATATTATATTTATGTGCACGCCCTTGCTTTACTGATCAAAACCCATTTTATTACTCTCTCCTATCTATTCTAAAGGAAAACATACAACATTTTTCACTAAAATCATTATCTAGATCGAGTTGGAGTTAGTAAACCACTAGTTTACGAAATTTCAAACATAAACGATAACTTGGTGTAAATAATAATTTTGATTGAAACAAAAACACAAGGCGCGATGTGCTTCAAAAAATGTGAACTTTTGATGTGCGCTGATTGTTTGGAGTTTTATAAAATATTAAAGTCAGCAAAATTTTGCCAAGTATAAACATTAATTTTGTTGGAGCTATAGAACATTTAACTAGTCTTAAAGGAAACACTGACAAATTTTAAACAGAAGAATATTCTGCATCATTAAAAAACAGTGCAATTAGCGGAGTCTCTTGTTGTTAAAGAATAATTTCCAACTGAATATCAATGTGAAAGTGGGAACAAAAACGAGATATGAAATTAAAGACAACAGTATAAACGACCCCGAAAAAGAAATCAATTTAAAATTTAGATGCTAGTTTGCATTCGTGATCTGAAACATTATAGCAACTAAGTTCTTCATAATTTTACAATCAAGAAAACGATTTAAAAATATCATAAATTGTGATTTGTGCAGTGAAATAGAACAGGTAGTAAATTTCATTAACACCGAAGAACTTTATACTTCAAAAATTACTTAAACGGCACCTTTCCTAATTTAATGAATAGCTTCATGAATTATGTTAACTATATCTATTACTGTAGCGAGTGTTGAACGTTAATTTTCATGTTCAAAATTAATAAAAAAATGTTTACGAGCTAAAATGCATCAGAGCGATTTTTGTTTTCCTTAATTATGCCTAATTCTATATTTCACGTCGATCAAAACTTAATCCTTTTTTTTTCTTTAATTTTTTATCGGCTTTTTAAACTAGTCCTTTAGACATATAACCGATTTTCGAAGGTAACTGTTGTGAATGGTTGTGATTTAAACTGATTGAATAGCTTTGTATACCTATTTTCCAATTTCGATGTGCACACCTCTTTATCGATTTATAATAACAATTCTTGGATAAGGATGCTTTTTTTTCCTTGGACATTGGGGGCTCAAGGGACAGTCAAAGCTTTTGACATCACACAGAAATAATCTATTGATTAGAAAGGCAAAAAAACAATAGGCAAAAATAAATGTCATTATATGTAGTTTATATATAGTTTATATATAGTTTACGTTAACAATATTTTTTTTTAAATTAGTCATTAAAATATTAAATTCTGTATTAAAATCTTGATTTTCTTCTTCCTTGAGATTGCATCATATCTATTCACATTGAGAGTTTGGCGAATTAAGAAGATTGATTTTATTTAAATATTGAAGAGAGAGTGAGCTGTAGAATTGTATTCTACAAATAGTAGGAACACATTTTTTAGAGACAGTTATGTGCAAAAACCAAGGTGTTAAGGTGTTATTGAAAGAAGTGGTTGTACTCTTTACTGCCGTTTCGATATTGATTATTCCATATCAGTTTGGTTTTCTTTATGATGAATCTCGCTATGTCTGAATGAATACACTGGTAATCTAATATTTTGTTGTTTGATACCTTGCTTGTCTAAAGTGTCAACCACTTCATTTTCTTCGATACCACAGTGTCGTCCTCTTATTCATGTAATTGCTACTTTTGTATCTTTAGAATGTAATTCTTGGATTGTAGGCTACATGAGTGCTAAAATATAACTGAATTCTTTTGAAGAAAATTATTTTCTAATTGCTTCAATGGGCCTTTTACTTACTCTTTACTTTTGTTATAAATTTTATTTTTATTGCAAGATTCCTGCGTTGAAATTTTAATATTTCACCTACTTCTGTTAGAAGATAGTCAATTGGAGTGCTCCTTATTGCTCCAAGACAGAGTCTTGGTGCTATTATATCTATTTTGTGAAGATCATACAAAAAACTTGCTTAAACTAACACCGCTCTAATGAAATATTTATACATAAGAAGGGCTATATTGAGATGTGCTTCCCAGCTTGTTGTACATACTGATCTTAAGATATTTAAATATTTTTCAGTTTTTTTAATAACATGGTTGACATGATCTTTCCAAAGTAATTTCTGACCTAGATGTATACTTAAATATTTGATTGTATTCTGAACTGTATTGTTAGTAGTTAACAATTTGATTTTAGAGGGGACATTTTTCCTCTTGCGATTAAAAATAGTAACTTAGATTTTTGTGCCAGATATTGTAAAGCTTATTTTATTCCCTTGAGCTTGTGGACGATTAAATAATTTATCCATATTTTTGTAGTCTTCTGAGATGTCTTGACATGCGACGTAATGCAGATATCATCAGCGAATTGGCTCATTTAACTAATTTGGTGTAACAAATACTTTCAAAGTCTGATGTATAAACTAGAGTGTAGGCTTAAAATACTACCTTGTGGCAAACTAATGTTAGAAGTTCTGGGAACAATTTTGTCTTTATCAACATTTAAATATATTATTCAATTTGTATACAGGTGATTGATTCTTGTTAAAAAACTTAGCGACTATCCAATAAGGATTATTTTACTAAAAATAATAGTTACTAATTGGGATGCGGTTTAAATTGCTGATCTTCCTCGTCTGAATCCGAATTGGAATTTGAATAGTTTATTATAACTTTCCAACCAATGAATTAATCGAAATTTTAACATTCTCTCTGTCTTTAGAATGCAGGATGATACCTTCATAGGATTCTAGTAGCTTAGAGTCTCTCTTTGGATTCAGCATTGGATAATCGAATATATCGTCTATTCTTCGAAAAACTAGAATTTGTCCACATTGCATTTGGATTATTTAGCAAAATTGATATACTATCTTAATTATTTTAATCCTGACTGTGGAATTTATCCATAATACATATAAACGATAAATTATACTTACCTTAAATTTTAACAGCATTTTAATGCTGTTTTTTCGATATCCTTCTCTAACCAGGCTTCGCTAAATTGCATTTATAAATGAAAATTTTCTATGCCATTATATTATTGTTTTTAAACAAGGTAGGTAATCTTTGTTGGTATCAGGGCGCAAATTCCTATAGGAACAGCTCAGAATATCTATATTTCTAATATTGTTTGACGGTAAATTTATACATTTCAAGCACTTCCAATTCTAAATGTAAATGTATCAACCAGGTGTTCCAGGAGTTCCTTCTTGATAACCAATTTACCATGTGTCTTGTCAAAATACAATTAAACTTGTCTAAGTTAGGCAACACATATAACACAATTTTAAAATTTTAAATTGAGAAAAGGAATTTAGCATAAAGTTAATATGTAATAGAAAATGGTCAGACTTTTAAATAGTGAAATGGTTATTGGCTCATTAAGCTAAAAAATATTCACTTTATTATTAGAATTGGTTAACTCATCAATTGTTGGTGTATATTATTTGTGTTGGTATTTCTTTTAGGTATGACGTGGACCGGCGTTAAGTGACTGACATTGACATTTTTATAAATTGTAGATAATTTGAACTTAAAAATCACGTTTCAAGAAAATATTATCCTTATTATTGTGTTAAGTTTAAGTAACATGTAAAATGTACAGTCAATCAAAGTCAAAAAATCCCTGGAATAAAAATGTCCAAAATTATCAAAAAAAGAAAAGTAGAAACATTCCTGATTCCTCTGAAGCTAAATTTAAAGAGGCTCATGAAAAGCTTCAAGCAGCCGTCCGAAAGCACGTAAAAGAGTATGAATCTTCGTCAGACGAAGAAGATTTAGAATCAACTACTTTAATAGGTAATTATATATATATATATATTTATATATACAGTGGTTGAGATTGTTTTTTCTATAACTATACATCATAGTAGAATACAGAAAAAAAAATTTTATAAATTGATATATTTATGTAATACTTCTAATATCTTGTAGAATGACTGACGAAGGAATAAAGTTTTTCCGAAAGCTTTCAAATTAAGTGAAAAGAGTCTGAATTTTCACTCATTAAAAACTTAGCTGCATCCCCAAGATATTAAAAATTTCGTTGTTTAACTAGTCAGCCGAGACTTCTTTGGTTTTTTCTTTCCTACATATATATAAACTTCCGTTCAATTTAGTTAAAAAAGAGTAATCTGATGTGCATTTTCTCCCCTTTTCAAGTATTATTCATTTATTACTATTAAAAATTTTTTAATGAAAATTTTATTAACAGATTCTATTCTAAAAAACTACCAAAACAATAATGGGGATGTTAACAGCATTGAAAAAACACAATGTTTGTTGAAAGAAACATTTTTCTCAGGAGCGGCAACATGCCTAATTTGTATTTCAAAAATTAGAAAAGACGATCAGGTAATCAAAATCAGCACCCAACTATATTTTTTTAAAAACTAGTTATTGTCATTTTTTTAGATTTGGTCTTGTAGCAATTGTTATGGCCATTTTCACCTAATGTGTGTACAAAGATGGTCAAAAGATACTATAACTCAACAGAAACACGCCTTCCAAGAACAAATTGTATTGAAACAAGCTAATTTTTTTTGGTGTTGCCCAAAATGCCGCCATGAACATGATACAGCAGATGTACCTACCAAATATTTATGTTTCTGTACTAAAAATGAAAACCCTAAATATGACCCTTTTCTTGCTCCACACTCTTGTGGTCAGATCTGCAAAAAATATTTAAAGCCACTTTGCGGTCATACTTGTTTGTTACTTTGTCATCCAGGTAAATATATAAAAATTAAGTATGTTTAATTAATTATCACAACTTTTGTTTTACTTTTTTTAGGGCCTTGTCCTCCATGTCCAGTGACTGTTAGTGTCACTTGCTACTGTGGATCAGAAGCTCCGAGAACTCAGAGATGCAGCAAGAAAGAGTGGTCTTGTAACAATGTTTGTGGAAGAAAGTTAGAATGTAATAAACACGCTTGTCCTGATCCATGTCATCCAGGTGATTGCAAACCATGCCCAAAGAAAAGTATCCAAAAATGTATTTGTAAATCTTCACAAAAACTTAGAGATTGTGCTAGTCCTGTATGGCAATGTGATAAGGTAAGATAGTAAATTGATTTTTTCATTATTTATATCTTTATTATATACAGGATAGAAGTATATTTACAGGAAATATATACGCAATATATACATCTTTGTTTTTAAACAGATTTCTCCAAAGTGTCTTTCAAAAGGTATGTTCAGTATGTTATAATACCCAAACCTTTAATTTCAGATTTGTTTTTGGTCAATATTTTAGCCCATAATTTACACTCACTGTTTATAAACTATTCTCTGCCTTGTCCTTACCTGAATTTGATAGTTTTCATATCAGTTACATTGCCCTACTTCCTAGATTAGAAACGAGTCACTAGATCAATAACGTATTGTCAGCAAAAAAGTATGTAAGAATGTCTAAGCCAAACTTTAATGTCAATAATAATTAAAACAAAAGTTGCAGACTTAGATCAAGTTCTTGATGGGCAACAAACAAAGTTTAAACTTAAAAAATCTTTTTTTCATGTAACTGAATTAGGTACGAAATTTATATCTAAATGTATCTTTATAGATTCAGAAACAAATAAATTGATTTTTGAATTAATGACTGGAAAAGTATTAATTACTAAATATTCGTCACACTAATATAATTCTAAGTTTACTCTTTAGTTCTTTAAGTAATAAACTGCCTTAAAACTTACTTTTGATGTAATTTTTAATAAAGGGAAGTCATAATGTGTCAAAATTAAGCATAATGTTAGTGTGACATTTCATAATATTTAGAATAAATAGTCATTTTTGTTGTGGTTATTTATTTATGACAATGGTCTAGTCTAGTAGGATCCTTTGTTTATATATTTTTCCTTTACCAATGCAAGATGTCATATTTAGTTGATTTATTAGATTACATGAAACGTTTCAAGGAGGTATTAAAAAAATACTATAAACGTCTAGATTTACACAACATCCAAGGCAAGAAAATAATGTCCGTTTTACGTGTTTTGCCATTGTAGATCTGAAGTTATTCGAAATTTTACCCGTATTACGACACAAACAGCTAATAAAAAGGTGCTATTCATTTCGTATCATTTATGACTTTCTAGTTGTTTTTATAGTTTCAAGAGATGATTATTTACTTTTTTATTTTAAAATTATTACAATTTAATCTAGGTATGTAATAAGCCACTTGATTGTGGAAACCACAAATGTGAAGAAGTCTGCCATGATGGTGTTTGTGATAGTTGTCCTTTAACTAAACCCAGAACTTGTCCATGTGGGAAAAGTACTTATCATTTACCGTGTACTCAGGAAACACCTACTTGCCAAGACACTTGTGAAAAGCTTCTAGACTGTGGTGTACATCTATGTAATCAAAGATGTCATAAGGAAAAGTGTGGTATAGTAAGTAGAATTTTTTTTAATATGTATGTGCAAAGAGCACAAGACATTGGAATAATTGAATAATTTGTTTTTGTACAGTATGTACAAACATCAATAGAATGTAAAGTAATTAAAACTACTAATAGCACTTGATTTAAATTATATTCCTTTTTAGTGTCTTGAAACAGTTGAAAAGGCTTGCAGATGTGGGCAACATACCAAAGAAGTTCAATGCTACAAACCTTATTTATGCGAAGTTAAATGTAAAAGAATGAAAGATTGCAATAAGCATCCTTGTAATAGAAAAGTAAGTTTATATAAAACATTAAGTTTAGGTACCAAAATTCCATCTATTTGTTTCAGTGTTGTGATGGCAATTGCCCTCCTTGTGAAAAACCATGTGGAAGAACGCTGAATTGTAGTAATCATAAATGTAATTCAGTTTGTCATAGAGGTCCTTGTTACCCCTGCAATGAAACTGAGGATGTTTCATGCAGATGTGGTGCGACAAAAATATCAGTACCATGTGGTCGCAAGAGCAAAACTAAACCTCCTAAGTGCAACGTTTTATGTTCGTAAGTGAATTTCTGAACATATTCAGTTATTAACATATAACATCTATTTCATATTTCAAGAATACCGCCTGATTGCCACCATGAAAAACGGATTGAGCACAGATGTCATTTTGGTGACTGCCCTCCTTGCAAACAAATCTGTAATAAGGTACATGACACTTGTTCTCACTTATGTCATGCAATTTGTCACTCCTCGGTTCTAGTAAAAATAGAAGGACAAAAAGCTTCGATGCCGTGGGAACAAGTTAAGCCTCAATTTGTTAGACGTGAATTGCCTTGTCCAGATTGTGACGTGGCTGTTCCTGTTACATGTTTAGGTAAATAAAACATATTAAAAGAACTTTTATAGTCTTCTGCATTCTAAGTTCCAGATATATCAATAACCAATTAAATTTAAAAATTTTAGGTGAACATGAAACTTCAGAATGGCCTTGTTATATATCAAAACCGTCCAGTTGTCATAGGCCATGTGGTCGAATTTTAGACTGCAATAATCATGCTTGTAACTTACTTTGTCATACAGTTCAAAATGCTGTTGACAAAATTAAGGTAATACATTTTTATTGTTTTACTCTGATCTCTTTTTAAAAAAAGTTTGAGCCACAATTTTCAGAACTTCCTAATTCATGTCTTCCAGTTCCTTAGAGTGAACAAGCAAATTTTAACTTTTTTATCAAGAAACAGGCAAGTGACTTATCTCTACATAGCTAATATTTCATTATTATATGTACTTAGATAAGTTTTAAATTCACCTTCCATAATTTAATTAAACACGTTTTCCAAGATTTAAAGTTGTAGCGGACTGATTTGCGAAAGTTGGAATTTGTATCAGAAGACTTTGCATTTCATTCAACAAACCTATAAAGTGTAGATATCCAAAATAAGACTGTTTTCTAATTATAGTTGTTTAAACAAATAGGCATATAATTATTTATTAAACTATTAGCGCAAATCGATTCTGAAACTTTTGTATTGATCCATATGTATGCATACAGGGCAACTTATACTAGGATGGGATTTAAAATTTTTGATCACTCTGTATCAAATATTTTTTTATGCCATAGTATAGAACTTCAAAAATTAGGATAGGCAAATGTAAACCGTTTTTATTGATTTTCAAAGGTTTGGCTGCTATATACATCTAAATTAAAAAAAAAATGATTTGCAGGTGGCTGTAGATCTTTTATTAAACATAATAGACATGAAGTGTGCGGGGTATTCCATTAAAAAAACATAACTTTGATATGCTGTATATTTCGAAATAATTTTAAAATTTGAAGCTTGACTCTATCTACAATTTTTATTTAAAACATTCTTTCCTATTTCTCAAGATAACGGAGATATTAGTTTTAAAATATTGATTCATAAAATGTATGAATGTATAATTAACAGTTCTTTTTTTATTAAAGTGGAAATTAACACTCGTAAATGAATAAGAGGTATATATTAAAACTTTTTCTGCCCTAAAGAACCGTAAATTTTGGAATCTAAGAGTGGTATATTTTTGAAATAATTTTAAAACCTTTCAAATGAGCATATATTTTAGTATACTAGTATAAATATTTTTGTTTGTTGCAAGATTTCTTTAGAACTATTAAAAATACTTATCTTGAATTTCCACAGTTTTTTAAAGCTTTTGTTAAAATTGACAAATTTTTATGTACATTCTTGATTTCCCATTTATAAACATTGGAATCATTTACTACCACACAGTACATATATTCTGGATTTTAAAAATTTACGTTGGATTTGTACTGGAGACCTAGGGACATAAAAAACCTTTGAGATGCGAGTTTCATATATATCAAAATATATTTCGAATTTTTACTAACTTCTCTTATCTAACATACTGTTTCCTGTAATCCCCAATTCTTCTTAACGTCTTCTATTAAATATATCTTTGTATTTACAGTTTTTATTTTATATGGAGAGAAAATTGATACAAATTGTGTTATATTTATGTTTTATTAAGTCATCAGTTACTATTGCTACTCTTCTCTTTATTTATCTATTTCTGTTAGTCCTCACTAATCTTTCGCTTCCTATTTCTTATTTTTTACATTTTATTTAGTTCTAGTCCAGTTATGGCTTGTGAATGGTTTATTGTCGATACAGTCCATTTTTTCATTTCGTAACTCTCCATTTGATATGGGGTTTTATCGTTATCTATATCTATATTCCGTTGCCTTAATAATTTTCCATTGTTTCATAAATTTCATTGATTCAACATATTTTCTCTTTTCTGACATTCTCTACTGTTTTTCGTTTTTATAAGATTTAGTGATATCATAGTTTTTGTTTTCTCTTATCTTTCCATTTTAACCATACTTGTGAATCTTATTTTGCTTTTGCTATTTAATCTTTTTCAACCCTTTGGATATGTTTTCTATTCTGTATGTTTAAAAAAATCTTAACGTATTTTTCCCAAATAGTATAGTACACTTGGTTTTTTAGGCTGGATCTAATTGTGACAAATGTGAAGGCAGCTGCAGTAAAGATAGACCCCCAGGTTGTAATCATCCATGTCCGAAACCCTGTCATGCGGGCGATTGTCCTACTTGCAAAGTAATGATAAGAATTAAATGTTATTGTGGCCTTAACCAACTTTACGTAACGTGTGCCGATTGGCTAGATGAGGAAAAGAAGGCTGCTTTGCAAAATTGTGGCAACCAATGCCCAAAAAATGTAAGACGAACTTATTGCAATGAAAATTTAGGAGAGTAATAATTTTTTTTTAGTATGAATGTGGCCATAGATGTAAGTCTAATTGCCATCCAGGTCCTTGTCCTAATGCTGATCAATGCAAAAAGAAAGTCAAAGTTTCCTGCAAATGTAAAAGAATTAAAAAGGAAATATCTTGTGAAACCATTAGAAAAAATATGGGTCTGGTGCAATGCGATGAAATATGTGAAGCGAAAAAAGAAGAAAGCATGAAAATAAGAGAAGCAGAAGAAGAGCAAAAGAAGAAGGAAGACGAAATTAAGAATAGAAAAGAGTTAGAAAAGTATCAGAAAATGTTTGAAGGAAAGAAAAAGAAGAGGGAGAGAAGGAGATTCGAGGATGAAGATGAAGATAGTTTTATAAAGAAACATTGGGTGATTCTAATTGGCATCTTGCTGGCTGTTGTTTCAATAGGTGGATATGTAGTTTTAGGTGGGAAAATTCAATGAAAATTGGTTCAAATGATTTTATTTCTGGACTTCTGTGGCAACCTTAGCGACTTTTTTGTATTTTTAAGTCTGTAATAAGGAAATAAAAAAGAAAAGTTAAAAGTTAGCTTTAATTCCCCTTGCCGAAAGCCTTATATAAATAATAAGCGTAGACAAGAGATATTTGACGTAATGGGAAAATGTTCTGTCAGATATTACTTAACTTGCTCACTCGAAATAGGAGACAGATGACTTTTACCTTTTGATGGACAAATTATCGGAAACGTTAAATCTCATTATCCTTACCGAAAATCATATAGAAATATTAGAAATTATTTGCAAGTGAACTTTGACCATGTTTCGTAAGATAATATATAACAGGATAACATTCAAAATTGACAATTTGTATATTTAATCTAATGTGATGCGAAACGAAGGTGTGTTCATAAAGTGCATTATAAATAAAATTTATATTATATGCTATCAGCTAAGAGAAATGTGACTCAACGGTCGACGGAAATCTCTAAGGCATAAATGTAATTTGTCAACATTTGATATGTGAACCAGATTTTCCAGTCAAAAAATAAAATAGGTAGATTTTTGCAGGAACATTTCCTTATCACGACACATTATTCCTTGCCAACTGTCAAAATTTTTAACTGATTTCCAGTAGAGTCATGGACGCAGATATTTATATGTCCATGAATAGAGTAATGTAGAAGGCAACCTAATTTTTGGCAGAATCATTTCCCCGTCATGACTCAGGCATCGTCTGTTAAATGTCATTTGTCAATGTTAAAAATTTGACCTGATATCGGATAAATGAAAATCTATCCCCAAATACTGTTTCCATGTTACGTTAAAAAAAGAAACATCTAACTTATAAATAGATCACCAAAAATAAGGAAATAATTAAAATTTACTATTATAATAAAAAATCATAACTAAAATGACTGTATCTCAAATATAAAAATTAATTATAAATCGTTAAGCATTTACTTTTACTATATTTTGCGTTAGATTACCGTTTTAATTTATTCTATATCTAGTGCTACACTAGTCAAAATTTATATTTTCAATTGCTTAAATTATGAATATGCATAATCACTTAAAAGCAGTTGGCAACTTAAACAAGTAACGATAATTCTATTTAGATAAATATTAATCATTAACAGAACAACATTGTTTATTGTTTGCTTAGAACTCCTATAAAAACATATTTGATAAGATATTTGTTATCAATATGAAAGGAATAAGATTGTAAATTAATAAAGAGATTTATTTCGAAATGGACGATCAAAGTCTCTTTGCTACTGGAACGGAACTTCTTGAAATAAAATATGAAAATGTGAGTTTTTATCTACTTTTGAAATTTTTTTATTGCAAATAAAATATTTTTCTGATTAGAAAATTGGGAAATCCGTATTGATTTTTTTGTATATGGATTACCTGCTTATTTTTTTCATTTTATTGGAACATGTTGCTTTTTGAAAATGTAAATTGACTTATAAAAATAATATATACATTTTAGTTTTGGGATTGGTTTATCCATGTTTCTGATATTAGAATTCATTGGAAAAATGAACCTACTTATATTTTAATGCAATCTGCCTACATTTTAGGAGGCATTCTTACACTTTTACATGGTAAGTTAATATGCTTGGTCATTTTTTTGAGTTGAGTTGAGTGTCTGATAAATAATAATTTACTCTAATTTTGGTATCTTTAGCATTAGTACGAGGCGGCAGGCTTCCTTACTTATGGATAGGAGTTGTGCTTCATGGAATTGTTATAGAAAGTATAACTTATATTCATCCTGATGTTGATAATTTTTGGCATTCCCAAACACCTATTATTTTCATTGGTCGTAGACTTCCTATACATATAATACTTTTATGTAAGTGCAAACAGAATACAATTAAGTAACTTATTTGTAAATTATATATTACATAACAAGAGTGGTAAATAGTATTTTACGAATGCGTTAACTCCACAATCATGCAAAATGTTTTGGAGCCCTATTCCTATGGATCCTATGTACCATTTCTACATTCATATCTAGAAAAAATTATAAAAAAATTGTAATCGACATATTTCAGTTAAATTAAGAAACACAAAGAACAACCGTTATAAATTTATATTATAATAATCTTATGAACATAAAATTTAACTTTTCAAGCTTAAAAAATGTCTGAAATAAAACTTTTCTTGTAAAGCAAGGAAAAATGCTTTGTATCTTCAGTTATGTACATACACTTACAATTTGAACATGTAAATTCTTGAAAAAATTGATACATATACCTTCCAATTAAATTAAGTAATAAAGAATAATTAAATCATTACCATGGTTACACAATTTTAAACTAAAATTGCAAAAAAAATAAACCTGTATAAAACTATTTTTTTATTTTAACATTTAAATTTGTTAAAACTATTATATAATTAACAAGTAACTAGGTATAATTTCTTTCAACTTGATAGTTTTGTTTAAATAAACTTGTGCTTTTTGTTTACACCAATTTCATAAATATGTCGATGCATAGACAAGCCTATTACTTTACAATAGTGTGCATAGAACAAATTATGTGTATTTTAGATGCATGCTTTATTTATCAAGGATCAGTAGCTGCTGCCAAAATCAAACTACCCGCTTGGTCCGAACCTTTTGCTGTGGGACTGCTTTCAGTGTTGATAGATATTCCTTATGACATTATTTCCGTAAGGTATATGCACTGGACCTGGCATGACACTGATCCTAATATTTCTGATAGACATTATTGGGTTCCTTGGAATTCTTATTTCTTTCACGCCACTTTTGCAGCCGGTTTTACTTTTTGGTTCCATTTTTTAAGAAAAATAATTTGCAAAAGTGAAGGAAAATGGATAGCTGATAAGTGGTAAGCAAATTTCAGAAGTAAAAGGCAAAATAAAATGTTATTTTTTAATAATCCCAATTGGAATATGATCTTGTGTAACAAATATTGATTTTAATTTTAGCAAAACTAAAGAAATTATTTGTACATTGTTGGCCTCCCTCTTAGGTGCTCCTACAGGCATTATAGCGTTCATGATTATTTATCACCCACTGCATGATGTACATAAAATTCACAGCGAAGTAACGTTTTTCATCGTTTTTGCTATATTTTTAGTAATTTCTTGGTCAGGTGATCGCCAATCGTCACGCGAATTAAAGAATGGTACATTTAAAACGCATTGGACTTCATGGATACTCTTGTTTCACTTGATAGTACATTATGTTATATGTTTGGTTATACCAATCTTTTTCAATCCAGAAGATGAAGTTTCTACAGGATTGAAAGAACCTATTGGAGATTGTAATAAATATACGCCTCTACATACAGTTGTCGGAATAGTAAGTGCATCATTACAAAAATACAAGTATTACTTATCTGAAAAAATTTTAGACACTGAAAAAGAGAAAATTCTTATGTCCAACAGATTACGATGAAAAATATTTCGACTTCAGCTGTTTAAAGAAATTGCCATCAGATGGATCTATTTGGTATTCAACATGTGGAGTTAAACTTGAAAATAGGCTCGAATACCTTGTAATATTGTCCTTAATTTCATTTACCGCAGCTGCTGTTTTTAGAAATCTGCACTTTAGTTCATTTGGAGACAATGTATTCATAGAAAAAGGGAGCAAAAACGTAAATAAAGATCTTACATTAAAAAAGAAAAAGAAATAAAAATAAGTTGAAAAGTGTACTTTTATTTATTAATAATCATTCACCTAAACTCCATCCTCTTTATAGATATTAGATTTTGAATAACGCTAAATTAATCAAGTAATTACTTAGTGATCAAATGGAAACATGGAAAACTGTCAATTTCAACAAGTACATTATTTTTTTAATGAAAGACAATTTAAGAAAAAGTTGTGTATTCTAAAATTTAAATTATTACATAATCAGACCTATCCAATTGAAGGGCCAAATTTAGACATGCCTCACATTTTACATTTTTTAAAGATAAAAAACTATATTAAAATTAACTTATTATGGTACATAAACTACTTTTAATTTATAGAAATAATGAAATACAGCAAATAAATGAACATTAAATTAAAATTAACAGCCACCAGTTTGTTGCTGGTATACTTCAATTGTGTCTCCTTCTTCCATATCTAAGGAGTTTGGAGTATCCTGATCGTTTATTGGATTACCATCAAATCGAAATCGGACCACTTGCGGACTTATTCCCTGAAAACAAAAAAAAGAAGACCTTTAAATATTTAAGTAAAGCTGGACTGTTAAGTGGCGTTATGGCAAAAGATTCAATTAACTGTTTCAGACTTAATAAATAAATAATAAATTACAGAGTAAGGACTATTTATGCTTTTGATTGGTGTGACCTGAGTGTAATTATTGACATAACTTAAATTCATAAAACGTCAAAATTGAGATCATCTATATCGATAACAGTATAATTCTTCTTCCGTTAAAAATGGGACCAAAATAATTTATGTACAAACATGATCTAGCCAAGACCTGGAATTTAATTAACTAAAGAGTTTTCCTACTTTCATAAGCATTCCTTATAAAAAAAACCTGTAGAATAGTCTAAGAGTGAAACATCTTAAAGAATTTAAAAAAATAATGAAAAAACCAATTTTTTTGGACAATTATTTAAATTCCACTGAAATCATTTTACTAAAAGTTTTCATATCATTACCTATATATATTTTAAATATCTTCATGACTTTCAAAAATATCGACTGTGGTGAAGTTAACCATAACTATATAACCAAAATAAATGAGGTAGTTACCAACAAAAAGTATACCTCTATAAGTTCCACAATGTTAACAAAACTTTCAATGTGTGTTCAGTTTCATTCATTTATTATTTTTATTTGTTCAAATTTATGTCTAGGAATGAAAATACCCTTAAAAGTATTTTGTGTACATATTCATTGTATCATATGTTGGCCCTGACATATCTATCTATCTACCTACAACCACCTGCTTTTTCAAGACCGGCATCAGAAGTAGCAAAATTGTAATATGACTAGAAATGAAATTTTGTATGGTTTTTGAACGTCATCTGGTCAAGTATAACTAAATACTCTTATAATAATAACAACCTTTTTTAAGTATTTTATTTGGTTAAATGTTTTATAAAATCATGAACTTATGATATAATTTGACAACTATAGAAGTAGATACAACAGAATATATATTGGTTATAAATTTATCACACAAATTAATGTGATTTCTAACACATCTACTTTATTTTTAATAAGTTTATAAAAGTAATCTTTAAGACAGAATGATAACAGTTCTAAAAAATTGTAAGAGTTTAATGACATATTTTTTAACATCACATCGTGTATATTTTTATACATAAGATAATCCTTAAAAAGCCAATTTCAAGTGTAAAATACATATATTTTCATTATTGTCCAAATAAATACAGATGTGTTTAGTCACTATATTTCAATATTCTGCATAATATAGGAATGGAAGCAACAAACATAAGTAGCGTTAATGATAATCCTAAAACCATTTAGTAAGGTTAAAACATATTTTCATTTACTAATATTTCTAAATTTCCGTTGATATATTCATTAAATATGGAAACAAGCAACTTGTAGGAACATTTGTTCTGCAAAGAAAAATAATAAAGAACATCAACAAACTTTCAAAGAGATTGAGAAACAAGTTCCAGGAACAAGCAAAATAAACAAATCTTCCATATATTGTTTACAATATGGACATAGCTTGGGTTAAAGTACTATTAATTGAGCAGTGCTTTTAGGTTTATAAAAAGCTTATCTTATATAAATCCAACGTTTTGAATTTAAAGATATATTTCTCTGAATGTAAAATATTTAAAATGTGTTATGATATGAAAGTTGATCATTTTTATGATGAAACTCACACAATACAAATACTTTACAATAATTTAATTTAAATGTTTTTATTTAGGCAACATTTAAACGATAATGCTAATGCTATATGTATAACTCTGGAACTGAATACATTGAATTTGAAAAACTACTAGTAGGCATATTCGTAATAATTGCTATACATAAATGTTAGTTAGGTGTACAAATATGGAGTTAATACAGATAGAAACGCTGGAAGAAACATATGTATTTTATTGGAATAATGAAACGAAGGTTGCATATTTTTATCTATACAGGATGACTCAGCACAATCCATTGTTTATTTGAGCAATATTTTGTAATACATTAAATTAAAAATCAATTTGTCTATAAAAATATAACTAGTTTAATAATGCTCAAGTTATGTACCGTACCTAATTAAACAATAAAGTTGAAGTATGTTTAAATAATGAACTTAATAAACAACCCTAAGACAGGGGGATGAACATAATATAAGATAAAACAAAGTAATAATACTTACAGCACGCTCGCAATATGCGGTCATCAATTTCTTCAATGCCGTATGTCTTTTGATTTTAAATTGTACTACAGCATTGTCTTGTCCGAGTACTTTAAGATTGATATGTTCTGCGTCACTTGGCTAAAAATTAAACAAAGCCGGTAATATATAAAATAATCCGAAGCCGCCAGACAGTGTCAACCAATTTGTTAGGTTGTGTTTTAACGTACCTTTTTTTCATCACCCATTTTTGTTAAAATTTATTCCTTCCTAAGAGATTAGGTAGATGTAACTTTTTTGGATTTCTTTCAAGTATCCTTCCTCGTTTTAAATTAGTTGTAATAAATTTAAAAATAAACACCGAAAATACTCGCCGTTTACAGATTATAATGGCCGGCAACAAGAACGAGCACTGCTCGAAAAAGCGGCAAAGTGAAAGACGGAAGATAGCAACGCGCTAGTCATAACAAAATGGACGTCATTTCCGGTTAAATAAAAAATATTTGCTTATAAATATACAATATAACTTACATTTATTAAATAAAAATTTCTATAAGCTATAAAATAATTTAAATTAAAGTAAATTAAAAATTATTACTTAAATATATATTAGTTAATATATTTTGCTATCTTTGTCTTTATTATGTATTAAACAGAAATGTAGTGTTTAACTGGTGTTATCCTATACTAACTTTAGGTTATAAATCTAGTTTATACTACAGTTTGTTTTAGGTTATTCAAAATACCATTTTATGTTTTTCTACTATATTTATGTATGTTTTGCATTTATGGTTTTATTATTCTGGTGACCACAGTCAAAATCATCCCCTTTTCTCAGTTTTACGTCCAAATTTTGAAATAAAATTATTTTTCGATATGAATCTTTTATTTTCTTAATGCTTATGTATATATGTGAAATAAAAGAAATATTGTATCCATAAAAAGAAGCCTTTAATAAGTTAATAAGTATTAGTATTACCAGAATTTTCTATAATTAAATATACCTAGGACAAATTAAAACTCATTTAATTCTAATAATTTTAGGTGAGCAAACGGTCAGCATTTAAATTATTTCAACAGAATTTGGTTCTGGACAATTTTATTTAATTACAACTAATTTATAAAAATATGCACTCTGATCTAGTTTTTAATAAAGACTAACAAGGCTGAGGACAAAAAATTGTTCACTTGAATCAAGCTTAAACTTACTCCATTAAACCTCCATTACAGTTAGATACAAGAACATGATGAATTCTTTTTAGAAATTGTACTTACATATTTACATTTTTTATTGATAAGAAACAAGGCTTTTATTAAAAATAAAACAGCATAAATCACTAGATCACTTTTGTGTGTGTCACAAATCTAACGTCCTTATTAATTACTATACATTTGAAATTTTTGTCAGCTGTAAAATTATTTTTCCAAAGGTGCATAATTAAGTAATTTTTCAATAAGGTCCACATGTCCTAAAAGCATTCTTCTGCAACAGTACCGTTTGAGACCGAGAGCGTCTAGAGCATCTCCTTCAGTATATTCTGCTTGAAGAAGGCCTAAATATGCTTCCCATTTATTGCCAATAACTTTTCCACAAGTAAAACACCGCACAGGTATTATCATCTTTGTGTTTCCCTAAAATATAAACATTTATAATAAAGTATAAAATGTGATTAACAACAAAAGTACCTTAAAATATTAGCTTTGTTAAATGGATATTTTTTTTATTGTAAGACAATTACTAAGAAAATTATTTTTCATAGACTGAATGTTCTATATGGTTATGTTGTGACACTTGACAAATTTAAAATTTTAATTGACAATGTTAAATAACCCACGTTTCCAAGATTGCCAATCTAAACTAGTAACATATTTTTCTTATTTTTAAATTTGATTTCTTTCAGAAAACAAGAATAAAGCACCCACAAATCAAAATTTTCCTTTATAAGTCCAATATAATATTTTATTTTGTTGTAGTCAAAAAGATTCTTTCATATTTTCTGAGCTTCATAACTGTAAAAAGTATTGCCTATATAATACATTATTGCAATGTTGCCGGTATTACCGGAAACTGGGGTTGAATTTAGCTCTACTGAACGTGAGGTCAGGGCCAATTATATTGTTTGTTGCCAAGTCTGCGCATGCGCTCTTCTTGTGAGAAAGTGAGTGCGAATTACTTTTATTTATTTACTTTAAACTGTATCAGCTGTTTATTTGAATCGTTTGTACGTTTGTAGGTATCCATTTTAAAACGGAATGCCATTTATTTCCAAAGATTGGAGATCTCCAGGGGAAGCTTGGGTTAAAACCCAGGAAGGATGGGAAAAGAAGAAGGTCCTAGAAAACTGTAAATCGTCTTCAAAGTAAGTGGCATTTATTTTCATTTATATTAGAACGCAATCGATCCTATTCATCATGTCGACATGATTCTTTGTTCTCTTTTGAAACATTTCCACTGCATAACTGTTTTGATTTACTGTAAATTCATTTTAATTATAATAAATACATTCAAATAAATAGTATTAAATGTATGTAATCCTATCTATTATTTCTTTTATTCATCATCCTAACATAAAATAATGCTACTTTATAATTTCAACCAGCTGTTTATTCGTGTTTTGACATGTATTTTTAACAAAAATAATTACAAACACAACATATATACAGTGCGTTCAACATACAATTTTCTTACAATTCTTGTTTTAAAAAATAATATAAAGTTTAGTATTAGTAGTATATAAAAATATTTTTTGATGTAGAAAGATGGATTTGAGTAATTTATTATTTTCACTTCATTCGTTTTAGTATTACAAAATTAAATATACAAATTATGGTTTTGAAATCCAAAGTGAGCTGAGAAAAAAGTTATTTTAATCATAAATGTTGAAATACCTATTTCAGTGATGGTTTGTTGATGACACCAGTGGCTTAGTATATATATATATATATATTTGAATAATGATTTATCAAATATCTGGGCTTTCAAATATTTAATTTATGTAGTTACCGTTTCAATATTTCCATTTTCAAAATTTTGATTAGCAAAACTAAGTATTAAATTAACTAGTCCTTACTTGGTGGAGCAATATTTCGGTTGGGTATTTGGCTGTGATATAGAGTACAAAGCTACTAGTGTACTTTTAAATTAAAATTATGATTTAGAAATAGTAATATTCAAACAGAAATGTATTATTTTTTATATAGTATTATTTACGTTCTATATTTAATTTAAATCATTTTCTATTGATCCATATTTCCTGAACCAGTAAATTTCCCAAATAAACATGCCAGTTGCTACAAAGTTGCCTCCAATGAAAATATATACTACAAAAATAATATCTTCCAGATGTACTGCTTTTGCTTTATTGTCATTATTAAAAGTATTATTGGTTATAAAACGGTCATTGCTTAAATCCTTCCATTTGGAGATAAATCCTCCTTCCACCAACTTAAATAAAATTCTGTTGAATTCCACAACATATTGGGAATCTTCCGGGAAAGCATAAGCAATGAAATAAGTTCTTACACATTCTGGAAGAATGTGTATTTTTGATTTATTGTAAAATTGCATATCCGATTTTCTTAACAATGCTGCATTTAAGCTGTTTTCTTGTATTTTATGCAAACTTGACGTGTTACGTGAACTACTATCGATTATTTTTGTTTGGAGTATTTTGAATGTTTCTGTTTCTATACTGTCAAAAATGTGTATGTAGGTGGTGTGAATTTTAAAGTCACCTTTAATAAATTCTTTTGTAGTAATATCGGGATAATATTGTACTCTCCCAAACGATTTAATTAAATTCCCTTGGAATATACTAATAATTATTGTAGCGTACATCATAAAAGCGATTAATAAATATTTGAATCTGGTGTTTTTAGGAATCGCTGTAGTTACTGAAATGGAAATTGCGTATATAATCATCCAAGAATGATTGGTTTTTTGGAGTAGTTGCCAAAATATCAGAGAAGTTATTTCAATTACTAGAATAAGTAGCCAGGCAAAAGTATTAAAGCAATTAAAAATAGCCGTCCATGATGGCTTTTTAGGTGCTTTAGCTACAACTATACACATCTCTTCCATATCTATAGGCCTAGAGTACTCTATTTTCATTGAATTGTCCATAAATCTGCCATTTCCGGAAAAGTCTATCTCTCTTCTTATTACTTTCCCTAATTGCCCCGTAACATTACCGTCATTATAAAAAATTCCGTAATATGTATCACGATCATCATCAACTTCTATTGTAAAATTCATATATTTCGATAGATTTATTATAACATTGATATCAACACCGCATTTAAATCTGCAATTGCTCCATTCTGATGGAGAATTTAATATTTTCGCGGGATCAACAGTCATAATTGGTGTTCTAAAAAACATAGAAATTTTTATTGGCCACCCGTTCAGATCCATAATTTTCCTACCACTATGCCACCAATGTATAGAATTTGGTTGGATGAGGTACTTAAGTAAAACAGGTTTTATCTGTCCAAAATCATTTTTTTCGTTTGTCCGGAATGGAAAATACTTATAAGTAACATTTGGGCTGCAGGAACAAGGTGCGTGCGCCATGAGATTTAGAATCCGGTGACTTTTCCACAAACTTATTAAACTTATGTTTATATCTAAAATATTAAGAATTAGTGTTTTTGAGTAATGTACAGGGTCCGGCAAACCTCTGTTTTTATTCTGTAACTATTACTATGCAAAACTTAACGATTAGTTTGAAGGATATCTGTTAATGGGAGTCAAAACCAAATATTCTAAAATTATTTTCATGTATACAGGGTGGTCCAACAGTAAAATAGGCACGTCACTTAATTTTTTTTTAATGGAATTACCCAACCTTTTTCACAATTTTAGATACTCTATGGTCACTAGTACATACTTATAAAATATTATATTTAATATCCCACCCCTTTCGGAGAAAAAATATTGCATTATCATACTCCTATTTAAAAATGCTTTACTCGTTTAGATTTAATGCTGGAATTTAAAAAACTACCAATTTAGAAAGCCAATAGACCAAAGGTTTTTTTAGACCATATTTTAATTTTTTTATTTTGTACAGGGTGGTCAAAAATTAATTTCATTTTTCAAAAATTTCCAGTAAAGTTTATTAAATTAAATAAATACTAAAATTATAGTTTCGCATTATAAATTTAGTACTTGCCATAAGGATAATTGGCTCCTAAACTAGACAAAATTAGACATTTTGCAGATAAATGCCATTTTTGAATTTACTTTTTAAAAATTTGGAAAAACTATCCTGGAAATTTTTGGAAAATGAAATTAATTTTTACCCATCCTGTACAAAATAGAAAATTAAAACTTGTTCTAAAAAATTGTTGGTTTATTGGCTTTTTACATTTATAGTTGTTTAAATTATAACGTTAAATCTGAGAGACCAAAGCATTTTTAAATAGTAGTATGATAATGTAATATTTTTGGGTAAATTTTTTTTCTCCGAAAAGGAGTGGCATATTAAAAATAATATTCTATAGAGTATCTAAAAATGTAAAAAAAAGTTGTGTCAGTCAATTAAATAAAGTTAAGTGATGTGTCTATTTTACTGTTGGACCACCCTGTATACATGAAAATAATTTTAGAATATTTAGTTTTCACCCCCATTGACAGATATCCTTGAAATAAATCGTTAAGTTTTGCAAAGTAGGAGTCATAGAACAACGACAGGGGTTTGCTGGACCCTGTATATAATATATAAGCTGTTGCGCATAGAAGTTACATTTAAAATAAATGGGATATATTTTATACAGATTCGTTCCGAATTTATATCATGAGTTTTTTCACATAAAATGATTCTAGTTTCGTACCAGATTCTAAAAAATTCAGATAAACGGTCTATTAATAATAATAATTTAGTTTGCCAGAATGTCCTAGTTATTATTATTATTATTTTTTAAAAGTTTGTGAATATGTTTCGCTATAAATATAGTATGTCATTTTACAAAATGTTAAGGATTATAACGTTAAAAATGTTGGTTATTCTGATCTTATTTCCACTTTTTATTGATTTTTAATGTGGGATTAACATTCGGAACAAAACCTGAACAATTTGTTGGTTAAAATGCCGTATGGTTTTATCATGTACAAAACCAGAATAATTTTAACAGAATAAGGTGGGTTACGATGTTGAAGACACCTAGATAATGGATTTTATAATTTTTCGGTTGTATAGAAATCTGAAAATAAGAGATATCTTATTGTTACTATTACTGCTCAATATACATTCCTCTCAATCTTCCTCTTCATAGATTTAAAATTGAACTTGTTGATGCAGAAGTAAAATATGAAAGAAAAAAATGAATGGAGATTTTCTAGAATAAAACCGTTTAAAACCTTTTCCCCAATCTAAAGAGAAACTTAAAATAGACAGTAAAATCATTAAAAACTACACTTTAGTAGTGAAAAGTAGTATCTATATCAACATTGAACAACACTATTTTACTCTTAATCAGCTTAAGTTAAAACGCTACCGCAATTTTTGTTTCAACTCATGAGGTATTTAACACTTTTGGACATTTTTATATCAATTTTAAAGTAACAGTTTGAGATGAAGACTTTTTGAAGACTTTTATGAATTCCAGATATAATTTCTTGAGAGATTATTTTCTCCGATTTAAGATAAAATGAAGTAGGGGGTATTAAGTACCTTACTATTCATCCCTTTAAAGAATCTATAATAAAGAAACTTAAAAAAAATATTCAATTATGTTTGAACTAAATGATGACTACTTTAAAAATTTGTTATAAAGAGGTCGTAGTTCAATTTATTGGTATAAAAATCGTTTATTTAACAAATGTTTTACGTTTAAATATATAACAAAGTATTGCTTGAAATACGTGTTTCCGCTTTTCCCAAAGATAAATAAACCTGAAGTGGGAATTTTCGATTCTAAAAATATTTTCAGCATTCGCACAGATGTAGTTATGCTTGAAAACAGACGTTCACAAAATGCGTCGTTACGCAACTGGCATGATTACTTATTCAAATAGAAATGCAAAAAGTGTATTCAATGCTATTTGAGAAATTTTCGTATTTTGTAATTTAATTACTCAATATCGTAAAATATAACATCCATTATCTCAAGTGTAGGATAAATTTTAATTGAAAAATTCGCTGAAACGTGAAACATACTGTATGGGATCGATTTTTCTTACCCTGAAATAAGACATCACATTTATTTTGTTCTGATGTTGTGAATATTATTAAATACGTAAGTTTAGAATTCATTTTTACTCTTTCTAAAAATTGACGCAATACACTCCCATTTTCGACGAAAATAATGACGTAGCTGCAATGATGACTGGCTAATACGATTTTGGAAAACATAAAGAACGGGCCTTTTTTGATATGAACATTTTGGATAATTTTCGGTTGAGTAATAAATTTTCCGAAAAAGTCCTCAACATAATTTAGTTCATTTTGATTGGTCCATTTGTTTATAAATGACGATATAATTACCGTTCTAGCCATTAAAAAGTAACTAAAACAAAATATTTATTTTTATAAATCGATCAATAAAAATATTGCTACCAATTTTTAGGTTTTTTTTTTTTGCTTTTTTAGTTTAACTAGTACTATACCCACCTTGAATAAAACATTTTTGTGTCATCTTCTAAAATGCAAGCTCTATTGTCAATACTTAATTTTGAATATGTTGTAGAGATTAACAGACAGCATGTGAAAATAAAAATTGCGTCCATGTTTATTCACAGAAATTTAGGTACTGACTTATAAAAGCCATTTAGACCTTATTATTTTTTCAATAAAGACAAAAAGAAGCTTTTTGTGTTAACTAATACTTAACTACTTATGTAAATATTTGCTCGAAATGTCAAGCTTAACTCTCAAAGATAATAAGTATAAAGTTGTTAGGCAACAGTTTTAATGTAAACATGTTTTTATTGTAGTAAAAAATTAAAAAATGATATTTCAGGGTTATTTTCTTAGTCGTCCTTTTTGTTTCGGCAAACAAATTTTCAAAATTAACGATTATCATATTTTTATTACTCATTTATTATTTGAAAATTTGCCTCTATTATAATATCTAAATCTCCAAAATTTTAGGGCCGTACCTGTTTGTCTATTCAAAACCCGATCACATAAGAAAAATAAGATTTTCTTTAAAAATAGGATTATATTGGGCAAATATTGAAGACATTTTTGGGACTCTCCAATAACTGTAGTAAAATAATTACATCGGATTTGAATAATTTGCGAATTAGGCACCCTGGTTAAATTGTACGTAAACTTTGAATGATGATAAATTAAATATTTTTTTTAATAAAAAAGTTCTAGTTATTTTGAGATTTTATAAGAATTTCTTGCTATAAATACAGTAATTATACAAAATACTAACGTTTATAACATTAAAAATATATGTTACTCTGATCTAAATTTTTATAATTTCGTTGAACCCAATATTTACGACCTATTTCCAGTTTTTATTAAATTTTAACGGAGGCTTAACATTCGGTAGAAAACTTGAACAATTCGTTTAAGCATTTGGTTAGTATAATTTCAATATGTACAAAACCAGAAAATCATTTTCTCCACGACCATTAGTGGAATGTGTTAATTCTAAAATAATTTTTAATAATAAAATGTAAACATTCTCCCTCTTGAGAGAGAATTATTTATTCACTTAGTTCTTATATGTTTTGCATGTATTTTCATTCCATAACAAGTGATGGAATGAATATTCCGTAATTGTTCTAATTGTCAATATCACATGTAAATGGCGGCACAGTAATATCAAATTTTAATTGAAATAAAATAATAATTAGTGAAAAAAGAAGTAAATTTCTGGTCGTGGGGAAAATACCTCGGTTAGAATAACACAACTTTTTTCTTCCTAACCTTGTTACAGACTATACTATTAACTGATCAAGGCGGGGTACGAACATTGAAGACAGCGAAATAATGGATTGTATAATTTTTTTAAATCTGAAAATAAGAGGTATGCTACTAAACTTAAGTGTGTTTTATGTTTACATTTTTGTGGTTTTGCTTAATATTTAGTATTGCTACCCAAACAATATTTGTAATATGTGAAAAAAATAATTGTTACTGTTATTGTTCAATGTGTCTTCTTCTAAATTTTTCTTTTCACGTATTTGAAACTGAACTTGTAGATGCATAAATAAAAGATGAAAATAAAAAAAAATATTCTTAAAATTGAATGTGTTTAAAAACTTTTCCCTAGTCTAAACAGAATTTTACATTACAGACAATAAAATGAGTACAATTTTTCTTTAACAGTAAATATTTATAGGTCTACATAAAAACTGAAATAGCCTATTATAAACATTTCCAAACAAATACAATTAAATAGCAAAAATATCTATAGTAGAAAATGGGGTATACCTAAGTATTACATAGCTCTGCGTTTTTTATTTAGATACCCCCTGTAAAAACCTTAATCAGCTTAAGTTAAGACCTTCTTGTTGATATCAGTGATCCGGATTTGATTTTTTAAAATTATTTTTTTGTGATTTACAAACAAAATTTACATTGAAAAAACTTTTTAAAAAAGGGCCCATTATGTTGGAAACTAATAGGAACTAATAAAATCTTTGTTATGAGGAAGGTCGTAGTTTGAATTTATCGGCTAATAATCTTTTATTTAAAAAATGTTTTTATGAATTTCCAAACATAAACAATGATTAAAAATTATCATTCAGGTGGTAGCTGGAAAGTGTATTTTCTAAAAAACCGGAAGTGAATTTTCGTTAACTCTAAAAATACTTTCAACATCTGCACCAAATTACAATGTGATCATATGTAGTTATGCTTGAACAGGGGTTTAAAAAATATGCAGTTACGCAACTGGTATATAATTAAATTACCTATTTAAACAATAAAATTGCAAATAATGCATTCAATGCCATTTGAGAAATTTTCTTATTTTGTAATTGAATTAGTCAACATTGGAAATTCTAAAATTCAATATCTCAATCATTTTAATATGACGGGATAAATTTGATTCAAAAAATTAGATTCACCATTTATCATAAATTGATTTTTTGTTCACGTTATAGAAAAATGTTAGTTTTAAAAACTGATTTAATAACGAGGTAAGGTGTAAAACGTAAAACAAACTGTATGGGATCGATTTTTCTTATCGTTAAATAAAACTACACAATTTTTTTTTTTGATTTTTTAAATATTAATAAATTAATTTTCAGTTTTTCTAAAAATCCTATTTTTGACGAAAATATTGACGTAGCTACATTGATGAGGTGATAACACGTTCTTTGGATACATAAAGGACGAGCCATTTAGAAATGAACATTTTAGATTATTTTCTGTTGGATAATAATAACAAACTAAATTGTCCGAAAGAGTTCATCCTTTTTTTAGAAATGACGATATATATGCTGTTAAAGAAAGACATTTTCAACATGCGTTTGAATTGAATATTTGGTGTGGCATTATAAGCGACCAACTACCCGGGCCATGTGTTCTTCCTCCAAATTTAAATGGAGACTCTTATTTATTCTTTTTGCAAAATACTTTTAGTGATATTTTGGATGATATATCACTAGATGTAAGAAGGAAATTGTGGTTTATGCAGGATGCAGCTCCACCTCATTTCCCATTAGTTGTTAGAAATCATCTAAGTGGCATATATTCTCAACGATGAATTGGCAAAGGATGTGATTTTGAATGGCCACCAAGAAGTTCTGACTATAACCCTCTTGATGATAAAGCCACGTAGAACATTTAATTTAAGTTTGCTATTTTTATATTAAAGTATTTTTACCGTTGAAATAGAAGTCTTACGTTACAAGTTTTTTTACTGTTTGTTATTTGAAATCTCCTTCTGTGACTCTGAACTGTTCAATTGCATTTTTCTCGAAAACGGGTGAAATTATCGTGTTTAAACAAAAGTACCAATATTAAGTAGAAATGACGTTTACATCATATTATCTAATCAAAATCACTAAAAAGTTTCGTCAAAAAAGCTACCACTTACTTCTGTCATCAGGAATCACTCACGTGGCGCCCCCTGTGAAATAATATTCCATGTCCAAAGCTATGCTTCTGTGCCGATTTCGATAACAATCGATAAATATACTGTGTCATTGTCAGAAAAAAACGTAAACAAAAATTTCAACTTTTACGTTCTATATCTTATTCCACAGCAATATTTTATCAATGTATATTTGGTCCTATCGCCATACTTTGGTCCAAATAACCTGCTCTTAGCCTATGTCACAACAGTTATGAATCACCCTGTATAGATTTTACTCTAATTTTCTTAAGCAAGAGGACGGATAACCTAAAACCTCGTCGTTCCAATTATCACACAGTACTACATCCTTATATTTGTGTTTATGATGCTTTCGAGTTTTTAGAAAAGATTTGCAAGAGAGCAAAATTTCCTTAGAATTTTTTTTAATTTTTTTTTGTCCTTAAACATAGATATTTGGTAAAGTAGATTACACAAAAACACTTCATAATCTCTTTGACTGGATTGTAAAAATACTTGCATGCACGCTTATGGTAGACCTACTCTACCTTCATAGGGACAGATAAAAGTAAATTTTATGAATTTTTCATCACTATATACTAATTTTTATGTAGGACAGTAGTGAAATCCTGTTCCACACATTATTACCTAAACAAAAAAAAAAACGAAAATGCGGTTGTTAGTAATTGAAAAAATATTAGCTTGGAATTGACAATTTTAGAGCGTAGGACTGGGAAACGTACCACTTAAGTTGTAGGACAATGTGACCATCAAATTATATAAATATTTACTAAACAACACTAAAAAACTCAGCTTGTTAGTAATAATTTTTTATGACCTTCTTAAGATATGTTGAGAGCGGGGAACGACGCTCCTATCAAACCACCCATTTTGTAGGACAAATGTTTTTGTTCTAGTTTTTTTTATCAAATTATCTCTTGGGACCCTTCAATAACAGTTATAAAAGAATTTTATCAGATATTAATTATTTGGCAACTAGATACTCTACCTGAATTATAATTAAATATAAAAATAAATTAAACAAGCATTTTTACTTGAAAAATTGACTAATATTACCTTAAGTCACAAGTACTTCAGTAAAGTAAGTCTAAGTAGAAAGATTGTCTTTAACTTTTGCTAGCTATATATAAATACAGTTTTTAAAGCAGCTTTACATTGTTTGTTGACGGCTAAAAGGTATTACAATACATGTTTAGGTA
Source organism: Hermaeophaga mercurialis (assembly GCA_951812935.1). NCBI lineage: Eukaryota > Metazoa > Arthropoda > Insecta > Coleoptera > Chrysomelidae > Hermaeophaga > Hermaeophaga mercurialis. The sequence continues at coordinate 13,400,425 of OX638360.1, forward strand.
ATGTATTTTAGATTTTGTTATATATATCTTGTCTGGTGTAGAGGTACCTTTAGTAATATTTCTTTTATTTTTCCTAATATTTAATTGTTTGTACCTTGCACTATTACGCTGAATATTTTGTGACAATTTAAGATAAATTTGAAAATGCAACATTTAATTTGTATATTATAAACAGTATATTCTCATACATAATGATTTCTCGCTATAAAATTTTACTTAACAGGCTGTGTCTAATATAAACTTGTACATAACTTTGATCTTAGAGTAAATTTTGGCACACCCCCACCCTCCAAAAAACCCAATAATAAATGTTTTTGTCTAAGGTAACTCATCATCTTCGTATACGTATAAGTATGGATGTTTTTCTAAAAGTACAATGTCTCTTTCCAGTTGTTTAAGTTGGTCCTCTAGCTTAGATTTTCTCATTATTTTAGGTATGGTGTCTGTTAGAATTGGCAGTCCTTGATATTGTTGTTGTAATTCTTCCCAATTCTGTTTCAATCCCTAAGAACATGAAAATAATTAGATCAACAGTAGAAATATGGTTATAGACTGTAAAGTTAAGAATTTGTTTGGTTTTTAAGAGTTATTATATAAAGCATAATATCGCACGCTAATATAAGATTGTTGTATTATAAATACAAATATTTTTTTAAATACTTATAAATATCAAAATAGAACAAACAATACGTACAACTTATTCATGAGAACAATAGTAATTATAGTGAAACTCGTAAAGAAACGTGCGTAAACAATGGCTAATGTTTGCGTTTTAATTTCCAAACAAATGTTTTTCCGGTCCTTCGATTAAAGGGTTCAAAATCATAGAAATAATCCACAAAAATGGGATTTTACATTAGCTTAATCTGTAGCTAAATTCTTAACAATAACTTACATTAAGCAGCTCCTCTCGTCTGTGTCTCGTAATATACTTGCAAATGGGTTGAGAGGCTCCACTAGAGTCCTTTTTCAATTGATATTCCTTTTCTCTTTGTGCGATAAATCTCTTCAGGTACTTCGGGGTTTTTCCAAAATATGGTATTTTTACGTAAACCGGTTCAAGGGCGCTTAAAGGCTGTTTATTTCCTAGATGGTCAAGAACCAGATTTGGCTGAGGTTCTTTTCCAGGTTGATTTTTGACCTTTTTAATATTTTCTATAACAAAGTCTTTATCACTCCTTGCAGGGGTGTAAGATTTGACAATTTCTTTGGTTTTAGGAACTTCACTGCGCTTGTTAGGTAGACAGGGTTTGGCTGGTTCTTTTGGTCCCGTTTCTTTCACGTAGCAAGGCTGTCCTAGTAACAAAATAATTAAATTAATTTAAAAATTAACTACATAATACTCCCTTTTAGGGGTATATAGGATAATTGTGTTTTGTTTAAATAATTACATTTTATTCTTTTAACCTTTGTTTTTCTAACAATTCAATGTTTTATCAGTGTTTTTAGCAGATAACTATATTCATCGGACTAATTTGAAAATCCTACGCATTAGAGTCTAGAAACCTACATTTATTTATAAATAACAAATGTCGTAGTAAAAATATAATAAACTTATTGCAATAATTGATTATTCAAGACTGAGATTCTGAAAATTACACGTTTATGAAAATGCAATGAAATAATTTACCTGTATGTTTTTTAAGAAAATTATGAGGATCCGGAAGCTCCATATCAGCAACTCCCATTACCCCATATTTTTTCGTGGGGCCAAAAAAATCAGGTCTCAAAATCTTTTCATCGGTGGCAGTCTTAAATTTCGGTTTAAATTGTGTTTTACCATCAGTTTGAGTTTTAAAAATGTCGTAAATATTTTCTTTATGTTTTGTTATTAATATTACAGACATTTTTACTTATTTATTTTTTATGTACAAAGAATTGTCAGTAAATTGACTCACAAAAACTTGCATAATATGAATCCGATTGTTAACATAAACATTTCGTTGCTAGGGACATCCCTTTGATGGGATCTAGTGGACAGTGGCGGGCTAAAGGTATGGGCTAATTAAATTTTTATACCGTGCTCATCTTTTAATGGTTATTTTTTAAGGATATAAATTATGTAGTTTGGTAATAGTAATTTTAGTTATATATCCGGTAGGTAACTTGTTTCAGCGGAACAGAGTTGACCGGAATTCTTCTGTAAGAAAATCTACAATTAATTCAAATAAATTGAAAATGAATTATTGTCTATTTTTTTTGGAAATTTCGATAGTAAGAGGCCGGTATTTATTCATGTCTAGTAACGTAATCAACCCGCTAGTCCACTTTACATGCAAAACCGTGAGCTAAGTAAGAAAAATTATTAAAACTTTTTAAATTTTTGAACATTTTAACAAATGGATCGAACACCAATTGTGAAGAAAATAATTTCGCTCATTTGTATAACTTTGTGCACTCTGCTACTGTCTCGTGTGTCATTTCTTTATTTTTTTTATAAGAATATAGAAAGTCGTACATTTCAGAGAGTAGAAAAATGTTACTCTAGTGTAATCAAGGCTTTTCCAATAAGGGCGGGTCGATGTTGAAATGGAATAAAACAAGCTGTGTGCCAGTTATTAACGACATTTTTTTATTTGAAAGGCCCATGTATGCCGCATAGATCTAGCTGAATTTGAGCGATCACCTGGGCTATGTTGACTTTGAAAGCATCGGTCGATTGCGGCTTATTGACATGTACCTGCGACTTTAGAAAACCCCACAAGAAAAAGTCAAGCGGAGTCAAATCGCACGATCTTGGTGCCAATTCTCATCACCTTTGCGGGAGATAACCATACCAATGACGTCGCCGACCTAAAATCCGCACCAAGCAGTCACTTTTTGTGGATGCATTGCCACCTGGTGAACCTCATGTAGATTGATGTAGTCAATTTTGTTTATTAACATAGCCATTCATCCAAAAAACTCCTCGTCGCTAAAGATGATTTTTCGGTCAAAATTGGGGACCTCTTCCAAATACTCCGTAGCCCAGTCAGCAAACAAACGGCGTTGTCTATTGTCATTAACTTTGAGCCCTTGGGTCAATCTACCGTAACATGGATGCAATTCGCGCAACCTTTTCACAAACGAATATTCATTTTGATAATAAAGTTTTATCATTTAGACATGTTACACAATTGTGTGACTTGGCATAGTGATTTGGCACAAGTGACTGAATAATAAACAAATTTGAGAGCCGCCGCCAAAATAACATGGCCGCCATAGCCCGTCAACATCGACACGTCCTTATTGAAAAACCCTTTATAACAGTAACAATGTCTATTTAAAAAACATCGTAATTTTTAACTGAAAATGACATTAAAGATTATTGGAGATATTTATTAAAGATTAATTTGTTGAGTCGATATTTATTTTTTTGTTTTAGTTTTTACTCACACTTTGTTTCTTTCAAACCAATTATTTGTTGCAGGATTATGAGAAACGACAGCTCGGAAGAAGAAAGTGATACAGATACTGCCATCCAACCTCATTGTCACATAACAATAAAATGTACAAAAGAAGTTAGTAAATTCTCTGTTTATTATAGTCGTAAAAGAAATAAAATGTATATTAACTTAGTTTATTTGGTATAACTAGATTATCAACTTTATGTAATTGTATACCTGAATTGAAAACATTTGGGTTTCTGAATTTATTCGAAAAAATTTAAAAAAAGATTCGTCTAAAGAATACGAAAAGCATTGAAAATCTTTCAGAAATAATTATTCACAATGTATGTTACATTATTTACCACCAATCAACGGCGGAAGCAGAGAACATGTCTTCAACTTCTGGAACTCTTATGGCTCTATTTCTGCTCATTCATAAGCTGCGTTAGAAATAGAAAATTATTTTCTTCCCCAGGATATTGCAAAACTAGAAGGAACCTTGAAGGGAGGTTTTCAGTTGTAAACAATTAAATTATTATTATAATTATAGACTCAATAGCCTACCAGCAGGATTTTCCAAAACCTCTTATTTGTTGGAATGTATTATTAAATATAATAGTTGAAAATTATGAGTGGTTTATTCAAAAAAACAAATTCTCAGCTCTACCTCTAAAGAGATATCAGCCAGGAAAGGACGGAATTAAAATTGAGTTTTATATTGTGCAACCAAATACAATTAATTATAATAGTATAAAAACATAAACAAATACAAACGTATTTAATATTAGAAACGGATCAATGTAAACGAATATATTTATTTCTTGTTTCTAAAAAAATGTCATTTTTAACAATACATTTGTAACCTAAATCAGTATTTTTTAATTGTGAGGTTACAAAAGGGTTAGTTAAAAAACGGAAAAGAGAAAGTGCGGCTTGGCATAGATCCTATCTATCATTTCTATAATTCCAAGTTAGCGCAATTATTTTATACATACATCAAAATTATATATTAATTAATCTTTTGGTTTCATTTTACAGATAGCAGGTTTTAACGAATTAGACGAAGCCGTAAAAAGGTTGGATTTCAGGAGCGCAGTACGAGACGTCCGTAGATTTAACTATATATGCGCATTGCTCGAACTTTTAATTGGCCAACAGATGACAGCTTTGTCGGGCTGCTCTCAAAAAGTTCTTCTTGCCATGTTAGAGGAAGTAGCTAGTCATGCGACTACTAGTCAACATAATCCTAGAGGCTTTCGACAGCTGCTGGGCAACCTCAGAGCGTTGAGGGCCGCTGAACGAAGCGCCTGTTGGGGAGGTAAACAAATATATACATTGTTATAGGAATCTTCCTTTTTACTTGTCATGCATTATACTTTTATATGAATTAATTATAAAAATTGTTCTAGGGCCATTAGGATCTCAAGTACTTTGGCACCAGCACGCCACCAAAATTGAAAGAATATTAGGAATGGCAGCACAAATGCAGATTTGCGAACCGAATCCGAAAACTCAACCCAAGTTAATGCAACTACCTGAAGAATGTATTAGAGAAATAATTTTAAGGCTATCAGATCACAGAGACTTGGTAGCCAGTGCCGAATCTTGCGAACAAATGGCAGCTATAGTTAGCGAACAAAGAGTTTGGAGAGAATTGGTTAAATTTCACTTTACTCCACAACAAGTCGAATTAGTTTTACCTAAAGACATTAATCAAATCGATTGGAAGGAAGTTTATCATTCTTTAAAGAAGTAAGTATTCCTTTAAACAAGATATGCCAAAATCAATATGTTTGAAGTAACTTAGAATTAAATGTACTTTTCTAATGCTTCAATAATGACATGCTTTCTTTTTGATGAAAGAATAACGTTGATTTAGTTTTAAAAATAAGAAATACACATTCGGATTCCTCAATTCAATAAATATGGACATTATTTTATGAAAAGCTGAAGTTGCCGTATAGTCAAAGTAACTCTGATTTGTCTGTCATGAATTGTCGCTTATTAACAAATAAGGATAACAACATATGCTACCTTCATAGGAATTTTGGGGCTAGTATCCATATACTTATATTATGTGTTTATGGTTTAATGCAAGAAGAAAAAAATTGAAGTTAGAAGAAGAAACGTACTCTCTGCCAAGTAAAATCGACAACAATGGAGAAATAGAAAAAGACATATCTAGAAGAAATTAATTAGCATGATAATCCTTCATTATCCATAAATGAAACTTAAGAAACATATATAATGGAGTTGAAAATATTCAGTCCTACCGTCAAGATCGTCATGGTGTATGAGGCAGAAACATAGAAAACGAATAAAACAGGTATACACAAAGATTTGGTCAGAAAACATAACAAGTGAAGAAATAAGGCCATTAACAAATAAAGAACACATACGATTAAATGGAAATGGGTTGGACTCTTTGAGAACCCCATAACATCTCTTGGTAGTCTCTGGACTTTAATGTTCATGGGAAAAGAAATTAGGAAGACTAGATAATACTTGTAAAAGAACATTAAATAAACAAATAGGAAATGTAAATTTGATTTAAACTGAAAAGAAAGGAAACCAAATACAAGAATGGAAAGATTACTACAGGACCAAACTATTGATACGATGGGTTAGCATCAACACACGAATGCTTCTAGAGCGATGGCAATGGATAAAGTAGCAATTTTAGTTAGAGACACAACATAGTAAAGAAATCATATGTAAAATTGTGTGCCCACTAAATAGGACACACATAACTTCTGTCTTATTGTTCATTCTATAAACGACAACAAAAATATCTTTTGTTTTAATTTAATTTAATTTTATGGTGGACGCATCTGTAAAACTATATATATACAAAATAGTCTAAAACTTCACCCAAATTACATAGTACTGAGGGTGTCGCAGCGACCAAGTTATGAAAAAGTCGTGGCAATCTTAATTTAATATATCGTTTATAATAAGCGCGTCTTCGTGTCATCTCCATAATGTTACAACAAAAAACAGTTACAGGTTATTAAAAATCATCTATTTATTAACTATTCCTAATTTATGCCAGACTCATTATAACAAACACTTAAATAAAAACTCTGTAAATTCGAGAAACAAATATTTTAAAACATATACTAAGTGACATAGAAAAAAAACACCCAGTAACATTTATTTTATTTAAACATTTTTGGTATACAAATATATTTGAGTTAGACTAGTAAAATATCAAAATTTGAAAAAAAATTAAATTGTTAACTTCTTCACAAAAAATTAATAATGTGTTTCGCCACCACGATGTCTTATGCACTCGTTAACAGGTCTGTGCATACTTCTAATAAGGTGATCGATTTCCTCCTGAGGTATCTCATCCCTGCTGTCTGTAACTTGTGCTGCAGAACCGCTAGAGTTTGTGGATGGTGGAGTAAATTGAGTAATCTTCCCATAATATCTCAGACGTGCTCGATGGGTGAAAGATCGCCAGATCTCGGAGCCAAGGCAACAAATTAACTTGATTTTTCTCAAAATGAATCAAAGAAGCCCTAGCAACATGAAGTCGTGCGTTGTCTTGTTGGAATGTGCTTTTGGAGATGGTCTCAACATTAGGTACAATATGGGGTTCTATGACCTCCTGGATGTAGCGCGCAGTGGTCATATTACCGCTAATGAATACCAAAGGTGACCGACTTCCAATAGTAATAGCCCCCCCAGTGGTAGCACAAAATGGGGACGATATAAAAAGGTTCTTATCCGGTGATAAACAGTTCGCATCCCAGTCGCCATTCCATGTTCTTCAAACCACTGGTCCACAATCGTTCTTGTAGAAGAGAAGCGGTCCCGTAGAGCCAGTAGACTAAGACGGCGATCTTTGCTTATTCTCCATGCCCGAACACAGACTGCCACAGTGTTTAAACTCCTTTGCGTTCTTATAGAAACACCAGCCTCTCGCAAGCCCACAATTCGACCCCTATCAAACTCGATCAACTGCCGAAATTGTTGGCGTCTTCGCACTCGAGCCATTGTGATTCAATTAAAGACTCTTTCAAATGTGTTTTACACTGCTTAAATGACAACTGTACCTACAAATGCTTAAGTTTTTGTTTTAGACCTACACGATAGTAAATGTTTTTGAAAAAATTAACACAAAAACCGCTAGAGTAATATCGCTGAAAAATTGATAATTTTTTATCTTAACATAAATAAATATATTCCCAAACAAATATTACAAAATATTCATTTTTACTGGATGCTCTTCTTTCTATGTCACTTAGTATATTTTAAAACAACGCTGTACTACAAATGATATTATGTGAACAGTACTACTAACTTCAAAATATATTGACGTGAATTATCACAATCGTAGTTTGTTATTATTACACATTGAAATAATATTATAATTTATTGGTTGTACGCAGATAATTATATTTAATTGTGTTAATTATTCATTAGTATAGCAAAGATTGGTGCACTGAAGTTTGGTACCCCGTTGATCATTGATACCTCGGATAGTTGATACCTTGGTCGGTAGATCCCTTACCCGTTGATCCCTCGGCCAGTTTATCACCGAATTTTTTTTTTAATTATTTTTGTGTATTTCAAGTAAGTTTCAATAAAGGTTATGATTTCGTTTCAAAATAATGAAAATGTTTTATAAATTAAATATACCTACAAATGTTACGAATTCTATTTTAACACAATAACGACTAGTAATATCGGTTACTAGTGCTTCCTGGTTAGATTTTAAAATAAATTCATTTCTATTCTTTATTACAACTGCATTGCATTTTAAAGTAATATGTGCATATTATTAATAAATTAGTTAAATGGGAAAAAAAAACAAAACACAAGAATAGAAGGACAAATTTTACAGTTTATTATAATAAGATGAAATTTGAAATAAATAACAATACATAATCAATAAAGTAATCAAACAAATATTTAAAATAATTAAAATTAAAAAGTGCATATATCATATATTTGTTTTTGGATTAAAATACACCATAAATAAATAATAATTTTCAAAATGTATAGATTAAAAAATTCTTAATAGGTAAAAAAATCTTAAAATTAAAAATCCATAGATATATATTTGTCTTTAAATTGTAATAAAAAATAAATGAATTTTCAAAATATAAACAAATATTCAAAAATTTTAAACTTAAAAAATGCTATATATAATATGTTTGTAATCGTTTTGAAGCAGAAAGTTGATAATTTTTAAAATGTACTATTCAAATTCAATCACAAATTTTTTCCGGTAAAGTGAAATTGAGATCATTAGGGATTGGTTCAAAGAAAGAAGCACACACATTCGCTTTTACAGTCCTCGAAGTTTCATTTATATGTTCCATTTGTAATTTCATTTCACCTACAGCTTTTCTGATTGAGACGATCTGATCTCCGGATTTCCGTCCTGCGAATGTTTTCTCTATAAAAAATGACATTAAAATGTTCATCTGTAGTCACACCACTTTTACAATTAAACAATTTGTGCTTGGTACGCCGTCATGGAATTGAACGGTCCTTATTAACTTTATGTCGCCAAAATTCAAAAGTTTTATAAATTAATGAATTTTTAATTTTTTTAATTTTTCCTAGACTTGTTTCCATTTTGTTAAATTAAAGTACAACTGATCCCAATGTGAACAAACATACCCATTCACACTCAAGGAACCTGTTTTTTGGCGCTAGTTTTTTCAGGAATAACAACCAAAATCCTATAGGGGCATCAATAATCTTAAAAAATAAAAACCAGAACTGCTTTAGTTAACCAAAAACCCGCTCAATAATTGCCAAATTGGCACGGAGTGGGTGCGGGGAACAAGAATATCACGGAGTTTTTTCCTGTGCCGGTAACGACAGAACACTATTTCATTTAAAAATATTTTAGCGTGATATTTCATTTTAAATACACTTGTGCCAGGTATATTCAATAACAAAAGATTAATATTTCGGCAGAAAACCTTATAATGTAATTATAATATAATTATCCGACCCGATGGTCGAGTGAGCAGCGAACCGACATTCGGTCTCTGGGGTTCTGGGTTCTAGTCCCGTCGTGGGCAAGGTGTGGTATGAATGTGTCTGAATATATAGAAAAAATGTGTGATATATATTAGAAACATAGTGTCTGGCTGTATGGTTAAACACCGAATGCCATTATGACAAATTCTCTATTTTCATTATTCTACTTATTTTATGACCAGGAATGCAATTAGTTGTCAATTTTAAGATTTAAATTATCAAATAAAATCCATTTAATCATCATTTATAATATCATTCGGCACCAGAAAAGTCTACGATCTTTCGGCATATTAGTTCTCTCAAATTAAGATTATTTTTATTGCAAGTTTAGGGGATCAACTGGCTGAGGGATTAAATTACTGGGGGATCAACGGGTAAGGGATCTACTGTCGGAGGTATCAACGGTCCGGGTTCTCAACTGGCATGGAATAATGGTCGGCGTACCAAACGTCACCGAATCCTAATCAATATATATTTCCATAATATACAAATTTTTTTTATTATAGACACCTTTTAAAGAAGGACACAATGTGCTTGGTTTAAAATTGCTATATCCCAAACATGTTACAAATAATGGAATAAAAATTCATGCTAATTTGAAGAATGAGTAGTTAATTAACTGTGGATAACGGAAAATATACAATTGAACGGTTTTATAGTATTTATGTAATTTTGTACTCTTAAGGGGATCGTTGACCAGAACCAGCTAGACTTATTAATAGTATAGATTAAATGAATAAATATAGAGGATTGTCTTTTTCTAAAAGTTTCTGTAAAAGTTCTTAAGATTATAAAGAATAAAACAAGCTTTGAAATACAGAAGTACAGACATCACATGTGTTTAGACTTTACAGATATCTATTCTTATTTAGTTGTATAGCATCTAATATATTTTTTAACTTTCAGGACTTTCGGTCTAAATGAGGAAAGGCAATACGCAGAAATGTTGTCCTTATGTCGATACTGCCGCTGTTTATTTTGGAGGTCCCTCGGGCATCCTTGCATTGCCGATCAATGTCCAGAATTTCGTGCTCGCATCCAGGAAGCCGGAGGAGTTAGCGCTCCATGTCCAGTTCCTCCTTCCGCATTTCTCAAATTCTTTTCTTTGTAGTTGCCTTTCTACTATCCCAGTGACGTAAAAGAGCGATATTTCAACTGACACAAGAGAACCGAATAAATAGAAACTTTGAGTAGGATCTATTAACAAATATTGGAATATTGGAATTGAATTACAAAATACATCAAATTTTCCTTAATAAGAGCCTTAAGTTTCCTTTAACCTGAATTAAATATTTGAGAAGTTAAACAAATCTACTCCAATTTTGTTGTTGTTTTAGTACACAAAAAATATTTAAAGAACCACTGTCTTTTTGGTTCTGTTGTGATTGTTGAGAAAGTTATAAGATCTTAAATATAACTCTTATCACTCGATTTGTATTGGGTAATTTTTGAAATTCATATGAAACCTGATAATACTAAAATATACTTTTTTTGTAAATTAGATCTAAGGAAAACAATATTTTTGTATTGATAAGATTCACACCTTTACAAATTTTGGTTTAATACAATGTATTAATTATTTATTGGTTTATAGTTTGGTTATAGACTGAGAGAGTAATGTCAAATGTCATATCAAATACATGTTTTACTTTATTTGTGCAATATTTAAAAAAAAATTGTAATTTAAAACACAATCGGAATAATATTTCTATGAATGTACAATATTAAATAATTATCATTTTTATTTAATGATCATTTTACTTCTTACTTGTCTATATATCTAGAACACTATTAGATCTTATTAAAAATTACAGAGAGGACAGTAAACTCACATTTGTGATATAATTATAATTTATTAAAACAATTTTCATGTACTAGATTATCTATAATTTATTTTTAAGTACCAGTGAAGGCTCATTCTTAGGTTGTGCCGAACTGCAGAACCACTAATTATTAGATTAATTACCAACAAATACGTCTACGTCTCAATCAAGTTGCGCTTTAACTCATTATTATTTCTACTTCTTTGGTGTTGCCATTCCTCTCTTTATTCATATTTCGATTCACTGAACGTGATATCACCAAAATACAGTACCAATTTCATTAACTGTCAAAATGACATTTTAAGCCAACTCGACGTGAATGAATAACATTTGAATATGTCGTGTATTAAAATTACACAGACAGTAGACTTTAAGATGCCTCCTGACAAAATTGCAATTTAAGCAAAATTCCTTATTTATTGATGGAAATCGATATCCAGCTGACAGATGGATTGGGTGTACCTTAGTAAATTACATTTGACAGATGTCAAATTCATTTATTAATCAATTTCTAAGAAGTAAGCGTTAATGAAGCTGAGGTAACTTTGAATAATTTTTGGCACATATTTTGTCAAAATGACATTTAAAGTCGACTTCTTTATCTAAGCTACTCAACTTTAAAAAACTGCAACATAAACGGTGTTGTAACTCAAGCAAAACAATTGATATGACAAGTGACCTTATACTTTTAAGGCAGCTGAAATTAACCATCTACCTTGTGGTTTTCTGTAATTTATTTAAGGAAAAAACTTTTATTTTTGACTGATTTTTTTACATGAAATATTTTTTCAATCTGTAGATTAGTATTAAGTTTAAGGAAGAATTGATAGAATTAAACTGTTAATATAGTTCATAATTAATTAAACTAAACTTTAATCTTTGAAGCTTTAATCACTAGTTAACCAAATGAAATTTTAGTTAACAATAATAACGTAAATTAAAATATATATATGCTAATTCAGTGATTAATTAGATTTTTCATTGAATTTCAGAAAATGCCCTTCATTGTGCTTCTTGTGCATTGTGATATATTTATCTGTTTTTTTCGGAATCATTTACTAATGTGTGTAATAATAGAAGCTATATTTATCATAGTTATTATATCAAACTTTGTGGTTAAAATTAAAGTTATTTTTACTTAATTTGTTAAGGTTATTTCTTTAATTAAAAAAAAAGCAATACGGTTAGGTATTTACTGCAAAAGCATAAAGGATAAACCAGTCTATTAAATATTTCAAAATATTTATTTTCTAATGGGTAGTAAGTTGCATTTTATTATGATTGGCTTGTTCAGAAGCTAAAATTTAACAAAATTAAAGGTATAAACTTCAAGTGCCTCCTATCAATTTTTGAAAAATTCCCCCACAATGAGACAAACATAAAATTTTAAGATTATCCTTGTATTTGATTTCTTATTCATTTTATTCTACCCTCTCTTTTTCCTTTTATCAACATTATGAAGTAGTTACAATTATTTAAAGACAAAATTCTGAATATGGAATCAAATAGCTACTTACGATCAAAAAGCATTTTGGAATCTGCTTAGGCTCAGTTCATTCTTGGCAACAGAATAATGCATTTGAAAATGGACCATAATCAAAATTACTTTGTTTTTGCTGATAAATTTTATATTCAAGAAAAGGGATTTCCAATGGGTAGTCTAATATTACCAATTTTCGCAAATATTTTTATGGATAATTTGGAACAAAAATTTTTTGATTCAAATGTTTCCAGAAATGTATTGTTTTGGTATAAGTATGTTGATGATGTTTTGGGTGGTTTAACAGGTAGTGATTTTTTATATATTTTCTTTAATTATATTAGCAATTTACATCCAAAACTAAATTTATAGATATATAAATATCAAAATAGTAAACTGTAATCTTCAGTATTCAATTTATCATATACCAACTCGCACAAATATGACTATTCCTTTTAACTCCAATCACCCTATGTCATATAAATTAGCAGCTTATAATTTAATGATACATACAGCTTTTTCAATACCAATGAGAGGATGAATTAAAAAGGAAAAATTATATCGCGTACATCTTATACAATAAGAAATAATGTAGGTTCATTTTTATTAAAAGTAAAACCTGAAATTAATAAATTTTTAAAATGGGGTATTTACAATTCAAATTGTCGGGATTGTAACGCCATCTATCTTGTCCAGAAATTTTATCATAAGATACTGTGAACTGTGAGCTTATTGATTAAAACAACCATATAAGTCACATTACGCCAAACACCTCACTGACACTAAACACAAACCTTTACTTAATAACACAATTGAAACAACAGTAGAAGTACTTCATATAAGTGAAAAGAAGAATATGAAATAAATAAATTCCTAAAATGTCTTTAGTATGCAGTATTGAATGAAGTTCAATTATCTTAGATTACCTTTTGGACTAAATACCCATATAATAATAGCCAAAATTTAGGAAAAAAGAAGAATCTTGTACATATTGGTTAAAATGTTCATGATATAAAGTTATTTATGCCTATAAAAAATGTGTCAATCTTATGTCAAATCTTGAAAATGATATAACAGAAAATAGCCAAACCTTGGTCGATTCAATATAACTCAAAAAGTTTTGTAATACTGTAAAAATTAAGATAAGTATTATTTATAACCAACGTAGGGTGAATAGTTTGACACTTGTTACGTCCCCTTTTTGATAGGGGTGATTTTCACACATGTCTCTACTTTTAATATTGGTTGTATGACTTGTGTAACCACCTACCCTAATTGTATTTCCAACCCTCTGGTTCAACTTCACTTTCCTTTTATTGGACTTTGCTTCCCTTTCTCTATCATGATGATTTTGGGTTGATCATCGAACGTAATTTTGCAAACCCACTGTTTTGTTGGCTTAGTCTAAAACCAGCACTCATAAGGAGGACTCACTTCAGTTGTTTTTTAACAAGATTAGCTTTTACTTTAAATATTAAATGACCATTTGTTAACTTTACTAATTATTTGATCTTATTCTTGTTAATTTAATTTAATTTCATTTCATTTCACGTGTAATCTAAAATATACTGTAATTTCATATGTTAATTTGGAATTTGAAATTTTGCTGTTTTTAAACAATTTGTGGTAAGTCTTATGACTGTGCTTTTATTTATTATTTTGTGACTTCTATTTTAGACCTGATGATGACTGTTAATGTCGAAACTAGTTGTCAATATCATTAATGTGTATGTGGTACCGTTTTATAGTTTTCTTTGTTTTTACATTTATTGTAGTTTTTAGTTCGGTTGTGGTTCATGCGAAAGTTATAAGATCTTAAATTTAAATCTATCACTCGATTTGTTTTGGGCTATTTTTAAATTCATGCAAAACCTGAAAATACTAACAGTTGTTTTGTAAATTCGATGTAAGGGAAATAATTTTTTTGTATTAATAAGATGCACCCATTTATAAATACAATGTATTAATTAATCAAGTACATGTTTTATATTATCAATTGTGCAATATTAATTCATTGAGATTTTTATTTAATTATCAATTTACTTTTTACTTTATCATTGTCCAGAAAACTAAAACTTATTATAAATTCCATATTTGTGTGAATGTGTAAGTTATAGAAATGTTTCCTTGTACTGAATTATTTATAATTTATTACCATTGGCGGCTCATACTTAGGTGGTGCAGAGCTGCAGAACCACTAATTATTACATTAACCCCCCAATACTTCTCAATGAATTTCTGCTTTAACTCCCGATTATTTATACTTCTTTGGTATTGCCGTTCCCCTGTTTATTTATATTTCTTTGTTGATCCCATTTCGATTTAGAAACGTAAAAGTAAAATGTACTAATTTCATTAACTTTTAAAACGACATTTCAAGCAAGCTTGGTCATTTATTGATAGATTTTCATTATTGTAATTATCATTAACTCGCCATAACTTAATAAATAGCTTTTGACAGATATCTGTCAATATAATGTTATAAGTTAACGCGACTTAAGTGAATAAAATATTTGACATGCCAATTGGCAAAATAGCATTTTAACTTTCTTATTAACCGATTTCCAAGAAATATAATTCGGCGTTTAGTTCAAGAGCCCACGATCAAAACCATGTGTTATCGTTATAAACCTTATAAAATCGTAAATCAATTTGAATCCGACTAGATGGATAGTAATGGTCAAAGAAAAAGAAGTCACAGCTTCAGGCTAGGCCATTACTGATATGTTAAAAAAATAGGCAGATGATATTATAACAATACGTTTGATATTGAAAACGTATATTTTGTTATTTGCTTATGGTTTAAAATTCTCACGCCCCTTTGGGTTAGATAACATAAACAAAGTCTCGAAAACCAGAGCAGATTGCGTATCTTGTGGAGATTGGTGACGAATGTCAACAAAGTAAGGTGGGTTTTTTAAAAAGAGTGTTGTATGTTGTATGTTAAGATTTAAATAAATAAGTAGTATTTTTTTAGTACTTATAACGAATTTTATTAATTATTTATTAATATGCGGGCTTTTTCACCCTTATTGCCTTATGTTTTATATTTTCTTTTTCATTAAATATATCAATTACCATTTATTCCATTTACACAAATATAGGGACATAGAAACAATGACGTGATTGGTAAAGGCTTACCTACATATTTTATATTAGTTACGAGGATAGTCTTGAATCTTGTGGACAAGGGCCTTGTTGAATGTTATTAACATTTTTCATTTTTTTGTTTTTGAATCTGAATATTGCCATGGCTAGCGGTGACATAGGGTATAGGTGTACATTAACCTATCAGATTTCGCCTATAGAATAAAGTAGGATCTCCACTTTAGGCAGATAGTCAAGTCTATACTTCCTGTTACCATCTTATTAACACTCCTTCAGTTTTGTGTGAAAATGATTGCAATTTAAAGGCGATCCTGCGTCTTATTAATTAACTTCGTGCGTTTAATGTATAAATAAATTGATATTCGTAATCTAATTTACAGGAAACATTGAGCTATGTTCTTTTCGAGTAGATCGTTGCTATCTATCTATTTTATTTGTTTTATTAGATTTTGGTTAATTTAAATGATTTATTTTATTTTCTGTATCCGTTATTTAATTATTTGATTTTATTTGGATTACTTGATTTATTTGTTTTTTTTAATTTATCCACCTTATTCTATTTTATTTGATTTATTCGATGATGTATTTATTTTATTTGATTTATCTGATTTATTTGATTTATTTGATTGATTTGGTTTATTTGATCTTTTATTTTGTTTTACTTATTTGATTTTATTTGGTTTATTTCATGTATCTATCTGTTTTCACATATTTACTTTGTCTAATTTATTTGAAATTTTATGTATATATGATTGTTTTATCTTTCAATTATGTTTTTGTCTGAATTATCAGGATTTTTCTTTCGGTTCTTTCCCCTATATTTTTTTAATATTGCACCGAAGTAGTCATGTCTAACATTTGTCAATATTTTGTTGATTAATTTTACTTTTGATTTTCGTATTAAATTCCCTAGTTATTGAAATAAATGTTTGATATGTATTACTTGTTTTATTTTGCCTCGTCACCTTTCAAATATCACTACGAGCAGTGCAATCTGAGAACTATTCTGTAAAAACACAATGTCTAGTTTTCTCCCTAGACATCATAATACTAAAGAATAAATAATATGTTAAATAAATAATTTTTTTGTTTTGGTAAGTGGGTTAAATTACATTATAATGTTCAGATTGTTCGCAAATTGATTTGCTCCATCCCCTTTTTCACTAAGCTATATAGGTAATTTGCAATTCTTACCCTGTTTCAATTTCTCTCAGAGTAGATTATGGCGAAAAATATCTGTAACAGTCTTGATTGATTTCAACAAAATTATTTCAATTTTGATATTTGATCACATTATCAGTCTTCTTTCTAAATAGTGCTTCACATTTTTTAAAGTTTTCAAACACCACTTAGAAATTCAACGTTAAAATGTACATCACAAAGCCTCTATTAATTTTAGAGTAAGAACGTTTTCATAACTTTTTTATAATCTCTTTTTGCACAGATTCGAGCAGTGACCTACTTATTTTACAACGGCTACACTTTGTTTTTTTTACATCTTCTTTCGTTGTACCTACCTATTATCTTTATTCATCAACTTTCCATTTATTACCAAATAGTTCTATGTTGTTCCTTTAATAAACTTGCAATTACTAACATCCCAACTTATTTTTTCAAGAAAGTCGACAATGATAGTCTACATCCATAACCATTACCACACCAATATTAGGAACTATTATCACCGTTGGCGTTATATTTCAGCTGCCTTATTTTTCATTAGAAATCGATGTTGCAAAATAAGAATCTATCAAGAAAAGTGAGTTGATGAATTTAATGGAATACCTGAGAATCCACATTCCAAAAACACCTTCGTTATTTTTTTATCTTAAAAACAGTGGAGTTATATATGCCAATTCCAGGAATAGTGCAAACTATAGGAGGATGATGTCTTATCTAAAAGTTCTCATTACATTACATTTTCCTATTGTTCAACATTTTATAAACAGAAATCACTACTTGTTTACATTCATAATAATTAGTTCATAAAGATATATTGTAGACTTTTGTATTAAAATGTTTAAAAAAAATGATATACCTATTTAACATACAAATCGAGTAAGTTAAGTAAAGAAAAACCTTTGGATTATTCAAACATTTATTAATCAAGCGATTTTAAAATTGCTGGTTTCTGCAAAAAAAAGTTTTATACATATTAGCTCATTATTCTTGAGAATATTCTAGTCAACTTACTCTTAGAAACGAATTCATATTGATGTCATATAAATTATAAGCTGACAACTAAGGAATGAATTGAGAACGTTGCAGCATAAACATGAAATCTTTTGTCATTTCATTATTAGAATAATTTCTCCAGTTGCTGAGGAAGATAAATTCCGACAAGCAGCTAGCCTAAAATGTTTTAATATTAAATTTTTTCATCGAACGATCATATCATTTTTTTTCTGTAAGTATCCGACACAACTGAGAACTGTATGAAGTATTGCGTTTAATACCACCAAATTAAATAACAGATTCGATGGAAGATTTAGACATAAAAAGCCGAATTTAGGTTAAGGCAGTAGCCATGTGACTTGTGCTATCCAGTAACTAGTTGTCACTAAGTGTAAATATTGTAATGGTTTAGTTATATAGGTCAAATCACTGATGGTGAGAACAATGGTTTCTTTTTATAGGACAATGCCCAGAAACCTAACGTCAAGTTCGATTTAGGCGAATTAGAGTCGCTTGTAATCACGTCAAAACTAACTATATTAATATTACGCCAAAAAGTAAACCTTTCTTTCCATTAGTTCAGGAACGCAGTGTCAGACAAAAATTTTGTTTTTTTAAATGGAACACCCCGTATATTTTTACATTTTTATAAACCTCCTGCCGAGATAATTTCAACGATGTATCATACTTGATGTCTATTATGTTTAATAAAGGATCTACAGCCACCTGAAAATCACATTTTTTTGAATTTAGATGTCTGTAGCAGCCAAACCGTTGAAAACCAATAAAAACGACTTACATGTTCCTATCCTACTTTTCAAGTTCTATGCTACGGCATACACTGTAGATTTGGGACTAATTTTAAAATGTGAATCCCAAGACTGCCTACACTTCTTGTAAAAACATTTTTTTCTTAACTTCAATAGAAGCGGACTAATCGTACTACGCACTAATGCATTTAAATAAAGCGCCTGGGGTTATATATATATATATATATATACAGGGTGGCAAAACGAAAATGAAACAGAGCCATTATCAGGAACTGCGTCAACATTTTAGAAAAACACAGGGACCCGTCGATTTTTGATCAAAGGGGGATTCTTTTTTCCGGTATTTTCGATATCGCTGCTTACACCTCCAAGCGAGGATCACAATCACCTCAGAATATAAATGGCATTAAGCGTCAAGTAAGGCATAATTTTAAAGCTCTTCCAACTCTCTTTATAACAGTCTTTAAATTATAAAATTCGGCCTGATACTTTTTAAAAAATTACATTTTAAAATTTAAATTATGTACTTGTTTAGTTTTTAATAAGAGTTTTTAAAATTGGAATTTTTTTCATTTTTGTCAAAATAGTGAAAATGACACATGAGCCGTTGAGTACGCCAATGGTTTAAATGTTGATTTTCTTGTTTTGTACTGTTTTTGTAATTTTTTTGTCACATTTGTAAAAGACAAATGGATACGATATGGACACACAAAGAACGTGAAATTAGTGGATTCGTATATCGAAGCGAAGGTTTGTTTAATTGTGTTTTTGAAAATTAAATACCATAGTTTATTGCATTTCAGAAAGAGTAGATATAATTTCGCTTTATTTTATGAACAATAAGTGTGCAAGTGTAAGGACTCAGTTATTTAATGAAAAATATCAAGATAAACAGGTCAGTAGGAAGTATGTTGAGTTAGTGAAAAAATTTCAAGAGACTGGAAATGTAGCTAATAAAAAACGAGAAAATAGACCGCCTGTAGTTAATACAGCTAGTGAAGTTGCAGTTTTGGGACATGTTCATCTAGATCCTACGTTAAGTACAAGGCAATTAGCATCTGTGTCTGGGATCAATCGAACTAGCATTCAAACCATTTTGAAGAAGAACAAATTGCATCCGTATAAAATACATTGGTGCAGGAACTTAATGAGGATGATTATGACCGCCGTTTGCAATTTTAAAATTCGGCCTAATACTTTTTAATAAATTACATTTTAAAGTTTAAATAATGTTTAGTTGTTTACTTACTTCTTAATTAAATTAAATGTTCAAATTGATGACCAACCGTGTCCATACAATAATAAAGATTTTGTTCGAAACGTTCTCGCACATTCCGAAGAATTTCCGGAGAGATTCGATGGCACTCCTCGACAATTCTTTGACGCAAATCTTCTAAAGAGGCTGGTCGTGTTTTGTAGATTTTACTTTTGAGGTATCCCCCAAAAAAAAATCAAGGGACGACAAATCTGGTGACCGTGAAAGCCATACCTCTTCTCCCAATACAGAGCGGTGGAAAATGTTGGTCTAAATACTGACGAACAATCAAAGCATAATGGGGAGGAGCACAGTCCTGTTGATACATTAAATGATCTTCACTATACTGTTGGTCATTTTCAATAATATCGGTCAAGGTAGGGTCAATAGTATCTTCCAGTAATTGCAAATACATTTCGCCAGTCAAATTACCAGGTAAAAAGTATGGACCCACCAGCCGGTCACCGAAAATGCCAGCCCATACATTTTATTTTTGCGGTTGCTGTGTATGTACCGCCTGGAAAATTCTTGGGTTTGAATCAGACCAGTAGCGGCATTTATGACGATTTACGGTACCGTTCATAAAAAAGATGCATTCATCGGAGAACCAGATATGTGGATCGTTCGCTACTCGCTCACTCATTATTTCGCAAAATTGCAAACGGCGGTCATAATCATCCTTATTAAGTTTTAGCAACCACATTTAGTATAATAACAATTAAAACCAATAATTTTTATAGGAATATCTTACAACTACGCACCTATTACTATACTAGTCCAATATTGTCCGTTTCGGAGATCAGACATACACCAATACTTTGAATATCTAAAAGATTTTCATTCATTTTTCTTTTTTAGAATGCCATTGGCATTCCGTATTAGGATGTGTAGGTGCTGTTTATCCATTAATTTCTTTTTGAAATTGTACCAGTCGCCTCAACTTCCAACCGATCCAATCTCTCGGTAAACTGATTCATCATTTGCATTATTTGTTCAATGCTGTCTCTTCCATAGATTAAGGATTTGTTGTAGGTTGCTTCTCTGTGTAACTTTTGCATAAGATACTTGCTCGTATGTA
Organism: Hermaeophaga mercurialis; assembly: GCA_951812935.1. Lineage (NCBI taxonomy): Eukaryota > Metazoa > Arthropoda > Insecta > Coleoptera > Chrysomelidae > Hermaeophaga > Hermaeophaga mercurialis. The sequence continues at coordinate 13,421,485 of OX638360.1, forward strand.
TTTCGATTTAGGCATTTGTTTGCCTTGTCTTAGTTATTGCCTTCTTTTATGTAAATATTTGCCGATGACACAGCCTCTTTAATTTGCTGGGTTTACTTCAACATAGTTGGAATATTTGGCTTGTATGTTCTTTAGTTTTGTGCAAATTGCTGTAAGATCATTTTTTACGCATTTAACGCACGCTTGATTCTCCTGGCAAAATATTTGAATATGTACATATATTTCTTACACTGTGAAATAAATTTTTCCGTTTTGAGCGTTTTTATTCTGATTTTCATATTAGCCAAGTAGTGAATATTCGGTATCTTTTTGATATATTCTCTTTAGTCAAAGATTAGTGTGAATAGCGGTAATGCAATTTCATATATTTAACTTGTTTAATTTTTTTTACTTTTTTTTTATTTACTGTAGAAACTATGTTAAATACTCTCTGTTTAATTTGGTTGCTATTTCTTCTATGTTGCATAATGAATATATATTTGTGACTATGACTCATTCAGGTCTTTCTGTTTTGTTTTCATAAGTGTGCTTTGCTCATAGTTTTTGTTAGTTCACAATATTCAGTTTGATTATTAACATTTATTCTGACTTGTTTGTTATTCATCACTATAAAATTATTGTTTAAATTTTTGGAGAGTAGAGTATTTTTAAGCTCATGGTATTTTTCTACCCGGTTTATTATCATTGATGATGGCTTATTTTTACCGTGTTTTATTCTTAATTAACTTTCCATTAATTTTTCAGTCGACAACTGAGCTTCAGATTCTCTTATTTTGGCAATTTGGGCTATTAGTTTTTGCATTTCCAATAATTCCCTTTTAAGTTGTTGCAATTCTATTATTTAGCCTTATTTTGATTATGTGAATTTTTGAGTTTTTTCCATTTTACCCTTGAATTTGTTGTCCATTTTTTAAAGGTAGTCACTCTTTTTGGTTTTTATATATACTGGTATTATACACTAAACAAATTTAATGGAATGTTTTGTTTGAGAAAGGTCGTCATAACATAACATTACACGATAACTTACGACACCCCATAATAAACATTAATTTAAAATTTTAATTATATTGAAAAGAAACCCCAATAACTCAAAATAAACAGCCAGAAATGCATTAAATAATATTTAACAAATTATTTGCATTTAATTTATTTTCAGAATCCTACCTCAAATCGAAAACTATCAAGAATAGATACAAAGGCCTCTTAAAATGAATATATGATATCCAAGTTTATATTGCTGTGCTAATTTGGGACATCTTGTATATGTCCAACGAAATTTAAGTGGAAGCCACAGGTGTAGTACATACATCCACAGATGGAAATTTACCCACTAGGCTGCGTATATAGATATATATATATATGTATATATATAAATAAGTACTATTTTAATGTTTACAAACAAACAATTTAAATAAGTATTAACAAAATAACAGCAACTTACTATCAACAATCATATTAGATTTTCTTTATTGCTCAGCTCGATCTCGGCGAATGAATTGGGTTGTACCTATTATATAAATTACTAAAAAAATTCTGATTAACTATTTAATAATATCGATATTTTCGTAAATTAAGAGTTCAAATTGAAATGGGCGGCCAAATAAAATATCTAACATATACATTTATAATGAGAACCTGAACATAGAGATGACGTTTTTGAATAGTTTTAGTTATTTAAATAACTACACCATTGAGCTGCTTATTTTAACATCTGACATTTTAAATAATCTGAGTAAAAATTCAAATTAATTTTTATCTATAATTTAGGTGCTAGATTGCGTTTCGCAAGGGAACACATAAATTGGACTATTTACGAATCGAAGCGAGTTTTAATTTCCTATTTTCCGACGTCTTAATTCATCAGATGGGAGTCCGGCGAAAAACGGAGACAGATTTTCTCGGAGAATCTAATTTTTTGATGATTAAATAATGTTTTGGCAGGAATTTATTTCGATTCTTGCACGGATTTGGTACCTACACGAAGGAGATCTATCAATGCCATCTGGATGAAAAAAACATAATTGAAGAACATGTGATGTTATTTTATCCATTTGTAGAGGACGATTTTATTTTTATGCAACATAACGCTCGGCTCCACATTGCTAGAAAGGCATTGGGCTACTTTCAGTTCATAATATTTTTAGCTATCAGTTGGATGGGATACTCTTAAACGATCAGTTATGGGCTTAAATGGTAACTGGTGTGATCTTCCTAACGTAAGTGTGCGAGCACCTGCAACCACTACAAAATAGAACAATCCGATAGATTCATTATAAAACAGCTTTTTTGAATAGATTGACAATTCTCTATTTTTTTAATTTTTTTTATGTTAAAACCACTAATCAAGTCATCCCTATACAGGGGTGCCTTTACAAAATAATAAGATATATAACAGATACTTTGTTTTTGTTTTAAATACTAAATATTCTTTTTATTTTCTTTCTTTATATTTATTACTTTATTTGACGCTATGAACTTTCTATTTATTACCAGGTAGCTAGTTCTGTGTTCTTGCTTTAAAAACCATTCAATTAAATATCTTAGTTTTTTAATGTAATTTGCCTTCAGAAATGTGTAAAACAAACGATTTTAATTGAATCTAAATGAAAATGATATTACAGAAATCACAGCTCTTCCCTTTTCGATGATGAATCAACTTAATTCCTTGATTTAAAAAATTGTGGGAAAATGGGTCTTACTTGAGTTTGTTGGAGTTCTCATCACTCTTTGAAGGAATATCCACAACTAACTCAATAAATTTATTTATTTTCCTATCTCTTGGTGTCCTAGACACCATTTTATTTTCTTCTTTGGTACTAGGCGAATTCAAAAGTATCTTGGAACGATATTTTATATAAAAGAGGTCCTTCGAAAATTTTATTGAATGTCTTTATTCACTTTCCATATAGTTCTAAACGCACTTATTTTCATTTAAGTATTATCTTTTAATGTTTTGTTCCCATATATGTACCAGAAGTTTGTTCGTAAAAATTATCATTAAAAGAGAAATACGTATTATTAAATAAAAAAGTAATTAGCTCAAGGAAAGAGTCTTTAGTAATAGTGGAATAGTTGTTAATTTGTGTCAATTTTTTGTTTATTGCTGCACTGAAATAAACGTTGCTAAAAAAAAGAAAACATCTAAAGTACCAATACATAATTAGAAGGTAACTGTAATTAATTATATTTTTGAAACACTTCAAAGGAATCTTTTATGTAATAATAATTGTTAATATGCAATTACATTTGTTGGAGTATGATTAGTTGTTACAATAGGTCTTAAGTATAAAGTAGGTTTGTGAATTTTCGGTAGTGCATAAAATTTCGCTGATATTCCATTGTAAGATTTCTTTTTTGTAACTTGTCTATTTGATTAGCATTTTAAAGTTTCTTTACTAAAGCGTTACATTTATTTTGAACAATAGTAGTCGCATCTCTAAGTAATCGAATACAATATGAACTATTTTCCATAATATTTCATTATAACGTTACCCTTGTCTAATTTACTAACTACCAGGATTTTTAAGAACTTTTTTGTATTGAAAAGTAAATTATGTAAAAAAACATGTGTTACAAGCATGTTTATGTAATTGATAAGTGATTATGTTTGGGATTTACTTTTTCTTTGTGGAGTTTGCTATCCTGATACTTCGAACATTAATATCATTAATAGATTAAATTATATAATCAATATCTGCAAAAATGTTTTATAGTAATATACTATTCTGTTAATTACATTATTATTCTGTGATATGAAGGCCACTTCCAAAAAGGGTTTTTAATGTATATGTGAAAACAAGAGCAGCAGCAAAGTTTAAAGCCGCTTTTTCGGTAACCATATACAAAATCAATACGAAATTTAATAAGGTATTAAAATAATTCAAATATAAATATTTGCAGGGTGATTTTAATGAACTCTTGTTTCAAATAATGATACAATATATTCATTTACAGAAATAAATGTCTATTAATCATACTACGTATTTTCTACTAACAGACTATTTTCTAGTTGAAATTTCTTTCACTACTAATTACATTTCGTAACAAATAATTTCAAATCCGCTTGTAATCTTATCTTCATTTACTTGTCGTTCATTTTGGAGAGTAATGTGAAGATTGAGAATGATAGTTTTAATATCTAAAACAAAAAGCAAATTGAATAAAGTAGTAAGGTTAGGCAATTAAATATAGATAAAGTTCGAAATTTTCGAAATTTTTAAGGGGTCAAGTGACCCAGCATAAATTGTATTCAAAAACGTTAAGATATTGACCAAACCCTTATAAATTTAGAAATCAGATAATATAATTCATGCTGTTTCACTTGACCCCTTCAAAAGTTTTGCGAGGTTTGTGGTTTATGAATAAAACAATAGATTCAAAATAAATCTGTGAGTTTCTCTAAGAATTGAAAACCTGATGATTAAGACTTACTTTTACATATAAATCCATATTGACGTCAAATAAGTTATAAGCTGACAATTGAGAAATATCTTGAGAACGTTGTAGCATAAATATAAAATTTTTTGTCATTTCATTATTAGAATAATCATTCCAATTACTATGAAAGACAAATTCCGGTAGGAGACTAGCCTAAAATATTTAAAAAAATAATAAATTAATTTTTATATATAAAGTTTTAGTTCTAGTCTTATCACAACACTAGTTAAAGAAACTCAATCCCCATCATTAGATATATCCAATGTTAAACTATACTCTTACCCAGTTAACTACACTCTTATCCTATATGTAAGAACTTGACTTTTCCATTTTTTATTTTTTATGCACACTCAATAGCGGTAACATTATTTAATGGGTTCTATTTTTAAGAAATATTTATAGAAAGAATAAATGCTTCCCATAACAACATATTAAAACGTTTTATCTAGTTTTTGCATAATCATTTTGTATAAAAACCAGATTATCTTTATTGTGATTGTTAGTTAAAAGAAGTTAACTAATTTTTGCACAAAATTATTAATCATCAACATGGTGGTTATTTGCAATCCTGGTCTTATAGACTTATTTTTGTGAGGTGTGTTCTCTGCTTCTTTGAAAGTATACTCGTATTTTAGAAAATAAGTAAAAGAAAGGAACAATTTTAAGTATGACCAACAAAAGGAACAGTGTTATCCGGTGGTAAGTAGATTATTAATTTTATAACAAGCCCATTTCGGCAAATTAAACTTAACCTTACAAATTTGAAAATGAATATTTTTTATTATGAACATTCAGACTGAGTTTTAAGTATGGAACGCCTCAATTATCTCGGAAACGGCTTGTACGATTTTTATAAATTTAGGTTTGTGAGGGTTTTATTATTTCAAAGAGTGTATATTCTTTTCTTTTTATAATTCTTAAAAAATAATTTTTTTTACTAATGTATTGACAGTAGACCTTATTATGGGATTTCTGTTAGGATATAAATTATTAATGTTTATTCAAATTAAACGAGTTTATACTGCTTGTATGGCTATGCTTTAGCCATCTTAATGCAATATTTTAACTTGGGCGGATTTAATGTAAATTTAGGTATAACTCTGTAATTATGGCATTTAGGTATAGGGAATATTACATAGAAAATATTCAGTATTTTTTAAGGACTTCAAGAGGAAAAAATATACAAGGTGATCCAGTTGAAATAACAAGGTTCATTATATTTCCAGAAGAACGAAAGATCTGACAACAATATAAATACTACCATAAGAACGGACGTATTACAAAATGATATCTTACTCGACCCCTAATGGTATTTAAGTATTTTGGGACGATTGTTACCCTGGCTTGGAGGGGTAAACATCAAAGTCGAAAATACTGGAAAAAAAGTTGATGAAGTTCCTGATAATGGCTCTGTTTCTATTTCGTTTGGCCACCCTGTATAATTTATTATATTATTACTAAAAGGTCGAGGTTAACAGCGAAATTAAACAATTACTATGTGGTATTTTTTGATGACGTTTTTGTGTCTGGTTATTCTGAAGTAATTTCACATAATATACGAGCACCTAGTTTATGGTATGGAAATTTCAGTGAACAGAAGTTATACATACAATATTTTCCAGAATCCCCTGAGAATAATAATAACAAATTGAGAGTTCGTTCTGAACAATATGAAAGGGAGAAACACATTGTAAATGAAATGAAACTATTTTTAAACAGCCGCACTGAAATAGATGAATATTAATTGTCGCTTTTTGTAATAGATTCATCCAGCTTTTTCTTTTTACTTTTTGATGAAATGGTAGTTTTTACTTCAAGTAAATGTCTCTAACAATCTATCAATTCAACAGTGAATACGAAAACATGTTATGAATAAGAAAATGGGTAAGACAGCTACAATCAAAATGTCATGTTCAAGGAATCAAGAATAAAATTAGGACGGCAAAAGTGTCCCAGTTGTTAGTTGTGACAAATGTAAGAATAAATATAATCAAACATTTTCAAATGACGCAAGAAAAAAATAAGATAAAAGTGAGAAAAATGTTAGCAAAAGGTTGTTTTCCTCAAGACAGTGAAGACCGAATACAAGACTGCCAAACATTTTTTACAGCTTTCCTTTGAATTTGCTCACAAATAATTATTAATGTAACAGCTGCTACTCGAAAGAGGATAATCGGGGGTAAAAAAAGCCAGTTAACATAATCAGAATTGATCAAATAAATTTTGTGAATGAGCATATTGCATCACAAAAGCAGAAACGATTTTTGTCAAAAAGTAAAACAAGCAAACAAAGAAAAAGCAAGTGAACTTTAATCTCCATAACTCTAAATATACAATTACACATTAATGGGGTAAGACTTTGAGTAATTTCCCTTGTAAATCTGTACATGTACTATGACATAAGAATCTACTTACTCATGGAAACTTCACATTTTACGATATTTTCACCCACTTACTGTAGACAAAATCGCAATCACTTAATTGTTATTTTTTTATTAAGGGCTATTCAATGGAGGTACAGATCATTTACAAGTGATTAAGCAGAACACACCCTATGTAGGTAAATTCAATGCATTTAGCAATGGAATCTGTCAGCAAAAATAGAGACACAGTTTCAATAAGTGATTTAAAAAATATTTCTAGAAATGCCAGAGGAAGAAAAATAAAACTATAACTAAAAATGTTTTGAACTTGAAATTATTAACATGTGCTTCGGATATTAGCATGACATCTATGTCGTAATCTGCTAGAAATACTTTGATTTCTTGCATGTGTTAGGCAATACCGTTGGAATTCCAAATTGCTAGCTGCTATCCATTTAATTTAGAAATCATGGCTGTTAGTAGGTTTAGCATTGTGTCCATTCTTTCCATTAGTTTGGCCATCATATTTTCTAGATTGTTTGAGGGTTGATGGATGTTTTGGTATGGGATAGACTGTTGTTCTGTGGGGGAAAGGCAGTTTCCATTTACTCTTTGAGCATACGATACTCCTTGTTGGATATTGTAGTTTTGATGTGGTTTATTGTCTTGACTTGGTACAGACTTGTTTCTTAGTTGGGGAAAAGATTTTTGGATTTCCTTATAGATGTTACAGCCTTTATAATTAGCAGGGTGGTTTCCGTCACATAGTACGCACTTTACGTCGTTGCTACGCTCTTTTCGAGAACAATTTCCGGTCTGGTGGTTTCCCGCGCATTTAACACAGCGGGGATTCATGTGGCAAAATTTTTTAGTATGTCCATAGCGCTGACAATTTGTGCATTGTGGTACTGTTCTTTTGGGGTGAGGAGGCTCGAATGTTATTATCATATTAAGGAGGGTTTTTGTTTCGTATATATCTTTATTGTTGGGATTTGTTTTTAGTTCCACGTGGAAGAGCGGTAGAGCTGTTTTAGTTCTGAGCTCGTATATATTGGAAATATTGGTAACTTCATGGCCTAGCTGTTCTATTGCTTCTTTTAGCATGTCCTTGTCTACAGTCCGATGCATATTACGCAGAACAACTCTGAATGATCGGTCCTGTTTTAGTTGGTATGTGTGAAATTGAGTGTTTTTATCTTTTAGTGCTTTTATTATGGTTCTGTAGCTATCATTTGTTGTTGGCTGGATTTTAATCTGATTGTTGTAGAGACACTTTATTGTATATAGTCCCGGTGTTATCTCATCAAGGAGTTTCGTGAGCGGATTTAAGTAACCTACTTCGGCCACAAAGATTGGAGGTGGCTTCGGGACCTTTTCAGCAGCGATGGCGCTTGTTTGGCTCTCATTCTCTGTTTCTTCTTGGAGACCTTCGAATCTATTGGTGGTTTTTAATGGATGTTTGAGCCAATAGTCTTTTATACTGGATTGCTTCATGGTTTTGTATTTTCCGGACTATCTCTTCTTGACCTTTTTCGAGATTCAGCTATTTTCCACTCTTCGTCTAGGCTTTGTGATTGCGGGATTTGTTTGTATGATCCCACATAATTACAAGAATTTTGCTGCATAGTTGGTTGAATCTGAGGCATGGCTTGAATTGGATTTTGCATTTGCGGGAGCATCATTTGCTGCATTTGAGGCTGCTTAGGATACTACATTTGTTGTTGTATTGGGTAGTCTAAATACATTGGCTGGTTCTGTGGGCTAGTCATTTTGTTTTAAGTGTTTTCAATAAAAATCATTTTGAATTTAAATTTCATGTCGCTTTTTGCTTCTATCACCCGGCCTATTTATGTGTATAGCAATTAATGGTTTTTGCTAACCTCGTTAACGTTCACTTGATATCTCACACAAACAACACGTCTTTGCTGTACGAAATTCAAAATCGAACTGCATGGAAACTAACCAAATTTTTGTTGAGTAAATAATTTTACTATCAGCTTCTTTATGTAAATCACAAAATAGATTTTCAAGAATGGTTTACTTTATTAAAAAATAGTACTGAATATTAACAACGAATTGTAGCTTCTGGTGATGCTGATTTAACGTAGGCTCTATAACAATAACTTTTAAACTTTTTCAAAACTTCATTTGTGAAATGTATAAGGCTAAAATCGAAAGACGAGGATGAAAAAAGGTTCCAGCTTTTCATTAGCCGTTAGAAAGCTTAAAATATTGGTATTAGCAGTATTTATAAATTTGAGATCAGTTAAAATACCGTAAATTGTTTATTTTTTGGAATTTTAAAAAATGTCTGCCATGAGCCTGGAACCGTCATAGCTGTCTGCCATTGTTATTTTTCAGTACTTATACTTGAGATTCGGCCTTGTTACTATAACGTTAAACTTGGTAAATTTTTGACATATTTCGTACCTGAATGACTATGTAGGAACGGCCAGTCACACTATATAAAGAGTCCTCATTTCATATATGGCATGGCATGTATAAGAGAGTAAATAAACACAATATAAGGTTTGTTAAAATACCATAAAACTGCCGGCCACTCTCTCTTAGACTATAAATCTAGATAATTCATAAAATCGAGTGCGATAATATCGTGTTTCTGTAATATTAAAAAATGATTTTATTGTTTTGCCGTATAATTTGGAATGCATTAATCGACGTCATAAATTTGGGTTATGCTTAAGGCATCTAAGTCATGTAACCTTTCTAAGTTTCCAAATGATGCAACAAAAATATCTAGTGAATGAACTATATTCAAAGCTAAAATTTTAAAATTTTTATGGAGGTTAAAAGAACATTTTTACAACTAGTAATATTTTTTACTCACCTGATAATGTAATTCATTTCCAATTGCACAATACATTAATAATTGAATCAAAGAACAAAGTGTAAAGAAAAACACACAAAATAATGTAGAAAAAAAAGGATCCACCTAAAAATAGTTCAATTAGGAAGGACAAAATTTACGTTAATATTTATGAATCGTAAATAAAAAAATCTTTCACATATAGTTACCAAAGATGTTACAACAAAAGCTCCTGTGCAAACTCCAGCTAGAGTACATGTTAACTGTGTAATTTCAATTAAGCTATATATTCTATTCATTTTATTCGTGATTCTAAAAGAAATATACCTAGTGATTATTATTGTTTTTGGGGAAAAGTGCGGAGTAATACATTTTTTTCAAAATTATTAGTGACAAAGTGGAGAAAATGTTAATGAAAAAGGAAAAATAACGTTAGAAGACCTAGTTTGAAATGTGATGGTCACTAACATTTCCGTGTAATCTGTTTTCATGAGTGTATTAATATCGGTGAAAACGCAGGAGTAAGATAAATAAAAATTTAAATGCCCAACAAGTGTTATATAAATATAAGATTTTCAAATTTATAATCAGTACCAGGGCTGGGATAGGGTAGGGATTTTTAACGAGCCCAACATCCATGGACTCGGGACCGACAGTTTAACTTCTCCTCCGAAAGACGGCGTATCTCCACTATACCTCGTGCTCATTGGTATTTAAATTATAATTTTGACAAATATATTTTCATTCGACTATTACAATCTATTTAATATTTATAAATTATTTATTCTATACAATTTAAATTAGTTCAGTCCAAATTTTATATCGTATAGACAAAAATAGTTTTTGGAATACAGTATTGACAGAAAATGTTTGTTAAATTAGATTACATGTATCCGAAGTATAGGCGGCACGGCATAACAAAACTATCTTTATATTTATAACAAATATTTTCGAGGACTTTGCCGAAAGAAGGTAAAGTCAGTTGTTCCTTGAAGCTGAAAGAATCAAAACCACCTCTAGTGAGATGAACCCCTAGTAAGGAATTTTAATTTATATAAGTGTTCTGTTGTAAACGACTTTCCAACATTTTGTTATATTTTTTCTGGTTGTATTAAATAATTTTGGGAAAAATTAATATTTTTCTGTTAACAAGTCCCAAGATATCGCCCTATGGAGTTGGGCGTTACAATATATAGATTGGAAATTTTCTCAGAAAGAGGTAGAAAATGGAATATTGAATATAGATTTACAAAAAGTACAAGAGCGAGTTGCTGCTTGAACAGGTAAATATAATAAATAGTAATAATATTTAAATTTCTGATTGGATCTAAAAGAGATTTTTATTTAAAATTAAACAAATCCTTTGAAAGTATTTAACATGCCTGATATTTCATAAGAAATTTATCGCTTTGCAGGTGTAAGTTTATGTAGTGTTATAATAATTGCGAAGGAAGGATGATAAATTGACGATGGTCTTGTTTCCGGATTCACCTAGAAAACGCAACAAGAAAACTTAGAAATTAGCATTAGATATATCTTCAATAAGGTGTCTTGTGTCGAACAATAATAAATTTTACATTATACATTATATTGAACTATTCAGTTACAATAAGATAAAAAATATACGCATCCGAAAAATTATCCACTGTGCTTGAATCGGCATAAGAAACAATTGGCGATCATGTACATTGAAAAAAAATATGTTTTTTCTCTAACCCCCAAATAGCAAATATATAACTAATAATAATAATATAATGATTTATATGGGGTAAAATAGGTTCTACCTGTGTTAAATTTTTTTGATTATTATAATAACACTGTACTTTCCACTGGCCTTTCCAAGAATATACAAATTTTCATATTTTAATTATTTTCATTAAACAGTAAGTGTAATTCCCGATAAAATTTTTTAAATGACAGATAAAAATAACTGCTGGTCTGCTCCAGATTAAGTTTACTTAAAATATGAACATTTTACAAAATATGGCAACATAGATTAACAAATAACTCTAGTCCTATACATTCTTCGGCTGCTTCTAATTTGTGGTATCCCTTCTCCTTTAAGTCACTACGCATCTCGCGATTTCAGATGTTCCTGACGGATAACCGTGATATAATTATTTAATACGGGAACATAGTTTATATAAAAACTCAGAGAATTTAAAATATGATTTTGTATTAAAATTAGGATTAAGAAATGTCAAATTTAGTATACGAAGTATACGATTTCAAAAACTTATAAAGAGATACCAGAATTTTGGCACCTTCACTTGTAATTTGAGACGTCATATAGTAGCCTCACCGTTAAATGTTTAAAATCCAGGTCTGCGAGATTAAAATGAAAATTATTATTTTCATGGGTGATCCAATCTCAAAATGCGTTTTCTAGTGAAAAGTGTTAAGAAAATCTTTTGTGTTTATTTATGAAATTTAATGGTTATATGTTTTTTAGATTGACGTCAAATTTGACTTTCCCAAGAAGACGAATGTCTTTGTCAAATATCACGCATCAAAAATGAACTTCCATTTATTATCATAAGTTAGAGTTTTATTGCTAAAGACAGAAGAGAAATGATTAGCAAATAAATTTGCGATCTCATTACCATTAGAGGTGACTGAATTGTTGAATGTCATTGAGATAGGTAGGCTGTTATTTTCTTTCTTATTATTTACGAATTTCCAAAATTTTTTAACATTATCTTGGATAGAGTTCTCAGTTGATCGTATATAACTAGAATAGCATTTTTTTGACAAAGTTTTGCACTGAGCACTGAGTTGACTAAAATTGACAGGAGACCTATTACTTTTGTAAATCATATGGGCAATCTTCTTATCATGTAGCAATTGTATAAGTTCAATCGAATACCAACAAGGAAATTTCTTAGTACAAACTTTTTTCAATGGAACAAACAAATCAAACATGTAGTAAAGAGTATCTAGAATACACTTATCATCACAGAGATGTCCGTATCACCTATAAAACTGTCCCAATCAACTGCATCTAAGTATTGATGTATACAGGAGAGATTTGCTTTATGAAAATCATAATAGTATTCAACTCCAACAGCTGAGTTTTGACAGAAGTGTAGCTGCAAGGTTGTTTCCAGTGGAGGATGGTACGGGTCTGGAGAAATTAATATATCAGCTGCTGGGGTTACCGTTAGCTCATGTGAAGAAAGAACAAGATCGAGGATGACGCCTCTAGTATTGACCATAGTATTAGATTGGAAAAGATTATGAAGAGCACAAATATTTGAAACAATATCAATAGCTTCAGTTTCTGCAACTGGTGTGTTAGGTTTTGCTGATGCAGATGAGCAAAAATCTTCAAGTTCCCACTCGGCTGGGGGCAGATTGTAGCCACCAAAAAGATACAATTTAGAATTTGAGTATTGTTCACCTATACTAATAAGTTGGTCAAAATGAACCTGATACTTGTTAGTAGGAGACTTAGGAGGAATATACAGAGCTCCCAGGACCAACTTACCACATAAGTGAACAAAAAGTTGTTCAACTGAAGAATCCGACGGAATAATATATGCGGGATATTTTTTCTTGGTGGCTATCAGTACTCCTCCTCCTCTTCCAAATTTGCTGGACTCAGGTGTTCGATCTTGTCTGAAAATATTGTAGTTTATCAATCCGAGCTCAGCATCATTGAAATCGGTAGTAAGCCAAGTTTCTGTGAGAATGATTACATCATAAGAACAGTTTGAAGACTTAAATCGGTTAATTTAGTTCGAAGTCCTCTGACGTTTTGCTAGTAAAGAAAAAGCTTGCCTGGATTTAGTAGTTCTTTTGGATAATTGTTGGTAAATTATTGATATACTTAATTACTAAATTCTGCTCACCAGCATCTTGACGTGCTAGGAGTTCAGACTTGACTGTGTTGAAAAGTAGGGGTTTGGTCTAGAGATATGAAGAGTTTTTTCTCTTGACTCACCTTCTGCTTGTTTTTAATTATTGAACGAACATCTTTAACCGAAGATAAAATTATTTTGAGTGGCCGATGTCCGTTTTTGTTTTTCTTGCCAAAACGTGTCATATTAAGTCAATATAATCCCCAATGTTTTGTATTAGTGTCAAAAGATTCTTGGAAACGGATAGTGTATTACCCAAAAAAAGTAATGATAAAAATAATTAGGTAGTGTAATAATTGCCAAGGATAATATTTTAGATATTGTTGACGAAAATCTCAAAGAGAGTCTACTTTCAGTGGAAAGAAAAGTGGTGTTAGTAAAACTAGATGGTTTCAGAAAAAAACCTACAGAAACCTATTATTACTACCGCTGCACTATGTGTGAATGAAGCCTCTTTTATAAGATACGCTAATTTTAATTTTCAGAAATGCCATATTATGGACGTTAAAAATCCGCTTCAAATACGTAGGACCAATTTTCACAGCAAGTTTAGCATTAATATGTGGGCTGGTATTGTTGGAAATCACTTGATAGGTCCATTTAATTACCAAAACAATTTCGTGGGGTGAACTATTTATAGTTCTTGGAAAATGATTTACCAGAGCTTCATGAAGATTTGCCTTTAAACATCTGTCGTGATATGTATTCTATATAATGAGGCTCCACCACATTTCTCTCGAGCAGTAAAGCTTTTTCTTGATGCAAATAATCCTCGCCGTTTTTCTTAATGGCACTTGGAGTTATCCATCCAGCCAAGCACCATGTTTGTATAATATTTCATACACTTTTATACATTATTACAGGATATACACGCACCACATTTATACCAACCACATCGGTGCCCACACCTGGATCGCGAAGACACAATGTAGATTTTCCGCTCACTCGACATTGGATTGATTGGTAGAAATGGACATCTCCAAATCTTAATGCCATGTACTATTATTTCTGGTGTCACGTGAAATCATTTGTGTATGATAATTATCCCAAGGTAGACACCGAGAATGAACTACAAGAACGAATTTTCGTGGCAGCTGATACAATTCGCCGTAGTTTAAATACTTATATTAATAAAAATTAGGTTCGCCGTGTAAATGCGTATTTGCTGCAAATGGAAAAACACTTTTTATGAGCAATTATGACGTCGCTGAAGCCATTTGCTACCAATGTAGTTTGTAATTAATGCAAGTATTTATTTAATTATAAAATTAATAAAATTTAGCTTCTAAAAATTGAATATATGCGTGCAGTAACGTTACTTCGAATATTTTTGTAAAATTCCATAACATTTTTCACTCTTCTACATCCCCAGTAATCGACCATTCTCACAATTCTAGATGTACTAAAACAAACACTTATTTTTAAATTGTAAAAAATTATTGTTTTTTATCTTATCAGTACTGTACTTGACTGAATTGTCCAAGTGTCGTGGTGTTTCTGACTTTAGTTGCTTTTTGATAGATACTATTTGGAGGGATGTAAAATATTAATATTTATTTCTTTGAAAACAGCTGACTTTAGAAAACAAATTTATAAAACATTTTTTATTTTGCCTAAGTTATAATACCTCATCCATAAAAATGTTCATTATTGTCGCAGACATTTCGATTTTTATTACTTGTAATAGTGGGCTTTCTGCCTTAGATAAACTGCTTTACAATCTCTGTTTATACATGACGATGCCCCGGCCTGTAGAAAATAAATAAATTATTTTTAATTTTAAGCACGTCATGGAATTATGGAATAATGCATCTCAAAAGTCGAAATGAGTTATACCTTGAAGTTAAAATTTTCTGTCAGAATAAAGAAAGTATTTTATGCTCTGCTAAAAATTCAGATGTGTTGTTTTAAGTTTATACAAATTTCTCTATTTTTTTGCGTGTGATTCCTTGGACAATGGACGTAATGTGTAACAAATAAAAAAATACAGTGTTGTTCGTAAAGTTGTCTGACGTGAAAGAACTCCACAGAAATCATTTCAGTTACGAATGGCAAAAGTTTCATTATACGAGAGCGGTTTCATGGAAGAGTGATTTTTCAATATATATATTTCACTGTATCAATATATTTTATTTTTCAACATAATCTGCTTTTATATCTATACACTTAGTCCAGTAGGTTTTCAATTTTTCAAGCCATCCAAGAAGAAATCTTTCAAAAAACCTTCAAAATACGCATTTGTGTCTGCTATCACCTCTTCATTTGTTTGAAATCTTTTTCCACCAAGCCATTTTTTTTAAATTTGGGAACAAAAAGAATTCACTGGTTGGCAGATCTGGCCAATACGGTGGATGAGTCAGCAAATTGACTATAATTTTGAGGTAGTAATTGCACACGAATGGAATGTGAAATGTGATGAAACATCACACCTCTTTTGATTCTTAAATTCGGTGTCGATATGTGTCATCAAATCAGCATAATATAGTCCAGTTATCGTTTTTCTATTTTGTAAATAATCGATAAAAATAACATCTTTGGAATCTCCAAAAACTGTGGCCATGTTTTTACTGGTCGAAAACACTTTTTCTGCTTTTTCGGGGCATATTCCCTGGGAGAAATCCATTGTTTTGACTGTATTTTGGTTTCAGAAGTAGAACGGTGAATCCAGGTTTCATTTACATTAACATACCAATGGAAAAATTCCGTTGAATTACATTCTTCTGAATTTGTAATACAAACGCGCACTTGATCTGTACTAAGCAGGTAAATGACGGCCATGAATGTTCTGCATCATCCGTGCTCATATGCCCACGTTTAAAAGTAAAAAATAAATTACAAATCTTTCCATATGACGGAGTACTTTCATAATAATATTTACGTAGTTAGTCCTCGATTTCTTTAATTTTTTTCCACGTACTAAATAATGTTTTATTAAAACCCGAAATTCTTTTTTTCTCCAAATTCACACAATAACGAAAACAGTTTTCTTTAAATGAGCATAAAATATAACCTGTCTATCATATTTTGAGAAATTTTGACAGACCGCAAAGGAATCATGGTAAAAGCCAGCAACGCATTCATCATAGAGAAATTGTTGCCAAACTTTAAAAAGTTACTCTTCCGTCAAACCGCCGACTTATGTACGTGTATCCAAAAACTACCCACGGTTACCTCCGTCAAAGGTTAAAGTTCGATCATTTTCCAATGAAACACACTGTATGTATAAATAAAAATTATTATTTAAGTTATTAAAGAAACACAGAGTGCGTAAATTTTGGAATTAGAGTGTCATACATTTTTAAAAACAGAATTTTATTTAAAACACGAAAATGGAGTTTATGCGAGAGTGGAAAGTATTAGTATGCAATGATGCTTTTAAAAATCGGCTCTGTCTGAGGGATTCCAAAATAGACTATTTAGTAGTATGTATATATTTACAACGACATCATTCCAAGTCAATAGAAGTAGACTGTTTGAAAGCATAAAGGGAGGTTTAAATAGAAGCCACGTTAATCGGAATCGGATTTGTTTTAACAAAACTATAGGTAACGTAAGCTGTTTAACACAAAATAATTCAAAGGAGAATTTGAAGTTAAACTTACCTTTAGTGATTCACTATACCCCAGCATTGTTGCTTGTAACTTTGAGTAAACACACTGACTCTAATGGTGGTATCAATTTATTCTAATATTATTAAGCTTTCAAACAGCGTACTGCTATTTACTAGGAATGCTATCATTGTCGATACATATACTCTCAAATATTAGTATGTTGCTTAGTTGATTTTTTGCTTTTAAGTGTATATGTATATATAATAAATGGCCTTACCCTAAGAGTAAACAATGATGATTTACACATCTTACAAAATATTCTTTATGAATATTGTAACTTTTTCCAACTAGTTCATCGTCACCCACGCTTCTTAATTTCTTAATCACATTTTTCATTTCTGGTGTATTGAACCTCAATAAAACATTTTGAAGTAAATTATACTGTAAGATTACACTAGCAACGATACTTATAAATAAAAAATCGTAACCTAGTATTAAGCAAAATATAAAATATTGTAAAGTAATAATTTGAAGAATATATATTGTTTCGTAATAAGGAGAAGCGGTACAATCAAAAAATGAATAAGATACTTGAAATGGAAAAGTACGTGATGACCAGGGTGTTACCAATATCCCTACAATATAGATCAATGAAAAAATTATTATGGAAATCATCAGTGAAACTATTATGTTGTAAAATGTTTGAATATCCTTTTGGAGTTTTCTGCCTACTAAGTCAGATGGCCAGAATTTGTTCATTATATCGTCCAAAATTATTTCCAGATCTCTGTTAGTGAAGTACAGGACGAAAAGTTTTACTGTTGCCTGAAATAGTATAGAATGAAAACAGTTTGACCGCAATTAACCGTTAAAGTAATTTTTATCTACCTGAATAATTGCACTAATGTAAGTGACTTGTAATGTAAATTTAACCAAATCCTTAAAAGTTGAAGTAAAATATACAATGACTCCAAAATTTAAGAAAGTAAATAAAACTGTAATAATAAGAAAAGATACAAATTTCTTGTTTTTGCTGTTTTTTTCTCTTGGCCATAAATATATGCCTTGCTGTAAGAGTTTTGGTATCCATAAAAACAACTTACAGTAATCTTTGGTTCCCAAAACACGAACACCAATATCTGAAAAAAATGGAAAATTAAATAACTCTAAATAACGCCTAATAGAGAATAAATCATGATTATTTATATATATATATATATATATATATATATATAAATAATCATGATTATATATATATATTATCTATCTATTGCAAGACCCACTTCTCTATATAAAATTTTCATTGATGACGTCATCACGCTCACAGAGATGACGTCAAAAATATAAAGGTGATCTGACGAAGCGCCCATTTAAACATAAAAATTGACGGGTTTCCCCTAAATTCGCCGATTTACTAAATAATGAATTTATTCTATTCATTTGGACCATACTGTACAGATTGGGTGTTTCAAAATTTTGAGGATGGAGGAGTGGACGGCTTAGTGGTAGAGCCTTGACTCGATTCGAGTCAACAATTCTTCTAGTGCCTTAAACGGCGATTCCTACTCTAACATTATTATTGGTTTTAAATTAACAATGCTATTCCTAATGTGGCGCCGGGAAACAGTAACAAAGCCTACAGAGATGACGAGGCTAATGACCTTAGGTAGTTGGCACCATTAACAAACTAAAATGACATTTGGGCCTCTTTCTTAAAACAGTTGTCATTGACAACTTGTCACACTTTAAATGCATATATTTATAAATTTAAACTAGGGAGATACTTATATTATTAGTAATACAAAACTACTGTTTTTCAACTATTTTTGACTATTAAATGTAGAATATTGTTAATCTGTTCATTAAAAACTTCAGGTTTTTAAACCTGAAGATGTGGCCCATTTTGTCACGAAACCGGGAGTTCTCTTCTCTTTTTTCTATGAAAAATGAAACCTTAGACTGTGAGACTAAAGAAGTTTTTTCTCCCAATTTCCTTTCATTATTTCATAAATATATCTGTGCATATTTCGTACCCCGCTATACACCTCTATACGAAGTTAGGTTAGATTTGTTGCGTGCGTGTTTTAATGTGACAAAATGGAGCATCTCATTAAGAGTATTAAAAACTTCAGTATCATATTCATCCTCCAAGAAATCAACACAATAGTTTAAAATCCGAAATAGACGACTTTCAATTATCTGCATTATTTAAACAACTTATGCCAGCACCAAGTACGGTAAATTGTGGAATACATCTCAATGTGCATAGTTCCAAAAAGCGATAATATCCCTGATGATATGAGGGGTAGATGTTAAAGATTGAACCAAACCTCTGGTCTTATTTGTTAAATATGTTTGCTTAAAATTTGAATCTTAATTTTTTTAAATTACTGTAAAAGTCATAATATAAAACATTTGAAAGAGCATAAAAAAATGATTACAAAAATGTTGGGTTGTAATAAAATGAAGTAATAAAAAAACTAAGTAGCCTAGGACTTTCATAATACGTTAAGGTGATAAAAAACTATATTAAAAATTTTAGATGGCGGCCCTGATTAAAACCAACGGTCTTACATTTTATACGCTGGATCACTAACTCATGGTAGAAAAGTGAGGCAAGTGTGACGTCACGGTGGGCATTTGCAGTAAGGTCAAAACAAACCAAATTATCATTGTGTGTATGTGTAAAGCTGCATTTTCGATCATGTTTCTAGTTATTTATTAACAGATTTAG
Organism: Hermaeophaga mercurialis; assembly: GCA_951812935.1. Classification (NCBI taxonomy): domain Eukaryota; kingdom Metazoa; phylum Arthropoda; class Insecta; order Coleoptera; family Chrysomelidae; genus Hermaeophaga; species Hermaeophaga mercurialis. The sequence continues at coordinate 13,441,257 of OX638360.1, forward strand.
TGTGTTTAGTGTTTAAATATGCCTTAAGGTTGATGTGCGATTGGATACTAAAATAGAGCATATCCTGATGACAGTATAGACAGCTCTTTGGGTAAGTTCAATTTGTTTGGCATTGTATTCTTTGTCTGCAATTTTCGATTTCAAATGGAATCGAAGAGATGATACTAATTAAGATATATTTAATATCAGTAATGATGAAAGCGAAAATTGTAGCACATATGAGTGTTTTGTTCCAAACAAGCAACTCTCAACTTTGTCGGACATCATATTGTATTACAATTCAGGTATATTAATGATTAATACAAATTTTTTTAATGTTTAAATTAAGAAAATGTAGCAATAGATGAACGAACCCAAAAATCATTTTTAATTTTAGGTGTAGTTTTATTCAAGGCTTCTATTTTTTACTTACGGGCAGTTTCATACGAAATGTTTAATGAATCGCGTCAGTAAAAGAAATGAAATAATTAAAAATTAAAATCATAAAAATAGTTGTTAAATTTAAATTCCGCTTACAGCATATACGTCATGGTCGCCATTTGCAGTAAGGTCGGCTTGCTTCAGTTTTGGATAGATCCGATCGTATTAAGTTAGTGATCCAGCTTAGTAATATAACATCCTTGATTAAAACAGACTCGTTCAAAAAAATTAACTTTAAATTTTAAGCCAATAATTCTGTTAAACCATTTAAGCAGTGATAGAGTTTTGTTTACATATTTAACACCCACCCATATTACTAAATTTTATTGAGTGTAACCAAAAAACTTGATCAAAATTATTTTATATTATTCGTAAATACTCGCGGGTAGAATCTTGGGCCGATAATCGAGAGATCTATGCTTCTGATCTCGGCAGAAGATCGAGAATTTTTCAAATTTCACTGCTAGTCAGAAATGAATTTTCTAATTTCACTATAAATTAGAAATGGTACCGGAAATAGTGATACGGTCTCTACAGAACACGAGGCTAATAACCTTAGTACTTAAAGCCGTTATAAAAAAATATTATTCGTTTTATAACATACCTTATTCATATTGATGAAAATATTAGTTTTATTTATTTCTACTCATTTATTTTTTAGTTTATCTAACAACAGTACCATCAAATCACCTAACTACTTTTAATTTTAGCTATTCACATTTCCGGTTATTCAAAATATCATTATACAGTTTTGGCGAAAGACTTGAAAAGGTAATAGGCGGAACCCTAAGGAGCAAAAAAATACGAATAATAATATATGACCATATAACCGAGAGAGAGCGCAATACCGTGTGCCGTTACGACTGAACTAGAAGTACGACCACGACTGCTGGTACGTTACTATCGAATTGACTGAACGAAGTTCCCACCTCGAAATATCCCTACTTCAAGATATTAGTAATACGTTCTTTCTCATTCATAACGCGTTCTGTAACACTCGCATGGATCGAGTAAGGTTTAAAATATTAAATATGGAAAGGTAAATAATATTTATCTTGAATTTCCACAGTTTAAAATATTTCCGCTGAGTTTGTAGATCTATGTATATACAAAAATTAAAAAGAACTTACTGTTCAAAACCATTTTAAATTTTCTTTCTTTCTCAGACCAGTTTTGGGAAGTGAATGACGTACCTAATTATTTCTTGAGGGATTCAACATTTAATGATATATTATAAATCTTATAAATTTAGAGTTCAAATTGGGATGGGCGTGAAAATGAAATGTCTGATATAAATTTTGAATGAGGATTAGTTACAGCATGAATATATATTTTTTTAATAATTCTGCTTTTTAAATAAATTACTAATATTCTCGTATTTCTTAGTAGGAGGACTAAACTTAACACATTAGTTGCCTTAGTAAATATTTAATCTCACAAATCAATAGTATAGTTAGTTGCAAAATATAATAATTGGACTTCCCAAATCCCCAAAGAACGGCAGCGATTTCGATAGTATGACATTAAAACCATTTCGAATAGGCAATATTAAGCCTTATGTTACTTGTACATTCGTCAGACTTTCAGTAGAAATTTCTGCTGCATTGGTACGCTTTCGTCATGTTTAGTACTATTTGTAACAGGGTTGTATTTCGGCGAACTGCTTAATACCGGATAATCTTCGACAATAGTGCTATCGTAATCGCGTTAAGATATTATTTTATTATACCAAAGAGGAGTTAATTGAGGTGTTAAGAGTAGGAAATTTTCAAAAAGAATATGTTGTAGACAGTACTTTAAAACAAAATGGACACGATATTTTACGATTGCCCCCTTATTATTGTGTACTAAATCCCATAGAATTGATGTGGGCTCAATTAAAAAAAAACGTTCGAGAAAATAATATATCACCAAACTCAAGTGTCAGTGTAATAGATCTAATTAAAGACTCATGTAATAAAATTACTGACGAGAACTGGAAAAATGCGATCAAACATGTAAAGACTATTGAAGATAAATATTTTAATTCAATTCCAAAAATAAATAGTCTTATTATAAATTTGGATGATAGTGATAGTGATAGTGATAGCGAGCTTAATTCTTTGTAATTTCTTATTTTTATAATGACTGTTTCAACCCTCACTTTGTTTATATATATTCTTATTTTTAATCAATAAAATTTTAAAATTTAATAGTATTGCATTTATAATAACAAATAACTAAATTAACAAAAATGATAAATAATAAATAATTCTTTAGGATTTATTTATATTCATTCTTATTATTCACAATCCTAATGCCTACCCTGCCCATGAAGAGCTTATCGAGGGATTTGGAAAGGCCATTTCTTATATTTTGCAACGGACTATAACATTAAGAATTAAAAATGGGTTTTCATTATTTTCAATAGATTTAACAAAGAAATATACAATTTTCTATTCCCCCCCTCAACTAAACTGTGTCCTTTTAAACTCAAGTGTGACACTTCGTTAAAATAAACTTAAAACCAAACATAATAATATAAGATTTCATAAATGGTTTCCAACCTTTTCATAATACCTAATAGACATCTCATAAATAAGCTTCACTTAAAGCTTTTTTGATACTAGCTGGAACATATTTTATGATTTCACTGTATTATATTACCAGTATTACAAGGCATAGCAGCACAATATTTTTGTTTTCGTCAGATGTTAATTTTAGAACCCATGGTTTTTTTTGTATGAGAACTGTTAACATACATCTCCAAATTTCTACCAGCTAATATTGTATTAGGTCAGCGGTTTTCAATATTTTCTAATTAATTAAGAGAAATTCAAATTGACGACTGGTCAATACAAAAAGAGCAACAACAACATTTTCATGAAGAATTACAGAATAATTACAGGAATGGAAAATATATGGAAAATATCTTTGTAGATAATAAGAGTTTTTCGCAAAATATTACTCTAAATGAAGGAGTGGATATCACCAAAGCAGAATTCATAGGCTGTGTAAAAAATGGGAAAGCACCAGGACCAGATCGAATAACGATAGAGGTTTTAAAAGCGTTGGAAGGAAATAGAGCTCTTACACTTTTATTAAGCTTGCTCAACTGCATATATAAGATAGTAACGATTGGCTCTCAAGTCAACCTTCGTTGCTACACCAAAGAGGCTAACTGCAAGTATTGTAAAGATTATAAAACGATCAGTTTAATGTACTAATGTTTTTCCTGAAAATCGTTTATGCCGGGATGTACCTAAAATGCGAATTGTTAAGTCTTAGTTTGGTTTTAAAAGCGGTGCCGGTATAAGGGGGGCGCTGTTTAGCATCCAGGTTCTCATATAACGATGTCGAAATGTAAACGTTAATGTATATGCTTGCTCCGTAGATTATGAAAAGGCTTTCGATACTATTCAATACAAGTTAATAGCCATACTGAACGATATAGGCCTGGACGGACGAGATATTCGGATAATAGCCAACTTGTACTGAAATCAAACAGCGGACATTAGATTTAACGGCCAGATATCTGAAGAAGTGCCTATTATGAAATGAGTTCGGTAAAGATGTGTTTTGTACCCCCTTTTAATTAATTCATATGCAGAGAAAAAGTAGTCAGAGAATTCGTCGAAGACAGAACAGAGGGTATAATCTAAAATATGCTGAAGACACGGTCTTACTAGGAACTCTTTAAAGATGACTTACAGGCACTCTTATCAGCAATAACAGACCATAGCCAACAAATAGGTCTACGCTTAAATATAAAGAAAACCAAATGGATAGTCGTCAGCAAAAACAAAAACGTAGTTAACACCTTAAGAGATATTTGTACAAATAGAGAGAGAGTGAAGAGAGTACAAACAGACAAAACATACAAATGATTGGGAAGCTGGGTGAATAAAACAGGACAAAGCTGGAGTACTTGACCCACGTAATGAGAAATTCGAAATATGAATTGCTCCATGTAGTTATTCAGGAAAACATAGAGAGAAACCATGGTCTTGTCGATGTTTAAGTCCGCTGAGAACAAAGTAAAGATTATGCGACTGATCGCCAATATTCTTGGAGGACACGGCACTTAGAGAAGAAAAAGATGTGATTGGGCAACAATGTTTAGATCGTCGGAGATGCTGTAGGAAAATTCGCGACAGGTATCGAAGCTTATCGAACTGTGCATTTGCTGTTGTTGTTAGTTATTTCAACGGGCGCACTACTATTACAAAATAAACTTCTGAGTTTGGTGTTCTAACGCTAAGCATTCTAAGTATGGATTATTTTTTGAAAGGAAAATTTAGAGTTAGAGGCGTTTACATCGACAGGTCCAAGTGGGGAATGTCCAAAATCTAAAACACGAAAATACTACAAGGCATACCTAAATTTCGGCTTTGCGCGTCTAGAAGTAAGTGGCAAAGAAAAACATTAGTGTGTTTCATAAAGTGCTGGCAGTACTTATTCTACTCTCTTGCAAGGACATTTTGGAAACAATATATGGTGAAAGCTTTGCTAAACAACGTGGCAATATTTCTATGCCAAACGGTATAATCTGCTAACGAATTAACTAGATATCAGTAGATATGCAGCAACAGTTTTAATTTTAGCTTATTGGAAAATTGTTTGCAGTACAACTTGATGAAATAAATGCCGACTTTAATATTGATTACTTTTTAAATTGCTACTGTTCTGATTACAAATGATGATACGACTAAGGCGAATTTGCGTTGAAAAAAATGTGATGGGATTTGTACTGATCGAGCCCAAGCCACATCTGGTATATTCAACATTTTGCAAGAAGCAGTTGTAAGGAAAAAATCCTTAAAAATGATCAATCATTCAACAGAAGTATACGCCGCAATATTGTTAATCAATTTTTCTTATTTAGTAAACATTCTTGAAAAACTTAATATACCTCACTTTTAACTCCACGTAACGTAAAAACATTTCATTTAAGTGAAAGTATTGACTCATTTTATAAGAAAATGCAGTTATGGAATAACAAATTAACAGAAAATTGTTTTCCACATTGTGTGAATTTATTCAGGATTTTCCGTTGGAAGATAATCACAAAGCTGTGATACTAAAAACTGTGGAGGTCATTTATAAAACTTAAGTAAGAATTTCAGATGATACTTCTTTGCAGAAGATGATGTCAAATTGTTCGATTTTATTAACAAATCTTTAATAAATATCTGGACTGAACTTCCGAATAACTACCTCATTATAAAAGCCAAGGCGATTTGAATTCTGTTACCTTTTTCTATTTCTTAGCTTTTTGAAACTTGATTTCCTGCTCTTGAAATATAAAGTACTGGAATCAGCTTCAGATAGAAAAAGAACTAAATTTAGAGAAATTGTGTGCGTTAAAACAAGCAAATGTTAGCAATTAGTCGTTAGTCTTGTTTTTTTAATTTGTAGCGCGCCCCCTTAACTAATTTAAGGTGCACCTTTGGGTGCACAATTTGAGAACCTGTGCATTCAGCAAAGATAATTGCATGATTGCAGCTGATCTAAAATCTCCTGTTTTTTTTTAAATTATTTTAATTGGTAATTTGCCACTTCGTAGAGCTTTCCGTTAAACATGTAGAAAAACCATCTTAAACCTATTAAAATAAAACTGGAAAAGACATTTTTTCCAAGTAAAATAAAAAGCGTGTAAATATATCTGAAAATAATAAGAACTGTAAAACAATAACAAAGTAGGTACAATAGCATTAGTACTCATAGTAATTTAAATCTACAATTGTATATTTATATATAACATTTTATTAAAAAATATACCTTCTTTAAGACGAATAATTTTGAACATTGTGTTTCGCAAAAAAAAGGACTTAACACATTGCTTTGGTAAATGTCTATTTTTGTAAATTAAATTAAAAGAATAACGTAAAGATATAAAAATATTTTTTAGAGACGTAAGACACGCTATTTACGTATTTATGTCGTGAAATTTTTTCTTGAAAAAGTTACTCTTGATGTATCATCCCAAAATTGATTGTTTTTAAGAAATTAAAACTCAAAGATTTCAAGGAAATTCAATTGAAAAACAGTCTATTATCCATTATTGTCGGTACCAAAGCCTATTTGTCTTATTAGAAACTTTTTTGTTATTATTTGTAAATTGCACAATTTCCTCATGACATGTGGAATTGGTACTAAACTTACTACTTTGTATTTATAATAAAATAGTATTTTTTTCATGCAAAAGAAAAATAAATTTTATGAAACAGTATTAGATATTGAGAAAAATATTATGAAATTAGATAGTGAGAGGTATAAAATTAAATCACAAACTTTATTATCTTAAGCAATATATAATGTAAGTAATAAAAATAAAAGAAAGACATCATTTTTATTGTATTTTGTAAAAATTGTAAAATTATGACATTTAAAAATGTTGACAGTTTTTGATCAATTTTAGAGATGAAGGTACCTTTGAAAATCAGTTTTATAAAAACTATTTGCAGAAGAAAATGGATTAAAAAAAATGAAAAAGACAATAATAAGAAAAATAAAAAACATACCAGCAATATGCTGCTCGTCCTAAGCTGAGATAACGTTTGAAAAAAGAAGAACAACTACTTCACGACCGTTAGTGAATGTATTAATTCCGAAATAATTTTTAGTAATAGAATGAAACATTATCACTTTTGAAATGCTTGCTTCTTATGTGTTTCGCATGTATTTTCATTCTAGTGGCAGAATTAATATTCCGTAATTGTTCTAAAAAGTATCAATAGCCATCGATAGATATCTCAAAACTGACAGATGTAAATTGCGGCGTCGATCTACACGCTCGCTGGCGCTCGTGTTCCTTATTTTTTTCATTTTAACATTGTCTTATATGTTTACTTCCGCAGATTATGACGATTTACGGTACCGTTCATAAAAAAGCTGCATTCATCGGAGAAACAAATATTAAAAAGACACGGAACCTAGCGGGTAACGATAAATTCATTAATTTTTATAGGAATATATTACAACTACGCACCTATTACTTTAATAGTCCAATAATGTTCTTTAGTTTGTTTCGCTACTATTAAACTAACGGCTTCTATCGGATTTTATCTTCTTAAGGCTTTGGAACAGATGGTAGGACAGCTGAAGTACTTCTACGTACTCGAGGAGGTGAGATCAACCTTCATGCTTCTTAGCTTATGAGCCCTTGGTACTGAGTGAATTTTAAGTTCAGTTCTTCTTTTTTCTTCTTCTTAACATGTTCTTTCTATCTTTAGTTGGTATCATACGAAGGTATTTTGTTTGTTTTGATAGGAAATTATTGATCCATTTATTGTCAAAGATGAAGGAATGTTCAGTTTTTTAAAGTTAATGTGTATCGATTTGGTTTCATTCAATTTAATCGTCGATTTTTTGGTCCATTCGTTTATGGTTTACTTGGTACTTGTACTCGTAGTTTTCGGGTGAAGTCTCTCTCATCCTTCTCTGTTGCAAGTAGTGCTGGTTATTTACAAAGTTGAGTAGATATTTCTTCATTTATAATGCTTTGTCTATTATATCTATTATTCGGTGTACTTGGTTGCTTGTCAAGTGCTTTTGTCTAAATCTAAACTAAAGATCAGGAATAATTTTGGTTCTTTGAATTAATGTTTTTACTTTGTTAAGCTACAACTTTTCAAATAATTTCGAAATGGCTGGCAAAAGTGAAATAAGTCTGTAAAATTTCACTTCATGTGGTGGTTTTCCAGGTTTTGGTAACCTGATGACCTCTTTTACTTTTCATATTACAGGTACATATTTTAATCTAAAGTATGTAAGGATTACCATACCGTTTCTTGTCAATTGTTTCAGTACTTCACCGGTCATTAAATCAAAACCTAGTGCTTTTATTTTGAAATAACAGGATACATTTCTTTTAAGATCAAATTTTCAATATATTCAAGTTTATTATTATTATTATTATTATTATTTTTTATTGTACAGAGAAAACTTCCCCATATATTTTTCGAATAAGTCAGCTATTTTTTAATTTTCTCTTACCCAATTACCTTGCTCTAATAGAAGAAGTTGACAAAATTGGACTTTTAATATATTCTTTGACTTTCTATATCGAGTAATCAGTTTATCAGCTTTTGAATTAGTTAAGAATGATTTCATATATTAACTTTTTAATTTGAATATTTTTCGTCTCAGTTTTTGTGGTTTGTTATTTAAAGCTGTTTCGTCATTTGGGTAGCCATCTCCGTCTTGCTGTCTTTTTATTTTTGATCAAGTCTCTTATTTCATTTTTTAAAGCTTTCCCAATCCGTACTTGTGTTTATAAGAGTAGAGACATTTTTTCCACTAATTGTATAATAAACTTTCTTCGTATTGTTGAAATTCGGCGAAATTTTCTTTGAAATGGAAAAATCTAATAAGTTTGGAATTTTATTTCCATTATTTGGCTAGTATGTTGGTTTTCCCGTAGAATGAAAATTACGTCTTATTTCTTATTTGGTGTTAAATTCTCTCCCTACTAGAAAACTTTCACCCATGGTTTGTTAGAGTACTTGTGTAAGTCTTACTGTTTTAACTTGTATATTGGTGGGCAGTATACTGCACCCATTGTAACAATTTGTTTAGACGAAGTAGCTACTATTTTTTTAAATTTGGCTATTTATCGAGTAATCTGTACCTTGATTGGTGGAGTACTTAATCATAATTGCGATTCCTCCTTTTGATTGGTTGTCTGGGTGGTGAGTGTGATAAACTTTAAAGCCTTTTAATTTGATATAGGGTTGATTCGTTAGATGCGTTTCTGAGATCAGACATATACCAACACTTTGAATATCTAAATGATTTTCATTCATTTTTCTTTTTTAGAATACCACTGGCATTCCGTATTGGGATTTGTAGGTGCTGTTTTTCCATTAATTTATTTTTGAAATTGTACCAGTCGCCTCAACTTCCAACCGATACAATCACTCGGTAAACCTATTCATCATTTGCATCATTTGTTGCATTATCTGGAGCAATGCTGTCTCTTCCATAGATTAAGGTTTTGTTGTAGGTTGCTTCCCTGTGAAACTTTTGCATAAGATACTTGCTCGTATGCATTTCGATTTAGGCATTTGTTTGCCTTGTCTTAGTTATTGCCATCTTATATGTAAATCTTTGGCGATGACACAGCCTCTTTAATTTGCTGGGTTTACTTCAACACAGTTGGAACATTTCGCAAGTATGTTCTTTAGTTTTGTGCAAATTACTGTAAGATGATTTTCTACGCATTTAACGCACGCCTGATTCTCCTGGCAAAATATTTGAGTATGTACATAGCTTTGACATTTCTTACACTGTAGAATTAATTTTTCCGTTTTGAGCGTTTCTATTCTGATTTCCGTATTAGCCAAGTATTGAATATTCGGTATCTTTTTGATATAATAATTATTCTCTTTTAAGATGTTGCAATTCTATTATTTAGCCTTATTTTGATTATGTGAATTTTTGAATTTTTTCCATTTTACCCTTGAATTTGTTGTCCATTTTTTAAAGGTATTCACTCTTTTTGGTTTTTCTATATACTGGTATTATACATTAAACAAATTTAATGGAATGTTTTGTTTGAGAAAGGTCGATGGACATAATATAACATTACACGATAACTTACGACACCCATACTAAACATTAATTTAAAATTTTAATTATATTGAAAAGAAACCCCAATAACTCAAAATAAACAGCCAGAAATACATTAAATAATATTTAACAAATTATTTGCAATTAATTTATTTTCAGAATCCTACCTCAAATCGAAAACTATCAAGTATAGGTACAAAGGAATATATAATATCTAAGTTTATATTGCTGTGCTAATTTGGGACATCTTGTATATGTCCAACAAAATTTAAGTGGAAGCCACAGATGTACATACACCCACAGGAGGAAATTTACCCACTAGGCTGCGTATATATATATATATATTTATATACATACAATATGTCCCCCTAAGTTGGAATCATATGGAAAACTTTTTTATTATTAATTTTAGGAAAAAAAGTTATTCTTCATAAAAAGTTCTGCATTATCTAAAACCTAGAATACAGTCACCAAATATCAAATTTTTTCAGTGGTATACGAGGTTTGTCAAAAAATATGAGTTTTACTCAAGAGTAAAATACCTTTAAATTTGACAATATCGAAAAATGTTACTAAAAAAAGTTGATCAGAATTAAAAATTACGTTTAAATATGCAAGTACGCCCATTTAAAAAATTTTGCTGATTGTAAGATTTCTTTTTTGTAACTTGTCTATTTGATTAGCATTTTAAAGTTTCCTTACTAAAGCGTTATATTTATTTTGAACAATAGTAGTCGCATCTCTAAGTAATCGAATACAATATGAACTATTTTCAATAATATTTCATTATAACGTTACCCTTGTCTAAATTAGTAACTACCAGGATTTTTAAGAATTTTTTTGTATTGAAAAGTAAATTATGAAAAAAACATGTGTTACAAGCATGTTTATGTAATTGATAAGTGATTATGTTTGGGATTTACTTTTTCTTTGTAGAGTTTGCTATCCTGATACTTCGAACATTAATATCATTAATAGATTAAATTATATAATCAATATCTGCAAAAATGTTTTATAGTAATATACTATTCTGTTAATTACATTATTATTCTGTGATATGAAGGCCATTTCCAAAAAGGGTTTTTAATGTATATGTGAAAACAAGAGCAGCAGCAAAGTTTAAATCATCTTTTTTGGTAACCATAAACAAAATCAATACGCAATTTATTAAGGTATTAAAATAATACAAATATAAATATTTGGAGGATGATTTTAATGAACTCTTGTTTCAAATAATGATACAATACATTCATTTACAGAAATAAATGTCTATTAATCATACTACAGTATTTTCTACTAACAGACTATTTTCTAGTTGAAATTTCTTTCACTACTAATCACATTTCGTAACAAATAATTTCAAATCCGCTTGTAATCTTGTCTTCATTTACTTGTCATTCATTTTGGAGAGTAATGTGAAGATTGAGAATGATAGTTTTAATATCTAAAACAGAAAACAAATTGAATAAAGTAGTTAGGCTAGACAATTAAATATAGATAAAGTTCGAAATTTTCGAAATTTTCGATTTTTTTAAGTTACCCAGCATAAATTATATTCAAAACTATCATGCTATATCAAGTAATAACTGTAACTCAATAACTGTAAAACTAAATTTGTAGAAGAAAAAAAACGTTAAGTTTTAATTAAAGGAATTATAAACTTGTTTAATTTATATATCAGTCAAAATTACTTTGTCTTTGATGATCAATTTTATAATCAAAATGAAGGATTACTAATAGGTATAGGCCAATATCATCAATTCTAGCAAATATTTGTATAAATAATTTGAAACAGAAATTTATTATTTTGGTGCAGATATATTTATGATGTTATGGTTAGTTTTACAGGTAGTGATAGGCAATTAGATATTTTTTTAATTTTATTAATAACCTACATCCAAAAATAAAATTTTCCCTTGAAATTGAAGAACACAGTTCAATAAATTTCTTAGTTGCATATCTATCAAAAGACTAAAGTGTAGTCTTCATTATTTAATTTATCGAAAACCAACTTATACAGATAAGATTGTACCTTATAAATCAAATAACCCTGTATCATATAAACTGGCAGCTTATAGTGCGACGATACATAGAGCCTTTTCAATACCAATGAGTAAGGATGATTTTAAAAGGGAAATTAATATAAAACAACAAATAGTTACTTCTAATAACTATCGATTTCATTTCATTAATAGGTCGATCAATAAAAAACAAAAGAAGGTTACCATTAAACTAATATTTCCAAAACAACGCAAAGAAATCTAAGTTATTATTTTGGAGATATTTCACATAAAATATCAAAAATTATATACTGAAAAATATTATTAGTAATATCTTTTAAAGTAAAGAATAATGTAGGTTCATTTTTAAAAAATGTAAAAACCTAAATTAAAAAATTCAGATATTATTTAGTTAAATTGCAATTATTGTAATATCCTTAAAAATTTAGAAATCAGATAATATAATTCATGCTGTTTCGCTTGATCCCTTCAAAAGTTTTGAGAGGTGGTTTATGAATAAAACAATGCATTCAAAATAAATCTGTGAGTTTCTTTAATAATTGAAAACCTGATGATTAAGACGTACTTTTACATATAAATCCATATTGACGTCAAATATGTTATAAGCTGACAATTGAGGAATATCTTGAGAACGTTGCATCATAAATATAAAATTTTTTGTCATTTCATTATCAGAATAATCATTCCAATTACTATGAAAGACAAATTCCGGTAGGAGACTAGCCTAAAATATTTAAAAAAATAATAAATTAATTTTTATATATAAAGTTTTAGTTCTAGTCTTATCACAACACTAGTTAAAGAAACTCAATCCCCATCATTAGATATATCCAATGTTAAACTATACTCTTACCCAGTTAACTACACTCTTATCCTATATGTAAGAACTTGACTTTTCCATTTTTTATTTTTTATGCACACTCACCAAAATTTATAAAAATCGTGCAAGCCCTTTCCGAGATAACTTAAGGCGTTCCATACTTAAAACTCACTCTGTATAGCTAATGATCATTAGAACTATTATAATATATAATTTATTATATTATTTATTACTAAAAGATAGAGGTTCACAGCGAAATTAAACAATTAGTATTTGGTATTTTTTGATGACGTTTTTGTGTCTGATTAATCTAATTTCACATAATATACGAACACCTAGTTTATGGTATGGAAATTTCAGTGAACAGAAGTTATACATACAATATTTTCCAGAATCCCCTGAGAATAATAATAACAAATTGAGAGTTCGTTCTGAATTATATGAAAGGGACAAACACATTGTAAATGAAATGAAACTATTTTTAAACAGCTGCAATGAAATAGATGAATATTAATTGTCGCTTTTTGTAATCGATTCATCCAGCTTTTTCTTTTTACTACTAAATGTCATGCTCAAGGAAGTTGTTACGTAATCAAGAATAAAATTATGACGGCAAAAGTGTCCCAGTTGTTAGTTGTGACAAATGTAAGAATAAATGTAATCAAACATTTTCAAATGACGCTAGAAACAAATCAGATAAAAGTGAGAAAAATGTTAGCAAAACGTTGTTTTCCTCAAAACAGTGAAAACCGAATACAAGTCTGCCAAACATTTTTTACAGCTTTTCTTTGAATTTGCTCACAAGTAATTATTAATGTAACAGCTGCTACTCGAAAGAGGATAATCGGGGGTAAAAAAAGCCAGTTAACATAATCAGAATTGATCAAATAAATTTTGTAAAAGAGCATATTGCATCACAAAAGCAGAAACGAGTTTTGTCAAAAAGAAAAACAAGCAAACAAAGAAAAAGCAAGTGAACTTTAATCTCCATAACTCTAAATATACAATAACACATTAATGTGGTAAGACTTTCAGTCATTTCCCTTGTAAATCTGTACATGTACCATTACAAAAGAATCTACGTACTCATGGAAACTTCACATTTTACGATATTTTCACCCACATATTCTGGACAAAATCGCAATCACTTAATTGTTATTTTTTTATTAAGGGATGTTCAATGTATAGATCATTTACAAGTGATTAAGCAGAACACATCTCTATGGAGGTAAATTCAATGCATTTAGCACTGGAATCTGTCAGCAAAAATAGAGACATAGTTTCAATATTTCTAGAAATGTCAGAAGAAGAAAAATAAAATATAACTGAAAATTGCGTTATAGAACCATATCAAGTAAAAAAAAATATTTTAAACTTGAAATTATTAGCAAAGAAGTGTACGTTAAATCGAACACGAGAGTTTGATTGTAATTTAGTACGTTGGTTAAAAATTAACAGAATTCGATACATAAAGCGAGATAAAGAAACATTTTTTTAATTATGATTTGGCAGATATGTTTAAAAGTATGAAATTATGGGAAATTATAGCATTAGCTTTACTTAAAACACAGAAAACAAGAATTAAGAAACTAGTCCACACTACCCCATATACAGACTCCCCAGACAAGAAAAAAGATATAATAAAAATGTGTACACCTGGCGTACTTCATGATAAACCGCATAGTTGGGTCAAAAGGTTTAAGGTCTAACATGTATAAAAGTAATTTTATTTTTTTGTTTTTTACAACCCCTTAATAAACGTTTTTGTAACCTTTTATATACAGGTAGCAAAAGCACAACATATTAATATTTTTAAGTTATTGGGTTTTCGCATTATAGGTTATCCCTAAATTATGTTTTCCTTGAAAAATAAAAAAAATTTGGTAACTTTGAAATTTTCATTTTTTGGGGGAACATTACGTTCACAGAAAACATTACAACGTAAACAATGTTTAACATTGAATTCTAGATAGTTCGTATTCATCCAATACCTGAAAACCATACTGTGTTCCAAGTTTATGGTTGCTGAACTTTGTACAAGCTGTAAATACAATTATCTCGAAATGAACTTTATATGAGTTATCTGGTTTTCGCTTTGCTCATTCAATTTTCTTCATTTGCTCTCTTATATATTCCATACATGATATGGCACCCTTTAATATGACTGATGGATTTTATAGAGCGACTCCGGTACGAAAGGTGTAAAAGTTTGATCAAGTTCAACGTTATAGTAACAGCATCTAGCAGACAGCTTTGATGATTCCAAGCTCATGGCAGACACATAATTACCAGGGAGTTTTTCAACCAAATCGTCAATTTAACTTGCAAGTTGGTCACCATTAAACCATTTAAAAACGCTTTCTTGTTTTTCCAACTATATTCCAACGGACATAATGAAGTGGGGTCTTTTTGGAAAACAATTTTCTAAATACTTAGGATTTAATGCTTTCGTAAAACTTGATGGTAAAATTTATTCTTAGAGGGTGGTATAGAACTTGCATCAAAGTTGCAGATTTTTATATAGAATTATTTATTTATATTTTTAGCTTTGTAACAGTTAATGAAAGACTGCAACCTGCCATCACTTACGTCTTTCGATTTTTTAGTATTGTATTGAATTTCAAAATGGTGTTGTAATAGATCACCGTTAAATCAACATCACCAATACTGCAATTTGATATTCAATATTATCTTTTAATAAGGTAAAGGGTCTTTATTCCGTATTAAGAAAAAAGTAGGATTATACTCGCAGCCGCAAAATGCATGGAAACGTAACCAAATTTTTGTTGAGTAACTTTCCAAGCTGGTGGTAAATTTTCGTAATGTCAATATTGTTTAAAGATACTGCATAAATTATAAATACTTTTACTATCAGCTTCTTTATGTAAATCACAACATAGATTTTCAAGAATGGTTTACTTTATTAAAAAATAGTACTGAATATTAACAACCAATTGTAGCTTCTGGTGATGCTGATTTTAACGTAGGCTCTATAACAATAACTTTTTAAGGTATTCAAAACTTCATTTGTGAAATGTATAATGCTAAAATCGAAAGACGAGGATGAAAAAAGGTTTTAGCTCTTCATTAGCCGTTAGATAGCTTAAAATATTTGTATTAGCAGTATTTATAAATTTGAAATCAGTTAAAATACCGTAAATTGTTTATTTTTTCGAATTTTAAAAAATGCCTGCCTTGAGCTTGGAACCGTCATAGCTGTCTGCCATTGTTATTTTTCAGTACTTATATTTAAGATTCGGCCTTGTTACTATAACGTTAAACTTGGTAAATTTTTGACATATTTCGTACCTGAATGACTATGTAGGCACGGCCAGTCACACTATATAAAGAGTCCTCATTTCATATACGGCATGTACCTATAAGAGAGTAAATAAACACAATATAAGGTTTGTTAAAATACCATAAAACTGCCGGCCACTCTCTCTTAGACTATAAATCTAGATAATTCATAAAATCTAGTGCGATTTTATCGTGTTTCTGTAATATTAAAAAATTTTGCTGTATAGTTTGGAAAGCATTAATCGACGTCATAAATTTGCGTTGTGCTTAAGGCATCCAAGTCGTATAATCTTTCTAAGTTTCCAAATGATGCAACAAAAATATCTAGTGAATGAACTACATTCGAAGCTACAATTTTAAAATTTTTATGGAGGTTAAAAGAACATTTTTACAACTAGTAATATTTTTTACTCACCTGATAATGTAATTCATTTCCAATTGCACAATACATTAATAATTCAACCAAATAGCAAACTGTTAAGAAAAACACACAAAATAATTTAGAAAAAGAAGGATCCACCTAAAAATAGTTAAATTAGGAAGGACAAGATTTACGTTAATATTCATGAATCGTAAATAAGAAAATATTTCACATATAGTTACCAAAGATGTTACAACAAAAGCTCCTGTGCAAACTTCAGCTAGAGTACATGTTAACTGTATAATTTCAATTAAGCTATATATTCTATTCATTTTATTCGCGATTCTAAAAGAAATATACCTATTGATTATTATTGTTTTTGGGGAAAGGTGCAGAGTAATACATTTTTTTTTCAAAATTATTAGTGGAGAAAATGTTAATGAAAAAGGGAGTATTACGTTAGAAGACCTACTTGGAAAAGTGATGGTCACTAACATTTCCGTGTAATCTGTTTTCACGAGTGTATTAATATAAGTGAAAACGCAGGATAAATAAAAATTTAAATTCCTAACAAGTGTTAAATAAACATAAGATTTTGAAATTTATAATCAGTAATAATTTCAAATTTATAATCAATAATAATTTTAACATTAAATTATTTTTATTTATTTATTTATTTATTTGTTTTATTTAACGTCGGTCTAGTTCTGCGAATAGGGCTGATCACCGACGCCGGGAGCACGCTACCCTTAACCGGAAATTTTGCCGAATTCTTAGGTATTCCAACCCGAGGATCTTTAACGAGACCAACATCCATGGACTCGGGACCGACACTTTAACGTCTCCTCCGAAAGACGGCATATCTCCACTATACCTCGTGCTCATTGGTATTTAAATTATAATTTTGTCAAATATATTTTCAATCGACTATTACAATCTATTTAATATTTATAAATTATTTATCTATACAATTTAAATTAGTTCAGTCCAAATTTTATATCGTATAGACAAAAATAGTTTTTGGAATACAGTATTGACAGAAAATGTTTATTAAATTAGATTACCTGTATCCGAGATAAAGGCGGCACGGCATAACAAAAATATCTTTGGCAATACAATAATTCATAACAAAAAGTTTCGAGGACTTTGCTGAAAGAAGGTAAAGTGAGTTGTTCCTTGAAGCTGAAAGAATCAAAACCACCTCTAGTGAGATGAACCCCTAGTAAGGAATTTTAATTTATATCTATTGTGAACGATTTTCCAACATTATGTTATATTTTTTCTGGTTGTATTAAATAGTTTTGGGAAAAATTAATATTGCCAAGATCCGGCCCTATGGAGTTGGGCTTTACAATATATAGTTTGGAAATTTTCTCAGAAAGAGGCAGAAAATGGAATATTGAATATAGATTTACAAAAAGTACAAGAGCGAGTTGCTGCTTGAACAAGAAAATATAATAAATAGTAATAATATTTAGATTTCTGATTGGTTCTGCAAGAGATTTTGATTTAAAATTAAACAAATTCTTTGAAAGTATTTAACATTTTGTCATTTTGTAAAGCTGTTTCAATATTTCTGTGAAAAACAGCATTTTATTCAAATTAAGAATATCACGACATATTAAGTCAATATAATCCCCAATGTTTTGTATTACTGTCAAAAGATTCTTGGAAACGGGAAAAAAAAGTAATGATAGAAATACTTAAGTAGTGTAATAATTGCCATTGATAATGTTTCAGATATTGTTGACGAAAATCTCACAGAGAGTCTACTTTCAGTGGAAAGACAAGTGGTGTTAGTAAAACTAGATGGTTTCAGAAAAAAACTACCAGAAACCTATTATTACTACCACTGCACTATGTGTGAATGAAGCCTCTTTTACAAGAAATGCTAATTTTGCCATATTTGGGACGTTAAAAATCCGCTTCAAATACGTAGGACCAATTTTCGTAGCAAGTTTAGCCTTAATATGTGAGCTGGTATTGTTGGAAATCACTTGATAGGTCCATTTAATTACCAAAATAATTTCGTGGGGTGAACTATTTATAGTTCTTGGAAAATGATTTACCAGAGCTTCATGAAGATTTGCCTACTAAAACTATTAAAACAATCACTTATTTTTAGCTTGTAAAAAATTATTGTTTTTATCAGTACTGTACTTGACTGAATTGTCCTAGTGTCGAGTTGTTTCTGACTTTAGTTGCTTTTTGATAGGTACTATTTGGAGGGATGTAAAATACTAATATTTATTTCTTTGAAAACAGCTGACATTAGAAAACAAATTTATGAAACATTTATTATTTTGCCCAAGTTATAATACCTCATCTGTATTAGTGGGCTTTCTGCCTTAGATAAACCGCTTTACAATCCTTGTTTATACATGACGATGCCCGGCCTGTAGAAAAACAAATAAATGATTTTTCATTTTAAGCACGTCATGGAATTATGGAATAATACATCTCAAAAGTCAAAATTAGGTATACCTTGAAGTTAAAATTTTCTGTCAGAATAAAGAAAGTATTTTATGCTCTGCAAATAAAAATTCAGATGTGTTGTTTTAAGTTTATACAAATTTCTCTATTTTTTTGCTTGTGATTCCTCGGACAATGGACGTAATGTGTAACAAATAAAAAAATACAGTGTTGTTCGTAAAGTTGTCTGACGTGAAAGAACTCCACAGAAATCATTTCAGTTACGAATGGCAAAAGTTTCATTATACGAGAGCGGTTTCATGGAAGAGTGATTTTTCAATATATATATTTCACTGTATCAATATATTTGATTTTTCAACATAATCTGCTTTTATATCTATACACCTAGTCCAGTAGGTTTTCAATTTTTCAAACCATCCAAGAAGAAATCTTTCAAAAAACCTTCAAAATACCCATTTGTGTCTGCAATCACCTCTTCATTTGTTTGAAATCTTTTTCCACCAAGCCGTTTTTTTAAATTTGGATACAAAAAGAATTCACTGGTAGTCAGATCTGGCCAATACGGTTGATGAGACAGCAAATTGACTAATTTTGCGGTAGTAATTGCACACGAATGGAATGTGACGAAACAACACACCTCTTTTGATTCTTAAATTCGGTGTCAAAATGTGTCATCAAATCAGCATAATATAGTCCAGTTACCGTTTTTCCATTTTGTAAATAATCGATAAAAATAACACCTTTTGAATCTCAAAAAACTGTGGCCATGTTTTTATTGTCCGAAAACACTTTTTCTGCTTTTTCGGGGCACATTCCCTGGGAGAAATCCATTGTTGTGACTGCATTTTGGTTTCAGGAGTAGAACGGTTAATCCATGTTTCATTTACTTTGACATACCAATGGAAAAATTTCTTTGAATTACATTCTTCTGAATTTGTAATACAAACGCGCACTTGATCTGTAATAAGCAGGTGGTAACAGTAAATCACGGCCATGAATGTCCTGCATCATCCGTGCTCATACGCCCACGTTTAAAAGTAAAAAACTAATTACAAATCTTTCCATAATAATATTTATGTAGTTTTTCCTCGATTTCCTTAATTTTTTTCCACGTACTAAATAATGTTTTATTAACACTCGAAATTATTTTTTTCTCCAAATTCAAACAACAACGAAAACAGTGTTCTCTAAATGAGCATAAAATATAACCTATCTATTATATTTTGAGAAATTTTGATAGACCGCATATGAATCATGGTCAATGATTAAAGTTTGATCATTTTCCAATGAAACACACTCTATGTATAATTAAAAATTATTATTTAAGTTATTAAAGATACACAAAGTACGTAAATTTTGGAGTTAGAGTGTCATACATTTTTGAAAACAGAATTTTATTTAAAACACGAAAATGGAGTTTATGCGAGAGTGGAAAGTTTTAGCATGCTACGATGATTTTAAAAATCGTCTCTGTCTGAGGGATTCTAAAATAGACTATTTAGTATATATTTATTTACAACGACATCATTCCAAGTCAATAGAAGTAGACTGTTTGAAAGCATAATAATGGGAGGTTTAAATTGATGCCACGTTAATCGGAATCGGATCTGTTTTAACAAAACTACAGGTAGCGTAAGCTGTTTAACACAAAATAATAATAATTCAAAGGAAAATTTGAAGTTAAACTTACCTTTAGTGATTCACTATACCCCAGTATTGTTGCTTGTAACTTTGTGCAAACACACTGACTCTAATGGTGGTATCAATTTATTAAGCTTTCAAACAACGTACTGCTATTTACTAGGAATGCTATCATTGTCGATACATATACTCTCAAATATTAGTATGTTGCTTAGTTGATTTTTTGCTTTTAAGTGTATATGTATATATAATAAATGGCCTTACCCTAAGAGTAAACAATGATGATTTACACATCTTACAAAATATTCTTTATGAATATTGTAACTTTTTCCAACTAGTTCATCGTCACCCACGCTTCTTAATTTCTTAATCACATTTTTCATTTCTGGTGTATTGAACCTCAATAAAACATTTTGAAGTAAATTATACTGTAAGATTACACTAGCAACGATACTTATGAATAAAAAATCGTAACCTAGTATTAAGCAAAACATAAAATATTGTAAAGTAATAATTTGAAGAATATATATTGTTTCATAATAAGGAGAAGCGGTACAATCAAAGAATGAATAAGATACTTGAAATGGAAAAGTACGTGATGACCAGGGTGTTACCAATATCCCTACAACGTAGATCAATGCAACAATTATTATGGAAATCATCAGTGAAACCATTATGTTGTAAAATGTTTCAAGATCCTTTTGGAGTTTGCTGCCTACTAAGTCAGATGGCCAGAATTTGTTCATTATATCGTCCAAAATTATTTCCAGATCTCTGTTAGTGAAGTACAGGACGAAAATTTTTACTGTTGCCTGAAATAGTATAGAATGAAAACAGTTTGACCGCAATTAACCGTTAAAGTAATTTTTATCTACCTGAATCATTACACTAATGTAAGTGACTTGTAATGTAAATTTAACCAAATCCTTAAAAGTTGAAGTAAAATATACGATTACTCCAAAATTTAAGAAAGTAAATAAAACTGTAATAATAAGAAAAGATACAAATTTCTTGTTTTTGCTGTTTTTTTCTCTTGGCCATAAATATATGCCTTGCTGTAAGAGTTTTGGTATCCATAAAAACAACTTACAGTAATCTTTGGTTCCCAAAACACGAACACCAATATCTGAAAAAATGGAAAATTAAATAACTCTAAATAACGCCTAATAGAGAATAAATCATGATTATTGATATATATATATATATATATATATATATATTTATTATTTATATATATTTAACAGCCCTTTCAATTGATCTATTGCACGACCCACTTCTCTATATGAAATTTTCATTGATGACGTCATCACGCTCACAGAGATGACGTCAAAAATATAAGGGTGATCTGACGAAGCGCCCATTTAAAAATAATAATCGACTGTCTATCGAAACGTATTTGCAAACCGTTTCAGAAATACCTTTCTCCAACACCCACGATTAGACCCCCCATTCCATGAACGACTTAATACAATCCTAGAAAATCTTGATATTCTTCTTCCTAAAACTTATAATGAGTCATGTTTAGAATCTTTCCCCCCCTGGAAGTATACTCCTGTTTATTGTGACACTAGTTTAACAAGGTATGATAAATCCAACTTAAACCCAGCTAGTATTAGAAAAGCTTTTCAAAGTGTACTGAATACATACCGGGGCTACAAACATATCTACACTGATGCTTCTAAAGCACCAAACGGCGTTGGAGCTGCGTTTCTCTTCGAGGATGTTCAGGAATCTTTTTAACTCCCAATGTCAACCTCCGTTTTCTCTGGTGAATTATACGCAATTTGGAAAGCGTTGGAATATATAAAGGACCATAACATCCATCGAGAATTAGTAATTACAGACTCTTTAAGTTCCATCTCCTCTATACAACAGTATCAACATTCACACCCACTTATTACTAAGATAAAAAATGAGTTGTTCACTGCCACAAATAACCATCATAGCAACATCAAATTCCTTTGGATACCATCACATATAGGCATCGTGAATAACGAAAAAGTAGACAAACTGGCAAAAGATGCAATATCAACACCAATCACTTTAACTGAGTACAGAACACCTTTATCGGATCTAAAACCTTTTTACAAAAATAGAGTAATATCCCACTGGCAAACCGAATGGAGCACTTCTACCTCATATCTAGCTGAGGTAAAAAAATCGGTCCAACCTTGGAAGTTCAACCCCACAAACCGATATCAACAATTGATGTTATCTAGATTAAGACTAAGCCATACTTGCATCACACATGGTTATGTAATCTCAAGAACCCCTCAACCAAGATGTGAAATATGTAACATGAGGTTATCGGTTAAACTTTTTTACTCGAGTGTCCAGTACATCAAAACTTGAGAATACTCCATAACATCGGTGGTGATTTGAGCATAGTACTAGGAGACCAGTGCAATATAGACAATTTATGTTCTTACCTTAAAGCTATAAATATGTACCATAAAATTTAATTCGTATAGTGTTTAAAATTTCTTATCATGTATTAATTATTAATATTATGTAATATCCATGCTACTCGCTAATAACCCTTAGGGATGATGCGATTCAATAAATAAAAAAAAATCGACGGGTTTTCCCTAAATTCGCCGATTTACGAAATAATGAATATATTCTATTCATTTGGACCATACTGTACAGATTCGGTGTTTCAAAATTTTGAGGATGGAGTAGTGGACGGCTTAGTGGTAGAGCCTTGACTCGATTCGAGTCGACAATTCTTCTAGTGCCTTAAAAGGCGATTCCTACTCGAATATTATTATTGGTTTTAAATTAACAATGCTGTTCCTAATGTGGCTCCGTGAAACAGTAACAAAGCCTAAAGAGATGACGAGGCTAATGACCTTAGGTAGTTGTCACCATTAACAAACTAAAATGATATTTGGGCCTCTTTGTCAAAACAGTTGTCAGTGACAACTTGTCACACTTTAAATGCATATATTTATAAATTTAAACTAGGGAGATACTTATATTATTAGTAATACAAAACTGCTGTTTTTCAATTATTTTTGACTATTAAATGAAGAATAT
The DNA here is from genome assembly GCA_951812935.1 of Hermaeophaga mercurialis. Lineage (NCBI taxonomy): Eukaryota > Metazoa > Arthropoda > Insecta > Coleoptera > Chrysomelidae > Hermaeophaga > Hermaeophaga mercurialis. Next base: position 13,464,844 of record OX638360.1, read on the forward strand.
TGTTAATCTGTTCATTAAAAACTTCAGGTTTTAAAACCTGAAGATGTGGTGCATTTTGTCACGAAACCGGTAGTCCTCTTCTCTTTTATCTATGAAAAATAAAAGCTTAGACTGTGAGACTAAAGGACTTTTTTCTTCCAATTTCCTTTCATAATTTCATAATTATATCTGTGCGTATTTCGTATACCGTTATACCCCTCTAAACGAAGTTAGGTTAGGTTTGTTGCGTGCGTGTTTTAATGTGACAAAATGGAGCATCTTATTAAGAGTATTAAAAACTTCAGTATCATATTAATCCTCTGATGAACTTTCACTCAAGTCTAAAGTCAATAAATCAACACAATAGTTTAAAATCCAAAATAGACAATTTTCAATTATCTATGCTTCTGATCTCGGCAGAAGATCGGGAATTTTTCAAATTTGACTGCTAGTCAGAAATGAAATTTTCTAATTTCACTACAAATTAGAAATGGTGCCGGGAATAGTGATACGGTCTCTACAGAACACGAGGCTAATAACCTTAGTACTTAAAGCCGTTACAAAAAAGTATTATTTGTTTTATAACATACCTTATTCATATTGATGAAAATATTAGTTTTATTTATTTCTATTCATTTATTTTTTAGTTAACCTAAAAACTGTACCATCAAATCACCTAACTACTTTTAATTTAAGCTATTCACATTTCCGGTTTTCCAAAATATATCATTATACAGGTTTGGCGAAAGACTTGAAAAGGTAATAGGCGGAACCCTAAGGAGTAAAAAAGTACGAATAATAATATATGATCAGATAACCGAGAGAGACGCAATACTGTGCGCCGTTTCGACTGAACTAGAAGTACGACCAAGACTGCCGGTACGTTACTATCGAATTGACTGGAACGATGTTCCCACCTCGATATATCCCTACTTCAAGATATTAGTAATACGTAACACTCGCATGGATCGAGTAAGGTTTAAAATATTAAATATGGAAAGGTGAGTAATATTTGTCTTGAATTTCCACAGTTTAAAATATTTCCGCTGAATTTGTAGATCTTTGTAGGTATATATAAAAATTAAAAACAACTTACTGTTCAAAACCATTTTAAATTTTCTTTCTTTCTCAGACCAGTTTTGGGAAGTGAATGACGTACCTAATTATTTCTTGAGGGATTCAACATTTAATGATATATTATAAATCTTATAAATTTAGAGTTCAAATTGGGATGGGCGGGAAAATGAAATGTCTATGATATAAATTTTGAATGAGGATTAGTTACAGCATGAACATATATTTTTTTAATAATTCTGCTTTTTAAATAAATTATTAATATGCTCGTATTTCTTATTAGGAGGACTAAACTTAACACATTAGTTGCCTTAGTAAATATTTAATCTCACAAATTAATAGTAACATTAAGAAATAAAAATGGGTCTTCGTTATTTTCAATAGATTTAACAAACAAATATACAATTTTCTATTCCCCCCCTCAACTAAATTGGGTCCTTTTAAACGCAAGTGTGACACTTCGTTAAAATAACCTTAAAAACAAACATAATAATATAAGATTTCATAAATGGTTTCCATCTTTTTCATAATACCTAATAGCTTCACTCTAAAGTTTTTTTACTACATAGCAGCACAATATTTTTGTTTTCGTCAGATGATAATTTTGGAACCCATGGTTTTTTCTTGTATGAGAACTGTTAACATACTTCTCCAAATTTCTACCAGCTAATATTGTATTAGGTCAGCGGTTTTCAATATTTTCTAATTAATTAAGAGAAATTCAAATTGACGACTGGTCAATATAAAAAGAGCAACAACAGCATTCTCATGAAGAATTACAGAATAATTACAGGAATGGAAAATTTATGGAAAATATCTTTGTAGATAATAGGAGTTTTTCGCAAAATATTACTCTAAATGAAGGAGTGGATATCACCAAAGCAGAATTCATAGACGCTCTGGCTGTGTAAAAAATGGGAAAGCACCAGGACCAGATCGAATAACGATAGAGGTTTTAAAAGCGTTGGAAGGAAATAGAGCTCTCACACTTTTATTAAGCTTGCTCAACTGCATATATAAGACACAAAAAATTGGCTCAAGTCAACCTTCGTTGCTACACCAAAGAGGCTAACTGCAAGTATTGTAAAGGTTATAAAGTTTAATGTACTAATGTTATTCCTGAAAATCGTTTATGCCAGGATGTACATAAAATGCGAATTGTTAAGTCTTAGTTTGGTTTTAAAAGCAGTGTCGGTATAAAGGACAAAGCTGGAGTACTTGGCTCACGTAATGAGAAATCCGAAATATGAATTGCTCCATGTAGTTATTCAGGGAAACATAGAGGGAAAGCATGGTCTTGTCGATGTTTAGGTCCGCTGAGAACAAAGTAAAGATCAGGCAACTGATCGCCAATATTCTTGGAGGACACGGCACTTAAAGAAGAAAAAGATGTGATTAGGCACTGCGCAACAATGTTTAGATCGTCGGAGATGCTGTAGGAAAGTTCGCGACAGGTATCGAAGCTTATCGAACTGTGCATTTGCTGTTGTTGTTAGTTATTTCAACGGGCGCACTACTATTACAAAATAAACTTCTGAGTTTGGTGTTCTAACGCTAAGCATTCTAAGTATGGATTATTTTTTGAAAGGAAAACTTGAAGAGAGGCTTTTACATCGACAGGTCCAAATGGGGAATGTCCAAAATCTAAAACACGAAAATACTACAAGGCGTACCTACATTTCGGCGCGTCTTGAAGTAAGTGGCAAAGAAAAACATTAGTGTGTTATATATTTAAAAGTATTTACAGCAGATAGCATGAAATCAAATGAATTGAAGAGACATCTAGAAACGTTGTAGAAAAAATATGTGAATAAATCGCATTATTTTTTTTAAGGGAAAATTGAAATTATTCAAAAAATACAAGTCAGACATTCATAAAGTGCTGGCAGTACTTATTCTACTCTCTTGCAAGGACATTTTGGAAACAATATATGGTGCAAGCTTTGCTAAACAACGTGGCAATATTTCTATGCCAAACGGTATAATCTGCTAACAAATTAACTAGATATCAGTAGATATGAAGCAACAGTTTTAATTTTAGCTTATTGGAAAATTGTTTGCAGTACAACTTGATGAAATAAATGCCGACTTTAATATTGATTACCTTTTAAATTGCTACTGTTCTGATTATAAATGATGATATGACTAAGGCGAATTTGCGTTGAAAAAAATGTAATGGGATTTGTACTGATCGAGCCCAAGCCACATCTGGTATATACAACATTTTGCAAGAAGCAGTTGTAAGGAAAAAATCCTTAAAAATGATCAATCATTCAACAGAAGTATACGCCACAATATTGCTAATCAATTTTTCTTATTTAGTAGACATTCTTGAAAAACTTAATATACCTAACTTTTAACTCCACGTAATGTAAAAATATTTCATTTAAGTGAAAATATTGACTCATTTTATAAGAAAATGCAGTTATGGAATAACAAATTAACAGAAAATTGTTTTCCACATTGTGTGAGTTTATTGAGGATTTTCCGTTGGAGGATAATCACAAAGCTGTGATACTAAAAACTGTGGAGGTCATTTATGAAACTTAAGTAAGAATTTCAGATGATACTTCTTTGCAGAAGATGATGTCAAATTGTTCGATTTTATTAACAAATCTTTAATAAATATCTGGACTGAACTTCCGAATAACTACCTTATTATAAAAGCCAAGGCGATTTGAATTCTGTTACCTTTTTCTATTTCTTAGCTTTTTGAAACTTGATTTCCTGCTCTTGAAATATAAGTACTGGAATCAGCTTCAGATAGAAAAAGAACTAAATTTAGAGAAATTGTGTGCGTTAAAACAAGCAAATGTTAGCAATTAGTCGTTAGTCTTGTTTTTTTAATTTGTAGCGCGCCCCCTTAACTACTTTAAGGTGCACCTCTGGGTGGAGGGAAGAGGGGAGCCACTTCCCACAATTTGAGAACCTGTGCATTCAGCAAAGATAATTGCATGATTGCAGCTGATCTAAAATCTCCTGTTTTTTTTAAATTATTTTAATTGGTAATTTGCCACTTCGTAGAGCTTTCCGTTAAACATGTAGAAAAACCATCTTAAACCTATTAAAATAAAACTGGAAAAGACATTTTTTCCAAGTAAAATAAAAAGCGTGTAAATATATCTGAAAATAATAAGAACTGTAAAACAATAACAAAGTAGGTACAATAGCATTAGTACTCATAGTAATTTAAATCTACAATTGTATATTTATATATAACATTTTATTAAAAAATATACCTTCTTTAAGACGAATAATTTTGAACATTGTGTTTCGCAAAAAAAAGGACTTAACACATGGCTTTGGTAAATGTCTATTTTTGTAAATTAAATTAAAAGAATAACGTAAAGATATAAAAATATTTTTTAGAGACGTAAGACACGCTATTTACGTATTTATGTCGTGAAATTTTTTCTTGAAAAAGTTACTCTTGATGTATCATCCCAAAATTGATTGTTTTTAAGAAATTAAAACTCAAAGATTTCAAGGAAATTCAATTGAAAAACAGTCTATTATCCATTATTGTCTTATTAGAAACTTTTTTGTTATTATTTGTAAATTGCACGTCTAGTTTTAAGTTTAAATATTCGAAAACGGTACTATTTATGGAGAGGTATCAAGAATACTTTTTTGCGCAAAAAGGGCCAGGAATCTTAATTACTTACGTTTTTAAAAAAACAATGGTATGTACCGCCAAAAATGACTCCTTAATAAGAACGGATGAAATGATTAATAACGTAAAATGAAGTATCTTTACGCAAAGCTTATATGCCTAGAATTTGCAACTTTTTTCTAAGTCATTTTCAAGACATTTAAAAAAACACACAATTTTAGAAGCCTGTTTCTCTCTTATTATTGAGCTTTCGAAAAAAGTGTATATAAAAAGGAACCTTTATTTTTAGGTGAACTACATATATGCCCTAGAAGTTCCTGAATCCATAGTAAATGGGTACAAATGTTAAAGTTTGAAACTTTTTTGAAGAGAATATGGTACACAAGAATTCCCAGCCGAATTGTGATTACTTTGAGGACATTTGGATTTTACTTCCACAAAGAACAAGATCGACTCTGACTACAATTTCCTCATGAAATGTGGAATTGGTACTAAACTTATTACTTTGTATTTATAATAAAATAGTATTTTAATCATGCAAAAGAAAAATAAATTTTATGAAACAATATTAGATATTGAGAAAAATATGAAATTAGATAGTGAGAGGTATAAAATTAAATCACAAACTTTATTATCTTAAGCAATATATAATGTAAGTAATAAAAATAGAAGAAAGACATCATTTTTATTGTATTTTGTAAAAATTGTAAAATTATGACATTTAAAAATGTTGACAGTTTTTGATCAATTTTAGAGATCAAGGTACCTTTGAAAATCAGTTTTATAAAAACTATTTGCAGAAGAAAATGGATTAAAAAAAATGAAAAAGACAATAATAAGAAAAATAAAAAACATACCAGCAATATGCTGCTCGTCCGAAGCTGAGATAACGTTTGAAAAAAGAAGAACAACTACTTCACGACCGTTAGTGAATGTATTAATTCCGAAATAATTTTTAGTAATAGAATGAAACATTATCTTTTTTGAAATGCTTGCTTCTTATGTGTTTCGCATGTATTTTCATTCTAGTGGCAGAATTAATATTCCGTAATTGTTCTAAAAAGTATCGATAGCCATCGATAGATACCACAAAACTGACAGATGTAAATTGCGGCGTCGTTCTACACGCTCGCTGGCGCTCGTGTTCCTTATTTTTTTAATTTTAACATTGTCTTATATGTTTACTTCCGCAGATCGCCTTAGATTCTACGTTAAGTACAAGGCAATTAGCATCTGTGTCTGGGATCAATCGAACTAGCATTCAAACCATTTTGAAGAAGAACAAATTCCATCCGTATAAAATACATTTAGTGCAGGAACTTAATGAGGATGATTATGATTATGATTTTAAAATTCGGCCTAATACTTTTTAATAAATTACATTTTAAAGTTTAAATTATGTTTAGTTATTTACTTGCTTCTCAATTAAATTAAATGTTCAAATTGATGACCACCCGCGTCCATACAATAATAAAGATTTTGTTCGAAACGTTCTCGCACATTTCGAAGAATTTCCGAAGTGATTCGATGGCACTCCTCAACAATTCTTTTTAAAGAGGCTGGTTGTGTTTTGTAGATTTTACTTTTGAGGTATCCCCACAAAAAAAATGAAGTGGCGAAAAATCTGGTGACCGTGGAGGCTATTCAATGCTACTCTTCTCCCAATCCATTGCCGTGGTGAGAAACAATCAAAGCATAATGCGAAGGAGCACCGTCCTGTTGAAACGTTAAATGATCTTCACTATACTGTTGGTCATTTTCAATAATATCGGTTAAGGTAGAGTCAATAGCATCTTCCAGTAACTGCAAATACATTCCGCCAGTCAAATTACCAGGTAAAAAATATGAACCCATCAGCCGGTCACCGAAAATGTCAGCCCATACATTTAATTTTTGCGGTTGCTGTGTATGTACCGCCTGGAAAATTCTTGGGTTTGAATCAGACCAGTAGCAGCAATTATGATGATTTACGGTACCGTTCATAAAAAAGCTGCATTCATCGGAGAAAGAAATATTAAAAAGACACGGAGCCTAGCGGGTAACGATAAATTCATTAATTTTTATAGGAATATATTACAACTACGCACCTATTACTTTAATAGTCCAATAATGTTCTTTAGTTTGTTTCCCTACTATTAAACTAACGGCTTCTATCGGATTTTATCTTCTTAAGGCTTTGGAACAGATGGTAGGACAGCTGAAGTACTTCTACGTACTCGAGGAGGTGAGATCAACATTCATGCTTCTTAGCTTATGAGCCCTTGGTACTGAGTGAATTTTAAGTTCAGTTCTTCTTTTTTCTTCTTCTTAACATGTTCTTTCTATCTTTAGTTGGTATCATACCAAGGTATTTTGTTTGTTTTGATAGGAAATTATTGATCCATTTATTGTCAAAGATGAAGGATTGTTCAGTTTTTTAAAGTTAATGTGTATCGATTTGGTTTCATTCAATTTGATTGTAGATTTTTTGGTCCATTCGTTTATGGTTTACTTGGTACTTGTACTCGTAGTTTTCGGGTGAAGTCTCTCTCATCCTGCTCTGTTGCAAGTAGCGCTGGTTATTTACAAAGGTGGTTAGTTTCACCTGATTCAGTTTTGGATGTCTGTCAGGTTTGAATACGCTTTCTCTTGTATAGTTCTGAAAAGTCTGACATATAAGCTTTTAAGATCTCTACAAATTGTCCTGGCAACATTTTATTTAGCTTGTAGATTAGTTTTAATGCCAAACCTTGTTAAAGGCAAGTAAAGTTGAGTAGATCTTTCTTCATTTATAAGGCTTTGTCTATTATATCTATTATTCGGTGAACTTGGTTGCTTGTCAAGTGCTTTTGTCTAAATCTAAACTAAAGATCAGGAATAATTTTGGTTCTTTGAATTAATGTTTTTACTTTGTTAAGCTACAACTTTTCAAATAATTTCGAATTGTCTGGCAAAAGTGAAATAAGTCTTTAAAATTTCACTTCATGTGGTGGTTTTCCAGGTTTTGGTAACCTGATGACCTCTTCTACTTTCCATATTACAGGTACATATTTTAATCTAAAGTATGTTTTTTTATTTTTGATCAAGTCTCTTATTTCATTTTTTAAAGCTTTCCCAATTCGTACTTGTATTTATAAGAGTAGAGAAATGTTTTCCATTAATTGTATAATAAACTTTCTTCGTATTGTTGAAATTCGGCGAAATTTTCTTTGAAATGGAAAAATCTAATAAGTTTGGAATTTTATTTCCATTATTTGGCTAGTATGTTTTCCCGTAAAATGAAAATTACCTCTTATTTCTTATTTGGTGTTAAATTCTCTCCCTACTAGAAAACTTTCACCCATGGTTTGTTAGAGTACTTGTGTAAGTCTTACTGTTTTAACTTGTATATTGGTGGGCAGTATACTGCACCCATTGTAACAATTTGTTTAGACGAAGTAGCTACTATTTTTTTAAATTGGATTTTTTGGCTATTTATCGAGTAATCTGTACCTTGATTGGTGGAGTACTTAATTATAATTGCGCTTCCTCCTTTTGGTTGGTTGTCTGGGTGGGGATATTATAAACTTTAAAGCCTTCTAATTTGATATAGGGTTGATTCGTTAGATGCGTTTCTGAGATCAGACATACACCAATACTTTGAATATCTAAATGGTTTTCATTCATTTTTCTTTTTTAGAATGCCATTAGCATTCCGTATTGGGATTTGTAGGTGCTGTTTATCCATTAATTTCTTTCTGAAACTGTACCAGTCGCCTCAACTTCCAACCGATCCAATCACTCGCTAAACTAATTCATCATTTGCATAATTTATTGCATTGTCTGGAGCAATGCTGTCTCTTCAATAGATTAAGGTTTTGTTGTAGGTTGCTTCCCTGTGTAACTTTTGCATAAGATACTTGCTCGTATGCATTTCGATTTAGGCATTTGTTTGCCTTGTCTTAGTTATTGCCTTCTTTTATGTAAATATTTGGCGATGACACAGCCTCTTTAATTTGCTGGGTTTACTTGAACACAGTTGGAACATTTCGCTTGTGTGTTCTTTAGTTTTGTGCAAATTGCTGTAAGATCATTTTTTACGCATTTAACGCACGCTTGATTCTCCTGGCAAAATATTTGAATATGTACATATATTTCTTACACTGTGAAATAAATTTTTCCATTTTGAGCGTTTCTATTGTGATTTCCATATTAGCCAAGTAGTGAATATTTGGTATCTTTTTGATATATTCTCTTTAGTCAAATATTAGTGTGAATGGCGGTAATGTAATTTCATATATTTAACTTGTTTAATTTTTTTTTACTTTTTTTTATTTTCTGTAGAAACTATATTAAATACTCTCTGTTTTAATTTGGTTGCTATTTCTTCTATGTTGCATAATGAATATATATTTGTGACTATGACTCATTCAGGTCTTTCTGTTTTGTTTTCATAAGTGTGCTTTGCTCATAGTTTTTGTTAGTTCACAATATTCAGTTTAATTATTAACATTTATTCTGACTTGTTTGTTATTCATCACTATAAAATTATTGTTTAAATTTTTTTAGAGTAGAGTATTTTTAAGCTCATGGTATTTTTCTACCTGGTTTATTATTATTGATGATGGCTTATTTTTGCCCTGTTTTATTCTTAATTAACTTTCCTCTAATTTTTCAGGCGACAACTGAGCTTCAGATTCTCTTATTTTGGCAATTTGGGCTGTTAGTATTTGCATTTCCAATAATTCTCTTTTAAGTTGTTGCAATTCTATTATTTAGCCTTATTTTGATTACATACACACACAGAAGGAAATTGACCCACTAGGCTGCGTATATATATATATATATATATATATAAATAAGTACTATTTTAATGTTTAAAAAAATTTTTTTAAATAAGTATTAAAAAAATAACAGCAACTTACTATCAACAATCATTTTAGATTTTCTTTATTGCTCAGCTCGATCTCGGCGAATGAATTGGGTTGTACCTATTATATAAATTACTAAAAAAAAATCTGATTAACTATTTAATAATATCGATATTTTCGTAAATTAAGAGTTCAAATTGAAATGGGCGGCCAAATAAAATATCTAACATATAAATTTATAATGAGAACCTGAACATAGAGATTACGTTTTTGACTAATTTTAGTTATTTAAATAACTACACCACTGAGCTGCTTATTTTAACATCTGACATTATAAATAATCTGGGTAAAAATTCAAATTAATTTTTATCTATAATTTAGGTGCTAGATTGCGTTTCGCAAGGGAACACATAAATTGGAGCACGAGAACCTGCAACCACTACAAATTAGAACAATCCGATAGATTCATTGTAAAACAGCTTTTTTGAATAGATTGACAATTCTCTATTTTTTTAATTTTTTTTATGTTAAAACCACTAATCAAGTCATCCCTATACAGGGGTGCTTTTACAAAATAAAAAGATATATAACAGATACTTTGTTTTTGTTTTAAATACTAAATATTCTTTTTATTTTCTTTCTTTATATTTAATACTTTATTTGACACTATCAACTTTCTATTTATTACCAGGTAGCTAGTTCTGTGTTCATGCTTTAAAAACCTTTCAATTAAATATCTTAGTTTTTTAATGTAATTTGCCTTCAGAAATGTGTAAAACAAACGATTTTAATTGAATCTAAATGAAAATGATATTACAGAAATCACTGCTCTTCCCTTTTCGATGATGAATCAAATTAATTCCTTGATTTAAAAAATTGTGGGAAAATGGGTCTTACTTGATTTTGTTGGAGTTCTCATCACTCTTTGAAGGAATATCCACAACTAACTCAATAAATTTATTTATTTTCCTATCTCTTGGTTTCCTAGACACCATTTAATTTTCTTCTTTGGTACTGGGCGAATTTAAAAGTATCTTGGAAGGATATTTTATATAAAAGAGGTCCTTCGAAAATTTTAGTGAATGTCTTTATTCACTTTCCATATAGTTCTAAACGCACTTATTTTCATTTAAGTATTATCTTTTAATGTTTTTGTTCCCATATGTGTACCAGAAGTTTGTTTGTAAAAATTATCATTAACAGAGAAATACGTATTATTAAATAAAAAAGTAATTAGCTCAAAGAAAGAGTCTTTAGTAATAGTGGAATAGTTGTTAATTTGTGTCAATTTTTTGTTTATTGCTGAAATAAACGTTGCTAAAAAAAAGAAACAACATCTAAACTACCAATACATAATTAGAAGGTAAATGTAATTAATTATATTTTTGAAACACTTCAAAGAAATCTTTTATGTAATAATAATTGTTAATACGCAATTACATTTGTTGGAGTATGATTAGTTGTTACAATAGGTCTTAAGAATAAAGTAGGTTTGTGGATTTTCGGTAGTGCATAAAATTTTGCTGATATTCCATTGTAAGATTTCTTTTTTGTAACTTGTCTATTTGATTAGCATTTTAAAGTTTCTTTACTAAAGCGTTACATTTATTTTGAACAATAGTAGTCGCATCTCTAAGTAATCGAATACAATATGAACTATTTTCCATAATATTTCATTATAACGTTACCCTTGTCTAATTTAGTAACTAACAGGATATTTAGAATTTTTTTGTATTGAAAAGTAAATTATGAAAAAAACATGTGTTTCAAGCATGTTTATGTAATTGATAAGTGATTATGTTTGGGATTTACTTATTCTTTGTAGAGTTTGCTATCCTGATACTTCGAACATTAATATCATTAATAGATTAAATTATATAATCAATATCTGCAAAATTGTTTTATAGTAATATACTATTCTGTTAATTACATCATTATTCTGTGATATGAAGGCCATTTCCAAAAAGGGTTTTTAATGTATATGTGAAAACAAGAGCAGCAGCAAAGTTTAAAGCCGCTTTTTCGGTAACCATATACAAAATCAATACGAAATTTATTAAGGTATTAAAATAATACAAATATAAATATTTGCAGGGTGATTTTAATGAACTCTTGTTTCAAATAATGATACAATACATTCATTTACAGAAATAAATGTCTATTAATCATACTACTGTATTTTCTACTAACAGACTATTTTCTAGTAGAAATTTCTTTCACTACTAATTACATTTCGTAACAAATAATTTCAAATTCGCTTGTAATCTTGTCTTCATTTACTTGTCGTTTATTTTGGAGAGTAATGTGAAGATTGAGAATGATAGTTTTAATATCTAAAACAAAAAACAAATTTAATAAAGCAGTTAGGTTAGACAAATAAATATAGATAAAGTTCGAAATTTTCGAAATTTTTAAGGGGTCAAGTGACTCAGCATAAATTATATTCAAAACTATCATGCTATATCAAGTAATAACTGTAAAACTAAATTTGTAGAAGAAAAAAACGTTAAGTTTTAATTAAAAGAATTATAAACTTGTTTAATTTATATATCAGTCAAAATTACTTTGTCTTTGATGATCAATTTTATAATCAAAATGAAGGATTACTAATCGATAGGCCAATATCATCAGTTCTAGCAAATATTTGTATAAATAATTTGAAACAGGAATGTATTGTTTTGGTGCAGATATATATATTTATGATGTTATGGCTAGTTTTATAGGTAGTGAAAGGCAATTAGATATTTTTTTAAATTTTATTAATAACCTATATCCAAAAATAAAATTTTCCGTTGAAATTGAAAACCACAGTTCAATAAATTTCTTAGTTGTAACTATCAAAAGAATAAACTGTAGTCTCCATAATTTGATTTATCGAAAACCAACTCATACAGATAAGATTATCCCTTATAAATCAAATAACCCTGTGTCATATAAACTGGCTGCTTATAGTGCAATGATATATAGAGTCTTTTCAATGCCACCGAATGTAGATGATTTTAAAAGGGAAATTAATATAAAACAACAAATAGTTACTTCTAATAACTATCGATTATATTTCATTAATAGGTCGATTATTAAAAAACAAGAGAAGGTTGCCATTAAACTAATATTTCCAAAACAACGCAAAGAAATCTAAGTTATTATTTTGGAGATATTTCACATAAAATACCAAAAATTATATACAGGAAAATATTATCAGTAATATTTTTTAAAGCAAAGAATAATGTAGGTTCATTTTTAAAAAATGTAAAAACCTAAATAAAAAAATTCAGATATTAATTAGTTAAATTGCAATGATTGTAATATTGGCCAAATCCTTAAAAATTTAGAAATCAGATAATATAATTCATGCTGTTTCACTTGATCCCTTCAAACGTTTTGAGAGGTAGTTTGTGAATAAAAAAATAAGATTCAAAATAAATCTGTGAGTTTCTTTAATAATTGAAAACCTGATGATTAAGACTTACTTTTACATATAAATCCATATTGACGTCAAATATGTTATAAGCTGTCAATTGAGGAATATCTTGAGAACGTTGCATAAAAAATATAAAATTTTTTGTCATTTCATTATCAGAATAATCATTCCAATTACTATGAAAGACAAATTCCGGTAGGAGACTAGCCTAAAATATTTAAAAAAATAATAAATTAATTTTTATATATAAAGTTTTAGTTCTAGTCTTATCACAACTCTGGTTAAAGAAACTAAATCCCCATCATTAGATATATCCAATATTAAACTATACTCTTACCCAGTTAACTACACTCAAACCCTATATGTAAGAACTTGAATTTTCCATTTTTTATTTTTTATGCATAATCAATAGCGGTAACATTATTTAATTGGTTCTATTTTTAAGGAATATTTATAGAAAGAATAAATGCTTCCCATAACAACATATTAAAACGTTTTATCTGGTTTTTGCATAATCATTTTGTATAAAAACCAGATTATCTTTATTGTGATTGTTAGTTAAAAGAAGTTAACTAATTTTTGCACAAAATTATTAATCATCAACATGGTGGTTATATTCATAATCATATTTGCACTCATGGTATTATAGACTTATTTTTGTGAGGTGTGTTCTCTGCTTCTTTGAAAGTATATTATAGAAAATAAGTAAAAGAAAGGAACAATTTTAAGTATGACCAACAAAAGAAACAGTGTTATCAGGTGGTAAGTAGATTATTAATTTTATAACAAGCCCATTTCGGCAAATTAAACTTAACCTTACAAATTTGAAAATGAATATCTTTTATTAGGAACATACAGAGTGAGTTTTAAGTATGGAACGCCTCAATTATCTCGCAAACGGCTTGTACGATTTTTATAAATTTTGGTTTGTGAGGGTTTTATTATTTCAAAAAGTGTATATACTTTTCATTTTAAAATTCTTAAAAAATACTGAATATTTTTCATGTAATATTCCCTATACCTAAATGCCATAATTTCGAAGTTATAACTAAATTTACATTATATCCGCCCAAGCTAAAATAATACATTATCACTGCAACAATAATAGACCGTTGGCCCATGACACAAACATTGTCGATAATCTAAGTTCGTATGCCCTTTTGGGGATATACTCAGGAGGCTTGGGAAACCGGGAAAAAGTGCCTCCGAGCGTCTGTGACCAGTCCTTGCACCTGCTGACCTCCACTTCCGGTTGAAAAAAAAAGGGTTAAGTATTCGATGAACGAGGAAGCTCGGCCATGTGGATACATTATCGTATCTTGCAAAAATAACCGGGCGCTAGCCGGTTTGCATACGTCTAGGTCGCTGCCGGAAGGAGGCATACGAACCGGAAGTGGCAATTTCCCACTGGTGATGGACGATGATCGAGGAAAGTATGCCCTTTCGTGGAACGACTCCTTTCGACCCATTAAACACTATCCGACATTTGCATACGATTCCGGAGAGGGCATCTCGATTTATGCCAGCATCAACTGACCGGACTAACCTATAAATAGTCGATAATTTATGTTCGTATGCCAATCTCGGTGCCGGTAGACTACGACATTTTAAGTAACAAAAGCTGGTTTGCATACGCCCAGGTCACTACCGGAAGGAGGCATACGAACCGGAAGTGGCAATTCTCCACTGGTGATGGACGATGATCGAGGAAAGTATGCCCTTTCGTGGAACGACTCCTTTCGACCCATTAAACACTATCCGACATTTGCATACGATTTCGGAAAGGGCATCTCGATTTATGCCAGCATCAACTGACCGGACTAACATATAAATGAGCAATCCCTACGAAAAGTGGATTTTTCATGTCTTAGGTATCTGTACGACTCTGTATCAAAAATATGTGTCAAGAAGTGTATGCTTTGGATGGGTTTTCATGGAACTAACAAGGGCAAATAGTATTATAACAATTATAAACTTTCTAGAACTAGCCAATGGCTAAAAACAGGTCCAAATTTGTCGAAATGTCCCCTCCGTGATTGGAAAATAAGCCGCATCAGCAGCTGCTCTTCCATTATTCATGGCCATTTGACCCTGGTCAACAGTTGAACTCGTTGGTTCCCATGAATTTGGGGTTTCAGTGTCAATTAGGAAGGCTCGATGAACCAAGAAAATGACTGGGATGGCTTTTCAAGGGTGTCCTCGATCAGAATTGTCCCCTCCGTGATGCTCAATTTCTCGAGTAATCAGCAAGTTTTGTGTGCAATACAAATGTTGGGTAAAAGTCCAACATGAATTAGAAGTCCATGTGATCGGAAAACCCTTTTCCCCATATAGATTCCAGAATAATTGCATTTTTCGTAATCACGGAGGGGACATAAAAATCCCCTTATCGTAGGAATTGCTCAAATAGTCAATAATGTATGTTCGTATGTCAATCTCGGCACCGATAGACTAAGACATTTTAAGTAACAAAAGGTGGTTTGCATACACCCAGGTCACTACCGGAAGGAGGCATACGAAGTGGAAGTGATAATTTTGCAGTAAGATTTCTCGGGCATAAATTTGATGTGGTTGTTTTTTTATATAGCAAAGGTAAAAATTATATTTTCATTAAATTAAAATGACATTCAATATATAAAAACGAAATTATATTGAATATTTTTCCATTATATGATTGCAAAAGATGTTAACTGCAGCTTTTTTGATTTTTACGAACCATGTCCATTTTATTTAAAAATTATGACGTTTCGGGGATCTATATATTCCCTCTTCACATTACTATAGGTACAAACAATATATGATACAATACAATACAAACTGAGTGAATATGTAGATTTATATGAGGGAACTTACTTACTTTCCCTGTTTATGAGGTTAATACAAACAAGTTTTTAGAATCTTTGACAGCAATTTTGGCATTTTTACATTTTACAGATTACATTTTACATAATTGACAATTCCCACAAGCGAAAATTATTTTACTCTTTGACTCTGTAAGTTCCCTCATATAAATCTACATATTCACTCAGTTTGTATTGTATTGTATCATATATTGTTTGTACCTATAGTAATGTGAAGAGGGGAATATATAGATTCCCGAAACGTCATAATTTTTAAATAAAATGGACATGGTTCGTAAAAATAAAAAAAGCTGCAGTTAACATATTTTGCAATCATATATTGAAAGAATATTTACACGAACGAATAAGCTGATTTCAAAAACTATAAATATTGAATATTTGTTCATTTTTCAATTTGATCATGCGTGTTTCTTCGTGGACCGCTTATTCTGCATCATCATCAGTATCATCTGTGTCTGTGCAATCATAATCATCTTCATTTTCGCTTTCGGTGTCTGAACTTTCAGGTGATTCCATAGAATCTTCATTATTTGCCCAATTCTCAGAGAGCTCTTCTATTGTAAGCTGCAGTGATTTTCGTGGACCTGTTACAGATTATAATTTTTGTAATCGATTTCATTGATAAAAAATCTTCGCGTGATCAAAAAATATACCTGATCGTTCCTCAGCTGCATTCTCGTGGATAATAATATCATTTACTTCTGCGGGAAGGGTGGGTCCAAGGTACCAATGGAAATTATACTGTTCATCTTCCAAAATCCAGCCCCACTCGCGTGGCTCAAGATCTGTTGGCACTCTGAGATAAGCACCGCTCCACAACTGGGATATAAAAACAGTTCGCCTGAACTGCTGCTCTAATTCAGCCTCACAAGGCGGCAGCCGTGAGGGGTCGTACTTGAATAAATTTTTTAACAGCTTCTCGGAGTTTTTCTTCGGCGTATATGTTGCCGAGAACACGGCCAATCTGGCTTGGTTTACATCAGTCTCTTTCTTCACCCCATACATGAGGCATACAAACTTTTGGATAGTTTGGAAGGTATTCCTGTACTCCTGCTGAGATCTATCAAAAATAAACATATTAAAGGTTATACCCTGGGGGAGATGGTTTATCCCGGGCACAAAATGGCACACAATGGGCCAATACGGACAAAAAGCGGACAAAAATCTTGCTACAAGCTGTTTTAAGAGCAATTTATACAGGAGTGGGCTTATTTGAAAGCTTGTTGAATTTGTGATAAGAAAATCACCCCAAGGAGGGCGCAAGTCACATCCATATATATATGGAGTTTCCGCGAAATCCGGAAAAAATTCTTGCCCGTTTTGAAAATTAACGAGAACATGATATAAATTATGAGGAGAAGTGCCTACAAACGTGTTTTAGAGTCGCTTGGACCACTTGGAGAAAATGTACATGGGGGAATACTCGTTAGAAAAAAATTCCAAAAATCTTGATAATCACTCCAGAGTCCAGTTTCGAAGCTAATATCGGCTCATATATATGGGGGGTTTCATGAAATTTCGTTTTTCATTCTCGATTTATAACATCTGGAGTAATATCAATTCAATTTTCCAGAATATGCTTCTGTCAAGATTCCTGTTTATTCCTGTTCCCTTCTGTCAAAAATCGGAATATTCGTCCATGAAAAATAACTATGGCGCATTCATATATGGGGCATTCTCGCGAACAGGTGAAAGAGAATATGAGAAAATCTTGAATCTTATCTCCAAGCAAGTACAAAGTATACATATTACAATTTCCACAACAATAGCAAAAAATTCCGTTTTGAAGATGATATAGGGGGGTTTCCACGAAATTTTCTGGAAATAAAAAAACTAAAAAAAAAGAAATATATTGACGACATTTTGTGCCTGGGGCTATTAAATGTTATTCTGTATTATCTTACCTTATTATGTCTAAACTGGACATCATCTTAAAAGCCTTCTGAAATTCCTCAGACTTCTTAAGTAAATTGAAGGGTCTTTTCTTCCCCTTTTGGTGGAATGTTGGATTCTGATCGCACCCAGTAAATGCGTGAAATGCTGGAAGAGCTTGTGCAAGAGTAGGTCCCAGCTTCTCATATAATTTTGATACATTAATGAATCGGCGTTTGGCAGATACGCCCATTTCCATCCATATTTTTGCTGATTTCTCCATTTTCTCCATGTTTGAAAGTAGGATTATGAGCACGTCGGTATCCGAACACTTTATAACAATTTTTTTTTGGCTCTTGCAGGCGTGGTATATCATTTTCGTGTCGGCCTCTTCGTGCTTTTCACATGTCAACTCATGACATTCAGTTCTGATTACGCGTCCCGCAGCCGATCTGTAGACGTAGCATTTCTTATAGTTCACCTTTATCACCTTGTCTCCTATAATGTTTGCCGCGTCACGACTTTGCCAATGTTCAATCAAAAACTCCACGAATTTTTCTTTAAATAAATTATCCTTCAAATTTGCCGTAAAGGTCCCTTTCCGGAGACTCAGGTTTTCTTGGATGACACCAGCATAAGTATCCACGTTTCCACGGAGTTTGTGCTCGGTGGCTTTTATTGAGGGTTTAGGGTAACTATCGAATATGATATCTATTTTGCGACTTTTCAACGCGCACAAGTTCTCCAGAATTTGGAGAGCTATTAGCCCAAATGTCGGCTGAACATTTTTGACTAAATAGAAGAAGAAAAAGCCATCCACGATGTACTGATCTATAACTGCAGGCGCGAAAGAGTCCTCGATCTCAGCCTCCAGTGTTTTTGCTAAAACTGACTTATCGGTTTTATACATTTGTCCGTTCATGTGACAAAAAACATTCGGGACTGGGCTTATCGGATACTTCATCACTATTTCTAAATCTATCTTATTTTTTAGAGAGATAGCTAGTAACCTTCCGAACAAGTCCCTTTGAATAGTGACCTCCTCGACTTGCTTTCCAACTTTTACTTTTGTCTTGGTTTTTAAGATTGCAAAATTACTGACAGGTATTCTCTTAATCGCTCTATCAAAACGCTCATTCTTTGGATCCTCAATACATTCAGAAATAAATTTTTTTCGTAATTCCTCGCCGTTTTCTAAAACTCCCAGAAGAAAGTCGGCAATCTCAGCAGGAGCGGGTTGTCCTGTTGATAAATGATATAATTGATCAACTTTCAGGCGAGGGGAAAAGGGATTTTATCTCTCGTTAATAGCATCAATTAGTTTCATGAGATGAACGTTGTCCTTTTTCATTCTGCTGGGCCTCAAATCTTTGCTCACATCTTGTTTCCGTTTTACACCAGTTATGTCATAAACGTGGGACAAAATAGACGTTCGCATTCCGTGGCTTATACTCCAGCGCTGCAGAGCTGCCAGAGAATTCGTAAAGTGGCTTATACCCGTGAGAGTCCGCGCAGCATCCGCGTTGATCGTCTGCTCCAAAGTAAGATCAACGGGAATTTTCGAGTAAGGCTTTTCTGTCCGTTTTATACCGAAACTGCCGGCTAGGAATGATTCTTTCAAACCTGGATGAGTCTCATCTACACTCAACAAATTCTCGTGATATTGAACTAACCAGCGTGAGTAATTTTGGTGGTTAAACGAAAAAAACAAATTACATATTTTCGGAATGACATATAAAAACAACTCGTAATTGCCTGTTCTTATAGCTGTAGAGAATTCTAAATAATATGACACCAGAGTGCAATATATCAGACAAAACTGGCCAGTTTTTCCATGTCGCCCTTCTAAAGTTTCTCGTCGAAACTGATTGTATCTTTCAAATACCGCAGTAATCACATCATTCTCGACCCTTGGATTAGCTGATCTGGTATTCTGAAACTTTTCTAAATATGTCACAATCTCCTCCTCATTATTTGTTAAAGTACAGCTAATATCTTCATTACAATCCAGAAAGTGCTGAAAATGTATTATTTCTAAAGCCAAGGCAATAAGTGGGTGCAATCTTTTACCCCGATGAAAATGTTTCCCCGAAAGGAAGGAAGACATCGATCCATTCGCCAATATACCACTGTCTACCAGTATATCGTCTATGCCACTTCCGTCAATGAACTTTCCCAAGGCTTTAAAGTAGGACATCATAATATGGAAGCATCCTAAGTGTATGAAAACATTGTCAAAACGTCCGTTCGAACATTTTTGGATATTTAAAGCTTTTATAGCTACGGCCAGATCGTAAGTGACTTGGGCGTATTTTTCTTGGCACTCCTCAGCGACTTGTTGTGACTGCTTCAGCGTCTCAAGGACAACGCTGTCATCTGTGGGGGACGCATTCAAGGGAGTAAGATACGAGATCTTCTGCTGTTTGCAGGTGTCTAAAATGATTTTAGAATTATAACCAACCCACATGGGCGTGGGTATCTGCATGAAAAATGACAGCATCCACAGGGAATATCTATTTTTAAGATCCACGTAGTTATTCGGCTCAATATCTCGGAGAGGAGAGTCGACAGGTTGGAAAGTTCGGTGAATTCTGGGCCTCTTATTAAAAGGCTCGAACGTGGTAGTCAGAGCTGCAAACGCGCGCCGTCGTCTGTCCGAGTTTCGCACTTGGGGCGTCTGGCTTTCTAGTTCTTGACTCGCTGGTATTAAATTTGTACGTGACCGAGTGAGCAAACCCTCTGGGTTCGTCGGTATATTAATGTCCTGAAAAATAATGCCCACGGTGTCATGGAGCGTATCTCGCCCGTCGATAGTCTCCACAAATTTATCGAAATTATCATACGCCAATCCAGTGTTTAAATTCGGCACTGTACTTATGTCATTAGGACAAATTGTATGAGACTCGACACAGGTATACGTAATTTCCGTTTCAAAGCCTAATAATGTCGTATAGGAGCAGCAGTGGCCCAGAGAATTAAGGATATCTACAACTATTTTGCTGCTTGTAAGGGTTTTCATCGCCATCCCGAGAGTGATGTGTTTGGAAGGCTTGACTCTTGCGTTAGTTACATTATATACAGCATCCTGAGCCAGAGATTCGGTTATTCTTTTGAAACTTTCAGATTTCTTCCTCCTAGAGTTTCCACCGCCTAATAAATATTTGTAGAAGTTTGAAAGATTATCAGGTGAAGAACTTTCCCCCTCAATTAGAGCGGTTACTGTCAAGGGATCTGGCAATTCCTTTTTCTCCATATCGAGAATCTCTCTCCTTATCAGAAAGGCCGCCCTTCCTACAACATCCTGCCGTACGAGTTCATCGAAGTTGAAATTTTCTAAATTTGCAGATTTCGGCAAAAGGACGAGATTTTTTCCCCTATTGATAAATTTGACATGGCCTTTTAAATGCACATCGGCTAAAATCTTATCTTTCAATCCTTCAAGTGAGAAAGCATTGGGAATATCTTTCCAACATTTCTCGACTTCCTCTTCGAGGCACTCCTGATAAACCTCTTTTAAAAAAGTGTAGAAGAAACTTTTGCCTTTTTCTACAACATTATTTAGGAGAAACTCCCGGAAAGTTCCATAAGCATTTTCTCGTTCCTGAAGCAGAACGTTCCGCGCTGAATCGAGACCTTTTCGCTTTTGTGAATTTTCAAATTTGGTTCTGTAAGTTTTTGCACAGATCGCATGATATCCTAAAAATTCGTTCTGGTTGGTAATATTGGCGAGTTTTTCCAGTAATTCATAGTCTTCTTGTGCTGTCGCGTATTCCTTTATCTTGTCAAAAGTACTATACTTTTGTGTACATAACAAATGGAATTTTTTACCTTTATACCTCTTCTGTTGTAATGTGCAGAAAATACAACGAGCATTTAACGTATCTACTGTCGGTGGTAAGTCTCCAGAATCCGGATTTTTCTGGTTGCTGAAAACGCAAGAATAATAATGAATATCGACTAGGCAATTGTTATACAAGTCAGTAAATGATGACGAACTGCGATATCAAATATCTATGTGAAGATTCAAAGAAAACGAAAACAAAATAATTTTGGTTAGTTCAATAGGGTACTTGCGTCAGTCTTGGACAGTGCATCAGTGAATGTCAATTTCATGAATTTATGGTAGTATTTCTGCCCCAAATTGTTGATTTCACTTGAAAAAAATCTCAGTTACTCTCAGAAATGTGCCCTTTAACTGGAGTTCAATATGTCATTAGAAAAACGCAGTTGCAATCCAAAGAATAAATTTTGAAAATTGGATCAAGCTGAAAATCCACAAATTCAGAGAACCTTGTTAAGATCTCATGGAATCGGGGCTTTTTTTAATAAGGAAATAAAGAAGAAGTAAAGGCCGAATTGATCTAGATTAGTTTATAGTCACTTATAATCGCTCGGAAAGTGTCAATCAACTTGAAAATTAATGTAAATCGCAAAATTTACATGAATGTCCTATTTTAACCTCTCTTGCCAAAATAATCACAGGTTATGAACATTTGGAGACGCCGATAGATTTTTTGAATATTTACATCTTAGGTGCATCTCACTCTACAAAAAAGGTCATCAAAATTTAAGAAATGTTTTTTTCATCCAAAATGTATTGGGTTATCTTAAATTTTCTAGTTTTGTGCGATTTCTTTCTTGCACTCGATATTGACATTCACTGATGCTCGGACTGACATTCACTGATCTTCGCTGACATTCACTGACGATTTTGATAGACACGAGAAAAAACGCCTTTTCTCGGTACATTCTCCTACACTGAGAAAAAAGAGCAGTGTAAATTTACACCATTTGGTGCAAATTTACACCATTTGGTGTAAATTTACACCAAGTGGTGTAATCTGACACCATGTGGTGTAAATTTACACAAAATGGTGTACATTTACATAAAGTTGTGTAAATTAGCACAAATTGCGTCAAATGTCGGGATTCTCTTCCAGAATCATGAATTAGGGCGGTGATTCTGTAAGCATATCGTCGGTGATATCCCCCCTCGCCCCCCCCACTCTCCGCGCTCGAGAACTGACCTCCTGCTCGCAATGGGACTGATCTTGGATGGGGGAGAGGGGGGCTGGAAGCAAAAAAAAAAAAATTATAGCCCAATAAGATGGTGAAAAGTCTCCTGCCTAGGATTTGGACCGTACATAGGCCATTCAATTCGGTATCTAAAAAGACCAAGTCCCCTAAATTTCCAACCTCTGAGAGTTTCCCCTCCGCCCGCCAGGGCGAAAAAAACTGTTTTTCAATACTTTTGCGATAACTCGGGCTAATGAACGGTGTTTTGAAGGAACATATGAGAGTTTCAGGAAATCCCCATATATAGTGGAATAGTAGACTTAAGCCTTTGCATGGAGAGTTTGAGTAAATAAGTTGCAATTCCAATTCAAAATTTTGAGTAAATAAGTTGCAACAAATAAATAAGTTGCATTGACATTTTGAATGATAATGATCAAAAACATACCTGATATCAGGTGATCCTTCTGGAACATTTACAGGATCTGGGCCCGTTTCAGGAGGACCTGTCTCAAGTCCAATTCGATATTTTTCGTTGAGAGCATTAAAATTACTGTAACATTGAGAATGATAACCGATTTCTTGATTTACTGTAGGCGGCACGTGGGTGGTGCAGTATCGAAGTTGAAACTGAATATGGCTTCTCAGAGACAATTGACACTTCTGGAGAGTACGCTCGTTAAATTTTTTCACTGTTGTGTCATTTTCCTTACACACGAAACACTTCAGTCCAACTGTAACTGGCGATTTTGGCGATTCTGACATTTTTTTCCGGGCAGACATCTTGTAACGCAAAAGTTACAAGTCTGGCACATTCAAACTATTAAACCCAACTGATTTCTCTCTTCGTGATGGCGTCGTTTCTCAATATCCCCACGTGTAGGAAATAATACTCGCTAGACTGAGGTATAAATAGCAAAGGATGGATATACTTATACAGTAGAACTTCGATAATTCGAAGTTCAAGGGACCGGGCAAAAACTTCGAATGGGATTGGCCGAGTGTCAAACTCGGGGTAGATGGCGCTCAGGTTTTATTACTCAAAACACACGAATATATATATATATATATATATAATAGAAGTGCCCAAACTAACCCTCAGTTTTTCCAATGGTAATATGAAATTGTCGGCAAATTGGTAAAGGGAATTCGTAAAAGTATTTGATCTTCTTTCAAATATATCTACGGGGAATAAGACAAGATTGAAAATTTGATATTCCCAGTTAAAAAAAACCAGGTCAGGTTTGGGAGCCCAGTTCTTTTGGGTAATAAAACCGGAGCGCCATCTACTCTCAGTTTGACTCTCGGCCAGCCCCATTATGGAGAATTTCTAATTATGGAGAATTTCGAATTATCGAAAGTCGAATTATCGAAGTTCCACTGTATCTATAATATTCTTTGGGTATAGTCTCTAAGCCAAGCCGGTATGAGAGATAAACAAAGGTAGGCAGATAATATCTCTCTTTCTACCTGCTCGACGTACGAATGAACTCTATACGTGAGAAGTAAACTCTCACAGTTACACAAACCGACAAAGAATATTATAGCTATGGAGAGCTACTCTCCATAATTATAGCTTTGAAACTAACGAGAGGATGCTTTCTGAATCGGTAAGAAATTGAAGGTTCAGGGGCGGGGCAAGTACTTCAGTGCCCCGGTTTATAGATCGTCTGCCCTTACAAAAAAAAAACGAATCGCTATTTCTCCGCGAAAAAAACGCGAATCGCTAAGGCTGGATTCACATGGACTTCTGGACGTTGAATTTGGCGGGCAAGTTTGAATGAATCGATCCCACTCGTACAATGGGAGATTAATATTTTCCCGACTTTTTTAAGGTCCGATTGTATGTTATTGGAAATATTAATGTAGTAAGATCTGATTCAACCCATTTACACACTATCGACCATGTTTGGACACTCGCAAATAGATGTGCCTTTTGCTCATTGGAAAACCCTGGAAATGGGTTTATCGGGGGAAAAAACTTGTGGTCCCTAATGGGAGGGTAATTTCCACTTTTTTCACTTTAAATTGTTAATAAACAATAGTAGCGCGATCTTCAAGGTGAAATAATTGGTATATTTGGATTAAGCGGGACAAAAAACATAAAATAAACATTATCTGCAGAGGGGCCCTTTTATTGAAAGTTTGGGAATTAATTAAGTAATGTTGGCACCGCGCAAATTGTATGCAAACCATTATTTGATAAATAATTTCACTTCTACTAACCGTGGTCAAAATTTCAACATTTCCTCAATTATCGACTATTTATAGGTTAGTCCGGTCAGTTGATGCTGGCATAAATCGAGATGCCCTCTCCGGAATCGTATGCAAATGTCGGATAGTGTTTAATGGGTCGAAAGGAGTCGTTCCACGAAAGGGCATACTTTCCTCGATCATCGTCCATCACCAGTGGGAAATTGCCACTTCCGGTTCGTATGCCTCCTTCCGGCAGCGACCTAGACGTATGCAAACCGGCTAGCGCCCGGTTATTTTTGCAAGATACGATAATGTATCCACATGGCCGAGCTTCCTCGTTCATCGAATACTTAACCCTTTTTTTTTCAACCGGAAGTGGAGGTCAGCAGGTGCAAGGACTGGTCACAGACGCTCGGAGGCACTTTTTCCCGGTTTCCCAAGCCTCCTGAGTATATCCCCAAAAGGGCATACGAACTTAGATTATCGACAATGTTTGTGTCATGGGCCAACGGTCTATAACAACTTAGACATTTCAATAAACTATTATTGTTGGTGTTTATTGATAGTCCCAATGGATCGTGTAACTGAAAAAGAACGAATTGAGATTTTAATAATATTAGGATATAGTGATATGCGTAGAAGTCAACAAGAAATGTATATCTATTGTGAGTAAGTTGGTAAAAAAGTTTAACAGAACTGGTTAGATAAAAGATTTATTCAAATCAGGACGCAGAAAAACTGCATCAATTGAAGACAAATCTTTAGATGTTTGTAACATTTTAGAAGATGATCCACACTTTAGTACTAGACAAATATCCAGGAACTTGATATTTCGCACAAATCCGTAATGAGAATTTTACGTGATAATAAAATCCATCCATTTAAAGTAAGGTTGGTTCAAGAGTTGTTAGATGACGATTTTTATAGACGTGAAGAGTGTACAGACATAATTATGGGAAAATGTTTTTTTAAAAATGTATTGCGATGAAGCTACTTTTGTTATTAACGGAAACGTAAATCGGCATAATTGTAGATACTCGTCATGTAACAATCCTCGTTGGATGCGTGAATACCACATCCAGTATCCAGAAAAACATAAAGAAGGGGGTGGAATAACAGGCGAGAAAATAATTGGGACCTTTTTCATTGAAGGAAACTTAAACGGTCCGGCATATTTAAATTTATTGGAAAACAGTGTTATACCTGAGTTGGTTCGGTTATTTCCAAATTCAAGTAAGTGTTTTCAATAACCTTTTAATTTAAAAATTTCATTATTTGAAACATTCAGGCAATTACTATATCCCAAACAACAATATTTGGCTGCAACTTGATGGAGCTCCACCACATTATGCGCGTGAGGTAAGGCAATGCCTAAATAATGTGTTTGTTTCCAAGAAGATGGATTGGAAGGCGTGGTTTTATCGAATGGCCCCCGCGATCACTCGATATGAATCCTTTAAACTATTTCTTATGGGGTCACTTAAAAAACACCGTTTATAAAACAAAACCTGCCAATATTCAGGAATTAAAAGATATGATCACCGTAGACATAAGAAGAATTGAATATTTTTAAAGATTTTAAAGATTCGTTACATTTTTTTACTAATGTATTGACAGTAGACCTTGTTATGAGATTTCTGTTAGGATATAAATTATTAATGATTATTCAAATTAAACGAGTTTATACAGGCATAGCCATCTTAATGCAGTATTTTAACTTGGGCGGATTTATGTACATTTAGGTATAACTCTGTAATTATGGCATTTGGGTATAGGGAATATTACATAAAAAATATTCAGTATTTTTTAAGGACTTCAAAAAGAAAAAATATACAAGGTGATCCAATTGTAATAACAAGGATCATTATATTTCCAGGAGAACGGAAGATCTGACAACAATATAAATACTACCATAAGATCGACCGTATTACAAAATCCTCACAAACCAAAATTTATAAAAATCGTGCAAGCCCTTTCCGTGATAATTGAGGCGTTCCATACTTAAAACTCACTCTGTATAGCTAATGATCATTAGAACTATTATAATATATAATTTATTATATTATTACTAAAAAGTAGAGGTTCACAGCGAAATTAAACAATTACTATTTGGTATTTTTTTTATGACGTTTTTGTGTCTGGTTAATCTGAAGTAATTTCACATAATATACGAGCACCTAGTTTATGGTATAGAAATGTCAGTGAACAGAAGTTATATATATAATATTTTCCAGAATCCCCTGAGAATAATAATAACAAATTGAGAGTTCGTTCTGAACTGTATGAAAGGCAGAAACACATTGCAAATGAAATGAAACTATTTTTAAACAGCTGCACAGAAATACATGAATATTAATTGTCGCTTTTTGTAATAGATTCAACCAGCTTTTTCTTTTTAATTTTTGATGAAACGGTAGTTTTTACTTTAAGTAAATGTCTTTATCAATCTATTAATTCAACAGTGAATACGAAAACATGTTATAAAGAAGAAAATGGGTAAGACAGATACAATCAAAATGTCATGCTCAAGGAACTTGTTATGCAATCAAGAATAAAATTAGTTCCAGTTGTTAGTTGTGACAAATGTAAGAATAAATGTAATCAAACAAATGAGGCAAAACACAAATCAGATAAAAGTGAGAAAAATGTTAGCAAAACGTTGTTTTCCTCAAAACAGTGAAGACCGAATACAAGTCTGCCAAACATTTTTTACAGCTTTCCTTTGACTTTGCTCACAAATAATTATTAATGTAACAGCTGCTACTCGAAAGATGATAATCGGGGGTAAAAAAAGCTAGTTAACATAATCAGAATTGATCAAATAAATTTTGTAAAAGAGCATATTGCATCACAAAAGCAGAAACGACTTTTGTCAAAAAGAAAAACAAGCAAACAAAGAAAAAGCAAGTGAACTCCATAACTCTAAATATACAATTACACATTAATGTGGTAAGACTTTGAATCATTTCCCCTGTAAATCTATACATGTACTATTACATAAGAATCTACTTACTCATGGAAACTTCACATTTTACGATATTTTCACCCACTTACTGTGGACAAAATCGCAATCACTTAATTGTTATTTTTTTATTAAGGGCTGTTCAATGTACAAATCATTTACAAGTGATTAAGCAGAACACACCCTATGTAGGTAAATTCAATGCATTTAGCAATGAAATCTGTCAGCAAAAATAGAGACATAGTTTCAATGAGTGATTGAAAAAATATTTCTAGAAATGCCAGAAGAAGAAAAATAAAACTATAACTAAAAATTGCGTTATAGAACCATACCAAGAAAAAAAAAATGTTTTAAACTTGAAATTATTAGCAAAGAAGTGTATGTTAAATAGAACACGAGAGATTGTTTGTAATTTAGTACGTTGGTTAAAAATTAAAAGAATTCGATACATAAAGCAAGATAAAGAAACATTTTTTTAATTATGATTTGTCAGATAAGTTTAAAAGTTTGAAATTATGGGAAATTATAGCATTAGCTTTACTTAAAACACAGAAACCAAGAATTAAGAAACTAGTCCACACTACCCCATATACAGACTCCCCAGACAAGAAAAAAAATATAATAAAAATGTGTACACCTGGGGTATTTCATGATAAACCGCATAGTTGGGTCAAAAGGTTTAAGGTCTAAGATGTGTAAAATAATTTTATTTTTTTGTTTTTTACAGCCCCTTAATAAACATTTTTGTAACCTTTTATATACAGGTAGCAAAAGCACAACATATTAATATTTTTAAGTTATTGGGTTTTCGCATTATAGGTTATCCCTAAATTATGTTTTCCTTGAAAAATAAAAAAAATTTGGTAACTTTGAAATTTTCATTTTTTGGGGGAACATTACGTTCACAGAAAACATTACAACGTAAACAATGTTTAACATTGAATTCTAGATAGTTCGTATTCATCCAATACCTGAAAACCATACTGTGTTCCAAGTTTATGGTTGCTGAACTTTGTACAAGCTGTAAATACAATTATCTCGAAATGAACTTTATATGAGTTATCTGGTTTTCGCTTTGCTCATTCAATTTTCTTCATTTGCTCTCTTATATATTCCATACATGATATGGCACCCTTTAATATGACTGATGGATTTTATAGAGCGACTCCGGTACGAAAGGTGTAAAAGTTTGATCAAGTTCAACGTTATAGTAACAGCATCTAGCAGACAGCTTTGATGATTCCAAGCTCATGGCAGACACATAATTACCAGGGAGTTTTTCAACCAAATCGTCAATTTAACTTGCAAGTTGGTCACCATTAAACCATTTAAAAACGCTTTCTTGTTTTTCCAACTATATTCCAACGGACATAATGAAGTGGGGTCTTTTTGGAAAACAATTTTCTAAATACTTAGGATTTAATGCTTTCGTAAAACTTGATGGTAAAATTTATTCTTAGAGGGTGGTATAGAACTTGCATCAAAGTTGCAGATTTTTATATAGAATTATTTATTTATATTTTTAGCTTTGTAACAGTTAATGAAAGACTGCAACCTGCCATCACTTACGTCTTTCGATTTTTTAGTACTGTATTGAATCACATTTCAAAATGGTGTTGTAATAGATCACCGTTAAATCTACATCACCAATACTGCAATTTGATATTCAATATTATCTTTTAATAAGGTAAAGGGTCTTTTTTTCTGCATTAAGAAAAAGTAGGATTATACTCGCAGCCGCAAAATGCATAGGAGCGTAACCAAATTTTTGTTGAGTAACTTTCCAAGCTGGTGGTAAATTTTCGTAATGTCAATATTGTTTAAAGATACTACATAAATCATAAATACTTTTACTATCAGCTTCTTTATGTAAATCACAACATAGATTTTCAAGAATGGTTTACTTTATTAAAAAATAGTACTGAATATTAACAACCAATTGTAGCTTTTGGTGATGCTGATTTAACGTACGCTCTATAACAATAACTTTTTAACGTATTCAAAACTTCATTTGTGAAATGTATAAGGCTAAAATCGAAAGACGAGGATGAAAAAAGGTTCCAGCTTTTCATTAGCATTTAGAAAGCTTAAAATATTTGTATTAGCAGTATTTATAAATTTGAGATCTGTTAAAATACCGTAAATTGTTTATTTTTTCGAATTTTAAAAAATGCCTGCCTTGAGCTTGGAACCGTCATAGCTGTCTGCCATTGTTATTTTTCAGTACTTATATTTAAGATTCGGCCTTGTTACTATAACGTTAAAGTTGGTAAATTTTTGACATATTTCGTACCTGAATGACTATGTAGGCACGGCCAGTCACACTATATAAAGAGTCCTCATTTCATATACGGCATGTACCTATAAGAGAGTAAATAAACACAATATAAAGTTTGTTAAAACTGTCGGCCACTCTCTCTTATACTATAAATCTAGATAATTCATAAAATCTGGTGAGATAATATTGTGTTTCTGTAATATTCAAAAATGATTTTATTGTTTTGCCGTATAATTTGGAAAGCATTAATCGACGTCATAAATTTGCGTTATGCTTAAGGCATCCAAGTCATATAATCTTTCTAAGTTTCCAAATGATGCAACAAAAATAGCTAGTGAATGAACTACACTCGAAGCTACAATTTCAAAATTTTTATGGAGGTTAAAAGAACATTTTTACAACTAGTAATATTTTTTACTCACCTGATAATGTAATTCATTTCCAATTGCACAATACATTAATAATTCAGCCAAATAGCCAACTGTTAAAAAAAACACACAAAATAATTGAGAAAAAGAAGGATCCACCTAAAAATAGTTAAATTAGGAAGAATAAGATTTACGTTAATATTCATGAATCGTAAATAAGAAAATATTTCACATATAGTTACCAAAGATGTTACAACAAAAGCTCCTGTGCAAACTCCAGCTAGAGTACATGTTAACTGTGTAATTTCAATTAAGCTATATATTCTATTCATTTTATTCGTGATTCTAAAAGAAATATACCTATTGATTATTATTGTTTTTGGGGAAAGGTGCAGAGTAACACATTTTTTTTTCAAAATTATAAGTGACAAAGTGGAGAAAATGATAATGAAAAAGGGAAAATAACGTTCGAAGACCTACTTTGAAATGTGATGGTCACTAATATTTCCGTGTAATCTGTTTTCACGTATGTATTAATATCGGTGAAAACGCAGGAGTAAGATAAATAAACATTTAAATACCCAACAAGTGTTATATAAATATAAGATTTTCAAATTTATAATCAGTAATAATTTCAAATTTATAATCAATAATAATTTTTACATTAAATTATTTTTATTTATTTATTGATTTATTTGTTATTTAACGTCGGCTTATTTCTGCTACTGGGGCTGATCACCGATGTTGGGAGCACGCTACCCCAAACCGGAAATTTTGCCGAATCCTCAGGTATTCCAACCCGAGGTAGGGATCTTTAACGAGCCCAACATCTATGGACTCGGGACCGACACTACCAACATACCTGGTGCTCATTGGTATTTAAATTAGAATTTTGTCAAATATATTTTCATTCAACTATTACAATCAATTTAATATTTATAAATTATTTATCTATACAATTTAAATTTGTTCAGTCCAAATTTTATATCGTATAGACAAAAATAGTTTTGGGAACACAGTATTGACAGAAAATGTTTGTTAAATTAGATTACCTGTATCCGAGATATAGGCGGCACGGCATAACTAAACTATCTTTATATTTATAACAAAAAATTTCGAGGACTTTGCCGAAAGAAGAAGAAGAAAGTCAGTTGTTCTTTGAAGCTGAAAGAATCAAAACCACCTCTAGTGAGATGAACCCCTAGTAAGGAATTTTAATTTATATCTATTGTGAACGATTTTCCAACATTATGTTATATTTTTTCTGGTTGTATTAAATAATTTTGGGAAAAATTAATATTTTTCTGTTAGCAAGTCCCAAGATACCGCCCTATGGAGTTGGGCGTTACAATATATAGATTGGAAATTTTCTCAGAAAGAGGCAGAAAATGGAATATTGAATATAGATTTACAAAAAGTACAAGAGCGAGTTGCTTGAACAGGTAAATATAATAAATAGTAATAATATTTACATTTCAGAATGGTCCAAAAAGAGATTTTTATTTAAAATTAAACAAATTCTTTGAAAGTATTTAACATGCCTGATATTTCATAAGAAATTTATCCCTTTGCAGGTGTAAGTTTATGTAGTGTTATAATAATTGCGAAGGAAGGATGATAAATTGACGATGGTCTCGTTTCCGGATTCACATCACCTAGAAAACGCAACAAGAAGTCTTAGAAATTAGTATAGATATATCTTCAATAAATGTGTTTTGTGTCTAACAATAATAAATTTTACATTATACTTTATATTGAACTATTCAGTTACAATACCATAAAAAATATACGGATCCGAAAAATTATCCTCTGTGTTTGAATCGGAATAAGAAACAATTGACGATCATGTACATTCAAAAAAATATGTTTTTTCCCTAACCCCCAAATAGCAAATATATAACTAATAATAATAATAATAATAATAATAATAATAATAATAATAATGATAATAATAATAATAATAATATAATGATTTATATGGGGTAAAATAGGTTCTACCTGTGATACATTTTTTTGAATATTATAATAACACAGTACTTTCCACTGGCCTTACCAAGAATATACAAATTTTCATATTATAATTATTTTCATTAAACATTAAGTGTAATTCCCAATTAAATTTTTTAAATGACAGATAAAAATAACTGCTGGTCTGCTCCAGATTAAGTTTACTTAAAATATGAACATTTTACAAGATATAGCACCATAATTTAACAAATAACTCTAGTCCTATAAATTCTTCGGCTGCTTCTAATTTGTGATATCCCTCCTCCTTTAAGTCAGTGCGCATCTCGCGATTTCAGATATTCCTGACGTATAACCTTGATATAATTATTTAATATGGGAACATATTTTATAGAAAAACTCAGAGAATTTAAAATATGATTTTATATTAAAATTAGGATTAAGAAATGGTAAATTGTCAAATTAAAATATATTGTTTTTAGAAGTATACGATTTCAAAAACTTATAAAGAGATACCAGAATTTTGGCTCCTTCACTTGTAATTTGAGACGTCATATAGTAGCCTCACCGTTAAATGTTTAAAATCCAGGTCTGCGAGATTAAAATGAAAATTATTATTTTCGTGAGTGATCCAATCTCAAAATGCGTTTACTAGTGAAAAGTGTTAAGAAAATCTTTTGTTTATTTATGAAATTTAATTGTAATATGTTTTTTAGATTTATGTGTTGACTAACAACAAATTTGACTTTCCCAAGAAGATGAATTTCTCTGTCAAATATCAAGCGTCATGAATGAACTTCCATTTCTACAGAAAGAGTTCTAACAATCGTGGCGAAAGCCTTTGTTAGAAAAAGGACCTTTTTACCTAGTGAGTTTGTTCATTTAAAAAATGTTTAAATATACAATTCATGTTGACTTTTCCTATTTATGAAAACTTGGCTTTGCTGAACTGATATGCATGCCATTTAGTGATAGTTTCGTTAAGGATTATATGAACAATTTAACTGCGGTAAAAATTGTTACATTTCAACATAACATTCAAAACCGGAATATACGCAAATAGATAGACATAAAAAATAAAAGAGATATCAATAAATAGTATTTTACTATAAGTTTTTTCAAACAAATAATCACATTCTATTCAGAGGATCTGAATATGCTCCTGTTAGGCAGAAAGCCCACTAACGCGACTAATCACGATTTTTTTGACGATAAACAGCGACAGGCATGATTAGTACAAAATGGAGACAGAAGAGTGAGCAACTGTTTAGTTTCATTATGTGTGTCGTTTCAAAAAAGGTAATAGTTATAGTTAGACTTGAACGTTTGTCATAACTCGCTGAACTAGGAGCTAGTTGCGCCACTGTGTCCAAAAAGGACAGTTACCCGAAATAAATGTATGTCGATTTCTTAGGAGTAGATGATCCGTTGCACTCATCCTTCTGGCGTCGTAATTTACGAAATTAACTGTCCCTGAGTTGTGCTGAAATAAAACAACAATAATTCTTTTTAACATATTTATGACTTAATTTCTTCAACGCTGTGTTCCATATTTGAAGGTGGTTGTGCATTTCTGATATAAATGAATCAATATCAATCATCGTTAACAGTCATTTTCAAGTCGACTCACTTGACTTCTCGAACAAGACTGTATTGGTGATGTTCCATATGAACCCGAGATATCATTGACCACGTGTGGTAGAAGAATCGCGATTTGTTTGTTCTATCTTTTTAGCCGAATAATTTATCATTTTGTAAAGCAGTTTCAATATTTCAGTAAAAAACAGCATTTTATTCAAATTAAGAATATCATGACATATTAAGTCAATATAATCCCCAATGTTTTGTATTAGTGTCAAAAGATTCTTGGAAACGGGTAGTGTATTACCAAAAAAAAAAGTAATGATAGAAATACTTAAGTAGTGTAATAATTGCCATTGATAATGTTTCAGATATTGTTGACGAAAATCTCACAGAGAGTCTACTTTCAGTGGAAAGACAAGTGGTGTTAGTAAAACTAGATGGTTTCAGAAAAAAACTACCAGAAACCTATTATTACTGCCACTGCACAATGTGTGAATGAAGCCTCTTTTAGAAGAAACGCTAATTTTGCCATATTTGGGACGTTAAAAATCCGCTTCAAATACGTAGGACCAATTTTCGTAATATGTGAGCTGGTATTGTTGGAAATCACTTGATAGGTCCATTTAATTACCAAAATAATTTCGTGGGGTGAACTATTTATAGTTCTTGGAAAATGATTTACCAGAGCTTCATGAAGATTGGCCTTTAAATATCTGTTGTGACATATGGATTCTACATAATGAGGCTCCACCACATTTCTCTCGACCAGTATAGCTTTTTCTTGATGCAAATAATCCTCGCCGTTTTTCTTAATGGCACTTGGAGTTATCCATCCAGCCAAGCACTATATTTGTATAATATTTCATACACTTTTATACATTATTATAGGATATACACGCACCACATTTATACCAACCACACCGGTGCCCACACCTGGATCGCGAAGATACAATGTAGGTTTTCCGCTCACTCGACATTGGATTGATTGGTAGAAATGGACATCTCCAAATCTTAATGCCATGTACTATTATTTCTGGTGTCACTTGAAATCATTTGGGTATGATAATTATTCCAAGATAGACACCGAGAATGAACTTCAAGAACGAATTTTCGTGGCAGCTGATACAATCCGCCGTAGTTTAAATACTTATATTAATAAAAATTAGGTTCGCAGTGTAAATGCGTATTTGCTGCAAATGGAAATCATTTTGAACACTTTTTATGAGCAATTATGACGTCGCTGAAGCCATTTAATAAAATTTAGATTCTAAAAATTTATTATATTTTTCACTCTTCTACATCCCCAATAATCGACCATTCTCACTATCTAGATGTACTAAAACAATCACTTATTTTTAGCTTGTAAAAAATTATTGTTTTTATCAGTACTGTACTTGACTGAATTGTCCAAGTGTCGAGGTGTTTCTGACTTTAGTTGCTTTTTGATAGGTACTATTTGGAGGGATGTAAAATACTAATATTTATTTCTTTGAAAACAGCTGACATTAGAAAACAAATTTATGAAACATTTTTTATTTTGCCCAAGTTATAATACCTCATCTGTATTAGTGGGCTTTCTGCCTTAGATAAACCGCTTTACAATCCTTGTTTATACATGACGATGCCCGGCCTGTAGAAAAACAAATAAATGATTTTCAATTTTAAGTACGTCATGGAATTATGGAATAATGCATCTCAAAAGTCGAAATTAGGTATACCTTGAAGTTAAAATTTTCTGTCAGAATAAAGGAAGTATTTTATGCCCTGCAAATAAAAATTCACATGTGTTGTTTTAAGTTTATACAAATTTCTCTATTTTTTTTTGCGTGTTACAATGGACGTAATGTGTAACAAATAAAAAAATACAGTCTTGATCGAAAAGTCGTCTGACGTGAAAGAACTCCACAGAAACCATTTCAGTTACGAATGGCAAAAGTTTCATTATACGAGAGCGGTTTCATGAAAGAGTGATTTTTCTATATATATATTTCACTGTATCAATATATTTTATTTTTCAACATAATCTGCTTTTATATCTATACACCTAGTCCAGTAGGTTTTCAATTTTTCAAACCACCCAAGAAGAAATCTTTCAAAAAACCTTCAAAATACCCATTTGTGTCTACTATCACCTCTTCATTTGTTTGAAAACTTTTTCCACCAAGCCGTTTTTTTAAATTTAGATACAAAAAGAATTCACTGGTAGGCAGATCTGGCCAATACGGTGGATGAGACAGCAAATTGACTAATTTTGCGGTAGTAATTGCAAACGAATGGAATGTGACGAAACAACACACCTCTTTTGATTCTTAAATTCGGTGTCAAAATGTGTCATCAAATCAGCATAATATAGTCCAGTGACCGTTTTTCTATTTTGTAAATAATCGATAAAAATAACACCTTTTGAATCCCAAAAAACTGTGGCCATGTTTTTATTGGCCGAAAACCCTTTTTCTGCTTTTTCGGGGCACATTCCCTGGGAGAAATCCATTGTTGTGACTGCATTTTGGTTTCAGGAGTAGAACGGTGAATCCATGTTTCATTTACTTTGACATACCAATGGAAAAATTTCTTTGAATTACATTCTTCTGAATTTGTAATACAAACGCGCACTTGATCTGTAATAAGCAGGTGGTAACAGTAAATGACGGCCATGAATGTCCTGCATCATCCGTGCTCATAAGCCCACGTTTAAAAGTAAAAGACAAATTACAAATCTTTCCATATGATGGAGTACATTCATAATAATATTTATGTAGTTTTTCCTCGATTTCCTTAATTTTTTTCCACGTACTAAATAATGTTTTATTAACACTCGAAATCATTTTTTTCTCCAAATTCACACAACAACGAAAACAATCTTCTTTAAATGAGCATAAAATATAATCTAGCTATTATATTTTGAGAAATTTTGATAGAGCGCGTAAGAATCGTGGTAAAAGCCACCAACGCATTCATCATAGAGAAAATGTTGCCAACCTTTAAAAAGTTACTCTTCCGTCAAACCGCCGCCGTATGTACGTGTATCCAAAAACTACCCACGGTTACCTCCGTCAATGATTAAAGTTCTATCTTTTTCCAATGAAACACACTTTATGTATAAATAAAAATTATTATTTAAGTTATTAAAGAAACACAGAGTGCGTAAATTTTGGAATTAGAGTGTCATACATTTTTGAATTTTATTTAACACACGAAAATGGAGTTTATGCGAGAGTGGAAAGTTTTAGCATGCTACGATGATTTTAAAAATCGTCTCTGTCTGAGGGATTCTAAAATAGACTATTTAGTATATATTTATTTACAACGACATCATTCCAAGTCAATAGAAGTAGACTGTTTGAAAGCATAATAATGGGAGGTTTAAATTGATGCCACGTTAATCGGAATCGGATCTGTTTTAACAAAACTACAGGTAGCGTAAGCTGTTTAACACAAAATAATTCAAAGAAGAATTTGAAGTTAAACTTACCTTTAGTGATTCAGTGTACCCCAGTATTGTTGCTTGTAACTTTGTGCCATCACACTGACTCTAATGGTGGTATCAATTTATTCTAAGATTATTAAGCTTTCAAACAGCGTACTACCATTTACTAGGAATGCCATCATTGTCGATACATATACTCTCAAATGTTAGCATGTTGCTTAGTTGATTTTTTTGCTTAGTTGATTTTTTTGCTTTTAAGTGTATATGTATGTATAATAAATGGCCTTACCCTAAGAGTAAACAATGATGATTTACACATCTTACAAAATATTCTTTATGAATATTATAACTTTTTCCAACTAGTTCATCGTCACCTACGCTTCTTAATTTCTTAATCACATTATTCATTTCTGGTGTATTGAACCTCAATAAAACATTTTGAAGTAAAATATACTGTGAGATTACACTAGCAACAATACTTATGAATAAAAAATCGTAACCTAGTAGTACGCAAAACATAAAATATGGTAAAGTAATAATTTGAAGAATATATATTGTTTCATAATAAGGAGAAGCGGTACAATCAAAGAATGAATAAGATACTTGAAATGGAAAAGTACGTGATGACCAGGGTGTTACCAATAACCCTACAACGTAGATCAAGCCCAAAATTATTACGGAAATCATCAGATAAACCATTATATTGTAAAATGTTTCAATATCCTTTTGGAGTTTTCTGCCTACTAAGTCAGATGGCCAGAATTTGTTCATTATATCGTCCAAAATTATTTCCAGATCTCTGTTAGTGAAGTACAGGACGAAAATTTTTACTGTTGCCTGAAATAGTATAGAATGAAAACAGTTTGACCGCAATTAACCGTTAAAGTAATTTTTATCTACCTGAATCATTACACTAATGTAAGTGACTTGTAATGTAAATTTAACCAAATCCTTAAAAGTTGAAGTAAAATATACGATCACTCCAAAATGTAAGAAAGTAAATAAAACTGTAATAATAAGAAAAGATACAAATTTCTTGTTTTTGCTGTTTTTTTGTCTTGGCCATAAAAATATGCCTTGCTGTAAGAGTTTTGGAATCCATAAAAACAACTTACAGTAATCTTTGGTTCCCAAAACACGAACACCAATATCTGAAAAAATGGAAAATTAAATAACTCTAAATAACGCCTAATAGAGAATAAATCATGATTATTTATATATATATATATATATATAACAGCACTTTCATTTGATCTATTGTAAGACCCACTTCTCTATTTAAAATTTTTATTGATGACGTCATCACGGTAAAAGAGATTACGTCAAAAATAAAAAGGTGATCTGACGAAGCGCCCTAAATTAGCCGATTTACAAAATAATGAATTTATGCTATTGATTTGGACCATACTGTACAGATTGGGTATTTCAAAATTTTGAGGATGGAGTAGTGGACGGCTTAGTGGAAGAGCCTTGACTCGATTCGAGTCGACAATTCTTCTAGTGCCTTAAAAGAATATTATTATTGGTTTTAAATTAACAATGCTGTTCCTAATGTGGCTCCGTGAAACAGTAACAAAGCCTACAGAGATTACGAGGCTAATGACCTTAGGTAGTTGGCACCATTAACAAACTAAAATGATTTTTGGGACTCTTTGTTAAAACAGTTGTCAGTGACAACTTGTCACACTTTAAATG
This sequence comes from Hermaeophaga mercurialis, assembly GCA_951812935.1. NCBI lineage: Eukaryota > Metazoa > Arthropoda > Insecta > Coleoptera > Chrysomelidae > Hermaeophaga > Hermaeophaga mercurialis. The sequence continues at coordinate 13,503,981 of OX638360.1, forward strand.
CATATATTTATAAATTTAAACTAGGCAGATACTTATATTATTAGTAATACAAAACTACTGTTTTTCAACTATTTTTGACTATTAAATGTAGAATATTGTTAATCTGTTCATTAAAAACTTCAGGTTTTTAAACCTGAAGATGTGGCCCATTTTGTCACGAAACCGGGAGTTCTCTTCTCTTTTTTCTATGAAAAATAAAAGCTTAGACTGTGAGACTAAAGGACTTTTTTCTCCCAATTTCCTTTCATTATTTCATAATTATATCTGTGCATATTTCTTACCCCTCTATACGAAGTTAGGTTAGGTTTGTTGTATGTGTGTTTTAATGTGACAAAATGGAGCACGTTGAGTCTATTTAAAACTTCTGTATCGTATTCATCCTCTGATGAACTCTCACTCAAGTGGAAAGTCAAGAAATCAACGCAATAGTTTAAAATCCAAAATAGACGATTTTCAATTATCTGCACTATTTAAACAACTTATGCCAGCACCAAGTACGGTATATTGTGGAATACATCTCAATGTGCATAGTTCCAAAAAGCGATAATATCTCTGATGATATGAGGGGTTGATGTTAAAGATTGAACCAAACCTCTGGTTTCATTTGTTAAATATGTTTGCCAAAAATTTGAATCTTAATTTTTTTTAAATAACTGTAAAAGTCATAATATAAATCATTTGAAAGAGCATAAAAAAATGATTACAAAAATGTTGGGTTGTAATAAAATAAAATAAAACCAACGGTCTTACATATTATATGCTGGATCACTAATTTATGGTAGAAAAGTGAGGCAAGTGTGACGTCACGGTGGGCATTTGCAGTAAGGTCAACAATCCAAATTATCATTGTGTGTTGTGTAAATCTGAAAAGCTGCATTTTCGATCGTGTTTCAAGTTATATAGATCATATCCTGATGACAATATAGACAATTCTTTGCGTAAGTTCAATTTGTTTGGCATTGGATTCTGATCCATTGTCTGCAATTTTCGATTTCAAATGGAATCGAAAAGATGATACTAATTAAGATATATTTAATATCAGTGATGATGAAAATTGTAGCACATATGAGCGTTTTGTTCGAAACAAGCAACTCTCAACTTTGTCGGACATCTTATTGTATTACAATTCAGGTATATTAATGATTAATACAAATTTTTTTCATGTTTAAATTAAGAAAATGTAGCAATAGATGAACGAACCCAAAAATCATTTTTAGTTTTAGGTGTAGTATTATTCAAGGCTTCTGTTTTTTACTTACGGGCAATTTAATACGAAATGTTTAATGAATCGCGTCAGTAAATGAAATAAGTAAAAAAATATTATTTCTATATATATAATTTGCATTAATTAAAAAAATGTCATAAAAATAGTTGTTTAATTTAAATTCCGCTTACAGCATATACATTTACGCGTCACGGTCGCCATTTGCAGTAAGGTCAGCTTGCCTCAGTTTTGGATCCAGCGTAGTAACATAACATCCTTGATTAAAACTGACTCGTTCAAAAAAATTAACTTTAAATTTTAAGCCAATAATTCTGTAAACCATTTAAGCAGTGCTAGAGCTTTGTTTCAATATTTAACATCTACCCATATTACTAAATTTTATTGGGTGTAACCAAAAAACCTGATCAAAATTATTTTATATTATTCGTAAATACTCGCGGGTAGAATCTTGGGCCTATAATCGAGAGATCTATGCTTCTGATCTCGGCAGAATATCGAGAATTTTCAAATTTGACTGCTAGTCAGAAATGAATTTTCTAATTTCACTACAAATTAGAAATGGTGCCGAGAATAGTGTTACGGTCTCTACAGAACACGAGGCTAATAACCTTAGTACTTAAAGCCGTTATAAAAAAATATTATTCGTTTTATAACATACCTTATTCATATTGATGAAAATATTAGTTTTATTTATTTCTACTCATTTATTTTTTAGTTTATCTAACAACAGTACCATCAAATCACCTAACTACTTTTAATTTAAGCTATTTACATTTCCGGTTATTATATTATATAGGTTTGGCGAAAGACTTGAAAAGGTAATAGGCGGAACCCTAAGGATTAAAAAAATACGAATAATAATATATGACCAGATAACCGAGAGAGAGCGCAATACCGTGTGCCGTTACGACTGAACTAGAAGTACGACCACGACTGCTGGTATGTTACTATCAAATTGGCTGGCACGATGTTCCCACCTCGAAATATCCCTAATTCAATATATTAGTAATACGTTCTTTCTCTTTCATAACGCGTTCTGTAATACTCGCATGGATCGAGTAAGGTTTAAAATATTAAATATGGAAAGGTAAATAATATTTATCTTGAGTTTCCACAATTTAAAATATTTCCGCTGAATTTGTAGATCTATGTATATATAAAAATTAAAAACAACTTACTGTTCAAAACCATTTTAAATTTTCTTTGTTTCTCAGACCAGTTTTGGGAAGTAAATGACGTATCTAATTATTTCTTGAGGGATTCAACATTTAATGATATATTAAAAATCTTATAAATTTAGAGTTCAAATTGGGATGGGCGGGAAAATGAAATGTCTATGATATAAATTTTGAATGAGGATTAGTTACAGCATGAATATATTTTTTTTTATAATTCTGCTTTTTAAATAAATTATTAATATGCTCGTATTTCTTAGTAGGAGGACTAAACTTAACACATTAGTTGCCTTAGTAATTATTTAAAATTAATAGTAACATTAAGAATTAAAAATGGGTTTTCATTATTTTTAATAGATTTAACAAAGAAATATGCAATTTTCTATTCTCCCCCCTCAACTAAACTGTGTCCTTTTAAACTAAAGTGTGACACTTCGTTAAAATAAACATAATAATATAAGATTTCATAAATGGTTTCCATCTTTTTCATAATACCTAATAGCTTCACTCTAAAGTTTTTTTACTACATAGCAGCACAATATTTTTGTTTTCGTCAGATGTTAATTTTGGAACCCATGGTTTTTTCTTGTATCTTGTATCTTATTCTACTCTCTTGCAAGGACATTTTAGAAACAATGTATGGTGAAAGCTTTGCAAAACAACGTGGCAATATTTTTATGTCAAACGGTATAATCTGCTAACGAATTAACTAGATATCAGTAGATATGCAGCAACTGTTTTAATTTTAGCTTATTGGAAAATTGTTTGCAGTACAACTTGATGAAATAAATGCCGACTTTAATATTGATTACCTTTTAAATTGCTACTGTTCTGATTACAAATGATGATATGACTAAGGTGAATTTGCGTTGATAAAAATGTGTTGGGATTTGTACTGATCGAGCCCAAGCCACATCTGGTAAATACAACATTTTGCAAGAAGGAGTTGTTAGGAAGAAATCCTCAAAAATGATCAATCATTCAACAGAAGTCTACGCCACAATATTGTTAATTATTTTTTCTTATTTAGTAGACATTCTTGAAAAACTTAATATACCTAACTTTTAACTCCACGTAATGTAAAAATATTTCATTTAAGTGAAAATATCGACTCATTTTATAAGAAAATGCAGTTATGGAATAACAAATTAATAGAAAATTGTTTTCCATATTGTGTGAGTTTATTCAGGATTTTCCGTTGGAGGATAATCACAAAGCTGTGGTACTAAAAACTGTGGAGGTCATTTATGAAACTTAAGTAAGAATTTCAGATTATACTTCTTTGCAGAAGATGATGTCAAATTGTTCGATTTTATTAACAAATCTTTAATAAATATCTGGACTGAACTTCCGAATAACTACCTCATTATAAAAGCCAAGGTGATTTGAATTCTGTTACCTTTTTCTATTTCTTACCTTTTTGAAACTTGATTTTCTGCTCTTGAAATGTAAGTACTGGAATCAGCTTCAGATAGAAAAAGAACTAAGAGTCACCTACCTCCCAAACAAAGAACCAAATTTAAAGAAATTGTGTGCGTTAAAACAAGCAAATGTTAGCAATTAGTCGTTAGTCCTGTTTTTTTAATTTGTAGCGCGCCCCCTTAACTAATTTAAGGTGCACCTCTGGGGCGAGGGAAGAGGGGTGCCACGTCCCACAATTTGAGAAACTGTGCATTCAGCAAAGATAATTGCATGATTGCAGCTGATGTAAAATCTCCTGATTTTTTTAAATTGTTTTAATTGGTAATTTGCCACTTTATAGAACTTTCCGTTAAACATGTAGAAAAACCATCTACCTATTAAATACACTTTACTATAATTTATATTGGACGGAGATAATACTGGAAAAGAAATGTTTTTCAAGTAAAATAAAAAGCGTGTAAATATATCTGAAAATAATAAGAACTGTAAAACAATAACAAAGTAGGTACAATAGCATTAGTACTCATAGTAATTTAAATCTACAATTGTATATTTATAAATAACATTTTAATATAAAAAAATATACCTTCTTTAAGACGAATAATCTTGAACATTGTGTTTCGCAAACAAAAGGACTTAACCGTTACAAATACAATCGAAAAATGGAACAATGCGAACAAAGAACGGCAAAGATAAAAGAAACAATAATTTCATTAATTAATGAGAAGTTTCCTGTTGAATTAATATTGAAAACAACAAAACATGCGCAATGAGCGTGGCCATAAGGGCACAAAGCGCTTAACTTCGTTGTTATTGGTCCAATTGAATGGTGAAAAAGACAGGTATTATCTATGAGTGACGTAGATGTCAAATTTAAAGAAAAGCATGCGCAATGAACGTTGCCATAAAGGCATTAGCGCTTAACTTCGTAATTATTGGTCCAATTGAATCGCGGAAAAAACAGGCATTATCTATGAGTGACGTAGATGTCAAATTTAAAGAAAAAACATGCGCAATGAGCGTGACCATAAGGGCACAAAGCGCTTAACTTCGTTGTTATTGGTCCAATTGAATTGAGGAAAAAACAGGCATTATCTATGAGTGACGTAGATGTCAAATTTAAAGAAAAACATGCGCAATGAACGTTGCCATAAAGGCATTAGCGCTTAACTTCGTTGCTATTGGTTCAATTGAATTGAGGAAAAAACAGGCATTATCTATGAGTGGCGTAGATGTCAAATTTACAGGAAAACATGCGCAATGAACGTTGCCATAAGGGCACAAAGCGCTTAACTTCACTGTTATTGGTCCAATTGAATCGCGGAAAAAACAGGTATTATCTATAAGTGGCGTAGATGCCAAATTTAAAGAAAAAACATGCGCAATGAGCGTGGCCATAAGGGCACAAAGCGCTTAACTTCGTTGTTATTGGTCCAATTGAATAGAGGAAAAAACAGGCATTATCTATGAGTGACGTAGATGTCAAATTTAAAGAAAAAACATGCGCAATGAGGGTTGCCATAAGGGCACAAAGCGTTTATCTTCGTTGTTATTGGTCCAATTGAATGGTGAAAAAGACAGGTATTATCTATATGTAACGTAGATGTCCAATGTAAAGAAAAGCATGCGCAATGAACGTTGTCATAAAGGCATTAGCGCTTAACTTCCTTGTTATGGGTCCAATTGAATCGCGGAAAAAACAAACATTATCTATAAGTAACGTAGATGTCAAATTTAAAGAAAAAACATGCGCAGTGAACGTTGCCATAAGGGCATTAGCGCTTATCTTCGTTGTTATTGGTCCAATTGAATAGCGAAAAAGACAGGTATTATCTATAAGTAGCGTGGATGTCAAATTTAAAGAAAAAACATGCGCAATGAGCGTGGCCATAAGGGCACAAAGCGCTTAACTTCCTTGTTATTGGTCCAATTGAATTGAGGAAAAAAAAAAAACAGGCATTATCTATGAGTGACGTGGATGTCAAATTTAAAGAAAAAACATGTGCAATGAACGTGGCCAAAAGGGCACAAAGCGCTTAACTTCGCTGTTATTGGTCCAATTGAACCGCGGAAAAAACAGGTATCAGGTAAAAGTGGTGTAGATGTTAAATTTAAAGAAAAAACATGCGCAATGAACGTTGTCATATGGGCACAAAGCGCTTAACTTCATTATTATTGGTCCAATTGAATGACGAAAAAGACAGATATCATGTAAAGGGGACATAGACGCTAAATTTAAAGAAAAGCATGCGCAATGAACGTTGTCATAAAGGCATTAGCGTTTAACTTCATTATTATTGATCCAATTTAATTATGAAAAAGGTAGGTATTATCTATAAGTGCCGTAGATGTCAAATTTACAGAAAAACATGCGCAATGAGCGTGGCCATAAGGGCACAAAGCGTTTATCTTCGTTGTTATTAATCCAATTGAATTGAGGAAAAAACAGGCATTATCCACAAGCAACGTAGATGCTAATTTTTACGAAAAAATTGCTTGATCATGATTGGATAATTATGTCACGTGATCTATATCTAGAGGGGGTTATTATATAATATTTATTAATAACGCTTGGAGGGATTATTGCTTTAAGACATGCGTCGTCAAGACAAACATATTTGGGAAAAAGTCCTTAAATTTGAAGAAAGACTCAAGCAACTTTGTAAAGATATTAAACTGTACGAAGACAAAGAAAACGTTATAAAGCAGTTGGGCGATTTAAATTTGGACAATACAAGAATACCGAAAAAAGTACTATGTTGTTGCTGTTACCCCTTAAGACGAATTCAACCAACACCAACAGTTCTTCAGGTGCCGGTGGCGCCATGGATGGACAATTAAATGGTGAAATTAACAAGACATTTACAATATCGTGCCTCACGTTATCTGCTATATGTATTTTGTTACTAAAATTTCTTTATAAATGTATTCAAAGAAGGTTTCGATCCTCATGTAATGTTGCAATAAACAACTAAAAATATGCAAAAGGTGTTTCATTAAAACTCAAAAATTTTTCATATCATTTATTAAAAATCAAAAAAAATTTCGTTTCACCATGTGTAATATTTTTCGAAGAAAAACAAAAAAATTGTGCTGAAAGAGTATATAATAAAGAACGAAGCGTTTAATTATATTCAATTTACTTGGTAGGTACATTTTATTCATAAAAAGATATAATTTTTGTCAATAGGGTTTTCAATTGTTCTTTTAACCCTACGCTGGGACAGGGTATGTTAAATAGATTCCAACTAAATTGTCCAGCTTCAACAACTTTTTTCGTATATTCACTATATTTGTAATATACGTTTAAGTTTTTGTTGAAAAAGTAAATGAAACCATCTATATATCTAAACGCTGATGTCAAGTCCATCGGTATACCGGGAAATTGATCGGTTATACGTCCACGACTAATTATTTCTCCAGGATCATTATTGTATTCTACATAGGAAACGTTGTTATAGAAAACAAAAGTTCTACCACTATTTGATTGAAATAACGCATTAATATAAGCATCTGAGGGCACAGGTAAATAATAATCATTTTGAATATTTAAATTTGGAAATGAGGCTACATAACATTTTCGATTACCAAACGTTATTAAATCCCCCGCTGAATTTTGAAAAATGTGAGAAAATGGGGTCGAGGAAGTCTTAAGTTCATTGGGTAGATAATTACTTAACGGTTCGGGACTTGAAGGTATGAGCATACTATTTAAATCAAATTTCCACAAAGATGTATTAAATCCGACGTACAATCGATAATTAGGAAACGTTGGAGCTGTTGCAAGAAACATGAAATCAGGTGATTTAATATTACATAAATTTTTGTATTGAAGCGAAACAGTCATCGGCGTCTTAACAGAAGAAGAAGAAGAAGAAGAAATGTGTTTTCGAGTGGTTGGAGGATAAATTGTACTCGTTGTCGTTGGCGTTGTTGTCGGCGTTCGTCGTCGTC